>OU343049.1:10515111-12915111 GCA_910593695.2 Ocypus olens | reverse complement strand
CGAAGTTGACACTTCCACCACCGCCGCCTTCACTGCCGTCATCGCCATCGCCACCGCTGACGTTGCTGCCGCTGCCGTTTCCAATGATTCGAACGTTTAGTGAAGTGTTGGTGAATATTACTTTTATGTCGTGACTTTTGTGACTCTGCCGTGACATTATTTAATTAACTTTTCTTTTCCGTGTGTATATATTCTTGAACAATGAACATTTTATGTTATTGTATCTCCGTGTGTAAATAACAGCGATCGTTATCGCGCCTATCAGACTTTTTATACCTGTGCCCTATCCGTTTCTGTGGTTCTTGTGCTGTTTCAGAGCGACACCGACTCCATGAGCTAGCTGGAGGTCATCGAGGGCAGTTTTTCACCCTGCGCTGCGCCCCCCCCCCCCTCGTAACAACGCAGCATTTAGTACGAGTATCTCTTCTCTCTCAGTGTAGAGGAGTGTTTCCTTGAATGCTAGATAATCCATATACTCTCTGGATCGTATGTTCGTAGTTGGGAGATCGTGGCAGATTGTTCATCATATTTTTGCTGTAGTGGAAGTGGTGGACATGCTGACCACTTCGGTCGTGCCGACGATTGTTTGCTTGTATGTAGTTATCTGGAGCGCGATTATTCTCTTCTACGTATCAAGGAGAACCTGTCCTGCGGCGATGTTTTTTTTGCAAGGAAAGGAAATCTTCATAGACACTGCTGGATTCACTGAAGGTGCCTACCAGTTTTCCTCTGTGTCGCAGTGTTGGAGTTGGTCCTCGGACCATGGGTTGCTCCATCTCTTGACGTCTATATGTGTCGGTTAGAGGGCGATGGTGGAAGAATTTTTACCGAGACTCATAGTCACACAAGTCGAACGGAATCTGAAACAAAACTACGATTATTTTTGTCAAAATTTATTTTCCTAGGACCGCGAGGATGATCCTAGGAATGGTTCTAGCGTAGTCCACCGAGCCTTTGGTTATTTTGAGGGCCTGAAGCAACTCGGCGACGATGGTGCCGTACCAGTAGACCCGGAGCGGCGTTCGCTGGTGCGTTAGTGGCTTCGATGTTGGGGCTAGAGAAGGGTGAAATAACTTTGTAATTTACTTTGTAATATACCCAGAAGACAAAGCGAAGAGCAGAAAAAAGTTTGTCACTTTCAAATTTTCAATGTACCCTGTACATCTCAACTTTCATGACTCAAGATAAGTCAGGACATTTACAAAAAAATCACGGGAATCTGGATTAATTTCTAAGAGTCGACTCATTTAATCGACTCACTCATGAGTTACCTATCTCCAGTTGAGGCACTCTTCAGACTTCTGGCGGTGAAGCTGGTGCAGCATCTGTAGGATGCGGGACGGGCTGCTGCGCGGTTGGCGCATGACACCGGCGTATCCAAGCGACAAATGTGCTCCAACACACTTCACGTACTTGGGAGGTATTGTGCTGCAGCTTTGTACGTTCCTCAACTCCTGACAACGGTAACATTGCTGCTAACATTATTTGCTATCGTCGTGACCTTTGTGCTCGAACTTAACGTCGAGCCCCATTATCTTCTTCCCGTCGAAGATGCGCCTGTTTGTCTCTGTGCTCTCCAGCTGGACGTATATCATCCATAGTGTTTGTGTCTCACCAGTCTGGGTGTCCCTCCTGGTCATCCTCTTCACTGATGTGGTCTGAAGTTTCTGTGATCTTAGATCATCAGCTATCTGAGCTCCTGAGATAGTTGAGGCGATGTTGCAGATCACCGTCTTTACCGTTCTTCTACTCTAAAGCTGGTTGGTGTGGTGAGAGGCATTTTGTTCGTTCAGGATTTTCGTCAGCATACGAAAATCTATAGGCGCTTGGGACCAGACACGCAGTCCGTTGGCTGCATACTTAGCGTGAGTGCACTTGATGGTATGGGCGCTTGGGACCAGATACGCAGTCCGTTGGCTGCATACTTAGCGTGAGTGTACTTGATAGTATATTGTTCCATCAGCGTATGATAATCCATTGGCGCTTCGACTAGATACGCAGTACGTTGACTTAGCACGGGCGATGGTGTGTTCGTGTGTTGTTTCAACAAATCCTGGATGGTACTCCAGTTGGTGTCTACAAGCAGGACCATGGGTAGCTGTTTCATATGGTACGTCGCAGGCAGTGTGCCCGCCAGCGAATTGATAGCGAGATCGGAGGGATTGTTGGCTGGGTTAAAGGGACCAGTCGGAAGGTTGGCAGACGTCGGGTGGGAACCTTGTGAGTGGGTGAGGACGCTGTGGTGGAAGCCTTTTTAGTGGTCTTCTGTGCGGTGGAAGAGGCCACAGCTCTCTTCTTGCTCGTTGGTGCTGTTGGTGGTAGTATTGTAACTCCATGGACCATGGAGTTACAATACTCCATTGAGAAGCACGCTTACCTGCTGTCGCAGGAAGGGTGACTGGGAGCGGGTTGGTGGCGCTGGGCGAGATGCCCTGGGGCAATTATATTGAACTCCTGATTCTCGTACTCTCCGGAGTATTAAAATACAAGACGAACTCCTCGGCATAGGAGTTGGATGACATTGCTGTCGAGGTAGACGTCGCTTATTGTTTAAATCTTTTTAATCTCGAGTTGACAATGCAATCTCTAGATGGTAAAAGATCTTTAGTTTGATATCCTAGTGAGTCATTAGCTGGATCTGGCACATCTGCTCAGTCTGGCTGCTCGGTGTGGACTCGTCGATGATGATCGGTAAATAGCGAAGATGGATGATGGATTCCGGGGCTAAACCTAGATGCCAGTGGTGATGTTCACAGTACCGATCAGCTTAAGTGCTGCGGCTGAAATTACACGTGCAATCGTAATCCCGTCCCGAGCCAAGCTGACCAGACCTTGGTAAGCAAGTCGATTAATGACACTTTAATCGGCGAGATTGTTGCAGTTATGCTTCAAGCACTGCCCAGAGATACACATCCCAAAAACCCTACCACGATTAGCCGCCGGTAAAGCAATGGGTTAGGAGAGGGGTAAAAGTCTAAAATAATTTTAGCAACGAAAGTGAAGTAACTTGATTGGTTTTTTAACTAAAAATTGTGACGATTTTAGAACTCTAGGCTAAGAAGTTCTGGTATAGGTATGAGACTAATTAAACTTGCAAAAAGACATTCCTAGAACTCTGCAGATGGGTTATTGCTAAAATTTCCCTTAATCGCTGCCTATTGGGTTAATTTCTGGAAGTTCGTTCACAATATGATCATTAAATCTGGAAAATATAATAGCGCAATAAACTGATAAAGGAGATTTACAGTCAACAAAAATATCTATGGATATATTAAGCTTAATAAAAATATAAAATAAGAACTGGAAATTTTCCGTTTCAAACCCAATCATAAATTATGTGCATAAATAATTCTCAGTAGTACAAGAAGCCATTTCGAATTTTTCGATCAAAGTAGATTCACAAACAACCATTTAACAAATCGTCCATAATTTTTAAAGTTGAGAAGGTGTTTTCAAATTGGCAACATTTGATAAATGTCAAATATCTTAAAAAATAATCTAGGTATTCTAGATGGTTATGCTATGAGTACGCAATTATTTATATTTCCGGAAAACGCATATCAGATTTTTGCACAACTGTCCAAGTTACTGCAGATACCCTATCTACGGAAATATCTAAAATGGGTCTCTCTCTGTACATTTTTAATTAGTTTTGATACCCCATAACAAAATTAAAGCTATAAGACAGATATTATTTACAATGTGCATAAATTTTCTTAGCTTATAACATGTTCAAAATATGAATTAAAATATGTGACATCTAACCTTGAAAAATAATACGGCATCATGAATCACAGCAGTGGTCCACAGGTTTCAGTTATAGGCCCGTTATGATTATTTCCACGCGTTAACGTCGAATTATGCAGAAATTTGAATAAATTGCGGAGTTACACGAGAAGCGGCTTAAAATAATTTATTCAGCGTTAAAACACACGGCTCGGTCGATTACTGTCGCAGATTAATTTTCTATTAAGCGAACTCGAATGAAAATAAGAAGGCAAATCTTCAACTTAAACATAACATGCACACATCCAGATGATCGCATCAACCTAATGACTGTAATTAAATTGTATCGGGCGGTTAACGCGCATTTATGCAATTAATGTATTCACTTCATCTTATCATTGATATAAATCTATGTAATTGCCCGTACTTGTTGTTTCCGCGTTAGGGGTTAATTAATTTCTCTTTATCCTATCATTACGTTCACATTTTATATTTAGGTAACTATATGAAGTTATTATAAATTGTAACAAAATTATTACCACATATCATAGAACCAGTCAACATAATCAATTAATTTAGAGTTGCCCAAATTTATATAAATAAATAAGTAAAATATCTTTGTTGTGAATATACGTGTGACACAATCACTAAATGCCTATCAAGTTACAATCATAATTATAGTCGCAGAAATTCATTAATTTTGATTTTTCTATAACCAATTTTATTGTTGGTAAATACTTTGTTCACTGCACTCTTGATGAAATGAAATTTTAATATTAGGTAAATTAAAACACTTGTTTGGTTTCATATTTATATATTCAGTTTCCTGACGCGTGTTTCGGTTATTCTTGTAATTCCTTTGAGAATGGTCGTCATTGACCGAAACACGTGTCGAGAAACTGAATATATGAATATGAAACCAAACAAGTGTTTTAATTTACCTAAAATTTTATTGTTACTAAAAACTTTTAGGCATATGGTAGTATGATGCAAACGGGTCGGGGCGTGGAGTCAGTGACCAGAAACTGGAACTGTTGACTTAGAAGATGACGTTGGAGTGGTGGGAGAGGTTCCGGTGAAATGCTGTGCCTGGTGTGGGTATTCTGGTGGGGTTGACGTCGTAGTGATTTGTTTCGGGAAGCTCAAAGTCACAGCGGTTTGTTCAGACAAATACGATGTTGATGGTGACGTGGTGCGGTGTTTCTCCAGCGAATATTGTGGACTTGATGACCGTATTCTTGCAAGGTCGACGTCATAGCCGTTCGACATTGATGGTGGCATGGTGCGGTTTAGTCCAGCTTGTGAGGATGACCTAGTATTTTCGGTGGTGCGGGCATTCCGACTTGCGAGGATGGCCTTGCAAGTTAGACAATGCTGACTTTTGCAAAGGCGGGGTCTGTTGTTTTTTTTATGTGAGGAGAGGGAATTAGTTAGACACCCCTACAATGGGGTAGTGCTGGAATCCTCCTCCTTAACGACCCGGAGCCTACCGACTAAAAACTCTCCTCTGATCGCGGTGTTGTTGAGATACCCTTGCCCTTGCTCGAGTTGTCTCAGTAAGAGTATGGTGGCGGGCGGAAGTATTGCCAGCAAAACTCAGTGTTGTGCCGATGGCAAGCGGACACAAACAAAAATAAAATTATTTTTGTTGACGTCTTTAAGAATAGCTCCTGTAATGAATATACCGTGGTCCACCTTTCACTGTGTTGCCATGAGCATCTCCGCCAAGATGCGGCCGACCTTCGCAATGTTCCGGGGAGCTCGAACGGCGTTTGCTGGTGTGGCCTTCGGTGAGGTAGGAGTAGTTACGGCTATGGTGTAGCTCCTTGTCTGGAGTCTGAGTATTGGGGCACTCTTCTTCGGAGTGGCCGGGAACCTGGTGCAACCTCTGTAGCTGGCCGGATGAGCGTTGCCGGTCCTAGGCCTCTTGCATTTATGCGTCAGCTGTTTGGCACATTTGATGCATTTTGGGGGCATCGTGCAGCAGTTCTGCGTGTGCCTCTAGTCATGGTAGCACTGTTAATAACCGTTGTACCGCTTGCGCTAGACTTTAACGTCGAGCCGCATGATCTTCTTTATCGCGACGATGCGTCTGATATCCTCGTCGACTTCGAACTGGATGTAGTCCATTCATAGTGGGTAGGTCTCTCCAGTCTGGCTGTCCCTACTTGTCATCCTCTACCAGATTTGGATCGCAGCTACTGGATTAGTATGTCTGCCTCGGTGAGGTTACGGATCACTGCCTTCGTCGTGTTGTCCTCCTCTATTTGGTACATGTGGAAAGGTATCGTTTTCTGGTTTAGGATTCTCATCTGCGTACGAACCTTCGAGTAGATATGCAGTCTCTTGGTAGCTTACTTACGCGGTGGACCTTGATGGAATGTTCACCCATTAGGTCTCGGATAGTGGGCCAGCCAGAGTCTGATGGTAAGACTAGTGGTGGAGACTTCTTTATATACGGCGCTGGCGTGGATGGTCGTCTGTCGCGTCGATATGACGTAAGAAGTGCTAGGAACGGAGGGAGGTTATTGGAAGTCGGCGGGTGTCCGGTGGGAACCGAATTTTTGGCAGTCGTCTGGATGTTTGCGGTTGGATCCGCGACTCTCTTAATTAACTTCGGCGGTGCTGGTAAGGCCGTGTCGACGTCTTCGTTACCGGTATCCATTGATGATGGTTTGTGGAGGGCGACCAAATGGTCGCAGCACTTAGACCATTCGTTGGTTCTTTGTGCCACCTCCTGAGCCCTAGTTGGCCGTGTGGAGTGTTGCCCAGTTGTGACCAATCTGGCCATTCGTTTCCGAATACGGAACACCTAAGTTGTTTGAGTGACTCACATTCACACATGATGTGTTTTAGGGTCTCCTCTTCTTGCTCGCATTTCCGACATAGGGGATTTTTTACCACCCCTATGTTATGGAGGTGCTTGTTTAGTTTGTAGTGCTCAGTAAGGGTACCGATTAGTAGCCGCAAACTGCTTCTTGGTAATTCAATGTATTTCCTACTCAGCTTCGGTGTTGGTGAGTGGATAAAATTTTTGGCGACCACATACTTGTCAGTTTGTAGCCTTTCCTTCTTGTGTTCTTCAAGGGAGTTTCCTTTAAGTATTTGCGAGATAGTGAGTGGTGCCAGTGGCAAAGTCTTAGAGCCTTTACTTTTCATGGCAGGCCGTTTGGCTGGCCTATCGGCCCAGTCGTTCCCTTCATTATTTGAATGTCCCTTAATCCAGGATATTGGGACTCAAGTTGGTTATGGCGAGTTTGTCTAGAGCTTGCTTGCACTCCAATATTATGCTGCTGGCCACCCTTGGTCTCGATAGCGCAGCTATGCTTGCTTTGCTGTCAGTGAGAAACAAAATGGACTTATTCGAGACTGCCAGTTCCGATAGTTTCCGAGTACCTTCAAGTATCCCGAAAAGTTCAAAGGTTCCGTTTGAATAATCGTTACATTCCTACCTAGGGGGATGCTGAGTCTGAGGTCAAGTTCCTGGCAGTAAATGCCTGCCCCTGCGCCTACATGATTCTTAGTCCCGTCGGTATAAACGGTGATTTCTGGTTTATCATCAATCTGATCTTTTATTTCGTATTGCTGCTTAAACAGGTGTCTCGGTGGAACACTATCGAAGGATTATTTGAGTTCAGGTATGGTTGATCCCGCTTGTCTCAGTATTCTCCCATGTCTCACACCGTTTGCTATCGGGCTCCACGTGCCATTTGCCTTTAGTCTTAAGGCAGTGTTTACCGCAACCTTCCTTACATGTATGTAAAGGGGAGTCAGGTTCGGTAGAGTTTCGATTGCAGCCGTGGGTCTTGTGCGCATTGCGCCCGTCATAGCCAGGCACCCCAATCGTTGTAGGTGGTTTAGCTTCTTCCTGGTTACCGATTGGTTAATTCTCGGCCACCAGGTTATCGCTCCGTATGTCAGAGCTGGTCTGACAATTGCAGTGTAGAGCCACTGGGCCACCTTTAGGTTGGTCCTAGCGCGCCCCTGTACTGCCAGAAGTTAACACAGGCTTTTTTGAGCTTGTGTTCTAGGTGGTTCTTCCTGTTAAGCTTGGAGTCCAGTATAATACCGAGGTATTTCGCCTCGTCTGCCAAGCATAACTGGTTATTATAAAGTTTGGGAAGTCTACCTGTGCTGATCTTCTTTTTTCTTGTGAACAGTACTAATTCTGTGTTCTTGGGGTTAAGCGAGAGAGACGTTTTTTCGCACCATTCCTCTGTGATTTTGAGAGCGTTTTGCATTAGGCTAGACAGAACACTCTCGTGTTTTCAAATGAGTAGTAAGCCGTCCGCAATGACATTCCACAGAAGCGGAGATAGCACCCCGCCTTGTAGATATCCTTTTGTGGCATCTACTGTTTGGTTTTCTTTGCCTATTGAGGCAGTTACAGTTCTATTCCTTAGCATCGCCAAGAACCTTATAATGATGGTAGTGGGGACCGCGTGTTTGTTTAGACCCTGTTCTATATAGGCGTAGGAGACTTTATTAAAAGCTCCCTCGATATCTGTGAAGGCTCCTAGGGCTGACTGTTTGTTCGCCAGCGATCCTGTAATCCTGCATACCACATGATGAAGGGCCGACTCAGTCGATTTCCCCGGCCTGTGGCCTGTAGGCATGTTGGCTTGGGTGCTGTTTGCTGTTCAAGCAACACTGCTCCCTGATATAATTGCTGCACAGCCTCTCTAAGGTCTTTAGAAGAAAAGACGTAAGGCTAATAGCTCTGATTTGACTGCGGTGTAGACAGTTTTTCTTGATTTGGGAATAAAAATCACTTTGGCTTCCCTCTATGGCCTCGGTACATACTGTATTGCAATACATGCCCGAAACAGTCTGCACAGAAGCGGCAGTATCTGCACCAGACCCCACTGTAGTAGGGCAGGATACGGTCCTGGCAATTTAAAAGGGGAGAATGGTTTTATTGCCCGTTCTATTTTGCTTTCGGTAACGATTTCCATGCTCATGTTCCAGTCCTCCGCTGTGGGGAAATATTCTGAGTCATTTTGATGGTTTGCATCAGATCCGCTTTTGGAGTCAGGAAAGTGTGACTTCAGAAGCAGACTTAGGGATTCTCGGAGGTCAGCAGTATAGGTGCCGTCCTCCTTTTTAAATTTGCCTGGCTGTGCACTGCGGCACCGAGATATTATTTTTTTGGTGCGGGCTGTTTCCGATATGGAGTTAATGCCCTCACAAAAGTTGCGCCATGAGGCCCTTTGATTCCTCCTAAGGGTCATTTTAAAGACACTCTAGGTTCTCTTGAATGTGGCCCAGTCCTTCTCAAGTCGGGAGTTCTTTGCTTTGTTAAAGGCTTTACGAGAGTCTGACCTTTTTTGGTCAAGCTCTGGGCACCACCAGGGAGGTTTGGCAGATGTGCCTGCCTTCTTGGCGGGGCAAGCCTCGTGAAAAGAGTCTAAAAGGCTGGTCTCTGGTTTCAGAGACAGTCTCTCAACCGCCTCCCTGTTTACAGGGTCCTGCCTGAAGACATCTTCTTCTAGGTATTTGGATAGGCAGTTGTTGAATAGTTCCGCATTCGTTCTTCTTGGGTTTCGAGCCAGTATTCGTTCTACTGTCGTAACTCCTATACTGAAGTAAATCAATCTGTGATACTAGAAAGACACGTCTTGGTGGACGCACCAGTTCTCTATCTGCTTTACTGTGTTCGCATTTGCAAAGGTGATGTCTATGACATCTTGTCTAGTGGGGGTTACGAAAGTGGGTTCGCGACCCCTGTGCACTCTCTCCAGGGTCGTAGTTGAGAGGTATTCGAGAAGAGATTCTCCTCTGTGGTTGGTGCTACTGCTGCCCCACACTATGTGGTGGGCATTTGCGTCACACCCTGTTATCAAATCTAGCTTGCTGTTCTTATAGTATTTGATGAGTGCCGGCATCTCCTCTGTGCGAGGAGGGGCCTCACTGTCGTACGCAAGGGAGGCAGATGCCAGGATTAGAGTCCTGCCCTCAGCACCCTCTACACTGACCACTGCGAGGTCCGGTGAGCTTAGTTGTGGTAGGAACACCCATTGCACATTCTAAGGAGTGTAGATACAGGTTCTTGGCTCAGTGAAGGTGAAGCAATTCACCTTTCCTTTTAGAGTGCCCATACCGGCAAGCCTTTCGTTTGTTAGCCAGGATTCCTGTATGAGGGATTTTTTGTCCTTGTGGTTATGTAGATGTTGGCACAAGTGCGCCACAGCCATCTTGCAGTGTCTGAGGTTAATTTGTATGACATTTAGTTTGCCTGTGAAGGTTAGATCAATGTCTTGGTTGTATGGTTAGTGCTTAATTGCTAATAAGCAAAAAGAGACCTTTTTGTATTTCCCAGTCCGTCTTGGTCTAGCCTCGGAGCTGTAGTGCTGTTTACTGGGGGCCATCTCGGGTGACTGCTGCGGTCTTCATGGGAGGGTCCTCAACAGTCTTCGGGGTGGTCTCCTTCTCTTCTGGCTGCTTCAGATAAAGAGTCATAGCATAGCTGGCATTTGCCTTGAGGGTGCTTACCCTTCAGTAGCTCGATTGCTTTGAGCGGTAACCCAAAAACCACCAGGATGCCGTATTCTTTTTGTTCGTGGTGGAACATACACCACTTAGCTATTTGGGCCTCTCTGTTCTGGGCGCCCAGACAGGTCAAGGCTTCATCCTTGTCCTGTGCGTTGGGCAGCCAGGCCGAAGCCTTTACCAGCTTGGGCAGGCTGTCAACCTGCACCACTGCTAGTTTGGCTCTCACCCAAAGACGCCCTAGTCTGTTGACCATTCCCTCGAGCCATTTCAAGGAGGTGGTGTCCGCGCAGGTAATACGCAGTATCTCCCCCGAGTAGGACCACCTGGAGTGGTGTGGCGCGACCGTGCTGGTCGGGTCAAGTCGCTTCTCCTGTTCCTCCTTTAGTTTGCCCAGGAGGTTGCTTCTGTCGACGATGGCCATCTGCAGATGTCTGTTGATGGCCTCCGTGTATGTTCTGGGCTTTGTGTTGGTGTCTTTGGGTTTCTTCCTGGGCTTGAGCCCAGGCGAATTCCCAGAGTCATCCGACCTGTTTCGCTTCTTAGTGGGGGGGGGGGCGGTCTGCTTGACCTTTCCCGGCAAAGAGCCTTGCTTATTAGAAGGCCCCTTTTTTGAGATCGGTCTGCGGCCATCGCCCTCTCTGGTTATGTTTTTGGAGGGGAAGCTGCTGTGACTTGTGCCACTCGACCCTGGCTGCCCTTTTTGGCGACTTGCCTTGGGTCTCGTGGTGGCCCCTTCCGCAGTGTACGTAAGGCTGTACTGCCAGCTCCCTAAAGCTTCCTCCTCCTTTTTTTTCAGCCCCGCCTCACCCTCACGCGAGGCTGTACTACCAGCTCCCTAAAGCTTCCTCCTCCTTTTTTTTCAGCCCCGCCTCACCCTCACGCGAGGCGCCGACCCAGTGTGCTTGTCAGGGGCAGCCTGTTGCCCGGCCTTGAGCAGAGGGCACTGATGCAGTGCACTCGCGGTGTGGTAGGTTAGTGGTGCACCACCCGACGGCGAGCTCACCTGGGTTGTTGTTTTAGGGCAGTCGGTGGATGACGGTCGGTGGATGCCCGCCCGAGCACACCCGTCTCCGACCGGAACTGGAGTTCCGAGCTCCTGCTCCGTAATCTTTTCATTACTGGTAGTGTCCATTCGTTTTTAGTTTTTTTTGGTTTGTTCGGGTGTCCTTCCCTAGAAGGGTTGCCTTCACTACGGCTGAGAGCCCCTTCTGCCCCATGTTGCTTGCTGCTCAGACAGGTCCATCACCTATGTCCTTCCAGCATAGGTGGCCTTGCCGGGAGCTGACGCTCCCGCTGGTGTAGCACTTAGGATCATCTGAATACGCAAGCTCTTTCTAGCTATGTCCCTAGCTATGTCAATGAGACCACCGGAGAGTAACGAGTACATTTTTTTTTTACAAATTTTAAACGATGTGCACATTATAAAGGTTTACCTGTCGGTTACCTCTACCTATGGCAATTCGATAACAGATTAGGTGGATGGCATGAACAAAAAACATCCTCTACATATTTTTTTTGTAATTTCTAAGAAAAAAACCTTTAAAAGGTTCATTTAAAAGTCTGTATTACCTATTCATAATTTAAGATACATCGGCCCCTTGACATTTCTGTTAAAATATCCAATTAAAAGATTTTCATCATCATATTTTCCCGTGTATTTCATTTAAAAATGACAAAATATATTAATCCATCTTTTTATTATACATTTTAGAGAATAGCGAAACTGTGAGAACGCTTTCTGAAGAGCCTTGAAAATTCACCACCAGCCTGGGCCGGTCCAATAAAACCTTTTATTTCATCGGACCGAGACGGCTCTAAAATTCAGACCACCCTACCGGGCCGGGCCTTAAAAATGCGGCTCATGCAGGACTCTAGTCCAGACTACACGGAACCCTCAAAACCCTGTAGATATGACACTGAATCTCTATTTTTTGTCTGTCTACATTAATTTTCTCTATTTACTTCATTTACCTACTTCGCTCGATTCAACAACAGCCTACTTGATTATTAGAAAGGTATATATATAAAAAAATAATGTGCGTAAAATCTGTTTTTTTTTTATGACGGACTTAAATTCTTTCGCATTTTTAATGAATAACCGTTGAGATAATAATTTATTATTTTAGAAAACACAATAAAAGCCACATTAATCCAGAATCTCATCATCTAAGCCCGTAATGACCCTATCGTAAATTTCTTCCATAATTTATGTCGCCCAGCGATGCGGCATTTTTATCGTTATATTCGGTTATGGCCGACCAATAAAGATTAAAAGATTAAAGAATGTAATACAAATTATCGACTATTGAAATTTGTTAGTACACCGTTTTCCCAGCAATAAAATCCCATTTCACGATTATTACCATTTTTTTCGGGAGGAGTAATTATCTCATTAAGATTAATAAAAAAACACAAGTTTTACAGCTACAAGGCGTACATAAGTTTTGAATTATTTATGTAATAAAATCAAACGATAAATCATAATTGCCCACAAATGGCACTCTCTGGGTTCATCGCCTTTTTATTAAAATTATTCCAAAACGTCAGAGCTGACACTAATAAATCTTCGCTTCAACTTTTTTCATTTCGCGTTTTAGTGATGGCGTGAGTGATGAATTCGTCGATCAACATAATAATTTATATACATTTTTTATGATATGCATTTAACAAATTAACGTCAGTATTTCTATACCCTTGTAAAAAGTAACATCGAATAGTCATTTGTATGTTCAATCATTAACGTCGGTACCTTACGTTTACTTAAATGTAATTTGTACATCAATTAGCATTGTAAAATACATTTGCAAAACTCGCATACACAATCAATTAATTTATAAATTCCAATTAATCAACTTGGAATTAATATGATAGACGTGTGTACTAACTGTCTTAGCTTAGATATTTAATAGGGTCCATAAGTTCCGCAACGATTGTGAAAGGTGACTGTCACTCTCACAGTCCTCTTGAAATTTTATAGGACCCTGGTTTCAAGTAAGTTTAAAGGCCCCCTAACAGCGAACTACATAGATATGTTTTGCCAAAACAACTTAAATCGATAAGAATACAGCAACTAAACTTTAGAAACTTCAAATTTCAACAATGTTTAATATCTTAAATTAGTTATGTATTAATTGCTAATTAATGTTAAAATCGCAGGTATCCTATCTCAGTGCATATATATTCATGCCAATTCAGTTCTACGCTGAAAGCATAACATCCTTTAATAATTTTAATTTTCTTCGTTTTCTTCATATACTTCATCATGGTTTGGAACATCGGGAAAGTCTTTATCTTTGTTGAGATATTTAGCAACATTATGTAGAATAAAACAAGAAATGATTATTCTAGAAATTTTTATCAAAGGATCCTCGAATTTCATTTATTAATATTGGGAATCGTTTTTACCCAAAACATCTTTCAATTAGTACTTTATTTCTTACATGTTGTTCATTAAAGTCAGTTTCGATAGGAATAGGAGTTTGTGGATTTCTGTATGGTGTCATTAGCCATGGAGCAATAGCGTAACCCGAATCTGCCAATAAGATCAAATCTTGATAAAATTGGTAATATCGTAGAATTTTTTGAGATTCTGTTATCATTTATTTATTTATTTGTACATTTCCTAACAGAAAAATATCCAGTTACTGGGAAAAAATAAAATTTAGATGCATATGAAAATAATACTATTCTAATTAAAAACTACAACATAACAATACGCTTAATATTGGATGAAAATATAGATAAACTTGGACAAAATATATCAACAAAACATTGAATGCCATGGTAACTACTTAACATCTGGTGTAAGGGAGAATTAGAAAAATGTGTAGCGTTGAATTTATGATAATAAAATGTTAAAGAATGACGTGTATAAAAAATCATAAACGGGCCCTGGCCGTGACGCCAACGTCAGTAAACCGTTCTCGAGAATTGCAGGTAGCTTGTACATTTATTGATGCAAATTTCTTCCGGCAAATATACTCATCACCATAGGCAGCATTCTTCCTAATGTTTATTTGAGTGCAATCGAGTGCATCGAAAGCACACGGGATATTGTACTTTTCTTACCAATGGCGCTTTGGCTCCGTCAACTTAGCCCCCCGAAGTTCGACTTTTTTGAAAAAACCTATTGCGCCAGAAGGACCTTAGCTAGCGCCACCTAGCGCCACAAAAAATAGAGCTAGCGCCCCTAAGGCGAGAGGGTTACGGGGGTTTGAAATTCCGGGGGGCCAAGTCGACGGTTGCCCGCCAACTCTGATTTTTTTAATTTTTTCACTTGATTCGGATTCCCCAGAGCTAGCGCCATCTAGCGCTACCAATTTAAAAGCTAGCGCCACCCCCACAACCCTAGAAAATAAAAAAAACATTTTTGACCCCTGCCCCCCTAAATCGGATTTTTCTACTGAAATTGGGTGGAAATAATAGCTTAGAGCTAGCGCCTAGAAAGTAAAACATAAAAAAGACAGATGAATATACACAAAGACAGACAGTCACACAGACTTTTTCTAACAAAAAGTGAAGGAATCGACGAAATGGATATTTCCGCAAAAAAAATGTTTGGAAATACTTTTCGATCACCATACCTTCTCGTAGTTTGCACGGAGAAAGTAAAAATTAAATATGACAAACAGACAGGCAGACATAAAGTCAGACACACAGACACACATGTTTTTACAAAAATTGTCTGAATCGACGGAAATGGATTTTGCCACAAAAAAAAATGTTTGGATTTTTTTTTTGTACGATCACAATAGTTTTCCGTAGTTAGTATTGAGAAAGTAAAAAATAAATATGACAGACAGATACATAGGCAGACAAATAGTTTTTTTTTTAATTGTCGGAATCGACGAAATGGCTATTTTCACACAAAAAAATATTTGGAAATATTTTACGATCACAATATTTTTTCTGAGTTTGTAGGGAGAAAGTACAAAATAAATATGACAGACAGACGCACATAAAGGCAGACGAAATAGATGTTTCCGCGAAAAAAACAAATTTGGAAATTTGTTATGATCACAATACTTTCCCTTGGTTTGTAAGGAGAAATTAAAAAATAAATATGACAGACAGACAGAAAGGCGGACACACTTTCTTTTTCACAAAAATTGCCGGAATCAACGAAATCGCTGTTCCGCAAAAGCTTTTTTACGATCACAATTTTTTCCCGTACTTTTTACGGAGAAAGTAGAAACTAAATATGACAGACAGACACAAAGGCAGACACACATTTTTTTAACAAAAAGTGTCGAAATCGACGAAATTGATATTTCCGCAAAAAAAAATGTTTGGAAATTTTTTACGATCACAATAGTTTCCCGTCAATTTGTACACACCCTGTATAGTATAAGTTATGGTTTTTACCCAAGGGTAAAGAGTGCTCACTGCCTCGAAGCCGAGGGCCAAAAACCAATTCAAGGCCGTGGTGATTATTTGGTACATATTTTTTTATTTTTTTAAGTTTTAATTTATAGAAAATTCAAATTACAATTTATACGAGAGAATAGAAATAATCGTAATTTACATGTCACGTTTATTCTGTACGTAACCATAGTAATAGATGTAAATAAGAACGGAAGTTTTTCATTAATTTTGAAAATAATCATTAAATTGTTGTTAAAGTTGCGATTTTTTTTTTACATTTATTGTCGCCAAATAAATGTAAAAACAATTGTGACCAACTTGAAATTTTTAAAATGTGCTCAAAATTGATTCAGCTTTATGATTTACGAAAAATCTAACAAGTCTTTTCAGTAATTTTGAAAATAATCATGTGATAACCGAGTAAATTATTATACTCCAATGTAGCCAAATAAATGATACAAACTTGATATTTTCAAAATTGACTAAATTTCTTTATGGTTTAAAAATAATCTCAAACACATCTTTACTAAATTTCAAAATAATCACCCGAGAACTAAGTTAATTGTAATACTGAGATTGCGCATTACTTCAGTGCTGCCAAAAAAATATTAAAACAATTGTTACCGACAAAAAAAAATCAAAATTTGCTCGAAATTTATACCATTTTATGGTATAAAAAATATCTTCTACACACCCTGACTAAATTATAAAATAATTACCGGAGAGCTGGGATCATTGTTATTCTAAAGTATTGGATTTTTGTAGCGCGAACAATAATAATTTTATCACTTATGTTCGCCATATTGGATCTGCCATTTTGAATTTTTCAATTTTGACATCAAATTAATCAAAATTTATCAATATTTAGACTTTTGGCCAGCTTTTTCGAATTCTGAACCACTGTGCGACATATGAAGACCCGGGGGAAAAACCATTCATGCCAATTTATACGAATTTAAAAAGAAATGAATTTTTAGTAACTTCAAGAATAAATAAAATATTGTTGTAAAATCATACAAAAAATTCTTAATGAACTCTGAACTTTTATTTAACGAAATTTATATGATAAACTCTCAAAAAATAGAAAACAAAAGAAAAATTATTGTTTGTTGCTGCTTTCGAATGGACTAAAATTCTTCTTCCCCAGTTTCTTCGGTTAATGTTGGGAACTCATCTTCTTCGCTATTAAAGTTATTGTTTACGACATCGTCTGTCCCAAGTAAATCATCGTAAACAAGTTTTGACTCGGGGCAGCCGAGGAACCTGTAGACACCAAGAAAAAAATATTAATAACGACTACAAAAGTGCACAATGATCAAATGTTTCATACCTCTTCAATTGATGTAGGTCTTTCAACTTTAAGGTTTTTATTAGAAGTTTTCCATCATCTTCTTCGGTTTATTTTCTGAGGTATCAGGGATGAAGGTTGTTCCTTGTGAAGAATTATACATTCCACTAAATGACTTTTTATGGAGTATAAAATTAGGACTTTCTTTCTCTACTTCCAACTCTTAGAGGCTCAGTAGAAATGGGGTTTTTCTTTGGGTATATCTCATGAAAATAGTCAGACCAATTTAAGAATTTTATTTCCTTTTCGCAGTCAATAACAACATATGGACGAGATGGTGGACGAAACGGATCACTGTAAATTTTTTATCCGGAACATGAATCACATCAAATATTATAAATTCACAAACTTTTTCTGGTAACATTTTGCTTACAAAGTGATACAACATTGACACAACTTCGTCTGCGCCTTTCTTCGCAACTGATTCATCATACGTAAAAAAATTGATTGGGAGGTTTACAGAACATGTATATTGAAACTAATGAAACTCAACTGTCGTTTGTAGTAGACATCGCTGGTGGTAATATTGGGAGTGGGGAGATTTTTTTGATAATCAATCACTATTGCCTCAACACATTCATCTTTCGCCGCAATTTTTCTGTGCTTCTTTTTGAACGAATATAATTTTTCGCTCTTTCTCAAATGAAGATCTTTTTCCGTCATTTTATTTTTCAGGTCTTGAATAAGCTTAGCTTTTTCTTGTCCATCAGCAAGGTTTTCTGATTTTTGAGCAAGCATATCAATATCAACTTTCAATGTATCACAAAGACTACAAGTGTCCTTTCTTGGGTAAACGAATCCTCTGTTAAACATAGTATTTAAAATATCTCTGAATTTATCGTACGAAACTGGATTGTTCGGATGGCTCCTTTTGTACATGTCGTGTAGTTTTGTGATGTTTAACTCTTACGGCAAGTATACTTTCTTACTCACTTTTAAGGAATAATGAGACTTTCTCCCTGTCAGGGAGCTAATGAACTGTATGATTTTAGAAATTGTTTTCTTAGCAATTGCATGTTTTCAGGTTCGTATCTTTTTCCTCTGCGGTCTACTGGTGCTTTTCCGCTAACGGCTAAAGCTTCCCTTATTTTTTTAATCCGATTTTTTGTAATACCGTGGAATGAAGCAAAGGCGTTTATACAAACTTGCACATCATTACTTTGCCCCTCTTGAAGACAACGAAAATTTGGATGTGAATTATTTCCACCCAATTTCAGTACAAAATACCGAATTCGGGGGGCTGGGGTCAAAAATGTTTATTTTTTATTTTTCTATAAAGGCGCTAGCTTTTACATTGGTGGCGCTAGGTGGCGCTAGCTCTGAGGAATCCGAATCAAGTAAAAAAACTTAAAAAATCAAATTTCGGGGGGCCAAGTCGACGGAATTTCAAACCGTAACTCTCTTGCCTTAGGGGCCCTAGCTCTAATTTTTGTGGCACTAGGTGGCGCTAGCTAAAGTTGACGGAGCCTGGTGTTTTGCTTCTTCGACTTCGTCATAGGCTGTCTTTATCTTTTTATTTTTTTATAGATATTTCATTTTTATTTTTTCTTCCTCTTTCTTCTTCATATTTTTATACATGTATGATAAGTTATTATTTAGTTTTAATGAATTACTTGTTTACTTAATTTTTGTCCAGTAATTGGTTTTCTGTTGGGAAAATAAATTCACTATTATTATTATTATTATTACTAGTATATACTAATAAATTCATAGTAAAAGCATTTAGTTATATTTATGCATATGAGCCATTAACACCTCAGTAGCGCAGATTATTTATTCAGAGTTTCCACTTGTCTTGTTAATCCCGTGCAAATGCGTTGCGTTTTGTAATTTTTATAATTGTAAGATTTCGTGATGCAAGAGTTGACGTGTAAAGGATGGGAGGTGAGCCGTTCGGTAATATATTGAAAGTGGGTGATCAGATACGGTTGCGGTCATAACTTTTCCGCGCGGTTTGAATAAATTATGTCCAAGTGCAGCGACGGAAATATTTATTTATCTTGAAATATTCCCCTAGATATCTGACAACTATCTACTTTAGAGTTTAACGTACTCGCCAAACCATTTTCCATCCAGACCAATGGATTTCCCTCAGCAACAAATTACTAGCTACATCTAAATCTACATCGAGATCAAATGCCAAGAACCTTCCGAGACGATTTATATCCGATCAAATTTTTGTTTGCTGGGATACCTTGAGATGCTTAAGTGAAGAAGCTTGATACACATGTGATCGTTTTTCAATTATACAATTATTATACAGGGTGTTGAATTACAAAGCGGGCCATAGGGATTTACATGTAAAATTTGAAATGTATTAATATTGGCTCCTTTAAGTATTTGGCAGTATCAGTATTCTTAGATTATTTTTAAAGCTTATTAAGCTGCATGATTTGGTACCTTACTCAATACTTTACAATTATTTTGAATTAAAGACAGAGGTTTGCCCTGATGTGATAATGGTGGATATTTCATTTTGTTCTAAAAAATGACGTTTGCTGTCACATTACGATTTAAAACCGATTTACTAGTAAAGTCTTGTAAAATACTTTGAGAGTGAGAGCTACCCTAGTCAAAATTTTGAAATTAGTGTAATTTTTAACCGGTTCATTACATGAAATAATTTTTTCAGTTTCAATATTTTTCCATTTTAGTGCAAATCTTGCATTCTAGCACCAATATTGACTTATCAACTTTTACACGTCCATTATTTTTCTCGTTTGTAATATCATTAATAAGAGAAGAGAGTTTTTATTTCAATTTAATTCGTAATTATTAATTATAGAATTTTCAAATTAAGGACCCAAATAAATATAACCGACAATCGATAGTTGCTTTGTAATTGTATTGTAGTTTTAAGATCCACGAGAATTCTATGGAAAGAATGAAACAATAAAATTCATAAATTAAATTGCTCCAAATTGAATCTTAACACAATATATAATTGGACTAAAAGGAACAAACTTAAATAGTGTGCATTAATGTATGCAATTCAACACCTGTCTAATAGATCTAATCCAGATGAATAATCGAACTACTATTGCGTGCATATTTACATGTGTAGCTTATTGGGAATTAAAATGAGTAACGCCTACTTTATTCTTTGTATAGGTACAATTTGACCACCAATTGAACAATTACGCGATAAATGGGGCATTACATCGTCCATCCATAATGAAATCTCAATTTGGTAATCGGTGCTCACGCTCCACAATTCCTCTTGTGACGCGAAGAATTCCTGACGATCGTCAGGAATGTTATTAAATCATGCTTCATGCAGCTATCTTAGTGCCGTCATCTTATAAACGATCGTCCATCATTGGTACTTTCAAATACGTACGATTCCAATTCCATTGTTGTCCAATAACGTGAATAACAATAATTTACACTTATCATTTTAACTTGATATATTATGTTTATTTACTATTTTATGGTTTCTGCATGAAGTATATGAAGTGATAATAGCTGAGCGGAAGATATTTGATACGTTCGGAAGAACATTTCTATTAATTAATGTCTGTTCAGTATTATTTTTTATAATTTCAAAGTTTTTCTGGTGATGTTAATCATTCTTGCAGTTGGCTACCAATCCCTTTTTACTACCATTGTAATCTTGATTCGGCCCACTTCACTGTTGCGTGCGCAAGAAAAGTCGGTGAGAAATTTAGTTTTCAGGTTACAGTTAAAACTCTGGCTATCGAGAATTTAAAATATATTGGCTTTCTGTCAGCAATGACATCTTAAATGTGTTGATTTTCAATTGATAAATATTAAAAAGGGGAATTAAGCCATTCGTAGTCCAGGGTAACGTTATTGTAAGCCTGGCCCACGAAAGACCTATTTTATTTTTTTTTTACTTTATAACGAACCAAACTTCGAAGTAAGTCTGTATTTTTGGACGACTTTAACTTTAACTCGTCACTATATAATAATAATAATAAAAATTTATTTTCGTGTTGTATAAATTGTTTATAAACTTATTAAGGCGGTCAAACGGCAAAAGGCCATAAACGCCTTAATCTATAAGTGTATACAACTATACACTTGTCGAGTTACGATAATAATTTAAATTAAATGCAAATAAATATAGGTACTGACACAACTGCGAATTCATCGATTTTGATAACTAATACAATTAATGCCGATAAAATAAGATATGATCTATAAACATTGATCAAAAATTTAAATTAATATACAGATTAGAATGGTTAAAATATAAAGTACAAATAAAAACTGGACGTTAATAGATAAAATAATAATAAGTAAAAATTTAAAATCATAACATAATTGTTAATTTAAAATCTTCGATACTATTTGCGAAACACTCAGACAGACTGTAAAATGCCTTTTTTATTAAATATTTTTTCACGTTAGTTCTGAACTGTTCGATGGGTAATAATTTTACTATATGAGGCAAAGCGTTGATGAAAAGCTTAGGACAATAAAAATTGATGCTATTTCTATGCCGATTGGTACGTATTAATGACAGGCTGATATGGCTCTTACGTCTAGTATCATGTTCGTGTAAATCCAAATGTATCGAAATCCTATGGATGCAACGATTCGTACAGCACGCCTTTGGAGTCCGAACTTTCCACAACAATGCTGGGAAGGCCCCAAGCCAGAATACCATATGAAATGTGTGAATGAAACAGACCGAAGTATGCAGCTTTTAGTGTAGATTTAGGTAGTAAATTATCCAGATTACGAATTAAACTTTGCACAGTTTACCTGGCAAGTGCTCACCATGTGCTATCCAATCTAGTTTACTCTCGATTTAAAATTTTGTAGAGTTGCAGCTAAGTGTGATTGAAAATTCAAGACTGACGGTTTTATTGGAGTTGAGGGATAATTTATTAGCGCAAAACCACTCTGCTATTCTTTTGCTACTATATTCGTCTGCTTGATGTTTAGCTTCAGTATTATTTCTCGTTGCAAGATAAGTGGTGCCATCTGCATAAAGTATTGATTTTGATTCAATATGTGGAGGTATCGACCCTTGGGGTATACCATAGTTAATCTTAGTTTCTGCAGACTAGGTTGAATTTATTAGGACACGCTGATACCTGTCAGTTGAATATGAGATCTGCCATTGCGGAAACCATGGTGGTCATCATGGCGTGCGACGATGAACCAGAGTCTGATGAAATTAATAATTTCAAGTGTTGCATTGACAAAATGTGCAAAAATGCAATATGTATTAAGTGCGGTAGTGCCTTCCATCGTAGTTGTGTGAAAAGGCAGAAGCCATCTATTACGCAAATTGATGCTACAAGAGTGATATGCTGTGTAACAGAAGGATCAGTGAGTGAGACCACCCTATTGGCCGAAAACGTTGGATTAAAACAGCAAGTATATTTTCTAAACAAAATTATATCTGAAATGGAGGATAAAAATAATATTCTAAAAGAAAACGATATTCTTTTAAAATATAAAATCCATAACCTGGAAGGTAAACAAACTCTTAGTCATCCTACTGGCAGCGACATCTCTAATCCAAAAGCGCCAATACAGCAAGGAGACATTAATATAGCTAGAAAAATTTCACCTTCTACTATGCCTTCTCCAACGGTGCAAAAATTAACTCCAAATAAACAGAATCCTGTAGCAATTAAAGAGGATATGAATCAAATCAAAGATACTAAAACGCGTGAAGGGCAAAAATTCCAAAATAGTCCCATACAAATATTTCAAAATAAAAGTTCCGAATGGATTGACGTTGTAAAACGGTCTCCGAAAAAGCGACAACCGAGGAAGAAAATTGAAGGGAACCGGGATTTTCCAGGCAGGGGACTTCGAGGAATCGAGAAGACAGCGCATTTACACATCTACCGATTTGAACCGAATACGACAGCGGATATGATATTAGAACATTTAAAATCCAATAATTTCAAGAGTGTACAGTGTGAAACACTTAAATCGAAACATCCAAATGTTTATTCCTCTTTCCGGATCGCGGTACCGTATAATCAACTTGAAGAAGCTGAAAACCCAGAATTATGGCCTCGCGGAGTTTAGGTGGAGCGTTTTTTCTTCCATCTATCCCGGAAACCAAAAAAACTGGAATAAAAGAACGCTCAAATAGTTTTATTAATATTCTCCATCTCAATATCCAATCATTAAGAAACAAACTAAATGAATTTGAATCATTTATTATGGACAATCTTAATAAGTACTCGATAATTTGTTTGTCCGAGCACTGGCTCATGAGACATGAAACAGACAATATAAAAATTTGTGACTTAGTGGTAGCCTCGCAATTCTCCAGATCGCAGTACATACATGGCGGAGTTATGATACTAGTTAAGGAACATATAAAATACAATGATTTAAATATTACACATATGTCGATTGAAAAGGATTGCGAGGTTGCTGCGGTCGAAATCCGTGATTGTAATTTAATTATTTTTTCCGTTGCTCGTTGGTTAATGGCTAACTTTAATGTACCCAAATGTATCAAAAATCGTTCATTAATGACCCCTTTTAATGAACGATTTTTCATTAATAAGCGATTTTTCATTAATGAACGATTTCTAGGGCCGCGGTGGTCTAGTGGGTAGAGGTCCGGCCTCTGGACCCCGCTGGTGCGGGTTCGAGTCCCGTCCGGGCGGTCACCTTTTTTTGAACTTTTTTAACACGAAAAATGGCCGTGCGGGTCCCTGGATATATTTATTCTTTGTCCTCATTTCACTTAAATGAATTATTAAATGCTATACATCGGTTGTGGCTGAATGCCCTAACTGGATAAGCCAATTCCCTATCATCCTCGATTCCCTAACATGAATTCCTATCAATCATATTTCTTAAAAAAAAAGAACGATTTATAGTTAAGCATTAAATAGCTAATTCATGAGTGGCTAATTACTCATAATTACTGGAAATGTAACTGATAATAGCGAGAAAACGATCTATAATTTGTTTCACATGTAAATGCAAAAGTATATAAATTCTCTGCACTAGAAACAAATTAGCGGTGAACCACCTTCGATTTTGTTATACAATAATGTCAAAGTGTGAAACATCAAATTTATAAAAACGCGCGTATCAATGTTTGCTACTATGGATACTGTCGAGTTTAAATTAACACCGCCAAAAGTACTAACCATTGCAAATAATGCAACATTAAATTTGCTTCCTTCGGAATCTGCGCTATTCGCATGTTTTGCCGATATTGCTGCAAAGGGCTTAATAGCAAGTTTATTTGTTTGTTTTGTTTGGATTTTCTCTAATCTACTTTCTAATGTTGATCTAAGTTACGATCAACGGAAAAATCTTGTAACCAACTCGTGTGTTAATTGGCGATTAATGATCTCAACAATTAACGCCCTCGCGCAAGCGCTCGTGCGTGAAAATGTCTCGATCATTAATCACTATCATTAACACACTTGTTGGTTAAATAACTATAACTGTTTACCGTTCACCTACAGGTGATTTTAAAATGTTTTTAAATGTTTTGTCAAATGTTTTCAGTAAATTCTCTTTTATCAAATCAGACATTATCTTAACAGGTGATTTTAATGTCAATTTTAATTCCAATGACCCTAACAAAGACAGGTTAGAAGATTTTTTAAAAAGCTATGGTTTAGGAAGTAATTTCAGTTTGCCAACTAGAATGCAAAACTGCATTGATAATGTATTTACGAACATCGATCAGGAGTACATTCAAACTATTACCATTAATACTGGCTTATCTGACCACCTGGCAATTGACTGCAATATTAGAACTATCCTAGATTCTCCAACACCTGAGGCGATAATATCGTCCAATATCCGTAGTGGGAAAGATCAATTTTTATAACTTTACTGAAACAATTAATTGGGATTTCATAGAAGCATACGATGACGTAAACACTATAACTAACTCATTCTTACAGCTCTTGATGGATAACGTAGTACGTGCATTTCCTTTACGTACTAATAAAAACATTAATACTCCAAAAGTAATTTGGTTCAATGAAAAGCTGCGTAATATGAGAGTCACACTTAATTTCATGTCTGAAGCCTGTAATAATTCCCAAGACCAGGAATTAACTAACATTAGGAATGCTTATAAAATAAAATACAAAAATGAGATTAGGAATGCTAAAATTCAAGCAAATAATAACTTCATAAATACTCATAATAATCCGCAAACAGCTATGTGGAAAATTATTAACAACTACAAGCGAAAGAAAATTTGTGATTCAAACAACGATATAAATCCAGACGTTTTTAACAATTTTTTCCTAAATGTGGCAAATGACATCTTAAAATCATTACCCAAAGTTGATATTGATCCAATTTCTTTGATGCATGGTAGTATTAGTAAGGGAAAGGTCTATTTTAGGTTTCGTGAGGTAACTGTAACTGAAGTAAGAGATGCAATTGATGGCTTAAAAAATAAAAAAGGTCGTGATAACTTTGAACTAAATGCAGAACTTCTCAAATGTATCAAAAATCTTATAATTTCTCCACTAACTAAACTTATTAATATGTGTATTAGAAAATCAATTTTCCCGGATGCGCTGAAAATTGCAACGGTGATACCTATTTTCAAGCAGGGTGATCCAAATGATCCATCAAATTATCGACCGATTAGTATACTATCGATCATTAGTAAAATAATGGAGAAACTCCTAAAAAATCAATTACTTGAGTATCTGGAATGTCATAACATTTTCCATAAAAACCAATTTGGATTTAGAAATAAACTGTCAACGACAGATGCTTTATTGGAGTTTATCGACTATACCATCAATTGTTTTGAAAATGGCCTTTACTCAATATCAACGTTTCTTGATTTGAGTAAAGCGTTTGACTGCGTATCTCACGAAATCCTAATTAGAAAATTATATGTTTATCAGTTTCATCCGGAGAGTTGTAGAATGATTAGTAGTTATCTCGCTAATAGACAGCAAGTCGTAAAAAAAGGAAAGGGCATATCACACGCAGGAATGATTCAGAATGGTATCCCTCAGGGTTCTGTTTTAGGCCCAATACTATTCCTTCTTTATATAAATGATCTCCCTTATAGTTTGCAAAGTTGTCAGGTAGTGTTATTTGCAGATGACACTACATTAACTAATAGTAGCGCAGATTTTAACATGGCGAAATTACAGAATGACAACTCTATAGCTGCTGCGAAAGAGTGGTTTTTCTGTAATCAGCTAAACCTGAATGAAACGAAATCACAAACAATGGTATTATCTATGCGTAAAAATCCCTCGTTAGCAGTAAATAAAACAAAATTTCTTGGTCTACATATTGACAGTAAATTACAATGGAATATACATGGAGACGAATTATCAAATAAACTTGCCTCGAATATTTATCTCCTTCGAAATCTTGCAGATTCTGTCTCGAATAAAGTATTAAAAGCTGCTTACTTTTCAACATGCCACTCGCTTCTAACATATGGCATTCTAGTTTGGGGTCATTCTGCCATAAGACATCGGATCTTTTCAGTACAGAGAAGAGCTGTAAGAGTTCTAGCTGGAATAAAATATCGAGACAATTGTAGACCATACTTCATAAGGCTCCAAGTTCTCACTGTACCGTGTATTTATATATGGGAGTGCTTAAAGTACATTAATAAACATGCAGAGTCTTTTACCACCTATGGCTCACGTCATGATTACCATACAAGAGGTAGTAACCAGGTATGTCCTACTTTCCTACGCCTTTCGAAGTCACAAACTGGAATCAATTATTACGCTGTGATTTTCTATAATTTATTACCTAACTGGGTAAAACAGCTACCGTCTAAACCATATTTAAATAAAATTAAAAATTATTTAAAAAATAAAGCATTTTACAGCATAGAAGAATTTATTGAAAACAATTTTAGTGATTTCTGTGAATAAATAACAATTAAAGTGTGAAGTCCTATAAAGTTTGGGCCTATTATTATTTTGTACTACTTATATTTTGTATTACTAATATTTTTGTATTACCTTTTATTTTGACTTGTGTAAACATCCTGTAATTAGCACCAATAAAACTTATCTATCATACTGATTATTATTTTTTCTACGACCGATTAATAAAGTGGGCTTTTGCGCATTAATTTGAGCAAAGTAGACGATTTCACAACGCTGTACTTTGCCGGACGTTGCTATAGGTAACGTGCGGTAAAGTTCACTTTCCCGCACACTTCAATTAAATGTAGGCAGTGCCGTCACTGCTAAAGATACCGGCCCTGGCATGAAGGGGATGTCAAAGCTCTATAGTTCCTATTGATATTAAATTCTCCTAGGGATTGTTGAGGAGTGCGGCCAGTGCGGAGGCTGCATTTTGTGGATTTGCGTTATCATAGAGCGTTGGTGCAGATCCCAAATGCATGTATGCTGTATTTGCAGTCTGCAGACCGGATCGCTGATGGTCCCTTTCGGCCCGAAATTTTACCGGCCTACCGGGAAAATCCCCAGTTGCCCGTGGCTCTATCCGCCGCTGAATGTAGGTATTTGCTGTGTACTTGCCAACTTTTTGTTACTTGCACCAATCTCCCGAATTTTTCAAACTGCTTTTCTTACTTTATCTTAGATTTTTCAGGTGACAAACTTAGCGAAATAGAGCTCACGACATGTGCAATATCGCATGGTGTACTTATAAAATCACTGTCGTTGCTATTTTCACTGTTTCACTCATTATTAATAACAATTTTATCAATGTCGCACAACTGACGTTTCTTATCATAAACGACAGTTTTGTTTCTATTTACTATCTCCCTAGATACGTGTGTGCCCAACGTTCGCCACCTCGTGACAAAGCGAAATAATGGCAATAATGGTTGATATTTATGTATATCAGTTATACATATTTATGAGTTGTGTTTGGGGTTTTCTGCAAAACGGTCTTAGAAAAAATATTGTGTGCAATTTCGTGCGTAAAGTGTGTTTGCCGATATTGCACGCTCCGCTGGCGCGTCTATCTCAATCAAATACCTTGCGCACTTAATACACAAATAGCTATAGTATGTTATTCCGTTCTAAGAACTCGACTATTTGTTTAAGTAAAATTTTTCCAAAAATTTTGAAATTATTGGAAGAAATGATATAGGCTTGTAATAATTTAAATTTAGAGCCCTTTTTTAAGACAGGAATGACCCCCTTTTTAGATATTGTAGAAATATTGACAATTCTATACTATTAATTTTGTTAATGAGAGTATTATTATATTTACAACAGAATTTAAAATTTCGACATTTAAGCCATTTATGCGCTTCACAATAACTTTTTGTAAATTTATATACCAAGAAAATGAGTTGATTTCATCTGTGCAGTAAGTATATTTTAAGGGGTTAAAACCATTTCAACAGTTTTTGACATATTTAGTTTTAACGTATTATTACCAGCTGCAACTCTGCTAGTAACATACCTATTCAGATTTATCCCTTACAGACAAAATTGTATTGTCGGTGTACAGTACTGTAGGTGAATAAGATAAAGCATTTGGGAGATGGTTTATGAAAATAGATAAATATGAGATAGTGTCATGCAAGGTCAATATCAAAAACATCTAAGCAAGTTTAGTCGTCATATGTAAAAGATCGCTCCTTTTAAGTTTATTTCCATTATATCACATCAAGAAGGCATCAGTGCACACTAATCTAATGCTTAGAATACATGTCATCACATGTTTTTGATTCCTGCGTCTCGGAAGTCACCAGTCAACTGCTTACTAGAACTAAACCATTATTTCGAATAGATGTTCACGTGTGAGTAGTGTGATTTGGGATAACTGTTTTTATCAAAATACGGCATGGACCTCTAAGGGTAAGTTAAGCCCTTTTAAAATTTATTAAAACGAATAACATCCACAGTAAACAAATAAACTTATTTTCTGCAAATCGAATTATAGACAAAGTGAGTATTACAAAATTAGAAACGCGCGGCACCGTTTTGTTATTAAGCTTTTATGACGATTTGTTATGTATTTAATTGAATTTCACAAAATTTAGCTGCCCGAAATTGCCCGAATTTATTTTATTTCACTTTTCGTAAAAATTCGTTGCAAGCACTAAGTAACGTTTTAGTTATTTTTGAAATTCCTGGATATATAACCCAATAAATAAATATATAAACAATGAATAATTAATATATAAAAATAAATGATATAAATAAATAACATAATTAATATATAAAAATAAATGATATAAATAAATAACATAATAAATAAATAAAACGAATTGCATAACAAAATTAACCCAATATAAAATTATTTTATTTAATATTTACAAAACCAAAAATCTACACCCACCAAACCCTCATTGTAGTTGTTGAAAAGGTGTCTATTTAAAAATGTAAAAATATACAGTGTAATTAATTTAAAACAACTGCTGATGACATCATATCTTAAAAATTAAAGTGAAAGTAAGTCACTAAATAGAATAAATAAAACTATAAATATTTATTTTAAAAGTAATAAGAAAAAATCAGACGTTTAGCCAGAAATTAGGTGCTCCGACACATTTGAATCTGCCATTTTTATTGTTAAAAACGCTCTTAAATGCAATCTTGCGTTAATTTTGTTGAATTTCGGCATATTTGGTCTGCTACATAGGATCCGCCAATTTGAATTTCCTAATATTTATATAAAATTCATAATCAGCGATCTCAAAAATACTCTTTCATGAAATTTTGCGCGAAGTGGATGAAATTTGACATTCTTGGTCCGCATTATTGGATTCGTAATTATGAATTTCAAAATATTTATAACAAATTCATAATCAGGGACCTCAAAAATACTCTTAAATAAAATTCTGCGTGAATTTGATTAATTTTGACATTCTTGGTCCGCCATATTGGATCCGCCATTTTGAATTTCAAAATTTTGACATCGAATTCGTAATCAGCCACCTCAAAAATCTAAAGTAACGAAACATTTTGCGGTTATATATACATTTTCATACAATGGCCAGGTTTTTATGGGCTGTGGCCCACTGTGCGTCGTAGAAGTCGGCCGCCAGTCCACGCATTTCGTTTTGTGTCCCTGCGTAAGCATTATTGGAACCGTTCTGGCGCAGATCTTTGCATTCTGCAAGTGTATACTGGCAATGTCACAATGTCAGATAACATATAGGGAAACATGTGGAAAATCTTATGCAGTTCATCAATAGTGAAACGCCTGCTTTGCCGTATGCGTGCAACAGTTGCTTTCAGTTCGTCCGTTATCACGATTAGACGACTCATAGATGGATTGTTCTGTAACCATTATCTAAACGAGACCATCATTCATCATCTTACCCATACTCTTCAAAGAGTTGGCAATTGATTTTGAAAGGACGAGTGTTTTTTTATTTAAAATCAGATTCACAGCTCGTACTTTACAATCGGCGGAATTAGTAGACATAACTAATCTTAAATTGCCATAAAATATCGTCTACCAAATTTAAAGACTTGAGACTGACCGACAACATAGTCGAATGTAGAGAAGCCAGTTGTCATTAAAAAAAATGGAGAAGTCTATGCACGGATAGGATCCTGAAACGGTTCTTACTTTAAAAATGACCCTCGTAGGTTTATTTATAACCCTGAATTACTTTTGTCAGTTAAAGAGTAGCTTTCGCGACAAAAAGATTTTCTCAAAGCAATAGCTACGAATTAATCTGACTGACAAAAATTACTAAAAGAGTGCGACCACGAATTGTATTTGGTTACACTAATAATTTTCAATGGTCGCGCTCGGTCGGTCGTTTCTATAGTAACCGCGTCGCTACGAAAAACAATAAACGTAAAAAAACGTAAACTGCTTGGCGAATTGTGTGCATATTGTGAGTTACAAGCATGTGGTCAGTAGCGGATACGGCCATATTTGTGGCCATATTTGGGCCGGAAGACCGATCAGCGATCCGGTTTGCAAATACTGCGTAGTTTGGGATCCGTACTTCGTGATAACGGAAATCCTTAAGTGAGTTTAATATCAATAGGGACTATGGGGCCGTGACATCCCTTTCATACCAGGTGTCAGCCAAGAACCAAAAACATTCCAAACCAACCAAAAGTGAGTTTAGTGAAAAGGATTGAAATTAAATGGAAGCTTCCTTTCTTGTCGCTATAAGCACTTTTGATTGGTTTACAATATGAGAATAGAGATATTTTATTGGAGGATGAGTTGGATTGTTTACACAAGAATTTTGTCTTGTAGTCAGGGACGTTAACTGCCACAATCTATAGCTGGCAAAAGATCATTATTTTTGAAAACATTTTGTCAAAATGAATATTAAATTCTCCGCATACATAAACATGTGAGGAGTTAACTTTTCCAGCGTTGTCACAAGGATTTCAAGAAAATGAGTATAGATAGGTATTAAGGTCTATTAATATCTATCTATCGCATATTAATTCGACAAAGATTGCGTTTAAATAATTTAAAACAGAATAGTTAAAATTCCGGCCCGACACTCTTCTCAGCGATGCTAATGCCGAACATGACATCTGGACCGAGAATGACTTGGACTCAGACGATAACACAGTCTTATTGCACATTGAAATGCGATCTAACACACCCTCCCAGTCTGTCATAAGTACGGACTGGAAGCTGTTCGGGAAAAAGATTGAATTGCTGGTTTCTTCTCTTCCAAATATTAAGTCTAAAGTGGACCTAAATACCGTCATGGTCACCGTCATGATTACAGCTGAGGATTTCACTACGTTCAAAATCTCGACTAATTTCGAGCCTCTCAACATCTCGCCGGAAATACCAGACATGATTAGACATTAAGATCGCCCGCCTCAACTGGCAGAACACTCGTGTTCGTGCTCACCGTGTGGAGGAACGCAGACATGCCCTACGAATCAGAGAGAGTAATCAGCGTTGAGAGCGCAACTTAGTAGAGATGAATGACTCCATGAAGAAATTGAGTGTTACTAAAGCCATGAGACGCAAACCACATGTCCGTTGTCAATGGCGAGAGAGGCTTCGCTTACTCAAGCAGCAGTTTACTTTAAACAAGAGCGATCTGGATGACTTCAAGGGTGAAATACTATGGGCCGGTTTCCCCAGAGACATTCTAAGGTGACTTAGGCAGACATTATCCCTATTCTAAGGCAACTTAGATAGATGTCGCCTTTACAGCGATATATCTTCCGCCTCTCCACCGACCTCCCTCCCTGAGCGCCCCTTGGGACTGAACTGCCGGTAACTGTATCACTACTTTCATAAGTCAAACCCTACTGACAGATGACAGATGTCCTCTGGTATGTGACTAGTCCAAGTACCGAGCTAAACGGGGAGAGATTTTAGTTGGTAAGTACAGTCCCAGTGAAGCCAACACTATCCTTTTATAGGGGCGTCTTTTAAAAGATATCCTTTCCTCACATAAAAAGAAAACTCTAGCCTATTTCGCATGCACTCAATGTTTATGTATCAGAGACTTAAGACCCGATTTATTTGTCTGCAACTTTTCACACGTGGTATCAATGGCAATGGAATAGAAATCGGCTGATGTTGATGTTGATCAGAATTCATGTAGCTTCAAGTTGTTGAAATGGCACTGTAATATTCTTTTGGGTATTTAGACTATAGTTTCACACAGACGATTACTTTTATGTTATTTCAACTAGGTCCTTGTTGATATTTTGTGTCCTGTCGATACACATGCGGATGGGCATTCTTCGCAATTAGGAGAATTTCTGCTGCTCCGACGATTTCGTTCTTTAAGACTTCGCAACTTCGAAGCTTCAGAGAATCCGAAGAAACGAAGAGAATTTCGAAAATCTAAGTTTTCGAAGAATCGAATTTGCGAAGTTTCGAATTTTAATATTTCAATCCCAAAACCCTAAACAGTTAGGGATTTAAACTTTTATGTAACCTTAAATTTTTCATCTCGGAAACCCAAGATATGAATGCTGAGTTGCTGTAAAAATGAATTAACATCGAACTAACGTATTGGCAAGGTAAAAAATTATTATGTATTTGTGAGTTATGTGAAGTTGCGTAATTATATAATTAAACACAGTTATATTCCTTATAGTTAACTATTGAAAATGATTACATCGTATTCGAAATGTACATTTAGTGTTACAAACTAGTTTTTAAAGCTTAAGTTTCTGTATGTGAAATTGTGTTCTTTATGTGAAATAGTGAAATATAAAATTAAGAAAATTAACTGGCGACGAACGACAAAAAAAAGTTAAAACAGAAGGCATAAAGACTCCCGACTCCTAACCTAAACCCGCGACTTTAAGCATGTCCTGTCAATGTCATTAAATCTGAAAATTTTCAATCTAACAGAAACTTCAAAACAACAATAAGGTCAATCTTTGAAAAATCGTGTCCCGTTAAGGGAGCAACAAATCAAAAAACGTTCCAACATAAATATTGTAGGGGAACACGTTGCGAATACACCTAAGCTTTGTCTGACTCTTCAAAACTAAAGGCATGAAGACTCCCGCAAAATAATCTTAAATTGCTCACTTATAAGGCCGGGGCCCCGGAACGCCCCCCCCCCCCAGACATGAAATACTTGTCACATGGTGCCCCTTCAGGCGAAAGTTATCTTTGGTGAAAATTTCAGCCGAATCCGTGTCATGCGATTTTCACTCAAATTTCCGATGGTTTACTCATGAAAAATGAAAAATATGGTGCCTTGACACATAAAAAAATTCATAACTCGCGAACGATTAGAAAAATAAAAAAAATAATGACAATAACTGTTCTAGAGGGGTCTTTTGCGGAAAGGATAGAATCATTTTAAATTGTCCAGGATATATAGAAAAGGCTTTGAGAAAGGTTTTCCGGTGGTGTAATCAGATTTCCGATCGGAGAAAAAAAACGTTGTGCCCCGCTGCTCAATTTCGCTTCTCCCTTCCGTAAACTAAAAATCTGATCGAAAAACTTTATTGGGATCTTTAATACGGATTAAATCGACGACTGATTTGCCGTCGTCAGATTTTTAATTTTCGAAAAAAAAATCGCAAAATTTTTGGAAAAATTCCCGGAAAACATTCGAAAATTGGCCGTACATCGTAAACGGTGTACCCCACAAAAATTAGGTCCCCACGTTTTCGACGCAAAATAAAATTCCAAATGACATGCCGTTTAAATTTTTTGCGTGGGATTAAAAATAGCCACTATAGAATTTTTTTATTGAAGTTGGGGGTGGTGTTCTTTGAATAACTCTTCAAGGGTTGGAGATATAAAAAAATCATAAGAGACATAAAATATAGAGGAGCGTTCGTTCTATAAAACTCTATAAAAATTAAAGTCGCTACTGTAAAGGGGGCACGGCCCCGCTCGCTGAAGTACGAAAAAAGCGACCTCTGCAGAGAAAGGGTTGCAGCTCGCGAACGGAGAGGAGTACTTCCAACACAGAAGTGGACGTTATGCCCCCATGTAATTGGGATTTTTTGAGCCATATCCGAACGTTCCAACTCGAAAACCCAAAACGCCTTAGCATTTGGCGTAAACCTCTGCATCGCGAAACATCGATTTTCAAAAATTCACCCCCAAGTTTAGGGGTAAGTTGGAAAATTGCGGTTTTCAGGGGACCCTAGAGGACGTTTTCGGCTTTTTCATAAAAATTTTAAATCGATATCTATAAGGGTTTAGAAAATATTAAATATTAGGCAGCTCGAAACCATTTGAGTCTTAATTCTTCGAAGTGCAAGTTCATACATTTTAACAAAACTCGTAATGTCATTCCATCCACATCTAATTTGGATTCTGTACCGATAGCTTATGCATCATCTATAAGTGATCTTGGTGTAAATTTTTCGGAGAACTTTATATTTTTACGAACGTATAGATTATACCGGGTGACTCACTAAAGCGTCAAAGTAACTTTTTTGCCTTAAATATTTAAGATGGAAAAATATGATTTATATAAAAATTATAGATAATTATCCACTCTATAATCAATATTTGTATGTATTTAGGGTATTGTATGTTTTTTTTTAATGGAACACTAGGTATACTTTATGTGTAGTTTATAATACTAATTAAACCGACAATAATTTTTATTGGGCTCAATTTAACCGTTCCTTAGTTATTTTGGTTTTAGAGCAAAAACAAACAATATTTGAACAGTCACAGAAAAATAATAAGCTGATATTTTAAAATTATCAAAGCGTTTTTAACAATAGAAATGTTACATTTTTAGATGATTACGTTTTGTTTAAGAAAGCAAATGCTATTTTTATGAAATAAGACCTTCGGTAAATATAAAGAAACTTACTTTTTTTAAACTCAAAAGTCGTTTTTCTTGCTTTTCTAAAAATACCATCGTTGAATGTATTTACTTGTCTGAGTCTGATATAATGTAAAGGATAAGCCCCGTTAATGTAAATGAATAAAAAAATAAATGTCTTACAAAATTAATAGTTTTTATTTATTTTGAAATAATTTGAAGTAAATTTTTCATTTGTGAAATGAGACTTCGAAACTTCGAAAATTCGAAAAGTAAAGATTCGAATCTTCGAATTTGTAACTTCGAAACTTAAATCAATCTAATCATGGTGATGGTTGCGACCGTTACTACGTGGTAATTCATTATAAAATCACTGAATAAAACACTTACTATGTTTTTTACCACAATTTATTTGCTGTATGTACAAATATTCCATATTTCACATATATGTATGTATATGAAATATTTGTACATACATCAAATAAATTGTGGTAAAAAACATAGTAAGTGTTTTATTCAGTGATTTTAAATCAATCTTATTGGCATAAACCTGAGCCTTAATGTAGTCGTAGAAGAAAGTCTAATGGCGTCAGATCCAGGCTAGTTTATGTCACCTTTTCGTGATATAAGACGGCCTTTTGAATTTTCTTGCAATAATTCCCTTGTTTCGGCCGTTTCTTCACTCGTTGCGCCGTCTAATTGAAGCCAGATGTTGTCTACATCTCTAACATCCAATTTGGACAAAAAGTCCGTTGCCTATTACTATTGGTCTATTTTCATCTTTATCATGCACAATTTCCCGAATAGAAGTTCTCGAACTATGAAGAAAATCTTGTGCAGTATTTTTGTCAAACGTACATTTCTCTCGCTTGGGTTTTTTTCAAAACTCCATAGTTCTTTAAATTTCCATGAAGCCTTACAATCTCAAACAAAATAAGGTTTCTAACAAAAATAATCAAAAGTTAGAAGCTAGTATTATATGTAAAATCATTAAAAATATTTTGTAATTATTGAAATTGAATTATAAATTTTAAAAATATGGCTTGCGGCGTTATTTCAGAAATAGCTTCAAACTACATATATATTTCGAGATTTATCTCTCGTAAGTATAATTTTATTTTTAATTTGGATGTTATAAAACTGTATCAAAAAATGTTTAATGTCTTCGCTTCTGAGCACAATACTTTAATATTTAAATTTGGAACTTAATAAAAATTCGATTAGTGAGATTTGATGATTTATAATAAAACGACGGGTCAATATGAAATTGTTTCCTCCAAGGTGTGACATAGGCTGTCGGGCTGTCGGCCTCTTCATGGAAGTTCCTATTCTCGTTTATTTTGACACGCCAATAAAATCGAAGTGATTTCGTCGACCCACCCTCAACTTATGATTATTTTCGTCATGTTTATAGAAACACATTGATGCCGCCTTTTGGAGTTCAAATCCTTTAATTAGGACCAGACGGGTAACGTGTTCCCCCCGAAATGCGTCTCCAGCCATACCACACGTACCCAAATTATTCGTGACACAAAAAGGGCGTAACAGCACTGAAATAGATCAACTTTCACATAACCCTTTTAAGCGATTATTTACTCCGGCGGCGAAGTATAAAATACTACCATCCATGCGATTAAGGTAAAGTAAGGATTCGTGCTGGACGAAACCATCAATGTGATATTTACAAAATCTACGTGCTGTATCGAAAAAATACCTTTTTTAAATTAGTTGACTGTTTTCATTACTATCTATCGCAAAAACCGTTCTAATTCCGGGATGGGGCGTTCCGTGGCGAAGCTATTTATTACAGGCGCTGTGGGTTCTGGCCTCCACCATATATTGTTATTGATGTTAAAAATGCAATAAAATTGATTATAAAAAGACGAATATGTTATAATTTCATATTAGATATGATTCACTTTCTTATCCATAATGCCCTCTAGAATTAATCAGAAGCAACTTTGCTCCCTTAGAGCACCATTCTCTCCAGTCGCATTTACTTCAAAAATCCTTCCTTAAAAATTAAAATCCGGGATACTTAAATCATATTATAATTAGTTTTTAACCGTGACTTAGAAGCTGTAGTTAAAATTACGATTGACTCTACTCGTAAGGACTCTCGACTTTTGTGGGACCAACTTAACCCTTTGAGTCCCAAGCATCGCGATCGCATTGAGTTTTTTTGCCGGGCCTCTTCGTAATCGATACAGAAAATCGCATTACGCTGTTTTTCGGCAATAAACCCCGTGACCCAAAAGGTTAAACATTAATATTGTATCTAGTAATCTGAATAAGGAGGCAAGCACATAATGACCTTTCTTTGTCATTTAAACTATAAATCTTTAAAACTTTTATCTTTCTTGTAAATCTCAATGATTACTTTTGACATCATTGTAATTGACATTAACATCTCTTAATTGAAACTGCAATCCAGTTCACATATTTCTCTCGGCAAATGAAACATGAAGAAATGACTTTTATGGCGACGTAAATTCATGCACTCTTGACCGGATGAAATTTGCCTCATTTAATTTAATTCTGCGCGCGCGGAATAACTTTGACTTATAGAAATACCTTTGGAAGATGAAGAGGCAGGCGTGTTGTGCTTCATTTATTCCCGGATTCCGAGTCCCATTAACGTTCTTGTTCATTTATTAAAATTTTGATGGGACAGGATCTGTAATATACTTTATGGCCGCGTAAACCTTATCTACATGTGTTCGATGCCTTATCTGCCCGCCTTTATGTGCGTTGTAAATCAGAGCGGTCACACGCATGCTCCTTGGACGATTACATAACCTAAAGACTTTATTCATATCATCATTATAATCATAAATGAAACTTTAGTTTTATTATAGATCCGATGCCATTAATAGCCACAACATTTATAGACCAGGTTGAAATATCTATATATCATTGAAAATTTATTGCAATAACGCGATTTCAAGAATTAAGTGAGAAACAAGTAAAATTATGACCAGTGTTACCAGTGGTGAAATTTTAGCACTTGTGGTGAAAATACTCTTAACTGAAAACTGAAAAATGTGGAGTTTTGGTGATTTTGGAGTAGAGATGGAGAAAATGTGTGTTTCGTATAATAATTACCATCAATTTAAAATGTATGGTTCATATAAATAAATTTAAAAAAATGGTGATGTGGCCATCATGTTACTTTCTCCGACTTGATGGTATCATTTATATTTAGGCTTTCATGGTTTATTTTCAATTTAAATCATATTTTAAATGTACACCGAACGTTTTGATGGCTCGGATGAAACTGACGATTAAAACGTCAAAATTATGAAATATGGAAAAATTATACTTCAAATTCAAAAACTCAGTTTATTAAAAAATAAAGAGATTTAAAAAAACTTGTCGTTTATAAGTTGTTCATTTTGGCATTCTCTACAATTATTATTAACATAAATTTGCTGTAACTATTATCGTTTCATAATTATAAATACATCTTAAATATTTTTGATAATCATGCACCATTGAAAACTCGGTCATTTTCGAAACCCCAGTGCCCGTGGCTGACAGATAACATAAAATACTTAATTAAATTGCGTAATAAAGCTAAAGCCAAATTTAGACGTACAAAAGACCCTGTTCACTGGACTGATTATAAAAATCTAAGAAATTTCACTAATACGGCGACTAGAAATGAAAAGAAGGCTTACTTTACATATATCTCTCAAAATAAAAATAAAAGTTTTCTGTGGAAACATCTTAAGAATTTAAATATTAATAAAACTTCATTACCACTCATACCTGATTGTTTAAAAGATGTAGATGCACTAAATACTTATTTCATTAATAGTATACCCACCAACAAATCTAATAGTGACAACCTTCATAACCTCTATGATAATTTTCCGAGTTTGTCGGAGCCCGGTTTTCAGTTTCAACTAATTGATGAACTTATTGTAATTAAACATCTCAATAACATTAAATCATTGGCAACTGGATACGACGGTATAAATATCTCTATGTTACGACTTTGCTGCCCGGTAATTTTGCCTTTTTTGGTCCATATAATAAATTCATGTATTCTACAACATACTTTTCCAAATATCTGGAAACATGCAATCATTAAACCAATCCCGAAAATCAATGATCCATCAGAGCCAAAACATCTACGTCCTATTAGCGTTTTACCAACGATATCGAAACTCATAGAAAAAATAATTGCAGAACAATTACGTGCTTTCTTAGAAAATAATCAAATATTACCGATACATCAGTCTGGTTTTCGGCCTGATCATAGTTGTGAAACAGCCTTGCTTAACATTACTGATGATATAATCTCTGCATCGGATAGTGGTCAAATGACTGTAGTGGTTCTTCTTGATTACAGTAAAGCGTTTGATACTGTTACCCATACAACGTTAGTAAAAATTCTTGGGTTTATAGGGTTGGATAATCCTGCAATATCACTTATCAGCAGCTATTTATCTGATCGCAAACAATGTGTAAAAATAGATAACTTAACATCTGATCTAATAAACATTACACGTGGTGTCCCGCAAGGGTCAATTCTTGGACCACTTCTGTTCACAATATACTCCTCTTGCATACTTCACCAGCTAAAATCTTGTAAAGGGCATATGTATGCCGATGATACGCAAATATATTATTCCTTTTCGCCAGATGCTCTTGCTATCGGTGAACATTGCATTAATGTTGATTTACAAAGTATTCTACGTTGTTTCAATATGCTAGACCTTACAATAAATCCCGAAAAATCATGCTGCCTAGTGTTTGGTAAAAATAAATTATGCGATGTTATTGGCAACCAATTGAATTTACAATTAAATGGTGTAAATATACCTTTTAAACGACAAGCTAATAATCTGGGCGTAGCAATGGATAACTCGTTTCAGTTCAAACAACTAATAAATAAATTTATATCTGCCGCTTATCTAAATATAAGAAACTTATATCCACATAGATCCTTTCTAACTAAAGCCACGAAAATTACTCTTTGCGAGTCGTTGGTTCTGTCTCATTTCAGCTATTGTTCAACTTTATATCATCCAGCCATTGATAAGTGTACCCATACTCGGATTCAGAGGGTTCAAAATATGTGTTTACGATTTATCTTTGGAATTAGGAAATTTGATAGGATCAGTCATAAACTGGTTGATGCTGGCTGGAATAACATGGAGAACAGAAGGGTTATTCAAGCGGTGTGTCTTTACCATAAAATTATATACACTATGAAACCTCCTTACCTGTATAATAAAATCGCATTTAGAAATGATGTCCACAGCATCAATACTAGATTCAGAGGACGTATATCACCACCAAAGCACACTACTTCTTTGTATGAACGATCATTTTCTTTTCAAATCTATAAAATCTATAACAATCTGCCTGATGTGCTCACCTGTCTGAATTTGGCCATGTTTAAATCTGCTATCAAGAACAAATTTCGTGTATGATTATTTGATTTAGTAAGTATGGAACTTATCTTTAAGTAGTTTTAAGAAAGCACTATGCATTTTATTTTTTGTTCCCAACTAAACTGTTTCTCTACAAACGTTTATTGTGTTAGTTCAACATCATTATTATTAGTATTATTATTTTTTGTTTGTTCAAATCTCCATTTTTAGTTTTCTCTATATGCTGAAGGTTTGGATGGAAGAACATCTGGGTTGTTACCCAAAGCTGAATCCCACCTTACGATTCTCTCTAATTTATTTTGTAATTTTTCGCTGTATATATGTGTGTATCACCACCATGTGAGAATAAAGTTTATTATTATTATTATTATTATTAATTATAAACCAAAAATGAAAAAAAAATTAATAATTTTTTTTTCTCGAATAGAAATGATTTTATGAAAAATATTTTCAAGCAAAAGATGTTCATTTCTTTGTTATCTTCAAAGTTTGTTTTAATGTTTTTGTAATATTTTTCATATTTAAGAAAATATTGACAAAAAACAAAAAACAGTTAAGGTAAACGCCTACTTCCGGTGTACGAAATTTTACCAAAAGCTTTTCAGTTCTTCAGATTATCAAATAAGACGGATTTTCAAAGTTTCATATGAATTTCTCCATTAGTTTTTGAGATACAGCGCGCACAGACAGACACACACACACGCGCACACACGCGCGCACACACACACAGACACACACACAGACACAAAAAAAAAATTTCCAGAAATTGTTGAAATGGCATTTAGGGACCACAAAACGGATATTTCCGTAAAAAAAATTTTTGAAAAAAAAATCACGATCACAATACTTTCTCGTACTTCGTAACGGAGAAAGTAAAAACGCTTAACTAACATTTGGAGACCTGTTAGCTGTTAGGAAACTGTAATCGTTCTAACGAGGCAGTGTGTTTACATGACATCATAATTGGGGTGTTCCCTGGGCGAACCGATTACTTTGCCTGTTTTGCGAACGTAGTCTTCGACTCACAGTGCTGGTGAGTCTGATCTTATAATAATTTTCATCTTCTTTCCTTATTTTATAAACTGATTAATAACCAAGAGGACAAATCGCCAAAGCCCAATTTAGACTATAAAAAGGAGCCAAAACAATCACGATTAGAGGCAATTTTAAATTGTTTCATCCTTACAATTACTACTTAAAATGTTTTTCTCGAAAATGAAAGAATTTATTAACAAAAGATGTGCAGTTATTTGTTATCTTCAATATTTATAGATCCCGAAGCTCGCAATTCTTGTTCTTATTTGGAACATCTCTTATCATCTTACTTACATGTTTTTTATTATTTCCGATAGACCGATAAATGACCAGATTACCACCTTTTACGCTTTTTTTGCGGTGAAGGTGGAAATTTCGCTGATCTTGTACTAGGTTCAGAATCCATCACAAAAATATAAGCAAAATATTAACAGATTTGTTTCTTGCGAAACTGCACAGGATATTGAGAAAATCGTACAAAAAAAACAAACTCATTAATGCTTGGACTTAAGGTTATATCAGCTGAAAGGCCAAATAATGGCGGGATTAGCGTAGTATATAGCACCGACGCGATCACGAGAGCGCTAGCGGTACCTAATTAACTTAGTAAAGTCACTTTTGAAATGTGTAGTTAGTGGAATGTGTGTAGTATTAGTGGAAGAAGCGCTGCTGCTTGCAGCGTTGGATGATGAAACCCTTGCTCTAATGGAAAGGTCATCCATCCGCGATCTCGTCCGCCTCTCTTGCCTCTCGCGAACTTTAAGTGTTGTGCTGGTGACTATACCCTTTTCGTAACTGTTTGTGTCGTGACTTTATTTTATTGACTTCCGTGTACATATTTTGTTTCGTTGAACTTTGAACATTATTTTTGTTGTAAATTTTCCATGTGTAAATAATTAGCTATTGTTATCGTGCTGTTTCATAGCGACACCGACTCCAAGAGCTGGAAGTCAACGAGAGCGGTTTTCTCACCCCGCGCTGCGACCCCCCCTTTGACAAGTGTCCCCCAACTCGAGGCTGAGTCCAAGCCCACACCCGGAGGATGACAGCTACAGCGACCCAGCGATGCAGAGGAACACTGGGATCAACCCCGTGATGCCAGACCCCAACGGGGCCGCTCTGGTCACCGCACCTGGACAGGGCCGAATGACGCGCTCAAAATGAGCAATAGGAGGAGAAGGAACCGACACAGCGCGGGCGACCGTTACTACGCCAGCCTGTACGATGGCTATAATGCCGTCTACAGGAACGGAACAGTATCCCAAGCTCCAACGTATCCATCTTAATCCAGGAACCGCAGCTACACCACCCACACCCAAGATGACAAATACAGCAGGCTGTAGGTTGGCAGCATTGCCACAACACGGCAGTTGGACTACATAGACCCACCTGAGGCGGACACAATCCCAGGACAATGATGGATGCAGCGCCCTGTATGACGCCACCATCTCGGCTCGCGACGCCTTAGCCGTCGGCTTCCCACGCTTCCATTGAGATGACGTAGAAGGATTCCTTGCGAGGATCAACTTCGCCTTCGCCACATGCCCAGTGACAGTCAAGTCCTGAAAGAAACTCGCCTCCATGGAAGCAGGCAGAGGACCTACTACGACGCTGGTTCCCACAGAGGACGACGCCAAGGAAGATACCGACACCGCAACCAGCATTACCACCGTTGCGAGTGTGCACCGCCACTACATGCACAGCCGAAGTCAGGTACGAGGAGGCGATTCCACAGGTTGCTAAACACTGGTGTTTTTTTAAGGTCACTCCACTTACATACACTACTGCGATGCCGCTTGTTCTGCCACCAGCCCTCGCACTATATACAGCCACCACCGGCATGGTTGACGAGATCAGCTTCGAGGATATGATGCCCCTAGCCCCTTGCGTAATTACCACGGCCACTTTCACCATCGTTCCAGAGCCAGCTTAATTGCCAATCGCGATGCTGATGATGCCGCTCGTTCTGGCCCCAGCCCTAGCAGTTTACACAGCCACCGCTGGTGTTCTCGGCGAAGTCTGCTCTGCGGAAGTGGGACCCCTAGCCGTGGACCACCCTGCAGTTGCCACTGCTGTCGTCACCCTCGCCACTACGTCGTCAACGACGCCAGCCCAACCTCTGCCGAAGGAGGAACCACCGGAGCCGTACAACCTCGCAGACGTTCGACGAAAGCGACGCCCGAGGAAGCACCGTCCTCCGGTCCAATTATGGCTGCCTGTCGCTCCAAGGCGCCGAGACGTCAAAGACGCCGCACCGTCTCTCGACGTTGCCCGCCGGACGATACATGGCAGCCCGAAATCTACAGACGCCGCCCTCCTGACATCCGAAGACACCGCCTCTCCTTCGGACGACGCAAGCAGCGACCGCCTCGCAAACCCGGACGACCGCGACCACCATCACGATTATGGACCCGCGAGCCATGACGCGAGTGACTGTTAGCGCGACCACGACCAATGACAATATTCTGAGTGTTAGTTCCCCGCGAAAAGACGCAATAATATAGTGTAAGTGTCCTCATAAACGCTTCAGTGCGCCATGAACGACAACCCGAACAATCCACCTCCGCTTGACGACACGCAGGCACCACCCAGGAACGTGTTATAACGCTGCCCCAACCAACTGTGTGTACACATGGAAAACCGCTCCAAATGACGAAGACGTCAGAACCAGCACCGCCCACAACACCAGCCCAGCACACCACCTACAACCACTTGTCTGCATGCGAGGACACATGCAGTGGTACCCAGCAACCGAATAGACGTCAACATCCAACCAGAACACCTCTAGCTCCAGCCGCCCTATGCTCCGCCCTGGCGTCCGATGCACCAGCCGCCTCAAGGACTCGAGAGACAGACCGCACGTCTAGGTTCCCGCCGTGCCAGTACACCCCAGGATGACAGCTCATCCCCGGCCGGACTAGACGTGACTGTTTCTAAGATGCGGCCACTCCAGGCATCCAGTGATGCCGAGATCCGGTGTGAGATATCCGAATCTCCTCACACCTCAGCCTCGGATGGATCTTTAAAGACCAGTTTCCCGGCCAGCATCCTAGGACCCAGGCATCCAGCGATGCCGAGATCCGGTGTCGAGATGAACGAATCCCCTCGCGCCACAACCACAAAAGGATCTCCCTAAGGACCAGTGTCCTGTCCAGCGTCAAGAGCAACCAGTGCTGTAGTTTATCTACGGGTCTTTCCAAATGTGTAATTATCTTAATTTGCATTTTATGAGCTAACCATTGCTCCCTTTCAATATTAACATAAATTCCGCATTATTGAAGTTTCCAAACGATATAATTTTCGAAGAAGTACAGCTGCCAGTAACAATACAATGAAGCCTTCACCGCTGTGCATCTTCCCATCGAGGACGTCGTTAGGAAATTTTGCAGAACTATTAGTGGAAATGTGCAGCTGCCAGTGCCAATACAATAGACTGTTGATCCGCCCCCAGCTGCCTGCGTACGTGACGAAATCGACTTGAACCCATATTGTTCTTGGAAGAGCAATTTGCCGGTTCGAACACGTGCGCCGACCTCGACGCTCCCGTTACACCCTACCACCACCACCACCGGCAACCCGGAGAAGAGTAGGGCGTGGACCCCGTAAAAGGCCATGGAGCGCTCTCAAGAGATCAGTAATTTTTCAACACTGAAACAATCAGTCGGCTCGAATCATTCATCATCAGTCAACACACAGATAACACAGGCCACCGCTTTCGGCGCCGCCGCTTCCGTCGCCGCCGCTTCCTTCGCTGCCGCTGCCGTTGCCGCCGGTCATGCATCCGCGATCTCGTCTGCCTCTCTTGCCTCTCGCGAACTTTAGGTGTTGTGCTGCTGACGATACCTTTTTCGTGACTGTTTGTGTCGTGACTTTATTTTATTGACTTCCGTGTACATATTTTTTTTTCTTAAACTTTGAACATTATTTTTGTTGTAAATTTTTCCGTGTGTAAATAATTAGCGATTGTTATCACGCCTATAAGACTTTCTCTGCCTCCACCCCATCCTTGTGTTCTTGTGCTGTTTCTTAGGGGCCCCGCACACGACAATTGTTCAACGACTAAACTATTTAGTTGAGTTGGATACATGTTACGATTCTCCACCAACTATACTATTTAGTCTAAGAGAAATCGTGTGGCGTGCGCACACAGTACGACGCCGACACAACTCAATTTATGCGGAGTGTGTAGACAGTTTAGTAGAGAATTACATATTATTATTAATTCATGTAATAAAAATGTTGCTTAAATATTATTAAACATGCTTAAATAAACTAAAATATGATTACATATGCTCGATGTAACTAAAATATGCACGAGAGGACTTAGATATGCAAAATATGAAAAATTTAATCATCATCATTTAATTGCATTTTACTAGATGCGGATAGATCCAAAGGGATATTGTCAGCATATCAATATTTAAGAATATGCACTTATATATCTTGTCGCGGGCTTTTTACGATCGATGACCAACTAAACTATCGATCGTGTGCGCATTCCCATTGGAACTGTGGAACTATGCCAGTTGTACGATAGTAGAACGATTATTTAATCATAAGGGCTCACCAACCGCTTTTGACTAAAAAAATGGGCTGGACGATAGTTGGTGTGTGTGCGCACTTGCATTTACAGTAATGCCATTATAGACCTCGACTAAACTATCGCTCAACTAATAATTGGCCGTGTGCGGGCCCGCTTAGAGCCACCGACTCTAAGAGCTAGCAAGAGCTAGCTGGAGGTTAACGAGGCCGGTTTTTTCACCCCGCGCTGTTATTGGAAAAGTTTGTTTATTTTTAAAACGCATTTCATATTTATTGGTTCATTTCACTTTTCTAAAATGTGTGGTGAAAAATGGATAAAGTACATTGTTTTTAAATATTTTTAACATTTTATATTCACATTCCATAAAAATTATACTGCTTTTATTTTTTTTTATATATTAAATGATACGAGTTTCTCAACTACTGAATTGAATAGGTCACTCCAACTTTATAAACATCAACACTAATATTGATCCGATCACCGACTACATAACCGTTAGTGGCTAAATGGTTAACGCCAATGCCAAAAAAAAAATAATCAAACGACCAAAATACAGTTGCCCAAAAAAAATTATTTCATTTGTTTAATTAACAGTAATATGGTTTGAATAAATCATTCGATGTGATGCGCTTCTCGTACAACACATAAATTTGTCCAAATATCAAAACATTTTTAGGGATATCCGGATTATTATTCAAATACACCATCTCAACTTTGATTTTCCAAATCCTCTAAATTCAAAAAATTTCAGAATAGACTCTATTTTTTAAACAATCCCATAAAAAAAGTAGTTAAGTGGATTTGTCAGGTGAGCGAGTAGGCCATGGAAATAATGAATGTCTTTCAATGCAGATTTCATAAAATTCTTCATTTAAATACTGTACCACTGCACGAGCACTTTGTGCAGATGCTCAATCTACTCGAATAATGGCGTCGCAGGACGCTCGTACAAGTAAATCCTCTGAAAGTGAGAAAATTGGAACAATTTATTGTACTTACGATTCGTGCCGCAAACACATAGCCCGAGAAAAAGTTGAATGTGTTATTTGTGGTGCTAGTTTCCATCCTGGATGTTTCTCAAAAAGGAAGAAGGACCCACACATGGATCACGTATGTACACTTTCCGTTGAGAGCGATAAAGAATACGATTCTAAAAGAATCTCACACTTATTGAGAATAATTGAAGAATTGGAAAAGCAAAACGGGATATTAACCATAAATAACGACAGTCTCATTAACACAAACACTTATTTGTTAAATAGGTTAAATAGTTTAGATTTACCTAACAATAACAAACAGCCAATAAAGAAAACTGTAAATGAAACAAATCTGCAAATCCCTGTAAATAAAGTAATAATTCACAAGGAACCCGAAAAGAAAATCGCCGAACATCCCAAGAAGGAATCTGCAAGTCACAAACAAATTACGCAACCAAATGTACCAGAAAACAATATTTTGGTGAATAATGGAAATGAAGATACGCACAACGCCGAAAGATGGACCCAAGTGGTAAAGAGAAGACGAAGAAATATGAATGAAACACAAGGGTGCAGGGATTACAATCCAACCGATGATATTCGCGGAGTGGAGAGACGTGCTCACCTACATGTTTACAGGCTTAACCCCGACGTCACAACCGAGTCTTTGGGAAAATTTTTACATTCCAATAACATAAGGGATTTTACATGCGAAAAACTGAACTCCAGGCATCCCACAGAATACAGTTCATTTAAGATATCAGTACCGACCAGTAAACTTAAGGAAACACAAAATGAAGATTTGTGGCCCAAAGGAGTAGTCTGCAATCGTTTTTTATTGCATCTTCCCACGAAGAGGCTAAAGGACGATACACAGATGGAAAAAACAAACAATTGAACATAGAAACTACTTCATTTTCTGTTTTCAACCAAAATGTACAATCTATAAATACCGCCATAAATATATTAAACCAAGTAATGATTGAAAATTCGGAATGTCAAGCACTAACTTTGACTGAACACTGGAAAACTAAAGAAGAACTAGAATGCTACAAAATCGACGGATATAATCTTATTACATCATTTTGCCGAAAATCGCATGCCCATGGAGGAGTAGCGGTATATGGAAAAATTGGCATGAAAACGACCCGCGAAGACATCAACAATCTGGCCATATCTAATGAAATAGAAATAGCAGCAGCAACTTTTCATACAAATAGCAAATGTATTGTTATAATTGCAATATATAGACCACCCAGTGGAAATATTGAAATATTTTTCGAAACAATAAACACATTATTAGGTATTCTGTCGGATGAGGGAGCTCATTATATTATAGCTGGTGATTTCAACATTGACTTTTTAAAAAATAATGTAAGTAATATATATTTCACCAATTTAATTATTAGTTATGGGGCTAAGCCATTAATACAATCATATACCAGAGTAACGGATACCACAAAAAGCTGCATTGATAATATAATAAGCAATATAGACTGTAATTATGATTCAAAAATTGTCAAAACACATATCTCAGATCATTATGGACAAAAAGTTAAGTTCATAAATTTTATTTTAACAACAAATAGATCTCCCAAGATAACTTATAAACCTAATATCACCGCTGAAACATTAAATACATTTAATAGAAAAATAGCTGAGGTGGATTGGGGAATCATATTAAATAAACATTCATTAAACGACAGATGGAACTCATTTTTAAAACAATTTATTTTACTATATAATGAATGCTTTCCTCGTGTCAGATTTAAGCAAAATAATAGTAACCGTAAGAATCAACATATCGAAAAATCTCCAGAATATATGAAGTTAAAAGAAAAATTACAGTTGTACGAAACTCTACGTGTTTACGATAAAAATTACGTTACCGACTATCGAAATGTAAAGAAACAATATAACAATTTACTAATACAATCAATAAAAACCCATTATGACCAAAAAATCCATAACACCAATAATATAAACCGAACAACATGGAATATTGTGAAAGAAATACAAGGAAAACCACAACATAATCATCAATTAGATGTGGATGTGAATAATATTAACAAATATTTTGCTGACACCTCGACAAGAATTTCAAACAAAATTCCCAATGTAGCCTACACAGATAATATAACGCAAAATCATTCAACTATATTTCTTGAACCGGTCACAGAGTATGAAATATGTACAATAGTCTCTTCCCTAAAAAACACTGGCTCAACAGGCAGTGACGGTATCGCATTAAAAGTTATAAAAAACTGCATTCACCTTATAAAATACCCCCTTTGTGACATAATTAACAAATCAATTGAAGCAGGGGAATTTCCAGACAATCTAAAAATGTCCGTTATTATACCAATTCTAAAAGGTGGAGATCCAAAAAACCTCTCAAATTATAGACCTATCAGCATATTAACCCATTTTTCAAAAATATTTGAAAAGGTCATTAACAATAGATTAATTTCATTCTTTTCAAAACATAAAATATTCCATAAATTACAACACGGCTATCTGCAGCATAAATCAACAAATACGGCTTTGGTTGAACTCATAAATTTTATAGGTAATGCACTCGACAACAAAGAAATCCCTATGGGAATATTTTTAGATCTGTCGAAGGCTTTCGATTGTGTAGATCACACCATTCTTTTAAACAAATTGCACAAGTGCGGTATTCGTGGAATAAGTTATAACCTAATCAAAACATATCTACACAATCGCAAGCAAAAAGTACAATACAACTCTGACAGTTATAATGCTGAATCAAATATAATAGATATTACAGCGGGAATACCTCAGGGGAGTATACTAGGTCCAACACTATTCATTATATATATAAATGACATATTTAAAATAATATCATCTGAAGATGAAACAATGGTTAGTTACGTGGATGATAACAATTTAATCTTAAAAAATAGAACCTACGCAGATCTAATTAGGTCAGCAAATAGGCTAATTGATGACACAACTACATACTTATCTAGAAATAAACTATATCTAAACCGAACCAAAACACAAGGTATGTTATTTTGCACAAAACAGTCCTCTACCAATTTACCGTCGGATATATCCCTAAATAATGTCACATTGGAAAATGTTGAATCCTGCAAGTTTTTAGGGATTCACATTAATAGACACTTAAATTGGTCAAACCATATCATGTATCTTAATAATAAACTTAATAATATATTATATGGAATGCGAAGGTTAAAACAGTATGTGAATTTCCACACATTAATGCTGGTATATAACTCTTACTTCTGTTCGTCCATGAGATATGGCATAACATGTTGGGGAAGCTCAAACGACATAACTAAAATATTTATAACGCAAAAAGCAGCAGTTCGAATGATATTGGGTATGAAATATCGAGATTCTTGTCGTGGAACTTTTAGGTGCAACAATATACTCACTGTTGTTGGTTTATATATCTACGAATGTTTAATTTACATTTTTCAAAACAAACACTCTTTTACTGCTTTCCTTAATATGAATACTCATAACACCCGGAATGCTAATATTAGCTATTTCTATCCTAGACATAATTTAGCATTACTTGAAAAAACACCATACTACACAATAATGAAAATCTATAATCAGCTCCCAGTGTCTTAGAGAATGATCACAACTAAAAGTAAATTCAAAAATGAAATCAAAAAATTACTCTTAAATATGGAACCTTATACAATCGAAGAATATTTTACATATTTCTGCAACTAATATACCTCTGATATGTTCTTTTCTCTGACAAATTTCTTAATTATATATTGATACACATACTTATTGGCATCATATCGATTTTTGTTGTATCTGCTATATCTTTGAGAAATAAACTTTATTATTATTATTATTAATCCTGCATAAACCTAGTTGGCAAGTGGTGAATTATCAAATTCATTTTATTTTTTATTTAAGCTTTGTCAAAAAAAGTAAGGGCCTATACTTTTCCTCTTCAAATTTCTACATCAAACATTTATTTCTTGGGAATATTGATTTTTGCGGTGGATCCAGTAATTTGGATTTTTTGTTGACCACCAACGACAGTTTTATGAGGTAACTACACCATATGGTATCCGTAAAAATAATCTTGTTTGAAAATGTGCAATCCGTATTTAAAAAAATAAAGTTGATATGGGTATCTATAGTATATTACGACACAAGTTCGGTAAGTGCTCTCTAACAGGTCGAGAAAATTTTAAAAATACGAGGCCGTAGGGCCGAGTATTTGTAATTTTCGAGACCTGTTTGAATGCACTTAACGAACCGAGTGTTGTATAGTATTTTTTGCGCTACCGATTTAAAATAGTTATAAAAATAGTAAAAAAGATAGTTCAAAACGACTTTTATAATTGAAAATCGCTGCTCTTTTATCTAGCCCATAACGGTACTAGGACTGTCATGACTCAGAACAGGCTTGTTATTTTGTGAGTTTCCTAGCAACCGAAATTAGTCCGGGAAAGCCATTCGAACGTGACTAAATACACACACAGTAAGCATTGCAATATAGAACGGTAGCGCAAAAAATAATGAATCGTCGTTTTTTGAAAGATAAAATACATTCATGGAAGGTCTTATAAAAGTGTATTCATAAAGTGCTCTTGATTTTTCAAAATAACCAGTAGTAATATTGTTGTAAAAAAATAAAACCAAAATTGATTTTCTCGGTTGTTTCGAATATCTCGGGAAATAGTGTTTACCATAATTTATTTTTAACAAATTATTTACCATTGAAATGCGCAACTTTCCCTTCATTTAAATAACTATCTATCTTTTATAGTTATCAAGATAACAATGCTAACGCATCGAATTTGTAACATCCTGTATAAAAAATCATTGTTCATGACTGAAAATTAAGTCTTGCATAAAGTAAAAACAAATACCCCATTTAAAGAACAACTTACCTGGGTAATAATCTATTCATGCCACTCCCGGCAATACTGATTGGAAAGACAACAATGTTGATAGTAGAGGCCTACGTGCAGAGGATCTATCTGCCCTCCCATCTGAATAATTCAAATCCAGATTCAGAAACATACTAGAGGACATCACGATAGGTAGGATTTTTTGCCGCGGACCCAAGTGTGATACCTTCGTAATCGAAATAAGCACGACCTGGGTATTCTTGGAATTCAGCAGCAACTTGCTACAAGTTATCACCTTCAGTCTAATCCAGCTGAGCACAAAAACCAAGATCTAAGAACGCAATTAGAAATACTGGTAAGCAACCAGCAGATCAGAGGTACAAAAATGCACACATATGGACGAATACTTCGGCCACCCAATGACTCAAAAAAGAAGTTGTCAAGGTCTTATTGAAAAACCCTTTATTTCGCCACGACCTAAAGTTAGATAGGAAGTCGGTAACAACCATATTTTTTTCTCAGACGTTCCTTTTTCATTGTAACCTAATCTAACTGAACCTAATGCTATATGTATATTACCAGCTTAATCACGTTTAACACTAATCGTACATATGGTTGCATACTACTTATCTCAACAAAATTTTATTTATATGGAGGATAAGATTTATTTATTTTCTTAAAATATAACTTTACATGCAATCTATCTATGAATTTTTGATGTAATATATGTAATTTAATTTCAAGTGACAAATTTCCCTCAAGTCTAAGTTCGGCGGCAAATTTGTGAAGGTCCAGACATATACGTGATACTTTACACATTGCATTATAGATAATCTTTTTACCAATAGAAACGAAGACAAATGGGTTATTTGAATATTTATAACATATTTAAACTGAGATCCGAGCGAACATAGTTAAGAATTATTATTTTTAAACTGTGTCAGAAAAGGTACAAAATGCGCCAAATTCGTGCGAACAGGCATATTTGAAGTAACTGTCATGGACGACAAATTAATAATTTTACACAGCTGTAAAAATTATAGTTACAATACTAGATAGGTTTATTGAGATTATACGGCTAAATATATGGCTTACAGACGGAAAAATGGTAAATCTTAACAAATTATTAAAGTTGAGATCCTGATTACCCTAAATTGTTTACAGTTATGACAATAGTACAATTTTATACTGCCATCAAAATTACAATTACCTCTTTAATTAAGGACTAACTAAGATTTGAATTCTTATTTTTTATATATTTAGAATTGTATATGTCCTCTTGTTTTATAATTTCCTGTAAATTAACTGTTAATTATTTCCTAATTAAGTCAAATTAGCTTTTTCAACCTATAAAATTACGTTGCTATTTCAACATAAGGATAATTATGAGTGTATTGACAGAAATGATTATTATAATGTCTTAAACAATTAGTTCATAGCTAATTCTAACATTCTAAATTTATAAGTAATTAAAAACTATTTCCATGAAATCTATTAATAGGCACATTCATCGATATGATTTATATTGTTAAGTTTTATAGGATGTTCTAAATAATATGGAATATCTGGCCTTGAATTTCGAAGGAATCACAAAAGTAGTATATTTTTGTTACATGTCGTCGACGAAGCGGCAACACCGCCTAAGCGGCATTTGGATTAAAATTGAGATTTTAACATTAATCTTTTCCCAGAAAGCTATAAATTATTTTTTTTGCCTCTCCTGCAAATTTTGTTAAATGTGAGTTACCACCATTTGAACCAAAATTGAGATTTTAACATCAATCTTTTCCCAGAAAGCTATAAATTACTTTTTTCTGCCTCCTATCAAATTTGGTAAATGTGAAATAGCTGGCAGTGTGTGAGAGGTCCGTTAAGTAAAAGTTAGATAGGTTTTGGTTGTACTAAAAAGGACGGTATAATAAAATTCTTCCAATTGCGGATAGTATATCGGGTGTGTATAAATTGGCGGATAATCTACAAGTGACGATATTTTTTCAAATATTCTAAGCAGCCTATCTTAATTCTAAAATGTTGTACAATGCTTCCTGGATCTTCACGAGATCCTCAAATTTTGAACATCCAGCCGTTAAATATGCGTTATTATTCGTTATTAATTTACAGAAAACCCTGCAATTTCGATAGTATGACTAGTTTGAAAATTATTTGTCAGTGTCTTCTTAATTAGCTTATTTTTATAAAAAAATACGTTCGGCAACGTGACACCCGCTTATGTCACTTTGACACAAATAATTCATTGCTAGTTCCAAGTTTGTGCCAATTCTTCTTTTCTCATTATTATCAGTTTGTATTAGTGCCCGCGCTTCAGTGTATTTGTGTTTTTGTGTTATTATTGTTTTGTTTTGTATAATTACAATGGATTTTACTATTTACTAATAATCTGTTTTACCTTGCATCTGTAAATAAACCCCGCTCTATCTATCTATTACCTTCTACTCTGAACCATGAGATTATTGATAAACAGGGCAGCCCGTGTATGCTATGTTGCCAAATGTACATTTATTTTAAATGGCTCCTGATGGCCTATGAGACATGATAGAACATTTTTTCATCAACGTTTTCTATTCAGAATTTTAGAAAGAACATCGCCACGTGTAGATTATCCGCCAATTTATACACACCCGATATATCAAAAAAGCCAACTGCATGTCTTGGTTCATAAGTGACTCATACCAACAAAAATGTCACCCTAAGAGTCTACCTTACTAAAAGTTGATGGTGAATGAATTATACTTTCAGATATACAATTATTTTTTTCATAAGTTAAGTTTGATTAACAACTTAAATGTACATATTCTTTCCTGTTTTAACACAAGATACATTGTATATTGTAATTCTGGAAAGATAAGAAATGTTATATTAAAAAAGGTTCGTGAGAAAGATATTCAATGCATTAATAAGCAATTTTACAGATGACACTCGCACAATCGCACGATCTCTTAGATCGAAGCTTAATAGGCCGGCCGGATAAGTTAATTGCATAAGTGCACCTTAAGTACGTAATACGTTTTAATTATAGTTATTACCGACTGAGCGGTCCGTTGTTTTTCTGCGTTACGCATGTCGATACGAATATCATAATGATTATTCTTTGTTGATGTAGCCTATATAATTTCATATATAACAGACAAATCATATCTTTGACATAATTGCCATTTGAAATTCATATTTTACGCAATCATTCCGATTTTCCACATATCTTATAGCAATATCTTCTTATGTATGATGATGATGATTGGAGCAAGGATTAAGGCGAGTATGAATCTGTCGAGAGCGAAACGGGGGCTTGCAAGAGCAACATATGCGGCGTTCGCTGGACCGTGGCGAACTTTACGGTGTCAGTGGCGTATCGACAGACAATTGCATTGGGAAACAATTAACGTGGGAAACCGAGCTAGCAGGAAATTGGATAATTGCTTATTGGACCTTAAGACTTAAGATTCTTCTAGGTTATGGTGAGGTTACATTTTGCATTTTCGTACAGTAATTGGAATAAAATATTATTTTAAGCAGTGATGAATCCAGGTATACTCCCGAGGTTACCGGATGCCTCTGCGAAGAATTTCATTACATATTATAAATATTGTGCTTATTACTCTTGTAATTTAAATTTTATAAATAGTTGAATTTTCAGGTATCAATGAGTACGGTTTTGTCTTCACCTATAAATTCTGATGTAAAGAAAAAGATAGATATTTAAGTTCTGCTAACGAAGTGTTAGCCTAACTAGGCAATCATATAAATAGATTCACATTGGATGCATCTCTTCAAAACACTCTAGAAGATTTAGGTCAATAGAAGTAAAAATTAGTCAAATAAAATTATCAATAAATATGTTGGAAAAGCGACTTTAAATATGTTTTTGTTCTTCAGTGTATCTATCGCGATAGTTTTGTTATGTTAAAAATAGAATATTTTTGTTTGAATAAATGTTATAACAATTACAAAGCTTGATTTTTTTTCAAGGCATACTTTTCAATGTGAATCAAAGTTCCTAGGGTAGGTATCACTTTAACCCATATATAGAGGAGTTTGATAGGAATTCCGTGTTTTAAAAACATTTTTCTATAATGAATCTGAGTAAAAATTCGTTCTGAATACATCCGAATTCACTTTCTCGTTATTAATCAATTTGCTACCTATTTTTTCGAAGAAATTTCCAATGCGCAGTTGTTTCCTCTAGCAGAGTAGGTAGTACTGCTCTCTCTGTTAGCCTCACCTACGATGATTCACGACGAAAGATATTTAGTTTTTTTTGGAATACTTATTGCTTTTGTTAATCTAGATTATCCTTCATACCAGTGTTGCCATACGTACGATAATTACCGTACTTGTACGGTATTCTGAGGTAAAGTTCGGTATACGGTCCAAATGTTAAAACCGTACACAGATGTACGGTAATTTTCAGCCTGTATAAAAGCATTTTTACCGCTTAAACAACTTATTTTAACATAATGTTCAGCAGTACGTTTTGCGTACGAATTACCTAATATTCAAAGGTAAAACAATGAACAAATTGAAAGAAAAATAAATACAGATATGATTGAATTCTTAAAAATTTGAATGCATTTTTTTAAATTAATAGTAGTAGAAGAAAACAAAATCTAAAAAAATAAATAGTGATATTAAAGAATTCCACAAAAATATTAAAATCTTTACAATACATCTACCTTTAAAACTAACTTACATTTTTTTTTTAATTTGCCAATTTCTTATGAATTTTTGAAAAGTAATATTTTAAGTTGTCGAACAATTGAACAAATTTAGAGAAAATAAATACTCGAATGCTCGAAATTTTCCATAAGATTTAACATAAATTTTGACTTTTGAGTTATAATTTTTTTTAAATGAATTTTTAAGTAGTCAACTATTTTTACAAGGAAAAACTAAAAAAAAAATCATATCGATATAATAAAAATAATAATAATTTATTTTCTATGAATGATGCATTATGTTAATAACAATATTTTAGACTCGTCAAAAAATATATAGCGTTTGTATGTGATAGATAGACAACTAATGAATTATGGAAGAAAATCACGTAAATTGTAGTATAATTTTTCTAACAAAAAAATCTGAAGTCTATTCTTAAATAAATATATATTTGGGGATAGTTTTATATATTTAGGTAATTTATTAAATAGTAATTGAATTCCTTAAAAATTCTGGTGAAATCATAATACATTTACCTTTAAAATTAACGTTGATTTTTGAAATTGAGTCGATTTTTGCGCGAGTTATTAATTTTTAAAAATTAATATTTTGGCTAAAAAATAAATACTGGTATAATACTAATTCCACAAAAATTTTGAAATCTTTACAAAACATTTACCTTTAAAATTAACTAAATCTGCCAATTTCTGCGTGAGTTATAAATTTTTGAAAATTGGTCGAAATATTTAAACAAAGAAAAAATAGAAAAATAAAATAATATCGATGTGATTGAATTCTTTAAAAAGTCCGATGCTATTATAACCCATTTATGTACCTTCAAAAAAAAACTTAAATTTTTGAAAATGTGTTCATTTTTGGGTTTTAAATTGTCGTTTTTGGCAGTTGAAATTGTCATTTTTGGCAGTTAAAACTTGTCATTTTTGCCACTTAAAAATGGTCGCTGCCGACACTTAAAAATTGGCCGTTTTTGCAGTTGAAAATTGTCACTTTTGGCAGTTAAAAATTGTCATTTTTCGCAGCTTAAAATGTTCGTTTCTGACACTTGCAAATTGGCCTTTTTGGCAGTTGAAAATTGGCATTTGTGATAGTTGAAAATTGTCATTTTTAGCAGTTGAAAATTCTCATTTTTCACTTTTCAGTTAAAAATGGTCGTTTCCGACACTTGAAATTTGGCCCTTTGGCAGTTGAAAATTGGCCTTTTTGGCAGTTGAAAATTGTCATTTTTGGCAGCTTAAAATGGTCGTCTCCGACACTTAAAAATTGGCCTTTTTGGCAGTTGAAAATTGGCCTTTTTGGCGTGTTGAAATTGTCATTTTTGGTAGTTAAAAATTGTCATTTTTGGCAGTTAAAAATTGTCATTTTTAGGAGTTAAAAATGGTCATTTTTTGGCAGTTGAAAATTGGCCTTTTTAGCAGTTAAAAATTCTCATTTATGGCAGCTTAAAATGGTCGTCTCCGACACTTGAAAATTGACCTTTTTGGCAGTTGAAAATTGGCCTTTTTGGCAGTTGAAATTGTCATTTTTGGCAGTTAAAAATTGTCATTTTTGGCAGTTAAAAATTGTCATTTTTTGGAGTTAAAAATGGTCATTTTTTTGGCAGTTAAAAATTGTCATTTCCGACACTTAAAAATTGGCCTTTTTGGCAGTTGAAAATTGGCATTTTTGGCAGTTGAAAATTGGCATTTTGGGCAGTTGAAAATTGTCATTTTTGGCAGTTAAAAATGGTCATTTCCGACACTTTATGTATTACATGATATGCTAGAATTTATAAAAAATAAATAGTATATTCACAAAACATCTGAATTATCTTCAATTTTTGAAAATGCGTGAGTTATAAATGTTTAAAAATGATGTTCTTTAATTTGTCGAATATGTGAACAAAGAAAAGAATATGATTGAATTCCTTAAAACGTTTAATGCAATCATAATATATTTACCTTTAAAATTAACTTTGAGTTTCGAAAATGAGTGTTGAATGTTTGAAAATTAATATTTAAAGTTGTCGAAGACTTGAATAAAAAATCAACTTTTTTAATACACTTACAAAACATCTCCCTTTAAAACTTACAGTAATTTTTGAAAATGCGTTAAGTTTTGAAAATTAACGTTTTAAGTTGTCGAACAAAAAAAAACTGATTTCTCAAAAATTTTAGTAAGTATATACACAAAACATCTGTTTTTGGAATCAACTTGAACTTTTGAAATTGTGTCAATTTTTGCGTGAGATTAATTTTTGAAAATTAATATTTAAAATTGTTGAAGACAAAAAATCGATTTTTTTCCATATATTCACAAAACATCAATTTTATTTAATTTATTTAATGTGCCAATAACAATGGGTTAATATAGGTCAATATACATAATATAAATAAGTGGTTTCAATAAAAAAAAATATGAGTCATAACAGATATAAAAATAAAAACTTAAACTTACAGGGTGTAGAAATATGCAAAATATGCGTTCAGAAAGAAAACTGTAACATGGATAAATAACAAATGTATCTTCCTTTAAAACTAACTTTAATTTTTTTAAATGTGTCACTTTTTTCAATTTGTAAAAATGAATTTTTAAACAAGGAAAATCTAGAAAAAAAATCATATCGCTATGATTTGAATTCCATAAAAAAACTCTAATGGAATCATAATACATTTACCTTTCAAATTAATCTTGATTTTTGAAACTTAGTCAATATTTGTGTTGTAAATTTTTGAAAATTAATGTTTTAAGTTGTTGAACACTTAAACAAAACCAAAATCGAAAAGAAAATAAGGTATGATATGACAAGAGTTCCTCAAATAATTTAGAATATTCACAGAACATCTACCTTTATTTTTCGAAAATGTATTAATTTTTCCGTGAGTTATTTAAAAAAAAAAATGTTAGTACTTTTCTCTTGTAAAATATACGTTTCGAAAATAAAGTTTAAATTTAAATTGAATTACGCTAGTTTTCTCAACTATCCAACACAATTCCGTTAGAAAATCCGTCAGCCGCTAAAACGAAAATTACTCCGCAATGCCTATTCAAAATCCGCCAGATCTAGCGGATTTTCCGCTGACCTGGCAACACTGTCTATGGGAAGTATTAAAATTTGTTATGTAGGAAACCTCTACTTCGTTATACATGCGTTATACATGCTTTTCATAAACGACCAGTTGGACCTAATCTGCACCCCTATTTTTAACGCCGTCTGTAAATAATTTGCATGCTCCCTTTTGTATATATACCTGTCCATCTAAAGATGTAATTTACTTTAGTTTTGATAATGGCAAGCTGAGTTGCCGAAACTGCAGTCAAACAAAATAAACAAATAAGTGTTATACAAACAAAGTAAAAAAGTGTTTTATTCTATATGGAAGTATTAAAATCTATCTCGTCCCGATAGTTAACATTATTTTAGCAGATAGGACCATCTAGCGTCGATTTATGTAACAAATTCGTAGAAAAATATGTAAATCCCCGAAATAATCCAATAGAACGAGATTATAAAGAGGGGCAGAAACGTTTTTTATGTGATATTTTCGGTAAAAAGAAATTTAAAACCTTTCTCTTCACCTCTGAAATCGGAAGTTTACATCATTGTAAGTGTGTTTTTCTCGTAATCCACACCCCAATAAATTATCACATCTAACATGTATGTACGGTAATTTATTAATAAGTACGGTTTTCCAGAGTACGCGGGTACGGTAATTCGTTTTCGAACGTGTGGTAACACTGCTTCATACATAAATTTTCTTTCAAAAACAATAATAGGAAACACTGTAAAGCCTGCATTAAGAATTCGATACGATTTCATAGCACTTGAGTCCCATTATTCACGCGCAGGGCCAGATTGAAATGAATTCCTTATTCGTTCTGAGAGCCGATAATGAGATACGTACTCTGTACCAATAGCCGAAGAGGATGTGGTGCTGGTCTGCAAGTCGATTTGCAAAACGGCGACGGCATTCCCAAGTCGTTTATCGCAATAAATCGCATCGGATGTTTTGTAATAATTATTAATATAAATGGCTTATAATACTCGAAGATTTCCATACTGCATATATCAATTACACGTAGGAATTTCACGTCGGGACCGGCTCCAAGCAGGTGCACTCCTCTCTGGTAGCATCCACTTTTTGCACTTAAATGTCCTCAGTTAGTTCTGTTTGTCTGTGTGAGACTCATTAGGTCCTAGTCGCAATTAATAATTGTCTAATTGCTTCTAATATCTACAATCGCTAGCCATGCGAGGTATATCTAGAGATTATATCAGTTATTAACTGGAGATATAAGGCCGGTATAAATAAATTGGATGCCGTGACTCGATACTCCCGATAGCAATTTGTCAATTATTTATTGTTGTAAATTGCTTGCCTCTGCATTGTTTCGCTCGGCCGTTCTGGGACGCTCTGATCTGGCACTATATACACCTTTTTTTTACCTAATCGTCCGTAGGTAGGTTGTTGAGCTAATTTTCTAAATTGAGTTGATTTATCAGCAATTACCTCGTAAGCGTTCGGTATGTTATAATCATCCCACATATAATTTTTACTTGTAAAATATCAAGTAATCTTAATATATCTGTAGAGTATAATGAGTTAATGATCTTTAAAATGTACTCGATTAAGTAACTTTATTACCTGCCATTAAATAACATACGGCCAGTTTGTAAAATTTCATCGATTTTCATTCTCCTATACGATCAAATAGTATTAAAAACTACAATGCTCGACTTGATATATTCAAGCAGTATTGTTTGTAGTACTTGACGTAATCAAATGTGCCTTTTGCCGGAAGATAACTACCGTTGAGTTGGCCGATGATACTCTTCCGTAAATTGCGGTACTGTAGTATTTTATACTACAATTCCGCAAGTTTTGCATATGCGCATTAGCCTGCTAATAGAAATTGCTTTATTAACGTATACCCACAAATTGAAAAATAAGTACTCTCTTTTTGGGCAGTTCCACGTCAAGTGAGCAGTCCAAAATATGACTTCATGCCAAATTTCAGACCTCTAGGTTACATAGTTCGCCTTGTACAGCTAATTGAATTTCACAGCAATTTTTTAAGTTCAACTTTATTTTTTTTATTTCAGTTATCTTAATTGCATTTCGGCCTGGGAAAATTTTAGAACAGTCATAATCGAGATTCAGATTTTTGATATCATGCCGCGCATGCGAAAAAAACACAAAAAATGTTTTTTGTCAAAAATTTATTTATCAGAATATGCCACCGATTAAGACTCCAAATTTTGGGCAAAGACAGCCAAAAGTATGGGCTTTAAGATGCTTGAATAAAATTTTTGCCACACTAGTAGTAGTTTTCGCTCAAGAGCCTCTTGAACGCACAAAACTATTTTTCGATTAAAATTTTCGCACATATTGATAAATATATATTATTATAATAATAAAAGATGTATATTATTATTACTTTAATTTCTCGCAAAATTATCACCGTTATTATTGAAATTGTTATTATTGTCCTCATTCAATGATTGCAAATAATTTTCACAATTTTGAGTGATTTTTTGTCGTGTTTTTAAGGTTGCCGATCACAAACTCTTTGATTTCAGACAGTCGATCAATCTTAAACATTAAGTTTTAAAATTACATTACTTCAAAACTGAATTCATATTTTTACTGCTAGGATTCTCACAAATAAAATTTCTTGTTATGTGGATATATATATCATCGAAAAAATTGTATTTTCTTAAAAATAACGGTTAATTTTGAAGACCGGAAAGAAACTGAGAGAATATCTCCTGACCCCAGTTGAAGTCTTCAATAAATCAAATTATCTTTCTTGTGAAGTTCCTAGGGCTCAGAGGAAATTGGTTCCATAACCCTGCCTCCCAGCTGAAGGTCAAATGTAATTTCACATCCGTTTCGTTTATGGTTTCTCAGCCATAGATTTTTGCTGTTGCGTCATCCACATCCGGTACAGTGTAGGTCGTTATATGACTTCAACTTTTGGTGCTGCTAACTCCTGGGGTAGCCACTTTGTGGAAACATCTCCTCAATTGTTTATGACTTCTTTACGTTCACGTTCACGTAAGTGTATTTATTCTTTAACATTCAATTCAAATGCGAAGCTGCACTGATGAGAGATTAATCTCGAAACGTGTCTGCAGATGGCTATTTACTTAATTTCTGCATATTTTATGGTTCACTTTTATAGTTTAAAGTTTTCCAATTCAGTTTAGTTTAATTTTCAAGTTAGTCCTATGAGTAGAAATAAACGATCTTAAACCATTGTTATTTGGCTAGTAATACTAGTAATAATATGCAAATTTCTTTTGTATCATTCAATATCTGGCGTGGCACTAGCCAGCGAAGTAGTTGTTTCAATAAGTTATTTGTTTATAGTTTTAGTAAGACTTAATTTTGCTTTGCAGAGCTACGAACAGGTTGAATATTTACATATTTAGGCTATATTTCGTTTTATTAAATTTCTGTAGTAATCAATATGTGCGAAAAGTTTGATTGAAAAATGGTTTTGTGCGTTCAAGAAGCTCTAGAGCAGAGATTACCACTAGTGTGGAAAATTTTTATTCAAGCATCTGAAAGCACATACTTTTGGCTGTCTTTGCCCAAAATTAAGAGTCTTAATCGGTGGCAACTTCTGAGAAATGAATTAAGATATAAAAAACTGACGAAATTGAAAAAAAAAGTTGAACTTTAAAAATTGCCGTAAAATTCAATTGGCTCTACGAGGCGAACTAGGTAACTTAGAAGTCTGAAATTTGGCATGAAGTCATATTTTGAGTACCCAAATAGGTGTACAAATTTTGAGCTAAATCGGAGAGGGTGGCGTGAAATGGACTGCTCACTTGACGTGGAATTGCCCTTTTATCAAAAACCATTTTAATTGACCGTATTGTTTCGGCATCGATCACTGTTAGCCCGCAAAACTATCTCTTTATCTCTTATAAAACTACTAGCCGGTCCATGGGGGGGGGGGATGGGCAAGTTATCTTAACCCTAACCTAAAATCTTCTAAATACCTGTGAATACTATATGTATTCTAAAATAAACTAATTTCATGCCAAAACGCATACATAGCTACAGAATAATTTGAGGACATACAATTTTAAAACATGAACGGCTAAGAAGCACACGCAAAACTCGTGGAACAATAGTTATTTATGCAACAAGTGAGTAAAGTAGTACTTTCTTTCATGAGTAGGAAAGATTGCCACACGAGCCGAAGGCGAGTGCGGCAATTCCTACAAGTGAAAAAAAGTTGCTTTACCCTCGAGTTTCATACAAATTTTTTTCTACGTCCGTAACTTTTAATAAATTCGATAAAACCTTCATCAATTTTTATAAGTAATAATACTTTTTTAAATGAAGAAAATAATAATCATCAAGTTTTCTTGATCGGAAACGAATGTTTGACATTTATCGGCGGAACTCGCGGCGTGTTGCGAAGCGTTCATGACGCAAACAATTTGATAGTAGCGTTAAAAAATGAACCGCTACGGCACTTTTTTTCACGCAAAAGAGTGAAAAAATGAACCGTTATGGCACTTTTTTCACGCTGTTTGTACGGTTCAGGAATCACATATTTTATGAACACAAATTAATGAAAAAAATGGTGATGTGGCCATCATGTTACTTTCTCCGACTAGATGGTATCATTTATATTTACGCTTTCATGGTTTATTTTCAAATTAAATCATATTTTAAATGTACATCGAGCATTGCGTAAACTCGGATGAAACTGACGTTTAAAACGTAAAAATTATGGAAGATGGAAAAATTATACTTCAAATTCAAAAACTCGGTTTACTCAAAAACTAACGAGATTTCGGAAAAAAATTTAGAAGTTGTTCACTTTGGCATTCTCTACAATTATTATTAACATAAATTTGCTGTAACTATTATCGTTTCATATTTATAAACCTAAAATTAAGAAAAAAATGTTTTTTCTCGAATAGCAATGATTTTATGAAAAATATTTTTAAGCAAAAGATGTTCATTTCTTTGTTGTTTTTAATGTTTGTTTAAATGTTTTTGTGATATTTTTCATATTTAAGAAAATATTGACAAAAAACAAAAAACAGTTAAGGTAAACACCCACTTGTGTACGAAATTTTACCAAAAGCTTTTCAGTTCTCGGATTATCAAATAAGACATGTTCAAAGTTTCATATTTATTGCTCTATTGGTTCTTGAGATACAGCGCGCACAGACACATGCACACACACACAGACATTTTGCAGAAATTGTTGAAATGGCATCTAGGAACCCCAAAACTGACATTTCCGTAAAAAAAATCACGATCACAATACTTTCTCGTACTTCGTAACGGAGAAAGTAAAAACTGTACATTTTATAATGGACGTAGAAAATAGTATGTATTATTATTATGACGGTTTTATAAATATCCTGAAAATATATAAATAATCATTTATTGTACAAAAATGGTAAATTTTATTTATAATGTTAAAAAAAAATTGATGGCCCGGATAATACTCGAACCCGGACCAACGCACTGTAAGACCGGTCTCCTACACACCACACCACCGCGGCCCTGACATGTTTTGTTATTTGATCATTTCAAAAGCATGTCCGATAGTCAACTGATGCACATGCGCAAACCTGCGGATCCGTGGTATAAAATATTAGCGTGCCGCAATTTACTACCTTTTTTTTATTTAAAAGCATCACATTCTCACTATTAAATTTAAATAATTCTAAAACAACGTAATGGCGTATTTTTGGATTTTTATGGATTTTCAATGAACATTAAATTATCAATTTGCGAGCCTAATTCAGCGATGTTCTAAAGAAGGAATTTGGTGCAATCACCTTCGAAGTTAATTTTTGATGTAATATCAAGACAATTTTACAATCAATTCAAAATAACTCGAAAACTAGGAACGAGCGTATTTTTTATCTTTTTTATCTTTGGAACATTCAATTTTTAATCTGCGTGTCAAATTTCTACGTGTCATTCTATCCAGGGTATTTTGAGCAATCGCCCTCGAAATTAGATTTTGATGTAAAATCATCACCTTCTCACAAATAAGTCAAAATAAAGCAGGCTTAATGATTACGAAGCAAAGGAAATATTTATCGGAATAGATCAGACAAACAAATGCTAATATTTTTAAATTTAAATTAAATAGTTGGTTATATTTATTACTTTGTTCCTTTCTAAAGACTTAGATATTACGTTCAATGTTTTACTAACAAGTTTAAAATCATCTATTAAAAATATATTACATTAGCAATCACAAGTAGAAACGCTATTGAAAAATAGCAGCTTTGCCCACCTTTATTATGTACATATTAGAGATGGGTAGCTTTCTGTCAAAATTGTTATTTTTTGCTTTTACTTACTGCTTTTCTTATGATTGCTTAACATGTTGGTAAACCGCCGCCTATAATTTATAAAACAGGTCGCACATAGTGATCAAAAATTTGACCACCCCTGCTTTATAATATATGTGAAATTCGCTAAAATCCCTGAAGTACCCCCAAAAAGTGTCCATTTATTTATGGAATGGCCGATGTATAAATGTCGTTGGATAATCCCACTCAATTAGCGAAATTATACCAGTATTCTCAAACCCTTTTCATTTTCGGCGTCCTTACTGAATCCAAGTTTTCCTAAGGCACCCCATGTAAAACACTTGGCAAAATAGTTACTGGTTTGCACCAGTTCCGCTAGATGTCGCGTCATATCCAATTGAATTGATAATGGTTATAAAATCGGGAAATTTGGTCCGCTACACTGAATATTTCAGACCCACTACAGCAGCGCCAACAGTTCCAGAACCGAACTCGTTTTCCGAGTCTTCACGATTAGGTGAACAGATCCATAAATTCTGGGATCAACTATCCGTTTTTACGGCTTACCTTGTCGGACAATTACGCGACGCAGTTTGCGAAGGCCCAGGCCGCGGCGAAAGAGGAACTGGACTATCAGAAGATGTGGATTAACCTCAACAGGCAAATGATCAAGAAATACGCCAAACTAACCGTGGCCATCGAGAGAAACGGCGAGCTCGAGATGAAACTATACCAGCTGAATTGTCGACTTGATGTGCTAACACGCGCAATGAAGACGACACCCACGCCAACCCCAACGCCGACACCAGCACGCACACCGACGCGCACGCCAACTGTTCCCACTGGGAACAACTACGCCGACGGCTCCGAAGAGGAAGACTCGGCCCCACCACCGAGGCCGAGTACAAAGAAGAGGATCGCCTCACCTCCAGCGCCGCCAAGAAGACGGCGCAACAACCCAAGTAGGCACAACAACCGGCCGCAAAAGCAACGGTCTCCTCCATCTCCAGCACCACGTCGCCACCAACACCAACGTCCACCCAGGCTAAGTAGTTCAACTCAGCCAAACTCCCCTACGTCCCACCCTGCACACAGACCGCCTCCAGTCGTCCTGTCAGCGGACAGCAACTGGCCGACCATCAAGTGGATACACACTCCATCAGGGTCAAACAAGCCAAATACGCAGCCCGGGGACTGCGTATTTTTCCAGAAACGCCTACCGACTTCCGCACCCTCACGAGGGTCCTAGACGCCGTACCATACGTACCAGCACCCGGAGGATAAGACGACAAAGGCGATGATACTAAACATTGCCCCGACATGCACACAGGCCCAGATAGCAGAGGATCTTCAAAAGCAGGGATTTCCGACGCTCTCCATCAAACGGATAACCCGGAGGGATCCACTGACTGGACAAACCCATCCCCTGTGGATGGTATACGGGGGCCTGCGCTAAGTGCCAAATCGGTATTTTGTCCAAAGTGCCGAATTTCATACTACCGACCATGCCCAAAGTGCCGAACGACGCCAAGCGATGTCGCATCGTTCGTAAATAATGCGGCGGAGCCGAATGCGAATCGGCAGAATAGGCACTTTAGTCATTTGACGGAATGTCTTCGCGTGCACCTGTTACCTTCGCATGCACCATGCACCGGCGTAGCTCAGATCGGTCGTAAGCAATTGTGTTCTAAAACAGAAAAACACAAGTATTAGTAAAACACTCCCACGTGCCAAGGTGACCTTGTGAACGACTTTGGCAACTAAGCACAACACTGCTACTTTCTGGACCGTTTGGGTGGATAGGCTGATTGGGAGGCACAGGGGTCCCTGGCAAAGTGCTCTCAGCAACGCACCTAGTTGATTAGCACCCAGTTTCACAGTTGTACTTACTTGAGCCCCAGCACCACGTCAAGGCAGGGGCCAACTAGTGGATAAGGATATCGCGCTAGAGGGGCCAATAACGGATCAATCGGCGGATAAGACCGAGTCCGATGTTTACGCCACAAAATCACATATAAGACTGGAGCACTGAGTGTTCGTACCAGGGTTATATATCACAGCCCCCTCTTCTTTGGCTTAAACAGCGGAATCAGAGGGGGGACAGGGAGTCCAGTTTAAGATCTTCAAATGGCGAGGAGGGCATGTCACTGCCACTTGCTGTTATCGGCGGACGAGTTGGACCCAAATGGCGAGAAGGGCAGATCGTTCCCATTTGATGTTATCGGCGGATGAATTGAACCCGGATAAATGTGAAAAAGCGGCAACATAGGGGGTTGGGGCAAGTGTGCACCGATTTGCAACCGCAGCCTAATCAATCAGAAAAATAACGTCCGGATATGACGTACCTGTTTCATTCGCAAGTTCTTACCTATCAACGGGTTATTAGTCACATCCCAGGCAGGTACTGACTGGATGTTTGTCAGCCGGTGGCCGAGAGCTACACAGAACCGGGAGTGTCAATTGTCATCGTTACTCGGCGGCCTGCACGTCTTCGCCTCCGTAGGGGAGCGCGGCCAAGTGGACGCCGTCCTCTAGCCATGTCTACAGTTAGAACTGGGGGTGTCCATTCTCACTATAGTACTCCAGTGCGCCTAAGAAGAGGCACTCGAGCACGGTCTCTGTTTCTACGCCGTCCCCTAGCCATACCTCACCAAGTTGCTGTTAACCTAGGGAGGGTGTCCACACGTGGGGGGTGACGTCAGGTTAAGCTAAACGTCATGGCCCGAAACGTTGGGCGCCAAATTGATACCGGCGTAGCTCAGATCGGTCGTAAGCAATTGGGTTCTAAAACAGAGAAACACAAGTATTAGTAAAAGACTCCCACGTGCTAAGGTGACCTTGTGACCGACTAAGTACAACACTGCTACTTTCTGGACCGTTTGGGTGGATAGGCTGATTGGGAGGCACAGGGGTCCCTGGCAAAGTGCTCTCAGCAATGCACCTAGTTGATTAGCACCCAGTTTCACAGTTGTACTTACTTGAGCCCCAGCACCACGTCAAGGCAGGGGTCACTAGCCGGGGTCAACTAGTGGATAAGGATATCGCGCTAGAGGGGTCAATAACGGATCAATCGGCGGATAAGACCGAGTCCGATGTTTACGCCACAAAATCACATAGAAGACTGGAGCACTGAGTGTTCGTACCAGGGTTATGTATCACACCAACGAGTAATGCCCAAAATTCCGAATGCACACCCTCATGTATGTTCGTAATGTGCGAAAATAATTTTTGGTGATACAAGTTTATCAATGGAAGGTAGATAGTTTCAGGCTTGAAGAATTTTTTTTTTTTAATTTAAAATAAAACAAATTTTATTTTTGTTTGAAACGTTTTTAAACGTATTAGATATTCGGCATTTTGAGCCTTACCCATAGGTGCTTGCGAGGACGTTGTGCCGAATCGGCGGGCCTTACTCATAACTCGGTGCGAGGACAAAGTGCCGAATATCCAAACTGCCGGTTCGCATTCGGGTTCGACGCCTTGTTAACGAACGATGCGACGTCGGTCGCTTAACATCGTTCGGCACTTTGGGCATGGTCGGTAGTATGAAATTCGTCACTTGGGCCCAAATACCGATATATATATATATATATATATATATACGTATAGCTCGACGGTGGCATGGATGTACACCGCATCCTCGCCGTCAAGGGGGTCGACGTAAAAATTGAGCGCAAACACCACGATGGTAGCAAATAACAATGCTACCGTTGTCAGCAGCTTGGGCACACCTAGAGCTGCTGCACGATGCCCCCACGATGTGTCAAATGTGCAGTCGCAGCAATGCGAGAGGCCAAGGGCGGACCCAGCGAAGTGCGCCAACTGCGTCGAGGCCCATCCTGCATCCTACGGAGGCTGCACTCGCTTCATAGTGCACATGAAGAAGAGTGACATAACACCGAAGCCTCTGACGAAGAGTTTCGCCGCGACGGCGGCGGGCTACACCCAGCAGCACAAGATGGCAACCATGGCAACCGTGGCCTACACCCAGGTCGGCAACATCGTGGCCGAGATGCTCCAGGCCCTCGGCGCGGCGAACGGTCAGACAGACCACGCAACCATCGTGGTCACGGCGATTTCCAAGATCGTCCTGAGGATCTTGAGAACCAGTGTCTAGACAACATTAATCCCCTTTTTTTGTTTCCGGGCAGTCCGCAGCGAGAACAACAATCAGTTCCCGGTGGCTATTCTTCCGCCACCGAACTTCAACACGAGTAATTGTTAGCCACATCCAATACGAATAGGACAGTATTGTTACATTGTTATACAATGTTATTCGCCGGTTAACTCCAGTATTCAGTGCCTCACCTTGTCGTGGTACTGGAGCTCAGGTAGGAAGCGCAATTTCCAAAACTGATTAAGCGACCCACTGAGTGCTAATCAACTAGCTACGGTTGTTAATCAGTGCCTCTTGCCCCAACCCTCCATCCACTCAGTGGTCCAGAAAGTCCGACATGCGCTCCTCACTTGTTAACGAGATCACGGGGGTCACCTCACACGTACTAGTCATTATTATCTGGTTTGTTCACAGAGTCGTACCATCTCCCATTTTGCTACCCCACTGAGCTACGCCGGTAACAATTTGGCGTCCAACGTTTCGGGCCGTGACGTTTAGCTGACCTGACGTCACCACCCACATGTGAAAGAGACTCCCTCCCAAGGTTAACAGCAACTTGGTGAGGTACGGCTAGAGCACGGCGTGGAAGTAGAGACCGTACTCGCACAGCGCTTCGTAGACGCGCTGGAGTACGACGATGAGAATGGACACCCCCCCCCCCCCAGTTATAACTCTAGACATGGCTAGAGGACGGCGTGGACGCGCAGGCCGTCGAGTAATGATGACAATTGACACTCACTCCCACTTCTGTGTAGCTCACGGCAACCGGCTGACAAACATCCAGTTGGTTGCTGACAGGGATGTGGCAATAATCCGTTGATACGTAAGATCTTGTGGATGATCCACTAAGTGCTAATCGACTAGCTGCGGTTGTTAATCGGTGCCCTTTGCCGCAACCCTCTATCCACTCAGTGGTCAAATATACGTCATATCCGGACGCTATTTACCCGGTTGATTAGGCAGCGGTTGCTAATCGGTGAACACTTGCCCCAACCCCCTATGTTACCGCTTTTCCACATTTATCCTGGTTCAATTCATCCGCCGATAACATCAAGTGGTAACGATCTGCCCTCCTCGCCATTTGGGTCCGCCGATAACAACAAGTGGCAATGAATTGCCCTCCTCGCCATTTGACGTACTACACCAAGACTCTCCTATGACCTGATTTTTCGTCACACACAGGCCGTGTTACATTGTAATACAATGTTGCTAGACCTTGGCACGGCTCTTAATCGTTCTGGGACACTGTCCAGACACGTGGTTATTTTTAACTGTCTCGTGAATATAATCCAGGAACGGTCACCACAGTACCCAGTGTTATAGTGGCTGCCGAAAACATCACCTCTTCATTCGGTCTTGGACCCCTCCGGCAGATACCGTTATCCGCCGGTTGACTCCAGAGTTCAGTGCCTCACCTTGCACCTGGTACTGGAGCTCACGTAGGAAGCGCAATGTCTAAAACTGATTAATCGACCCACTGAGTGCTAATCGACTCGCTGCGGTTGTTAATAGGTGCCTCTTGCCCCAACCCTCCATACACTCAGTGGTCCAGAAAGTTCAACATGCGCTTCTTACTTGCCAACGAGGTCACGGGGGCCACCTCACACGTGCTAGTCATTAATATCTGGTTTGTTCACAGAGTCGTACTATCTCCCATTTGGCTACCCCGCTGAGCTACGTCGGTAACAGTATGTCTTCAGTTATAGAAAAAGAGATCTAAAGGATAAGAATATCGAGCTGAATAAACGCTAAAAAATGACCACTATTTTACATCGTTCAAGAAGATTTTATAGACAAACTTGCCTAAATTTCTCACACTTTCGGCAACAGCAGCAATATTTTCGATTGAGCGCACTGGACGAGCACGGGAATGCGTTGCTTTGTCCATTAACGAGCCAATTTCACGCACACGCTTCACAAATTTATCCACAAACTGCCTAGAAGGCGCTTTATTTTTCCCGAATTTTGTGCGTATTTTTCTTGCAGTTTCGGTTGAAGACACCATTTTGGAAGTAAGTTTTCAATATTTCCCAATTTTCTTCGAGCGTAAACTTAACCATTTCGTAAACCGCAAACCTTTTACTAAATATTTCATTTCAAAGCCGAAATAATCGATACTTCGCCTTCAAAAAGCAACCGATAGATGGGCCACCCTGTATAAGATATATTGACGTAAATTATTATATTGACTGAAAATATTTTAAAACGTAAAATGTGAACTCTATGTATAAGTCCCCCGAATTCTCTATATGTCAATAATTAATTGGTCATTACACGTATACCCTTCACAATTTGTTTTTGAAATAACAGCTCGACTTCGTTTCCAATGAAATAAAGAAACTGATTTAATAAAAAAACTGGACTTTAATGAAGAAAAACGTAATTGGCAAATTTGATTTAATTAATGTGCAGAGTTATCAGTGCCATTAATCTACACGTACTGATAAACTTGAAAGATCGATCGGAATCTCTTCTCTCTCGCTCTCGCTACCATCCAAGAATCGATTGATCAATATTCAATTTCCTTATTTTTCCCGGCGTTTCTCGAAAGTCGTTAAGGAACAATTACCAGTTGCTTGTGTATTCTTGGCACAGTGAGAAGGCGCCACTGTCGCTCATATACAATGCGATCGGATTTATCGGCCTCTTAAGGCTGTGCGGAGGCCTCTGTCGAGCAAAAAGTCGCCTTTATGCCTCATTCAATTTGTGGGACGTAAACAATGGCCAATAGAAAGATTTTATGTCGTGGAAAAACTTATTTAATCACAAGTTACATTGTCGTTTTATGTCACTGTATTGTTAGTATAAGACATTTAATTATAAAACTTTAATGATACCAATTAGCAACAAAAATTAGTTGTTTGAGAGGTTTAACTATAAGATGGATTTCAAGCCATGTCACAATGTTTAAGCTTCGGCGTCCAAACAAACTTTTTCCGTATCCGAAATATTTGTTTTTTTTTTATTTTCTCTGTACGAAGTGGAGGAAAAAATTGTTTCCGTGAACAAAAGTTCTCACTTCGTGCGCTGTTGTCCTAGGTTAAAGTCCCACACACTGCCTTCTCGAGACCAAGAATCTTGTGCCGGCTGTAATAACGTTGGATTTTAGAATTTTTACGTTTAGTGTTTAATGATTAACGTTTAGGGTTTAACGTTTTAAGGAAAGATGCCGTTCATGCGAAAATAGAGAATTAAGAAAGATAATGCACTTGCGTGTTGTCATTGCCAAATCCTGTGTCACAAATTACTGAAAAATACTGTTTTTCAAGTAATTACTATAATGCAGCACTGGCGGCTGGTGGAACATTTAGATGGTAGAGCCACTTAGCAAAAAATGAAGAAAAAAAATTAAATAAAAAAATGTATCCTACCGCTTCCTTTTTGAGTAAAGAAAACAAGGTAATTGAAATTGAAAACCTTTATTTGTTGCAGAAGCTTTCAATAAATTAAATTAAGACAAAAAGTAGTCTGCATATACAAATATTCAAGTTGTTCGTAACTTCAAAATTAAGTCTTACAGAAACTAAAAACAAATAAAGGTAATACAGATGAAAAATAGTTTGAATATATGAATATTCAACCTGTTCGTGACTGCAACATTAAGTCTTGACTTAGCAGTCACGAACAGGTTAAATATTCAGGCTATTTTTCGTCTTTAATCGAAAATTCGAGGTTAAAAAGACCAAAAATCAGAAAATTTCAACAGCAAAAAAAAATCAAAAAGTTTAGCCAAAATAAAGAATATTTAGGGCAAAAGCTCTAAAATTTGGAACGAAGAAATGAAACATACAAGTCAAATATCTAAAATATAGGCCAAAAAAATCAAAAATACCGGTCTAAAAATAAAAAATGCAAACCACAAAATTGAAAACTCAAGAAGAACAAAAATAATTTGCCATTTTCAGCCCCAAAATAACTCTTAAAACCCAAGAGATAAGCACAAAAAATCGAAAATTTAGACAAATAAAACTTCGCGGTTAGAAAAATGCAGACCAAAAATCCAAAAATTTTAACAAAAAAAAAAAATGAAGAATATTCCGGGCAAAAACTTAAAAAATTGGAACAAAGAATTGAAAAATACAGGTCAAATATCTAAAATATAGGCCAAGAAAATAAAAAATGCAAACCAAAAAATTGAAAAATCAAGGAAAACAAAAATAATTTTCCATATTCAGCCCCCAAAATAACTCTAAGAAACCAAAAGATAAGCACAAAAAATCGAAAATTTAGATAAATATAAAAAATTCGCGGTTAGAAAAATGCAGACCAAAAATCCCAAAAATTTCAACAAAAAGAAATCAAAAAGTGTAATCAAAATAAAGAATGCTCCGAGCAAAAACTCTAAAATTTGGAACGAAGAAATGAAAAATACTGGTTAAAGATCTAAAATACAGGCCAAAAAAATAAAAAATGCTAGTCTAAAAATAAAAAATGCAAACCAAAAAATTGAAAAATCAAGGAAAACGAAAATAATTTGCCATTTTCAGCTCCCAAAATAACACTTTAGCTCAAAATTAGTTGCCGACCAGAAACTCGAAAACGGTAGTCAAAAAGTAACCAAAAAGCAAAAAAAAACGCCCATAAAAAATAATAATTCAAGTTAGAAAATCTAAAATGAAGGGCTAGAATAAGAAACTGTACATGAAAATATCGGTAAAAAAAAATAAAAAAAGTTGCGTATAAAAAGCAATCATTTAGGTTAAAAAATCTAAAATATAGGATAACAAATTCAAAACTTCGATCCTAAAAATCAAAATTGCGGACCAAAAATTCGAAAATTTTAACAAAAGAATCAAAAATTTAGAAGAAAATTATTTTCTTTGGAAATTTGTAAAGACACATTATTCCAAATTAGTCTGTCAAAATTTCAACCTTCTGTTGCAATTAATGTGGAATTTCCATGCAAATTTCTGAAAAATGCGTCTTATTGGTCATCAAAATTTGCTTTTTAGTGCAACCATTTTTGTTGTGGTAAACTTGCGATTGCTTTCTTTGGAAATTTGTAAAGACACATTATTCAGAAATATTAACCATCTGTTGAAATTAATGTGGAACTTCCACGCGGTGTTACAGGTGTTGTTTAACATTTAAAAAGTTTTTTTAAGAATCACTTGAAAATTCTTGCTGAGCATGAGTCTATAGATAATGCCATGGCTCCGCGGCTCTATATAACGAGCCGTCCCTGCATATAGTCATTTACAATTAGAGGACCTTTAAGTTAAAGAAATGTGTAAAATTACGCTCTAATTTATGAGTAAATGTTACTTTGAAATTTCTTGCCAGCCGATTTCCATAATTACGACTGATCGAAATTGTTTTATGATGATTGTAGTCCGTTTGAATTTAATTATATTAAAGGATAAGCTGAAATGAACTCACAAAGGCTCGCAATAAAATCTCTAGTGAAAAATCTGGCCAGTTGTCCTTGACTGCGCGCAGGAATGAATGAATTAAAAGACATTTTCGTGCCGTGGTCGTCGTTAAGCGTCTATTCAGTTTATGGATCCCAATTAAAAAATTCTGGTGCTCCTGTAAGAGCCACCCCTTTGTTGCACAAGAGAAATATTTAAAATTCGCGAGTATTTATTTAATGCTTCTCGGCTCATTGTCGAAGAGCTGGGAGTCAATAAAGTATCGCGGCATCAATAAAGGCAATAAAGGCGACCCGTCCTCAACTCACATCAATTATAAATTATGTCGAGGGGAGATAATAAAGTAAGAGACGGTGCATACGAGGAAGGACAGTGATAAATTTAATTGAAATGCATCGATAGAGTAAGTATAATTAAATAAGGTTCTCAGTACCAATAAATAAAACTAGTCCAGGGTACTCAGGAATGTGTACCTGCTTACATATTCCAGCCTCTTTATTTCCCACTGTACCACTTTTTATTACCTTATCCGCGTAAATCTCGGCGTGTCTCCTCTGCGTTCATTCCTTGACATTCGCACTTTGATGCTCTTAATACCTAAAAAATGTCGACGTGTTTTACGACTCTAAATTTAATTAGGAATAATATTGGGTTATAATTGGAACTCGGCGCAACAGGAACTATAAAGTGTAATATTTGTCCGGCATTATTCCCTCGTTAACTATAGTCAGGATATATTGGCGATATCACACCAAGTCCACCTCTCCTCACCTTGCCTCGGCACACAATCTCAGGTTCCTGTTCGTAGCAAACGAGAGCGAGACAGAAGGAGGAGGTTATCATTATGTGATTTCCGAGCAAATAGCTCCCAGTCGGTTACACTGTATTTAAATAGAACGTTATGATTATTTCTTTGTCACACCAACTTGTTATTACGTAAATTTCCCATTGTTATTTTTCTAATCATATGAATTACTTTTGGATTATATAAAATTACGTTTATGTTGTTATCGCTCTATTGTGAGGTTAGTGGTCTATGTAAGCTAGGCATGGGTATTATTATATTCATTTATTACATGTCATATCATACATATGTGTTTCTAAAGTATCATAATTTAAAGAAGTAAGTTCTTCAAAAAGGTGAAAATCCGTATGCGGAAACATGTAGGAGGATAATAATAACTATGCAATATTTTTTTCTCCGCGTTTCGTGTATAATTTTAATGATTCTTTTGCTTCAACATAAATTACTTTTGTATCATGCCATGCGAATTAAATCATCAGTGTCTTCGTAGTTTTCTTAAACTGCTTTTGTTTTTTCGAATTAAAATGTTACTCTTTTGATACGAAAATTGGGCTATGTTTAAAAGATGTTCTTAAGCATTGGGCACACCGGCGCGATTACGACCACAATCGCGATAGCGATGACGATGGTGATCGCGATAGCGAGAAGCGGAGACCATACCGACGCGATTACGACCACGATCACCATAGTGTTGGCGGTACTTAATTTAGTAAACATAGGAAACACGTAGTAAAATAATTTTTAAAATATGTAGTTTACAACTAGAAGAAACTCTACTGCTTGCAGTATTGGATGGTGATAATCGTAGTTTAATGCTAAGGTAAAAACGTGAAGCAAATCCTTTATAAAGAAGTGATTGCAACCTAACTCTTACCACAGGGATACAGTGTTTATGTCGTAGGCTAATTGAAAAATTCGGCTTATTGCAAAGAGCCCCGTCATTTTACAATGCGCCCGGCTAATTGGAAATTTGTGGAGCACAGCCTGATATTTTTTAGGCTTATTGCACTGAGCCCATGCATCTTTAGGCTAGTTAGAAAATGAGCAATTGTTTTTTTAATTCATTTCGTTTTTATTGCAATAAGACTTATCTCATGACGGCTTATTGAAAACTACGACGCGTTTTAGTTATTGCTTATGCTTAGGTTAGTGTGAGGTTAAGGGGTCTGGCCACCCTGAAATTTTCAAAAAATCGATTTTGTTTTTACCATTAAAGCCGTCACCCGTGGTAAAATTCCAAAAAAATGACGAAATTACAGCTATTCTTAGGTACAACTTCGCGGCGCACCTCCGAGCCGATGATGCGCGGTTTGACAAGCAGCTTTGACCTGCATGGCTATTTATCAACACTTGACCTATTGTTGGCTTCTCCGCGTTTCCTTGCCTACAGACACGGAATTTTGAACTTTCTGGAAACAAGATGATCTGCATTTTTGAGTTGAATATCTAATTAAAACGTAATTGAGATCAAATGGCAGGTACGTGACCAATAGGATAATCAGGATTTAAATAAGCCGATGAGTTCAAATCAGTCATCAGCATTTGAAATAAGCTAAATTGAACGTTAAGGGAGGCGGTCAAATCCTGAGAGGTGTTCGCTAATTATAGTATCCGTTGCATCATTACGTTCATCGGCACGTTGCACTGTGGAGCATTATTTTAAGTTTGAGCAACATAGAAACACACATCGTATAAAGTTTAAGTTCACGACGAAAATGGAATCTTAACAGCCAGAATCTCGAGTTTATCTGGATATCAAAGGAACAAGAAATCGAAAAAGGCGATCAACCAGTGTAAAAAAGCGAAATCGGCCAGCCAATCGATATGAAATGGAGCACAAAACGAAAAGTACCAGCACAGCAGCCAAGAAACTGAACGCTGGCTTTCAAGTAATTAGCAGCGTCGTTAAGTGTAAGACATGCAACTGTGAAGTAAGGTTCACGGAATCGAGCATTCGTAGACTCGGTTTCAAATTAGTAGTTTCTTGCGGCACTTGCGAACCAACAACTGTTGACTCTAGTCCACTCATTAACAGCAAAGCCCATGACATAAACAGACGAATTATCCTTGCATTCCGACTGTTAGGGACTGCTCTTAGAGGAATAGAAAAATTTTGTGGGATTATGGATTTACCGAGCGCAGTGTATTTATTATTCGTTCTACGACACTGTCATCGGGAATATCAATACTGCTGCGGAAACTGTGTGTAACGTGTCCATGAAAAATGCTGTGCAAGAGGAACTGAAATTGACATCAGAAATGGGGAAGGGTCCAGGTTTGACTGCGACGGGACTTGGCGTAAACGAGGCTACAGTTCCCATTATGGCGTATCGATGATTATTGGATATTACTCAAGAAAAGTAATTGATTCTATCATAAAATCTTCGTACTGTAAAGATTGCAAGTATTGGATCAGTACACTTGAATATAACTTATGGTATGAAGATCGCAAGGAAGAATGTTCCACGAATCATGAAGGATCGTCCAGGAAAATGGAAGTCGATAGCGTCAAGGAAATATTTGTAAGGTCAGAGAAAAAGTAATAAAAAAAGAATGTATTGGACACGTGCAGAAAAGGATGTGCTCACGACTTCGTCACGTAAAAAACGACCAAAGGGCTGGGCGGAAAAGGAAAACTTACCGATAAGCTAATTAATGAGCTAACAGTATATTGTAGTATTGCTATTTGAAGATTTTCTCATTCCTAAGACGAAATGAAGAAGGCAATCTGGGCAACGTACAAACAGATAATCTCGACAAACAAAAACCCCTAGCATGACGACTGTCCTCCTGGAGAAGTCCTCGTGGTGCACTTGGCAAAAATCAAAAGCGATCGGCACTTTGGATGAGTATATTCACAGGAATCCTTTAGCAACAATCATTCAAGATGCCCTTGAACCAATTTACACGGACCTCACTTCAGATGAACTGTTGGAGCGGTGTGAAGGAGGCTTCACGCAAAATAGCAACGAGAGCCTTAATTATTTGGTCAATGGCTTCGAAAACCAGTTCAAGTGGTGCAGAAATTGTCCAAATTGCTACCCATCTTGCGACCAGCATTGTCAACGATGGCTAGAAAAGTATGACACTGATAAATATGTTGAACCTGGAAATCGGGTATCGCTGCTGCGACTTCTGCCAGAAAACCGACAAACTGCGTTGCGAAAGCGGAGAGATACGAGCTCAACAAAACACGAAATTGGCTCGCCAAGCTCGTAGGCTTCAAAACCAGGCCCAAGATGCTCAAACAGCTACAGAAGGACAATTATATGGGCCAGGAAGCGCTGATTGAAACTAACCTCGACAAACAACGCACCATCGTCTGCAAAACTGCGTTCTTACTTTCTGTTGCGTTTATCTCGAAACTACATTTTTTGACCTTGCAGTTTGTAAATCTCAGAAACTTATGGTCCGGTTGCCTTAAAATTTTGGCACAATACTCAGATATATTATCTAAAATGTAGGGTAGGACTTTTCCGCTGAGTTGATTATTTTTTTTAATTTTTTTTTCTCTAATTTTTTTCAAAAAAATCGATTTTTTTATAAAAAAATTTGTAGTGATCAGAACAAAAAAATCCTACGCTACATTTTAGTCATCCTCTTCAAGAAGAAGCTGCTGTTTTTTTTTGATGACCCGTTCTCGAGATTTCTTGCCTGCAAGGTACGCACATGTGCGGCAGAGGACCTTCGCGGAAACACCTATAGAGCCGCCATTTTTAAATATTTTTTGCCAAAAATTATTACACATGCTCATCAAGTTATGAAGTAGCATGTGTGCAAAAATCAATAAATTTCGTTAAAAATTATCGAGTTTGTAATTTTTTTTAGAATAAACCTATTTTCTATGCCAACAGGGTGGCCAGACTCCCTAAGGTCCCCCCCTTTGTCCCCTCTTTGAACGTTTAGTGATTTTACCCGTAATAGCCGAAGTAACCGTGAATCCGTCACCAATGCATAAGAAGTAGTGGTCGATGGCGGAGCAAAGCTTCGGATGACTAGTAGTTTTACCCGGAGTAGCTGAAGTGACGACGAAGCCGTCACAAATGTATAGGAAGTAGTGGTAGTCGAGCTTCGCTCCGCCATCGATCGTGTTACTTATCAGTTAGCAGTTGCAAATGGGAGTTGTTTATGCTTAGGTTAGGGTGAGATTAAGCTCCCCCCCCCCCTCTTTGGACGGCTAGTGATTTTACCAGTAGTAGCCGAAGTGACCGCCAAGCCGTTACAAATGCATAGGAAGTCGATGGCTTTAGGTAATGCTTATTACAATACGCCCGCAAGAAACCAGGCTGTTTGAGTAAACAATTCCACATTTTCTAACTAGCCTAAAGGTGCATAGGCTCATTGCAATAAGCCTAAAAAATATCAGGCATATTAAAAAGTTCTAGATAATTTTTCAATTACCCCGGCGCATTGCAAAATGACGGCGCTCTTTGCAATAAGCCGGATTGTTCTATTAGCCTACGACATTTATATCCTAAGATAAAACAATATTTCTGCAAGATCCTGTACAAGACCTTTCGACTGTACAATATATACAGTCAACATAAGAATTACAGCAGGCGAAGAATTTAGTAAAACCTTCGGTCTCGCAAGAGATAGCAAAATTGTTAGAAATAAATATCCATTTGCCATGCATGTACTCAAAGACTCAACAATGCAGTGCATTACTACCAGTGACCATATTTGTACCATTTCATTTCTCGTCTTGTTTGGGCTTGCAGTGAGTAACTCCTCCAGAAGGACTAATTCCAGCAATTGTTCAATTATTTTAGAGGAGAAAGTGTTGGTTGCTGCTAAAATGTATTGTGGAGATGTCCCAGCTTCACTAACTGTTTATGGAAAGAGCACTGGAAATCAAAGACCTAAAATTGAGTTACGTGAAGAGACTTTCTTATTGGATTAGAAAATTCTTTCCTCACATCGGAATTTTGTTACAAATACTTGCAACGTTGCCAGTCACAACTGCCTCGACAAAAAGTGTTTTCAACTTAAAGAGGGTTGAAAACTTATCTGCGGTCTCAGGACCGCTCTCGCAAGTATCCATAAGGAAAGGGTGATAAATATTGAAGTCTTCAAACACTTCAGTATGATAAAACCAAGGAAGATGCAGCTGTCACACTGGGCCAAATAGTGAATAGCCAATATCAATTACAATGTTAAAAACAAATATAAATGTATATTTTTTTAACGTGGGCCATAGGATTTCACATGCTAAAAATTATACTTTATTTTAATGTACTACCTCTGTTCCATAATAAGTGAGCCATTTGAGTTTTCTTTCAAACTTATTGACACTTAGTTATTTTTTCTAATTTCTATTTTGATCTTCTTAATATACACCAAATTCTTAATCACATGTGCCATGGACGTCAAAATATTTGACAGTTTAATTTTTCAAAAGCAACAATTAACATTTGATTTTTTAAGCGAAAGTCTTCTAACGCCGGAAGTTTCAAACGACTAGAAGATCAAATTTAATCAACCACAAACGAACGGCTATTATTCGGTTTTTACTGAAACATCAGAACAATGGACGGCTGAAAAAGGCAGCGGTGATTTTGACAATTGAAAAATTCGGAACATCAAGAGCCACCATAAAAAGAATATGGAAACAAGGTAATGATTCTGTTTGTGGTTTGGATGAGAATACGCCTATGAATGTTTATTCTAAAAAGAAAGGAAAGTCGGGTTGGTAAAAATTGACAGAACAGAAAAAATTGCCAACATTTGATTAGTTGATCACAAAAGATGAGGGACATTGCGGTCGTTATCAGTTGCAGATTCGGTAATGGCTCAATCATTATGGAAAAAATATAAAACGGTAATGGCTCAAATATTATGGAAAAAATAAAAATCGATAATGGCTCACTTATTATGGAACAGAGGTAGGTATATTTTATCATAAAATTTAGAAGGAAATTTTAGTTAGTAATAAATCAATTATTTTTCTGCATGATACACTAGAATAACTTAAACATGTTTTATTCCATTAAAAATGAAATTATTAAATATAAATAACTGAGTAAAAATAATCAACGTACCTTGAATTTACGAAATGTCAGATTGACTAGTAAGGCAAGTAATCAAACGAATTTATACTAGAAAATGTCTGTATATACTGTTGAAGAACGTGTGCAATTTGTAAAACCAATTATAAGAGGTTTGTTTAGCAGGGAAATAGTTGTATTTTTCTACAAGAAGTCAGGGAATTTTTATTTTAGGGAAATAGTTGACAACTTTTCTACAGCGTATCCCGATCGTCCGGTTCCGAGCAAAAGCACTTTTTAATGGAATAAAACATGGTTAATTTATTCTAATTAAGCGCATCATGTAAAAAAATAATTGATTTATATTACCAACTAAAATTTGCTTCAAAATTATATGATAAAATATACATGAACACAAGGTATAATTTTTAGCATGTAAAATCCTATGATCCACGATAAAAAAAACATACTGTATAAGATGTAACATGTAGCTTATTTTCAAAAGTTTAATTTGTGACGAAAATTGTGTTTATTTTATAAACATTTTTCTTTGGCTTTTTAAAAGTGGATATAACTTCAAAAAACGTTTTGTAACTAAAGCTATCAAAAAGAAAGCGTCGGTGTGTAATATCATTGTATATACATATCTAGTAGTGTAACGCTTATGGGAGAAAAAGAGGCAAGTTTTGGAAGCCTGTGGGACCCTACTTTGGAAGCCTCCGTATGAGGCGCTACCGCTGCGATATAAAATAGATATCAAATTGATTTTACTATGCTCTCATAGATGGCTATGAAAATAATATGCCTACTGAGTTGCCTGAATTGATTATTAAATTAATTGTTTTTGCGGAGAATGACTAATAACACGCGTTCTAATTTACAATTTCGGTCGTACAGCGTTGAGAGATTTACTGTTGATAAATGCTGAATATTGTTTAATATTTTTATACCTACTCGGTGTTTTACGATACTTTTTACTTTCTCCGTTACGAAGTACGAGAAAGTATTGTGATCGTGATTTTTTTTTCAAAAAATTTTTTTACGGAAATATCCATTTTGGGGTCCCTAGATGCCATTTCAACAATTTCTGGAAAAAAATTTTTTGTGTCTGTGTGTGTGTGTGTGTCTGTGTGTGTGTGTGTGTGTGTGTGTGTGTGTGTGTGTGTGTGTGTGTGTGTCTGTGCGCGCTGTATCTCAAAAACTAATAGACCAATTGAAATGAAACTTTGAACATAAGTTTTATTTGATAATCCGAAGAACTGAAAAGCTTTTGGTAAAATTTCGTACATCGGAAGTGGGTGTTTACCTTAACTGTTTTTTGTTTTTTGCCAATATTTTCTTAAATATGAAAAATATCACAAAAACATTTTAACAAATATTGAAGACAATAAAGAAATTCAATTATTTTGTTTGAAAATATTTTTCATAAAATCATTGTTATTCGAGAAAAAAAATTATTTTCTTTTTTTTCATTTTTGGTATACAATTATTAAATGCTAATAGTTACAGCAAACTTATCCTAATAATAATTGTAGAGAATGCCAAAATGAACAATTTATGAACAATAAGTTTTTTTCGAAATCTCTTTAGTTTTTGAGTAAACTGAGTTTTTTAATTTGAAGTACATTTTTCCATCTTTCATAATTTTGACGTTTTAAACGTCAGTTTTATCCGAGTCTACGAAACGTTTGATGCACACTTAAAATATGATTTAAATTGAAAATAAACCATGGAAGTGTAAATATAAATGATACCATCAAGTCGGAGAAAGTAACATGATGGCCACATCACCATTATTTTTTTATAATGTTTGGTGTTCCACTACACCCGCTGATCTTGATTACGGGTACTTTAAAACTTTTTGAGATATGATTTTTTATAAAATATTTCAAAACAGAATAATTCATTTGTTTTATTATAAATTTTAAATAATAGCAAACAAAATAAAGCACGATTCCCGGCCGGGCAAGGCAGAACTTTGAGTATTCACTAGCGGGCCGGGCTGGGCCGGGCTGGGCCGGGACGACAAAACATTTTATTTTTTCGGGCCGGGCCGGGCCAGGCCTTTGTATATTCACTGCCGGGCGGGTCTTTAAAAGACGGCCTGTGCATGTACCTTGAGAGCTATTTAAAAGCTGGTAGCAAAATTTGAAGAAAGCGGTTCTGTTATGGATAAAAAGAAATCAGGAAGACTCCCTATTGCAACAGATGTTGTAGTTGCTGAAGTTTTATAAGAAACGCAAAATTTAGCAAATGAAAACAAATATGGAACATCTAGTGTCTATAAAATAACAGGCCGTTTGGAGACTAGTAACACCAGTGGCGACTCGTGGAACATGTTGATGGTAGAGCCACTCATTGTTTTAAAGAAAACAAGAACGATTTATCTTCCTAGACAAAAGTAAGTGTTTTAAGAATGAATTTAAAATTCTTGCTGACCTTGAAACTACAGGTACGATTAACTCCCATCGTTTCCATACTTCAATTAACTTTTTTGTTTTTTTTAGAGGATAATTCTTGAATGGATGATAAATTTCGAAAAATGTTCAGGTTTGGTGTTCGCCCTTCAGTTGTTTTTCAATTGTTTGTTTTTCTCGGATAACCCTTGAACCAGCGCTGGCTCGTGGATATTCGGCGAGGAGGCTGAGAAAGAAAATTTGACCAAAATAGCAGCATATTTTCATCCTCTGTAAGAGAAAGTAGTACAGCACGAGCGTCATTTCTGTCGTAGCCTCCTCTACAAAGATTTACGAGCCGCCGCTGCCTTGAACGAATGAAGTCTAGTATTGTACTTGGCAAATAAATTTAGATCATACGAAAAACCGAAATTAGACATTTAATTTGATCCAAAAAATCAAAAATTCCTACAAATATTTTAAAAGTAAATAATTCCTGAAACATAAATCCCCCAGTCTATATCTTCCAGATAAATATCAAAGTAAATTAATTTTATCTAAAAATAAACCACATATTTAAATTAAAACTCACTAAAACAAAGAATATAAAATTAAATAAAAAACCCAAAATTAATACAAAACCCTTGAAAATACCGGTCAAAAAATTCAAAAATGTAGGTTTCAAAATCTAAAATAAAGGGCAAAAATTAAAAACTTTGACCACAAAAAAATTCCGCAAAGAAATTAAAAATTTCCGTGTAAAAATTAACATTTTAGGTAAAAAAAAAACTAAAATGTAGGACAAAAAAATCAAAAATTTTGACCAGAACGTCGGGCCTGAAAATCAAAAATGCTGAAATATCGAAAATTTCAATAAACCAATAAAAAATGTGGGCTAAAATAAAGAATAATTGATTTATATGCCAGAATTTTTTTTCGGGTATTTTCGCGTTTTGTTTGTTGAAATTTTCGATTTTTTGGTCTGCATTCAATTCTCACGTCTAAAAATAAAAAAAAATGCCAACCAAGAAATCCAAAATTTCAACAAACGAATTGAATATTTTGGCCAAAAAAATCAAAAATTTGGAGCAAATCTAAAATATCGGCAAAAAATTAAAAATCCTGGTCTAAAAATAAAAATGCAAACCAAATATTTGAAAATACAAGCAAAAGAAAAATAATTTAGCATTTTCGCCCCAAAAATAACTCTTTTTAGCTTAAAATAAGTTCGGACGAGAAATTCGAAAATAAAAACGCACAATAAAATCAATAATTCAGATTAAGAAAATCTAAAATATGGGACAAAAAATACAAAATTAAGACCAAAAATCTAAAATTCGTACCTGGAAATGAAAGTGGTGGACCAACAAATCGAAAATTTCAACAAACAAATAGAAAATTTAAGTCAAAATAAAGAAATTTTCGGCCGAAAGACCAAAAATTTCAACCAAAAAAATCGAAAATACAAAATATATCGGATGTAAAGATAAAAATGCAGACAACAAAATCGAAAATTTTGATCGAAATAAAGAATATTTAGGCCAAAAATTTAAAATATGGGCCAAAGAATCAAGAATCTTAATCTAAAAAAAAAACGCAGACAAAAAACATTGAATAATTTCAGCCCCCAAAAATAAGTTTTTGACCAAAAATTTGAAAATATCAGTGAAAATGTACAATGTGGGCAAAGAAATTGAAAATTTAAACAATCAAAGCAAAAATTTGGGTCAAAATTAAGGATATTTAGGCTAAAAGATAAAAAAATTAGACCGAAATATCGAGAAAAAAAGATCAAAAATCTAAAAAATTAATGATTCAGCCCGAAAAAATAAAAAATATGGACCAAACAGTCGAAAATGTTAACAATTAAATCGAAAATTTAGATCAAAATAATATTCTTTAGGCCAAATGATCAAAAATTTAGATCAACAAATCGAAAATATAGGGTTTTTAATAAAAAATGTAGAATATTCTAGTAAGAAAATTGTTTAAATTAGTCTCCAAAATCACTCAATTGCTCAATTTTTTTTTTTAATAGCAAAACGTTTTTTTCAAATTGTCTTTTTAAATGAGTGAAAAGTGAAACTAATTTTAAAAATAATTCAAATAAAACAATTCACATGGTTAGTATCACTGTCAGTAGATTAATCTTCATAGTTCAAGGTTATTTTGAGTTGTGGAAGTTCATAGTTTCAAACGGCCGAATTCGAACAAGCTGAAAATATAATTTATGTGTACTTTCGATTTATCGTGCGTTTACATTTTGTCTCAGGCAAGCACTAAATCTGATACTATTCTTCGTCCACGTAACCTCATCACTAAATAATACACTCGGAAAACAAAAAAATGCGTTTTTTTTCAATCCACACAGCCAGTGTTGGCGAAAACTGGTTTTTAGAATTATTTAAAACTGCTTACCGAGCTTGAAATTAGAGGTAGTGCCATGGCTCCTTGGCTCTATATAACGAGCCGCCCCTGAGTAACACCACAGTATGCCGCATTCTTCGAAGGCAACTTAAAATGTATCCATAACCCAATTTCTTTCTGCACATATTGGCATTTTTAATTTTTAAATTTCTCAATGATTGCTACAAATATCAATATTTCAATACACGACTTACTTTTGAAAAACCCCATGTAAAAGGGAATTTAGTGAGCTGCGGGATTATCGTTTTTTGAAAGGTACTCCGGCTATTTCGGTTATCTTAAGAGATACAAAGTTGGTTAAATAAGGCAAATTTATGTATTATAACGCGGAATAATAATCAGTTGAAAATTTCCCGAAAGAAATTTTTTTTTTCAATTTTTGTTATTCTTTCTGTACGAAGTACGGGAAAGTATTGTGATCGTGCAAATGTTTACTTTTTTTTTCTACTCCCACCTCTAAAATGTCATTTATAGCATATGTTTCCATGACGCTAAGTGATTCTTTAAATACACCTTGACAAACTGTGACTTTGTGCATTTTAGTCATGGACTGAAGTTAGCTGCAGAGTTTTAAATCGCTAAAATCAAAATCAAGTTAGTTGTCACTTATCAACAATCAGTCAGAATAAAGAATAAATAAATGAAACAAGGAATACTTTCAACTTAAATCAAATAAATAATAAACAACATCAAAGAAATTTAGGAGAATCAATGATTTTCTGTAGCAATTGCCATAATGTCTCTAACTTAACTATTAATTTATATTTACCCAAGTAGACTAATTTAATAATATTGTACTATTACCATGTTCATTTAAGATTATAAAATAATTTCAAAATTTTACCAATTTAGTCGTAGAAAAAGTATATATAATATACTATTAAATGTCCGTTTTGAGCTACGTTGAATGGTTAAATTTTTACATTACATTGCATTATTACATATTGAGTCAATTACGATATTTGGAAACTGTGTAATTTATTAATTACAAAGTGAGAGTAGGTAAAATTATGTACAATAAGTTTTTATATACAGTTTTAAAAGTTAAAAACCATTTTTAGTCTAAATTTCAACGGAAATGTGCATTTTCGAGACCATTTTCCACACATTTCTGTTTGTTAGTCTGTCGGTATGTTGGTCTGGATACTTGGTTCAAATTTTATTTAATTTAGGAAAAAAATGAAATAATTACAAATATGTGTAATATTTTGTTCGTAATCGTGAAACTGTGAGAGTTACATGAAATTAGAATTATCACTATCTATAGATAATGTCAAAAATAATCGTTTATAAAACATGTTATTTTTGAACTTCTCACTAGTTTTTGAGGAAAAATGATAAATATGAAAAATATCATAAAAAGCGTTTATATTATCAAAACTTCAAAATGTGGAAGTTATAATCTTTAAAATTTTAAAAAATTTGCTTATTTATAATGTTTAAAATGGAAAACAAAATTTCAAAACCAGTTGTTCAATAGTTCCTTAAACCAAGTTTAACCGTAAACTCGGTATAAAGTTACTCGTGGTTAAACGATAATCTTAACTTTACGTAGAACGTTAAAACTTTTAATTATTGTAGAAAGGGTATTTCAAATTCGAGCCTTACTCGAGCCTCTGCTGTGGCTTATCCTGGAAATGCCTTAGTTAATTTATAATTTTTTTCATAAATCAAAAAGTTTACAAAAACTATTTATAAGAAAGATTACAACTTTCTTTTGTTATTTTCTGTATTTCTCAAAATGATTTTGTAGTATTTTTCATGCAGGGTGTAGAATTGGTTCACGCACCATAGGGATTTCCATGTTAAATTCTTTATGTTCAAATATTGGCTCCTCAAATGATTTTGAATCAGTAGTGTGGTTTACTGCACGTGCACTATTAGCAGAATAGTTCGATATTACCATCAGGACCTTTTCATTCAACAAATCCATAATATTAATTCAGAATTACTTAAAATACGCCTAAATTTGTGATTAAAAAATTAACGTGACCGCTAACGTTCAACGGTTTATTGTTTCAGAAATTCCAGGGCACCACCTATTTTTACTAAAATAGTGGTTTTAATTTCCTCGATTTCCCCTTTCTAATAATAATAATAATAATCGTTTATTGCCCTCCTTAGAGGAATACAATGGGCCAGCGACCTAAGTCTTTCAGCCATCCCCTTTCTATTTAAATTTAAAAAATATTTACACTTTTTCTCCAAAATCATTTGGGGAGTCAATATTTGAACATGAAGAATTTAACATGAAAATCCCTAAGGTGCGTAAACCAATTCTATATCCTGTATATAAAAAAAAATCAGAACAAAAGTAAACACTGTCAAGATAAATGCCCACTTCCGGTGAACGAAAATTTAAAAAATATATTCAGTTTAGCACCCAAACAATTTTTCTAGGGATATCAAAGAGAATGTTTTTTACTTTTTTTTAAATATTTTCACGATCACAATACTTTCGCGTGCTTTATACGGAGAAAGTAAATATTGTTTTTTTCTTTCCTCCAATTAATTCTATCTACATACATTTCAGTATTGTAGTTTATCTGAATGAAGAATATTTTCAATATTACTGCCGCTATCGTCTTTATGTTAAAATATATTATGCGGTGCGGTATTTATTTATGTTCCTTGATTTTTGTTTGTTTGTTACATTACAGCTACGCGTCCACGGAAGAGTTTCGGTACAGACGGTGGCCTTGTATTTCCTTTACGGATCGAATAATTCAAAAATTCATTCTAAAACGAGTAATCATTTTCAAGATTTTCAAGTATGCAACACATATCACACGCTACTCACGTTTTTCAATGTGTGAATGCTAACGCGCTCTCTTGGTGTATTTGAAGACCCAATTTTACTAGCATACTAGATATAGGTATAAATACAATGGCAATATTTTATCAATATTTTATCAATGCATGCACACATTTGCATAGATTTTACTTCTGTTAGTATAAAGTTTGCTCATAGTTCTAACAAATGTATAAATTCATTACTCTTGTGGTAGTTGAATCATTAATCTAATAAATTGCTGATTTAACCATTTAAGAAATTCTAGATCCGCCACTGTATCCGTTTGATTTGTTTCTATAGGGTGCTATAAAAAAACTCAATGTATTCCAACAATCGCAATACAGTTATTAATTTACGAAAGGCTATTATGAATGCATTCGTATTATGGAATGGTATCTATCTGGAGATCTTCAGGAGATTGTGGGTTAATTAAAATTTGCTTATTAAGACAATTAAGTATCCGAAAATTCCTAATAATGAGCTAATTTTAGCACGATATAAAAAAAACTTTCCAAGTCGTGACTATAAACTACATCCCACAATTTTGATGTTTCCACAAAACTATGAAATGATTTTTCTTTGCAAAGCAACTAGATCCATTAAATTACAATAAAAAAAAATAAACGCCTAATTGCCCCTCATGAAATTACCTTACGCAATAAAATCTTTAAAAAAAATACATATCCAACTCACCGATTTTCTGATACCGTTTTACGGCTTAATAACTCCCGAATGCACAGTGGGGACATAAAAACAAAACGAAACCAGATATGAATTAATTAAGCATTAAATTCTTTCGTTTCGTATATTACCCACATGAGATATTAAAATTAGATAATAATGGAAGAAAATGGGCCTTTTAACTTTTTATTTATGCACGATTCAATGCGATTCGCGCATTTTAATTAACTGGCGTTTTCTCTCTCTCGATATGGAAGCGTTTAATTGCGCCGCACGTGAATTAAGTGCGTTTCGATTCAATTTATATTTATGCGGCCCAATGAATTTGCCATAACAGACCCAATTTTATTAATTTTATTGCGAGGCCGGGCTGTTTCTGTTATAAATGATTTAATTACGCAATTCGAGTCGAATTTGAATTGCAAAAGACGCACTGAGAAAAAATGTAATAACAGATTCTCGATTGAGCCGTACGACGACGGTCGAATGGGTTTTGTATTATTTTCGTCTGGTGTTTGGATAATTGGCCGATAATTTCATCTACTTGTAGTCAGTGCCTTTATTTGAAAATATAGTTTCTCAAATTTGATTCTGGCGAGCGCTTGTGCCGGCTGCACCGCGGCCGTGTGGGTTCGATTCCCATCCCGGGCGGAAGATTTTTCGGCGATCGAGAAGTATCCGCTTGGGTCCGTGGTTGTTGTATACGTCTTACATTATTCATTTGTTCATTTATTCTCATTATTCATACAAATAAAATACAAAAATAATAGCCGTGTGTGACTGAATGGCGAAAGCTTAAGACAAAAAAAAAGAAGTTGATTCTACCATTTACATTCATACATACCGTGTATTTGAACATAGAAATTTAATATGTAAAACCACTTGAATACATTTTGCTGCTTCCCTGATTATTTAAAATAAAAAGTACAAGAGTAAAAGTTGTAAATTTTACTTTCATTTATTTGCCTCTATTTATTGAGTGTCTTTGTGCCTTCGAGTATATGGTACTACTATTTTTAAAAATACAATTTAAAACGAATAGTAGATTATATATCAAGGGAGAGAAAGCCTGAGGGATACAACGCACTGAGGGAAAAATAGCATTCTCTCCCGAGATACAATTATTTTCACAAACGGAATATTTTAAGAGTAAAACGTCCGTTCCTAAAACCCAACCTAGAAAAAAATGCTGCCAGCCGTGACAGTTAAAATAAATAAGGGAACTTTGCAGGGAGAGAAATGATTATTTCTCTCCGTAGAGAGAGAAATGATTATTTCTCCCACGGTTTCGATAGCTGAGAAATCGACTTTCTCTCCTGTTTGTGAAAAAAATTACATATATTCTTTAATCTGTGATTGATATAAAAGTCTTGATTAGAGACTACAAAGTAAGTTATCTATTATTTATTATTTCAAATAATTGAATATGCGTCTTCACATTAGCCACGAAAGTATGTTTCGAAAAGTAATATTAGAAAAAAATGAAGAACCTCCGGTGTACGTCATTTTACCAAAAGCTTTTCACTGCCTCGGATTATCAAATAAAACATGTTCAAAGTTTCATGTTTATTTCAGTATTTTTTTTTCATTATATATTCATTACCTCAAACCGGATATTTCGTTTCAAAAAAATTAAAAAAAAATTCAAGGTCACTATACTTGAAAGTGAAAAGATTACAAACAAGAAACAAATCACTCATTGAAAACATTATTCTTCTGTTAACTCTTAGTGAAGCCAAATCGCGTGCGGTGATATTGACCCTATTCCAATTTTTTTTATTGTTTTTTTTTTACTGTAGTACCTGAAATATGTTATTTGGACCATTGACAATAATTGTGAAAAACATAGTAAGTTGATAAAGGTTAGTTTGGATTTAATTGAAAAATGAAAGCAAGTCTACATTTTTTAACAAACAAAATCAAAATGAAAAACACATGGTAGTAAATTATTTGAAAAAAAATTATTCTATACAATCAACACACAAAAATCTGGAGTGGAAATAGCAAAGTATTTATGTCCTCTTTTCTGGAACAAAATTGACACCTCTTTTGAGTCGCGGCATAAGGTATTTCCTCTATGGATGTATTTTCCAATCTTTGTTTCAGGGGTCTTGGCATTGATGGTTATCTTACGAGACTTATGGCAACAGAGGTACTTTGGAAATGGTGCTTAATTTGTCGCTAGTCCCTTTTAGAACGATAAAAAAAAATTAATGTTGGTTTTTCATTTTTATCATGTAAAACTGAGAACTATTTTTCAATAGAATTTTCTTGTAGGACGTATTGCAGCGGAGATACGTTGGAAATAGAGCTTAATTTGTAGCTAGCTGCTCTTATAACGATAAGTTCTTTTATAAATAAACAACCAATCAGATTGGTCCATGTCTGTCGAACGCCGCGCCGCACGCTACAGAAACTTCTCAATGTCACTGAGAAATGGTAACACCCCGCGTCAGCGCGATTTGTTAAAATTAGGCTGATAACACCCCCGCTGTCAGTGTACAGATTTATATCATATTCATAGATACCCTTGAATAAAAAATTACAATCGTTCTGTCAACGTATAAACATGTCTGAATCAATTAATAATTTATTAACACCAAAAAACACGGTCAAAAGTAAAAAACTGTTCCAGCATTTTTGTGAGGTAAGAAAATACGAATTAAAAATTGTACTTTTAATAGATAGCTTTTCAAGTTTTGTACATAATTCAAGGACTTATCCTACCGAATGTATCTCGGGCAATGAAAAATTCGCGATAATTTTGACTAGTTCCCTCAAGTGTGTTGCTTTAAGTAATTGCTCTCCACCTGACGGTGTTGGGCAAATACTAAGCAACACACTTTCGGGGATTAGTCAAAATTATCGCGAGATTATCATTGCCCTTGGGGGCAATTATAGCTGATATTTTTCCTGGCATTTCCTTGATCAGTTGCTTAAAAAATACGTCGTTTCAGTTTATTTACTGAAGGCTTTTGATAGTTATCCAACGTAGGAGTGGATACCAGCAATACTTATCAACTACAGGAGGCCATCTCCTAGTTTTTTTTGCAAGTGTACGTAGCAGACAGATGATAACCACATCAACACCTGCTTTTGCCACGTTGTAAAAACTAATGACTTCAGGTTTCTTGTCGTCACCAGTAGTTTTATCTAAACCTACAGAAGAATTGTGGATAAAAGCGTTACGGATCTGTACTTTTTTGGTACAAAAGACAACAGTAAAATGTTGTCACACAATCCAAATACACTGCTTTTCCCTTCACGTTTATTGTCCAAAAATTCGGGCGGAATTTCTATTTTTGATTTCCCCACCATAGTCAGATAATATATTTTGGACATATCTTGCCAAAGAACACTAGTATACTAATTATCATAGGTGATGTTCCTATGTATGCCTCTAATTGGTTTAACAAGTCTGTTCACATCGGGTAGACTGTTACTTCCGGGAAATTCTCCTTTTGGCTGTTTGTCCACGTATAACTCCAAATTGTGTGCGTAAAATGTTCAGGCATCAACTATGTTGTATATTTTGAGGCCGCATTTAGCAGGATTGTTGGGTATATATGTCTTCAAGGATAATATCAACATCTCATCAATGGTAAGGTGCTCAACAGAAGAATAGTTTTCTTTGTATTGACGAACAATTAAATTTGGTGACCCTGACGTGATTTTTGAGTACCCCGACGTGATCTGCGAGTGCCCCTACGTGATTGAACACGCACAAACGCACAAATGAGAGAACTGTCGCCCCTTGTCAGCCCGCTTCAACTGTCAGCAGCTGATCTCCGTAGAACATCTGGACCATTTTCCCAACCTTTTCTACATCCATCGGTTTTCCACCTGGACACCTCAACGAGTGGACATTCCCTTCCAATACATCCCCGTTGCTCCTTGTCCCAGGTAATTTTTCACAGTTTCCTCGCTCTTTCATTTTCTTGTTTTACTTTGACTCTTTCTTTTTACACAACATACTATGGAGGAACAGATTGAGACAGCTGTCAATACTTTTAATTACAGACAACCTTCCTTTTCAAAATTTGAACCCACCATTTGGTTTCTACAAATCGAGTCAATATTTCGGAAAGCCCGTATTACAAATTCGTTACGTAAATTTCATGATGTTGTTGCCGCTTTACCACCAGACGTAGCAATGGAGATACAGGATAGTTTAATCAATCCGCCAGAAATCTTGCCTTGCGAAACCATTAAGACTGAAATCATAAAACGAATATCAATATCAGAGAAAAAAACGAATGCAACAACTTTAATCGAGAGAGACGTTGGGTGATCAGACACCATTGCGGAAGTTGCAACAACTTCTTGGAAACACGACTATTGATAATAATTTGTTGCGAGAATTTTTTTAAAATAGACTTCTAGATGTTCAGCGTATTCTGATTTCAGCTAACTCAACGAACTTAAGCAATTTGGCTGATAGGGCTGATCAGATACTTGAAATTTCGGATCCACACACCATTTGTACATTGACCGCAGTACCACAAGCGAGATCAATACCTCAACCTAAAATGAGTGATCATATTGCAAAAATAAGTTGCCACTTTGACAAAGCAAGTGTCACAGCTGTCGAAAAATTTCTCACGTCAGGTGAGGAGTGATTCGAAATAAAACAAACGTGGTTGTTCCAGTGATAGAACTAAGCGGAAATACTGTTGGTAGCATCAAAAGTATTCTGATCAAGCACGCAAGTGTGATCCTCCGTGCGAGTGGGGAAACGCGCGGTTGCAGTTATATTTTGTACGCGACACTAATTCTGGGACCAAATTTTTAGTCGATACGTGAGCCCAGGTTAGCATCTTGGAGGTGAACTAACTCTTCGCCAACACTAAATTTTCACTGGCCACCGTTAGTGGTACTTTAATACCAACTTTCGGCCATTCCAAATTAACAATTAATATCGGCTTGGACGTAAATTTTAAATGGAACTTTGTACTTGCACACAATTCCAGACCGGTATTCTTTGCCACCCCTTCACGATTTCACGTATAACTGTTGTGGTTGTACGATATTTTCCAAAATCGATCTGGTCAAGGTATACCACCAAATTCCTATTCATCCGGCTTATTCGAATATACTAGGATGAGTTTCGGTTTGAGAAACGCCGTCCACACGTTTCAGAGGTTTATGGACTTGGTTTTACGCGGACTGCCATTTTGCTTCGCGTATATTGACGACATTCTCGTCTTCAGTAAAGACGAACGCGAACATGTTCGTCACATATTCTAAATTTTTGAGCGACTCGCTTCTTTCGGTATCAAAATTAATCCTGACAAATGCGTTTTTGGCAAACCAAAATTGAACTTCTTGGATCACAGCATCAGTGGTTCGGGAATAAAACCTCTGCAGTCCAAGGTCGACGCAATCTTGTCATTCCCGCAACCTGCTGACCCAAAAGCTCTTCAACGTTTTCTCGACATGGTAAACTTTTATCACCGGTTCATAACATCATGCTCGAGCATTTTAGAGCCGATTCTTTGGGATTTGTCTCCCATTTACAAACCGCTCAGTTCCGCGCGGTGGAATTTTGTGTATGCAAAGTAAGAGTATCCTTCTATACCGGGTGACCCAGGGATCTGTAAAAGCCCCATAACTTATTTGCTATTTGAGGTATCGACTTCTAGTTTTCTTGAACTGGTATCCACACTTATTCTACATATTTTAAAAATATGTATGTTTTTATACAGGGTGTCCCAATATACATAACAGAACAAAGTTATGTTTTTTTTTTTAATGGAACACCTTGTATTTTATACTTTATTTTCAACCCTCTTGAGAGGCTGATAAAAATAGTATAAGATAGTATGGGTCTATTATGGACGGTTGGTTAGTTATAGGCAAATTTGTGGCAAAAACATGTACACATTGAAAACATTGCAGAAGCGTTCCTAGCAAAGATAGCAACATTATTTATATACTAGAAAATTTCCCACATCATAAAGAATAATACACATCGGTTTTGGTCGATACCTCAAATAGCAAATAAGTTATGAGGCTTTTACAGATCCCTGGGTCACCCGGTATATGTACCAAGATAGAGCACGGGGATTTAAAGGGAACTTTTTGTAACTCAAAGTATATATCGCTATCGGCTTAAACTTTATAACTTAATTATAATTTAATTCAGTATTCAGTGTTTTGTCAGTATTCCTTGCAATAACCTAAAGAATGTCTTTAAAAACATTTTTTAATGTCAAATCCTAAAATTTAAGCTTTTACAATGTTTTTCAGTTTATCGCTTCATTTCAATGACAATCTTTAAATAAAATTAAAATATGATAATAACCGATAAGAACTATCATTATTAAGTAAAAATATATACAGTAAATGCGTATATTTGTAGTTTCATTTTTCGGTATTTTGACCGCGTTTCAACGGTTTCGGAACAAATTTGTCGGGCAAATGCCGTGCTTCACGAACGTTTTAGTGAAGTGTTGGTGACTATACTTTTTCGTGCCTGTTTATTTTTTTGTGACATTATTTCTTGACTTTTTCACTTCCCGTGTGTATATATTTATTCTTGAACATTGAACATTTTTCTGTAAATAATTTCTCCGTGTGTAAATAATAGCGATTGTTATCGCACCAATCAGACTATTTCTGCCTCAACCCCATCCCTCGTGTGTCTTGTGCTGCGTTCATAGCGACCCGACTACAAGAGCTAGCTAGAGATCATCGAGAGCGGTTTTTTTTAACTCGCACGTTGCGACCCCCCCCCCCCCCCCCTGACAGTCTCTTCTGGGTAGCACTACCACCGCACTCAAACTGGAAAGGTTCATTCCGGACTGCTTCAACACGCACATCTACGTAGACACGTCACATGCACAACGGCGACCTTATGTCCCTCCTGCACTGAGGCACGACGTTTTGTGTTATTTGGATGGGCTCACGCACCCTGGCGTCCGTGCAGGATGAACCACGACATTTCACATTTCGTCAAATCCTGTTTGAGGTGCTGAAGATCAAAATCTATCGACATATAGTGTCACACGTTGTGAAATTTGCGAACCCGGATGACCGTTTCACTGACGTCCACATCGACACCATTGTCCCTTCGGCTATTTGCAACAACTTCAGATACATTCTGATCTTTGTTTATTGCTTTGCGCGTTGGCCAGAAGCTTTTCTCCTTTCCGAAATTACTGCATCTTCCGTTTCCAATGCCTTTTTGAACTGTTGGATTGCACGCTTTGGAACGCCGTCGACGGTTATCACCGACAGTTTCAGTCCAACATTTAGAAGGAATTCTGAAGGGCTTTTGGTATATCACACAAATCCACAACCGCCTACCATCCGCAATGTAACTGTTTGGTAGAGCGACTCAATCGACAAATTAAAGACTCGATCAGAATGAGCAACGATCCGAAGGATTGGGTTTCTCATCTCCCGCTAATCCTTTTAGGCATTTGGACGATTTTTAAATCTTCTCTTCAGCTGCGACTGCAGAGTACGTCTACGGCTAGACATTACGCTTGCCGAGCAATTTGGTTTTTTTTAATCTTCTCTTTCAGCTACGACTGCAGAGTACGTCTACGGCTAGACGTTACGCTTGCCGAGCAATTTCGTTTTTTTTTTAAATTCCGCGCACAAAAAGTTTCCTTCAGCCTCAAAATTTCTTGATGACTTGAGGGACAATCGGTTCCGTTCTTAGTCCTGCAGCCGTACGTCCAACCACTCGTAATGATTTTGTACACCCCGATTTACACACTTGCACGCATGTTTTCGTACGTCGAGATAGCATGGAAACATCTCACATGCATCCTACGACAGTCCTTTCAAAATTTTGCAAGAAACCAAAAATGTCAAGTACACAGAAAGCACCTACATTTATTTCAAGCATGCGGAAAAGTACTTTTCCGCACGTTGAAATAGATAACATGCGGGAAAGTACAGCTGATCGGTCCACTGTGCGTTGTCCGATGAATCCGTAAAATCCCACACTATAGTTTTATATTTTATATAGCGCTACCATTTCTTGACGGTTACCCTTCTATATGTTTAGTCTGAGTAAACCAATTGTTTATTCAAATTACGAATAATTAACGTTTTAAGTGGTAATTAAATTGGAATTTCTGATGGTTAATTATTAATTAAGAAAATAACTAATTTAAATAGCCCGAATTCCCCAGAATTTGCTGCAACAGGTTACGAAATAATAAGACATAAAGCTTAATTTTTCGACGATTCAATTACAATTTTAAATATTCCAAGTGAATTACTATATCTTTTAATTGCCATTTCCAAGATATTCCAACAATTTAGCTTTACCCCACAGCGCGTCGGAAATCGGCACTCAATTAAACCGTGCCTGTTAACGTCGTCCAATTAATTTACGCAAAATTTAATCGGTCCACCCATCCCCATAAAAACGACAGCTTAATCGCCTCTCTCCTCCCGGGGAATAATAAAACTTTAAAAAAACCGTTCGAAAACTTCTCGCGATAGTATTGGAAATTTTACGTCAATTAGTACGCACCGAGGGCCCCCATTCGAAGCCAGTGTATAATTTAATTGGCGACGATTGCTTCTTAAATGTGAACGATAAAAAGGCAAAAATTGAAATGGAAGCGAAAGAATGAACAATTCGGCCTTCGCATTAAGGCTCCACTCGAAGTCGTACCGTTGCGCCACTTCTTTTACAATTCCACTTGAATCGCCTTTAATTAGTGCGTTACTTTTCTGGCATTTACTCCCCAACGATCGCCACACCGATGGCATTTATTGGTCTTATTAATTTTAATTTATATTTTATTTAATTATCTCTGGCATTAATAATTTCGTAATTGATTTCACACAGCAGTAAACACAATGGTTCATAGCATGAGTATTTGATTACGGTAATATATGCTGTTATGATTTTTACGAACCGTAGGCCATAGAAATTCCTAGGTACAGGTAACAATCAGATCAAAAATTATAATTAGTACAAGTTAGGATCATCTCGGTTTTAGTACTCAAATAGAATTTTCACCGACTTAACAACGTCCATTTATTTTGCTTCTTCCCTGGCATTACACCTCTGGTCTAGAGTAAGCTTTAGACCTTAGAATATACAGGGTGGCAAATAAGTTCGGACGTCATAAAAAACGAATTGTTGTTTCGTTAATTTTTATTATTTACTGCCAGAAATGCAGGAACCAAACAGCAGAATCAGTGGGGGATATAAGTTCTGAAAGAAGATCAACACGACAACCAAAACCCAAAGTGTTTGAAGACTATGTGACTTATATGTGTGCTGAGGGAGTTGAATTAAAAGAAGATCCAGTTACCATAACAGATGCTTTATCAGGACCCGAAAAAGAAGAATGGAAAAAAGCGATGGAAGAGGAATTACAATCGTTTGAGGAAAATGAAGCATGGGTACTAACAGATTATCCGAAGGATGGAACTATAGTAGACTGCAAGTGGGTGTTCAAAAAGAAATTTGATAGCGAAGGTAAGACAAAATTTAGAGCTAGGTTAGTGGCAAGAGGTTTTTCACAAAGAGCCGGAGTTGATTATGATGAAACGTATTCGCCTGTTGTGAGACACTCAACCTTGAGAATGTTAATGGCCTTAGCTGTCAAATTGGATTTGAATATAACACATCTTGATGTAACTACAGCGTTCCTGAATGGTGATCTAAACGAAACAGTGTATATGAAACAGCCGGAGGGTTTTGTAATGGATAAAAACAAAGTATGTAAGTTGAGAAAGGCTATATACGGTTTGAAACAGTCTTCCCGGTCTTGGAATAAGAAAGTAGAAAGCGTACTAAATAAGATAGGTTACGAAAGGTAACCTATCGTTGGAACTGTGTATTTACTTAAAGGGTAAAGGAGACAAATTAACAATTATAGCTCTATATGTGGATGATTTCTTCATTTTTTCGAGAGATTTATTAGAAGTAGAATTCTTAAAACAAGAGTTAGGTTCTAAGTTTAAACTAAAAGACTTAGAAGAAGCCAAACAATGTTTAGGAATGAGAATAGAGAGAAATTGGATGGAGGGAATAATAACTCTAGATCAAGAAAACTATGTGAATCAATTATTGAAAAGGTTTGGAATGACTAATTGTAAACCAATTAATACTCCTATGGAAAACAAATTGCAATTGGAACCCAGCAACGGAAAATGTAGTGAAGACATTCCTTACCAACAATTAATAGGTAGCTTAATGTATTTAAGTGTACTCACACGTCCAGATATTTCATATAGCGTAAGCTACCTAAGTCAATTTAATGCTTGCTATAATGAATCGCATTGGAAATGTGCTAAAAGAATTTTAAGGTATTTGCAGGGAACAAAAAGTCATTGTTTAAGATTCGAACAGTCAGGATCAGAGGTGCAAGGCTTTACAGATGCAGATTGGGCAAATGACAAGCAAGATAGAAGATCATATACAGGTTATGTCTTCAATTTAGCAAATGCAGCTATATCATGGCAAAGTAGAAAACAGAAAACCATCGCACTTTCAAGCACAGAAGCGGAATATATGGCTCTAACTGAAGCAGCGAGGGAAGAAATATATTTAAAGAATTTAATGTGTGAGTTAATCGAAGTGAATAGACCCATAGTGTTGTATAATGATAACCAAAGTGCGCAGAAGCTTTCTTTAAACCCTGTTTTTCATGGTAGATCTAAGCATATAGACGGTAAACATCATTTTATTAGGGATACTGTTAATGATGGTAGTATTGAAGTTGTTTACATGCCTACATCAGACATGCCTACAGATTTATTAATTTATTAACCAAAGGCCTATGTGAGGCAAAGCACTCAAAATTCATGCATGCTATAGGATTATGTAGAAAATGAAATTTTTTGTAATATAGTGGGGGTGTTAGATTTATATTATTAAAATTGTTCATCCTAACGCCATCTATTGCTTTGTTCATGGCAGCGCCATCTATTTTCACTTGTATTAAACATGTTGTATTAAAATAAACGAGTTAGTCTTGTGTTGAACGTCACTGCGTGAGCATTATTTTCTAACAAAAGGAAGCCGCACATAAAATTTCAAAGTCCTAGCCCTTGAGATGCCCGAAATGGACGCGGATTAAGAAATCGAAGATTTACTAACCTCAAAATGCTGCAAATATGTGTTGCGCTGTAAATGCTCCGATCGGGCCCAAAATTTGGGACCACCCGCCGGTGACACTAGTAGGTAAGGTCCTAAACCTAGAGCACTAACGTTCCACACCTAGGCCCGGCGTAGTCGTGCTGCTACGGGGTTAAAGGTTCGAAATTCATAAGTATATTTAAACAAAATCACCACTCCTATGCACCACACAGACCAAAATGCACAGCGATCGCTGCGAGACTTCCGGACGTACTGCACCAAGGCTGCGGAGCTTACGCAAAAGACGTCCGCACTCGGTAAATAGCAACGGACGACTAACCTAACCTAACCTAATCCAACCTAACCTAACTAATAAGTTAGTGTAATGACTACTTCCTATGCATTTGTTGTGTTTCGGCTACTACGGCTAAAACTACTAGCCGTCCAAAGAGGGGGGGGGGGAACCTTATCTTCACCTTAACCCAAGCATAAGCAACTCCCATTTGCAACTGCTAACTAATAAGTAATGACGATCGATGGCAGAGCGAAGCTTCTTATACAAGTCAATAATAATTGTTAATTTACCAAAAAAGAACACATTCTAAATTGACAATCTGATGAGTGTGTACCTCCTATCTTTCTGTTTGTATGCATTATATCTCAAAAACTAATAAATGAATTTACAAACTTTAAACATAAACCTTATTTGATGATTTGGGGAACTGAGTAGCTTTTAGTAAAATTTTGTACACCGGAAGTGGGTGTTTACCTTAACCGTTTTTTTTTCTCCAATATTTTTTTAAATATAAAGACTATTACAAAAAGTTCTACACAAATATTGAAGATAACAATCAAATGAACAAATTTTCGAGAAAAATAAAAAAAATAATTTTGTAATTGTTGATCTCTAATTATGAAATAATAATAGTAATATGAAATTTATATAATAGTTGCAGATAATACCAAAATGAATAATTTATAAAGAATAGTGATTTATTGGCTCCATTTTCAAGATTTGGTTGCATTGCACTATACATAAACGATTGACAAGTAAGGTTTGAAAACAGAAAACGATAAACCAACTTGCACGCTTGACAATACAGGGCGCATCCGTATATCTGTATTTGCCGCTGTCAACTTTTCAATTACATTGCGAAGAAAAAATGTTGTTCGCGCGAACTTACACCTCGTGTATAATTTTAACAGTGTGCCTTTAGTGTGCTGAATTATCTATAATATGAATAACTTTCGTGCTAAAATTAAATTTATGGTGGACCTTGACGTATATACGCTACGGAAGAAATACAAATTGGATTTTTCGGCTTGAAACACGTTTCAGCACAATTTTTTTTGTAAGTACCTAAATAATAACACGTTTGATCGTAAAGTGCAATTCACCCTTTTCCCGCCGAATCTGGAGAATTTATAAAAGCAGAACATGTAGAAACTGAAAATACTGTGAGAGAGGAAGAATTGAGGACACCTTCTCTAAACGAAATTCCACAAACACGTATAGAACTAACTCAACTTAACATGGAAGAAACGTCAACACAAAATGTAGCTGTTACTTCGAATTCAGGAACCAGTAGAAAAGAAAACCAAACACTCCGTTTATTTCTCCAGAAAAAGGATTTCCAAAAGCGTGGGCAAGGAAGTCTAAAAAGCCACGTACCAAAGGACGCAGTTGTAATGCAACGGACAAAAAGCTTCTTTGAGGCAAAGGAAACTGAAAAGCAACGCAAAGAAAAGTACACTTAAAAAAAAGAAACCAATATTAAGTGACGTATCATCGTCTGAAGATGAAGTCGCCACTTCTAGCCCTATGGAGGTTTCGGATGAGGATATAGAATGGCCACCGGCATTAGATTCTTTTGGATTTGAGGAATTGGATAGGAAACCCATACCTGGTGATTTCGTGCTAGTGCATTTCAAAACGTAGCAGTGTTTTGTATAGGACAAGTTGCTAAAGAAAAAGACCTTGAAAATGATATCGAAATTAATTACCTCAGAAAAAAGTGAAGATGAACGCCACTTTCTGTTTCCTGTTATTCCGGACGTGTCATCGGTGTCACTAGACGACATAAAAACTATTCTACCAGTACCCATTACTTTGAGGCACACAAAAAGGCTTCAGTCATCCTTCAAATTTGAACTAGATTTGAAATTATTGAACATGCGTTAAGAAAAATAAGCTATTTTATTGTGGCCTACTGCCTGTTTTATTGTGGCCCACAATGAAACAAAGCATTTTTTTGTCTGTTAATTTTTATTACTTATTTTGTATGTTTTTCTAATTTGCAAACGGGATTTCTTTTGCAATATGTTGAAGTTTCATTAGCAATGCTCAATTTTTTTATTTCTTAGAGTTGGCTATAAAATAAAAATAAAAACATTTTTTTGTCTCACTGTGGCCCACCCTCCCCTACACAGAAGTGCGGTGGCTATCAAGGGGAACATTTTTTAAACTAAATGATGCACTGGTGGTCACATTTGCAGAGGAGTATTGTATCGATGTAGATTGGTTGATTAAATACCTTTCCGAAATCTTTGAGAAACCAAATGAAACCACCAGTTCTCTTCAAGTAAAAGGAGCACAATTGAAGAAAGTAAAAGCTTGCAGACAATAGTTATAATTTTTAAAGTATGCGTTAAGAGCAGAAACATCTCCAACTTTCCTCGTTTGCAAGAATGTGTCAAAATAAATGAGATTAACCTTCAAACCTACTGCCTCGAAATTATTATTGCCCACTTGCAAGGTTTAGAAATAATCTTAGTTGATTATTTTCCCGACATCGACTCTGATGACATCTATAGCTGGATGATGAACCCGTTTTCCTGCGACCCGAAACATAAACTTATTGAAATGACGAAAGGATTTTTTTAAATCTGCGTAGACAGCAGTTTAATACAGCGAAGACAGCCAAAAGGAGTTCTGGGGGCAATGCTTTAGGTAAGGCTGCAGTGCAATGAGTTTGTTTTACTTCAACTTATCTCTGCGAGTCGGCATTTGCAATGTATGCTTACAATAAAAAAATACAGTTAGAAGAGCAAACTTTCTGGGTCAAGTAATTTGAGGGTAAAATTAACTAAACCTCAAACCTCCTATAAATATAGAGGAAATAATGATAAATTCAACAACCGTCGTATTGCATTAAAGACAAATGGTTTTCTTCTTTTCGTAAGTATTCAAACCGCTTTAAGGGTAGTTGTGTCGCGAAACTTTTTTAGCCCTCACCCAAAGATCCCGCGCCAAAAAAGTTTGATTTTGTAGTAATATAATATATTTATATTTTTATAGCAGTCTTTTAAGATTTATGAACGCTATTTATAAGGAAGTCAATATAACATTTTTTTGCAGTATTAAGTATACATTAAAATACAATCTACATATTATATTCGTAATTCGCAACCCTGAGTATTCCAATTTTGGTGTAATTGAAATTGATTGAATCCCTTATTTTGATTTTTGTAATTTTGATATCAAATTCGATTCCTAAAGCATAGGTATACCACTTTACAAGCCAATCGAGATATAATGTTTTATCATATTTTTGTGGATTATCCCTTCTTTGCGACCCTAACTTCCCCCATTGTCCTATTTTTTGGTTTCAAAATGAAACCGTTTATATTGTATACAAGTGATATTTTTCAGTTCGGACTTTGAGACCAGTTGAGTAAAACGTGTATCTCTTATATTCTTATTAAGCACAATTATTTAAATGTATCAGATCAAGTAAATTCTTGTCAAGACAGTGACATTTACATTTATTATTCGAAAAATATAACCTATATTCATACAAAATTTCTGAAAATGCGTCGGTATTTGAGTACCAGTCCCTTGAAATTAGCCAGATTGATAGCATTCCGATATGGTCCAGGCAGAGGTAAAACCGCTTCAAAATCCACGCAACAAGAAGTTCTCAGTGGAAGTGTAATTAATGATAATCAACTTCCCCGTCGTTACGCGCGGCAACACTTCAGCGATTTAGAACTCTTGGTGATAAACAGTGGCGGAGCAGAGACCAAAATCCTACCTCCAGCAAAAAAGAAGTGATGATTGAAATGTATTATATTAGAAGGGTGGACAAATATATAATTCCCTTTGTCCAGAGTTAATCCAGTCGTTAGGAGTGGAAGTGGAATTCCTGATAATCAACTCCCCCGTCGTCGTTCCGAGCGGCTACCATTGAGCGATTTAGAACTCTTGGTGGTAAACAGTGGCGGAGCAGAGACCAAAATCCTACCTCCGGCAAAAAAGAAGTGATGATTGAAATGTATTATATTAGAAGGGTGGACGAATAAATAATTCCCTTTGTCCAGAGTTAATCCAGTCGTTAGGAGCGGTGAGTGTGCGGTTTTTGCCTTTAATTTTCGTGGTCCCGGTCGCCACGTATTTGTCTAATTAAAAGGGCGGCGAACATAAATGACACGGCATTTACGCCGACCTTTGTGTGGAAGTCCTTTGTGAAAAATCCTGTGAGAAAATAGATTTGTCGGCCATTAAAAATCGTTCACATAAAGATGGACGATGGTGGTTTTAATATTCAGCGCACACACGGCGTGTCGGTCCGCCACTAAAAAGTGGACGATCATTCATGCGTGAACGGACGTAACCGTCCGCACGATTTACGAGGCCGATCCACTCTATCGAAATATATTACTTCTACCTTACTACAACCCCTTCTATTTACAATCTACCATCGCTACACTAAGTATCCTTTGTCCTGACAAAGCGGCGCCGATGATAACGCTTCGCGAAAGATAAACTTAATTGGACCTAAACAATTCATTTTATCTTTATCTAATATCTTACTGCTAGATGGTACACTAAATTCAATGCAAAACGGAATCTAAGATTACAAGCTCGCAATTTCATGCATTCAATACTTGTAAATTAAGTTATGTAATCAGCGCCAGATTAACCAATAGACAAATAAGAAAAATGTCTAGGGCTCGTAATTCGGTCGCTGGTGCTTTCAAACTTCCTCTCTCGTGATGTAAAAAGCTTCATAACTTATTTGTATAAGAATTTAAAAAAAATCATTATATTTATTGAAAAATACAATATAAGAACATAATAGCTATTTATGTAACAAGTCCACAATATAGCACTTTCTTGGACGAGACGTTTTATGGCCGAGCGAGCGAAGCGAGAGAGGCTAATAACTGAGGCGAGTCCACGAAGTGCTATTGTAGACGAGTTACATACAAAGCTTTATGTTCGACTGCTTTTAACATTTTTGGAATACTTTTAAAATACAAGCTGAAACAATTTATTTATATATATTTTAATCATAGTGTGCATTTGCTGCCACACTAATATCATTCATTGTGAATTTCATAGAGAATGGATGATTAGGTTAAACAATCTAACTCGCACAATAAACGTCCAAAACTTGCAAACTTCTTCAGGAGTAAGTGTAATGAATAATAGTAAGTACTATCGCTATAAACTACTATCATAGTTGATCTCTCTTTTGCATGAGTAATTTTCATTGTATTTATTAGGTGTCCTAACCAAAATTAAAGTCATTTCTGACACTGACATAAGAATCAAATTTACTTTATCAATTATGAGACTATTACGAAATGGCGTACATTTTGGACTAAAAACAAACCCCCAAAGCTATTTTCGTACAGTCGAACATAAAATTATTTTATATATTAAAAAAAGGGTTAAAAAGCCCGTGTTCTTGATTGCATATTCCCTTCCGTTCCTTTCACTTTTTTTTTTCTGTAACATCTGGTGCACCTTCCTCTATTTTCAGCGTCAGTCAGTTTATGATTTCTTTCAATATTTACTAATTCTCTATTCCTCTTCAAATATTTCATTTACAATTTGTAAAACCCATGGTTTTTCCAGTTATACTTTGATATGCTATATGTGCATTCACGACTGCTGTATTAGCCAAAAGTTCAAAGGCCACTTTCCTGTACCATTTCACTCCATGGCGAACCGCTGTGGAATAAGATGCCATTTGGTCCGAGACATCAATGAAAGACTTCGTATTATTATATAGCACAATTGTTGAGGGCTTCTGAATTTCTCCTCTTTTTGTTTGAACTGTAATCATTTCTGGAACTGACTCTATTGTAAGAAACAAAACATCCCTTTTATCTTTTCACTTTCCTACGATGACCTTTGTGTTGCTTTCTCTTGATATCATTTCTCCATTTTTCAGTTTTGCCTCAATGACAGGTTTTGGATTATATTTTCTGTTCTTCCGGAGCGTCCCGACCAAATGAGTATTCTTGTCAAGAAGTTGGTGTGCTAATTTCATACTTGTATACAAATTATCAATACATAAAACTCGCCCTGCGTTCATGAGGGGTTCCATAAGTTCCAACACAACTCTGGATGCAACCAGTTGGTCATTAAGTGTTTGCTCCTTTCCAGAATACATTTTCAAATTATAGGTATATCCTTTATCCCCACACAATTTGAATAATTTTGTTTCGTATTTGTGTCGTTTTCCTGGTATGTACTGACGGAAGCTCAGTCTGCCTCGAAAGGGAATCATTGTCTCATCTATACAGACATTTTTGTTGGGAACAAAAGCTTCTTGAAATTTCGTAATCAACAAATTTGTTAATGGTTGTATTTTGCATAGTCTGCTCAAACCAGGTATTTCATTATCAGAAAAATGCACATTGGACAATAAAAGCTCAAATCGGTGTCTACTCACATTTTTTATTGACTTCAGTTTTATATAATATATTTGTGCTAAAATAATCCCTCAATGTGGGTTTCTGATTTAGTCCCACCCAAAGTAAGTATCCCAAAAATGTGAGAATTTTAGATGAATCTGTCTCCTTCCACTCTTTTAGAATAGAGTTTGATTTCAGAGTTTCGTTTGTAATTCCAGAAATTATTTTTTGTTCCGCATACTTGTCTCCTCAACAATAAGAGATATAACATCTTCGGTAATAAATAATTTGTAAAAATGCAGAGGATTATCTCCCTCTTTACTTTCAATAAAGTTTCTCGAAAATCCAGGATTAGCAGTAAATGGAAAGTGTTTCAAAGGGTCCCCCCGGTTAAGATAAGTGAAATGCCCCCAGATTCGGAATTCCTGATTAACCAAATAACATTGTAGCTTGAGGTACAAATTATCCGCCTACATGGTTTATAAGGTCCCCACCCCTCCCCTCACCCCACTTGGGGTCAAAAAGGGTTATTTTTTGTTTTAATTTTTTATCTGACGATGTGTTTAATGCAAAATTCTGAAAAAGTCATCAAGGTAGGTTATCAAGAGGCCAATCAAAAGAATTTGTTTCAAGGTCATCCCAGGTCATTAGGTGTCTCAAAAAATTAACAAAAACAAATGTTTTGTTTTTTCAGGTAGTAAACATTAAGGTGCACGCCGTTTTTTTCCACTATTTTATAAGAGGCGATTAATTTTACCTCTGACAGGAACTTTTAACTCATTTCGAGTGGTGCGTCATTCATAAAAATCCAATTTTCCGCAATTTTTTCGATTTTTTCAATTTTACAGGTGAGGGTTGAGGTTTAAACAATAAAACCAATTAAAACCTTTTTGTAGCATTTGGAAAGACAAAAATTTGGTTTTTTTTTTCTTTTTTTTCTATATTTAGTAGTAAAAAAGTTATAACCAATTTAATTTTTTTTTCCTACTTGGTTTTTCAATTTTTCTCGATATTTACCAATTATAAGGGCGCAGGTGGATATTTAGCAGAAAAACTCATAAGCGATGTTTTGTAGAATTTTTCAACGAAAACTTTACTTGTATTTTTATTACTTTCTCCGTTACGAAGTATGAGAAAGTATTGTGATCGTGAAAATGTTTTATCCGTTTTGGGGTCCCTAGATGCCATTTCAACAATTTCTGGAAAAAAAATGTGTCTATGTGTGTGGGTCTGTGTGGTGTGTGAGATATGTGGAATCTTAAAAACTAATAGAGCATTAGATATGAAACTTTGAACATAAGTCTTATTCGATCATCCGAAGAACTAAAAAGCTTTTGGTAAAATTTCGTACACCGGAAGTGGGTGTTTACCTTATTTGTTTTTTTTTTCCAAATGCTCAAATCTTGGAAAGCGTATTAATTAACCCAAATGCTATCAGCAAAATTCTTAAACCTGGAGATATTTTTATCTTGGATAGAGGTTTTCGAGATGTTGTGGATCACTTGAAAAATAAAGGATTCATGGTCCTCATGCCAGTTCTTAAAAGTAATAGAAATCAAATAACTGCTAAAGCATCAAACTTTTCGAGATTTGTCACTAAACTTCGTTGGGTAATCGAAGCGATTCACGGCATCTTGTGCCAAAAATACCGATTATTGCCCAACCAATTTCGAAACAGCATGTTGCCGGTTGCTGGATTGTGGTGTAGAATTGCTTGTTTTCTACAAAATCAATTCGGAGAACGACTTAACCTTATGGATGATAAAACAAATATTATAGTCAATAGAATGAAATCGACATACCTGGAGGTCAACGCTTTAGCTGGAAAGATTGCTGCAGAGAAAATCAGTCCCCTTCCAAAGAACAACTTCAGAAGAACTTATGGATTTTCCTGAATTGACTTTGGAAGATCTTGAAGTCTTATTTACTGGTTCATACCAACTCGCTCAAGCAATATCTCACTTGGGAGAAATGACTACAGAGGATGGAATACTGATATTAAAATTCGTTAAAGAGGAACCAGGTATTGTAAGGTTTGACGTAAGATCACGTCATATAAGATCGAAAGAATACAAATGCTACGTGAAATACAATAAATAAGACGCAGGTATTGATGCGATACAACAATATTGTTGTACTGGTGCCAACAGTGCGTTGGATGTTGTTCTCATGTGGCTAGTTTGATATACCATCTTCCTTACGGCCGATGGTTATCAAAAATAGTACGTCCCGCTGAAATGTTGTCGATAAAGATAACTTTGTATCAGTGATTAATGAAGACAGTGATGAAGATTAAAAATGTAATTTACATATATATTATATATTATTATAATTCACTTTACTATAATCACAAATGAAGAAAAACATTTTATTACATTAGTTTTTATTAGTTTTTCTGCTAAATACCCACCTGTGCCCTTATAATTGACAATATCGACAAAAATTGAAAAATCAAGTAGGAAACATATTTTAAATTGATTATAACTTTTTTACCATTGAAGATAGAAAGAACATTAAAAAAAGAAAATTTTTGTCTTACAAAATGCTTCAAAAAAGTTTTTATTAGTTTTTTGTCTAAACCTCAACAATAACCTGTAAAATTGAAAAAATCGAAAAAAAAGAGGAAAATTAGATTTTTAGGGATGACGCACCACTCGAAATGTATTAAAAGTTCCTGTCAGAGGTAAAATTAATCGACTTTTATAAAACAGTGAAAGAAAACGGCGTGCACCTCAACGATTTCTACCCTAAAAAGTAAAAAAATTGTTTTTTTTTTAATTTTGAGACACTAAATGACCTTGGATGACCTTGAACAAAATTCTATTGATAGGTTTCTTGATAACCTGCCTAGATAATTTTTTTCAGAATTTTGCATTACACACCTCGTCAGATAAAAAATTAAAACAAAAAATAACCCTTTTTGTCCTCAGGTGGGGTGAGGGGAGGGGTGGGGACCATATAAACCATGTCCGCGGATAATTCTTACTTCAAGATACAACATTATTTGGTTAATTAGGAATTCCGAATCTGGGGGCATTCCGCCTATCTTAACCGGGGGGACCCTTTCCTAGAGTAATAATTGAAATAAATAACTAATAAAACGAAAGAAAAGAAAATCTACTTTTGCTTACCTGTGCAATCATCCCAAATTACGCGAGGCTGAGAATTATCTACCCCTGCATCCAAAATGTCGCCATCGGGATCATCTGAATTGTCATCATTTATCATTTTCTTTGGCGATTCTTCTGTTAATTTTTAGTCTCTTGCGTTATACATTTTCCACGCCTGATGATGAAGAACTGGATGATGTTATAATATAGTCTTTATCAGCAACGGAATCATCCGAACCAAAATCAAAATCATTCTCGACATCGCTTATATTATCAGCTAAATGCTGTAGTTCAGCTTCGCTCAAATATTTTCCAGCCATTTTACATAAAAATATACTTTTACTTACCTATCAGATTTTAATTGCATTGGGGATACAAAAGATCCTACTCGCGCCATCTATGAATTTTTTTCGAACTGATTCACCAGACTTTACACACAAACCGTGGCTACCAAAATCCTCATTTAAACCTATACAAGCCCACGATCTGTGATCAAATGTTTTACACGGTTTCGTGGTAAAGTATAGTTGTGTACCAATTATTGTACACACGGTCTTCAAAGTGTTGAAGTATTAATTCTCAATTTATTTAAAAGGAGCACTCTATACAAGTATTCCCACATCTTCCATGTAAGTAATTTTTCGCCAACACGTGCATAACCTCAAATCATTAACTTATACATTTTTTCTCTTGTAAATAATTTGTAGCGTTATCCCTGAAGAAGATAATAAACATTGGCGAAAGCTCGGTTTTATGATAAATAGATGATTTATTAACCACCCCTTTTGGTCGGATTCCCTGATAGGAGGATTTTTCTTCGATTTTTTTACTATTAACTAAATATTGATACCATATAATGTATGTGTAATTTGCATATTTTTTAATAAATTTTATTATACATCATAATATATTATTTTAGTATTTATTATAAGATCCTATTATTTTAATTTAACTCTGGTTGATTTAGTTCAACTTAATTTAATTTCATTTATTTTAATTTGCTTAAATTTGTTTCACAAAATGTAACCTTAATTTTGAATTATAATAACGCTCTTTAAAATTTTATTTATTATAATCATATCTGGGATAAGTTTGTTTAATTTGGTATAATTTAATCTGATTTGATTTTGAATTTAATTTTTAATTTAAATTAATTATACACTTTAATTTGACTTAATTACGTTTAACTTTATCATAATTTTCTTAAAAATAGTGCTATAATAAATAAATAAATAATTTACATAACCACTTTGCAAACAGAATTATCTAATAATTGTTAACCTCATATAATTGTTGGTGAGATAATTTTAGTAATTTTATATATTACTTACCTTCTTTGAACATTATAATTATTCATAAATTCTAGAGGCTGTTTTGCGAAAGCCTTGAGATTTGCACTAATTAAATCTTAAAAGGTATACTTTATGCATATAAATATTTGTATTGCACAACCTACGCGTACAATAAGTTATTATAAGTACATTTGTTTCATGGGACAGAACTGTGCTTATCATCATGGCTGCACCCACAAATTCTCAAATATATCTTAGGTTTCCTTTCTCTGCGATATTGTAAAATATGGCAAAATAATTTACGATTCACATTTAAATGTATGAGAAGTTTGATAAATATTTAATTACTTTATAATTTATTGATATTGCCGACAGTTCTCCATAAAATAAGTCGGTATGTTCTGTGTTAAAACAATACACTGTTATCGGCGTTCTACCGGGAACGCCATAACAATGCTTATTTTACAATTAAACCGCGCGCTATTCTCAATACATCATTCTTTATTTTTTATTTTTATTTCATTGTTTCATAAGCATTTTTTTTTTGATATTAAAAATGAGTTACGTTCGTAATGCATACATTGACACAGCGCGACTAAGCATGTCAAAATAGGTTGCATGTTAGTCATAAGCTGCATAAAGTTAGGTCGCCATCGCCAACACATTGCCAACACATCCCCTCATACGTACACGTCGCGATTAGCATAATACAGCTGCATCAAATTTAGCTTTCTCTTCTTTTCTTTTTTTTTTTGGTCATAAACCATTATTTGAAAATATTGGTGCCCTCGGACAGGAACGTGACAGGAACAATAGGACTAAGCAATAGTCTCCGGGAAGTGCACAAAAATAGAAAAGACAATTTTATTATAGTAATTTTTCTTTTCTTACGAATGCCCTTGTCCGTCGTCAATTTCACGCCAAGACGTGACAGCTTGATTAAGACGCAAGGGCATGCAAAATTCGTAACAAAGGCACTTCCCCAAAACTAGCTTGTCCTTCACGAGTTCCGGCGAGGGCCCAATAAATGACCAATAAACCGAGCGGTGCATATTGTTACGGCCGTGGGAACCAAATCCATGACATCCCAGGTTTGCCAAACCTGTACTCGCGATTCATATGAGCACGTACTCACGAATCACGTAAGGCTGGATGTCATGATCATACCCGTGCCGTAACACACGTTTTGATACCAAACACCACATATGCATCGCTCAAACCTAACATCAACATCCATCGCCTCGCGTGGCACCACACAGCAGTTACGCGGTACAACGTACGTGCCCGCGTGTGTACTTATGAGGGTTGTATATATAGTTAAGTTAGTTTTGGATAGGATAAGGTTTAGATTAATTTAATGTCAAAGTGCGACGGGTAGTACCCTCTCGTAGAGGGTAACCGAACAATTTTACCCCCTACTACCCTCGATTTTGCAAAACACCCCCACAAAATAATACGACGGGGAGAACATTATAAAAGACAGTACACAGTGGTCCTCACTAGTCGACAGTCATCTTTAATCGCGCCTTTCGCAGTTTTTGTACTCCGTAGTACTTCGTGTCGCCCCTCGCCATAATTCAAAATTCAACAAGCAGTTCTGCTTCCCGTGTTGTTCTTGTTTGTTGTTTTATTTATCGTTTTCTTGTTTGTTTATTGTTCTTGTTTGTTGTTCGTGTTGTTTGTTTGTTTGTTATTTTTACTTTAAATATAATAAAGCCCGTAATATCTCAACTTCGAATATCACTCAACCTTTTTTTTGTCTCTCGCGCAATCTTTCGTATTCGCCTTTTGTGTCGCGTCAATACGGGTACATCCTCAACAAGCATAAGGTAAGTAGAGTTTCTTTTTTTTTTTATAATATTTTCTCATGCTCTCCGTCACTGCATGCAGCCGAAAGTTGTTGGAGAGCGTACATCGGTTTCCCACACCACCGTAATCCGCAACAAGTGCCGCCCAACTTAGTGGCTTTATAAGAATCCATAACCCTGTATAATTTTTTTCTCTTACTCCCTTTTTATATTGAATTAATTTTTTTAAAAGTAGTTAATTCGCACTTGTGTCCCGCTTTATGTGGCATGTAACTAATGACAACCTACTACCGAATGCTATTAGATTTTATTTCTAAATTAATTTGTTTTAAATAATTTGTGACTTTTTCTTTTTTTTTCAAATTAATTTTTTTTTTTTATAATTTGTGACTAATTTTTTTTTAATAATTCGGTTCACACCCACGACTTGCAACAATTGATTTTGTATGATTTTCAATTTGAATAAAATTAGTTTTGCAAGGAATTTTTTTTCTCTCTTCAATTGATAGTAGAATTGGTTGCAAACGTTGAATTATTTTTTTGATTACGTGTTTTTTTTTTTTTTTACAGAATTGTGTGTGTTCCTATTATTTTATTATTGTGTATGTTTTTATAATTTTTTTTCTTCTCAGCGGACATAATCTCCTATCGTTTTATTATTTGTTGTTTGTTCGTGTATTTTTTTTTGTGTTTAACAAACGTTCTGCTAACCACTTCAATTCAGTTTTCTTTGCTTTTCTTTTTTTTTTAAATTAAATTAAAAGTTGATTTTCCAAATTTCTACGAGGTCAGATCAGAAATTTTTGGTTTTGACTCCTTAAGGAAACTTGACGGGGCCGAAACAGTCATACAATAAGATGTCGACCCAGGATGTGCGGCAACGTGCCCATTCCGCGTTCGCGGGGTTTACTCCGAGGGAGTATAATGTGGACGTTCGAGACACAACACCGATTATGACTCTGGTGGATGCCACAAATCACACAGCTATCAGAAAAGCACCATCCCCTCAGAGATATGATGCAGACTGCCAGTCGACGCTGTCACGATACATCTCATCACCGATGACGGTAACCAGCGACATCGATGACGAGATGGCAGAATGCGAAGAGCGAATGCGCCGCCTCCGCCAAGAAAAAGAAGCTCGCATCCGCCAGGACCAGGAGGAGCAACAACGACGTGAGCATGCGGAGCACGAAAGACGGATGGCGTCAGACGAAGAGCTGCACCAGTTATTAGCGGAACGCGGAGCCATCAGGCGTGAGCGCGAGCTTTTTGACCGCGAGCGCGAAACATTTAGGCAAGACCACGATCTCTTTCACCATGAGCGTGAAGCCCTCAGACGCGACCACGACCAAGTCCGTCGCATGCAAGAAGAGCTTCGCGGGGAACTTGCTGCAACTAGAGCCCGTTCGACTATCCCTTCTCCGTTGCAGTTTAATGAGATTCAGGTGGAAGCCGATATTCATGCGCCACCGCCCCCGCAACCTAGACCCATCCGAGATATCCCAGCAGAGGAAGTAATTCGAAGCGAGACCGCTTCAGCAAGTCGTCAGCTCATAGCCATGCTATGCGCAGCCGGAAGAGCTGAGCCCGAGGAACGCGCAACGTTTTCTGGACGTGACCCACAGACCTTCATCGCGAGCCTAGAGCGGGAGTTTGCGGACCTGGACGTGTCCGAAGCCACGAAGAAGAACCGGGCGCTTGCCAGAATGAACGCCGATTCCAGACAGAAATATGGAGGATATTTTGCCACCGAAATTCCCTGGAAGAAGTCTAAGGAACTTTTTATTTCTGCGGTGGATCCGGATGCGATCAACCACGAGGAAGGAACGGAGATGTTTACCAAGCGACAGGGGAATGAGCCGCCAGGAATATTCGCCGTGCGTAAGCAGGTACTGCTGGACAGATTTGGTACCACCTGGAGTGAGGAGTTTAAAACTAAGGTGATGTGGAACCTCGCTTCACCAGCGCTCCAGCAGACCTTGGTGTTCCGTCCAAAAACAGTGGAGGATTTTGTGTGGAAAGCGGCGAAAATTCCAGGAAGCTCAGTTAGCAACTCCGCAGCCGTAAACAAACCCAATCGCCCCATTCCGACCTACCAACCCCCCCAGCGCAGAGAGTCTCCGCCCAGAGATGAGAAACAACACCCGCCTCGATACGGGTACACAAACAAATCTGGACGGTATGTACCCAGAAATTACAATAATGGCCGAGGCTATCAGGAGGAAAATCGCCCACCTCCACCACCGAACGGAGGATCGTACCGGCAGCACGCATCGCCTGGTAAGGCCAAAGCCAACAACGTTGGTGAACGTCATCAGGAGGGTTTTAGGAGACAAGAGGCAGCAAAACCGCTCGGAACAGCAGACGGCCGAAACGCGACGCCAACTCTGGATTCTAAACCCGCCAGACCGCGTACACCACCGCCATGCAGGATCTGCAGAAATGGTAACCATTGGCACCGGTACTGCCCAAATGCTTCGGAAAACCTACAGCGGCAGACACGCAATTAAGCTGTCTTCCCTCCTCTGCCGCTTTAGGAAGACGACCACCGCACCGCCCCCGAAATCCTCGATGCCGACACCGAATCCGACGCCATTTATCGACGCCCCGATCAATGAAAGTGACACCGATACAAACAATTACTCGTGTAGTGCCGCCCCCCACAAACAATTCGCGAGGAGTGTCGTCCCCCAGTGCCACTACGATGAAACGCCCCGAAATAGACACTGAGTTAGTGCTCAACCCGTGCAACAATTTACGGGCATATCCGCTAATAAACTTGCCTATAATTATCCAAGATCGGACGTATACGTGCCTGCTCGACCTAGGGGCCGGGCAAAACTATATTCGCCCAGGAATAGCTGCCCAAACACTTCCGGTCCGGATATCCACACAGCTTGCCGCAGCAGAAGCAACAGCCGAGATCACGGGAATCGCCGACATCACCTTCCAGCTGGGAACAGCAGAGTTCGACGAGGAATTCCTGGAGATGCCCGACCTCCGATATGAGGTCATCCTTGGCCTAGGGTTTTTCAAGAAGCACGACGCAGTTATCGACTGTCACCGGAATTGCGTAAACTTAGGCTCCGGACTACGACAAACCGTGTATTGGTCTCAAGAGACGGGGCCCAGCAACGATCCGCCACCCCCAAACTTGGACCACGGATTCACAGGTCAACACCAAGATGATTTTGATGGATTAATCCAGCGGTTTAGTCGAATCTTCATCCCGAAGGATCAATTTGCACACCGGCCGCGAACGACTGAGCATTCAATCCAAATTACGTGCAACAAACCCATTCGAATTCGGCCATATCGGGTGAATCCTGAACGTAAGCAGGAAATCGATCACCAAGTCACTGACCTGCTCACCCAGGGTATTATTGAGCCGTCGATCAGCCCATACGCCTCTCCGATAGTGCTAGTTCAGAAGAAAGATGGGGAACGTCGATTCTGTCTAGACTATCGGAAAATTAATGAGGTTACAGTTTCCGAGCCGACGCCGATGCCCGTCATCCAGGAGGCCCTACGAGATTTGGGAGATGCCAAAGTCTTCTCTACCTTAGACTTGAAGAGCGGATACTGGCAGATCCCAATGGAGCCCAACTCCAAACAGTACACCGCCTTCAGTACTCCGGATGGCGGCCATTATCAGTTTAGGGTCATGCCCTTTGGCCTTAAAAACGCGCCGGCAACTTTCCAGCGATTAATGTCTCAGGAAGTGTTATCCGGGATGCTCCACGACTTTACGATGGTGTACCTCGACGACATCATCGTGTTTTCCCGAACACCTGAGGAACATCTACGTCACTTGGCCCTCGTATTCGAACGCCTCGAACAGTTCGATCTTCGGCTCGGCGTGGGCAAGTGTTCGTTCGGAAAAACGTCGTTGGAGTATCTCGGACATATGGTGGATATGGATCTAACCAGGCCGCTAACTAAGCACCTCCAGCAGATCCAGCGACATCCGCTGCCCAAAACCAGAAGACAGCTTCGAAGATATTTAGGGCTCTGCAACTGGGTGCGACAATATATTCCAGGTTTCGCCCATATAGCAGCCCCACTAAATGAATTGACCGCCACCACCCGCCCGTTTAAATGGACACCCGAAGCCACCGCCGCAATGGATCAGCTACGTAGGAGTACACTGGAACCGCTTAGCCTCCACCGCCCATTGCCAGGACTTCCTTTTACGGTTCAGACGGATGCCTCGCAATTAGGGATCTCAGCGGTATTGTTCCAAACCACCCCGGAAGGAGAGAAACGGATAATTAGCTTTGATTCGGCGAAACTGAATGAAACAGAGAGACGGTACCATATAAATGAACAAGAGTGCTTAGCGCTCATTTGGGCATTAAAACGGTATCGTCCTCTGTTAGAGGGTCGTCACTTTCAAGCTATTACCGACTCGCGAGCACTTACGTGGCTTGCCAACTTTAAGGACACTCGCTCAAAGTTGACGAAATGGGCACTCCTGCTCCAGAGTTTCGACTTTTCGATAAAACACTGCCCTGGATCAGCTAATGAGTTACCAGACCTGCTGAGCCGTGACCCAGACGAGGAGATCGTGGGCGAAATTCCAAGTCTGGAAACGATTTTGCCTCCTACACTCAATGCCATGGCCCTCCCAGTGGCTAATGCAGTGGCTGATGCCCAGGCTGAGGATGAAGAGACGAGAGGAAAAATTCAGGTCATCCAAAACCCTGATCACCCAGAGTGCGAAGGCCACCAGCAGTCCCTGGAAATTATCGAGGGATTATTATATTATCGGCCCACCGATGGACGAGACCGAACATTATTCGTTCCCGTCGCTGCTCGCCCCCGTGTCCTTCATAACCTACACGACGACGCAGTTCACCCCGGCCGCGATGAGACGTTGCGAAGTATCAGGGCGAAATATTTTTGGCCAAGCATCGTTACCGATGTGAGGCAATACGTTGGAAATTGCCTCATTTGTATTGCTACCAAGCGCGGTAAACGGCAAAAGCCCACACCGCTCAAGGCCCGGATTCCCATCGCACCATTTCACACCGTCGCTGTGGACCTTATGGGACCATATCCCGAGGCAAAGCCGCGAAAGAAGAACATCTTAGTGGTAACCGACCTGTTCACGAAGTGGGTGGAGGCCTTTGCAATCGGACGGGCTAGCACCGAAACCATCCTTCGGCTGCTAGAGGAGCAGGTCTTCAATAGGTTCGGTTACCCTAAGGTGATAATCAGTGATAACGGCCCACAATTTCGGTCAAGAAAATGGAAAACGCAGTGTGAATCCTGGAAAATCACTACCCACTACACGCCAGTGTACCACCCCCAAGCGAATCCCACAGAACGGAGGAATCAGGAGCTGAAAAAGTGCCTTCGGATAAAGATGCAGGGTCAGCCTGGAAACCGTTGGGCTCAGCATATACCTCATACTCTTTTTGAGCTCCGCTCACGTGCCAACGCCGCTACAGGACTAACACCTGCCCAAGCTCTCCTGGGCTACGAACTAGCACGACCTGGGGAACACATTATTTCGAGAACCCTGGCAGTAGCCGCCCCAGCTCACGAGGAACGAGAAGAGCGTCTTGACGACATTCGGGAGCGCCAACTCCGGTATGCTCGTCGCTACAATCAGCAGGGTGAAGCACCACGGTTCGAGATGGGACAGCCTGTGGTTGTTCGAAACCACCCCATCAGCGATGCGAAGAATCCTGCCGGATTTGCGGCAAAATGGCTTGGCCCCTATCGCATCCATGACCGGTTGTCGAGCCAGGTCTATCGTGTCGACCGTGGCGGAACCATGGTACGCGTCCATGCGGATGACATAAGACCGGCGCCTCAACAAACTGGCCTACCACGTCCTCCAAGACGCAGCAGTGATTCTCAACCGATTCCAGCATCCCCAGCCACCGCGGACGCCGAAGATTCCGTAGACCCAGCCGCCCCAGGACCATCTAGCTGTCTGGACTAGCCTGAAGTGTGCAGTGCCCAATTGTTGCCCGCGAATAGACACTCTCTAACCGCCGGGCCTTGTGACCCCGGATAGTTTAACTAATGCCAATAGACACTCTCGAACTGCCGGGCCTTGTGACCCCGGACAATATTAAGTGCCCCATATTTAACCATAGACACTCTCTAACCGCCGGGCTTTGTGACCCCGGACAGTTTTAAACGCACATAACAATAGACACTTTCTAACCGCCGGGCCTTGTGACCCCGGACAGTCGATATTTAGTGTAGTGAATAGTATACACATAATCACATTCGTGTAAATAGACTTTTTTTATCTTCATGTACGTCACTCTACGGGATAAGAGTTGAATCCGTATATCCCGCTCGATGGAGGCGTTTACTCCTTCGATTATAAAACCCGACGCCCTTCTCCGGATTTTACAAAATCACAAGGCGTCCATATTCGCCATCCAGTCAGCTGACAATGGGCAGCTAAATAACAATTACCCATTGTGGCGCCCACTACAGCAGCACCGACAGATGGCCCATCCACGAGGAACCGTATCCTGCAGAGCCAGCCATCGTCTCGGTACCCTTTGCTACCGCCGATGTGGTGTGAGATGCACAATCTCATCACGCATCACTGACAGATGGCCCATCCACGAGGAACCGTATCCTGCAGAGCCAGCCATCGTCTTGGCACCCTTTGCTACCTCTGATGCATAATCTCCTCACACGCATCACTGAGAGATGGCCCATCCACGAGGAAACCGTCCTGCAGAGCCAGCCATCATCTCCATAGCCCCTTGCTGCCTCCGATGTTATGCGAGAAGTACAACCTCCTCGCACTCACCACGGAGAGATGGCCCATCCACGAGGACACCATGTCCTGCAGAGCCAGCCATCTCCTTCCTTGGTAGCGCCTTGCTACCTGCTACAATCGAGCGCAGGGGCTCTTATTACCATAGAGCCCACGGATCCGGGGTGAGATGCCCCGATCCCCTTACACCACAACATGGGAAGTATCCGCCTCGCCAATCAATTTGTTTTTTTTCTTTATTTGTCTGCGATTGCTTTATCGTTCAGTTTTCTTGTGTATATATTATATAACGTCAATGTATGTCGTTCTGTATATTCCGCGAATCTTGATGGAATGCGAACTTCACTCATTTTTACGGGGCCGAATTGTTATCGGCGTTCTACCGGGAACGCCATAACAATGCTTATTTTACAATTAAACCGCGCGCTATTCTCAATACATCATTCTTTATTTTTTATTTTTATTTCATTGTTTCATAAGCATTTTTTTTTTGATATTAAAAATGAGTTACGTTCGTAATGCATACATTGACACAGCGCGACTAAGCATGTCAAAATAGGTTGCATGTTAGTCATAAGCTGCATAAAGTTAGGTCGCCATCGCCAACACATTGCCAACACATCCCCTCATACGTACACGTCGCGATTAGCATAATACAGCTGCATCAAATTTAGCTTTCTCTTCTTTTCTTTTTTTTTTTGGTCATAAACCATTATTTGAAAATATTGGTGCCCTCGGACAGGAACGTGACAGGAACAATAGGACTAAGCAATAGTCTCCGGGAAGTGCACAAAAATAGAAAAGACAATTTTATTATAGTAATTTTTCTTTTCTTACGAATGCCCTTGTCCGTCGTCAATTTCACGCCAAGACGTGACAGCTTGATTAAGACGCAAGGGCATGCAAAATTCGTAACAAAGGCACTTCCCCAAAACTAGCTTGTCCTTCACGAGTTCCGGCGAGGGCCCAATAAATGACCAATAAACCGAGCGGTGCATATTGTTACGGCCGTGGGAACCAAATCCATGACATCCCAGGTTTGCCAAACCTGTACTCGCGATTCATATGAGCACGTACTCACGAATCACGTAAGGCTGGATGTCATGATCATACCCGTGCCGTAACACACGTTTTGATACCAAACACCACATATGCATCGCTCAAACCTAACATCAACATCCATCGCCTCGCGTGGCACCACACAGCAGTTACGCGGTACAACGTACGTGCCCGCGTGTGTACTTATGAGGGTTGTATATATAGTTAAGTTAGTTTTGGATAGGATAAGGTTTAGATTAATTTAATGTCAAAGTGCGACGGGTAGTACCCTCTCGTAGAGGGTAACCGAACAATTTTACCCCCTACTACCCTCGATTTTGCAAAACACCCCCACAAAATAATACGACGGGGAGAACATTATAAAAGACAGTACACAGTGGTCCTCACTAGTCGACAGTCATCTTTAATCGCGCCTTTCGCAGTTTTTGTACTCCGTAGTACTTCGTGTCGCCCCTCGCCATAATTCAAAATTCAACAAGCAGTTCTGCTTCCCGTGTTGTTCTTGTTTGTTGTTTTATTTATCGTTTTCTTGTTTGTTTATTGTTCTTGTTTGTTGTTCGTGTTGTTTGTTTGTTTGTTATTTTTACTTTAAATATAATAAAGCCCGTAATATCTCAACTTCGAATATCACTCAACCTTTTTTTTGTCTCTCGCGCAATCTTTCGTATTCGCCTTTTGTGTCGCGTCAATACGGGTACATCCTCAACAAGCATAAGGTAAGTAGAGTTTCTTTTTTTTTTATAATATTTTCTCATGCTCTCCGTCACTGCATGCAGCCGAAAGTTGTTGGAGAGCGTACATCGGTTTCCCACACCACCGTAATCCGCAACAACACTAAACGTTGTTAATAATACTTCGTACGTAATTAATGTATTTAAGAGAAGAGTAACGCCTTAAACTTATCTAGGAAGCTTATAAATCTAATAAGAAACGATCAAACATTTTTTACTTTATTTAACACATATGTTTATACGTTGGCCACAGTTTCGGTAACTCAATCTCAAGCCATAAGTTTTGTAATAACGTACTGATGCTAATTTTCACATAATTGCATGATCGAGTCTATTCGGCATTAACGATTTTTAACAACTAAAATTTATAGAATTCGTAGTAACGTTGGGTAAAATCACTCTTTTTTGTGAGCTACCTCAAAGACTCAAAGGCTCATGACTGTTGAAAAATTGACAAGTATGTCTGGAAACAAATGATGAGCAAAAAAAGATGGTCACCTCCAAAATTGTTGGTGGGATCCACGTGTATTTACAAAGAGTCGACACATAATTAAAAATAGTCGACTAATTATTTCAAAGAGTCAGCTCATTTTGATGTGAAAAGAGTCGCAAAAAAGGTCATCACTTTTTCAAAAAAGAAATTTATCCCCAAAAAAATTTGATTCAGTTATGAATCAAGATAAAATAATAATTCATGTTTACCAGTGAAGGGTTGCAATAAAAATAAAGTAATCGCAGATGATAACTCACTATACTCACTTACACAAAATACATACATTAATTTTGAAAACGATTATCTACGATGCACAATTGCAAAATAATAAAATGCAAGAAATCGACTCGACCTATAAATTTTGAAGGGATGCGATCACCCACGTCCGTGATGTTTACCATGAATTTTGTTATACTTGTTACTTGTTGATGGTTATCTATTATGGCTGGACAATTCCATTTAATTAGCGTAATTGTTGCAACGTTTTAGACCAGTATTATCTAATTTAGTCGATTTTTGTCGACCTCTCTGAATCCAGATTTATTCAAGGCAATATCAAATTCTAACAAGTACACTTTGCAAAATAGTTAGTGGTTTGCACCAGTTCCGCGTCCTATCAAATTGAATTGATAATGGATACAAAATCTTGAAAATTTCGACAATAGATGTCGCTTAATTGTGTTTATATTGGAAAGCAGCAAATCGTCGGTGAAGCGGCAATACCGCCTATCTCACATTTACCAAATTTGACAGGAGAGACAAACACTGATTTAAGAGCGATGGGAGTAGTCGAGAGAATATAATTGTGAGAGGTCTAATATCCATCCCGCATAAAATTCACTTCACGGCATGGTATATATTAACTGCATAAGAGTGTCTAGAGTCGGAACGCATGCTACTGCTTTAACCTATGGGAAGTATTAAAATCTATCTCACTCTTAAGTCAGTGCAGTAGACTCGGTCGGGCAAACAACCGCGTGCCCCGATTTCGAGCATTTTCTCCTCGCATGCGGGACTGTTATGTAAACAACAACGAGAAAAATAAATAAACACCGCACGACAATGGGCCGAAAAAAAATACGTCCTTAAAAGAAGAAAAACAGCCCAGTGGTGCAAATGGCGCGTAGGGGTGGTTCCAAAATTTTTGAAAAAATTAAAATTAAAACCTGTTGTATGCTCTGCGATCCCTGAAACTTTTAGTTTTTCGAATTTGAAAGAAAAAAATACGTCCTTAAAAGAAGAAAAATAAACCCAGGGGTGCAAATGGCGCACAGGGGTAGTTCCAAAATTTTTGAAAAATTACAAATGAAAGTCTCTACGATACCTGAAAGTTTTAGCTTTTCGACCTTAAAAGAAAAAAAAATACGTCCTTAATCGAAGAAAATCAACCCATTGGTGCAAATGGCGCGTAGGGGTGGTTCCAAAATTTTTGACAAAATTACAGTGAAAGCCTGTTGTATGCTCTGCGATCCCTAAAAGTGCTTTTCGACTTTTAAAGAAAAAATTACGTCCTTGAAAGTTGTAAAACGAACCTAGGGGGTGGGCAAAAGACGCAGTCCGGAAAGCTAGGTGGTGTTTTGAAAATTTCGAAAAAATCACAAATTAAGGCTGTCATCAACTGTTCTAATCCTAAAAAAGAAGGCCCTCCGAAGGCAAACCCAAAGCCGGGGGCGGTGAATGACTAGCCATGGCGGCACTTTCTTTTCAGTACACCGAAAACGGTAATTTTTTTATTGTTTCACTGTACAAACTCGGGCTGGAGGGAGGAATATTTTGTGAAAATTTGAAAACCTCAATCGAAATGTGGTTATCCTAAAAATGCACTTTTTTTGCTAAGAGGGTGAAGCCTAATTGGGGCAAAAATCGAAAAAAATAATCCGAACGTTTTTGGTAGTTTGCAATTAGAAATACAAAAATCCAAACTGCGTCTTTTTTTCGAAATATAAAAAAATGACCTTTTGGTTCTCGCCTCTCTCTGGAGGTTGGCGGGGGGTGGTGAGAGGATCGCAACTTGGTGGGATCGACGGGACCGGCGATTATGCATCGGATTGTAAAAAAAAAAACATACTCGAAAAAATAACCCCGCCGCCGAGGGATAGGGTACCCCCCGAAAATAGGGGTTGAAGGTCGCCGATCGGGACAGCTGACGCATTCGGCGTCCGTGTTGTATCCCGAAAATTGTTTTTTCGAGTTTACCTAAAGAGTTTCCATAGCGGAGGACGCCACTTGTCCCGGAGTGGCGGCGGCTCGAGGTCACCGATTTTTTTCGGCGGGGGGCAAATTTCGCTCTCGAAATTTTTCCGGAAATGTTTTGTTTTTTTTTAGAAAATTTTCAAACATTCGACCTTTAGGGGATTGAAAGGGGGTGAAGGGTATTACAAAAAAAAAACCTTTCGACGACTTTGACCTTAGAATTTTTTTATCTACTATGAACCCTGCAAATTTAAACTTGATTGGTTCATTTTTTAATATGGTACCTCTTACCTAATTAGTATATAAAAAAAATGTTTAAAAAAAACGGTTCGAGACAGTGACACTACACTTTATAAATTCGGATCCGATTATATTATTTTTCTATTTTGCAAACACACAAAAATACCCTTTCAAAATAAATCCCTAATATTTTATTAACGTACGGATATGTATAAATAACATATTCTATAACACATATATTAGCAAATTCATTCATTCTAAACTTGAACTCCTATGCTCATAAATAGTCTTATGAAACTTGTGTTTCAATATAGTATTTCTGTCGTCGGATCGTAATTCAATATGTTAGAGACGAACACCACTGGTATGGGCGGAGCAACGAGTTAGCGGGACGTAGTGTGCGACGAAAAGAGAAAATAATCCTAGACCCATATTTATCACTGAAACACTGTCGCACGTTAACATATATATAAAATTGGTTTTCCAATTAAAAACCATAATTCTTATGTCTGATGAAAGAGGACGTATTAGGCTACTGAACCTACTAATTTATTTTAATATTGTAACTTTATTTACTGTGTTAACTTTAATGAAAAAAATAAGCTTATTATTGGGCACTTTTTTCAATATTAATCTTGTTATAAAAAATACTCTGAGGTGAAATTAGATAAGATACCTTACTAGACCATAACATCTTCTACTCGGTGAAAACCGAAATCGAATATACTTAACCATTTAGCTTCAATTTATGTTAACAAATCACATGCATTTACATATAGTTTTCTGATACTCCCAACGCTCTTAAGGCTTTCTGGGAAAAGATTATGTACTAAAATCTCAATGGTGGTTAGACGGTATTGCCGCTTCGTCGACGATATGCAGAAAATTTTACCAGAACAACAGCGAAATATTTGCTTCCCCTATAAGAGCACGAGAGGCATCTCTGTCTCACGAAAATTGCAAATTAAGCACTAATTAATGTATACAAGAAATAAGCTAATAGTGTTTAGTTTCAAATTAAACATATAATCATTAAGGAGTGACACAAAACTATGAATATTCATGGCACGATTCGAGAAGATAACGTCGTAATTCCTGTACAACTTGCAAATTGTAGATACAAATGCTGTTTACAAACTGATCAGTAATTATTGGATCGGAATCAATTAATAAAATCTCTACAACATTGTTTGTTTCCAAAGAACTATCGATTTGAAGGTGATAATTGTAATAAATACAATCCTAGTTCGTGCTATTATAAAAAAAAGTAACTTTAAGTAATGCCTAATATTCTATATTAATTATACAGGGTCCGCCAGTGAAACGGGCAGATTTGAGATGGGATTAGCAGCTCGTGACGAAATAGTGGAAACATCAGTTGCCGATGTGTCATAACCTGCATGGTCTGCCATTTAGTTTGCAATGAATCGTTGGACGGGTAAATAATGAGGGTTCACAGTTAATGCGTATTATAAAAAATGGAGTTTAGCGCAAAAAAAAATCAGATACTGGGCGAGGGAAAACGCTCGTTTACTTCATGAAACACCTCTTAACGTTCAAAAAGTCACAGTATGATGTGTGACATCGGCTAATGGAATTATCTGTCCTTATTTTTTCGAGGATGAGGATGAGGATGAAAATGTAGTCACAGTTAATTCGCAGCGATAGGTAACAATGATTCGGAACTTCCTCACACCACAACTCGCCCGCTTCCCAGAGAATGATTGCACGATGTTTCTGCAAGACTGGTCAACAAGCCACACTGCCCGAATCGTAATGAATGTTGTGAATGCTTTGTTCCCATTGCGTGTCATTTCTCGAAACGGAGATATTCATTGGCACCCTCGGTCTCCCGACCTAACAGTCTGGGAACCTTTTTTATGGTACTATAAACCTACATCTCTCGGACCATATGGCACAACTCATCAGCCTGACTAGAATAAAAAAATTCGCCCAAAATAACTTATGTTACACGTAACTTAACATTAGAATCTACTTACCGTTTTAAAACAGCACTGCAGGAAGAATCCTGGAACGGAATTTCAGATTGCAATGCTCAAGACTCCTTTTCTTTTATTTCTTTGACACCTTTCTCAGTATCTTTAATCATATATGCACCAAAACAAAACGACAAATCTTTTGGAAAAACTGTTAAAATATTTTTGCTAGACAACGTATTCTACTCCATACACGAATATATGATATTTTCTTTAAAAAAAAACGAGTTTGTGTTTAATGTAAACTGTATTTTGTAACCTATATAATAATTACTGCTATTTCAGATGCATCCATGACGTTTCATATAATATTGATTACATCGAATAAATACATTTATTATTATTATTATTATTATTATGACAGGTGGGCTCTGCGCAAGCACCCAAACCCTAGAGATATTCTAAGCTAACTTAGACTCACCCCCTTCTAATTTAACAATATTAAATAGTATCGCCACCACAGCGTTACACCAACCGTCCCCCCATTGCCCTTACAGTCCACGAGGGCTGTAGGTTCGGACTGCCGGTAGCTAACAGTATCTAAACAATCCCCAAGATACGCTAGAATAGGCCAGAGGTCAGACTAGCACTAGCACTAAGCATATGAGGAGTGGTTTTAGTTGGTAGGCGCAATTCCGGCGAATCCAACACTACCTCACTACAGGGTTGTCTATGTCATCTCCTACAATAAAAAAAAAAACATTCTACTATTTTAAAACCGTTGAGTTGCTTAATAGTAAAGCATGTTGTCATCAAAGGACGTACTGAAGACGGCCAGTAGCCAGAAACCAGTCTGCAGTTATCATTGATGAGAAACAATTATTTATGCTAGTTTAGATTTAAATACCGTTTTATGATATGTTTTACAATAATTATTGTGGTTAAAATATAGTAAATATTTCAATTGAGTTTAATAATGGATTATCACGTAGGGACCATTCATTCCGTATAGCTTAAATTAAATAATAATAATATTAATAAATAAAGTATTAGAATATAATACCAGCCATCGAAAAATACTGGGAATAATAGAAAATAGTGACCATGTAGTAAAACATGTAAGCAGTAAATTTGCATGCAAGAATTTTTTTTTAAGATTAAGGCAATTCATATTGTACAATTAGATGACTGGTACGTGCCATAGGTTTTTGTTTTATTACGAGTCTGTACGACTGGTATTATCTTTTTATCACTTTCCCAAAAAAACAAAATTATGTTAAACTATTAAACTCTATTTCATTGTGTACTGAATAATCCTTTGAACATGTTGACCCCTAGAATAAATTGAAATTATTTGTATTATACGGTCTAGCAAGTGTATATGATATATACTTTTTAGATTAATAAAACATGTGGTCACTTTATAGATACTTCGACCGCAATGAAACAGTTGTGAATTCGCGACAGATTTTATCTATTACTAACAAGAGGTGCTTGTTCGCTGATTACAATAGAGAACCCTCACCCCATGCTACATATTGAATAGCTTTAAAATCACCCTATAGTATCCCACTTATTATTTCTAGGCGGATATAAATAGCTTAATAGCAATATGTTAGATATTTACCACTCGAATCAAACGTTGATCCATTTTGAAATAAACGGATTAAAAATTAAGCAGATAAATATTATTATTTTAATAGACACTAATATGCTCTTCAAAGTTATAAACTAAGCTAGTTACTGATTTATTGGGAATTTTGCCAATGCTGCTTGTATGGAAATTTAGTTGATGAGATTTACACTTGTAATATTCTTGTAATGTATTAACATGTTTATTATTTTAAAACTGCATTACTGAAATAATTAATTAATTAAGTCAGAAAATTTATAAAATATATAATATATTAAATTCATATCGATCTTTACGAAAACCATATTGGGCATTTAAGCACTAAAGTTTTAATTAATTTTGAAGAACAGACCAGTGACGGTTCGCGGGGTTTTTTCTGGTACGGCCGAGGAACAAGAGGTGGTAATACAGATAGGTGCGGTCACGCAGCCAGCCGTCTCTGCAACTGACCCTACCTATCTGTATAGCCACCCTTGTTACCTCGGCCGTACTAGAAAAACCGTCACTGGAACAGACTATATTGTTTAGATCTTCCATACCATCCTACCATCTAGTCTGTTGATTTTACATATAATACTCTTGGTGTTAGTATCCGATGGACGCTACCTGTTACTAATCTATGTAGCTCCTTGGCATTAAAAATAATAATAGTTTTTACTGGTTTAAAGTATTAATTTATTTTAGTTTAATCTATATTAGTTACCGTAAAGATTTTAACAATTATGCCACATGAAGATTGATTGTCTAAATTATAAAACATTTAAAACTAAATCGAGTAGTAATTAAATATTCCATCCATAATGTTATAATGATCCATTTGTTGATTCAGCATTACCAATGATATCATTGACAAACGCTGTCATTAATTTTAATTAACTCATAAATATAGGTTCATAACATTTTATTGATATATCAAATGATTCAAGTAATTACTTATCTTTATGAATTATGTCGTTGATTTATCAATTAAAACTAGAAATATTTATACTTTCGTGTTAAGTAAACTGATCGATAGATATATTAATTGGAAAAATCATCGGCATCAATTAAACCGCAGGCCGACCATAAGCGTATCCTGTGGACCAATGGTAACTGATGACAGGAGCAATTAAGGAGTCATCGATGAAACGTGTTTGAAAATTACTCAACGGAAGTTATTTACTAGTAGTAAAGATCAACTGCGATAATAAGTTTGTTTTAGAATCAGGATTCGTGCAGTACTAATATTGAGAATTTTATGAGCGTGCAAAAATGATGATGCATGATGCATTAAATTATATAAATTCGGATATTTTTATTCAATTAACATTTGGTACATTAGTGTTAGAAAAATTATAATAAATCAACAAGTGTTACCACCTTCAAAAAAATTTTAAAATTTTTTAAACAAGATCTTTATTAGCTTTATTGATTCGTGTCGCTATGATCCTACATTTACGTTTATGTAAACTAAATAAGGATGAAAAGTAGGCTGAATATATGCATATTTAACCCGTTCGTAACGCTGCAAAATTAAGTCTTACAAATACTAAAGACAAATGACTGAATGAAATGATTGAAAGTAGTAGAAATAAACGATCTTAAACTAATGTTATTTCAATAGTAGTAGGTACTATAGGGTGTCCCACGAAAAAGTTGCAATTTAAAATTACTATAAAAAAAGACGGGTGGATATTTTTTAATTATTTTTTTTTTTATTGAATAGCCCTAACATTGCGGTTTAATAGTGGTAGACCACTTCATTCATATGGCTGCCCCGGCTGGCTATTCTTTCGACCCAATTTTTCATGACATTTTCGATGGTGTGGCCCCCAATGGCTGCAATGACGACTTCAATCTCATGCTTTAGGTCGTCAATCGTCTCTGGATAGTTGGCGGAGCACTTATCCTTGATGGCTCCCCACAAAAAATAGTCCAACGGAGTCAAATCGCAGCTGCGAGGCGGCCAGTTGACATCGCCGTTTCAGCTAATTATGCGATTTTCGAACGTACCGCGTAAAAGTTCGACTGTAACGTTGGCTTTGTGGCATGTGGCGCCGTCCTGCTGGAACCAAATGCCGCCGATGTCTCACCATTGACGGTTACGGTGGATGCTGCTTCGTTTTCGAAGAAAAACGGACCAATGATGCCGCCGGACCACATACCGCACCAAACAGTCACTCGTTGTAGGTGCAGTGACTTTTCCATGATTACGTGTGGATTTTCTGAGCCCCAAATGCGGCAGTTTTCCTTATTGACATAACCACCAAGGTGGAAATGAGCTTTATCTGAAAAGATGATTTTTCGATAAAAATGCTCATCTTCCATCAAGCGTTCTTCGGCCCATTGGGCGAACCGAAATCGCATCGGATGGTCATGCGACTGAATTTTGTTCGGCTTCAAACCGAGGTCTTTCGTCAAAATTCTTTGAAGGGACGTGCGAAAAATGTTCAATTCCTGTGAGCGGTGTCGAGTTGATGTTGATGGATTGTCACTCACACTTTCGGCAACAGCAGCAATATTTTCGATTGAGCGCACTGGACGAGCACGGGAACGCGTTACTTTGTCCATTAACGAGCCAATTTCACGCACACGCTTCACAAATTTATCCACAAACTGCCTGGAAGGCGCTTTATTTTTCCCGAATTTTGTGCGCATTTTTCTTACAGTTTCGGTTGAAGACTCAACATTTTGGAAGTAAGTTTTCAATATTTCCCAATATTCTTCGAGCGTAAACTTAACCATTTCGTAAACCGCAAACCTTTTACTAAATCTTTGACACATTGGCAAAGTCATTCGAGCTGTCAAAGCCGAAATAATCGATAGTTCAAAAAGCAACCGATAGATGGGCCACCCTATATTATTAAAATGCAAATTTCTTTTGTATTATTTAATATCCGGCGTGGCATTAGCCAGGGGAAACAGTTGTTTTAATAAGTTATTTATAGTCTTAGTAAGACATAATTTTTCAAAGTTGCGAACAGGTTGAATATTCATATATTCAGGCTACTTTTCGTTTTTATATACTTTATTTAATGATTCTGTAACAAGTAAAGGTGTTCAATTCCAATTTGCGTTTATAATTATTGCAAATCGAAGCTCTATTTCAACTCCGCAAAAAAATTTCAAAATTGGTTGAAATCATTTGTTTAAATTTTGGATAAAACGTTTCCAGGAAAACATAAATTCCCGAATTTCAAATCGAAGTAATAATACTATCTGCTTAAAATAGCTTTTTGTGTAAAAAGACGACAAAGTACTTGTATATCACTAGAATCAAAATGATTCAACAGTTTACTTAATAAGTGGAAATGAAATCATTATGGCTAATGAAATTAATCACAATATGACAAATAAGGAACTGCATCTGTTATTAAGGGAGCTTTTTGTAACATTTCAATTTTTAACAAAATGGTGGACAGTTAAACAAAAAATAATTTTCTTGGAAAGAAAAATGTTTTTTGATGTATATAAAAATGAATTAACAGAACAAAAAAACACCGATCCAGCACACATCAAATGCAATTTACTAAAGATTTCCGCCGGTTATTTTGATCTGAGAGGATCCAGCAAAAATAGCGATTGGCACTGCAAGATGTTTTTTTTTGTTGACCTTTGGCGGAATTACTTCAAACTCGTTTATGACTATTTTGTGATGTAAAAAATATTATAATAACTTGAAATGTCTACCAATCAAATAAAAAAAGGAATTATCAAAAAATATTTAAACCAGGCTTCAATAAAAAAAATCATAAACATTACCTTGGTTTTTGACACTGCGAGTGCGGTTAACAAGTTTTATGGAAGCGAAAATTAATACGGTGAATGAAGAAAACCACATAAGCTCACAATATAACACGAAGAGGAAGAAAACAGCGTTCTTAAATAAAAAGTTACAACTTTAGAAAGGACGACTAAAAAGGATAATGTAATAATATTTCGGATACGTGATCTGGAAGATGTAATTCTAAACGTGATAAATAATAAATGAAAAACTGAAATTGAATATCACTGTAAAACGTCTTTACCGGTTAAGAAAGGCAAAGAATAGACCAGATACTAGGCCAATAATCTGTGAATTCAACTCTTTTTTAACAAACGCTGAGCACTGAAAAACTTAAGCATATTTTTACGTTAGTTTATACATTAAGGATATTCATTATAAAAAAATATTAAATCATAAATAGTTAAAGAATGGATCAGTATTTACGCAATTTACAAGTTCCTGGTATCAAATCACATTTAGTAGAATCACACTCAAAGGCTCAAGTCGTTTTTATTGTTAATAAAGAATTATGCGATATAAAAATTATCCATATCACCGTAACAATACTGATGAATTTAAAATTCATTTGAAACATCTAGTAATCGATTTTGACTGTAAAGTTTCAAGAGAAATGTGAACAAATATACATTGCATTATTTATACTTCAAGTCTGCAGGGGGCTAGAGCGTGCATGGCACGCGGGCGGCTGTTTGCGGGGGCGGCGAAACCGGTGAAGCCCGCAGACCACCGACAGAGGGTCCGCGGCGTCCGAAATCTGTAAAATTTAGTCGCCGAAATAACGGCCGGTCGACTGGACCCCTGCCTGAAGTGTATCCGATTTCTAACCGGGTAATTATTTTGCCAAAGAAGCGGAAGAAGTGTCTGATCTTCATCTGAAGTTCGTATGAGAAAAAACCGCGGATGTCCAATTATAAGTGTTTTGGATCGTAAGGAAACATTTAGAATTGACTTTTATTTTGAAATTTTGGACATCGCTAGTAACGAACGTTCTGAACTGTTAAAACATTGCTGTTCCTTGTTTAATTTTCTTTTCTGCAGAGTCCGAATTTCTAAGAAAATGTTGTATGGATTTAGATATTAAATTACAGGTAACCGAAAACAGAAAATTAACAAACGATTTAGATGGAATGGAACTCTTGAAAGAACTGTTATCTTTTAGAGAACTATTTTCTAATCATTTCGAATTAAAACCATAAGAAATTTTAAATCATTTAATTAGCTAATATTTACAAGGAAACTAACCCAAGTGTTCCCCTCGGATTTGAATGAAATTTGGTAGATTTGTAGAGGGGGCTAAAATATTCCATACATTTTTTTTGTTTCGGCCAAAACACATGTTTAGGGGGCGAACTCGCCCCTCGAAAATCAACCATATTTTTGTTTTTTGGCTATAACTTCTAAACAAATCGTGATTGCGTAATTTTGTAAATACAGAAAATTTCAAAGCCTATGCTGTGGTGTAATAAAAAATTGAAAAAAAAACATAAGTAGTTATAAATCTCAATTTTCGTATTTTCCGCCAGTGAACATAAAACCTTTCTTTAATGGAAAGGTTTTACTGAAAGGAAATGTGTGAATATATATTTGGATTCCATGTTTGGAAAAAAAAAAAAAAACTAGTTTTGTGTCTTTATAAATGATTTTTTTAACAAATATTATTGTTGCAGCAATTACAAGCCACAAAAAAATAATAATTTTTTTACAGTCCTGAAGTAGTCAACACACGCATTTTTAACAAAAGTAGTTAGAATTTGAAATTTTGTACATTTACGAAATTTGTTTAGAAGTTATAGCGAATATTTTGACCCCTCTACAAATACACCAAATTTGATTAAAATCGGAGAGGGAAACTTGGGTTAGTTCCTTGTTTTCCAAATTTCAGTATTAGTCTAAGAATATTTTTAATAATACTGATAACTGTGGCTTGCGGTGAAAAAAATTTTTCTAAATTGAAGTGAATTAAAAATTATTTACGGTCAACTATATCAAAACAGTGATTTGCTAATTTAGCCATAATTGATGAAATTGCATTAAAAAAAATCACGAAAAGTATTGTTTTAGAATTTAGATCAACACTGAGTAGCGTTCAAATAGTCGATGTTCTTGCCACTGAACTGTAGGTTTGATCATAATTTACCCCTTTTCTTTGCGAAATACCGTTGTTGCACCAATCTAGCCTTAAATTTGCCCATCGATCCATCGGCGTTTGGTGTTACTTTGTGGCGTCATTGCAGGTGCCTGATTCCTCGAAGGTCGTCATGTGAGCATCACATAATCTTGGAATTTCTGTGGAACTGTAAGATCCATTCGGTTGTTAGTTTGCGCGTAGTCTCACCATCAATATCTTCTTCATTGGTTTCCGGCATTTTTAACATTGTCCAATCACTGTCACTGTCATCGGGTTCCCCGATTACTATTTCTTCGTCTTCTTCAATCCGGGATTTGCTGTCATTCAGGTCAGTAGGCTTCGTCTCTTCAACTTCGTTGCTTCCTGGGGTATAATAACCCCCCTTTCCACCAATTTTTCTTCGAAGATGACCTTGGATCTGTAGAGCTTGTCCTCTTCACTATAGATCCTGTATCCGTATTCGTTATCATTGCTGATGAGGATTTCTTTAATGGACTTTAGATCCATTTTCGTCCTTTGCTCCTTCGATGTGAATATACATGAATTCAGCAATGTGAACCAATGTTTCAAACCTGGTCCTACCATACCACAACTCAAAAGGTGATGTTCCTGGGATCTGTCCTGTTGAGGATGTAGGTACCTGTTCGTATGATCTCAGCCCAAAGTGCCTGAGGAATGTTTCCATGCGTGCATTATTGTTCTAGCAGTTTCCACCACCGTACGGTTTTTCCTCTCACTGGGCCCGTTTCCAGAGTTATAAGAATTATAAGACGTTAAACAATACCTTTCTTGTGTAGACTGATCCCGATCTGTTTGTTGTCGTACTCCCTGCCATTATCACTCAGCAGCTCCAGTCGGCTAGGAACTGGTTCAGTTTATCAGCAACTTTTGCCGCAAAAACTGAACGTCGTTGCTGTCCTTAATTTTGTGCAATCATCCTTGAAAAGCACAAAATATCGATATCTAGACCTCGATTCTTGAAGTGGACCGCAGAATTTGCTCTCCCGGTTCCGCTATTCTGGACCTCGTGCCGAACGGTAGGCGATGAGCTTTATCATAAATGCAACCATCACACAGTTCACTATGCATTTCTACGTTCTTGTCAAGCTCCCTGCTCAATAGCGATTTCACATGGCGATTGTTCTGATGTCCGAATCGTTCATGGGGTTCAAACTTCTCACGACGAGTCCTTCATGACGAGCTCCCTCCAATTGTTCACTAGGAAGTTAGGAAGTTGCAGACTTCAGCTGATGAGATGAATTGGCTGCCCAAGTACTTACCCTGGACTGCAAGCACATATTTCTCTTGATTTGGGGTACACATCAAACATCAGCCAAGGTAATTTTGTACATTTTCATTGGATTGCTGCTCCAATTTCTACTTTACGTATTCCGAAGGCTTTGATTTTCTCACCATTTGCTGTGATCACTATGTGTTCAGTTGAAAAAGACTCGAACGTTCTAAAGTAAATCTGATAATTTAAAATATGGTTTATTGCGCCATTGCCATACCGGCATCTCGACGACTCAGCATGTATTTCAGTTGAGCTAACAGTGACGAGTATCATATTTGTTCCGGACTCGGTTTACTAGGCTTCGGAGAACGGCCCTCGGCAATTCATTTCCTCCACACCTAAACACGTGATTGGGCTTAGTGCAGTAGTTGCATATCAGTTGTTTTTTCTTGTTCTTCTTATCGACTGAACATCGTTGCTGTGATGATTGCAGGTGATAGTTTCCTACTTGGTGAATCCAGCTCCCTTGGTCCGTAAAGCTCTTTTATACGGACGTAGTTGATTGGTTAAGCTATCAACCGTTCCATCACTTCTTGCCCTCAGCATCCAGCTGAATTAAAAAGAAAAATACTCCTCTGGCAATGTATCAAGAATTGTACAATGCAAAAATACATCTGACAGTCCGGAATTACTTGCAGATTCTTTAGTAATTTCTTCTTTCAATTCAGACCAAACATATTTTAAATTTGAAATATGTGTATACGCTCTGACATGATATTTTTCTGCTTAAGAACTTTACAAAAATATTATTTATCTTAATTTAATTTTTGTTAATGTCTTAAATAATGTTACATTTCCTGTAATTGGATATATGTCTGTTGGGAAATAAATAGTTATTATTATTATTACCGAGGATTATGAAATTTTTTGAATTGAGAAACAAAAGCCCCCGCCCAAGAAATGTTTTACTGCACGTGAGGGGCAGCCAACTCATTATTGGCATGCGGGCGGCCAAGGGCCTAGGATCAGCCCTGCAAGTCTGTGATATTATACCGGGTAAACAAATCCGATTTCACTTAAACTCTGTAAATTTAGAATGAAACTTAAATTTTATAATTTTCTAACCTTAAAAACAACAAATCACTTACCGCACATCAAAGATTTACGCTAAATAGTCTTGATAAGAACTGATGTCTATTAAACAGAAGGTAAAATAACTTAAGTCAAAGAATTAATTAACACAATCGCAAAATTCAACGCACCACGCTGCCCGAAAAAATAAGTGTCAAATCTAGTTACTTTTTATTAATTTTTCCTTGGAGCGTTCAGATTTCCCAGATTTTTCGGTGGGAAATTTAAATCGTCTGCAAACATTGTTGCTCGCACGACATATAGCCTGTCAATATGTGTTAGGTTCGTGATGTGAATATTTTGTGTCCTTTGTGTTATACATTCTTGTGTATACTTAATTGTTTAGGCACTAAGTTTTAAGCCTTTTTATTCTATAAGACATACGCCCGGTATTATCAACACAGTTTAAAGGACAGTTAAGTCTAAAAGAGATTTAAGAGTGAATGTGCAGTATTACCAACCAGTTTAAATGTCCTTTAGCCGATAAATGGCCGCTAACATTAAATGTAGATTTCTCCCTGTAACAAATTAATGGCAATTTAACTTAACGTTTCTAATTTTGAGGTTAGGCTACAGTGATTTCAGTTCGGTTTATAATCATGAATTCTAGTTCGGCACTTTTTTTATGAAGAAATTTGAAATTACGTGCGTAAATAATAAGCGAAAATATCCATATGAGTTGTCACGGGGGGGTTTCGAAATAAAAGGGGCGAGCCCCGCCCCATTGACCTCCGGCTAGCTCATGGAGTCGGCATCAAAGAAAAGCTGATTGGCACGGCACAATGACATAAATGTACGAAGTTAAATGTTCAAGAGAAAAATATATACACCCCGAAAATACTAGACTTAAAATCAGTCACGGGAGAAAATAAAAGTGACAAACTTTCAATGTTTAGCGGCTTCGGCAGATCGGCGGATCGGCAGCAAGGGCGGATCGGTCGCGTGAGTGGATCGACTACTTTTAAAGGTTAAAATTCATTATTGCCTATCTGCAAATATAAAATTTACTAAAAGTCCGTATATAATATATTGCCAACATATCTTAAAATGACATTTACTTAAAACTCCTTTAAATAGATTCTGATACCCATGACAATTTTAAATGAATCTTTATCCTGAACATCGTTTAACTAAATGCCTGTTTTACAAAAGTTGATAATACCGGACGTAGGTCTTTTAACCCGCCATTGGTGACGCAAACTTAATGGTGATGCCAGTCAAAAGATATTTAATCAATTTAAGCTCTGCAATGCGGCAGCTACTCGAAATTGCAACAACAAAAAATAACGGAGAATAAAGTTATTCGACACACCCGGTCTCACAGACCAGTAAGGTCACCATTGGCGGGTTAAATTGTTTGTATGTGTTATCCCTTTTTAAGTTTTAATCATTTGGTTTCCGCATGCTGCGCTTAAATATCATTATACTAGTTGCTCTCAACTAAATCACTTACTTACTATCTTACATTTTTAACTCAAATGTCTGTAATTTGATATATGTCTTTTGTGTCCTATTTATCTTTTAATTTTTTTTGTTTTTAAATCTATTTATATTTACTCAATAATCTAAAGTTACGACACTTGCGATACTCAACTTACAATTAGTGTATTGTTCTTATTTTTTTCCTATTTGACGTGTGTAAAACTGTATGTTTGTAGACACTAATAAATTTAATTTAATTAAATATGTAGATGCCATCAGTCATGTAGTCGATACAGTAAATTTTTACGAAGCGAATTATTAGAATGAACTTAAGCATATAGTGAAAATTGTATCAAAAAGTGGTTTGAGTTAAAATTATTAACAAAATACTGTTGAACTGTTGAAATGAGTCGAATGCGATGGCCACCCCGTTCAGCGACCGTCGAACCCTATTGTCGGGGGCTACCCCAACCCCCAACGACGACGGGGTGACTTTTCCGAAAAAAACTTTTTTAACGCGATCCGACGCGCGATCCCCGGTCCTGTCGATCCCGCCTGATTCCGCCCTTCTCGCGCACCCCCGGCCGGGGTCGCGAATTTTTTAAAAGCGAAAACGCGCCGGTTATTAACAGTCGCACGCACGTGCCAGAAGGTGGCGGCCATTCAATTTAGACTTAAAAAAATATTCCAAAAAAACTCTCTATGCCCTTTTTTTGAAATCCGCCCCCAATTTTGCTCCACCCCCTCGGCCTCAATACATGGTTCGGGTTAACCATAAGAAATTTCTAGGATTTTCTACATCACACAATTACTCCAGGGTGAATTTTTGAAAATTAATTTTTGAGAATGCAGAAGTTCGCGCCAAAAGCCACTCCTCACTGATTTTTTGAGTTGAATGATTCGGATATGGCTCAAACAATCCTCAATACATGGGGGCAGAACGGCCATTTACGCAGGCTCTGGTGCTCTTCTCCGTCCGTGAGCTGCAACCCTTTCTCTACAGGGGTCGGTTTATCCGTGCTTCGGCGAGCGGGTGCTACCTTCACAGTCACGACTCCAATGTTCATAGAGTTTTGTAGAACGAGTTTCTCTCTACATTTTATTTCATATTTAAAAAAAATACACAAGCTGCACACCCACCAAACCCTACATATTTTTTTGAAAAATCGTCTATTTAAAAATATAAAAATATTTTTAAAAAATACGGTTGACGTCATATCTCAAAAAATGGGGTAGCTGTTGAGAATCAAAGTACGTCACTGAATAGAATAAATAAAACTATAAACATTTCTTTTAAGATTAATAAAAAAATACAGAGGTTTAGGCAGAAATCAAGTGTTCTGACACATGCAGAAACTTATTACGATATATAAATTAAAAATAGGTGTTGTCACCGAGTATATTTTCCAATAGATACAAATAGGGCGATTCATGCCAAATAATACAGCCATAGACTTTATTCAGTTGAAATATTAGAAATTACTGTGAACGATGATAAGTAATGCTAATACTAAATGAAGTTGATTTGACTGTAAGAATAAATTCTATTAAATTTTATTTCATTTCATTAATTTTAATTATCATACCTCAAATTTTTTGTTTGCAATTAATTTGTAAGTCGTCATTAATATAAAAAAAAGTAATTTATGAATCCAAGAAGCGACAAGTGCTTAAAATATCTCGGACACACGTAAGAAGCAACGTGAGGAATTTATTACGCACTTATGCATATTTTTACATGCCCTCCATAAAGTTAATTAGATTGTAAAACTATTATATAAACAATATATGTTTCACAGGATAATAAAATGCAAAATATTTTCAATCGGCATGCTTGAACTGCCGCCGCCGCCGACTATCAAGGATTTTTTTCTTTCTGTTAATTACGCGACGAAAAAAGAACGTTTCCATTTTTATAGCGCATTTACCGTAATTATGCGACTATTAAAATAACAAACCCACAATAGATGTAATTTTATTTTAAACTGCTGTTTACAACACGAAAATAAAATTTGCGCAGGATTTTAATTAAATTGTTTCTCACATCGTTACGTGACATTGAATGGGTTATTTTTTTTGTAAACCTATTTATTTCTCCGTAGATTAATACCATTCAAACCTATTGAGCAACCCTGTATTTTGCGCTATAATTATGTGCAACGTAAGAAAACTAAAAAAAAATTATGTGGGAACATATTGAAAACTCATCTTATATACAGGGTGTATTTGAAATAACGAACAGGCATTTAAGGGCACATACTCAAAATATTTGTGAACCCATTTCCGTCAAAATTTATTCGAAAAAAAATGTTGAATTTTCCTAATTTTTCGAGGTTTTTTAAACATTTTGACAACCGATGCTTTTCTCATTTAATTAGGTCTGCATGAAATGTGTGTTTGTTTATTTAAAACGCGAGATACGATTTCTTGCCTCTGAAATTTGAAGTGTTATCGCAACGTTTTTTTTTTGTAAAAGATAAACAGCCCTCAAGTTCATTGATGCTTAAAAAGCACTTAGGTATTTCCTACGCGTTTATTGTAATTCGATATCTAAAGCCGATGCCGTTTAAAAATTAGGTCACATTACCACTCCCCCCAAATATGTTGCGTATTTTCACTCATTAACTTTAATAATTAATTGCGGGCTTCTTTGTTACAGTTATAAACAAAATAATTGCAAATATTGTTGAAAAATAATATAATCTCTTTATGGTTACGAGCCTGTTCGTTATTTCAAATACACCCTGTATTTTAGATAATATCAATACTGGTACAACAGATTAAAGACAATGAAATAGCTAATAACAAGTTACATATATCCAGATCTATATCTTTATACAAAGTTACATAGATATTTAAAACAACAAACATAAATCATTCATGACAAATTATTGTATGTGATATATAACAGTTCACATACTAATTAGCTTAATAGCAAAATAGTCAGTTTTAACAATCATATATCACTATTTATAATTTATTACAATGCAACAGTTTTTTTCTTCTCATTTCCAATTATAAAGAATTGACAGGTATCGTAAAAAATAACAATAAGGTTGTTAATAATTAAAGAGTGACCTTTGAGATTCACAGTGAAATAATAAACATATCGTGCCGGTGATCTCGAAACGTAAATGTAGAGGTCAGTAAAAGTGGTCAGTTTGGAAGAGGCCAGCAGCTAGCGGAGGCAAAGGCGATCAGCAAACGGTTTCATTTCTAAATCTGTTCGTCTCACATAAAAGTGCGCTGATCACGAAAGGCCTCGGGCTTGAGGCCTTTTGGCCACGCCAACAGCGCTACTCACAGGGTACAAACGTACCAACAGATTTAAAACACAAATGAAAATTGATTATTTACGTTCATTATTTAAAGTGAAGTGAAGTCTACTATCGAATTGACGTGAATTGATAAAAAACATTCAAGATTCAAAACAATTATTGCGATAAATGAACCAATTCAAAATCAATCGATTCGAATTAATTTTAGAAAGCCTAACTTTACGTGCTAAAATTAAACAAATATTTTTTTTACAAGACACCCTTTTCATTTATTCTATTGTATTGTTGTGTAAAAATAAGTTCTCGGTATCTTTTTTACTTACTTTAAAAACTAAAATACTCATCATTTGTAATCAACATATTTTGTAAATCTTCATCTATTTTTTGCGCGTCATTCAATATTCAAGCGTTTGTCATTAGCCTCTTCAGATATAATTTAATTTATTATTTTTAAATGCTTGCTTTGATTTTGTTTCTATTTGTATTTATTTTTATTTCTATCTATTTTGGTGATTTTCTTTTGTTAATTTCTATCCGTAAATAAATGATTATTATTATTATTAATACACCAATATATTTGATTGGGTTGTGCAATCATCCGAAGACTGCGATGAATGAAAAAAGGCAATCGCATTGTTTAATTAGGCAATTCTCTCATTTGTATGTCTGAAAAGGTTGCGGATGTAAGACGGTCGATAAGAGTCGGCTTTACCAATCAATAAACTAATAACATTACAAAAGAGAATATTGTCTGCGATCGATACCATCTCGCATTCAAATGCTAACACACAATTACATGCGCAGACATGTTACACTCATACACACATGCGGATACAACTTTACAACAATCGTATGATTCCTTTTAAGAGGCCACAGAGAGGTGTGTACCAAACAATTTCATAGATTTACATTTCTAATTAACATTTGCCGAGCTGATGATAAAAATTAGCTTCAGCAATTATTTTAAATATGTATATGGGTTGTACAGTTCGATTACAATTGATTTGCTACAAAAGTGCTAATTGAAAATGAATGTATTGGATACGTGCTGCATTTAATTATATATGCCACGTAGATTATTTAAAAAATCTAAATTTAATGCGGATCTTATATAGTACAATACAGAAGGAACAGAAAAGTAGTGATATATTTCTAAGAGATGTAGAAAGCAGTGGCGGCTGGTGAACTTTTTGAGTGGTAGAGCCATTTATCATACAATACGGGGTGTTTCAGAGCTCTGGGAACGGTCAATCACGTGCTTATTTGTCAAAATTGTGAAAAATATTTTACGTAAAAGTTGTGCAGAATAGTGAGTTGCACGCCCTTATAATATTTAAATTTATACAGGGTGTCTCATAACAAAGTTACAGACCAAACTTATGTTTTTTTTTAATGGAACACCCTGTATATTTTAGCATTTTTTGATTCCTTGTTACTTGGAGATTAAACTGACTTGGGTTGTGGGTATTGAAACCCCGCCGTTTTCGTGTTATTCAGTTGTTTATACAAAAATTTAAAAATTGTTAAAACGCTTCTGACATTTTTCGAGTAGTGAAATGTATTTGTTATAGTCCGGTTACCACACTGATGCGCAATAAGTAAGTTTAGATATTATAAACGAATCGCACAATTTTATAATTGCATCATGAGACTTTATATTCACGGCAGTTTCTAATTATAAAGCCTAAAGTTTTATAGCAGCTCATGAACATTTTCTATACAGGGCCTTTTTTTAACTCAGAACATATGATTGTTAATATCTATGTTCTATGTCATAATAATCACAATGTATTGATAATGTAGGCAACCAAATATCCAAAGGTACCAGTGAATGCTTCTTCTTCTTCTTCTCTGGGCCCCGTCGACCTGTCACAGTACAGTGAAAGCTTAAAATTATTACGAATAAAGTGAGATTAATGAAACAAACAATGATAAATCGTAAGTAATTATAATAAATATTCGAAATAACCACCTTCACGTTCTAATCAGTAGCCAAGTCGATTTTAAAATCCTTGAATAGCACTTCTAATGTGTTGCGGATTTCTTCTTAATTTATCGCAAACAGTAATTATACGATCTTTTAACTCTGAAGTATTGTTTATAATAATGTTATTATAAACATTGCTGACCCTGTATGTAAATTAAAAGTTAGTATGTTGTCAAAAGGTACTCCCAAATCACGGCATTCAGTCGAGATATTTATGATGTCATTTCCTAATAAATAATTATATGTTATAGGATTAAGTTTCCTATGGTAGGACATAGTGAAGCATTTTGAAGTGTTGATGCTGACCTTTTGTATTACACCAATCCTCCAATCTCAAGAGAGCTCTGTTTAATTCCTCACAATCTCTAATACTGTTAATGACAATATAAAGCTAGATATCATATGCGTATATCAGGAACTTACAAGTCAATATATCGGCAACGTTGTTTATAAATAAAAGAAACAGCAAAGGTCCCAGATTGGACCCTTGAGGAACACCATTAGTAGCGACAAAAGACATTCATATAAGAAACATATTGCTTTCGATCCGTTTAATATGATCTATAACGATTAATATATTATCATTTATATTATAATTACTTAGGCTATTTAATAATTGATCATGAGGTATTCAATCGGACGCCTTACTGATGTCAGTATAGATCACATCAACTTGATCTCCCTGGTCTAGATGTTCAGATATGAATTGTGTGATTTTAATTAATTTTGTTAGCGTTGAACGATTTTTCATAAAGCCATGTTGATGAGGTGTTATTACATGGTAAATCTTGGTATTAATATGTTCGGCGAGGATTCTTTCGAATACCTTAGTTAAATTTGATATAAGCGCGATTGGTCTATAATTTGAGACATCACTTTTACTTCCACTCTTGAAAATTGGACAGATACGTGTTATCTTCCAACGATCAGGATATATTCTGCTTTTAAAAAATTAAATTAAAAATATGTACTAACGGATCTTTGTACTTTTAACTTGTTATTTCGGTTCTTCTAATAGAGCATTCAGACACTCCTGTATTTAAATTGAATTGCATCTACAATAAGTAAGCTTGTCTCAAGTTTAATTGTCATTTAACTCCTGTATTTTCTTGCCTGCGAGTTAATGAATTCTTAGGTTCTCAACAACAGACAAAGCGATATTCATTGCCTGTAACACTTCTATTGTTGTACCTTGTATTCATTTTCCTTAAGCCTAGTAACGATTTATGCCACATTTGAATAATTAAGGCCTTACATTAAAAATATTGACACTTTTGAAATATGTATAATGATTGTCACACACAATTTCTGCATTCTCTTGTACTCAAAATTGAGGCATTTGGAGAAATTAGATTTTCAAGAATTGAATAGCGACCATATTAGACTAAGGGCCGGTATATTCATCTGTTCAGTAAAGTGTCTGTTAGTTACGTGTTCAGTAAATTTATAGGTCACCTGTAAGGCATTTGGGTATATTCATCCGAATTTATGTGTCACGTAACTACGGGACACTTACGACATTATAATTCGGATAGTACAGTTTAGAAGACAAGGTAAGGTATATATATTTCTATAAGGGAGAAAGAGATATTATGCATTTTCAGTAATACGGTTGGGAACACTGTTTCATTATTGTTTGATGCTTGTCTGTCTGCCTTCGGCGTCGTACCCCGAACTTGCCTCCGTGTGATATCGATGAAAACAATTCCGTGTCATTCTAACAATTTAAGGGCGCTTCACAACAACCCGGGAACGGTAACGAGTACCAAAAGTTAAATGATATGATTCGCATGCAGTGACGGTTCGCGAGGTTTTTTCTGGTACGGCCGAGGAACAAGAGGTGGTAATACAGATAGATGCGGTCACGCAGCCAGCCGTCTCTGCAACTGACCCTATAATCACCTCTTGTTCCTCGGCCGTACCAAAAAAAACCCCGCGAACCGTCACTGTTCGCATGTTAATATACACAACTAATAACTAATTTCCGGTACCCGGAACAAAAAGGTTGGTACATTTTCGTCCCCGTTGCCGTTGCCGTTTACGCGTTGTTGTGAAAACCCCTTTTTAAATTGTTAGTAACGATTCTGGCTGTTATAAGGTCGCCGGTTTATATATCACCAATCTCGTAATCAATTTCGTCTACCTCAAGCTTTATATCATCTATAATGTCTATTTCACTTTTAAAATAGCAATTTTTTTACACGCGTCGGGATATTTTGAGGTTATAATCCTTTCTGTAAGCTCCTACTTGACACTCAAAGGGATCTGTAAGTTTAACTGTTCAGTAAACTAGATTTACTGAAAGGTTAGTGTTACAGGAAGATGAATATACGTTTACCTACTCCCACTTCGTAATTGATGAATTACCGAACTGTTTTCACCAATCGTAAGCGATCCATTACGAATATATAGAGCATATATAAATGTTAAATGTCGTACATAAATGTGTAACATGTACTATTACCGCTTATGCACCTCGGTATATTATATACTTATTAGCTACAATTAACGTCCGCCGAGTCCCCTGCATTCGTCTGTTATCTTTAAATATTAAAAGTGACAGTGACATTTAAACGTCAGATTGCAACTTATTGGTTAAAAGAATAACCGACACAATAAACTCCACGTTATGCCTTATTGGTACTTCCATCGCAATGGTATCTTAGTAGATTAACATTTCAGAGTGAGTACAACGATCCGTATCCCTAAATTTGTACAATAAATGTATTGGACAATATATTATTCGACGGAAAATTGTTCTAACGGAAATTCGTTTGTTTAGTAGTGGTTCTCCTACATTGCCATTGCCGGCTAAATAAAAATAAATAAACGTCAGCCTGACAAGATTCAGTTTCAATATTTCTTTAGTTTAAGCGAATAAATGTAAGGTCGAAGGTACATAACGCGAGTTGTAACGCAATTACGCGCTCGTGAAATTACGTTAATCGCCGCTACGCGGCTCGTACGCAATATCTTTCACTTGCGCGTAATTTGCTACTTACAACTCTAGTTATGTAATAGTATATTACGTAACAAGAGTTGTAAATAGCAAATTACGCGCAAGTGAAAAAATTGCGTACGAGCCGCGTAGCGGCGAGTAACGCAATTTCACGAGCGCGTAATTGCTTTACAACTCGCGTTATGTAGTATACTTTATCTACGACCACTCTCACCTTAATTTATATAAGAGAATGTGCGGAATAGCGAAGTGACAGCTTCGGGGTGCGTGATGTGACGTTTAACAATCGCGGACTACTATATTTAATAAAAACGAACAAACGCGCAACTCTCAACCAATCAAAAGTTCGTAAACGAAACTCACTAGTACCTTTAATTTACAAGCGGGCTCTAACATACGTGGGTGTTTTGGTGTATTTACGCAGTACGCGCATTGTACGATAATGGGCATTTACAGTAGTGGTCGTAGATAATATACTATTATCTCATCGGCAACGCTACTGAATACTTTACTGAAAGGTGAATATACCGGCCCTAAGCCTATTTAATAAATAATAACGAAGCCCTACTCCAAAGCGGAAAAAGCAAAAGAAAATCTTTTAGTTGTATCTATCTAAAATGTCAGTTTATTGTTATTATTATTATTATTTATTCAAATCACGTTGCCACCATATACAAATAGTCAAAAATAATGTAAAATTGATCCAAAGTAGTGGATGTGAGCGTCCGTTATACAATGATCAACTAAAAAAATAATTCAAATAAGACTACAATTAAGATTTATAAACTAATACAATATAAAGAACAAAGTACAATAAATAGGAACATAAAATTTAGAACTACATAATCTAATAAAGGGTCGAACACATTGTTTGCGTGCTCTTTAGTGTGCTACATATTCTGAAAACTTATAGAAGCACTTTTTAGCCAGAAATTTTTTAAGATTTACTTTAAAAGACGTTATATTGTTATTAATTTTTATATCTATCGTGTGGCAGATTATTGAATACCACAGCGCACGAATACTGAGCAGTTTTTTCATACATGTGAGGTAGTTCTTAGATTAGAGCAATGACGGGTTTCATAATCATGCGCATCTACATTTTTGATCAATTTGTTATAATTTTTATATACATATAATGCACACTTGTATATGTAACTTGACGTTACTGTGAGTATTTCATTACCAATGAATACATTGCAACATGATTCAGTTTTTCTCAGACTAAAGATCAGTCTGAGAATTCGTTTTTGCGCTATAAATACTAGATTTACATTCGATTTACCCCAGACTAAAATATTGTACGAATATTGTACGAAATGAAAGTTTTGTTTTTAGTTTCAATACGGAGTGATATGCGCTGTTTATCTTTGAGAGCACGTGATCAATTTGCTCACCCCATGTTAGTTTTTCATCAATAATGAAACGCATGTGTTTGCAATTCTAGTTCCAGTTTTCCTATTATAAAATTGAATTATTTTAAGCAATAAATTATTTTTATTACACCACTCTTCGTTTGATTTCTAGATTTTGTTTAGTAATTCTTCATGGGTATTTGCAGCAACAATAATAGCGGCATCGTCGGCAAAATTGATCACGCGTCCCGATGCCATGTATTCATTGATGTCGTTTATGAACAGCAGAAATAGGATCGGTCCCCGCGTTGATCCCTGTACAATTCCTCTACTTAGGATACATTTCTTCGAGTTACTTTCAGCCACTAGCACAATTAATTTTCGGTTGGTCAGGAATGATTCTATCAAGTTTTTTTATATTCCCGCGTATCCCGAACGAATCCAGTTTTTCACACATAAACTTAATATCGATGGAGTCGAATGCACGCGAGAAATCGTTAAAAAATCCCGCAACACTTTTACCCGCGTCAATGTTCTTTGAAACTATTTCCACTAGTTCCGCGCAGGCAGATTCTGTAGAGCGATTTGATCAAAATCCATGCTGGCCATCATTGAGTATTTGGAAATTTTTGACGTACTTTTCCAGGTGACGAACTATTATCCCATCTTAAAGTTTTGAGGTGTTCACGATCAATACGGGCCAATAGTTGTTTGCATCCGTTTCTTTACCATTTTTTAAAATAGGTACTATTTTTGCCGTTTTTAATGCATATGGAAAAATACGTCCGTTAAATGAAAGATTAAATATGTAAGTTAGGGGACTTATAACTTCCCTTGCCACATATTTGAGTACTTTTGCAGCGACTCCATCCTCTCCCGAACTCGTAGTATTCTTTGGGCCCATTATAGCATTAAATAATCTGTTTTCGCTGACCGGTGGAAGGAACATAGACTGTGATTTTGGACTTGATGTCGTGCATTACTTTGATATATTTTGACCAAAATGGTTTTCAATTGTCCTATCTGTTATTGTGGAGAAATGTTGTGCCAAAATATTAGATACTTCTCTGTTGCTACCACATACTATTCCGTCTTTATCTGTAATTTTAATATTCTTGCTTAATATCCCTTTTCCTTGCAGTTCTTCTCTGACAATATCCCATACCTTTTTCTGTTTGCTTGGTGCCGTTGTTAATAGGTGGTCATAGTGTTTTCTTTTAACGTTCTTTATGAGTTTCTTATGGTCCCTTTTCTCGGTTTATACCTATTTTTCATGCCTTCTGTTTGTATTTCCATCATTTGATGGTATGTTAATTTTAGTTTTCGACTGGACTCTATTACTTCCGATTAGACCTAATGATTTTTTTGCCTCTTTATGGGACATGCTCAGTTAAAATGATACAAAAATTATTCGGTAAACAGTTGGAACGCAGTATCAACATTTCCGGTTTCAATAAATTGCCTGTTAATGTTTTGGAGACCGTCTTTAACTCATTAAAGTTGTTATTTTTCATTTGTCTTGTATTGATATATATTGGTTCCTTATTATGCTCTTCCTTATATTCCGAGCTGAAGTAACCATCCATTATTTGTGCGTGATGATCAGACAGATGTAGATTGGTGTTTATGCATGCCCAGTTTACTCGTGGCATATTTGTTACCATATAGTCTATCTGTGTTTGTGAGACTATACCATTTCTATATTGTACTCTGCTGGGCTCATTGAGCTTATTGGAAGGATACCAAAATATCATTGAGAAGTTCTTTATTTGTGCAATTAGAACTAAAATGTTTAGATCGCCTCATAGAATAGTGTATTTATGTTGACTTGCCCTAATTAGTAGGTCCGACAGTTTCTCTAAAAATATATGTATATTACCTGAAGGTGGCCTGTATATGCAGATATGCAATTTTAAATACATTAATTATCAGCGTACACCCTGTACATTCTATTTCAAGCTCAATGCAGAATTCTGAAACATTTCATTTATTATATACAGGGTGTCCCCGAATGGTCTGTACAACGCTCTACCACATATTCTCTGAAACAAAATAAGACGATTTAACTAAACTTATCTCTATCCAAAAGTGGTTCCTAAGCCATCTACGAGGCCTCAAAGGTTTTATTTTTTTTTCATTATTTTTCAAATATTTTTATTTTGGAATTAGGTAAGAAAACCTAATTTGGCAGATTTAATTACATTGATACCATGCACTTTTTGCGATATGTTTCTTTATCCTACGTTTAAAGTAAGTGGTCAAACTAGGACCATCGAGTTCTTAAGATACCTAAATATTTTTATTCAACAGGTCAAATCATAAGGAATACTTTTTTCTGCAAGATCATTTAATTTTACGTATTTTTTGTCTCTTATAAAATTTTGCTATTTTCCCCACAAAAAAAATATTTTTATTTGTCAAAACAACAAAGAAATGAAATTCTAAAAAAAAACTGATTCTTTATTTACAAATATAGAAATTGAATTGAGACACCTGTGAAATTCAGTTATCGGTGATTTTGTGACAACGTCAGTCATGTACTCAATTAATGAATTAACTGATATTGTTTTAGTTTTTGGGTTTTGTGAAGGTAATGGCCGCAAATGTGTAAGAAGTGAAGTGAAAGATTTCCAAATCGCCGAATACCAAACCATCAAACATTTGCTTCCGTAGAAAGGCGACTTCGAGAAACTGGCCGCTTAGAATACTCTGCGAGGGATTGTGGTAGAAGACACACTGTACGAACTGTGGATGTCGAAGAAGAGATTTTAGAACGGATAGATGAAGATCCATCTAAAAGTACCCGGCGTTTAGGTGCTGAACTAGGCGTATCTAAAAATGTTGTGCATAAGGTGTTTAAAGAGCAACTGCTATACCCATATCACATTCAAAAAGTTCAAGAGCTAATGCCTCAGGATCACGATAAGCGACTTCAGTTTTGCCAATTTATTGTTAATAACCAAATTGACAATTTGAATTTCGCCAAGACAATTTTGTTTACAGATGAAGCGTGTTTTACCCGAAGAGGTATAACAAATCTTAAAAATGAGCATGTTTATTCCGAAGATAATCCACATGCAACTAAAACCATGCATTTCCAACGGCAATTTAAAATAAATGTTTGGGCCGGTATAGTAAATGATATTATTGTAGGACCAGTAATTTTACCACAAAATTTAAACGGAGAACAGTACTTACAACATCTTCAGGAATTGCCAGTCTTACTGGAGGATGTGTCGCTTTTACTTAGGCGTGATATGTGGTTTATGCATGATAGGGCTCCACCTCATTTCACTTTACCAGTGCGTACTTTTTTAAACCAAAAGTATCCCGGTAAATGGATTGGGAGATGACGCACCAGTGCCTTGGCCTCCACGTTCCCCGGATATCACCCCAATGGACTTTTTTTTTGTGGGGAACTATTAAATCTATTGTTTATGGTAAGCCCATAAATACGCACGACGAATTATGGGCGCGAATACAGAATGCGTTTCAAACAGTTAAAAACAATGTTGGTGTTTTACAACGTGTCCATTTTAATTTTTTGCGACGTGTAAATTGTTGTATTGCTGAAAATGGCAATCAGTTTGAACATTTGTTGTGAAACTAATAAATTTGTGTTTATTGTTAGGTACCCATCTTTATTTCTACTTTGTTAATTGTTTTGAGAAGCAAAATATTGTTCATAATTTTATTACTTTTTTTTTTGAGAAATAAAAATATTTTTTTGTGGGGAAAATAGCAAAATTTTATAAGAGACAAAAAATACGTAAAATTGAATGATCTTGCAGAAAAAAAGTATTCCTTATGATTTGACCTGTTGAATAAAAATATTTAGGTATCTTAAGAAGTCAATGGTCCTAGTTTGACCACTTACTTTAAACGTAGGATAAAGAAACATATCGCAAAAAGTGCATGGTATCAATGTAATTAAATGTGCCAAATTAGGTTTTCTTACCTAATTCCAAAATAAAAATATTTGAAAAATAATGAAAAAAAATTATATCTTTGAGACCTCGTAGATGGCTTAGGAACCACTTTTGGATAGAGATAATTTTAGTTAAATTGTCTTATTTTGTTTCAGAGAATATGTGGTAGAGCGTTGTACAGACCATTCGGGGACACCCTGTATGTAGTTTCGTCGTAGAAGATGATTCTCCTCCACGCTCATGCCTTTTCCTTGTGAAATCTGCTATTTTTGTGTAGTTTGGACACTAAATTAATATTGTTGGTTTTACACCACGTTTCTGTGAGACAGATGATGTTTGGTTTATAATCATTTATTGCAACTCTTATTTCGTCAGTTTTATTTAGCATACTTCCTATGTTCTGATGGGGCCTGCCCAAAGTGCCGAATGTCCAAAGTGCCGAATCGGTATTTTGCCCAAAGTGCCGAATTTTATACTACCGACCATGCCCAAAGTGCCGAACGACTCCAAGCGATATCGCATCGTTCGTAAATAAGGCGTCGGAGCCGAATGCGAATCTGTCTTCACATGCACCAACGAGTAAGGCCCAAAATGCCGAATGCACACCCTCATGTATGTTCGTAATGTAATTGTATTTTTTTTTTAAGTTTTTAAACGTATTATAACATAAATATTCGGCATTTTTGGTCTTACTCGTAGGTGCGTGCGAAGACGTTGTGCCGAAGTGGCGTGCATTCGACAGTTTGGTCCTTACTGATAAGTCGGCGCGAGGACAAAGTGCCGAATGTCCAAACTACCGATTCGCATTCGGGTACGACGCCGACGCCTTGACGAACGATTGCACCGTTGCTTGGCGTCGTTCGGCACTTGGGCGTGGTCAGTAGTATGAAATTCGGCAGTTTGGGCCAAATACCGATTCGGCACTTTGTCCCGGACCCGTTCTGATGCATGACTTCGAAGTGGTTGCTATTATAATGGTTATGCGATACGTTATTATCTTTTACTTCTGTTGGAAGTAAATTTATAACGTGTTTGTTTACGAAAAAACTTGTACTCGCTAATATTTATTTCTGTTGGCCATATGTTAGGGTCTGTTATTTTATTGATAAATTCTTCTGCTATTCCAATTTTAAAGCATTTATATTTTTCTGTCGATTCCCGATCAACCCGCTCAATAGTTTCTATTTTCAATTCAATATTTCTTATTTTTGTGCTTAGAAAATCCTTCAATTTTTCTTCGGTGTAGTCCCGTTTATATTTTCCAACATGGTACCATTTTTTACCCTGGGGTTCGTATACTAGTTCTTCTTGGTCATTATTTGTCCCAATGCTGATGATTTTATCATTCGTCCCGCTTTGTAAAATCTTCGTATCTAATAGTGTCGTTTTATTTTTCGATTTAGGAAATCCTGTTTTTATTGGTTTGTTTACATGTTTGTTCATTGGCCTTGTTGTGAGGATTGCACTTTTATTCATATTTTTCGTAGACTTATTATTTAGTTTTTCTGCATTTTATTTTTTTGGACTTGTCCCTCGTTGTATTGTCCGCTGCTTGTTGTTTGTGGAGATAGTTAGAATATTATCCGTTAGCAGTGTCATCTATGTGTTTCGGTGTTGAGTTAATTTTGGTGTTCTGTATTATCAACATATTATTAAGAGTTTTTATTTGTTCTTGTAAGAACATTACGTTATTGTTTAGATTACTTATTAACATATCTTTTGATTTTAGTAGGCATTTGAGGTATTTTATTTCAATATCAACTGAAGATTGAATGACTGTCTCACCGCTGTTAAATTAAGAGTTCAGATCATCGCTATCGTCCATTTTGGCATAGTCGTCCTTGTCTCCTTGAAAGTTCATGCAGCAGTTAATTGTGTTATTATCCAATATTATTACATTTTTCATGTACTTCAGGTACCCTAGGTGCATTTGTACATAACAGATTTTGCACTTAGGTCCACTTTGTGCTTTGTTATGACACTTTTTACACTTATCACTCGGAATAGTCTCTTTCACATCGACCACACCGGTCGCCGCGCCGTCATAATTGTCTATGAGTTTTAAATAAATTTTCCAAATATTTTTTTGGTAAACCTTCTGTTTGGGCGTACGTGTTTTCCTCCTGGTTCTTAAGGATCCGTCCGTAATTTTCGTTTTGTGGTAAATTAAACAACGAAGTTGAGTTTAACTCGTCTATTCACACACACTCCAACAATTTACAAATATATACAATCTCTGTGCAACTAAGCACTTTCAGTGATAAAATGAAACTCTGTCAACTCAAAATATTTACAATTAAAGAAAACTACAAACTAAGTGGGGGCGACGGGTGGCGACATGCGCATTTCGCCGAGGGGCCCAGGGAACACCTTTACTAGCGCGGGTGGTAACCCTAGACCCAGAGGTCTAGGTAGAGAAAAAACCTTATGTAAATTAGGGTAGCGGAACTTGCAGCAAGATATCATCGCAGATGGATAATTGCTGAAATTTCCCTTAATCCCTGTCTATTGTGAACATTTCTGGAATTTACACGTTTGTAGACAATAAACTCATAAATCGAAGAAATATATAATCTCCAGAAATGTAAATATGGCAATAAACTAATAGAGCACCTTTAGAAATAATAAAATTGCTGGAAATACAGTAATGGCTAATAAAAACATAAAATAAGTAAGAATTTATAATGCGATTACAAACATGCCGCCCGCCTTGAAAGGACCTAGTCTTTCAATTGATAATACGTAAAAGTAACAATGTCATATATATGGTATATAAAAGTAATAATCATTATTCAAACATAGTAAATTATAAGCCAATGGGGTTAGCTACTCCTTCGGTGGAGTCAATAGGTAACGCGCACAGGTTCATCACCGAACGTTTTAACACACTAGTCGAGGTTTTCACAGTCACTACGCGCACTTTACCATCAGCGCCAGGATATATGGCTTGGACTCGGCCAAGGCGCCATTGGGTCGTTAGGGAGTTTTCTTCCTTCAGGAGTACTAGTTCACCAACACGGATAGCTTTGGAAGAGTCGCGTTTCCATTTGGAACGCTGCTGCAATTCGGCCAAATACTCTTTTGACCACCTCTTCCAGAAGTGTTGGGTAAGCTGCTGGATCCTCTGGAATCAGGAGAGCCTCGCCGAGGGTATGTCAACGACGTTTTCATCAGGAGGCCCAGTCAATGGCCTTCCAATCAAGAAGTGAGCCGGTGTCAATGGGGCGAAATCATTAGGGTCATTCGACATAGGTGTCAAAGGGCGGGAGTTTAGGATAGCCTCTACTTGTATTAAATGAGTACTTAATTCTTCAAAGGTAAGCGAAGCATCACCAACCACGCGTTTCAATATTGTTTTGACAGATTTTACACCCGCTTCCCATAGTCCGCCAAAGTGAGGAGAACGAGGGGGTGTAAAATGCCAGCTGATTTCGAGATTACTAACACAATCGATTAAAGTGTCTTTATTTTTATCAGATTTAATAAAATTTTCCAATTCATTCAATTCGTTGCGAGCCCCAATGAAATTCTTCCCATTATCGGAGTGAATATGACGAGGTTTTCCGCGTCTACCGCAAAATCGGCGCAGTGAAGCAATAAATGCCTCAGTCGTCAGATCGGATACTAATTCTAAGTGTACCGCCTTGCTTGAAAAGCACACAAAAATGCATAAATAAGCTTTGGTGACCTTAGCGCCGCGACCCTTCCTATCCTTGACAAAGAAAGGCCCAGCATAATCTATGCCACAGGTCTGAAATGGCGCGGAGGGTGTTATACGTCCCACTGGTAAATCGCCCATTATATGCATTGGCTTGACAGGATTGCATTTAAAACAGTTGATGCATTTTCGCACAATATTTTTACACGTATTGCGGCCCGACAGTGGCCAATATCTAGTTCTTATACTTGCTAAGAGAGCTTGCGGACCACAATGGAGTTGAACTATATGTTCTCTTTCAAGAATTAATCTTGTTAAATTTTGTTTATTATGTAATATAATTGGATGCCGTTTATTGAAATCATAGTTTCCGTTGTTTAGGCGTCCACCGACTCGTAACACGCCTTTATCATCAAGAAAAGGATTAAGCGCCAAAATTGAACTTCGCTTATTTAGCGGCCTATTGTTTTTTATATCATTGATATCTTGCGAAAAATGTTCGGCTTGAGATAGTCTAACTAATGCAGTGGTAGAATGCTTTAGCTCATTAACAGTCAAAGTACCTGATTGTTTACAATTATTTGTCCCCTTACAGTTTGATATAAATCTAGAACAATAGCTTATTACCCGTACTAACTTATTGAATTTAGAGTACCTTGCCAAAAGATCAAATTCTAATTATTTGACAATGGAGAGAGAGCATGTTAGTATTTTACGCTCCTCAGTTTCACAATTTTCTAAATTTAATTCAACTGATGGCCATTTATCTGAATTGCACATTAAATGGTTAGGACCTGACCACCATAATTTATTATTGACTAAATCTTTAGAATCAATGCCTCTTGTAATCAGATCCGCAGGATTGTCATGTGTTCTCACATGTAACCATTTTCCACTCTGCGTGAGGTTTTGTATTTCAGAAACCCGGTTCGCGACAAATGTTTTCCACCTATTACTCTGGGCCTTGAGCCAGCACAAAACAATGGTTGAGTCGCACCAATAATATTCATTATTAAATTTAATTTCTAAAGCATTGCGAACCTTATCAATTAATTGAGATAATAACAGGGCCCCACACAGTTCTAAGCGTGGTATTGAAATTTGTTTTAAAGGGGCAACCTTTGATTTAGCACAAAGTAAATGAATTTCTGTGTCTCCGTTTATGTTTGTTGACTTTATGTACACACATGCCCCATATGCTACTTGAGAGGCATCACAGAATCCATGTAGTTCAATGTTGTTATATGAATTGCATATGCTTCGCCTGTTTGCCTTGATTTGATCTAGATTATCTAAATTATGAACAAAATTTAACCAGCGTGTGTGTATTTCGGTAGGTAGTGACTCATCCCAATCGATTTTGAGTTGCCATAATGACTGCATAATTAATTTGGCAGCAATTATAAGAGGAGCTAATAGACCTAATGGATCAAACAATTGACCAATGAATGAAAAGATTGAACGCTTCGTTATACCCGCGCTTTTTAATGCTTTATTTTGATATCGAAAAGAGTCTGACCTTGAATCCCAAAGCAGCCCCAAGGTTTTGATCTCTAATGAATCTGAAATTGCTAATGAATTATTCGCGTCGTTTTTTGCTGAGTGCGGTATAACTAATATGTTATTCGACAACCACTTGCGCAATTCAAAGCCCGCACTAGCTAGAATATCTGTTATTTGATTTCGTAATTGCACGAGTTCTTCAAGATTATCACCCCCTGTCAATAAGTCATCGACGTAAAAATCATTTTCAATGGCATAACTAGCATGCGGAAAGTCTGATTGATTGTCAATAGCTAGTTGCTTTAAAGAGCGGATGGCCAGGAATGATGCTGATGCGGTACCATATGTTACCGTATTTAATTCGTATTCCTTAATCGTTTCATTATTCGATTGTCGCCATAAGATACGCTGTAGGGACCTGTTATTGGGGTCAACCAAAACTTGGCGGTACATTTTCGTGATATCGGCAGTTAATGCGTATTTAAATCGTCTAAATCGTAACAGAATTGAAAATAGATCACGCTGTATAGTAGGCCCTACCATTTGAGTTGAATTAAGCGATAATGATGAGTCTGATTGCGCTGATCCGTCAAACACTACACGGAGTTTAGTGCTACTACTTTCTTCCTTAAACACGGGATGATGAGGCAAATAGAATGTTAATTTTGGTTGCGACTGCACTGGATTAATTTCACTCATGTGTCCTAATTGCTCATATTCCTGCATGAACCCAATGTATGAATCGCGAAGTGCTGGATTTTTAGAAAATTTTCTCTCTAATGAGTAAAATCTATTTAATGCTGCATATCGTGAGCTTCCTAATTCATTTACATTTTCGCGTAATGGTAATGTGACAATAAATCGGCCGTCTTTTTGTCGTTTCAATGAAATTATTTTCACAGGCAATTTCTTCGCGGGTATAAGGCGAAGAGTTAACAATTTCCTCGAGTTCCCAGAATTTCGACATTTCAAAATCCCTTTTCACTGATAAGTTGGAAGATACACTTAATTGATTATGATAAAGCGGAACTGGCCCTGCAATAACCCAACCCAGTTTAGTTTTATGCAGTGTCGGAAGATTTTTGTCTAGCTCAATCTGACCCACACAAAGCAGCTTCCAAAATATATGTGACCCAATGAGCATATCAATTTCGCCGTTTTTATTAAAGGTGGGATCAGCAAGCCTAATATTTTTGGGAATTTGAAGTAAAGATGTGTCGAATGAAAACTGGGGTAGTCGGTCAGTTATTTTATCCAAAATTAAGCATGATAGTTTCGCTTGATATGATGAATTATTGGATTTAAAGTTAACGGTTGTTTTGTGTTTTACATGAGAAATGCCTTGATTGACTCCTGTGATTGACATGTTTATATCATCGCGTGATGCGTTTATTAGTCTGCACATTTTTGCAGATATAAAATTTGATTGCGATCCCGAATCTAGTAATGCACGGCAATTATGAGATCGGCCATGGCGATCAATTAATTTGACGCATGCGGTTGACAAAAGTGTATGAGTACTGTTACAAATTGAGTTATTTGATGTTGATGGTTCATTTATAGTTGAATTTATTTTTAAATTTGTATCTAGATGTAATAAAGAATGGTGTCTTTTTTGGCAAATTTTGCAGGTAAATGTGCTTCTACATTGTTTATTACTGTGGCCTTTAAATAAACAATTAGAGCAGAGATTAAGTTCTCGAACCTTAGTTAGTCTATCATTCGGTAAAAGTTCATTGAATTTGCTGCATGAATTAATTGAATGCGAACCATTACACATTTGACAAAGAAACCTAGAATTTAGTTTATTGGTTGAGATATTCGATGATTTATGTTGTCTAGTAATTGTATTATGTTTGTGTTGCCATTTTTCTGGGCGTAAAGTTTCTAATAAATCACATTTACACAAAATCGAATAAAGATACAAGATTTGGTAGCTGATTTGATTTATTTTCCTGCTCCCATTCGCGACATGTTGCAAAGTCTAATTTAGTGCTTATTAAAAATATGATGATTGCATCCCAAGTATCAATAGGTAATCCCATAGATCTTAAGGCCCTTAAGTTACTTTTAAACCCATCTAATAAAATTCTTAATGACCCTTGCGCTTCTTTTGCAACGGCAGGTATGTCCCAAATTGATTTTAGATGTTTATTCACTATAAGTCGTTTGTTTTCAAAGCGATCAGTTAATAATGACCACGCGATTTCATAATTTTCGGAAGTTATAGCTAAGGATTGAATTGTGTTGGCAGCTTCGCCACTCAAACAAGATTTTAAATAATGGAATTTTTGAATATTGTCTATTGAATGATTGTTATGAATTAATGATTGGAACATTTCCGAAAATTGGGTCCACTGATCATATTGACCATTAAAATTGGGTAGTGTTAAAACGGGCAACTTACATTAAGAGGAGAAGCAGTAGTTACATCATTTGAACGAGCTGACACACTTGGTTCTGGAATTGTATCTTCTAAAAATGTTTCGTACTTTGAAATTGCCTCATTGTAAGCGATTTCAAAGTTTTCGCGCTCTTTATTATGGGTTTCCATGTTATCTTCGTCAAGTGTCTCAACTTCATCCATGATTCGATTAAATGCATCCAATAATGGCTCGATTTCATTGAGGCGCACTCTTTCATTGAGGCGCACTCTGAGTTTATTATATATTGTTTCAGTTACTCTAGCAATATTTGTATTGTTATAAAATATATTAGCACGCGTTAGAGTAGATTTTACTTTGCTACGTTTGCAAATAAGTGATTTTAATTCCTTTTCGGACATTATTCAAATACAAGTAGAAGCGGTAAAAAGATATAGGAAGGAAAAATGTAGGAATGACTTACTACTTGATATAGTTGACTTGGGCAATGGCTACTTGCACGGCGTCGGTGGACTGCGGTGGCGGTGATCTTTGGACACGAACACGGCGTCGATGGACTGCGGTGGCGGTGATCTCTGGACACGAACACGGCGTCGATGGACTGCGGTGGCGGTGATCTCTGGACACGAACACGGCGTCGATGGACTGCGGTGGACTATTTTGAGTCGCTTAAGCTTGGTCTGGGAATTTCCTTATCACTGATTGAGGAGTGTCATCTGCACGCGAACAGCTTGTGTAGTTTATAACAAGTTATTCGGCTTACTTTCAAGTTATATCCGGTTCGAAGGACCACCTTCAATAACAATGGTAATTCACTCTCAAGTCGTTTTACATTATTTTATAATACCATGTATGTGCAACAGATAATTTCACTCCAATGATTCCTTCTTAAGTTTAAAATAATGCAGAATAAAATTAATAATAAACCATTTTTCATGTGTTCAGCCGAACACTGTATTAAACTCTTATATTAAATAATTGAGAAAACATATAACGCAAATTAAATCAATAATAATGATAATATATTGTTGTTTATTAAGTTACTAAATATATACAATTGCACATATAACTTTAACTTACTTACATAAATAAATAATTCTATCGAAACAATATGATTCACTTCAATAATAATAGTTATTTATGGAACAAGTACATAATTTAAGACTTTAAGGATGAGCCTTAAAGCTCGCAAGCTCGCTCAGTCTATAAATATGACGAATCCATAAAGTCCTGTTATATAGTATATTACGACACAAGTTCGGTAAGTGCTCTCTAACAGGTCGAGAAAATTTTAAAAATACGAGGCCCATAGGGCCGAGTATTTGTAATTTTCGAGACCTGTTTGAATGCACTTAACGAACCGAGTGTTGTTTAGTATTTTTTTGCGCTACCGATTTAAAATAATTATAAAATAGTAAAAAAATTGTTCAAAACGACTTTTATAATTAAAAATCGCTGCTCTTTTATCTAGCCCATAACGGTACTAGGACTGTCATGACTCAGAACAGGCTTGTTATTTTGCGAGTTTCCTAGCAACCGAAATTAGTCCGGGAAAGCCATTCGAACGTGACTAAATACGCACGCTGTAAGCATAGCAATATAGAACGGTAGCGCAAAAAAGTTATGTACGCACTATATACAAAGTTTTATGTTCGACTGCTTTTATTTGGAATACTATTTAAATGAAAACTGAAGTAATGTAGTTATACATATATATTTTAATCATATAGTACATGTGCTGCTACCCAATGCAATTCATTGTAAATTTAATTCAAAATCGATGATCACGATAAACAATCTCTCTCACAAAATAAACGACCAAACCTTGCAATCTCCTTCAGGAATAAATATAAGGAATAATAATAAGTACTATCGTTATAAACCTCTACCATAGTTGATATCTCTTTTTCATTAGTAATTTGTATTGTATGGATTGGATGTTCTGATTAAAATTAAAATCTGTCATTTCTAACACTAACATAAGAGTCTGGTTTACTTTATCATTGTGTACTAGTACGAAAATGTACGACATTTTGACCTAAAAACAAACGACCAAATTAACTATTTTCGTACAGTCGAACATAAAACTATTTATAACTCCGTAAAGTTGTCTGCACTTGCAGTTTGAGTTTTTCACAATTACCTAATGAATCTGTTTAGCGATTTTCCATTACCTTTTTTGGTATCGAGCAACATTAATTCGCGATTTCTAACTTGGCTCGTATAAACCGTCGCGCAAGGATTGTTTACTTGTTTTCAATGTTTTAGCTGTTTACGATCGCAGTAAAGTGCGAGCGCAGTTATTTCAGTAATTAGAATACTTACATAAATTACCTGTGTGTAACGTATTGGCTAATTTATGTCCTCTTGCACTACTCCATAAATAAATCAAATCAACATTACTATCTGTTGCTTAAACTATTTCTCTTGTACATAAAAACAAAGGTTAATTGTTTATTACTTATATTACATTAGGCATCTGAAACTGTTATTGTAATATTTTTAGACTTGTTACAGTGAGGGTGGGCACTATAGTATAAATAGTAATCATATTAAAAAAAAATCTCGAATAACAATAATTTTATGAAAATGGCATCTAGTGACACCAAAACGGATATTTCCGTAAAAAAAAAATTGAAAAAAAAATTACGATCATGCTTTCTCGTACTTCGTAGCGGAGAAAGTAAAAAAAAAAATCTTGTTGTGGTCATCATGTAACTTCCTCCGGAGTGACGGTATAAAAACGATTTTTCAGATATTCTTCGTACTTATCGATGTTTCACATAATTCGTACGAAAAAAGTCGAAATACATTTTGCAGAGATGAAATTATTTTTATGAGAGTTATAAATTTAAAAAAAAAAATGCAAAAATTGGTTAGAAGGTTGTAAACTACACCATTTTTAAATAAGCAATGAACGTTTAAAAAAAAATGTGTCGTGAAAAAATATGAAAGCCCAAAATAAAATATGCAAAAACAATAAAAATTACTAAGAATGTCTTAGAGTTTCAAAATTAGTTTGAAATTCAAAATCTGAATTAATTGAGTAAATGATTTTAGTTGTGAAAGAAAAAAGTCTAAGAGAATATGAAATATCGAAATAAAATTAGCAAAAATTAAAAATTAGGAAACAATCTGGTGTGAAGATACTCCAATTTTTAATTGAGTTATGAATGATTTCTTTGAAAAAAAAATCTAAAAAGATATTAAATTAATTTGAAATTTTAGTTTTGAGAAAAATTTTCAAGTGGGAGGTGAATATTTAAAACATTTTGTGTTGTACTGTGGAAGTTGAGGTGAAAAAAACTTCTAAAAAAAAATGAAACGCCTAAATTAAATTATGCAAAAAATACGGACTAACAAGGCCAAATTCCTTAAAAAACATTTTGGGTTTTCAACATCCATCAATAAACCTGAAAAAAAGTGAAACGCCTAAATTAAATTACGCAAAAGTAACAACTAACAAGGCATTCTTTAAAAAACATTCTTGGTTTTCAACATACATCAATTTTTAATTTATGAAACTTTAATCAAACATTTTAATTTGTGTGAAAAAAAAATCTAAAAAAAACATTCAATTAAATGTAGCAAAAATTAACAAACTAAGAAGGCCATATTCTTTAAAAATTATTTTTTGGTTTAGAAAATACATCTTTTTTTAAATGAATTTATTTATTTATTCCCAACAAAAATTATGAACGTTTAAAACATTTTGATTTGAGTTTTGAGAGCTTAGAATTAGAAACGTCGAAAAATAAACATTATACGCCAAAATAAAATTATGCAAACATTTTAACAAACTGGAAGGCCTTATTATTTGAAAATCTGAAAAAAAATAATTTTTGAAAATATTCCAATTTTTAGGCGAGTTGTTTTAATAAAACTGATTTTTTGTGGAAGCGTTTAGTGAAAATGTCAATTTTTTTTTTAATATTCCAATTTTTACGCGAGTTAAAAATATTTTTAAAAAATCTGATTTTTTATGGACAAAATCGAAAAAAATATGAAATTAATTTGAAATTTAAGTTTGGAAATACATCAATTTTTAAGTGGGTTGTGAATACTTAAAACATTTTGTATTGTATTGTGGAAGTTGAGGTGAAAAAAAACTAAAAAAAAAATGAAACGCCTAAATTAAATTATGTAAAAAGTAACAACTAACAAGGCATTCTTTAAAAAACATTTTGGGTTTTCAACATACATCAATTTTTAAGTTATGAAACTTTCAAACATTTTAATTTATGTGAAATAAAATCTTTAAATTAAATGTTTCAAAAATTAACAAACTAAGAAGGCCTAAGTCTTTAAAATTTCTTTTTGGCTTAGAAAATACATATTTTTTTAAATGAATTTATTTATTTATTCGCAACAATAATTATGAACGTTTAAAATATTTTGATTTGAGTTTTGAGAGATTAGAATTAGAAACGTCGAAAAATAAACATTAAACGCCAAAATAAAATTATGCAAACATTTTAAACAAACTGGAAGGCCTTATTATTTGAAAATCTGAAAAAAAATAATTTTTGAAAATATTCCAATTTTTACGCGAGTTGTTTTAATAAAACTGATTTTTTGTGGAAGCGTTTAGTGAAAATATCGAAAAAAATATGAAACGACGAAATTAAAAACCACTTATAAGTTTTATTCTTTAGAAATCAACTTGATTTTCTAAAATACTTCAATTTTCAATGTTTTGTTTTGTGGAAGTTGAGGTAAAAAAATGGTGATGTGGCCATCATGTTACTTTCTCCGACTTGATGGTATCATAGCCATTTATATTTACGTTTTTATGCTTTATTTTTAATTGAAATCCTATTTCAAATGTACTTCGAGCGTTGTGTAAATTCGGATGAAACTGACGTCAAAATTATGAAAGATGGAAAAATTATACTTCAAATTCAAAAACTCAGTTTACTCAAAAACTAAAGGGATTTCAAAAAAAAACTTATTATGTATAAGTTGTTCATTTTGACATTCTCTACAATTATTATTAGAATAAGTTTGCTGTAACTATTATCGTTTCAAAATTATAAACCAGAAATAAAAAAATAATAATAATTTTGTTTCTCGAATAACAATGATTTTATGAAAATTTTTTTCAAACAAAAGATGTTCATTTATTTGTTGTCTTCAATATTTGCTTAAATGTTTTAGTGATATTTTTCATTTTTAAGAAGATATTAGCAAAAAACGGTTAAGGTAAACACCCACTTCCGGTGTACGAAATTTTACAGAAAGCTTTTCAGTTCTTCGGATTATCAAATAAGACTTATGTTCAAAGTTTTATATCAATTTCTCTATTAGTTTTTGAGATACAGCGCGCACAGACACACACACACACACACACACACACACACACACACACACACACAGACACAAAAAAAAATCCAGAAATTGTTGAAACGGCATCTAGGGACCCCAAAACGGATATTTCCGTGAAAAAAATTTTGAAAATAATCACGATCACAATACTTTCTCGTACTTCGTAACGGAGAAAGTAAAAATGAATTAATCCCTGACATGACTGCTAGGTTTCTCTCTCTCAGGCATGGCGAACTCAGAAACAAAATTCTGTGGCTCACCTTATATTTTCCCTCTTGGAACTGTATCAATTGATTACAACATTGCTACAAAATAAAAACTCATTAAAAGCTAGAGTAATAGAAAATTTTCTAACACAATAAAGGAAATTGATTCTTTCAAAATGGCGGAGGTGTGACTCTTTAAACTTGGGTCTGTTTTCATATTAAAGAGTTAATAACTAAACAATTGACGATTACGTCGTCCTAGTATCTTATATCAATTTGTTGCTTTTGAAGTGGTCTATCTAAATATTGAATAAAATGCTGGGTGTTCGATTAAAATAAATACAACTTTGATGTGTAACTCAAAAATGGACGAAAAGTAGCCTGAATATTTAAATATGCAACCTGTTTGCAACTCTGCAATATTAAGCCTTGATGAAACTAAAAATCAACAACTACTTCATATATACGTAATACCGTGAGTAAATTTAGAATTTGAAGTATAATTTGTCATTTTCATCTTTTATAATTTCAAACATCAGTATCATCCAATCCAACAAAACGCGTTCATTTAAAATATCATTCAAATTGAAAAGAAACCATAAAAGTATAAATAACTATTGTCCATCAAAATCGTAAAAAAAGAACATTGTGGCCACATCGCATTTTTTTCTCTAGAGAATCAACCACCATAGAGGCTAGCATTTCATTATTAAATTATGTATTTGCTAATATGCATGGCATTAAATTACAGTTAGTATAATGCGAAGTGATCAATTTTAAGACTAATGAGCTTTTCCGTCCTTATGACATATTGCGATCGCATGAATTACTAAATAACTGCTATTTGTTTGTCCGCCACTTGCAATTTTCTCCAAGAACCAAGACAAAGGAGATGAAAAGTGTTATTAGTTCACTGACTCGGTAAATGTGGAATATATAGTATTTTTGCAAAAATGTTTATTGCTTGATATTGTTAAATTTATTAAGGGTGAGTTAAGATTATTTTATGCTTTAATGTGGCGGTTTTCACAATTTTTCGGCACCCTTGCTAAATTTATGCAATTCCAAAGTGCCCTTTATCAAATTGTAACTACACTTTGCGAAACAGCCAATATTTAAAATTTTAAAAGTTTTTTTTTTTTAATTAAAAGCTTACTTAAAAATGTTGTAATTAGAGATCCGGATCAATGAAATACACTCAAGTTAAGAAATTTGAAGGTATCATCATATAGACTTGACCGTTCGGTTTTGATAGTACGTTAATACATGTCTATAATATCAAATTTCATCAACTTTTAGTTCAAGCGAAAAGTAATAAAAAGCACATCTGCATTCCAATTTTATTTTTGGTTTAATTCAGCACCATTAAAACTCCAGACAGCCTTAAAATTGTAAACTACGTTAATCTATATGACCAATTTAAAAATGTAATAAAAAACACCTGCACACGCGTCCTTCCCCTATTGACCGTAACGGTTACAAAGTAGGGCAAGTGTGCAACATGCAACCCTCGTCTGGAAACCGAGCATATGCACTGAATGCACTTCATTAACGATTCCACGTAATCCATCTAATTCAATCTATTTACTCCGGATTCCTATTCTTATCCCTATCTGTAAAGTATAGGGGTTACATTGCTTGCGGATACAATAACACTGATTCGTTACAGTCCAGTTCAGTGGCAATGGTAACAGTAACGGGGATTAATTGACCCTCGACACGCTCGCCTCCTACATTTATAGGGTAATTGTCGAGATTCGCTTCCTGCAATATCATCCTTGTCATTAATTTATTCTATGGAAGGAGCTTGTGAAAAAAATGTAACTGGGGTAAATATATTCATGAAAATTTTGCTTAGTAATCCATGGTGTTCAATGTTACATATGATGGTGACATGTCTATTCAAATTATAGAAGAGCATGGTATCTAAAATTGTACTGTAATATGTTACTTTCTCCGACTTAAGACGTTGACTTCCACATTAATTTTCAGGATGAAAAAACGCAATTCTATTTAAATACATAATATTGTTTAAAACTGCAGTTATGGGGCGCTGTTTTTGAAAAGATATTTTAATTTTTAAATAGGAATAATAATAATAATAATAATAATAATAATAGGCCTTTATTTTTATAACCTGTACATATAATACAAATAAACCAAAAATCAAAAATAAAAATAATAAAAAATTATACATAAATAATTTACAGGTTATGAAAAACCACAAGGTGCCAGTTCAGGATTCGAAATTAGAAATTTCCCTGTTCTTCCACTGGGACCTTGATTATATAAATAATCAATTCTTATAAATAAAATAATTAAATAATATGATTTGATAATGAAAATATTTAAAATTAAACATAATATCTTTACTGCCCTTCTAGTAAGAATGAATAATATTTGTTTTTAAAAACTTTAATGTTTAGACTTTTAAACTGATGAGGAACTGAATTATAAATTGCGGCAATATTGTAAGAGAAAGACTTTTTCATTTGGACTGTATGATATTTAGGTATAGTTATACAATTTCTATGTCTTAAATTTAGATGATGCACGTCGCTTCTATATGTGATAAGATTGTATAGATATGATGGTTGCTTGAGACTGATAACTTTGTGGAAGTAAGTTGCGCAAGTATATTTAATTTGATTCGCCATGTTCAACCATCCTAAATCAGGAAGTTTGTGGGATATATGATCAAACTTTCTTATGCCAAATATCAGTCTCATGCAACCATTTTGTAGCCTTTGTATTTTGTTCAGATTACATTTCGTAATCGACGGACCGTAAATTTGCATGCAATGAGTAAAACACGACATCACTAAACTTTTACAAAGCATAGTTTTCACTTTGATAGATAAGTAGTGTCTGTGAGGATAAATGAGTTTAAGGTTGGCGTAAGCTTTTTTTATGTTATTGTTAACTTGAGTGTTGTATTTAAAAGTGTTGTCCATGATAAGCCCAAGATTTTTTGCCTCATATTTCACCGGAATATCAGTGCTATTTATATTTAATTTAATTCTAGTTTGTAGCAGAGAAACTTTAGTTTGGTTACCAAATAACAGAATAGTAGACTTGATTGGGTTAAGTACAAGTCCATGATTCAAAGAAGTTTCAGCAATGGCGTCAAGGTCTCTTTGAATAGTATGTAATGACTCCAAGGTTTGCTTAACCTCAAAAGAGAGATAAATTTGAACGTCGTCAGCGTACATTATATTATTGCAAGTTTTGATGGCTTTATTAAAACGGGAAGTATAAATTATAAAGAGCAAAGGGCCAAGTATTGAACCTTGTGGGACACCTTTGCTAACAAATCTTTTCTGGGATGTAGTGCTGTCCAGCTGAACTACCTGCCACCTACCATTCAAGTAACTACTCATCAACGCCCAAGCGCTATCATCCAGACCAATGAATTTCAAAATAGCCAATAATAAGTCGTGGTTAATTGTGTCAAACGCCTTGCTGAAGTCTAGTAGTGTAAGCACAGAAAGCAAACCTTGATCAGATGCTTGCAAAATATCATTTGTGACCTTCAGCAAGGCGCTCGTGCAACTATAACCTGGCCTAAAACCCGATTGACTCTCAGGAATGACATTATTTTGGTCTAAAAATTCTCGTAACTGATTGCATAAAACTTTTTCTAAAATTTTTGAGAGAATTGGAAGAATGCTGATAGGTCTTAAATCGGCGCAAGTGCTAGGATTAGAGTTTTTGGCAATAGGTCGAATAATAGCCGATTTCCAAGCATCAGGAAAAATATTATAAACAATACAAGTGTTTATTATATGGGTTAAGTAAGGTAAAATATGAGGCAGACAGAGTTTTAAAGTATTTGAACTGATGTGGTCGGTACCAATCGACGTCGTTTTGATATTATCAATGATTTTGAGTATATCAGTTTCATCTACAGTACGAAAAATTAATTTAGGACCGATTAAACTGTGACTTTCACTGTTATAAAAATCTATCAATGTCTTACAATTATCAGCTGTGTCTGGAACACAATCAATAAAGAAGTCATTTATTTGATTGACATCCCCTATTCCCACTGGAACATTGACATATTTGTTTGCTTTTATGTTAAGTTGATTTAGTTTTTTCCATAATGTTTTTCCATTTGCTTCCTTAAGTGCGTGCTGAAAGTAAGCTTTTTTTTCTAGACGGATTGTATTTGTTACTAAGTTTCGAAGAGATTTGTAATATGTTTTGTGGCTGTCATTGTTTGATTTGTGATATCGTTTTAAAGCTTTATCCCTTAGATGCATTAAAAGTTTAGTATTGTCAGTAATCCATGGTGCATATTTTTGAGTTATTTTTACGGTCTTTATAGGCGCATGATGATCGACTACAGACAAGATATTATTATTTAAGAAACTTATTTTGTCATTAATATTTTCGATATAAAAAATATTTTGCCATGGTATTGCACGCATATCTCTGTCAAATAATTCCAAATGAAAATTCTTGAAAGATCTTATAGTTTTATATGTAGCATTATGAATAATCTCCAGTTTTAATTCACAGATAATAGTTTCGTGATCTGAAAAATTTATTGAGTTATCTACGAAAACTTTGTGTACCTCGGTTTTATTAGAAATAATGACTACATCAATTAACGTTTGACTGTTATCAGTAATTCGAGTTGGGTCTGTAATAATTTGAGTAAAGTCAATGGAATTCAGCATGTCATTAAAATAGAGAGTATCGGTTTTGAAGGGTGTTAAAATATTTATATTTATGTCTCCTAGGCACACTACATTCTCACAAATAGTAGACATAGATGCAAGTGAGATTTCTAACTCATCACAAAAAAGTTTATAATTTATATTAGGAGATTTATAAATTACACCTACTGCAACCTTGCGGTTATTTATGTTTAAAATTATCCACAGCTGTTCTATAGCACCAGAAGTAACAATTTTTGAATATTTTATACAGTTTTTGACGTATAAACAGATTCCTCCTCCTATTTTGTTTTTTCTGTCTTTCCTTACAACATTATATCCGGGAATAGAAACTACATTGTTATTTATTCTACTTGAAAACCATGTCTCACTTACTGCCAGGATATCAATATTTCGGGAGCTTACTAAATGATGTGCATCATTCAGTTTGGGTAAAAGAGATCGGGAATTTATATGCGCTAAACGTAGAAAATCCAATTTCATATTTAAAAGAGTCAAACAAATATTATCCAAAAATAACAAGCAGAAAAATGAAAAGAAATAAATTTACAAAAAAGGTTTTTTTTTTTTTTTTGCGTGATGGATGAGCCGGTCGAAGAGCAAGTTTATATTCTTGGAAGGTGAGCTCGGTGCTGCATTGTCATGTTACTTGTATTTATCGATATCAGTACCGCTTGAAATAGTATAAACTTTATTGTTATATTTAATTTTCACTTGCCCGTTTATGGTCCAGACCATTTTTGAGCCAAATTTGTTTATGCATAACTTCAACAAGTCCATTCTTCTCTTCGAAATAATGTTTTTTTTTATTTTTTTATAGTTGGCAGTCAACGTCTGATAATAGGGTTTTTAGTGATATTTTCAATTTATTGATTTAAACTGCTGAGATTTCGAAAAACTCTTATTCTCTATAAACCGTTCATTTTAACAATTATTGTAATAATTTCATAATTATAAAATTCTCATTTAATTTTTTTAACAAAACTATTAACAAAAGAAGTCTATTTTGTTGCCACCAATATTTGTTAAAATGTTTTTCAGTAATTAAAAATATACCATTAAATTTTTTTTACCAAAGTTTCTTTCTAAAACATCACTGCGCCCACAGCCAGACACACTTGCATCCAGACAGACGTTTTTTTAAAAATGATCAGAATCGTCTCCAGGAACTTCAAAATGGATACATCCGTTGAAATGTCGAATTCGAAAAAAATCACAATATTTTCTTGTAATTCGTACGGAGACAAATAAACGCGTCGATGTCTTTTTACTACTCAAGATAATGTAATGGTGAATACAAACGCTCAAAAAAGCACCAATCAAATTAGCAACTTACTCGAACCTCAACTTGTGTGTGTTGTTTCAAAGTTTATGTTCCAAATTTATTGAGTGAATCTAATCGAACCAGGCAACATTTTCCAGCCCGGGAAAGTTCTGACCTTCGGTCCTCTACACTAATAAATGAATATTGAATTTAGAAATTAATGTAATTGATAAAAACGAAATTTCAACTAAGTGAAACAATTGTCTTGTGTATCATGACATGATTAGAGAGAGTATTTTATACATAATGCATATTTTTGCATATTTTGCATATATTGCATATTTTGCATATATTGCATATGTACCCATATAATGCATATTTCGTCTGTTCATGCATACTTTAACATATATTGATAATATTTAAATTTTGTCGCCAAAAACGGGCCAAATGTTATCAAACGAATTTCCAATTCTTCCTACGACAAACAATAATTAATTTGTTCACATGTTTTTGTTGGTTTACTTTGAAATATACATTACGCGGCATTGGATCAAGCGGTAGAATGAGAAAGAAATAGTTTAGGGCATCCGGGGGTTTCTCATATTTATCCGGTGTTTTCGAGGCGCGCAGGCGATTTAGTGAAGGGTTGCAATTACAAAATGTATTTATTTATTCCGGTAAGTAGCCCTATACAAGTATTCGTTCACAAATCACAAAGTGAATAAGAAGTATAGAAATTGTTGAAAGTGTCTAAATTAGTTTTCTAACATTAAGAAGCCGAAGGAAAAAATTATTTAGTACCGGTATGGATAAACAATGCTCCCGAGCTCCTTTTTATGGATCTATACCTGAAATCTAAATGCTCACAATGTGTATAAAGACTGTAATTAATTTAGACCATTGAATTGGACTTGCATCTTACTGTGTTCGAAAATAAGTTGTCTTAAACAGAATGCACAATGTTCAAAGTTCAAGGCGAAATCTATTAGACACAGTATTTTTAAGTTTGGATCCAATTTTAATATTGATTTTTTTAGATCACATCAGAAATAAAATCTCAGATTACTCAGCACTTCATACAAAAAAAAATTGAAGAATTAAGAAAACTAAATTTTTGCAAAATATGATATGCGATTTTTGTATAATTCAATATTAACCTGGAAAGTAGTTGTTTCAAAAATAATTTGTTAATTGTAGCCTTATTAATAATATTAATTATCTAAGTATGGCATTTTTCATTAATAAATGGATGTGACTATTTTTATATTCTAAATGTATGTTAACAAACATATATTTTTTTATTGACATATTTTAATTCATTACTTGCATATTTCAAATTAATAATGCATATTTTGGAGGTTTGCAATGCACAGGGTGGTCCATCTCAGAGGTAACAATAGACTCAGTTATTCGGCATGTTTAAAAAAATCGCCGTCACATCGATTTCGGCTTCGGGACAACTTTTTATGGCCATAACCATCTAGCCACCCCTAACTTCACCACCCCACCCCCCTCCTCCTATTTGAAATATTTTTCATTGATTCCTGAGGGAACGGCAACACTTCGAAATTGCACTTGATGTAATTACAAAACATATCGTATTGTTCAGATATTGAATAATTCGCCATTTCAAGTAATTAATATTTATCGATATTACAACAACTTAAGACAATACACATGTATGAATGATTAATAAAACTGATAAACTAATGTAAGATGACAGTTAGTCGGTATAACAAATTTTGTTTTATTTTTATTTATGCCTACTTGTTTTAAACTTACAACAATTAATATTTCCATTATTTTTTATTTTGACATAGGTTGTTGTATATCGTTGAAAAGAGAAAAAAAAAGTCTATTTATGCGTGTAAAAATCAAAAATGGCGGCCATTTGAAATAAGAAAGTTGGTATTAATATCTCGGAAACCGCCATCTTGAATTTTATTTTGACTTGATTTCTATATTTGCCTAATTAAACCAAGTAACTTATTTAAAACTTTTTTTCGCATCTTTAATAATTATTGAGATATTTGATTTTTTTGAAAATCGCGATTTTCAGTTTTTTTTTTAATATTTTCTAAACTGGTCGGAATTTTGAAAATTTCTCAATATAATCTGAATCAGCATAGAAAACTGCACAACATTGACCAGATCTCTGGCTTTAAGAATAAGAAAGATACCCATGCAATCCTACTCTATTTAGGACACCCTGTATATGCACATATTTCAGCATTTTACAATGCATAAAATTCTCTCTCTAATCATGACTAATGGATCTACTTTTTTTAATCGAATTATGATAAAATATAGGTATTTAGCCAATGAACAGGAAAAATAGAGGTATTTAAAAATACGACCAGAAAAAATACTCCCTTGGGTAAAATTGTTTGCAGTGATTGTTTTCCGTGTGCAGAACGTGTTTTGAATTTCAATTTGGTCTTGATAGAAAATGATTTTTTTTTTATTTTAAGAATTCTAGTCAAATTCCAAAATGTGTAAAATTTTAAAACGTAAGAAAGTTGTTTGTTGCTTTTACAGAATATAGCGAAAATTATACTTGTCCATGAATGGGAGAGAAATCCGAGTTCTCAGCTGTCGAAATCATGACGGCAATAACATTTCTCGCCCAAGGGAGAGAAATGATTACTTTTACTACTTTTGTAATATCAAATTTTTTCTGTCAAATGTTTATTCTCATAATTTAACCCTCTATTGCATGATTTATTTAAACATAAAAATGTTAGTTTTTACATTGAATGGTTAAAGCAATAAGGCAAAATTATATTTTTTATAAAATTTGTTAATCTTTTATTTAGTTTAGTACTGACGTAATTTTATCAGTATTTTTCGCAGCAACACGATTATCAAAGAAATGATGAAAGCGTTCGAATTCTTCAAACTTGTTTAGAGGCATAACATCCGTAAATTGAACCATTCTGGTTTTAGCGGTCTGATAAGAGACATCCAAATTAATATTCCTATGAATTGCTCCATTTCCTTAGAGTTACTTGTAATTGGTTTGTTTAGTTTTTTCTGTGTGCTGTACGACATGTTTGCTCTACCAGTTGAGAAATAAAGATAAAAATTAGTCTTCTGAAAGTTTTCCTCAAAAATAAATTTTGTTGAGGATCGAATCGGTTTTATTTATTTCGTAAGATAGCAGCACTTTACCTAACAAAAATTATGTTCCCATTTGGAAACAGTATGCAATAGAGGATTAATATATTAATACATGACATAATTATTACAAGAGTATTTTCTGAATTTCTGAATTTCCATAAATTGTATAGCTTTGATTGTAAATTAAAAGTTACATATTGTTAAATATGTTTGAAAATTTTGTGTCGAATTTCTCGAATGAATGCAATTTTCTTTTTTTCAGTTTATAGCTTGAGTGTTTTGCTTCCGCATGGGATATCTTGCTGTTTTATTAATACATCAAATATTAATTCTAGATACACTTGATGAGATTGAAGCAAAATTGTCCTGCGACTTATTTTTAAAAACGTTGAATGCAATTTTGGGTTTTTTACTTTATTTTTTAAGTGGTGTGTCTTTTTTTAATATTGTGGGGTTATCTTGTCTATTTTATATATTCATGTATTTGATCATTTTCAAACAAAGTCGATTGATTAATTTGGCATAATATTTAAATTTCCTAAAGTTATTAGTTTTGCATATTTTTTCTAATCTTTGAATGCATTTTTTGTTATTTCAGTACATCTTTCGAGCTCTTTTTTAAGGTGGGATAAATCAGTTGTTTTGTTGTAACATAAAACATTAGTTATTTCAAAAAATCAAATACTTGATAATTTTGAAGTGAATTTGTCTAGTCAATTTTGGATCATTTTTTAACCATCCACTGATGTAAAAAAATAGAAAAAAATAAGAAGGTATAGAACGCAATTTTCGCATTTTCTGCTAGTGAACATGAAACCTTTTTTAGTGTAAAAGTTTTATTTACAGGAAATGTATGGATACATATTTGGATTCCTCGTTTCGAAAACTAACAAATAGTAAATTAATCAAGGCATAATAAAGCACAATTCTAAAACTGATACAAGAACTCTTTGATATTTTTGCTATAGATAATTTACATAAAGATATTCTTTGTTAGCTGTCAAGTAAACAGAAATGCAGCCTTTTAAAAAAATAAAGACATTTAACGCCAAAGAAAACGTATAAATTATGCAAAATTTATCACATATAAACCAACTGATAGATTTCTTTCTTTTTGCAAACTTCGTATAAATCACGCCCTGATGTAGATGTAGATGCAGATGCAGATGGATAGAGTAAAATGCAATAGAGTGTGTAGGTATGTGCCTGTGTGAGCAAGCGCATGTGTGTACTTAAGTGCTGTAGCATTTTACTTCGGTGCTCGTCCGAGAAAAATGACTTAATGGATTACAGGTAATGTTTCCCCATTAAGCTAAACTTAATAAATTAATCACAAAACCGGCGGGATTCACGCTTGATAAATGCGAAAATATATTATTTCAGTCGTTTACACCGCACGATCGCTAATGTGAAATAATCAAATTTATAAATACACATTCACACTGAACACGTTTCCGAACGCGTCCGATACGCATTCATCTCTATCAGCTATTACATTAATTAAACGCCATTTTCTATGTTTGAGTTTGTAATTAATAAGCATACACTTACAACATAAATATAAAATTTTAAGCAGTGATATTTACCCACAGAGATTTATAATTATAACTGTTTCAAATAAAATAAGTACCCTGGAGTCGGTTCTGGCTCCATGTTAGGTTAACTTTTCACTTCAACAAATATAGTTCTCTATTCGCTAGGTTCGGAAATGGATAATAATTGTAATGAACAGGAGAAATTAAATGGGCTGGAAAAATATATAAAGAAAGAGAGGGTGACATCTGAGCTCAATTTAGTCTATCTCTTTGAGAAAAAGGGGAAGCCCTTCGAAAGCGTCAAATGTGGGACACCCTGTACACTAATTTAGAATTATGTTTGAAAAGTTTTATTAGGTGCACATGTGGGCATGGAATGAAACAGGGGGAGGTAGACGAGATTCGTAGTTTATTGTCCGGGCGATTCGCTGCGTGACTTCGAGCGGTCAGCATAACGAAGGCAATAATGGAGTGTTACGTACCTCATCGATTGCTGTGATTGCTGTTTGTGTTGACTGACTGGGGATAGGGTTAATGGGGTTCCGGGAGGTTCACAATTGTTACACTTATTTATTGCCATCACTTACAACTTCAATAGGCTCAATCAAAGAGGATAATAATTTAAACGTATTACTAATATGATAAGTTATAAACAAAAAATAATAACTGCAAGTAATATAAATTTTGCATATATTCAATTTGAAATGATTTTAATCCCGGAGATAATTACTATAATTAATACTATAAAGTTAGGAACGCCAAAGTGCCTGAATATTGTACTAAAGCGAAACTGAGTGGCTAACCACTGACAGATATAGGAATATGCCAACGGCGCCAAATATAACAATAATATTTTTCTAGAATTAGAATTTTATTGGTCTTTAATTATTAATTGATTATTAATTACAATATAAGACTGATCATTAACATAAACATAATACTAATTTAACAAACGATAAAGTATAGTAGTACAAAATTTTAAAAGATAACGAAATAGTACGTACACTTAATTAAAATTTCAGTTAATGCTTTTAAATCTTGAAGACAATTAATAAATTCATTAATATCGTAAAAGGCATGTTCGGAGAGGAATGTTTTTAATGTTGATTTGAACTTTTTATTCGATAACGATGTTATTTTATTTGGAAGCTTATTATACAAGTTAACTCCGGAACTATGAGATTTTTTGGCATATGTATGTTTACATTTGTATTCGACAATTTTGTTGTTATTTTAAGTTTGGTAATCATGGACATCGCTATGATTTTTTAAAGTTCCCTTCAATAACATATGTTTTCAAAATAAATTTGTATTTGATAAATTTATTTTTACATGTTTCTGTTTAGTGCAAGTTAAACATTAGTCTTATGATTCTTTTTTGCGATATAAATAATTGACTTAGTTCAATAGACCAAACCGATATTGTTATATACAGTGGAACCTCACTTATACGAAGTCCACTTATACGAAACACTCAGTTATACGAACACTTCTCTTTTCTCGGCGATACTCCCGTAAGGCATGGGTACTTAATTATTCACTTACCCATACGAAACATCCACTTATACGATGGGATGATCGGTCCCCCACCGTACATTTTATTCAGTTATACGAAGGAAGCACGGGTTGTTCCGCGATTCGTTTACGATAGAACCGGTTTTCTTGCCTCTACCCATCCACACTTCTCTTTCGCTCACGTATTTTGATTTTTCTGAAAACCCCGTCGTTTTGTTGTGTTTGCAGCAGGTGCCCGCCCGTTTTTGTTTTTCGCGTATTAACAAAGTGAACAAACAATGAGTAAGAAAATATCAAAATTCGTTGTAGGGTTTTTGAGAAAATGAAGAAAATCTAGTCGACCGTTTGCGTTTTTCAGTGCAGCAATTTTGATAAAAAATTCCGGAAAAAGTAGAGATAACGTGTCTCTTTTTTTACAGCTACATATGTCTGGAACATTTCCTGGAAAATGTATTAAAATTCGTCAAGGGGGTTTTGAGAAAATTAAAAAAATCTAGTCGAACGTTAGAATTTTGTAATATTATATAACTTGCAAAAAAAAATCGAAGTTCGAGAAGTATTCGCTGTTGTATATGTCTGACATTATTCATTTACTCATTTATTTATTTATTCATCCTGAAATTGTATATAAATAGTACCCGCCTTAAGCTGGCCATATGGGCCACATCCCCGAGGGCGAAAAAAATAATATTCCGAAAAATTAGTAATAACTTTTTTTTTAATTTTTGTTTTATTTTATAGCTATGTATGTCCAGAATATTTCCAGAAATATTTATTGAAATTCGTTGCAAAATTTTTGAGAAAATGAAGAAAATATATTCGATTGTTTGCAATTTTTCAAAACAACGATTTTGATGAAAAATTCCTGAAAAACTAGTGATAACATCTTTTTGGATTTTTCTCTTGTTTTATAGCTACATATGTCTAAAATATTTCCTGAAAAATTTATTCAAATTCATCAAGGGATTTTTGAGAAAATTAAGAAAATGTAGGCGAATGGTTGCATTTTTCAATACAGAGATTTTGATACAAAGTTCCGGAAAAACTAGTGTTAACATCTTTTTGGATTTTTCTTTTGTTTTATAGCTACATATGTCTGGAATATTTCATTACAGGGTTTTTGAAAAAATCCAGAAAATCTAATCGTATGTTAGCGTTTTACAAAACAGAGTTTGATGAAAAAATCCGGGAAAACTAGCGATAATGTCTTTTCGGATTTTTTCATTTGTTTTATAGCTACATATGTTTAGAATATTTTCTGAAAATTCACTAAGCGGTTTTTGAGAAAATTAAGAAAATCTAGTCAAACGTATTTTGTAATGCAGTGATTTAGATGAAAAGTTCCGGGAAAACTAGTGATAACGTCTTTTCGGATTTTTCATTTTTTTATAGCTACGTATGTTTAGAATATTTTCTGAAAACTTTATTAAAATTCACTAGTGGGTTTTTGAGAAAATTAAGAAAATTTAGTCATACGTATTTTGCAATGCAGCGATTTAGATGAAAAATTCCTGAAAAACTAGTGATACCGTCTTTTGGATTTTTCTTTTGTTTTATAGTTACATATGTCTCTAATATTGCCTATTTTTTTTAATTCGTTGTTAAATTTTAGAAAAAATGAGAAAAATCCAGTCGAATGTTCGCATTTTGCAAAACAACGATTTTGATAAAAGAATTCCGGAAAAACTAGTGATGACGTCTTTTTATGTGTTTCCTTTATATTTATAACAATAAATGTCTGGAATATTTCCTTAAAAAAAATATTTGAATTCGTTGCAGGATTTTTGAGAAAATTAAGAAAATCTAGTAAAATGCAGGGCAGAAAGACCTTCGGTCGATAGCCCAGACAGACTAACAACCTCATTTTGTATATTTCGAATTACTCTACTTTTGTTAATTTATGTTTTTATTGTCTGAATAAAGATTGTCTCTCTCTCTAGTAAAATGCTCGTATTTTGCCATGTAGCGATTTTTATTAAAATAAATCTGGAAAAATCAGTGATAAAGTCTTTTTAGATTTTTTTCCTTTTTTTTTATAGCTACATATATCTGAAATATTTTCTGGAAAATTTATAAAAAATCGATTTTTGAGAAAATGAAGAAAATCCAGTGGGATGTTTACATTTCCAGAGCAGAGACTTTGATGACAAAATCCGAAAAGGATAGTGATAACGCCTTGTTGAATTTTTCTTTTGTTTTATAGCTACCTATATTCGGAATATATTCTGATAAATTTATTAAAATTCAATAAGCGGTTTTTGAGAAAATTAAGAAAATTTACTACAATTTTCGCTTTTTTCAATGCAGCGGTTTTGATGAAAAAATCCGGAAAAACGTCTTTTTGGATTTTTCTTTTATTTTATAGCTACATACAGGGTGGAAACTTTAACTGGAACAAATTCGGTATTTGTGAAATGAGAAGTTCCAGAAAAAAATCTTCGGACACGTCGATTTTTGTTTTTTATTGCGCACGTTTTAGTGTCTTTAAAAATAGTATGACATCATTAGTCTTTCACGTATGACGTCATAGACATTTTTTTTAATGAAACCCGTTTTTTTAATTATTTAAGAAATTGAAAAAAATATTTCAGATTTGAAGGAATGTATTCGATGAAATGAAATGTATCAAAATGTAAGGGATGAGTTTTATCACCGATTGGCTTTTTGCCAAGGGAGGAACGGTGCTCATTTTGAACATTTGATACATTAAATAAGTTCAATTTTTTTTTTCAATTTCTGAAATAAAAAAACCAAAAAAAAAACAAAATATTTTTACAATGTCGTAAAGAGAATAAAAAGGGCTAGAAATTCTAGAAATTTAGAGAAATAAAGAAAAATGGTTTTCATTTTGAAAAAATGTCTATGGCATCATACGTGAAAAAATAGTTTTGTTAAATTGTGGCCTTTCTATTGCGAATCGTGAAGGGACGCCTATTGATTTCTCCACGTAGAGATTTGTTGTCTTTTTGTTTCTCATGCAAACTTTACCCCCCGTGATGTGATGTTTTGGTTTGGCAATATGTGGATATCCGAAGAAATTCATGATGTAGCCAACGATGAAGAAACATCTGGACCATCAGGTGACAAGACGCAAACCAAATTTAGATCCGCGAGTAAGATTTTCTCAAGATAGAAAAACATATTTGAGAAAAAAGTCTCTGGGGTCACCCGCAAAGACGTTGTCGTACGTATGAAAACACTGCAGGACTGCAACGTACCCCTTCATTGAAGTAACTGCTTTGAAAAATATTATACATTTAAGCATTATTTGTCGCTTAAATAGATGTTAGTTATATATGTATTTTATTTAAAAGTTTTATATGAAAAATACTTGTTTGGATGTAGCAATAATTTTCAACATGTCATTGATCATTGTGAATACAGTACGAATTTTAAATTTTATAATAAAAAAATTACTATTGCAAATGTTACAACTTACACAAAACTTTCAAACCTTAAAAATGTATCGGCTACAGGCATAAGTTCGCGCGTAACTAACCCGGACTGTAATGCGTTAAGACGAAACGTATCCTGATAGATAGGAAGAGGGGATCCAATTAGATGGCCAGCAAAGTCACCAGATCTGAGAGATGTCTTCTTGTGGTGATTCCTGAAAGATTATGTCTAACAAGAAAGACCAACAACTAGGTCTTATGGGCCACAGCCCATAAAAACCTGGCCATTGAATTAAAAAAAAATCGCTTCTTTTAAGTTTAGTTCCATTATATAACATCAAGAAGGAATCAGTGCACACTAATCTAACGCTTAGAGTGCATTCCAGTCACACGTTTTTGTTTCCCGCGTCTCGGAAGTCACCAATCAACTGCTTACTAGAACTAAAAAAAAAATATTTCGAATAGATGTTCACGCGTGAGTAGTGTGAGTAGTGTGATTTGGGGGAACTGTTACGACGTTTTCATCAACATGCGGTATGCATAGGACCTCTAAGGGTAAGTTAAGCCCTTTTTCAATTTATTAAAACGAATAACATCCACAGTAAACAAATAAACATTCTAACATCTTTTTTGCAAATCGAATTTTAGACAAAGTGAGTACTACAAAATTAGCACCGCGCGGCACCGCTTTGTTATTAAGCTTGTATGACGAGTTTATATGTACTTCATTGGATTTTACAAAATTTAGCTGCCCGAAATTGCCCGAATTTATTTTATCGCAACATTTCGTGAAAATTCGTTGCAAGCACTTGCAAACGCTTTAGTTATTTTTGACATGCCCGGATATATAACCTAATAAATAAATATATAAACAATGAATAATGAATATACATATAATAAATAAATTATATAAATAAATAACATAATAAATAAATAAAACGAATTGCATAACAAAATGAACTCAATTTAGAATTATTTTATTTAATATTTACAAAACCACAAATCGTACGCTCACCAAACGCTACATCATTGTAATTGTTGAAAAGGTGTCTATTTAAAAATGTAAAAATATGCAGAGTAATTAATTTAAAAAAACTGCTGATGACATCATATCTTGAAAATTAGGGTAGCTTTTGAAAATCAAAGTAAGTCGCTGAATAGAAAAAACAAAACTATAAACATTTCTTTTAAAAGTAATGAGAAAAAAACAGACGTTTAGCCAGAAATTAGGTGTTACGACATATTTGACTGCGTGTTTGACCATTTTGCAATATTAAAATGTTAAATTTTAACATTAATTGAATCTGCCATTTTTATTGTTAAAACTTTTATAATACATTCAACCAGCGACCTTAGAAACGCTCTTAAATGCAATCTTGCGCGAATTTGATTAATTTTGACATATTTGGTCCACCACGTCATTTTGAATTTCAAAATTTTGACATCGCATTCATTATCAACGACCTCAAAAGCAATTTTGCGCAAATTTTATGAATTTTGACATATTTGATCTGCCATATTGATTCCCTTATTTTGAATTTCAAAATTTGGACATCGAATTCGTAATCAGCGACCTCAAAAACCTGGATTACCAAAAGATTTTGCAATTATACAGGGTCTTCATTTCAAAAGGAGCCACCCTGAATAACTTTGGATCTGAAGTAACTACGGTTTTAAGAAAAAATTTTGTTTTCGAGGGGGAACTTAAAAAACCCTTACCCCCAGCCACCCCATCTTTATAATTTCAAATGGCACCCCCTATTGTGCAATACCTCATTTTAAAGGGCATAAAAAATACTATGCAGCATAGCAAAAATTATTGAAATCGGTTCATTTGTTTTAGAGAGAGAGAGGTGGTATTCATTTCAAAATAAGCCACCCTGAATAACCCTGGTTCTGAAGAAGTCACGGTTACAGGAAAAAAATTGTCAATTTTGTTTTGAGGGGGGACTTGAAAACACTGTTTTTAGAATTTTATCTTTCACCCCCTCACCCCCAGCCACCCCATATTTATAATTTCAAATGGGATCCCTTTTTGTGCGACACCTCATTTTAAAGGGCATACAAAATACTATCCAGCAAAGCAAAAATTAATTTAAATCAGTTCATTTTTTTCAGAGATATTCATATCAAAATATGCCACACCAAATATTGTGTGGCTGGGGGTGAAAGAAAAAATTATAGAAACAGTGTTTTTCAAGTTCCACCCTCTAAAATAAAATTGACGTATTTTTGCTTAAAACCGTAACTACTTCAGATTCAAAGTTATTCAGGGTGGCTCCTTTTGAAATGAAGACCCTGTATGTACATTTTCATACGATGGCCAGGTTTTTTTGGGCTGTGGCCCACTGTGCGCCGACACAATTCAAAGAATCCAAGCAGCGTGCAACAATATTTTGCATACAGTGAAGAATTTTGAACGAAGAATTCAGCATTGTCAGAAGGAGAACGGTGCAACATTTGAGCATCTAATTGCCTAAATGTCTGCTGAAATATCAGCCCTTTTTGGGGCTACATGATGTACAAAATCCGACCGTGCAACCTCGCCGTGGTGTACATCGGGTAACGCTAATGCCGGCGGTAAGATGACACTCCCCATGTCAATGGTGAGTGAACAAATTATCAAGATTTTGTGTTGCAATCCGTCTGCCCTTTGGCAAAAGTACAAAATGTATTCTTAGGAATATTCGAAGAGTATTAATTCCAATACGCATTCGTATCGTGGTATTCATTAAAGATGTTACACGAATTTCCCATTCCACTTCGCGGAGGGGAAGAGAGTTTTTATTTTACCACTGGCCATCAAAAAATATTTACCGATTGTATGCGCCATTTTTGAAAAAAAAATCTAATATTGACGCATCTACCGCCATCTATCAGCAGTTAAAAAGAAGTAAATTATACATACTTACGGTCCCCGTAAAGGCCGTTTTCGACGGGAAATGTTTTCATTTTTGCGACTACAACGCTATTTATCACGAATTATAAAAAAAAGTAGAATAAAACCTACACAATGTATAGTGTAGAATCCAAATCTACAATAAAAAATAAGAATTTGCACACCTTCCCGACCCCTGGGGGGTGAAAGTAGAGAAAATTTTATAGGATCGGATGCCCCCCTCGAAACCATTAGACTTTTGTTAGGAACATTTTTTTAACGTTGCATATTTGCTGAGATATTCCAGTGGATAAATTAAAATGGATCACCCGATATAACTTGTAAAAGATCGAGAGAGGTAATTTACTACTTACTTTAATTGCCAAAATATTAGGGCCCCTTTGCCCTCCTTAATGAAGTATGATTAGGAATTAATGAATTAAAAGTTTGCCTAAAATTGTGGTTACAACTGTAATGGTCTACATTTATCAAATTTATCTGAGTTATGCCTGATGAAACATCACATTTAAAAATATACAACGATACGACTGAACATTCTCTCTGCAACCTCCTTCCTTTCTTGTTCCTAACAATTCTTTAAAGCGTGCTACCATGTATCAATGTCTATACCCTTTAAACTTCCTTCAAGTAGCTCTGTAGTTGCTTTTCACTACTTTTATCGCTTTTTCCAAGCACGTTTTCTTCTTACTTTTGCACTCCAGTCCAAAACTAATGTTAGAATTTTTCACCTCTTTCTCCTCCACCCTTCCATCTTATCGAGCCTTTATTGCTCTTCTTAACGCCCTCTTGGCTTCCCTATTTATAGTATATTGAACAACATGTTATGAAAGTGCTCCGTTGTTTAACGAGAGAAACTTTTCAAAAACGAACGCTTGAAATTATTGAAAATGATTTTAGTTGAAAGAAATGTCATTTTCGAAACTAAAGTTGGAAAAATTACTTTTTTCAGCAGAAAGAGTAGATCTTGACTATTTAAAACCAGTGGAAATGATTTTAAAATTATAGATTGCACCTGTAAATTGGAGGAACACCAACAGTAAAAACAACAGGTGTATTTATTTGCCATTTTTTTAAGAACAGCCTTCAGCAGCTCTTGAATAATATCATATGTCGATTTCTGATCTTCTGATCCTATCTCATCTTATAAGTACTTGATCGGAATGAAATCTGCGCTTATAGCTCCATAACCATTATCATGCTAGAACTGAAATTTTCATAAGGACCTAGCACAGACACCACATGATTCGTAACAAAGTTAAAACACATTACTAGATTTTAGACAAAGCACACAGTCACTGAAACTAGATACTAAGATCACCCAGCATTCGAAATATAGAAAAGATACTGTTCAATGCTAGAACATTATGAATAAATACTTACTTTCAAATTCATAACAAGGAAAATGTGAATGGAGCAACGTTTTTATCTGCAACTATTGTTGTGGCTGCTGATTATTAGAAACCAATTAATGTTTTTCGCCGGGTAGATCTTGGCTTGATCGTTGCCTCCTATAGAATATTCTAAAAGTTTGTGGTTTTGGAAACACAAGTGACAGCTCGTCGAACTAGATTAGTCGTGAATCCATTTGTCGAGACACCTTGAACGTATTCCGGATGTCAACCTGAACCACTCCCTAACATTTAAGGGTGATTTAAATTAAGATCATTCTTAATAATACATAAATAAATATTTATACTGGAAATAAACTGACGGAAAGGTTTCAACCTTACATTAAATTATTGATCTTATTAGAAAATATCGATCAATAAAATTATGTCTCAGTAAAAGTAATCAAAAGCGCTATACAACACATAAAGGAACCGTTAGTTTATATTATAAACAGGATTCTAGAATCAGGTATTTTTCCAGATTATCTAAAGTACTGAATAATTAGACAGGTTTTTAAAAAGGTGGTCCTAGTGACTTGAACAATTATAGAGATATTAGCTTGCAAACTCACTTTGCAAAAATTGTTGAAAAGGTGATTAAATATCGAATTGTAAATTTTTTTGACAAACATAATATATTTCACACGTCTCAACATGGATACCTAAAAAATAAATCCACGACCACAGCGATGGTTGAGTTAATCAACATAATAAGTAGCGCCTTAGATAACAAAGAAAATCCGGTAGGGTTATTTATGGATTTGTCTAAAGCATTCAATTGCATAGATCACGATATACTACTTGAAAAAAAAATACAAGTATGGTATAAGAGGCGTCAACTTTAAGTTGATTAAATCGTACCTATGTAAGAGAATGCAAAAAGTACAAATACAAAGAGGACATGAAAGCTTTGAATCAGAATTATTGGAAATCACTAGGGGTATACCGCAAGGGAGTATTTTGGGACCAGTGTTATTTGTAGTTTATATAAACGACATCTTTGGGGAAATAAATAGCGAGAGCAAATCGGTTGTCAGTTATGTAGATGACAATAATATCATTGTAAGGGATTCGAATTTTCAAAATATCCACATTGCAGCCAATAACGTTTTTGATGAAACTCAGACGTGGTTCAACAAAAACAAATTATTTCTTAATGAAGAAAAAACAAAATGTGTAGTATTTAGTACAAAACGAGCTACACATAATTTACCTGAAAAGTTAACATTGGGATCAGTAGATATAGAAATATCATTGGAGTGCAAATTCTTGGGAATTTGTATTGACAAAAATGTGGATTGGTCAAATCATATAACAGGACTAAATAACAAGTTAAACGGTACTATACACTGCATGAGAACAATTAAACCATATGTGAGTAACGATACACTAAGGATGGTATACCATGCTTATTTTTGCTCTTTGATGCGCTATGGTATTGTTTTTTGGGGTGCAGCAAAAGAAGCAAATAATACTTTCATCACATAAAAAGCGGTAATAAGATTACTTTATAATATTAAGTACAGGGACTCTTGCAGGGGGATTTTTAAAGCGAACTATCTTTTTACAGTAGTCGCCATGTATATCTATGTAATGTAATCTTTATATATCAACATAAACATCTATTTCATGACAACCTTAATATAAATCCACACAATACAAGAAATGTAAACTTAAACTCATTAACAATGTTCGAAAAGGCCCCACATTACATGATGATGCGGCTATACAATAGATTTCCGGCAGATTATCGCAAAATTAAACGAATTAATATGTTTAAAAAAGAGTTAAAAGCATTGTTAATCGAAATTGAACCTTACTCAATAGATGAGTATTACTCATATGTAAATACGATTTGTATCGCACAGTTTTTTGACAATTTTCCTTAGTATGTACCTAACTCTAACTTATGTACATTTTATGTACTGCTATAAGAAATAAATATTATTATTATTATTTAACAATAAATAACCTTGATAGCTCATTTGATAAGTGCATATGAAATACTTAAGTAGGCGACTTGAAATTAAGCATTCAACTATCAATAAAATTATATAAATGTTCAATAATAGTGTTGCAAAAACAACAAGAACGCGAACGAAACCGATACATTACGTATTTATCAATTTTCCCATAGCTTGATCGAAGGAGAAAGCACAGTCGATTTGCATTCAATTATTAAAACAGTACCTTTAATGCGCTCATTATACCGGCTTAACGAGCATACTAAATACCAACGCAGACGTTAATTAAACAATATGATCCACTTCCATTATTCCATACTTCATCTCTCCGCTTCGGCGACTTCTCAAATCGAATACAAAACACTCATTACCGCTTTTTTCCGTCATCCCCACAGGCCTCGTTCGGTCGTTTAAGACCCGTTTCCCGCTATTAAATATTATAATTCGGGCCTGTCTCCGAACCGCTGCTATGTACGCTATTGTTTAGTGAAAACAATAAAAAGTTATGATACAGTTTGTCCTCCTCGTACTCGTGGTGTGGTATTATTGTGGGGCTCTTGAACTGTCCACTGTCAGCACACGGGACCACTTTTTCTGTCAACGCCACAGCGGACACAGCGAGACACAGATTGATTGCACGAATCGTCTCTTTAGTATTCCAGGTATTCACGTAGAACTGACTCAGTAATTGACCCATTAATGTACAAATTGTGTTTGTCTATCTAATTTCGTATTCAGGTAGCTATGAAAGGCTTTTGTTTGCCCAATAGATGCGTGTGTACGATTAAATAATGATTCAGATATTATTGTTTTGCCGCAAGGTTTTGGTGAAATTATGATTCGTTTGTAATGTTATCCCGGAGATCTAATATATTTTTTCTGCAGCCGTCCCGAAAATAAAACTTTCAGTATGATTTATTAAATTGAAAGTACCACTTTAAATCGTACTGAAAGTAGTTATGTTCGGGACGATTTTGTTTCACTTTCGGAACGATTTCTTTACTTTCGGGACGATTTTTGCTACATTCGGGACGATTTTGCATATATGTAGGCGGCCTTGACAAAAATATCAACTTCGTATTTAATTATGACAGCGCTTGTCATGAAACATTCGTACGTGTTTTTGCTTTTTTAACATACAAAATGGCTGCAGAAAAAATATTGTACGTGACACGTAATCTATTATATTATCACTATGTTTGCAAAACAAATATCACAAAAGAAACAGCGTGTGTACAATGTATATTTGATTCGCGGCAAAAAGGATCCCGTGGGTGTTTTAATTCGATGTGAATTTATATTTGGCGTCGATCGATGCTTTGCACGAGATACGAGAAACAAATGTAAACATAACCTGAGTTTCTATATACGTTTAAGCTAGTACCTATGTAGCATACTATACGCTTTAACTGGTTTCAACTAACTTGGAAATAGTTAACTAACGATTTTCGAAAAAAGCAATTTTTTGTTTCAAACCAATAAAATATTTGACATAAGTATTTTAACGGCGACTTCAATAGTATATAGTGTATCAAGGGCCGAAAATAGGCTTTGGCAACCCGCCGCTTTTAGCAACACGAGCGAGCGAAGGGTTGCTAAAAGTGAAGGGTTGCTAAAGCATTTTGGCATGACTTACACTCGATATTTTTTCGCCTGCCTTAAGTAAAAACAGTGTTTCAGGAAATTTTATATCGCGCACCATCGAACTGTCACTGTCAGATTTTTACATAGCCTACTCATATTTCGCGGAAGGTTGTCTAGATTATGTATATTATTTTTTCGGCCCTAGATACGCTAAATCATAGTTTCGGCCCGATTTTTATGGCCGAAATATATGGTTCCGGTAGAGGCAGGCGAAAATAGTGTAACACAATACATCTCGAATATTACTTGCAAGTCTTCTGAAATAAGGGAAGTTGCCAAGGAAACGATAAACATGTACATCGAGCGTTGTGTAAACTCGGATGAAACTGACGTTTAAAACGTCAAAATTATGAAAGATGAAAAAATTAAAGTTCAAATTCAAAAACTCAGTTTACTCAAAAACTAAAGAGATTTTGAAAAAAACGTATTCTTTATAAGTTGTTAATTGCATTCTCTACAAATATTATTAACAAAAAGTTACTGTAACTATTATCGTTTCATAATTATCAACCAAAAATGAAAAAAAAATTAATACAATTTTTTCCAGAATAGCAATGCTTTTATGAAAAATATGTTCAAACAAAATATGTTAATTTCTTTGTTGTCTTCAATATTTGTTGAAAGTTTCATATCAATTGCTCTATTAGTTGTTGAGATACACGCGCGCGCGCAGACACACCATCATACCGACACCCCCCCCCCCCCACACACACACAAAAAATTTTCATGATCACAATACAATATCAAGGGAGAGAAATGCATGATTTGATGCAACGTACCGAGGGAAAACTAGCATTCTCTCGTGTGATATATATATATTTTTTTCGCAAACGGGATATTGAGAGAAATTATTACCTTGGGAGCGAAGTAATCATTTCTCTCCCTTGGGCGAGAAATGTCATTTCTTTTACGATTTTGACAGCTGAGAACTGGACTTTATCTCCTGTTTATGAAAAAAGAGCTTTATCTGACAAATATATTAAAAAAATTGCTTCTAAATAAAATAAATGACCAAACAAATCATTGGAAAAAGCTGTTGAAAGCTGATATGATATTTTTTTCTCTTTCCACATGAATTATTCCGTGACCAGACACATCCGCACAGGAAGACTGCTCACGCTAAAACTGCGCACAAAAATGTGCGCACAGCGAAAACTCCGCACGTGAAAACTCCTCACACGGAATAATGCTCACACGGAAAACTCCGCACACAGAAAATAACGCACAGTGATAATTGCGCACACGAAAATTGCTTACACTGAAAAATGCTCACACGGAAAATTACTCACTTTTATCAATCCTCACAGGGTGCGCACAACAAAACCTTAAAAACCTCTAATGCAATTATAATACATTTAACTTTAAAATTAACATTTATTTTTAATAATAATAATAATAATGTAAAGGGTGAGTTTTTTTCGATGTTTTTCTATGGGGATCTCGGAAACTATAAGAGTTGGAGAAACGGTTAAATGGGCAAAGAAGTGTAGTTTTACGAGTCCAATAAAATAACACTTTGAGAGTTTTCAAAGAAGTAAAGGGTAACTAGATATTGATCTTAAAATGATCTACAACTTTGTCCTTTAGTGTTTTTTCCATTTTTTCCATTTTTTAAAATATCTACTTTTTTGAAAACCCTGTATTTAACGGGATTCACCCCGTACATTTAAGAATTAATTAGAATATAAAATTTAAAACAAAATATAAAATAAAATATTAATATAAAATATAAAAATACAAAAGTTAAAGTTAAACAAAAAAACAAGTAAAAACAATACAATGCAATATGCTAGACATAGATAATGAAAATAATGAAAACCCCCGCAAGAAAGTTCCAATTATCTAAATTTGACCACAAACAAATACCGATGGATCTATTCGTGATAAATTAGAGTAGTAGTAAACAATGTTTTATTAGGGCTATCGACCTATCGGTCTTTCTGCCCTTATAAATTAGATTTAAACAGTTTAATTTAAAATTGGCGTTACTTATCAGGCCATTCGCTACAATTAAAGTTCATGACAAGGGTGCATCGAAAACCAATGAGTTTAAATACAAAGGAGCAATCAATGTGACAATTAATGTGATCATTGAAATCGAGTCAACTTTAAAATGTGTACTCTATGATAAAAAAAGTCAGAAAAAAATATATTGTTTTAAGAGTTTAAAATTAATTGAAAAAATTATAGATTTCGGATTTCGAATAAAAATTAGTGCCAAATCCGACATTGAAAAGAAACGTTGAAAAATGGTACGATTTAAAAAATTAATCATTGAATGAATACTTTTTTTCATTGGTTATTTAAGCTCCAGAAAATAAACCCTTTCGATGGTGAGAAAGCTAACTGCAAGTGGTATTTGGTAAGAAGGTAAATGTAATTATGATTCTGTACGATTTGTCAATGAGATATTGACTTGATGGTCTCTCTACTAATGCCGTATTTTTTTGTATACATTATTGTAGCATAACATAAATGAACTATTGACCTGATGGTCTCTATTACACCGTTATTTATGTATTCAGATGGTATTAAATCGCATTGAAAAATTCACAATAAATTATTCACTCAATAAAGTTTAATTAATTTCATTTAATCGCTTACCAATAGTAGGAACTATCTTCATAACTGATAATCCATTTCCATCAATGTAATTTTCAGTATTCTCCACACACTAAAACACGCGAACACTCACTCACTAGGTGGAAGGTAAACTGCCGAATCGAACGGTTTTCAATGACTAAAAAGAGATTTAATCTGGAATGGGTTCATGCATCGTGGATAAGGATTGATAACAGACGACGAAAGAATGTGTTTTTGCAAACATCTACGCCGGATACTAATTGCCTCCGGGGCAAAGGTCAAATGATTCGGCGGTTCGCACCTGGCAAAATTTTCCAGTTCCACCGGTGAGTTTGTTCGGTGTTTTAGATTTTAACACCGCGAGAGAGTGTTATTCTTAAATTTTAATTTTTGAGTTCACTGGAATTTCAAATACTTTCATTTGATCATGGGGCGAAGTTGTGAAAATTTCTAGCAAGTTCGCCTGCTCGAAAAAAATAGAAAAATAATAGCTATCGACGTTAAACTTTCTAGAATAACTAGAAATGCACTCTAGATTATAATTTCGTGAAAATCCATTTACACCCCATCACTGGATTTTAAAATATTTTCATTTGATGAGGCGGAGAAGTTGTGAAAATTGAAATATACGAAACAGCAGAATCATCGTTTATGAATACACGCTCTGTAGCGTAAATGTAGTATAAGCTTTGGAGTGTTACAACCCTCTATTAGAATCTTCCAAACACATGCATATAGATCCAGTAAAATTTAATTCTAATCTAGATCTTCAATGATCAAACCTTAATAAAAATAAAAGAAAATAAATTTAACATACCTGTGATGGCATTATCAATAAATTGTTTATTCAAATTAATATATTAAACATTTATTCTTTTAATTAAAAACACAGTACATTGTTGCTTTTAAATTAATGTGAAATGTAATAATTATAGCAAAAATATTTGTTGTGCGCACCCTGTGAGGATTGATAAAACTGAGTACTTTTCCGTGTGAGCATTTTTCACTGTGAGCAATTTTCGTGCGAGCAATTATCACTGCGCGTTATTTTATGTGTGCGGAGTTTTCCGTGTGAGCATTACTCCGTGTGAGGAGTTTTCGTGTGCGGAGTTTTCGCTGTTCGCAGTTTTCTGTACGCAGTTTTCGCGTGAGCAGTCTTCCTGTGCGGATATATCACCGAACCATTATTCTATTTCCCCACTTAAATCCCCCATAACAAATATAAACTTGCGTGCGTAGAAATCGGCCCACTATAAACTTTTGACTTTTTTTTTAGAAACTATTAAACGATAAGCATTCTTGATAAATTTTAACTCATATTAAAACATATTAAATTGTCTTTTAAACGGCATATTTTTATTTGATCTGATGGATAGTTGCTAAAAGGAAAAAAAAACAGTTAAAGTCAAAAGATTACAGTGGGCCGATTTCTATGCATGCAAGTTTATTTTCTAAACCCTCATTTATTTCATTTTGTATTGTTTTAAAACATTCAACTTGCATCTTCGTTCTCTCCATATGCTTCTATTGGGGTTCGTGTTTTCTCTACTACCATACTCACTCTCCTGCCATCCTTTATAATGACTTTGAGTCTATTTGGTGAAATTATGAATCCTAACCCACCATTCGCACTTTCTTTTTCATATACTCCTAACCAAAGCATCCTGTATCCTTTATGAATTCTTTTCAGTTTTTTACCCGTTCTTTTTGTTTCTATAATCCTCAAAATTTATATTTGGTGTTTTATCATTTCTTTCACTAATTCCTCTTCTTTTCGTAACTTCCATGTACCTATTTTCCTTTTTCTCATTCCTTTTTGTTTCATCTTCCGTTTTCTGTTGTTGTTCCTTTCTCACGTCCTTGTTATTTGCTTTAGTCGTCGCCACTTAAATCTTTGTCCTTTGTCCTCAATTTTTGACAACTTTTCATTCATCATTTTTCCGGTGGTTCCGTAGTTATTCTTTATATTATCAGTTTCTTGCAGCCGACACTTGTGTTTTCTCTTGCAATGCTTCTAATTTCTCACGAACTGAAGTAAATAATATAAATATATTTGGACGGGCTGAAAGATTTCAGTCGATTGGCATTTGTAACTCGTAAAGTTTCAATAAAGTGTGTTTATCATTATATTTGGGTTTCCCACTGCTAACCCGTTAGGCTAATTAAACATATATCAACAATTGCAGCAAAAATAAATGTGAAACTTTAACATTTACGTTTTATTATTAAGTTTATAATGGAGTTGTAAGGTAACACCCTTGTCAGTTCAATATTCCAATTATTTATGTTTGTTATTATTGATTTACCGAATAAACACATGATTCTAATAGTATATTATTAAACGAGTGAGAAAGTTGGCCATTGCCACGAGGGTGAAGTTTGCAACACGAGCCGTAGGCGAGTGTTACAATCCACCCGAGTGGCAATGGCCAACTTGCTCACGAGTTTAATACTATACTTTTTCGCATTATATTAAATAATTACCTAAAGATATTTCTGTTTATAATAAATTATAACGAAGAATTTTTCTCATATTTGGAAATTGAGGCATTCCGCTGATAAAATTAGGATGTTTATGAATTCATGTTTTCAATAGTAACCGTAGTAACAAAACAAATTTGGTTACTAAAAAGCGGGATCCCGCACGATTGGACTGGCCATTTTCAATCCCGGGCGAAGGAACGTACGAGTAAATGCAAGAACATCGCTCAATATAAAAAACGCACACTTTTTGTCTCCGCCCGTCTCGTGTGGGATTAGATCCTTCAAATTTTTTAGTCTGCTTAAAATTCTACGCGCCACTCCAATGGCGACGGATATAACACAATAACACAGAAATTTTGACGTTTATGAAAACGTGTTTATACAAACAAATGGCAACCATAACAACAGCTAAACTGTTGGGCAATGAAACTGCTATCATTTCATTGGCTGAAATCTGTTGGGCAATGAAACTGCTATCATTTTATTGGACGTCACCTGTGGAGAAAATGATTCGGCCAAGTAATGGACAACTTTAAATTTTACGAAAACATTCAAATAAATATTTTTTATAATTAAACGATAATAGTTATAGCAAATTTACATGATTAATAATTGTAAAGAATTCCAAATTGAACAACTTATAAAGAATAAGTTTTTTTTTTTTAATCTCTTTGGTTTCTGAGTAAACTGACTATTAAACTCAACTCACCTGCTTCAATTTTAGGTTATGTCGCAGACGAGCGATATAAATTCAAAATGCGCATGCTCGCATACTAGCTCTAGGATGGAAATAGAGCGTGTCCTATTTTCATCCAATTTATTGTTCAAGATTTGATTTCTTATATTACACGATACGAGAAAAAGGTATACAATTTATTTCAATATGCATTCCTGTTCTAATGTATACGTGTCTGCTTGTGCGCGCTGTATCTCAGAAACTACTACATCAATTAACATCAAACTTTGAACATACGCCTTACTTGATAATCCAAAGAACTGAAAAGCTTTTGGTAAAATTTCGTACACCGGAAGTGGGTGTTTACCTTAACCGTTTTTTGTTTTTCTCCGAAAAAATTTTAAATATGAAAAATACTATAAAAGTACTTAAAGAAATCTTGAAGACAACAAAGAAATCAATATCTTTGGTTTCAAAATATTTTTCGTAAAATGTATCGTTTTTGAAAAATAATAGTTTTTTTTTCATTTTTGGTTTATAATTATGAAACGATAATAGTTACAGAAAATTTATTTTAATAATAATTGTAAAGAATACCAAAATGAACAATTTATAAGGAATAAGTTTTTTTCGAAATGTCTTTAGTTTTTGAGTAAAATAAACCATGAAAGCGTAAATATAAATGATACCATCAAATCTGAGAAAGTAACATGATGGCCACATCACCATTTTTATTAGTTTAATAGGAACCTTCATTTTCTTTAACCAGTTCCATATTATTTCCCTATCATTCGACAATTGAGTTAAATGCAGCTTTAAGTCAATAAATGCTAATATAAATTGTTCTCCACTGTCCGTACTTGTTTCTAACATATTCCTAATTATATGTATATGTTGCACTTCGTCTGTCTTCCTGGTCTGAAAGCTGCTTGTTCTCTTAATTCTTTTTTTTACTAGTCCTAGATTCTAGTGTATATTTTAAAACAAACTGATGACAATCATATCGCTCTGCAATTTTTGCACTTTACTGATCTTTATGGATTTCCCATCTTTTCCATGCCTCTGTATATATTTTCCATAACCAGTTTGTACCTTCTTCTCCCATTTCCAGGTCCACATCAACTTCCCCGCCTGCTTTACCAGTTTTTATGTTTGCTATTCTTTTCAGAAATTTTCTCTGCTTTTGTACTCTATTTATATATTTTCCTCTTCTTGGTTTCAGTGTTATTCGCATTTATTTTTGTACTGAGTAATTTTTTTCCAAACTTTAGTTATTTTAGTTTGGATTCGACCTTCATTATCTCTGATTGCTGTGATTTCTTTTCGTTTTCCTCCCTTCATATTTAGTATTTTTGTCCAAAAGTCTCTGTTCTTTGTTACATAAATTCTCACAACTCATTTCCAAACTCTTCCTATGTCTTTCTCTTTGTATCTCTTATTTTTTATTTTATTTATATTTTTAAATTGTATCTCTTTGTTATTTATGCCTTTTATGCATACACGCGTTTTTCCAAGATTGTACTTTATCAGTAATTTCTATTTAATATAATTAACTAATCTAGAATTAATTATTATATTGACAAGTGTAAGGCTGCCAAGCTAGTAACACAAAAAAGATTATTATTATTATTATATATTTTACTATTCGCCTTTGTCTATTGTATTTTTTTATCTTCTTTTTTGAATGTATTTCTTTCATTCTAACTTCTTCTTATACTGGGTGCTGTAAAAATGGCGGATTAATCCAATGGTATGGAGTATGGAACAAATAATGAAAAAAATCGGTATTGTATTTTTTCGAAGATATGAAGACTAAATTTTTTCATTGCTTAAAGTCTGCCTAACATTAATTATTTACACTCCAGCTCATCAAATAATTTTTTCAGAGCTACATCCTTTCATGCTTGTCAATATTATGTACAATTGGTATTTTCAAATGCGATAATTTGAATGTTAAATAATTGATTTTCCAATTGAAAAAAACTTAGCATCAGTAGATTTATTTGAATGTGAAAATCAATTATTTAACATTCAAATTATCGCATTTCAAAATACCAATTGTATATAATATTGACAAGTATGAAAGTATGTAGCTCTGAAAAATTTAGCTGATGATCTGGAGTGGAAACAATTAATGTTATGCAGATTTTAAGTAATGAAATAATTTACACTAAAGTCTTCATATCTTCGAAAAAATACAATACCGATTTTTTTCATTATTTTTGCCATACTCTCGACAACGTGCCATTGAGTTAATCCGCCACTTTTACAGCACCTTCTATACTTCTGTTTTCACTTCCTTATTCCACCATCTTGTCTTAACTCGCCATTGAAGTTTTGAGTTCACATAATTCTGTTGTAGTATTTTTAAATACATATTTAAACATGTTCCATCTCTCTTCCAGTGTCCATATGACTTTTTGGTATAATCAAATATAAAAGTATTCATATCTACTACACACGGCACAAAATAAACTTTACCTATCCCATTCATAAGTACAGGGTGGGCAAAATTCGATGTTTATATAGGGGATCTCGATAACTATAATAGATAGAGGAAAACTGAATTTATTTATCATCTTTTGTTTTCGAGTTATAGCTAAAAAGTATTTTTTTCCATTTTCGATATATTGCAATATCTCAGTTGATTATCATTTGACAATAATAAAAGTTATATGTTGTTGAGATACTTTTTTTAAAGAATAAAATAAGAACAGAATTCCGATATCTTCATTAATATGAAAGTTACAACATAAAGTTTTTTTTTAATATAACTAATAGTTTTCTCTTTTCAACGAAATATAGCATGTGGGGTTTGTATCTGTAATTTCATTAAAATCTAGTAAAAATTAATATTTTTGAAACATCAAATTTTCTCACTTTCTTCTTAAACGGCTTGTGTTATTTGCAGACACATTAATTGTTTCTTATTAAACAAAAAAAAATGTTTTGCGGTTTGCCGTTTATGTTTGCTCGTTAGAAAATAGTCTATTATTGATTTTTCCGTTAAAGCAGATTCGCTCTTCTTGTATTTGTGTATCTTCTTTCGTTTTAACGTTGTATATGCTGTTATTAAGTTGTTTTTATTATTCTATTTTATTATTCTATCTACATTGCTGTTGATTCTCTCTTCTCCTTTTCCCTTTATGCTATTGCTCAATTCTTCTATTTTCCCACTTGTCCATTTAAATCCTCCATAACAAATATAAATTTGCGTGCATAGAAATCGGCCCACTATAAACTTTTGACTTTAACTTTTTTTTTAGAAACTATTATAAACGATAAGCATTCTTGATAAATTTTAACTCATATTGTCTTTCAAACGGCATATTTTTTTAATCTGATGGATAGTTGCTAAAAAGAAAAAAATAGTTAAAGTCAAATGATTACAATGGGCCGATTTCTATGCGTACAAGTTTATTTTCTAAACCCTCATTTATTTCATTTTGTATTGTTTCAAAACATTCATCTTGCATCTTCGTTCTCTCCGTATGTTTATATTGGGGTTCGTGTTTTCTCTACTAGCATGCCCACTCTACTGCTATCCTTTATAATGACTTTAAGTCTATTTTGTGAAATTATTCGCCACCATTTGCCATCTTTCGTTTTCTGTTGTTGTTCCTTTCTCATGTCCTTGTTATTTGCTTTAGTCGTCGTCACTTAAGATCTTTGTCCTTTGTCCTCAATTTTTGACAACTTTTCATTAATCCTTTTTCCGGTGGTTCAGTAGTTATTCTTTGTATTGTCAGTTTCTTGCAGCCGACACTTGTGTTTTCTCTCTTTCCCTGTTTTCTCTTGCAATGCTTCTAATTTCTCACGAACTAAAGTAAATAATATAAATATATTTGGACAGGCTGAAAGTCTTCAGTCGATGGCCATTTGTAACTCTCAGAGTTTCAATAAAGTGTGTTTATTATAATATTTGGGTTTCCCATTGCTAACCCGTTAGGCTAATTAAATATACATCAACAATTGCAGCAAAAATAAATGTGAAACTCTAACATTTACGTTTTATTATTAAGTTTATAATGGAGTTTTACACCCTCATCAATTCAATATTCCAATTATTTATGTTTGTTATTATTGATTTACCGAATAAACACATGATTCTAATAGTATATTATTAAACGAGTGAGAAAGTTGGCCATTGCCACGAGGGTAAAGTTTGCAACACAAGCCGTAGGCGAGTGTTACAATTCACCCGAGTGGTAATGGCCAACTTGCTCACGAGTTTAATACTATACTTTTTCGCATTATATTAAATAATTACCTAAAGATTTTTCTGTTTATAATATATTATAACGAATAATTGTTCTCATATTTGGAAATTGAGGCATTCCGCTGATAAAATTAAGATGTTTATGAATTCATGTTTTCAATGGTAACCGTAGTAACAAAACAAATATGGTGGAGCACAGGCTACTAAAAAGCGGCAATTACACGGAATTCCGCACGATTCGACTGGCCATTTCCAATCCCGGGCGAAGGAACGTACGAGTAAATGCAAGAACATCACACAGTATAAAAAAACGCACAGTATAAAAAAATGCACAGTTTTTGTCTCCGCCCGTCTCGCACAGGATTAAATCCTTGAATTTTTTTAGTCTGCTTAAAATTCTACTCGCCACTCCAATGGCGACGGATATAACACAGTTTTGGCATTCACACACTACAATTTGTCCTGTACGGCCGGTGTAAGTAAGGCACGGTTAGAACGGTATTCAATAACCCGCGAAAGAGTGTATATGTGAACGTACTTAAAACACTAATCTGTTGAGCACTCCGCTGAAGAAATTTTGACGTTTATGAATATGTGTTTATACAAACAAATGGCAACCATAACAACAACTAAACTGTTGGGCAATGAAACTGCTATCATTTCATTGGCTGAAATCTGTTGGGCAATAAAACTACTATCATTTTTTTGGACGTCACCTGTGGAAAAAATGATTTGGCCGAGTAATGGACAACTTTCTCAATCAAAAATGATTCAGCAACGTTTATATTATTTAATAGGATGCGAAAAACAAGCATTCGCCCATAATTTCAAATAATGAATGTCACCTGTCTGCTACGGATGTATTATCAACCTATTATAGAAAATTCTCGTAATGTAATACGGTAAATGTATTTCATGAAGATGTGATCATACATTACGCACAATCTCCATGCGTAATTGAATTAAAAATCCCGGCAAGTCTCGATTTCGTTGTTCCGAGCTGAATCCGTCGGCCGTATTTTCTGAATAGTTGGACGTCGCTTGTATTTGAGCCTTGCTGGCGGAGCAAGAAGAGGAGGAAGATAGAAGATGGAAGAACCAAGAGCATAGGAGTATCGGCCGTTAGAGCGTGGCTCTGGTGAGCACGATACCGATCTCCGTACCTTGGTTTAATTGTACGCCTTTATCGCATGTATAATGAACGATTTCGGTTGATAGAGTGACGGACGGTGGAACTAGTTGATATATCCGAGAAAACGTGTACTCACTCCGTTCCTCTAATTAGATGATCAGGAAACAAACGCATTCCTCTTCAGCGGACCAAGAAGCAAACGAAACTACATGCATAAAGAATCATGTACAATTCTTCAACATATTTCAAAACTCTCATTGTTGGTATTTAAACATTATAAATTAAAATGTGTTATCTTTTTTCATCTTTCTTATTATGGTAATGCTAAATTTTTCAAATTCATAGGTATGACTCATATACGCATTAACTAACAATTTTATAGATAGCTAGATTTATTTGATACTACTATTTATTGAATAATATGCATTATTATAGTTTCGATATTTCCAGGTCATTATCAAGTGTTATCCCTTCAGGTTTACTTATAAGTACGCATTCTTATTTTAGATGTGTTTTTTTTTCTTAAGCATTATGTTTAAATTTTTACAACCTGTTATTGGATGTTTATTCCGTTGGATGTATTTATAAATAAATAAATAATTAAATAAATAAGTATTGTAAGAAAAATGAATACATACTAACTATTAACCGCGGTGCCTTCTTTCCTCTTGGCCTCTTGGTCGCGGGTTCAAATTCAGTCCGGGCGGTCACTTTTTCTGGACGATATGATCGTATAGGTCCATGGGCGTACAGTATTTCTTCCATCATATTTATAATATGAATATTGTTTAATAAATCGGTTATGATGGAATGAGTTAGGTCAGTGGTGCACAAACTATTTTTATTTCCGACCCCCTATTTTATGTAAAATTTTGTTGCGACCCCTGGGTAGACATTTCTGAAAAATCAACGTAGCTAAAGTGAAATGATTACAAGAATTTGCGCTGTTATCTTCAATATTTGTTTAAATATTTTGTAATATTTTTCATATTAAAAACCTACTTTCGGTGTACGAAATTTTACAAATAGCTTTACAGTTATTCGAATTATCAGGTAAAACTTATGTTCAAAATTGCATGTTATTTCCCGAATTAGTTTTTGAGATGCAGCGCGCATAGGCAGATACACACACAGACCATCTTTTTTACTTTCTCCGGTATGAAGTATGGGAATGTATTGAGATCCTGAAAAAATTTTCAGATTTTTATTTAATGGAAATAGTTTTGAGATCCCTCTTGGCGATTTCAATGATTTCGGGAAAAAAATGGTGTTTGTATCTCAGAAACTAATACAGCTATAAACATGAAACTTTGAACATACGTTTTATGTGACAATCCGAAGAACTGAAACGCTTTCGATAGAATTCCGTTCACCGAAAGTACATACGTACGCAGTGGCAGAACTTCATGTTGCCCCTCCACCCCGCAATCCAAAATGCTCCCCTTTCTAAAAACTCAACATTTTAACAGGACGGCACTCATGATGTTTATTATCATAGTTTTTTTTATTGAATGGCACAGCCACAATAATTTGAGTCCTCTTAACTATCCATAGTTTACTACTTTGTTGAAAACCCCTTATTTGTTGTATTTCTTCGCCCCCCGCGTAGTTGAGGGTGCTGCGGGGCCCTAGTTAAGCCACTGTACGTACGTACCATTTTTTTCTAATATTTTTCTTAATATGAAAAATATCACAAATTAAACAAATAACAAAAAACTTAACATTATTTTTAAATTGGACATTGGCCAATCTACCAGTGATTTGTTAGCATAAATGAACATCTTTTGTTTGAAAATATTGTTCATGAATTGATTGTTTCAAAAAACAATTAATTGAATTTTTTGCTGTTTTGGTCTATAATTATGAAATAATATCATCAAATACATCAAATTTTTATAATAATTATACAGAACGCTGAATTGTACAACTCATAAATAATACTTTTTTCCAGAATATCATTACATTTTAAGTAAACTGACAGTGGATTATTAGAATTTGATGAAGTACAATTTGTCATTTTCACCTTCTTTATTTTGGCCTAAAATTTCGATTTATTTTTTGTATTTTTCGTTTTTTTTTCTTAATTTTTCATTTTTAAGCCCGAATTTACAATTTTTTGTCTAATTTTTTTTGCCTATGTTTAAGATTTTTAACCTGAGTTATTGATTTTCCTGGGTATTTTCGAGATTTTATTTGGAACTTTAGATTTTGCAACCTTCCTTTTTATATTTATTTAATTAATTAATTTTAAATTTGCCTGTTTTTTCTACAAGGCTTTTATTTTAGTTTTAGGTTGTTTATTTAATTTTATACTTTTGATTTTAATTTCGTTCATTTTTTGTTTCAAGTTAAAATTTGACATTTACTGAAAAAAAAATAGTCTTTTAGTTTAGTTTTATTTTTTTTTGGCCTGCATATTTTTGTTTTAGACCTAGATTTTTTATTCTAGCCTTTATTTTAGATCTTACGCATGGCATTAAAAATATTTTTTTTTGCTCCATTTTTTTTATTTTTGGGCCTAAATATTCTTTATTTTGTCAAAAAATTTAGGCTCTGGTATTCGATTTTCGGTCTGAATTTTCGATTTTTTGGCTTATATCTCAGATTTTGTAAACTGAATGATTTATTTCCATGCGCAAATTTTTTATTGTTTAGCCTGAATTTTCGAGTTTTCATTTATAAACCTTCATTTTAGATTTTGCAACCTACATGTTTAATATGCAGTCCAAATTTTTATTTTTGGGCCTAAATATTCCCTATTTTGGCTGAAATTTTCGATTTGTTTGTTGAAATTTTCAATTTTTTGGTAAGCATTTTTTAATTTTTAGGCACAAGATTTCGGTTTTTGTTCTAAATTTTCAATATTTTTGCCAATATTTCAGATATTTTCACCTGAATTATTGATTTTTATGTGCGATTGTTTATTTTTTTGCTAATACACTGGAGGAAAGAAAATGAAATACTTGAAATTCGTGAAATTTCGACCATTTTCAAACCGCCATAACTCGGCGTATTTTCAATCGATTTTGATGAATCTTTGAGGGCAAAAAACTTTAGTGTCTTTTTCAAAGTCATGCATGCAAACTTAAGCGTAACCCCTTCCGCCCCCATCTAGCACCACTGTGAAAAAAATGTTTTTTCAGGAAACCATGTCCAACTTTGTCTATGGAGTTGGAAAAATTTTGTCGACTCGAACCACCATAAATGCATTAAAATTTGATCAATTCCCTACGCAGCACTCGAAGAACGAAGTTCCTACGACGATTTGGCACCAAGTTATGGGTGTTTGAAAAAAGTACATTTTGAGGTTTTTCGCACATAACTCAGTGAGTTTTCAACCAAATTTGATGATTTATACGGGAAAAAATCTCATTTTGACCCTACTTTAATGGAATAAACTCAGATCGGAATGATCCCTTTTCAAACCCTTCAACTCCCGTACAAGAAAAATACGTTTTTGGGCAAAAAAACGTCTAACTTTGGCAACGTGTACCAAGTTGGATAAAATGTGTCGACTCGATCCACCAAAAAGGCATTGAAATGTGTTCAATTACCTGTGCAGGACTTAAAAACGAAGTTCCTACGGCAATTTTTCACAAAGTTATGGGTGTTTAAAAAAAAGTGCATTTTGTGGTCTTTTTATTTTTTCGTCTGGAGGGGCGTAGAGCCCTCTCTTTGAGTGGGGGATAAATCTTCTCAAAGAGGACACATTTTGCTTTTGATTTCTCAAAAGATCGTCAAAATCGGTTGGATAGAAGACGAGTTATGGCCATTCGAAAATTACATAATTTTTTACAAATTTCAAGTGTTTCTTTTTTTCTCATAGGCGCTAGAGGGGGGCGGAAGAAGTTACGTTTAGTTTCGAATGCATGACTTTAAAGAAGACACTTTTAGTTAAATAGTTTTTTTCCCTCAAAGATTCATCAAAATCGATTGAAAATACACTGAGTTATGGCGGTTTGAAAAGGGTCGAAATTTCACGAATTTCTAGTTTTTCATTTTTTTTTCCTTCGGTATACATTTTGATTTAGATATTTGATTTTTTGCCCTAAATTTTAGAATGTTTTGGTTTGTTGTTTCAAGGTTTTTGTTTCAATTTTAGGTTGTTTATTTCATTTTATAGATTTTGTTTTAATAAGCTTTCATTTACATAATAACAATAATAATTTTTATTATTGGTGCTATTACAGTATTATACAAGGCACAAGTTTGTATTACAATAATATTGAAGTAAAAGTTTGCTTAATTCTGTCCATCAAAGTATTAGTAATTATAAAACATTAAATATAAAACTCAGGATAAGTTCAGACATTGTTTTAAAATATTTATTATATTATTATAAAACGATATATTAAAAAAGAATCATTGTGTAACTAAAATAACTCCTAGAAGAATGTTGCAATCGCAAATAGTATAGATAAATTATAAAAGTAAAATTAATTTACTTTTATGTTTATCTAGATAATAATATAGTCTGCAGGAATTACTTAATTTTCATCTAATGTCTATCGTTGTTTCACTTTTGATTACTACTAAACAATCTTTATTTATTAAGTATTTTACATATCTCACTAAGCAAATTTAAAAATTTAATTAAGGGCTATCGACCGTGGGTCTTTCTGCCCACTTTTGATAATTTTTTCAAAAATTCATAATTTTATTGTTTAAACAAGAGTGTTTTTACAGTCAACTTTTCTATGTTTTTGGCCTGCTCTTATTTTTACTTTCTCCGTACGAAGTTCGAGAAAGTATTATAATCCTGATATTTTTTGAAAGCGATATTCCAACAGAAATTTCCGTTTTAAGATCCCTCCAGACAATTTCAAACATTTTTGGAAAATGTCTGTGTGTCTGTCAAAAACAATTTGAAGAAACGCCGTATATTTTTTATTGTCAGATAAATTTCTTTGAATTTGGCGACCCACAAATATTCTCTAATAATAATAAGGGCGATTTATGACAAGAGCTTAAATAATAGACAGAAAATCCTTGAGTAGATTAGTGTTGATATTCGTATTTTTATCAAGTATCTCTAATGACTAGAAGATTAATTCTTTCACCTTTATTACAAAAAATATATAAAAAATTGAATTATATATTTGAGGTAATAAATGATTACAATTTAATATATTATACTTTTTTTCACTCCCTGTTTATTTAAGTGCTGTATTGTAAAATTGTAACTAATTTATTCCAAGCCTTGCCATCAGATGCTATACTTTCCCTGCACTATGAGCAACAAATGATTTTTTTAGCTCAAATTTTGATTCGATAACAACCGTACAGAAGAGAATAACTTCGTGGTCAGAGTTCATAGAGGGCTTTGTAAATAAACAAGTATTGGGCGCACCAGATTTGATATAATTCACAATTTTGATCATTGAATTAGGTACCTTTCGTATAGGGGATGAAATAGCTTTATTGGCAACATATTGGTAAATCATGAATTATGTAGTAAACTTCCTTTGCTTTAGGAGCAAGTTATTGTAGATTTATTTGGAAGCTGGATTTCGATCCTGACATAGCTGGTGCTCCATCTGAACATACCCTACAAAGATTTTTCTTCCAGTTTGAAAAATGTTCTAAATAATGAAGAAACTCTAATTTATACCATTCATATCTGCGGAAATATCTGAAATCCACCTCATAATGGTGTCACTGAATAAAGATATTTACCGATTGTTTTCTCACCGGCTTTGGGACCCACCGGTTGGGAAACTCTGGTCTAAAGTCATGCACAAACTTACCTAATTGAGTGAAGTTACCCACCGACAATCAAAGGGAATAGTCAACAAGCGACAATTATAACAATGGTAATGTAGACATATAGATAAATAATAAGGCGACATCTATTGTCTTAACGCTGTAAAAATTCCTTGACTGAGTGGAGAAATATTGTATAATCTCAACGTTAAATATTCTTTCCCTATTAAGCAAAAACTGCAGACCTGCTTAGAACTTATATGATCTTGTCGATCTTCTGTTCCACAGAACAATAATAATTCAACACAAATTTAATCTTCTGAAAATTCTAAAAATTTTACATTTTATTTAAAAATGCCTTATGCCGGTAAAATTTGCTATGAAGAGAAACGATCACATTTTCATAACACAAATATTAGCTTTTCGAAATTCAAATAATCTGAGATTTTTCCCTACACTTCGTTTAACTTTTTAATATTGTGATGTTTAAATGTTTCATATTTATTGCCTACAATGTATTTGTGTATATATTTATGTAGTTTGCCATGTAAATGCAGTAGCGTTTAATAAATAAAAATAAATAAATAAATAATAACCGAGTCCCAAGAAAGATTGTTTGGAAGAAAAACGATTACATTGTCAGAGCACGATTCGGCACGAATTCGTTATTATTATTAAATTTTGCGTTGTCCCGTATTTCGTTTGTGTTTAAGAACATGTAATTCTACAAAAGTTTGTTCTAACAGATTTAGCTATTGCATTTACAAAATATAAATTAGCACTAGTGTTTTTTTTTGAGATTCAATAATTTTATGCTAATCTGCATTGTTATATTGAACTTCTTCATTTTTGGCTTGACAATACTCAGTCATACATAAAGTTAATACAAAAAAAATACTTATTTTTTTTGGAAAAATGTTTCAGCGCTATCGGGAATGCGAAGGTATGCGAAGCTAATTTTATTAAGTATATTTTTACTTATTGTAATAATACATCATTCAGTAATTTGCATTAATTATGTGGTAATGAAACTAGAATCATTCTCATTCTGAACTAAACGGCCAGACTCGTAATGAATTATTAAAGTAAACACATCAACCGAATCAATTATTTTTAACTTGGAAATCACTTTATTTACATCGACCACCGCGTATAATAAATTACGTATTTAAAAATGTTTAATATCACCATTTATCAATTAAGAAAATAGTGATTAAAGCTTGGTAGAAATGTTATTGAGTGGCTGCGATCAATAACGAGCTCGCATCGCCGCTGAGGCTCGAAGATGAAGAGATTTCGTGGAAACGCTCATGAATACGTTATTTATTTAAGTTATTAGAGCTTAAACGTCGAAATTGTTAAGTCGATCATCGCTTAATATACACACAGGTGTACCGCAACTGGTAAAAGAGTGATTATTATCAATTCATTATACGTTTTATATCTTACCAGCTCACCAACTAAATCCAAGCGATTCGTCTTGTTTCTGCACCTCTCGATCAATGCGCACCTAATGAGGATGATACGACACACAGCTTTGACAACTGGGGCTTAATCGATGTGTATAAATAACGATTAGCAAATTAATTTGCATGAATATGAAAATAAATGGTCGCAAAACATGGTTCTTCGTCTGCATACATTATATATTTATCCTTTTTCTGGTAGTACATTATAATAAGTGTGTGTGATGGTTAAATTATCATTTTAATTAGCTTGATTATTTATTAAAACTATGAGATCTTAAAATTCGCAGAGGGTTCTGAATGGTATTATAATTAATGTTTCGAAAACAAGGAACTAATAATTATACGGGTAGCTAGCTCTGTTTGAAAGATGTCAGTGTAGGAGTACCCTTTGTTTCATTTTCTCATTTTCATTTTCTGATGTCTATTAATTGACGATCAAAGTAGTCTCATGCTGAGATGTGGATTCTCTATCTATATAATATTTATGCTCTATGTAGCAATAACACTTTAATTACTTATAGAATAGAAACAGATAAAGATATAAATATAATAAATAAAATATAGCATATTCGTAATAAAGATTTTTTTTATAAACGTCAGAAAAGTGTGACATTAACGCATCGCTATCAGTTTGCCATTTTAACATGTCAAAAAATCATCAAACCGCCAGGGCAACCTTTTTAAAAATGTTCTTCATTAAAAATATCATGTTTTCACTTATTTTCACCGAAAAGAGCATTATTTCACTGTGAAAAATATATCCAATGCGATCACGACAAAAAGTGACATTCTCATGCGCAACAAAAAAGTCACTTATTTCGCGCACTTAATACAAAAATAGTTTCAAATTATTTATCAATTCTTCAACATTAACAGAAGATACTCATAATGACGTTCTTATATCTTCAACAATACTTATAGCCAAACTTAAAAACTGGATAGTTATCTTTATTCCGTAAAGATGTGTTTATTATATTATTCATTTAATTAACCTAACCGAATACAGCCATAATTGTATTGGGAAGTTGAAGACATTATGTATTTTTCCAAATTCGTAACGATCTGTCAAATAGCATTTGTAATAGTCAGCATCCCTAGAGAAAAATTAATTTTCGATAAATTAAATTTCTAGCCCCGATATTTTTGTTCTGGAAAAGATTCAACAATTTTGGTTAGTTGTTATAAAGGTACTATATTTATATAGGATTAGTCTATTAAATTTTTAATTATCTGTCAAATTACCTATTGTTGCCAATGATTTTCCTAGAAAAAGTTAATTCTTGTTGACCAACATCTATTATTGTAATAGGAAACAATTTGTAAAGATGTATTTTGTAAAATTATTTTCTCAAGATTTAGAAGATTTGACAAAATAGTCGCACAGGCCATTGATTTCTGGAAAATTTGTAGCAACGTTATTTATGTTCTGATAAAGATTCGATAATTTTGTTGAAGTGTAGTAAAGATACAAAATGTATAATTCATGTGTCAAATTTGGTGCATAAATGCCAACGGTTTTCCAAATAAAAGGTAATTTTTTATAATCAAAATCCAATTTTTAGCGCCACTACTTTTATTTTGTTGAAGATTAAAATAATTTCGTCAAAAAGTTGTTATAAAAAATTATACATAATAATTTGAGTATTAACAATCTGCCAAACTATTTAGTGGATGACAACGGTCTGAAAAAAAATAAATTTTCTGTAAGCAAAATTCAATTTCTAGAACTGCAATTTGTGTTCTGATGAAGGTAGAACAATTTTACTGGGGAGTTGTAAAGGTACATTATGTATGATTATTTTGTCAATTTTATAACGATCAATCAATCAACTTTTTGTTTTTGGAATAAGTTCTTTTTTATTTATTTTTTTATTAAAAATAAGGCGTGAACAAAAAAAACGTTAAGAGTTATAAATTCTTTAAAAGTGATGAGTTGCATTGAAAAAAATATTAAATCGTAAAAAATGTGAAGAACAAAAAAGTTCTATGTAATAATGTAAACAGCATGTCCTCTGGAGCACCTTTGTACTGAAGAAATTTCTTGAAATTCTTAAACAATGTAGTACACCTAATGTAGTTGTCAAAAAAAAAATAAACAAATCATTCTCATCTGCCATTTTCGAGATATGGATTAAAATATTTTAAAAATCTTAAACTTTGACTTGCTGTATCTTGGAAAGTATGTAATTTTTCATATAGATAAATTTAGTTAATTTGCTCTTTTTTTGTCTCAGGAATACACCATATCATTTTGATGGTGTCTTTTTTAGACACCTTGTATATTGTCGCCATTTAAAGTCACATTGGTTGGTGTAATTCAAGGTTCCTGCATCTTTGTGATTAGTATTATCGAGGAAAATTTCTTATGGTGAATCCACCAAATTATAATCTTCAGCAATTTCTTCCTCGTTCCTAAGTAATATACGTTCAATAAATAATGCCCCATATTTTTTTTAGAAACTATTTATTTAAAAGTGTTAAATTTTGGTGACAAAATAGCTACATGTTTCTTCTACACGTACTATTTTTCAACATAGTCTCCATCAATTTGTACGGTCTTACGCCAGCGTGAAGCAAGTGCCTGTATTCCCTGCGGGTACCAACTGTTGATCTGTGCGCGAAGCCATGTTTTCGCCGCTTGAATTACGCTCTAATCATCATCGAAGTGTCTTCCACGCAAACCGTCTTTAAGAGGTCCAGTGTGTGTGGGCATACATTAACGTACAGGATCAAATTTCAGCCGGATTCTTGTCATGGCTAACACGCCGGAAACGTTTCTTGAGTTTGCCCAAGGTCTTCACGTATGCTCCGGAATTAATGGTTGTCCCTCTTGGCATCATATCAACAAGAATGACGCCTTCACGGTCTCAAGAAACAGTTACCATGACATTTTCAGCAGAGGGAGTTGACTTGAATTTTTTCGTTCTTGGTGACTGAGGATGGTGCCATTCCATTGACCGTCTTTTGGTTTCCGGCTCAAAGTGGTGCACCCAGGTTTCATCACCTGTCACAATCTGGGACAGTCTCGAATATTGCACACACACTTCCACTGCTGATTGACAGCTGTGAGTCCAATTGTTACACTGTGATGCGGCGGTCCGTACGAATAATGACATCCAAGCGCCTCACCATGTCTGGAGTGGTGGCACTGACCAGACGCCCGGAACGTGTCAGATCTTGGAGTTGAGTTGTTGGACTTTCTGACGCCTTAACTCTCTTTGCCCACCTCCCAACAGTGCTCCTATCGACAGCACAATCTCCACACACTGCACACAAACGGTTATGGATATTTCCCACAATTTCTTTCTCTGCAATCAAGAACTCAATCACTGCTCGCTGTTTGTAACGTAGATCACTAACACACGCTATTTTGAAAATTCGCTACAGCTCTGCCATCTGTTGGAATGATTTGAAACTTCGTCCACTGGGAGAAGAAATACTGAACTTGAAGTATCTAGAAGTACAACTTTCAGTTTTTGCTCATTGTGGAGAAAAAAAAACATGGGGCATTACTTATCGAACAACCCTCGTATCTGCACCGATTTGATTTATGGGTTTTTAAACATGTACTTTTTTAGTTTCGAAATTATTACTACTCCAACCATCTATTTCTGATTCTTCGCCCCACACATAACTAAATAAATTTACATTTTGTTCATCATATTCCTTGATTATTTGTAATAAGGCATTCAAATTTGATCAATTCCCTAAGCAGGACTGACAGAAAGAACGAAGTTCCTACGACGATTTGGCACTAAGTTATGGGTGTTTGAAAAAAAAGTGCATTCTGAGGTTTTTTGCACATAACTTAGCGACCTTTCAACCAAATTTGATGATTCCTCCAGGAGAAAATCTCATTTTGGCCCTACTTTAAAGGGGTAAACTCAGATTGGAATGATCCCTTTTCGAACCCTTTAACCCCGAACAAAAAAACACGTTTTTGGGCAAAAAAACGTCCAACTTTGGCAACGTGTACCGAGTTGGATAAAATGTGTCGACTCGATCCACCAAAAGGACATTAAAATGTGTTTAATTACCACCAATTACTGCACAGGTATGCAGGACTTAAAAAGGAAGTTCCCAGGGCGATTTGGCACAAAGTTATGGGTGTTTAAAAAAAGTACATTTTTTCTAACTCGGTACACGTTGCCAAAGTTGGGCGATTTTTGGCCAAAAACGTGTTTTTTTTTTATTTGGGGGTTGAAGGGTTCGAAAAGGGATCATTCCAATCTGAGTTTACTCCCTTGAAGTAGAGCCAAAATGGGATTTTTTCCCGAAAGAATTATCAAATTTGGTTGAAAAGTCACTGAGTTCTGTGCAAAAAAACTAAAATTGCACTTTTTTTCAAACACTCATAACTTGGTGCCAAATGGTAGTAGAAACTTCGTTCTTTGAGTCCTGCAAAGGGAATTGATCAAATTTTATTGTCTTTATGGTGGATCGAGTCGACAAAATTTGTCCAACTCCGTAGACATCGTCAAAGTTGGACATGGTTTTCAGAAAAAACTTTTTTTTCACAGGGGCGCTAGAGAGGGGCGGAAGCGATTACGCTTAATTTCGCATACATAACTTTAAAGAAGACACTTCAAAGTGTTTCTCCCTCAAAGATTCATCAAAATCGATTGATAATACGCCGAGTTATGGCGGTTTGAAAATGGTCAAAATTTCACGAATTTCAAGTGTTTAATTTCTTTTTTCCTTCAGTATATTAATGACAACTCACATATGGCAATGTTTTAATTGATTTTGTAGTTTCTTGCATAACGAATTAAAACCGCTACTTTTATTTTTATCATCATTTGGGTACACGTATTGCTATTGATTTACTTGTAAAATACATTCTAGTCGGTTTTGAGTTGTATTCTCAAATACTTACCAACTAAAGGGCCCCCCGGTTAATATAAGCAAAATGTTGTATCTTGAGGTAAGAATTATCCGCGAACATAGTTTATATGGTCCCCACCCTTCCCCTCACACCTCTGCGGTCAAAAAGGGTTATTTTGTTTGAATTTTTTATCTGACAATGTGTTTAATGCAAAATTCTGAAAAAAATCATCAAGATAGATTATCAAGAGACCTATCAATAGAATTTCATGCAAGGTCATTTGGTGTCTTTAAAAAAATTAGAAAAACAAATTTCTCATTTTTTGAGGTAGAAATCGTTGAGGTGCACTCCGTTTTTTCACTATTTCATAAAGGTTGATTAATTTTACCTTTGACAGGAACTTTTAATACATTTCAAATGGTGTGTCATCCATAAAAATCCAATATCCCGCAATTTTTTTAGATTTTTTCAATTTTACAGGTAAGGGTTGAGGTTTAGCCAAAAAACTAACAAATATTTTTTTGTAGCATTTTGCAAGACAAAAATTTTGGTTTATTTTTTTTTCTATCTTTAATAGTAAAAAAGTTATAACCAATTTAATGTTTTTTTCCTACTTGGTTTTTCAATTTTTGTTGATTAAAAATGTAGATTATATATATCATGTGAGCCACAAAATTTTATTTCAGATTTGGCTGTGAGATAAATGAGGTATGTCGCATATTATTACATCATGAGACTAGATTAGTTTAATTGAATTAGATTTAAAAAAATGAATTAATCTCAGACATGACTGGTACGTTTCTCTCTCTCAGGCATGGCCAACTCTGAAACAAAATACTGTGGCTCACACCTTATATTATATATTATCATAATTCACTTTACTATAATCACAAATGAAGAAAAACATTTTTCTACATTAGTAACTATGTAATTTTTAGAAACTTACAAATAGATTTACACATCATTTTTTTTGTATTAAGACTGAAAATATAAAACTAAAATTTTCGTCTTGAAAAATACTACAAACATGTCTTATAAGTTTATCTGCTAAATATCCACCTGTGCGCTTATAATTGGTAAATATCGACAAAAATTGAAAAAATCAAGTGAGGAAAAAATTAAATTGGTTATAACTTTTTTACTATTAGAGATACAAAAAAAATAAAAAAACCAAAATTATTGTCTTACAAAATGTTACTAAAAAGTTTTAATTAGTTTTTTTGGCTAAACCTCAACCCTTACCTGTAAAATTGAAAAAATTGAAAAAAAAGAGGAAAATTAGATTTTTAGGGATGACGCACCACTAGAAAAGTGTTAAAAGTTCCTGTCAAAGGTAAAATTGATCCACTTTTTTCAAAATAGTAAAAAAAGACGTGCACCTCAACGATTTCTACCTCAAAAAATGAAAAATTTGTTTTTTTATTTTTTTTGAGAAGCCAAATGACTTTGGATGACCTTGAAAAAAATTATTTTGATAGGTCTCTTGATAACCTACCTTGATGAATTTTTTTCATTAATTTTACATTAAACACATGGTCAGATAAAAAATTAAAACAAAAAATAACCCTCTTTGACCCCAGGGGGGTTGAGGGGAGGGGTGGGGATGTCCGCGCATAATTCTTACCTCAAGATACAACATTATTTGGTTAATTAGGAATTGCAAATCTGGGGATATTTCACCTATCTTATCCGGGGGGACCCTTTCAAAGTATAATAAATTTTGATCAAACTTCAAATTTTTACTCTTATACAACTTTTAATTTATTAACTTAGAGTTATGTTGCGTTTCTAGACCTGCACTGGACCGGAAAACGTTTTCCGACGACTTAGTTTATTAAAGGGAGGCGTTCACATTGACAACGTTTTACCAGCTTGGCGTTTATGAAATATGGCATCGTGAACACTGAGGAAACTTTGAACTTCTAAATACGATTCTTCACCTCCGCTTCAAATAATTCTAGAACCAAATAGTACATTCAATTCCCAGAATCGTATTTAGAAGTTCAAAGTTTCCTCAGTGTTCGCGATGGTTTAGTACTTAGTGGGTAAAGGCTAATTTCAGTATGACAGTCCTAGTTTTTCTGCTTATATCTGACAGTGACAGTTCAATGGTGCGCGATATAAAATTTCCTGAAACACTGATTTTACTCAAGGCAGGCGAAAAAATATCGAGTGAAACTCATGCCGAAATGCTTTAGCAACCCTTCACTTTTAGAAACCCTCGCTCGCTTTGCTCGCTCGTGTTGCTAAAAGCGACGGGTTGCTAAAGCCTATTTTCGGTCCTTAATATATTATACAGGGTGTGGCACTTAAGACGCCTCGGACCATAGCTCCTTTTCGATAAAAGCTATCGAAAAAAATCTAAGAACAAAGTGGTGCATAGTTACCGTCGCTATGTTTCAAAAATATTTCTAATCATCAGTGGCGTGCCGTACTCCAGTGGCGTACCAAACTTATGTTTTTTTAAATGGAATGCCCTATTTTTTATTACAGATTTGGAAAGTGCTCGACGAGTACTTATTTTTTTATTTAACATATTATACCCTTCACTTTAGCGGTTTCGCTGTTATAACCCCTTCTTTCAAAATTGCGCCCCATTTTTGAGATTTTTTTGTAGAGAAACTAATTGACGCCGGCGCCTAAATTTTGAATTGAGGTACAGGTTAAGACCTCGTATACCTTCACATAATTTTTTTTCGGGTAATTTATGGAAAAAAAATAATTTTTGATTGATTTTCGCATGTTGTCATTTTTTCCGAAAATTTCAAATGGTACTCCCCTAAAAAAATTACGGCGTTGTATAGCCAAAACTCTAAATTTTTCATTGGTGTAAAATAAATTACACATTGCATAACAAAATTTCGGAGAAAAAAGGAATTTCATCGCAAATGTCGGGAAACGTTTTCCGTTCCCAAGTGTGCCATGAGAAAACAAAAGATTGGTAATTGTCAAAGTAAATTATTAGACGTCAGTAGCAGCCATAAGTCAATTTTGATAAACGTTCTAAAAATATTCCGAACTCAAGAGGAAATGGTTGACATGATATTTATTCTTGGAGAATGTAACAAGAATTGTTTCTTGGCATCACGAGTGTACGCTGCGAGATATCCGCACAGGGCACATCCAAATGAACGTGCGTTTCAAAAAGTGTTGGAGAGATTTACTACTACGGGAAGTGTGAAACGGCCAAGGAGAGTTAGAAAGAAGGCAGTTATTACCGAAAATAATGAACTGCAGGTTCTGGAGGCAGTTATTGAAGATCCTCATACCAGTATCCGTGATATTAGTAGGAATCACGATATTTCAACGCGATCCGTACATCGTGTTCTTAAAAAGTACAAATTCCGTCCATTTAAGATTCAACTGCACCAAGAATTGTAACCTCAAGATTTTCATGCGAGGCAAGATTTCTGCATGTGGGCTATCAACAAAATTGAGCAGGAGGAATCATTTCTTATGCGCGTATTATTTTCTGATGAAGCAACGTTCCATAGAAATGGGCATGTCAATCGCCACAACTACCATTATTACGCCAATGAAAACCCACAAGCCATGCGAATGATAAACTACCAGCAAAGATGGTCGCTGAATGTTTGGGGAGACATACTTGGAGAACACCTTTTGGGTCCTTATTTCATCGAGGGGCACCTGAACGGCAACAGTTATTTGAGGTTCCTTCGCGACGACTTGGATGATCTCTTGGAAAATGTCCCTCTAGCCGCTCTTCGACAGATAGTTTTCCAGCACGATGGAGCTCCTGCACATAATAGCTGTGTCGTTCGGGAATTTCTCGATGAAACGTTTCCGGACTCCTGGATTGGTCGTGGGGGTCCTGTGAGGTGGCCGCCAAGATCACCAGACCTCACTCCCCTTGACTTCTTCCTTTGGGGCCATATCAAAGACGAGGTTTACAGGACGGTACCAACTACTGTCGAGGATATGAGGGAGAGAATCCGCGCGGCTTTCCGCGGTATATCACCAGAAGTCCTTAGGGCAGTGTCTAGAGCCTGTGAGTCGAAGTTGCGGTTATGCCTCCAGCAGGAAGGTCGTCATTTCGAACATTTAGTTTAAGTTTTTGCATTTTTCATATCATGTTGAATAAATAGGTACATACTATTATGTTGACCGTATTTGTGTATTTGTTTTCTCATGGCACACTTGGGAACGGAAAACGTTTCCCGACATTTGCGATGAAATTCCTTTTTTCTCCGAAATTTTGTTATGCAATGTGTAATTTTTTTTACACCAATGAAAAATTTAGAGTTTTGGCTATACAACGCCGTAATTTTTTTAGAGGGGTGCCATTTGAAATTTTCGGAAAAAATGACAACATGCGAAGATCAATCAAAAATTATTTTTTTCCATAAATTACCCGAAAAAAAATTATGTGAAGGTATACGAGGTCTTAACCTGTGCCTCAATTCAAAATTTAGGCACCGGCGTCAATTAGTTTCTCTACAAAAAAATCTCAAAAATGGGGCGCAATTTTGAAAGAAGGGGTTATAACAGCGAAACCGCTAAAGTGAAGGGTATAACATGTTAGATAAAAAAATAAGTACTCGTCGAGCACTTTCCAAATCTGCAATAAAAAATAGGGCATTCCATTTAAAAAAAACATAAGTTTGGTACGCCACTGGAGTACGGCACGCCACTGATGATTAGAAATATTTTTGAAACAAAGCGACGGTAACTATGCACCACTTTGTACTTAGATTTTTTTCGATAGCTTTTATCGTAAAGGAGCTATGGTCCGAGGCGTCTTAAGTGCCACACCCGGTATACTATTATACAAAATTATATTGTGTGCAAAATTTCATTCTAAAAAGCTCCTTCAGTGGTGAACTGTTCGTGCAGCTTCCTTGGCAGTTCCAGCAGACTGACGTGCACATTATTTCAGACTTATGTCATCCACAGCGTAAGCCACAACCAGAAGCGCACCTGCTGAATATGGTTTTCATGACTGAGTCTGGAGCTGCAGGGTCATGGCTCCGTCTACGCCTCTTTTCCAACCCCGTGCTTCTAATGTCAGACCCACCCATATGTGCACTTGAAGCAAAAGCCTATTTGAGTGCTGCTGGGCAGAGCTTTTTGTAAGTGGTAAAGCGACAAGGTCTGACCTAATCTTATTGGCAGACTTCACAAAAGCAGTGTCTGTGACTATCCAAACTAGATTGTATAATTTTTAAAACATCTGCTCTCCTGCATCTGAAATCTTCTCGGATGTTGACGAGGGGTTATAAAAGATCTACAATAGCTTTGAAGCTTCTGTCTTTATGAACCAATTTCGCAATTTTGCCTTTTTTGTAGATAGATGAAGTGGTGTCGCACCCACTGAAGCCGTGAATGAATAAGATGCTTTTCGCTAACCCCAGCTTTTGTAGTTCCAACGAGAATTATCTTTTAATCACAACTTTCTCTATACCTGGTTTTACAAAGTGTATATCTTTTTGAAGTGGAGCTAGTGCGACCAGCAATACCAGTAAATCGATATCCTTGCCTATGATGCTTTGCCAACACATCGGACTATGGTAGTATCCGCATCCCCCTTGGCTGTAGTTGTATCAACATCTTCCCTATTCAGCACGCGATACAGCTTGTTGTTAAACTTGTTCTTGTTCTTCATATTAGCAAGAAAGTGTCCTTGTTGAAAGTTCGCTGTCATCATATCTATGTTAACGGAGGTCTTTATCATATCTTTACGTTTTTGCTCAGCGGTGCTAGTACATCCATCAACGACAGTGCAATTATTACCGTAGTATGTTTTAACATAAGTCACATATTGCTGGAAAATTGGAGCCTACATTCCACGTAAAACGATGAAGAAAAAAGCCTTCATCAATCACATTAACGCCGAGCTTGAAATCTGCTGCTTTCTTATCAACAGGGAAAACATCATACAACGCTGACTTTTTAGCCTTTCTCATTATACAGGGTGCGTAAAAAGTATCGCACCAAATGAGATTATACGGAAACGGTTTGACATTCAGATTTGACATTTAGTAGGTTTAAATTAGATATAAATACCCATATTTTAAGATGAGTTTCATTTGTTTCGCACGACTTGCTTTTTGTCAGAGGCCGCCATGTTGAATTTTTCTAATAGCATCCTAGGTTTTTTTTGTATTATTTAAAAGGTTATTTAATTAGAAGTACAACGTGGATAATATTATCATTTTTATTCTGAAATAACGACAAAAATAAATAACTTAAACAAAAACTTATATTAACAAGAAACTTAAGTATTGCGCCAAATTAGTTTATATGGAAACGTTTTGACATTTAGATTTGACATTTATGTGTCAAACTTAAGTTAAGATAGGTAAGCGAAAATGAATTTGTCCGAAATTGAATGCATTGAAATATTAGTAATTGTTGGATTTGGTGATCGCAGAAGAACCCATGCTGAAGCTTGCCATGTGTTTAATGATAGTCATCCAAATAGGAATCCAATCAGTAGATCTACAGAAACGCGAACAGTGCAACGATTTGAAGAACTAAAAAGTGTAAAGAATTGTCCTACACCTGGAAGACCGAAAACAGCCACAAATGATGACACTTCATTACAAGTTTTACTGGATGTCTGTGAAACACCACAAACCTCAACCAGGCAACTTGCAGCAGATCATGATGTGTCTGAAGGATCAATTAGAACAATATTAAAACGGTCTAAGTATCGTCTTTACAAACCACATTTACTTCATGAACTGTAACCAGAGGATTTTAATCGGAGGATACAATTTGCAGAAATAATCATGGAAAGAACAGGAGCTGACCAAAATTTTGTCAAAAACATAGTTTTTTCAGATGAAGCTACATTTATGTTAAATGGTTCTGTAAATAGGCATAACTGTAGATACTGGCACCCGACTAACCCCTATGTCAATTTAAAAACTCACACCCAATATCCACAACAACTTAACGTTTGGTGTGGAATATTGGATGGAAACGTCATCAGCCCGTTCTTTTTACGTGATACATTAAGATCTTTACTTGGAACTATTGCAAAACCAAATTGTACCAAAAATAAAGGAGATTAAACCAAATTCAATAAATCCGCAAGTCTTGCACCCAGATGTATGGTTTCAACAAGATGGTGCTCCACCGCATTTCGGTCATCAAGTTCGAGAATTCCTAAATCATAATTTCGCAGGGCAATGGATCAGACGGAGCGGTGCAATTGAATGGCCACCTAGGTCTCCAGACCTGACACCTATGGACTTTTTCTTCTGGGGATATTTAAAAAGTGTTGTGTATCGAAATAGGCCAACAACGTTAGATGAATTAGAAGCTCGAATTAGAGTTGCAATAACAAACATTCCTCCGGCATATCTGTATAATACACTGGGCGCTTTTCTTGATAGACCTATTGTCTAGAAGTGAATGGACAACAATTTGAGCACCTATTGTGATTTTATTAGGTTTCTTATTGATTTCATTTTTGTTTTCAATTATTTATTTTCGACGTTATTTCAGAATAAACATGCTAATATTATACCACGTTGTACTTCTAATTAAATAACCTTTCAAATAATACCAAAAAAACCTATGATGCTATTAGAAAAATTCAACATGGCGGCCTCTGACAAAAAGGAAGTCTTGCAAAACAAATGAAACTCATCTTAAAATATGGGTATTTATATCTAATTTAAACCTACTAAATGTCAAATCTAAATGTCAAACCGTTTCCATATAATCCCATTTGGTGCGGTACTTTCTACGCACCCTGTATATTCATTGAACAGAGCAAGTAAAAACTGTGCCAACGCGAACTCCAGTAGATTTTGCAAATCAGCGTCATTCTTTTTGGTAATTTCTATTCTTTGGAATATCATAAAAGGGTCCACCTCTTCGATGTTATTAATAATGACAGTGTTTCCCATGTATGCCAAGGAAATAACTTTATCCTTTTGAGCCTGTTTTATCTCTCCGAAATTTCGTCCTTCATTCTTTGCTATTTTCGCCTTCCAGCGATTGATGAAAATTCACGTTGCTGATGCTAATAATACCAATAGCATGGGATACCAGTGTAGGAAGTTTTGTAAATGGTGGATGCTAAGTGAACCAATCAAATAGTGTCTTGACACGAAGAAGCGGTTCTGTATTCCATCCTTCCTTGTAATGCTGGCTCTGAGTAACCCCTTCAATTCTTTTATGTGAAATACACGCTTATTACTCTCAACATCTTCATTAGATATCAAACACCTCAGTAATTGTAAGGCGAGTCTACGTTAACAGTATCCAGTTATTGTTATATCACTTAAAAACAGATTCTGAAGAAGGAACACTTAACTATACAAAAATATTAATTGAATAAAACAAATATAAAATGTTACATATGTAAAATTTATAAGAAATTAACAAACGTACAAGAGCGTAATGAGAGGATGTTTCCTCGTCAAGGGGAACTTGTTTACTAAAGGAAGTGAGAGCGAAACAAAAAAACCGGTCCGTTCTCATCCTTCACTCCACCACTCACCGTCGTCGCGCTCTCCAGCAGAGTTGCCAGATTTGGTGTTCAACACATCCACCTTCCTTGGAACAGCTACCCCGTACGTAACATTTACTATGTTCCCACCCATGCGAACCGTGTAACTTTTAAGTATCATTGCTACTAACAAAATGAACTGAACTTTTTTTATAGGAAATTGTACATTTTAATTTTGTATATGGATAAATTTTCAACTGTAATATAACGTGTGCCTATGATTTTGCCGGCAATTATTAGCGGCAGGATCACGATTTTCTAGAAGCAACAAGCAAGAGTGACCCAGACGCTAATAATTGCCTAGGAAAAATCAGTCACGAGTTAGATTCGGGAAGACAATTGGCCGAACAGAAAGTTCACACTTCATAATTTGAAAAGTTACATTTAGTGACACCAAGTGTCAGACGTGTATTAATCTGCGGCACAATAATTGTAGTAAAAATGAGCTTACCAAGATTTTGAGAAATGCCTATGAATACTATTACTGATGAAAGCACTAACACTTCACCCGAAAATACAAACAGATCGAATTCAGGAGCAAACTGCTTAAAAGTCCGGCAATAACTGACGTTTTATACGTTGTAGAAAATGAACCAACGCGTTGCTAGGCAATACCAACATGAGAGATTATCTGATTAGATACCACCCAGGGTTAATTGCCATGCATAACATAGAGCGTGGTCTGTTACGCATCGTAATTAGAATTTTATTGGATCATCTCATCAATGTTATTCGATTTTATTGGTTAATAAGTAAATGAGGGCAATTGTCTGAATAATCGATAATTACGGAGATATAAGAAAAAAAATAGGAATAGTCAGACTGAAACTTTGTTTCCTACATCTATATTTATATTTAATAATTTTAGTATTTATACATTAAAGAAAGTATGCTTTTATTATTATTATTAATACTTAATATACAAGGTGTCTAAAAAAGACACCACCAAAATGATATGGTGTATTCCTGAGACAAAAAAAGAGCAAATTAACTAAATTTATCTATATGAAAAATTACATACCTTCCAAGATACAGCAAGTCAAAGTTTAAGATTTTTAAAATATTTTAATCTATATCTCGAAAATGGCAGATGAGAATGATTTGTTTATTTTTTTCTGACAACTACATTAGGTGTACTACATTGTTTAAAAATTTCAAGAAATTTCTTCAAGTACAAAGGTGCTCCAGAGGACACGCTGTTTACATTATTACATAGAACTTTTTTGTTCTTCATATTTTTTACGATCTAAAATTTTTTTCAATGCAACTCATCACTTTTAAAGAATTTATAACTCTTAAAGTTTTTTGTTTACGCCTTATTTTTAACAAAAAAAAATAAAAAGAACTTATTGTTCATTGTTTAATTGCGCTCGTCCTGCAAGAAAAGTCTTAAGAATAACTATAATCCAAATACTGCTTTTATTTTAACATATTAAATTATTTAACAAATTACAAAAATTGTTCAAAATGACCCTCATAAAAAAAATCACAGTACACATTGTATGCGCGTGCGCGCGTCGCGTCGATGCGCTTCGGCCACCAGCAATACTTCGGTCACCACCACTCAACGTGTTAACAAGTTTTACTTAAATTAAAAGTTTTAATTGTACTGACACACGTTTTCAACGAATTGACACCCGCCTACTTAGATTATTTCATTTTTTAACACGAAATTTTCCGAAAACAATAAGTTCTTTTTTATTTTTTTTTTGTTAAAAATAAGGCGTAAACAAAAAAACTTTAAGAGTTATAAATTCCTTAAAAGTGACGAGTTGCATTGAAAAAAATATTGAATCGTAAAAAATGTGAAGAACAAAAAAGTTCTATGTAATAATGTAAACAGCATGTCCTCTGGAGCACCTTTGTGCTTGAAGAAATTTCTTGAAATTTTTAAACAATGTAGTACACCTAATGTAGTTGTCAGAAAAAAATAAACAAATCATTCTCATCTGCCATTTTCGAGATATAGATTAAAACATTTTAAAAATCTAAAACTTTGACTTGCTGTATCTTGGAAAGTATGTAATTTTTCACATAGATAAATTTAGTTAATTTGCTTGTTTTTTGTCTCAGGAATACACCATATCATTTTGGTGGTGTCTTTTTTAGACACCTTGTATGTTCTGGCTATGGAAACCAAAATGAAGGGTTCTTTGTCCTGAAAGTCAATCTTAATGCGTATGAACTTCCTTTTATTACAAATGCCCATAACAGCAATCTCTATACCATCTGCTCGCTACACCACAATACAAGTACTACATTCATTTAGGTGGCGACATAATTCCGTTCTTGTATTACTAATCGCTCCCGGTCTTTTATAGAAACTCATTTCCTATATAGGCAAAGACTGGTGGCGCACGGATGAAAGTAGTCTTAACCAAATAAAGGTAAGCCGGCGTTCCCTCCCGGCTTGACTTATGGTTTGTTTCCCGGGAGCGCAATTTATTGCGGCCAATTAAAACTAATTCAATAAACAAATTCAACGATACACGTCGACTATAGATCAGTCGGTTCGGATTTCACATATTAAGTTAATGTGCACATTTATATTCAGATGGATGCCCTCGGGCCGGCAGATTCACTGACACCTGTTGCGCTTTTAAAAAATTAAAAATGAATAGATTACCGTAAAGATGAAATCACGCGCCGCGCTCTAACGGGATATAAACTTGCGAAAATGGCTAATGGGAACATTAGCGTCAGATATTAATAGAGATGCCAAATTCTCTGTCACTAAATTATTATTTTTGCATATTTGCCCCATAAAAGTGGAAATTATATACAGGGTGTGGCACTTAAGATGCCTCGGACCATAGCTCCTTTACGATAAAAGCTATCGAAAAAAATCTAAGAACAAAGTGGTGCATAGTTACCGCCGCTATGTTTCAAAAATATTTCTAATCATCAGTGGCGTGCCGTACTCCAGTGGCGTACCAAACTTATGTTTTTTTAAATGGAATGCCCTATTTTTTATTGCAGATTTGGAAAGTGCTCGACGAGTACTTATTTTTTTATCTAACATGTTATACCCTTCACTTTAGCGGTTTCGCTGTTATAACCCCTTCTTTCACAATTGCGCCCCATTTTTGAGATTTTTTTGTAGAGAAACTAATTGACGCCGGGGCCTAAATTTTGAATTGAGGTACAGGTTAAGACCTCGTATACCTTTACATAATTTTTTTTTGGGTAATTTATGGAAAAAAAATAATTTTTGATTGATCTTCGCATGTTGTCATTTTTTCCGAAAATTTCAAATGGCACCCCCCTAAAAAAATTACGGCGTTGTACAGCCAAAACTCTAAATTTTTCATTGGTGTAAAAAAATTACACATTGCATAACAAAATTTCGGAGAAAAAAGGAATTTCTTCGCAAATGTCGGGAAACGTTTTCCGTTCCCAAGTGTGCCATGAAAAAACAAAAGATTGGTAATTGTCAAAGTAAATTATTAGACGTCAGTAGCAGCCATAAGTCATTTTTGACAAACGTTCTAAAAATGTTCCGAACTCAAGAGAAAATGGTTGACATGATATTTATTCTTGGAGAATGTAACAAGAATTGTTTCTTGGCATCACGAGTGTACCCTGCGCGATATCCGCACAGGGCACATCCAAATGAACGTGCGTTTCAAAAAGTGTTGGAGAGATTTACTACTACGGGAAGTGTGAAACGGCCAAGGAGAGTTAGAAAGAAGGCAGTTATTACCGAAAATAATGAACTGCAGGTTCTGGAGGCAGTTATTGAAGATCCTCATACCAGTATCCGTGATATTAGTAGGAATCACGATATTTCAACGCGATCCGTACATCGTGTTCTTAAAAAGTACAAATTCCGTCCATTTAAGATTCAACTGCACCAAGAATTGCAACCTCAAGATTTTCATGCGAGGCAAGATTTCTGCATGTGGGCTATCAACAAAATTGAGCAGGAGGAATCATTTCTTATGCGCGTATTATTTTCTGATGAAGCAACGTTCCATAGAAATGGGCATGTCAATCGCCACAACTACCATTATTACGCCGATGAAAACCCACAAGCCATGCGAATGATAAACCACCAGCAAAGATGGTCGCTGAATGTTTGGGGAGGCATACTTGGAGAACACCTTTTGGGTCCTTATTTCATCGAGGGGCACCTGAACGGCAACAGTTATTTGAGGTTCCTTCGCGACGACTTGGATGATCTCTTGGAAAATGTCCCTCTAGCCGCTCTTCGACAGATAGTTTTCCAGCACGGTGGAGCTCCTGCACATAATAGCTGTGTCGTTCGGGAATTTCTCGATGAAACGTTTCCTGACTCCTGGATTGGTCATGGGGGTCCTGTGAGCTGGCCGCCAAGATCACCAGACCTCACTCCCCTTGACTTTTTCCTTTGGGGCCATATCAAAGACGAGGTTTACAGGACGGTACCAACTACTGTCGAGGATATGAGGGAGGGAATCCGCGCGGCTTTCCGCGGTATATCACCAGAAGTCCTTAGGGCAGTGTCTAGAGCTTGTGAGTCGAAGTTGCGGTTATGCCTCCGGCAGGAAGGTCGTCATTTCTAACATTTAGTTTAAGTTGTTAAATTTTCTTTATCTGCATTTTTCATATCATGTTGAATAAATAGGTACATACTATTATGTTGACCGTATTTGTGTATTTGTTTTCTCATGGCACACTTGGGAACGGAAAACGTTTCCCGACATTTGCGATGAAATTCCTTTTTTCTCCGAAATTTTGTTATGCAATGTGTAATTTTTTTTACACCAATGAAAAATTTAGAGTTTTGGCTGTACAACGCCGTAATTTTTTTAGGGGGGTGCCATTTGAAATTTTCGGAAAAAATGACAACATGCGAAGATCAATCAAAAATTATTTTTTTTCCATAAATTACCCGAAAAAAAAATATGTGAAGGTATACGAGGTCTTAACCTATACCTCAATTCAAAATTTAGGCGCCGGCGTCAATTAGTTTCTCTACAAAAAAATCTCAAAAATGGGGCGCAATTTTGAAAGAAGGGGTTATAACAGCGAAACCGCTAAAGTGAAGGGTATACATGTTAGATAAAAAAATAAGTACTCGTCGAGCACTTTCCAAATCTGCAATAAAAAATAGGGCATTCCATTTAAAAAAACATAAGTTTGGTACGCCACTGGAGTACGGCACGCCACTGATGATTAGAAATATTTTTGAAACATAGCGACGGTAACTATGCACCACTTTGTTCTTAGATTTTTTTCGATAGCTTTTATCGTAAAGGAGCTATGGTCCGAGGCGTCTTAAGTGCCACACCCGGTATTTTACCAAAAAAATGTATTACAGTTATACCCGAAGAACATGATTTTATGGAATAACTAGCTATACTATTAGTTTACTCATAAATCTTTTCAATTTTATAATTCTGATTTAATAATAATCTGTGTATATAATATTTATTAATATAACCAATATTACCGGTCTCTTAGACCCCTGAGTGCAATCGGTTGTGCATATCAGGGGCAGTGGTTGTCCATTTGATTTAATGATTTAAATATGAATTACACTTTCTTTTCAATTCTAAACATATTTGTACTTTTTCTCAAAAATAATTAGGGAAGCAGAAAAAAATATAAATGGGGTTTATTTGAAAAACATTTATATATAGGCTCATTCCACGTGAAATCATCCAATGTATGTTGCCCTCATGTTACAGATTTTTGTAATTTTTTCTCGTCAGCAAATGTATTATGAAAACGATTATTTTTTTTTCAGAACTGAGGTCAGGGGGTCATTTTGAAGTTTGACTCAATTTAACAACATGGCGCCAAGGGACAAGGTGGCTTTTACGTATTAAATAACTGTAAGTTAGATGTTTATGAACCAATTTTGTTTATTTGTAAGACGCTACAAAATAGAATTTGTAAAATGGTGGAAATTTACATGCAACCTATACAAATGTGCAATTTTTTTTTGATTGCTAAATATATGCAAATTTCAGGAATTTATTACTGCAAAACCATAAGTTTCATCACATTCATTTTTTTCCCCATAATGTTAATAACCAATTTTTTTTTCGCCATAAAAAACAGGAGTGTGTTTTTTTGTGGTTGTACTATTAAAAAGAAACATCGAAAATGCAAAAAATTCTTATTCTCGTGATAAATGGTCTTAACTAGTTCACAAAAAAATAAAGATTTGTATTTTCTCTGTATCTGAACATTGTAACAATTATTTTTTTCTATTTATAAACAATTTTTGAATAAATGGAATAATATCTGAACCGTCGTTATTTTTTTGCATAATGCTGATAATTGTTCTTGTCTTAAAAAATCAGGAGGATGTTTGTGGCTGGACAATAAAAACTTTGTAAATTTGTGCTATCATAAACAGGAGATCATGGACCAACAGCAGATTTTGTTTGCCTCTTGGCAAAAATACATGTGATGGAATTCGCGGTACCATAAAACGTTTAACCAGAAGAGCAAGTTTACAACGACCATATGAGAATCAGATACTAAGTCCAGAAGATGTTTTTAAATTTTCTCATGTTTCTGAAATAAATACGTTTTGAAGATATTGTAAAATGCTCAAAAATGTTGGAAGAATGGTATCACACTGCTTCCACGATACCTGGGACAAGAGAAAATCACTTCTTTCAACCACTGGATGAAAGCAACTTACTCATAGAGAAATCATTTCAAGTTTCTGCAGGACAGCTAAACAAGAAACAAATGATATTAAGGAAGAACAATTTGTTGCAGCTATCCATGACAATCAGTGGTGGATGGGAAAAATACTGGAAATCAGTGAAAAACATCGAGGTGTGAAGACTCAATTCCATATGAAAATATCTTAATGAATGTACCTATCCCACGTAAAAAAAATTGAAAATTAAAAAAAAAAAATCACGATCACAATACTTTCCAGTATTTCGTAACGGAGAAAGTAAAAATTTATTGTTAAAATCTTGATTTTTTGCGAACCAGTTGAGGATTAGCCTACGTTTGACCAGTTATTATGAAAATAAGAAGTTTTTGCATGTTCCTTGTTTTTTTGTTTTCTAATTGTCCAACCACAAAAGCACCCTTCTGAATTTTTAATGGTGAAAACAATTGATTATAAGTATTAGGAAAACAATTGAAGGTGGTGAAACGTGTGTTTTTGCTGTAATAAATTCCTGAAATTTACATATATTTTTCAATAAAAAAAAATAAAAAAGTGCACATTTGTATAGGTCACATGTAAATTTTTAGCATTTTACAAATTCGGTATTGTAGTTTATAATTTTGTCTTTCAAATGGCACCACAACAAAGTTATATGTAATTATTATAAACTTAAACTTAAACGTCAACTTACCCGTTGATTTTGTTGAATTGCATCAAAATTACCCATTGACCCTAGTTTTGACATAGAAATTCTGAAAAAAAATGTTTACTATTTTTCATTATGTTTTTATTTGTTTACAAAAATCTGTGACATGAGGGCAACGAGATTTTTTAATTTTAGGTGATTTGAAATTAAATGAGCCTATAGTGTGTTTCAAATTCGAGGCTCGCCATGGGGATCCCGCTTATTAGAAGTGGTAGATGGTATGTTTAAATTCGGCACTTATGCAGAATTTTATTTGGTTCTAGGAGTATCCTTAACTTCATTAAAATTAGTCTTCTTTCGAAGATGAACTCTGTATTGATATTTTTTCTTCCGAAGTTTTGTAGTGAATTTTTTTTTGTTTTACTTAGGCTGAGCCATTCAGTCACACACGGCTATTATTTTTCAGGAAATAAATGAACAAATGAATAATGTAAGACATATACAACAACCACGGACCCGAGCGAATACTTCTCAATCCCCGAAAAATCTTCCGCCCGCGAACCCATGCGGCCGCAGTGTAGTCGGCACAAGCGCTCGCCTCTACCCACTACACCCGTAGTAAAAATTAAAGGTGTATTTTTGCAAATTCTCGAATTTAAATCCTTCAAATGAATGTTCTTCACAAGTAACAGAACTTGACGAAGATGTAGATTGTACATTATTCAGAGAGTCATCTTTAGCTACTTGAATGATTTTTGCAACTTTATTTTTCATTTCGAAAGAATTTTCGATATACCTTTCGGCTACCATGACATTTTATCATACTTAAATCAGCAGAAGAATGAGCGAGAAGAGTTGCTAATTCACGCCGAAATTAATGACCGGTATATAAGGGCGGTTTAGATAATTTTAAAAAAGTTGCTATTTTCTTGCCCATATCATATCAAAGGTGTTAATATCAATTCTTTGAACATTTATTTTTTCTTCAACTAATAATAAAGTGGTGATGCCTGATGTACTGAGGTCTCAAATTTCTGTATTTTCTAATCATATTCAAGTAGTTCATTCCATCTTCATCGACAATATTGAATGTTCTACTGCAACCTGCCTTTATTTTCGGGATATTAACAATTAGAGATGATTCTACATGAAGAACGGCATCGACAGTTAAGGAATAAAGTTCTTCACGTCTACAACCTCCAAAATTGTTGCTACTTGCAAGTTATGTACACCTATGTTTTTAAACGTGGAATAAAAGTAATGGTTACCTACTTTCATAGACAAATAGTCATCATCGGGAGCATCTCGTAAAAGTATCTTAATTTCATCTCTTGTGAAAGTCTTAGCCTGCTTGGGTACATACCCTAAACTGTTACGTTTAATGAAGGACTTTACTATCGCATAAGAAGAAATATCTACGTTTTCCTGAGTTGTCATTGTCTTCAACATAGATACTTTAGCCCAAACAGACGACAGTTCATTCTTTTGGAACTAAGTAAAAGAACCATGAATGTAGTTTGTATAATAAATACAACAGAACTTATACTAGAATTACATCTTCATCAATTTTCTCGGCCCCATTAGTCTGCCGCCAATTTCTAAAAATCTCCACCTCTTTAAGATACCTGTTTGCTGACTTGGTCGGAATTAACTTTTTCCTTGCAGCATCCGCGTTTTCTTTTATTGCAGAACTCATTTTTAGCAAATGACACAACTCGAATCAATAGTTTTTTCCAAACTAAAAATGTCAATAACCAATAGTTTAACAATTTTAACAATAACATAGAAATAGGATAAAATAAGCCGTGCTACGACACATGTAAGGTTATTTGTTTTTACATTATTCGAGAATTTAAAAAAAATTCTCTCGTAATGTAAAAACCTTCATAACGTTACTTATATCGTAAATTACTATAATAGTTTTGTGTGTTTCTATCTGCCGATTTTTCATATTTTTAACATTAGTTAGTTGGCTATTTCTAGAACTGTACATACTATAAATAATACATTTAGGATTCGTAATCTAGCTGTTTTATTTAAATTGCAGGGTTTTCCATGGCAAAATTCCCATACTTAGTGACGCTACTAAACTTCTTTTAGTTAGATTATATTTTAAGGGCTGTCAACTATTTTCGACTTTTTGATCTCACGGTATGTTCATTTATGGAATTAAATGCATGGTATATTATATTGTCATTATAAAAAATTGAGCATTCAGATGTGATAAAAAATAAATATGGCGCCCATAAGAAATAAGAAAGTTGATGATAGTTCAAAAGAAACGAAACATGTTACAAATAAAAAGTGCTATAAGAACGTCTTTACCGTTTTTAAATATCACCTTAAATAACGAAGATAGAAAGAAAAAAGAAAATCAGTTTGTTTTTGGATTTAACTCGAAAACAATATAATTCAAGCAATTTTTTTCAATTGATCACCATAAAATTCTGCAAAAGTGTTAAATGTACACATGCCCTCTATACAGGATCTTTTTTTAACTCAGAACATATAATTGTTAACATACCCTATGTTCTATGTTATAATAATCACATCAACGCATTGCAATGTATTGACAATGTAGGCAACCATACTTACACTCAGTTTTATTTAATTGTCAAAATTGTGTTATTAATAAAAATGTATTACACCACCGAAGAAAGAATACAGATAATTAATTGGTACAAGAGTGGGAACAGCATTCGACGTGTTAGAGATTTGTTTTCGGTTGAGTATCCGAGCAGACAAGTTCCATCTATCTCAACAATTTGTAATATTGTCCATCATTTTGACAATACTGGCTGCGTGAGTAATTTTCACATTAAAAGGGCTAAAGGAAATCACATTTTAACGGAAGAGATGAAACTCAACATTTTATGTTACGTAGAGCAGAACCCCATATCATCGTTAAGAGTTATCGCAGCACAGTTTCAAATAAGTTCAGCTTCCGTTTACAAGACATTAAAAGAATTTAAATACAATACTTACAAGTTTTCAAACCATCAGAAATTATCAAATGTAGACAACGCACGGAATTCTGTGAAACTGTATTTAATGAACCTAACTTCATTCCTAATGCGTTAAGCTGTGTTACTGTCACCTTTGTGTACTTGGTTGCCTATATTGTCAATACAATGCAATGCGTTGATGTGATTATTATAACATAGAACATAGACATTAACAATCATATGTTCTGACTTAAAAAAAGACCCGAGATCCCCATAGCTACGCGCCTAAAACTTTCCAACATTACTTAGAATAGATGCTACTATGCGATATTATAAACAATCCAAAATACCCCTTCCATTAATTACAAGATAATCCTACTGGAAAGTACTTATGCTAATTTCAAAGTTTTTTTTTTTGGAACTCGGCTAAAAAATTGAAAAATATTTGCTTGAATTAAACTTTCTGAAGTTAGTTCAAATATATGCTACTACGTGATTCCATAAATCCAAAATACCCTTTCCCTCAATTAAAAAATAATCCCACTTAAACGCCAGAAGTAACATTAATTTCCGTTAAAAAATATGAAAACAAATGCCAACTAGGTTAGGTTAGTTTCTATAATAAGTTAGAATAGATTTCATAAATGTACCAAAATATCCCGTTCCTTAATTACAAGATAATCCTAATGGAACATCCTTCTTTTTCATTTTTTGAAACTTTTTGAAAAATTTTGCTAGAAAAATAAAACTTTCTCAAGTTACTACAAATAGATTATATAAAAATCCCAATATATCTCTTCCCTTAATTACAAGATGAACCCTCTTACACGCCATATTGTTAATTCCATGGTTACATTTTCTAAATTCAGTTAAAAAATATTAAAAATAATGGCCATAAAAATGAAATTACATAATCATACAGGGGATGAAATTCTCTTTTCTGCGGTACCCAACATTTAGCTCTAACAGTTATGGCGTTTTGAAAATTTAGTACAAATTTTATTATACAGGGTGTCAATTTGAAAACTTTCAATGCGAATATCTCTGAAAATAAAGGAGTTAGAAAAGCGCAATTTGGTACAAATGGTTTACAGGTAGGGGGAACTAGAACCACTATATTTTGGTTATGGAGTGAGTGACCCCTTGGGCCCCATTCACTCTAACCCCAAAATTTTAAATGGCATCACCCCTTTTGTGATTCCTTAAATTAAACTTTTTTTTGAGTAGTATTCACCAGCACAAGAATTTTTTTTTAAATTTAATACAGGGCCGAACAAAAAAGTATAATTAAAATAAAATAAATTCTACGAATTCTATTTTATTTAATTAGATTCTTATAATTTATTCCATTTTGGGCTGCAAAAAATGATAATAATTTTTTTTGCTCCAAATACTCGAAGCAGTGGGTCTGGTTTCAACAAATAACAATCACCTATTGCAGTCAGGTGTGTTAGATTGTATGTCAAATTCAAAAACAATCGAAGTGAAATAATTTCAGACGAATTCTATATTTAATATTTTCTTTTTTATCCGGTATTAGACATGGTTTACAGTGTGGCTGAAAGAATTGCGATTTAGACACCTGACTGAAATAGCTGATTGTTATTTGTTGAAACCTGATTCACTGCTTCGAGTATTTGGAGCAAAAAATTTTATTATCCTTTTTTGTAGCCCAAAATGGAATGAATTAGAAGAATCCAATTAAATAAAATAGCAATTCATAGAATTTATTTTATTTTAATTATACTTTTTTGTTCGGCCCTGTATTAAATTTAAAAAAAATATTGTGCTGGTGAATACTACTCAAAAAAACGTTTAATTTAAGGAATCACAAAAGGGGTGGTGCCATTTAAAATTTTGGGGTTAGGGTGAATGGGGCCCAAGGGGTCACTCACCCCATAACCAAAATATAGTGGTTTTAGTTCCCCCTACCTGTATAACATTTGTACCAAATTGCGCTTTTCTAACTCCTTTATTTTCAGAGATATTCGCATTGAAAGTTTTCAAATTGACACCCTGTATAAATCGCAAGCGTTTAGAAATTGTCGAAAATAATGAACTTATAAATTATTTCTTTTACATGAACAATTATTTTTGGTTTGGTATTTATTTGGTATTAATTAAACGGAAGCCATTTTATTCACACAAAAATTGAACATTAATAAATCAAATCAGATTTTCTAAACTTTCGATTGTTAAAGGTTTAAAAAATTAATAACAAAACAAAACAATGGTTAAATTGTCAGAAACTATTACTTCCATAAGAACTATAAAATGCGGCCATTTGAAGTGAAAAACTGACAAAAAACAAAATCAACTGTCAAAAAACATGTGATCAAAACTCATCAAATATGATCCCAAAATGTCTCTTTCCTTAATTATAAGATGACCTACAGGAACATCCTTGTGCTAATTTCAAAGTTATATATATTTTTTTCAAATTCGTCTAAAAAAATTGAAAACTATTTGCTACAAGATTAAAACTTTCTGAAATTACTTCAAATTGATGCTACAGGACGGCAAACGTAACTTGCCGTTGCGCAGTGGCAAAATTGTGGGCGGAACCTTCGAAGGGCGCTCTCGATAGATTTCGTGAAGAGTTCTCGCGCCTGGTACATTCATTTTCAAAAGTGACAGTGCATTGGTTGGTGGAGGAGAGCGCCCGATAGAGTTGTAAATGAATAGCGCACGCGAAGAATATGTGCTTGCTTATTACAGAGACTGTACTCGGCCGGTTGTAGAGAGAGAGAGAGAGCTTTCGCTTGCTCTCTGCGCGTCTGGCCAACTTACATTTGCCGTCCTGTACTATCATGATATCATATAAATTCCAAAAAACACCTTTCTTTAATTACAATATAATCTCACTTACACGCGATAGTCTTAATTCCGTACTTACAATTTTATAAATTTGTTTAAAACATATTAGAAACGATGGCCATAAGCATGCTTTCTAACATTACTCAGAATGGATGCTGTTATGCAATTTCATTAAAATTCCAAAATATCCATTCCCTAAATTACAAGATAACCCTACTGGAACATCTTGGAACATCTTGTGTTAATTTCAAAGTTATATTTTTTGAAATTCGCCAAAGAAATTGAAAAATATTTGCTACAAGAATAAAACTAAATTTATGCTATAACATGATTCTATAAAAATCTCAAAATATGCCCTCCTTCAGTTATAAGATAATCCCACTTACACGCCATAGTGTTAATTCGGACGCTACATTTTTTAAATTCGGTTAAAAGATATTAAAAACGATGGCCATAGGCATGAAACTTTCTAACTGTACTAAGAATTGATGCTGCTACGCGATTTCATAAAAACCCCAAAATATCCCCTCCCTTAATTACAAAATAATCCTTCTGGAATATCCTTGTGTTAATTTTAAAGTTATATTTTTGAAATTCGTCTAAAAAAATATTTGACTAACAACTACGTGATTTCCTGTACTTTCAGTTTCCACATAAAAAACGAGGTGTTTGTGTTTAACGGAGATACTTTTAAAAATTGCTAAGAACGGTAATATGGTATTAGAAAATGATTTATTTCGTTTTTTATCTTGAACGAAAAATGTAAATTCCGTTTTCGTTCTTAAAATATTTTGGTAAATTTCGTTATTTCATTTTCGTTCCATTTTCAATCCCTGGAAAAAACCTTAGCATACGACTTGTAATAATTCGCTACCATCTCTGATACAATTTGCAATTCTACACTAATTCCAAAGCTATTCAAGTTCGCGGTCTTAATTTGCAAATATTTCCAATTAAATTGTTACGGTTTTCATAATAAACTTTGTAAAACTCTTTCTTTCCAGAGGATGTCGATAAATTCTAACGCAACCTCTATCGAGCGAATTTTTTCATCTTTTTTCCATATCTAAATGAATTATTTCCACGATTTCATTAATACTGTAATTCAGTTATTATAAATCGTTATTCAAATGTGCAGGTTGCTTAATTAGCAGTTCATTAACTTATTGATTTTTTATGGTGCTACATTTTAAAACAACGGAATTTGAATTAATTCATCATTATAGAATAATAATAATTACGTTTCGTTCAAAATTTGCAATGATTTTGATGATACATAATGTAAATAATACTAGGCCTACTTTATTTTAATGTATCTCATTAGTTGTTAATCGTAGTTGGCTACAAGTTTACGGTAGAATAATTGAAAATAGTAACATTTTCGAAGATTAGTATGAATAAAGTGAATTAAAAAATTCAAAAAGTTTTGTTAAAATAAGTTGAAAGTAGCACTCGAAATCATATTCCTAGGTAATATAGTTGTCCAAAATATGTATTGAGAAAACTAATGGGAAGGTACAGTGGCGTGAAGGTGAGAACAGGGACGTTTTACCTTTTTCGCCTAAGGCGTCACAACTTTAGAAGATTAGAACAAATTTAAAGCGAGGGCCGCAAAAAGTTACAAAAATGTCCGCTTCATTACTTTTACACACACCAACAGCATCCTTAGAATTTTAAAACATCGCTAGGGGAGAACAGAAACACTAATAGATAACAACTAGCAAAAAAAGATAAATTTATATTTTCTATGACATTGTATTTAGAAACGAAAAGGAATGGTGTCATTAATTATATGTTAATATACCCGTTAGAGTGTTTGCGTGTAAAACCGATGTTAAATGTTTGTATGGTTGCATAGGTGGTAGTTGTAAGTGTCGGTCCGTTGTTCAGTGGAGTGTTGAAGCAAAAGCTCGCCTTCCGCACCCAGACAACCTTGCCTTTAGCCAGTCTGTACACCTGTGAAGTTGAACCTGCGACCAGTGACCACCGCACCACATACCAAGATCACCATCCGCACCAACGCAAGCACCAGTCGCAGCGCTCATAACCCAACTCATTTTCGGCCTTCCACTCGCAAGTCGCACGCTCCTCACCGAATTCATTTCGTATTACACAATCAACCACCTTTCTTTTCACCATATTTACCTTTTATACTAAAAAAATGTGGATAAGGATCAGAAAATAAAAATTCCCATTCTCACAGAATCGGTTAGAACGGATAGAAACTCGAGCGGGCATTGATACTGCGTGTAAAGAAAATATTGTTACGGACAACAATCCGATGTTATCACACGTCCATTTTAATGCCGGACGTGTTCACCGACATTAAACGGCCAATTAAAATTACATAAATCTTTCTCTGCTCGGCGGTGTTTCTCTTTTTCTCTTTATGAGTTTACGTTCGGGTTTTCCTCTTTCTGGACGAAAATTGCCCGCGAAGTACTTTCACCGATGCTACGCTGATTGCAGTTACGGTAGTTGTAATGATTGTGTGGATTTGCTAGGAATTTATTATTTAGTGCCAATTGATCTATCAGATGTTACACAGGCGATTCGTGAAAGTTTGGTGCGTATATTTTGGTGTTTGACACTCCCAATCAGTGATCTTCACATTATTTTAATACCGTATTTACTATGGTATACTCAATACTTATAATTGAGCAATTCGAATTTCCGGGGCAAAAGTGGTTGGTGCTAACAAATTTCTTTAGTTAATCAATATCAGATTTGTTTCTTAATCATTGATGGTGGTACGTACCATTAGGCGCTTGAATAACAACAACAATAAACACCCACTTTTGGTTTTCAAAATTCTACCTAGAGCTTTTCAGTTCTTGCGATTGTCAAATAAAATTTAAAGTTTCATTTGAAAAGCACTATTTGTTTTCGAGATAGAACGCTCTCAGACAGACGCACGGACATTTTTCAAAAATGAGCGAGTCATATCGGGGGCCTCAAAATGAATATTTCTCTTAAAATTTCGAATTTAAAAGAAATCACGATAATTATACTTTTTATACTTTGCCCACAGGAAGTAATACAAGTGAAAAGTACAGTGGAAGTGATTTAAACTTAACTTAAGGTTAAATAATTTATCGCATCATATTATCTTCATGATATTAATAAACATTTATTAATAATTATTAGGATCATAATAGTACTTTAACTTCACAATATGTTAGTTACTCACAACACGTTATTAATATACCGGGTGTAATTGAATTCTGGTAGACCCCAAATATCATTTGCATTTTTACTTATATTCTTATTAAATTTAGTGTGGTGTTTTAAGGAAATAATGTGCGATGCAAGTCTACTCTTATTAAAAATTCCACTTCCGGTTTAACCGGAAATGACCATAACTTTTCTATTTCAAATGGAACACCCTGTAAATTTTTACATCATTTTATTCGTCTATTGAAATAGCAAAGTTAAAGTAACTTCCGGTTAAACCGGAAATGGAATTTATATTAAAAATCTATATATTGACACACTTTATTCTCTTAAAACACTATCCTAAATTTGGCAAAGATATATGCAAAAATGCAAATAATGCTTGGGGTCTATCATTTGCATATTTACAAAAGAAAATATGAAATTTAGTATAACGTTTTTAGGGATGAAAATGTGTCGACATAACTATTTTCAATAAAAATTTCACATCCGGTTTAACCGGAAATGACCATAACTTTTCTATTTCAAATGTAACACCCTGTATATTTTTACATAATTTTATTCATCACTAAATTATGAGTTCAGTGATGTATCATAAGTGACCTTTTGGTTATTAGTTTTTTGTTTAAATTCAAATTAAACAACAACCAAACCGTCACTTATGATACATTTCTGAACTCAGAATTTAGAGACCATTCGTTTGGTCCATTTGAAATAGAAAAGTTATAGTCATTTCCGGTTAAACTGGAAGTGCAATTTTTACTAAAAGCAGACACATGGACGCATTCCCTAAAAACACCATACTAAATTTCATAAAGATATATATTGAAATGAAAATGCTATTTGGGGTCTGCCAGAATTCAGTTACACCCGGTATATTCTAAAAGAAAGAGCCCAGGATTGCAATTTCTCGAGAACGGGTATAGGTAGCAAGTTGAAATTTTCATGAAAAATCACAAATAACTCAAGAAGGTGACTATTAAAATTTCAACCCTCTCGAACCACCCCTTTAAAAAAGGGGTTGCTACCCCCTTAAAAAAACGATGAATTTTATTTTGTTTTCCGAAAGCCAAAAACGTTCGTGAAAATCGCGATTTTCTAACTCACCCCTAGACTCCGAGGTGAATTTTTGAAAATCTATTTTTCGCGATGCAAAGGTTCGCGCCAAACCGATCTCCTTCCAAGATTTTTGAGTTGGAGGATTCAAATATGGCTCAAAAAATCCCAAATACTTTGGTACATAAAAGTTACTTCTGTATTTCAAGTGCTCTTCTCCGTTCGCGAGCTACAACCCTTTCTCTGCGGGGATCGCTTTGTCCGTGATTCGGCGAGAGGGGGCGCGTCCCCTTTATAGTCGCGACTTTAATTTTTATAGAGTTTTGTAGAACGAGTGGCTCTCTATCTTTTATGTCTCTTACCCCTTTTTGATATCTCTAACCCTCGAGGAGTTATTCAAAGAAAACCATCCCCGATTTCAATAAAAAAATTCTAAAGCGGCCATTTTTAATCCAACGTGAGAAATTTAAACAATGTGCCATTTGGAATTGCATTTTGCGTCGAAAAGATAAGAACTACATTTACAAACGGGCGCTCCGTTTGCGGTCTATGGCCGATTTTTGATTGATTTCCGGGAATTTTTCGAAAAATTTTTCGATTTTTTTTTTCAAAAATTAAAAATCTGGCGAGCCTTAATTGGTAATTTTTTCAAATATTTTAAAACACCCCCTAGCCTTCCAAAGCGCGTCATTTGGCCCGGCCCCAGGGTTCGTTTTTCTTCTTTTAAAGATGTATTTTTTCTTTTCAAGTCGAAAAGCTTAAACTTTAAGTTGTTTTTTAACCACCCCTACGTCCCCTCTGGCTTCGTTTTTCTTTTTTTAAGGATGTAATTTTTCTTTTTAAGTCGAAAAGCTTAAACTTTAAGGAATCGCAGAGGATACAACTGGCTTTAAAAAAAATTAAAAACTAAAAATTAAAATTAAAAATTAAAAATTTAAAATTTAAAACTGTTATATGCAGGACCGTCTTCTCTACAAATTACAGTGATTCGTTCTTTCTTAGCTCGATATTCTCGAAACTTCCCAGCGGGGGTGGAAAAGGGAAACAATTTAATTCAACCCAAATGTCAGATTTTCTAATAAGTATTGAAACCAAATCGAAAACATATACAAAATTCTCGCATAAAGTGCATACTTTTTAAAATACTGATTTTCCCCAATTTCAAACTGCCTAAAACGATTTAAAAACATGTTTAATCACATTGCACCCATTTCTGCATTGCCGATGGAGATGTCCTGTTTAGTCAATGTGGCAGCTATGACGTAGCACGGATTGAACAAATTTGATTGTCCAAATGATCCTCCCTGTGGTCTTTAGGGCCTTCTTTAGAAATTAGAGGAAAAAAATTCGCACTGCCTTCCCTGATGATTTAAACCTTTGTCATCCTCTTTATAAGAGACAGCTTATTTGTTTTTAAATTTATTCTTTTATTTTTTTCGATTTTTCTAATCGTTCGCGAGTTATGAATTTTTAGTACCAAACCATCGGAAATTTGAGTGACAATTGCCCTCATTTACTTACTAACCAATGAAATCAAATAACGTTGATTACATGATCCAATAAAATTCTAATTACGATGCGTAACAGACCACGGTCCATGTTATGCATGGGAATTAACCCTGGGTGGTATCTCATCAGATAATCTCTCATGTTGGTATTGCCTAGCAACGCGTTAGTACATGTTCTATAACATCTAAACGTCAGCTATTGCCCGACTTTTAAGCAGTTTGTTCCTGATTTCGATCTGTTTGTAGTTTCGGGTGAAGTGTTAGTGCTTTCATCAGTAATAGTATTCATAGGCATTTCTCAGAATCTTGGTAAGTTCATTTTTACTACTTATTGTGGCGCAGATTAATACACGTCTGACACTAGGTGTCATTAAATTTAACTTTTAAAATTATGAAGTGTGAACTTTCTGTTCGGCCAATTGTCTTCTCGAATTAACTCGTGACTGATTTTTCCTAGGCAATTATTAGCGTCTGGATCACTCTTGCTTGTTGCTTCTAGAAAATTTTCGTCGCAACAAGCAATCGTGATCCTGCCGCTAATAATTGCCGGCAAAATCATAGGCACTCGTTATATTACTGTTGAAAATCGCATGACATGGATTCAGCTGAAATTTTTACCAAAGATACCTCTTACCGGAAGGGTTGAAATGTGGCAAGACAAAATCTTTGGGGGCCCCTGTTACTGTGCCCTTTAGCAATTCAAAAAGCAACTTTATAGGAAGGTCGTAGAGCAGCAGCATTACTGTGTGGCAACTGAAACATGTTTTTGGATTCCCCGTAGCTCGGAATGATTAATTTCAAAAATATTTCTATCGCTTTTGGCGCCATCCTTATGTTTGGTTTAGTATTGGTTTAGTATTATATCCTACGCATTGCGGTTTTAGTACTCCTTCGTGATTAAGAACCACGACACCAAATTGAATATATGAAGTTATAGTCATGCTTAAATGAGAAACGAGTTTGTTTGGATGTTAATGCTACTTGGCTACTTAAATCACTGTCACTGTCATCAGAATCATCAGAGATATGTTCATTATGTTCAATTATACTGGGCAACAAAAAAATATATATTTCTTGTTGCATGAGATTTTCTAACTGATTCTCAGTATTTTGGCAATGCTGTTTTCAAATCTGAAATCAGTTTTCTTCTGCAGGCTTCTGTTTTGTGTAGTTGGGTGTTGAATTTATTTAATTGCTCGCCAGTAAATAACGCCAGAGTGATGGGGTTGGCCTACTTTTTGAGGCAAATATTCACAAATAATCTCCCATGTTTTGTTTTTTTTTATATATTTTGCACAGGTGCCGAGATCACGCCGAGATCACGCGAGTTTTGCCAATTTGGATGTCTAAAATTTTCGCCTCAATTTTCTGTTTTCTCAACATTTAGTTCACCATACTTTTGTAGCAAGAAATCTCACGAATGCCCTCCCGTTTTCCGTTTTCCGTTTTTTTTTTTTATATTATGCACAGGCGCCGATGAATAGCTGCCCAATCATGCGCGTTCGTCCTATTTCGACATCAAAAATTTTCGCCTCATTTTTCTGTTTTTTTTTTAAATTTATTTCACCAAACTTTTGTTGCAAGACACCTCATGAATAAGTAAGTAAGAATGAGTAAGTGCAAGAACGCAAGAGCTACAAATGCAAATGTTTGCCGGAATAGAGTATAGCTGAACTGTAAGGTATTAACCTTAAGGGGCTAAACCAGTATGAACGCCGAAAATTTGGGTGATTTTTGGGAATTTTTTGGAAGAAAAGTACATAATTAAATGTTTCAGAAAATTAAGCATATATTTGGCTATATTTAACCTATATTACATAATTTTTTCATAGAAAAATATTGAGATTCAAGCGACTTATGCGCTGTCTTCGGAGGCGCCAAAAAAAAAAGTTCCTCCACTGCTGACATGATTCTGTCCGATTGAGTAGCTGGAACCGTAAAAGAAAAAAATGTCGTTAAACTGCAAGGTTTTTTCTGTGCGATGACGTAGGATTTTCGAAAAATATCAAAATCTAACAAAATGGAATAGTTATGAAAAAAAAATCTGTTTTCTTGCCTATAAAATGGTCGTTTCTTTCAATGCCAAATCGTCAATTTTCATCCAATCAAAAGTATTCTACGTCATCGTAGAGTAACTATATTCAAGAATACTCAAATTTCAAATTTCAAGTCAATCGGATAATTGCTCTTCGAGTTACAATGTCAGCAAATTTGAAAAATCTCATTTCGAGAAAAACGCGTTTAAAGATTTAACTATCGATTTTTAGAAAATTAAATGTTATTTATCATAGAAACTGCTAATCAGCTATACCTGGTCCATACAATTGACCCTCCTCTTCCTCGAATAATGCCTGCTGAGAGGCTGAAGTTTTTCTCCGAGCTGTTCGTCCCTCTTTTGAGGATGCTTCATGACGTAACTCCGCCAGCTTGATTCGGCTGTCATCTCTCTCCATGGCGTATTCTTTTGCAATAGGACCGATGATGACGTCCATTACTTGCAGCATTTTTAGAATAGCATGAAAACCATCATTAAATATTGAGATTGCAAGGAAATTAGCGAGCTTGATCGTTTTCATTCCATTATGAAGGTGCTTTGGAGCAAAGTGCCAGAGCAAGCCGTTATAACTTTAATTGTTATTCTGCGTTTTCCCTCCTTTGCATCGCTCTAGTAATTCCCTTGAACTCAAGTCAGTATAAATAGGTTCCAAAGCTTTCATAACACCCTTGTCAAGTGGCAGATAATCATGCTTGAACTTCGATACGTCCATTCCTTCAGCTTCCGCGCGGCGATATGAGCACCAGCTATTCGCACCTGCAGGGCAATTTCCGTGGTTCGGATTTTCGTCTGTCGAAGACAAAAAAAATTTCTTGATACATTTCGTCAACATTATCTTGATGCCTGGTAATTGCCAATCCATAGTATTCCAGGAGTTTATAAATAACTTTATCAGTTAGCCTCACGGTATCCTTACTCCTTCCTCCTCAACCTTTGGTTTGTATTTTGAGATTGCGGCATCGCGTTCCCATTCTTTTTTTCACATGTAAGTAGCATTCTAGTTTTCCTACATGCACATCGTACGGATTTAAATCCAACAAACCTTTGTATGTAGCACTATCACCGTCGCCAATATAGCGCGTATATTTTACTCCATATTGATCGGTCGAGCGACTAAACATTTCCTTTACACTATCAACCTCCATTTTTCCAGCTGATCCAATATGATTCACATCGCAATCGTCTTGTCCTTCAAGCCATTCTTCGTATTCTTCAGGATGAGTATCTTTTTTCTTTTCCCATACTTCACAACTCTTACAATAAGTCGATTTTACGATTGAATCGATGATTTTTTTGCTGTATTTACCTGAAAGAGTTGTAACACCGAAACGTGAAGTGTGGCCGCGTTTTTTCCATGTTCCATCTCCGGAAACTGTCAGATTAATATCTGAGCCTTGATTCTCCAATGTTTTAGCTCTCTCTTCAGTTACAGCTTTTTGTGTACTATATTCATAAACAGTTTCAGCAGCTTTGGTTACATTTTCGAAGCATCCAGCGAAAGTGTTATGAAATTTTCTAAGAAGATCCATCAAGCCACAAAATAGATTTAGTCCATTGATACCGACATCACAAACACTATACGCCGGTTTATTTCATAAGCATTACCTATCATCGGTCCAGAAATCACATATGAAACGCCGCATTCACATGACACAGCAATTTTGAACCCTAAACCCCGTGAACTTGCTTCATTGAACTCGATGTCTTTCTTGCAATTTTTACACACAAGTAAAGTGCTAATTGCACTAAAAACAGAGTAAAACTGGATGAAACGGTAACCATGGGTATGATCAACTATAATTTCATTATCTCCGGTGCGTAACAGTTTTTCAGCGGCTGTACTGGTATTTTCGGTGGACTGCTCATAAGTGTGCCGATTTCCCGAAAATCTCCTCTTCGTGCTTCTAGACCTATGAATAGGAGTATCGTGAGAGCCTTTTTGTTTAGAGTAACTGCTTGCGCTCATTTTCGCTCTGTTGTGCAGTGTACAGCATCTGCGACTAAACTAAACAGACGCTTCCAGAATAACTGCATAAACGACGTTAAATTTCGTTAGCGCCCTCTATGGGGCCCCTATCCCTACCGTGCCCCCTCTTCATTTTGTACCATTTACAGGGTCCGTCAACTTGGCCCCCCACTTTCGATTTTTTGGAAAAAACGTGTTGCTCCAGAAAGCCCTTAGCTAGCTCCAGCTAGCTCCACAAAAAATAGAGCTGGCTCCAAAAAGGTAAAAAAGTTATAGGGGTTTGAAATTTGGCGAGGCCAAGTTGACGTTTGCCCCCTACTTTGTATTTTTTAACTTTTTCTTTAAGATTTAGATTCCTCAGACCCAGCTCCAGCAGGCTCCATCAATTTTAAAGCTGGCTCCACCCCACAACCCCTAAAAAATTACAAAAACAGTTTTCACCCTAGCCCCCCACTTCAATATTTTTTACTTAATTTTAAGGGATTTTATAGCTTAAAGCTAGCTCCAGCCGAATATGTAAAATTTTTTGGAAAAAAGAATACGGATAAAAAGATATAAGGGTTTTAATATAAGACGTGAGCTTTCCTGAATCCTGTATGCGCATTCCCAATTGTGTGATCATATTTTAACGTTAAATGCGAATTTTCGGTTAAATCCAACGGATTTGGAGTTGGTGCCAATTACCAATTACATTATTATATACGGTAATAAGGGTTCCTTAAATATTGCATTACCATCATTTAGGCCTTAGGGCCGTCCTTGAAATAAATATTTAACTTATAAGCAATTCGTATATTTGATAAATTATTAATTAATTATTTGAAATATATATTGAAAATAATATTTAGTCAAATGTGTGTGTTGAATCAAAAGGATGGCAAATATTGTAAATTAATAAGACAGTGGCGTAGTGAGTGATTAATTGAGACATGTGAAAATATTGCCAATTTCAACGAAACTTGGTACACGTACTATTTATAATCTGGAAAAAAACAATGTGAGGGTAAAACCCTTGCGTCTCTGGGGGTGGAGTGGGCTAGGGGTGGCATGCGAAAATATTGTCAAATTCAACGAAACTTAGTACACATACTATTTATAACTGGCAAAAAAATAATGTGAGGGAAAAATAGCCCTAGCATCTCCGGGGGTGGAGTGAGGTAAGGGTGGCATGCGAAAATATTGTCAAATTCAACGAAACTTAGATCACATACTATTTATAACCTGAAAAAAAAACAATGCGAGGGAAAAATAGCCCTAGCATAGTGGGAGGTGGAGTAGGCTAGGGTTGACATGCAAAAATATTGTCAAATTCAACGAAACTTGGTACACGTACTATTTATAACCAGGAAAAAAATAATTTCATGCTAAAATAGCCCTAGCATTTCGGGGGGTGGAGTGGGCTAGGAGTGGCATGCGAAAATATTGTCAAATTTAACAAAACTTGGTACACGTACTATTTATAACCTGGAAAAAAATAATGTGAGGGTAAAATAGCCCTAGCATCTCAGGGGGTGGAGTTGACTAGAGGTGGCGGGCCAAAATATGGTCAAATTCAACGAAACTTTGTACACGTACTATTTATAACCTGTAAAAAAATAATGTGAGGGTAAAATACACTTCCAATTTACAACCCGGAAAGAAACTGAGTGAGGGTGAAACAGTAAATTGGTAAGTCGATTTACTCCATTATCTAACTAGTGCAGCGAAGAGATAAACTAGTCCGAAACCGATCTCCTGTCGCGACAACCAAGAATTTCACCAAAATAGTTAAATAATGAGCAAAAATTGTAAAATAAAAATTTAATTCTTTTACTGTTTTTCATATAACTATAAATCGATTATTAATTATTCTACTGAGCTATAGAAGACGGGAGGTGAGATGCAGGACCCTGTATATTATTTTAAAACTAACAAAATATAAATAATCGCTTTAGAATTTTAGGAGATCTATATAGTATATAGTGTATCAAGGGCCGAAAATTATCTTTAGCAACCCGCCGCTTTTAGCTAAAAGTGAAGGGTTGCTAAAGCATTTCGGCATGATTTACACTTGATATTTTTTCGCCTGCCTTAAGTAAAAACAGTGTTTCAGGAAATTTTATATCGCGCACCATTGAACTGTCACTGTCAGATTTTTGCATAGCCTACTCATATTCCGTGGAAGGTTGTCTAGATTATGCATATTATTTTTTCGGCCCTAGATACGCTAAATCGTAGTTTCGGCCCGATTTTTATGGCCAAAATAAATGGTTTCGATAGAGGCAGGCAAAAAGTATATTAAGTATGACAAACTGATAAACATTCATTCAAACTGAAGAAATCACAATAATAATAATAAATATTTATAATCTACCTATTATTACATAAAAACATTGAATATTAAAAATTAAAAATATGTCGCATTTAAAAAATATAAATTACATTTTTTAAGGTTTATAGCTTTATCATGAAATCATCTTTTCATCCAAAGAATATGTAGATAACCGATGAGCGAATTATACTTACTAATATTTCCTGAAGTCGATAATTTCATCGTATTTGCCATAAAAACTAATTCTTGTCGTTCATATTTCAAAGCAGTAGTGAAAAATCTTTTCAACGATGATTTTTTTAAATTTTAGATTTCCTAAACAAAATTCTGTTTTCCGATATAATCAAATGTATAACTTAATCAACTGCAAATAGTATTTATTTAATTTTTGGTACGTTTGATTGGCATAAAGTACGGACTAAAAAAAAATAACTTTACGAACATTGACGAAAATTTACCTGTCATTTAAACAAATCTTGGTATTTCAGAATTTCAGCCTTTAAAACGTGATTAACCGTAAACGAAGCCAGCAGTGGGGAATTTGATAAGATACCTATATCAAATTCTCGTGCAGTCAGTCTTAATTTAGTTTGTCATTGTTGTCAATGATCGCAAAGTGCTGTTTATATTTTTTATGTATGTTATGTAAACAAATTCACTAATAGTTAAATCGATACTACTTGTTGTTATTGCGTAATACATTTGTTTGTGACCCAAAACAAAGTTGTGTTAAAGAAATCTGAAGAAAAAATCACCAGTTGAAAATGTACACGAAATGAAATTATTAGAAACAACAGTTAAACAACCAAAATTTCTTGTTGTGCCTACAGTTTAAGTAACACTGTACACGCTTATACCGGGTGTCCCAGTATAAATAACAGATCAAAGTTATTTTTTTTTTAAATGGAACACCCCATATTTTATACTTTATTTTTAATCCTCTTAAGAAGCTGATAAAAATAGTACAAGATACTATGGGTCTATTATGGAGACTTGGTTAGTTTTGGGCAATTTTGTGGCAAAAACATGTGCACATTAAAAACATTACAGAAGCGTTCCTAGCAAAGATAGCATCATTTTTTACTAAAAAAATAATTTCCACATCATGAAGAATAATACACATCGGCTTTGGTCCTTTTTTGTTCATACTGCTATACAGGATGTTAACAAACGCAAAACAATGGATAACAATTTTTTTTCAAATAGAACACCCTATATACGTTGCCACCAATCTATGGCATTTTTGATAAGCTTTCCAATGATATACAATTTGTATAATAAAATATTAAGGATTCTTGAGATTTATCAATAAATGCATTTTTCTTTTCAAATCTGCTGATTTTTGGATTTTCAGCCAAAACTATGCATTACCTGGAAAACTTACAAGAGACCAAAATAGTAGAGCGGAAATTTCCGATCGATATAGTTCTCTTAGCTCAAATAATACGTGCATTGCCCGCCAGAGCGCGCTAAATCGAGACCGTATATGCATTTAACGTTTTTTTTTAAATTTTTTTCATTAAAAATATCACTATACTTTATTTTCCGCACCCTTTGGCGGAAAAATGAGAAATTATACGAAAATTCGAATGACCCATATCGATTGAAAATAGGGCTCGTTAATACACGGATACACGTGTTCTTAGTTGGCAAGCGGTTTCTAAACGTTTAAACGGATATTCGCGTTTAAACGGATATTCACGTTTACACGTGTATACGTTTAAACGGATTTTTTCGTTTAAACGTGTTGACGAAAATCGTTTAATATAGCAACGTATAACCCACCCTGCAAATATCTGTTTCGAAGTTCGTTCGCCGTGTTTTACAATATTTCCGGTAACGGAAAAAAATGAATAAATTATTATTATTTGGTACACCTTAATAAGTAAATAGTTTCTCGAAAACCGTCCAAAACGTCGGCATTCGAAGTTTGACGGGTTCAACCCCCTATAGACCAGTTGGTTCCTCTTTGAAACGAATGTGTAAAATTATTGGGAATCTGACGAAACACCGAGATATGACTTTTGGACCCTCAAATGGAGTATAAAAATATGAAGAATCATTTCTAGTTTACGGGTTGTAAACGTTTATTTATTAAGCTAAACGTGTTTTATTCGTGACAAATAAACGGTAAACGTTTACACGTTTAAACGTTTAAACTAAAAACGGAGTAAACGTCGAGCCCTAATTGAAAATGTTCCGCTCTACAACTCTTATTAGAAGCAATTTTTGCCCAAAATGCAAAGTTTTCGCTAAAAATGCAAATTGAAACTGTATGTATCAATTTTTGCGTTTTTCCATGGTTTTTTGCATTTTTAGCGAAAACTATGCATTTTGGGCAAAATATGCTTTTATTAAGAGTTGTAGAGCGGAAAAGTTTGAATCGATATAGGGGGTATTTTAATTTTTTTTTAAATTAATTAATAAAGAATTTGAAAAATACGCTAAAATGCATACACGGTCACGATTTTGCGCACTTTGGCGGGCAATGCACGCATTATTAGAAAAGTCAAAAGACCTATGTCGATCGAAAATTTTCCGCTCTACAACTTTGGTCTCTTAGATTTTTTTCAGAAAATGGCATAGTTTTGGCTGAAAATCCAAAAACCAGCAGGGGGTGACGAAAGAAAAATGTTTTTATGGATAAATCTCCACCCTAGCCCACTCCACCCTCCACGATGCTAGGGCTATTTTTCACTTACATTGTCTTTTTCTGGTTATAAGTAGTATGTGTTCTAAGTTTCGTTGAATTTGACAATATTTTCGCATGCCATCCCTAGCCCAGTCCACCCCCGAGATGCTAGCGCTATTTTACCCTCAAATGATTTTTTCCGGGTTACAAATAGTACGTGTACCAAGTTTCGTTGAATTTGACAATATTTCCGCATGCCACCCCTAGCCCAGTCCACCCCCGAGATGCTAGGGCTATTTTTCCCTCATATTATTTTTTTGCCAGTTATAAATAGTACGTGTACCAAGTTTCGTTGAATTTGACAATATTTTCGCATGCCACCCCTAGCCCACTCCACCCCCAGAGATGCAAGGGCTGTTTTACCCTCACATTGTTTTTTTCCAGATTATAAATAGCACGTGTACCAAGTTTCGTTGAAATTGGCGATATTTTCACATGTCTCAATTAATCACTCACTACGCCACTGTCTTATTAATTTACAATATTTGCCATCCTTTTGATTCAACACACACATTTGACTAAATATTATTTTCAATATATATTTCAAATAATTAATTAATAATTTATCAAATATACGAATTGTTTATAAGTTAAATATTTATTTCAAGGACGGCCCTAAGGCCTAAATGATGGTAATGCAATATTTAAGGAACCCTTATTACCGTATATAATAATGTAATTGGTAATTGGCACCAACTCCAAATCCGTTGGATTTAACCGAAAATTCGCATTTAACGTTAAAATATGATCACACAATTGGGAATGCGCATACAGGATTCAGGAAAGCTCACGTCTTATATTAAAACCCTTATATCTTTTTATCCGTATTCTTTTTTCCAAAAATTTTTACATATTCGGCTGGAGCTAGCTTTAAGCTATAAAATCACTTAAAATTAAGTAAAAAATATTGAAGTGGGGGGCTAGGGTGAAAACTGTTTTTGTAATTTTCTAGGGGTTGTGGGGTGGAGCCAGCTTTAAAATTGATGGAGCCTGCTGGAGCTGGGTCTGAGGAATCTAAATCTTAAAAAAAAAGTTAAAAAATCAAAAGTGGGGGGCAAACGTCAACTTGGCCCCGCCAAATTTCAAACCCCTATAACTTTTTTACCTTTTTGGAGCCAGCTCTAATTTTTGTGGAGCTAGCTGGAGCTAACTAAGGGCTTTCTGGAGCAACACTATTTTTCCAAAAAATCGAAAGTGGGGGGCCAAGTTGACGGACCCCCATTTACAATACCGAAAGATTCACGTCAGCTCCGAGATCCGCCGTCGGGCAGTCGTGGCAGTTTACACCTGCGAGCGGTTGCTCTTTAAAAGGCTGCCATTCGGGAAGTATTAGAGATACGGCCTTGAAATTTTAACAGGATACTCTTGAAAGTATAAACTGTCGAATCAGGCAAAAACGCAAAAAACAATTTTTTGAAAGTGTCACACTGGTATAGCCCCTTAATTCTGGACTCATAATATGACCACATACATTTCTACACGATGTTACAAAGTTATTCCCCCTGGTATAAATGCAACGGGTTTTATTTTAATTTTATTAAAAGCTGTTTTTTCATGCATGAAATGAACTAAAACTGGAGGTAGTTGTGCAAAAATAGTGCGTTTTTCAAAAATAAATCGGCGAACCGGTGAGAAAAAACCACTGCCACCCGCCACGATTGTTTTAGTTGAGCCAAAGAGGATTATATATAATCCTCTTTGGTTGAGCTTAACTTACTTTTACTTATTTTGAGTAAGCACAAAAGCACAAGAAATTGACCTTTTTGCTGGTATGCATATGTTCATATTCGTTGATAGTTTCGCATATTTCTTGCGCTCGTGAGTGTTAGTTCATTAAATGTCGAGCCGTCTTCTGATGCGTACATGAACACGTTTCCATGTATCAGATGCGCCTCTAAAGCAATAACTCGTCGAAATGTTCGCGGCACATAACAGCATTCGCCATAATATCCAGGAAGGAAATATTTGCACAGGCGATAATTTATTTAGTGAAACTCGTAAAATACGAGCGGACGATTGAAAACGTAAAGTGCACCGCTCTAAATAATTAACTGGCGACTGTAAATCGTGGCTCGTCTCGCAAAAAGAACGACCACTGGTTCGAAACTCATTTATTTGCAATCGGGCCGATCAATTAAAAGTACGAACGGACCGAATAGTTGACGTCGAGAGAGCCTTGTCGCCCAGTGGCCATCTAATAAATCGCCTTCACAATTTGCGTGTCGTGTCACAGTTAACAAATGTGGAACAAAATGCGAGTACCTGCCTTGTAAACCGTAACAGCATAACCGCTAAGGGAAACGGTGGTTTAATATCTAAGACTAGTAAAATGGAACTCCCATGTCAAATATCGAAACAATCATATCACAATTGATAATAGTAATTCTTTTAAAGCATTTTAGCTGTAAACATAGCATAAAAATCATAATTTAAAATACATGTTAGTTTATAATTTCAGTTTTGCCTGATGATGGCCTTAGGCCGAAACTAGTCGCAATATAAATAACATATTTGTGATGGGATATATAATGTACAGTCAGAGAAAATACAAATGCGAAACTCGATCGGCGAGGGATGCTGCCGCATGTCGGTGCTTAGTTCGGTCGAAACCCGTTCCTGCTTAAAATCCATTTATGAGGTAATAAAAGGGTATCCCGAGATAAGATGGTCAAAATGCCACCCGACACAGATTTTTAAATAAATATGAAAATATCATTAGTTGTGCCCTTAAATCAAAGTAGCCGTATATCAAAAAAACTCCTACATGACCCGGGAAGCCCCAAAATAAGATTGTTTCAAATATAATTTTTTTAATCACTAAAAAATTATTTTAAAAATCTAAAAAAACACATGTGTTATTGACCCAATTACCAAATTAGGTGAATTTTTTCAAGGTCATTGAACGTTATTTACAATATTAAAAAAATGTTTGAAAATAAAAAAAGAAAATTTGCCCACAAAAATGCCAAAAGTAGTCTGGCAAAAGAGTACTGAAAAAAATTATCCCGAAAAAAATGCCAAAAAGAGTACTGGAAAAAAATTGTCCTGAAAAAAAATACCAAAAAGAGTACTCAAAAATTGTCCTGAAAAAAAATGGTGATGTGGCCATCATGTTACTTTCTCCGACTTGACGGTTTCATGATTTATTTCCAATTTAAATGTGCATCGTGCGTTTTGTCGACTTGGATGAAACTGACGTTAAAAATTTCAAAGTTATGAAAAATGGAAAAATTATACTTCAAATTCAAAAACTCAGTTTACTTAAAAACCAACGATATTTCGAAAAAAACTTATTCTTTATAAGTTGTACATTTTATTATTCATAAATTTACTATAACTATTATTGTTTCATAATTATAAACCAAAAATGAAAAACAAATTAATATTTTTTTTCTCGAATAACAATGATTTTATGAAAAATATTTTCCAACAAAATATGTTAATTTATTTGTTGTCTTCAATATTTATTTAAATGATTTTGTGACATTTTTCACATTTAAAAAAATATTGGGAAAAAACAAAAAACAGTTAAGGTAAATACCCACTTCGGGTGTATGAAATTTTACCAAAAGCTTTTCAGTTATTCAGATTGTCAAATAAGACTTATGTTTAAAGTTTCATATCAATTGCTCTATTAGTTTTTGAGATACAGCACAATTTTTGTTTCCAGAAATTGTTAAAATGGCATCTAGGGACCCCAAAACGGATATTTCCGTAAAAAAAATGTTTGAAATTTTTTTCACGATCACAATACTTTCTCGTACTTCGTAACGGAGAAAGAAAAAATGCCAAAAAGAGCTTTGAAAAAAAGTACTGAAAAAAATTGTCTTGAAAAAAAATGCCAAAAGTAGTCTTGAAAAAGAGTACTGAAAAAAATTGTCCAGAAAAAAAAATGCCAAAAAGAGTACTGGAAAAAATTGTCTAAAAAAATACCGAAAAGAGTACTAAAAAAATTGTACTGAAAAAAAAGTGCCAAAAGTAGTCTTGAAAGAGTACTGAAAATAAATGCCAAAAAGAGTACCGGAAAAAATTGTTTAAAAAAAATGCCCAAAAGAGTCTTAAGAATAGAATAGAATAGAATAAAATACAATTTTATTAGATCATCATTATATTGCCTTTACAATATTGGATACGTCAGGTATAAAATACATAAAGTTAAATTGAGACATGTATTCACGAAACAACTTAAAATAACTTGGTTAAAAGAGACTTATTCTTGGTGTTACGTAATTATATAATTTTTGAATTATGTTATGCTATAGAAAGCCTGCTGTAGAAGTAACAATTTTGTCTTGAGAAAGAGTACTAAAAAGATTGTCTTGAAAAAAAAATGCCAAAAAGAGTTTTGGAAAAGAATACTGAAGAAAATTTTCTGAAAAAAAAATGCCATAGTAGTCTTGAAAAAAAATGCTGAAAAAATTGTCCTGAAAACATGCCAATTGAGCACTGAAAAAATTTGTTCAAAAAAAATGCCAAAAAGAGTACTGGAAAAAATTGTCCTGAATAAAATGCCAAAAAGAGTACTGGAAAAAATTGTCCTGAATAAAATGCCGAAAAGAGTACTGGAAAAAATTGTCTTGGAAAAACTGCCAAAGAGTCTTAAGAGTACTAAAAAAATTGTCCCCAAAAAATGCTAAAAAGTCTTGAAAAACTGAAGTAAAAAGAAATGCCAAAAAGAGTACTGGAAAAAATTGTCCTGAATAAAATGCCAAAAAGAGTACTGGAAAAAACTGTCTTGGAAAAAATGCCAAAGAGTCATAAAAGTACAAAAAAAATGTCCCAAAAGAATGCTAAAAAGTCTTGAAAAAGTGAACTACAAAAATGCCAAAAAGAGTACTGGAAAAAATTGTCCTGAACAAAATGCCAAAAAGAGTACTGAAAAAAATTGTCTTGGAAAAAATGCCAAAGAGTCTTGAGAGTACTAAAAAAAATTGTCCCCCAAAAATGCTAAAAAGTCTGAAAAAAGTGAACTGAAAAAAAATGCCAAAAAGAGTACTGGAAAAAATTGCCTTTGGTGCGAAAACTTCAAACATTCGAATTACTAATATTTTTACGATATTTTTTGTATATTTAAAAACAGTTGAACAGTCATTTTATGTAAAATTATTATTAGTATTTCAGTATTATTTTTTTTTCAGTTTCATATAAACAACCCAATTTTTTTGTCAAGATATGACCATGAAACCTTCGAAAAATGGGTTTTTGTTTTTAACCACTATAAAAATCTGAAAAAGAATCGTAAATATTTTTATCCCAAATACCAAATTAGGTAAATTTTTTCAAGGTTAGAAAGGGCGAAAAAAATGGTTAAAATAAAAAAAAATAATACCCTAAATAAACTTTTATTTGTGTAAAAAATATATGTGCATTTTTCAGATTATTATAATAATTTTTAGTGACTAAAAAAATAAAATCTTATTTTTCGAGGGTTTCAAGGTCATATCTTGGCAAAAATGGGGTAACATATTTATACGAAACTAAAAAGAAAATTACTACTAAATTATTACCAATAATTTTATATAAAATTACTGTTCAATTGTTGATAAATATATTAAAAAATATCAAAATAAACATTTTAGTTATTCGAATTTTTGAAGATGACGCACCAAAAATTGGAAAATGAAAAAGTCACAAATATGGCATTAACTGATGGAAATCATATAACGAAATAAAATTTTCCGTCAGTCGATCACTTAAGGGCGAGAAGTGAACTAGGCTTGTAAATTTTGTTACCTCATAATTGTATTTTAAGTGGGGACGGGTTTCGACTGAACTAAGCACCGACATGCGGCAGCATTCCCGCGCCGAGCGAGTTTCGCATTTGTATTTTCTCTGACTGTACTTCCAGTTAAAGAAGATATTAAATTTTATTTCCGGACTAGTTTCGATTCATCTGATGAATCATCATCGGTGGAAACTACAAAAATTATTAAAAGATATTTACATTTTATATTATTTTTAGTATACTGTTAAAATAAAGTTATTATTGTGAAAAACTTATAATAAATATTATAGAGATTTTAACGGCTATTGTGATAAACAAAATAATTATGCTAAATTTTACATGTTGTATTATAAACAAAATTATAAAATTATAAAATATACAATTAAAAAGTATATAATAAAATTGTCAGTATTGTTAAAAAAGAGAGGTTATTTTATTTTTATTTTTATATTTATAGAAGGAGGGCTTAAAACTAATATATACGGTCATATTGTTTACTTACACGTCAGTTTCAGATTGTAGATTTATTTATTTCCATTTTATGTTGACCAAGTGTTAGGGTAAATGAGCGAATTGTTAGATAAGGGAATCGTCTGGGAGTTGTGTATTATTTATCTGGTCCCATAGCTACAATTTTGTTTTATTAGGTTTATATTATATGTTTTATGTGTAGGTTCGTTATAGTTACAGTTGATTTTTTAAAATGGTTTATTTGTGTATTTAATTTTAATTAGTGTGTTGGCCAGAGTTTATAGTAACTAATGTATGCTGAATGTTTTTTAATTATTTTTTATTGTTAAGAGTGTGGATATTCGAGCGTGTATAAAATAATATAAAGGAAGTACAAAATTTCAATAACCTAATTATTTTAAGTTTTGAATACTAACTACACAGATGATAGTAAAATTATTACTTACTATATAAATTACAGTATGGAAATACGATTGTAAATAGTTTTTTACTTTCTCTGTTATGAAGTTTCTTACTTCTATGGTAAAAGATTCACGACCCTGGCATTTGCAGCTGATACCATAGAAAACGCATGATATTCGAACTCAGGACTACCAAACTGATGAAGAAGAGTGCGGAGACGACAATTTCAATTTCTCTGTGATATCCCAGATGAAATTGAAATAGTCATGAAGAATTATAGCAATGAGAAATTCCGGTTTCACCGGAAATACCCTCAACTTCTTTAGTTTAAATGAGACACCCTGTATATTTTTACATTTTCAAATAGACACCTTTTCAACAATTACAATGATATAGGGTTTGGACTTGTGCTTTTTTTTTAATAATAAATAAAATAATAAAAATGAAATTTGGGAATTACATAACAATTTTGTTCAAATTTTGATTTATAAATATTAGAATTGCTCTCAGGGAATGTTGTATTAAAAATATTGCATGCATCTTGTAGAGATCTCTATCAATCTCCAAAAATAACCATCATTAACAAAGTAATTTTTTCACGTTCAGTTAGCTCACCCAAAATTGAACAGCAATGTTAATATTTCACATGGACACTATCTGTCAGTTACAGAAAACGTAAAAAACACGAAATTGTTTTATCAGAAAACAGTGTAAAAAGCCAACTCGATGTAGAATTATTTTATTTAATATTTAAAAAAGTCACACACCCACCGAACCATACATCATTGCAATTGTTGGAAAAGTATCTATTCGAAAATGTAAAAATATACAGGGTGCCCCGTTTAAATTTAAAAAGTTTACTGTATTTCCGGTGAAACCGGAAGTACAGTAGTAACAAAAAATATGGCATCAGATGCGTTATATGTCATTATACTTGCCTGCAAAGTTTCATCAATTTAACTCTTTTTGTTTTAAAGATATTTACTTAGTTCCATACTTTATCCCAACCCTGTATAAGTTTTTTTTTTTTAATCTGCTTGAGGTTAAACTAGACAGTGGCCCTTTCAGCATATTAAAGATATTGAGAAAAATAATCTACTGTTCTGCTTAAATTCAAGCAGTAAAATTGTTAAAATTGTGACATTGGCCCTTTTAGCACCAAACCACAGATATAAAATTGCACCACCATTAAAAAAAACAAATGGAGTAACGCTCCAGTGAAAATGAAAACGATATCTAATAATAGTAGCTTCACTCCTTTAGATAATAAATTATTATTTAATAATAACTTTCTTGGCTGTAACGTTATTCAGATTTTTGAAAAAATTGCATGAACAAGTTGTCAACCTTATAGTAAAACTAAAGCCTCCAACAATGACACTTTTACAAGTGATGAAATAAAGGTTTTTGTGGTTGTGTTTCTATTTATTGGTTACCTTAAGTATATTTTTTAAATTTATCTAACAAATTAAAAATTTAACTTTTTTTCAAACACCCATAACTTTGTGCCAAATCGTCCTAGGAACTTCGTTTTTTGAATCCTGCATAGGGAATTGATCAAGTTTTAATGCCTTAATATGGATCGAGTCGACAAAATTTTTCCAACTCCGTAGACATCGTCAAAGTTGGACATGGTTTCCAGAAAAAAACTTTTTTTTCACAGGGTCGCTAGAAGGGGCGGAAGGGTTTACTCTTAAGTTCGCATGCATGACTTTAAAGAAGACACTTCAAAGTTTCTCGCCCTCAAAGATTCATCAAAATCGATTGAAAATACGCCGAGTTATGGCGGTTTGAAAATGGTCGAAATTTCAAGTGTTTCATTTTTTCCACCAGTATATATTAATGATTTTTCAAACATTAATAAATTGTTTACAACCGACTATATTTTCGATTTTTTCGAGTCATTATCAAGTCATTGAAACAAACATGCAAATTCAGGAACAAAATGTTTCCGTGAATTAAACATACAATATACCCTAATGTTTAATCTTCAAGATAGTAGCAAAATTAGCTGCTAAAAAAATTGATTTTTCAGAGATGCCATCAGAGGTACATCTCGATGTTTTCGAACAATGCGTACATGGCGACAAATCTGACAAAAATACAAATGTTTTAAGTTATTTGCAGAACCCTTTCAACCTAATTAATTGTTCAGATTTTTCAGTTATTGTGTCTTGATATTGCAAAAAATGGTGATGTGGCCATCATGTTACTTTCTCCGATTTGATGGTATCATAGCCATTTATATTTACGTTTTCATGGTTTATTGAAATCATATTTTAAATGTACTTCGAGCGTTGCGTAAACTCGGATGAAACTGACGTTTAAAACGTCAAAATTATGAAACGGAAAAATTATACTTCAAATTCAAAAACTCGGTTTACTGAAAAACTAACGAGATATCTAAAAAACTTATTCTTTAGAAGTCGTTCATTTTGGCATTCTCTACAATTAATACTTACACAATTTTTTTCTCGAATAGCAATGATTTTATGAAAAATATTTTCAAGCAAAAGATGTTCATTTCTTTGTTGTCTTCAATGTTTGTTTAAATGTTTTTGTGATATTTTTTATATTTAAGAAAATATTGCCAAAAAACAAAAAACAGTTAAGGTAAACACCCACTTCCGGCGTACGAAATTTCACCAAAAGGTTTTCAGTTCTTCAGATTATCAAATCTATTAGTTTTTGAGATACAGCGCACACAGACAGACACACACAGACACATACACACACAGACACAAAAAAAAATTCTAGAAATTGTTGAAATGGCATCTAGGGACCTCAAAACGGATATTTCCGTAAAAAAAATTTTTGAAAAGAAAATCACGATCACAATACTTTCTCGTACTTCGTAACGGAGAAAGTAAAAATGGAAATATTGTTCTAAAATACGCTCAAGATTTTTATGTAAACATCAAAAGCACTCCTAGGTTGTCTATTAGAAATTTTAATTGTTTTTATTCTTCCCGTGCAAATTCTAATATTATTGAAAAATTCCCTGTTTATAGAAAATGTAAATTTCTTAACAGGATTGCATCTGAGTGCGATATATTCAATTGTAGCTTGAGCCAATTTAAATTTTTTTGAACAATATCTAATTTCTGTTGTATATGATCACTGTAGCTTTGTTTATTTGTTGTGTATGTATATGAACTCGTCTATATATGTATACATGTGTGCGTGTATACATATGTACATATATGCAAGCATACTCATTATTTCTAGTTGAATTCCTTAGTTTTATTTAATTTGTAATCATTTTACCATTTATTTATTTATTTAACATTTTGGAGAGGAAATATAAACTTCTACGGTTCGTCATCAATGATCTTCATAAAGACTGTATTCCTAGTATTCATGCTATTAAGTAGTTTAGAAAGGAGCTTCTGAAAGAAAATATTATTAATAATAATAATAATAATAATACTTTATTCATGTTATTAGCGCAAGCCTTACATTCGTCAACAAAATTTGAATACAATAGCATTTAAAAGTATGTATATGCATGTATAGATTAAAATATAATATAAAATAAGCACAAATTGATAGAGATTGAATTATACACTAGAGTGTACACATTGAAATTAACCTCTTAATGATAATTTAAATACTGTCAGTATTTTAAAAACCTAAAGTCCTATAATTACAAAATTAAAAACCGCATTATAAGGATTTAACATAATAAATACTTAAAACTAGGTCACATATTAAAAAATATATATAAAAACACTTTAAAAGTCATGAAAACTATCTGACAAACATTCCTGCACACTATAGTAGGCTTTTGTTATGAGGAATGCTTTGATTGATGATTTAAAGGATTTTAGGGGAAGATTTTTGATGTGGTTTGGTAATAGGTTAAAAAGCTTAATGCCAAAGTAATTAATACCATTCTGTGTTTTACATAGTCTTGGACAGTTTGGGTAGATATTAGCTGAACTTCTTGTTACATGATTATGTACTTCGCTATGCCTAGTGTAGTTCCTTCTGTTTTTATGAACGTGTAAAAGACATTCCATTATATACAATGAAGGTAACGTAAGTATTCTTGTTTGTATAAAGAGAGCCCTACAGTCTTCCCTGTAACCAACTTGTGATATGACTCTTATGGCTCTTCTTTGTAGTCTAAAGAGACGATGTATTATATGCGAGTGCCCCCAGCTTAATAAACTGTATGTTAGGTGACACTGACATAATGCGAAATATACGGATCTAAGTGCATTGCGGGGTAAGGAGTACGACAAAAGTCTTAAAAGGTAAATGTTTCTGCACAATTTATTGCACGTTGCATCGCCATGATCTGTCCAATTTAATTTGGAATCTAGGTATACTCCCAAAAATTTGACAGAGTCAAGAGTTATTACTGGTGATAGTGAGAATAGCAAGCTAGCAGACTTCTTATCATTTAAGGTGAGTTTGTTGGATATGAACCACTTAGATATTACTTCATAAGATTGTTTATTTGTCATTTGTGCTGATCTCATATCTCGGTCAGAAGATTTGAAAGAGGTATCATCCGCATAAAGAAAAATTGAACTTACTTCTAGTTGATGAGGGAGGTCATTAATATATAATAGAAAAAGTAGAGGCCCCAATATTGATCCTTGAGGGACCCCATAGTGAATGAGCATATTATCCGATAGCAGATCGTTGCATTTTACCCTTTGATATCGGTTCGATAAATAAGATAATATGACTTGGCAGCTCGTTGGATGAAAGTTATAGTAGTATAATTTTCGCAGAAGAAGGTCGTGGGGAACACAGTCAAAAGCTTTGCTTAAGTCAAGGAAAGTAGCCATTGAGAACTCGCGGTTTTCAAAATTTTCCAATATTTTCTCCACGAAAGCAGCTACTGCGTCCCCGGTCGATCTTCCCCTACGAAAACCATACTGACTATTAGAAAACAAGTTATGAGTTTCAAAAAAATGAACAATCTGACAGGATAGCACTTTCTCAAATATTTTGGAAATAACTGGGAGAATTGCTATTGGTCTATAATTATTTGGTAGCGAACTATCGCCTTGTTTTAATATTGGTACTATGTATGCCAGTTTTAAACAATTGGGGAATGTGCTCGTTCTAATACATTCATTAATTAAGCTAGTTAAAGGAGTAAGTATAACATCAATTGAGCTTTTAATCATTTCAACCGTCATTCCATAAATATCTCGAGAGTGAGAATTTTTTTAATTTTTTATAATTTCTCTCACCTCAATACAGCTTATTTCATGAAATTTAAAATACTCTGATGAGAGGGGTAGTTTCTTCATTAATGAGATTGGATCAGCGTCAGGCCTAGGTAGTTGTTCCATTAGCTGTTTCGCAATGTTACAGAAGTATTCGTTAAAAGTGTTAGGATTTATATTAATGTCGTTACATTGTTCATTATTTGAAATGGGTTTTGTTAGTGCCCACATGGCTTTGATGCTATTTTGGTGATTTCTGATATAATTCTCAGTTGCTAACTTTTTGGTTGTTTGAAGGGCTTTTTTATACTCACGTAATTTTTTTAAGTAGTAAGGTTTGGTTTCCGGAATCCGTCTACTAGTATCTTTGAGGAAGATAAGAGTTTTTCTTAGTTGCCGTAGATTATTGTTGTACCAGAGTATTTTATCGTTATTATTATTTTTCGAGATTACCCTAGTTGGAAAAGAGCCTTCTACTGAATTCTGCAGAAAGTTTAGAAATGAATCAAATTTAGTGTTAATACATTCATCTAGTTGATATAAGGATGACCAGTCGGCACATTCAAGGGTTTTGAACAATTTAAATTTTCCTTCCGCTGTCACTGGTCTGACAATTTTTTTATTTACAGTTTGAACATAATTAGTTGTTAGGTTCGCCATTATATGAATTCCTGTATGATCTGATAATTCAGCGTTTAAAGGGACTGCAGAGATACACGATTCTTCTAAATTTGAGAAAACATTGTCGATACAATTTTCACCCCTAGTCTTAAAACTAACATGCCTATTTAAACCATAAGTTGATAAAGTGTCACACAATTGTGTGGCTCGAGAATCTAGAGGATTAAAGTTAACATTAAAGTCTCCGCCTACTATAATATGATTGCTTAAATCTATGTTGTCAAACAGTTTACATAAAATTTCCAAAAAATCATTATAATTGCCGCTAGGGGCTCGATAAATATTAATTACAATTAGCTCGAGTGCACGAAAGAATGACGCGGACACTTCACATGTTCTTTCAATGGATAAATTGTTTATGTTTATTAACGGTTCGCTATTGTTATTGGTTTTATTCATCTGCATAACACCTCCATGAATATATTGTTTGCGTGAAAAGTAACTTGATGTGGAATAATTTCCAATAATAAATGATTCTGCTTCATGATCCTTAAGCCAATGCTCACAAAGACATATTGTATTGAATACATTTTTGTTTTCAATTAGAAAAGCTTCAAATTCGAGAATTTTATTTTTAATACTTTGTATATTTATAAAATATAAATTTAATTGGGTGTTGTTTGAATTTGCTATATTACTGATTTTACTATGACAGTCGCTGTGTTTGGGCGTTTCTCCGAAAAATATAGCGACTAATCTCTACTCCTTCGGGCCAATTGACGGGATCAGTAACACAATCTTTGTCTTCAAATTTTACGCCTAATTTATATGCTGGATACTTAGATTGAATTAGGAATTGTTCACAGTCAAAGTTATCATGTTTTAAAATCATTTTGATGTGGTTTTGAATATCCGCATATAACATTTTGATTTATTCTTTTGACGCATAACCATGCTTTTTTTGGTTCTGCTATAACTTTTGTATGTAGGGATTTCGCCGTACCTATTATGGTGTCCTTATTGATCCTCTTGCGGGTCCGTCTGTTCACTTCAGTGTTGAAACTTTCTTCGTTTTGGTCCTTTTCCGTGTTAGTCGGCGGCTGATTTTTGTTTACGTTATGAGCGTCCATCGTTTTAACAGTTGTCACTGTGATTTGCGGCGTTGTCGCCGTTTTTAGTTTAGCGACGGTGCTAAAACTCGGAATATTGCCAACTTCAGTGTTGTTATGATTTCCCGTTACTTTAATTTTCTTTAATGTTTGATTTTTCATTGATACGTGATTTTCTTGTTTCACCTGGGATATATCCTTCGTCATTTGTTCAATTTCCATCCATATATCCTTAATAGCTATGTTGGTTTTATCTTCATTCTGTTTGGTTAGAATAATATGCACCTGGGAACAGCATATTATTTTCTGGTTTTCGTCCACAAATAAACCCGGAACTTTAAGGGCACATCCATTGTGATAGCAGTTTTCACATTTGATGCACTTTGCAACTATTTTCACTGTTCCGTTACAATAATTACACATTGTGTCTTCAGATACGCTTACTCGGGCAGCAGCCATATTGGAAATATATTACTATAACCGAAACTTTACTTTATGAAACTGTTGAGAGAATCAAAACAATCGCATTAGAGTGTGGAACAAGGCCATTTTGCAAAAACTCTAAATATCAAGTTCTCACCTTCAATTGTCACGAAAAATTTCTTCTGTAATTTCTATACTGTCAGTTCGACAATGTAAAGATCTCTCAAAATCAAAAATGAAAATAGGTGGTTGCCATTTAAAAACAATGATGACATTATTACTCAAAAACATTACTCAAAAACAAAAATGTGTATTTTTATAAAAGACCTGTTCGATGATTTTATTTCCGTTTTACTAAATATATTCCATACTTTAGGCGCGCATTGTATTGTCGTCCAATAAAATTTTCCCTTAAAAAGAGACATAAGATTGTACACATGAGCCGTAATGCCTATGAGCATTATAAAGACATATTTATAGACGCTTGACTGTGAACTTTTGTAGTTTTTCCCTTATTTTAAAATTAATATTTAGTTTATAAATGCTATAATTTATTTGTTTTAGCTGTCATTATTGTGAGTGTTAACCATGTTAATTTAATTTTTAGTTTTTCACTGAATTACCTATACCTAGCTGTATATATATATTTTTTTGTATTTGATGATGTCCTATTTTGGTTCTTCCTGTTGGACAATAAAGTTTATTATTATTATTATTATTATTATAAGATCTAGTGAAACTAGAAGAAAGTATTATCAAGACAAATAACATTCCAAATGATAATTCTACATCAAGCGGTTACAAATTGGATTTTTTTTCGCCATAGTCGATGGAAGGATTTGTAATACTCTCAGAATCAAATGCGTCTTCCAGATATTATATTTTTGTTGCAACACCAACCGAAATGAATAAGCCGGAAATAGAGAAAAAAAATCAATATAAAGCAAATTATAAATTCGGACTGTCAACTCTCCACTGTTGTGGTGTATCCGTACACTCCATCTACTCATAGATTAAACTTTTTTATCATCTTGAGTGACAAAAATCCCACTAGGTTGCCGAACAGATCTCGCCACAAAAAGTAGTCCTTATGAAACTTAATTTATTACGAAAATCGCACTCAAGAATCTTACCGCGTAGGTGTGTAGTTGGTTCGTCACATCATTTATAACGTTCTCCATGGCGGAAATCAAGAACAATAACAAATTGTAAATAATGTATCTATTCGTCGCATATGAATATATTGGAAGTATATCGGTAACCTATCTTGCTGTAAAATTGTATTTTTCTCATTGCCGTGTTGGTACTTTTCATTTTCTAGTGTTTGTCACTAAAGATGTCAAAAAAGTCTAATCTATGAGTAGATGGAGTATAGCTTCGAGTATATTCTCCACATTTCCTATGGAATGCATTTTAAATCGTGGCAAGTAGAGGTGGGTGAAATAACTCTTTTTTGTGAGTCGACTCATTGTAAAGAGTGGACTTAAAAGTGTGGACTTAAAAGAGTCGACTCTTTACATGACTTATGAGTATTGAAAAAGTAAAAAGCATGTCTGGAAAAAAGTGAAATTTTATATTTTACAAAATGATGATCAAAAAAAATATCATTTCCAATACGTCAGGAAACTTTCACAGGAGTCACTAGACTCCTCGATTCATTTCCAAGAATCGACTAGAATGAGTTACCTATTTCTAGTGGTAAGAAGCGAAAAAAAAAAGTTTTCACAGAGACAAGCAAAAATATAGGAAAACTTCAAAGGCAAGATAGGTTATATATCGATAAACCCTAACCGGAATTTGGATCAACTAATGATGGAAATACCGCGAGAAGATTTTTTTAGTACTCCATAAATTAGTAGTGAAATTACGGGGGATAAAAAACTTTCAATGATTATAAAAGATATTGCAAGCGGGCGTAAAATAAATTTGAATAGTTTCATCCTTCTGTTAAACGAGACAAAATCTCGATTTCTTCTTCTGTACAATTGGTACCATATGCCTAGTAGTATACCCCAGCTTCTTGTGCATTGATGTGACATAGCATCGTTTGATTATCCAACTGGCCAATTATCTGAAGATGCTTTCGAAAAAAACACATATTCGTTGAAAACGTGTTTAAATCACACAAGAAAGTCTTCACGAGTCAACACGAATACCGACCTTAAGAATGGTTTGTTAATAATTGCGGATCCTTTGATATCTAACTTGAGATGGACCTTCAAGAGAAAACCCGAAAATTATTCTCCAAGAAATGAAAATATATATGTACGTTAAAAGGTAAGCCAGCGATTGTAAATCTGATCTCGCCTATTCCGGTAGGAAAAATCTAACTGGCGAGCAAGAAAATTAGCCGACATGTTTGTCCAGTATTAAAATATTAAACTTGATTATAGATTTGATATATAATTTGTTAATATTAGTTATGTTTCTATGTTTTTCTGGCGGCTGGTGGCGTGACTCATGGTACGGCCAAGGTAGTAGAGGTAGCAATAAAGAAGGGTGCGGTCATTCACAGTGAGTCGAATTCTATCAGTGAGGTAGAGATGCGTCGTCCTGATCAATCCCTACTTGATTATTTTTTCGTTTCTGATCATTTTTAAACAGTATTTTCCATCAAACTTGAAGGATAATTAAAAAAAAAATTCGACTCCGCGACTTTAAATTAATTTAATATTCACAATATTGGTAAAATACTTGAATTGTCCGAATCCTATTTAGACTATGTATCGTATGAATTATTATACACTGTGTACATAAAGTAAGGAATCAATTCGATTAAAATTCAGGGCATTTTCTTTCAGACAAATGCCCAGACACTCATTATTTACTTAATGAAATGATTTTTCCTTGTTAGTGTTTCGATGAAACCATGTTATCATTTACCAGAAATAAAATAGTAGCAGTACTTTCTTAAACGCCATTTCTTCGAAAACAGCTGATATCAACATGGGGTATGCTACATGAAAAATACTTAGAATTTTACGTAGAATCCATAAATGCAACAAAAAATGGGGGTTACATTTGAAAATTTTAACTTAGGGGTCCTATCTCAATTTTGGGACACCCTGTATATTTGAATTTTATCTCAAAAAATGCGCGTTAAAAATAATAATAATACACGTGTCCGAGCATTTTTCTGAAAGAAAATACCCTGAAGTTTAATCGATTTGATTCCTTACTTTATGTACACAGTGTACATATGTATTTTAATATTATCATTTTAAATATTTATCGTATATTTTAAATATTCCCATTAACAGTCAGCGTGACTCGATCAATTACGAAGTACGTATGGCCGAAGAAATACCACGAACATAAGGCACAACATTTGGTAAACGAAATATCCGAAATAATTTAGCGATTGACCACCGTTACGTAGATTTCTCTACAAAAAACATTCCGTGTTGTTAATCGACCTCTTCCATAAACTTCTGACTACAATTGCCGGGGACACACACACAAAGTAACAGACACTTAAACGGGATCCTTGTGATTATACGTACAACGAATACAAAACAATCGCGTCAGAAATTGCAGGAGCGAAAATAAGAAAAATCGTGTATAAAGTTGAAGAACCAAACACAATAGTTCACCTTTTTGTGAGAAAGAATGTACCCGGTCATAAATTACGATTCACTTCATAAAATATTGTGTACTATAAAAATGCTTCGACCAAATAAAGTTCAAGTAGGAAAATGTCGCACATTTTTTGTTCTATATTTGGACAGCAGCACTTTCAATAAAATTTTCTGTCGCCGTTCTCCAGATAAATCATTCCGTGTGGAGGATATTGTGTTATTTACAATTCTATTGGAGAGCTCATACTGATAAAAAAAAATATGTAACTGCCTTCTGTTTCTAAACATAAAAAATGGTGATGTGGCCATCATATTACTTCCTCCGATTTGATGATATAATTTTTATTTATATTATATTTTCATGTTTTATTTTCTATTTAAATTTTATTTTAAATGTGAATAGAGTGTTTTTCAGGAGCGGATGATGATACCGACAGTTAAAACGTCAAAATTATGAAAGATGAAAATGGCAAATTATACCTCAAAATCTAATAACCTTCGCCGTATTTAAAAAAATATCGGATAGATACAAATACGGTTAAGGTAAACACCCACTGTACGCAATTTTTCAGTTCTTCGGATTATAAATTAAGGTTTATGTTGAAAGTTTCATGTTAATTGCTGTATTAGTTTTTGAGAGACATCGCGCATAGACAGACACAGATACACACACACAGCCACACACACGCAAACAACCATAGACATTTTTTTCACATCTAGGGATCTCAAAACGGATATTTGCATTACAAAAATTTACTACGTAACGGTGACCGTAGCAATAGTTAAAATTTAAAACACTTACTTGTTGCAGAAGTATTAAATAAAGACGAAAAGTAGCATGAATATATGAATATTCAACCTGTTCGTAACTCTGCCAGACTTAATTTTGCAAAGTTATGAGTTATAAACCGGTTGAATATTTAGTCTACTTAATTTAATTTATAAAAACAATATTATATTTATCTTTTAATTTTCCGATCGAAATGAATTTATAGTTTAATGAGTAGATCATGGAAAGGATATTTAATAGGAATACAGGAAAATAGATAAATAAAAAAAAATATGGAGCCCAAGAATGAGGGAGATGGGAGGATGTTATATAAACAATTAAAAAAGAAATAACATAATATAGAGAGAAGTGAAAATAGGAGCAAAGGATAGAAAAAAGCTGAATAATATAATATTTAGAACAAAAACCATTCTCGACTTTAAGAAGAATTTACGAACTGTGATTCTCCTTGTAAATATCTACCTTTTGACGCCGACACCCTTACCATACTTCGCGTTACCATCATGTCTCTACCGGTAATATATTTGGTACCCAACGTGGGGCCGAACTTTAACCGCGACCCAGCTCGACTGACTAGTCACTTTTTCAGTCTCCCCGGGGCCATGACATTTTGAGGTATTTACAATGGAGCACAACGAGTGTGTGCACTACCGCGAGGACTCGGAACAAGTGTTGGATACGCCGAAAAGCCCACTGCCCCCAAGAAGAAACCCGTCGTACAGAGCCTGTCTCGTACAGAGATCTACTGGCCTATGACTGCATTGGACTGGCTCCGAAGACCAGCTCGTGACTTTATAAAGTCGGTAGTAGAAGACGGCGTAACCTGGCGCCGTTTCATAATGATGGTACGACAACACTTTCCGGGACCCTTAACCCGAGCACGCAGGCTTATCTACATATATTCAGAGAGACAGGGATCGATGGAAACCCATCACTTTGGTCACCAGAAGGAGTCGCTGTACCATAGGTGGAACACCGGGATTTCGGAAGAGACTATCGTGAATGTTATATTAAAGCTTACTAACTCTTCGCTCCGTGATACCGCTAAACAAACCCTTGACAAACTGATATCTTGCGCCAGGCGCTCGTTAATGCAACCCTATCACCACGGACCAACAACCCGGAGCCAAGCTGATCATCAACCCAAATCATCTCAGAGCGGGAAATCTCCTCAGCTGGCGCAGTGCTACTTCTGCCCGACAGTACTACCGGGACTATCCCCATAAAGCGGATCACTCCCAACAGTGGTCGATAAACCGTCCAAAAGAAAGACGCGCCGGAACCAGCTCTTAAATGCTGACGTACTGTCGCAAACAGCCACCGAGCCGAACCGCAAGAAACGCCAATGAGCAAATCTCCCCAAAACAATAAGTTCCCTAGATTAGATGCTCTAGTGCGTGAATCACTTCTATGTACGCGGGATCAAGGGTACAAGCTAGTAATTTTGCCCTCAAAATAGAAACCAAGATTCGGCGCTGCAACTTTGTGCGCGCTATATATCCCTGTGCTGTTTCAGCCTTAACTAGCTTGCCAATGACATAACGTATTGACCCCGGGAAAACCACCTTTCACCTTAGGCTTGAGAATCAGAAGTTACCCGAGGAATTTATCGTGGTTCAGGACCCCCAGTACGATGCTATCCTTAATACATGCTTCAACTGACAACATCAGGTATTGTACGACTTTGATTAATTCTGTATACATCTTAGAATGACAAGACGCCAGACTTTCCTTTGCCACTGCCACGCGACACTTGTATATCACTACTCTAGAGATTGACGAAGATTCCCCCAGTAGCAGCCGCAGGATTCAAGGACTTACCTGGTAGATTTACGTAGTTATTCCAGCCCCCTGAGCAGTTCGCCGAACACGGACTGTCGAACACCGGATACACCTGCATACGACGAACCAACTAGCATCGCTTCATACCGAGTAAATCAGGAGAGGAAGAGGCTCCTCAATATCCAGGTCGCCGACTTCCTCGCCGAAGGGATTATCGAGAACTCGACAAGCCTGATTCTTATCTGGTCGTGTTGATCTTAAAGAAGAACTAACTGTAGACCTCATCTGAGCTGATGCCGTTGCCGGCCATTCAAGAAGTCCTTAGGGATTATAACCTGTTTTTCTCTCAAACCAATTTGACACCTACCTGTTTCCTTTAATATCACCAAAGCACGCACAACTATTTGGCCTAGCTCTCAAGCGGTAGGGTAGGGTGGTTCAAAACTAATTAAACGGTATTATTCTCTCCGGAAGAGTAAAGGGCGCCACGTGATCTGTGACAAATAGTTGTTTGGTGACGGGCGATCACGAACCTTTTTAAAGAAAAACGGCAGGTCGCTAAACAAAAAAATAAAAAAAAACTAATAGGCATTTACAAGTTATAGGCAAGGCTTATGCTGGCACCGAAGTATCAGCAGTTAACGAGACTGAGATAAAAAAAAAATAACCATTTATTTTAGTTAAGTAATTGACACCCCGACAAAATCATAATGTGTGGTTAACAATTGTAAATTCATTAAGTCAAAGAAACCAACAGCGTAACCACATGTCATAAACAATAAACACAAAAAAAAACTATTGGGCTAAATCAATGTCTCACTTCAGCATTCCGTTGCGTAGGGTTATTTGGGCATGACGTCATCCCATTACATGTTATACCCATGAATTCGTTTAATGCTAACTTAAGCTAAGGTACTTCTTTGTTGATAGAAATTAAAGTCGCGTTCTAAAAATTTAAAGCGCGAGTTATTTGATGAGATTGTATAGAACCCCCACTAATATGGTAAAACTTATATGAAAGTTATCGAACTAGAGCGTCTCTCAATTTCTGTCAACGAGAAGGAATATACAACTACCAGATACGTCTTGCTGTTGATTCACATGATACCAAGAATTTATTTATTTATAATAACCAAATAATAACCATTTTACATTCCCATGAATACCCCCCCCCAGTTCTAATATAACAAAACCAACATCAATTACATCAGCATCCCAAGATGCTACTGTGCGTTAATGAAGGTTACGACAAGTCGCTATTAGTTTACGTTGAAGACTTTATAACAATTACTATATCTGGCAGGTAGCAAGTAAGAGGTCTATAAAGCTATCGAACCTTAATTGTCTTCAGGGCAATCCTGTCAGTTTCAAACCTGTACGACATCAAACTTCGGCAACGTGGTTCCGGGCCTCCAGCGTAAACTTTCCTCCTTACGACTGCGACGAGCATGTGACGTTGAAGCAGCAAGATCTCAGCGAGTGCGAAGATCCAATCTGACAACATTGGTTAGTAACCCAAAACGGAAACCAACAATGGACAACAAAATATGGAGAACGGACGGTCGAACAAATGAACGGCCGAACGTAACGATACATAACGTAATGGAGCATACGGGAATTTCTTTCTTAGGTCTATTACGTACGTAATAGACCTAAGAAAGAAATTCCTTGTATAGTACTAGGCTCACATTTAAAACAAAGGAAGGCTAAACCCCCTGACAATGCAAAGAGATAGAGAGATGCAACGAAATTTCACACTCACCAAAGATCGGGTGCGGTCCACTAGTAATCGTTTTACACGTGAGATTACAATCCGTCAAACGACGATCACGTTTGTTTCCAAACCAAATTCAACAATAAACCAAACGTATTAATAGTATCTGAATAAATTAATACCTCAGCACGAGGAAACACAACAGGTGTTAACAACAATTCAGAAACTTATCTTCTTGTGCAAATATGATGTTTCGCTTTCACGGTCAAGACGAAAAATAAAGCCTAAGAGGATGTTCGGGCATGTCCCATGCACATCTACCCCACCAATTACCATTTCGTCACTTCCGCGAAAAAAACAAATGAAGAATGATATGCCAATTAAGCTAAACATCCAATTCCCCGGAATGAAAATGATGCCCCGAAAATTCATTGTCTCTAATGAAAACCAATGAGTCGGACTTCACACGGTACTCAAACGACAGAGGGCGCTACCTCTACACGAATACTAGAAGTACTTAACTCAGCCGGTTTCCGTTCAACCATAATTCTCGAACGTTCTACATTACTAGTACCTCCTTTTAATACATGCTACCCCAAATACTGTGATAGAATAGTATATTCTGTAACAAGGTTAGAATGGAAATTCGATGCGAGTGGAATATTTCGAGCGCGAGCCGTGAGGCGAGCGCGAGGAACCACGAGCATCTGAATTTCCATTCTTACCGAGTATCAGACTATACTTTCTCCTCGACCAGATAAAATAGACTAATAAAATAATGAACACAAAGAACTTACGTTTTATCACGTTTGTGGTTATGTTTATGGTATTTTGACAATTGTGATATCCAAGGCTAATTGTTTTATTCGAAACGATGTGAGAATATTCATTCTATCCCTTGTTATGGAATGAATTATATGCAAAACGCATAAGCGCATAGTGTTTTGTTCCATAACAAGAGTGAGAATGTGTACGTTCTATAATCAAAATTGATTTCAGAATGCTTAAATTCTATGGTGGTTGTGGAGAAAGAGTATTCTTGTCGTTATGATGCCACTCGGCAAACTACTACTGTGCCACTACGCTATAACTTTCACATCTATAACGGTGCTCGGTGAACAACGTTATTTTGACAGTTGTCAAGCATGCACCAAGTCGAACCTGAAAATAAACAACACTAAACCGATAGAAATATCCTGCCGGGTTACTTCTACAGCTTAGCGATGTTGTGCGTTGTGAAATGCATTCGTGCACGGATAATGCAAGCAATAATGGTAAGCGATAACCTAAACTGAGATATGCAAAACAATAACCTACATATAAGTAGACCCCTTATTATTACCACATTATTAATTTGTAACCGACTAGAGCAGATATCCTGTCGTAACGCAACGATAACTCGCTCATCCTCTACAACTAATGATACGATGTGAGCCAAATCTGGAACCAACGTCCAGGCCAACACCATGCCAAAGCAAAAGGATTGTCTAACTATCCACAACCAAACAAACCTAATATAAGTGAGTACAACAACTCCAAAAATACCTAGACTATCACCAACAATAATTCAAACTATCCCACCGATACGATATTCAATAACCACAATGATCCTAATAGTATTAACTCTCATAGGCACAATCATATTTCCATTGGGGTCCACCACATAACCACAATCTATCGACACGATGATACAAGAACGAACACATTCAATAGACAAGATTCCCTCGTGCTGGCAAGCAGCACGAGCTTTTCTACTCGACTACACCATCAGCAATCAAAAAGTACCCTCGTGCTGGCAAGCAATACGAGCTTTTATTCCCCTGATCTCGCAATCACCCGTGAGATCCTCCGAGATCAGGCCCTCCGGCATTTGTTTAGCGACAAATATGCAACGGCAATTTTGACACGTAACAGGATCTCGAAGACGGCCGGGTCTTTACTACTCTTCGCCTAAAGATTTGGGGTATTTGCAAATTTCTACGGTTCACCGCCTTTAGCATGCCCGACGGAGGCTATTATCAGTTCAGGATAATGACCTTCTGATTGAAGAATGGTCGGCCACTTTTCTAAGGCTGATGAGCCAGGAAGTGCTCGTTGGATTACTACACGACTTTGTCATGTTATATTTAGACCACATAATCGTGTACTCTCGTACCTGCGAGGAACACTTGCTTCACCTTGCTAGAGTCTTCGAGCACCTGCAGCAATTTCAGTTTCGCCTGAGCAACAGGAAATGTTCTTTTGAAAAGATGAGCCTAGAATATCTGGGGCATAACACTTGTCCTCAGGAGCGATATCAGATCCGAAACTACCCAATTTCAAAGGTCAGGAAATAGACCAGTACCTAGGCCTATGTAACTGGATCGGCCACTGCCAGATACTAAATCTCCTTACCACGACTCATAAGCCATACAGATGAACCGCCGAGGCCACCCAAGATATGGACGATATCTTTAGGAAGCTATCTCCCAGTCCCTTAAACTTTACCTTCCGTTGCTTAACTTACAGTTCACGGTCGAGGCTGACGATTCGAGGCCGGCCTAGCTGGCATGCTCTTCTGGACCGAAGTAAACGCACCCCGATGAATCATCCGCTTTTATTCCAAGCTGAATGAGACAAAGCAGAGATACATGCAGACACTTCATTATTCGGACGGACTCCCGTTCCTTAACATGGCTCTAACAGTTTAAGGACTAACGACACAAGCTACGCCAGTAAAATGTATCGTCTTCTGAATTTAGATTTCTCCATTGAACCTTGTTCTGGGACCAAGAACCAGCTGCCCAATCTTCTTAGCCGTGAGCCTGATAATTACCCTACCAGAGGCGAGCCCAAACTTCAGGACATTTTTCACTCGTCACTTAACGCATCAGCATATCCGCCCACGATAACATGCACACGGTCCAAGATGAGGATCCTGAGACGCAGGATAAATTTCTAATTTTAGTCAACCCTGAACACCCTGCTTACTACAACCACAATCGCTATCTTCAAGTTATTGAGGGTCATCTAGGGCACCGTAAAGATAGAAACTTACATAGACGCCTCTACGTTCTAGTCCCCGTTCGCCATCGAGTACTCCACACTCTGTACAATGAAGCAATCCATCCTGGCCAGGACGAAACCATCCGCGGTTCTACTAGCCGACCCTACTAACTGATACAAAGGATTATGTGCGTCAGTGCATGATTTGTGTCACCTCTAAGAAAGGTCTTCATCTACCTTTGGTGATGCTGAAGGCCCATATTCCCAAAGCTCTGTTCAGAACTATTGCTGTAGACCTCATGAGATACCCAGAACCCGGAAAAAGAAGAAGCACGTTCTAGTTGTCACAGATCTATTTAATCTATTTACGTCTGTCTTGCTGTCCCCCCTCTTAATCCAAAGTAAACAGTAAAATTACAGAATTATGCGGTATTTATGCGCTCTTCAAAAATAACACGCAATAACCAGAAAAAGCAAAATGTTGTGGGGGGGGGGGGTAGCTAGTAGCTACACGACTAGTCAACTTATATAAAAATGTATAATTAATATTACCTGAATGTGAGAGCGCATAATCATAGATTCATCGTAGATAATTGAATTGACGTTATTATTATATTATTTTGCACCAAGAGAGTAATCTCGTAAGGGCTACAGGGCAGAAATTAATATTATCTGAATGTGAGTGCGCATAAATGATAGATTTATTTTTATAGGAAATTTAAAGACATACTTTTGTGCTAAGAGAGAAGTCCCTTTAGGGCTGCAGCGCAAAAATCAAAATCACCTAAATGTGAAAGCGCATAATTAGCGCATGATTCCCATATATTTGTCTTTTAAATATCTTGTTATTTGTTGGTAGGGGCTGACTTATCATCTAGCCAGCCCTCCATAAAATTTTGTTTTTTTTTCTGGTCTAATACAAAATTTGTTATTTTCGAAGAGCGCATAATTCTGTAATTTTACTGTTTACTTTGGATTAATTGTTTAGAAAGTAGACCAAAGCATTTGCTTGCTTGTCGCCCACCCTGACAAGACTTCTTGAGGAAAAGGTGTTCTAGCGCTTTCGCTGCCCAAGGGCTATCAACAGCAATAAAGGCCACCAATTAACGTGCCATCACTGAGAACGCTGCTGTCACCGATGGAGTGCTATGCCCCTGTTCACCCCAATCTATCATCCCAGAGCAAACCCGATGAAACGACACAACCAGAAGTACAGAAGTATCTCCGCATCAAGATGCAGGGCCAACTTCCAGGAGAATGGGCAAAATACCTGTGCAAGCTGCGAACCCGAGCTTGTGCGGCCACTAGTGTCGCACCCTGAAAGGCACTCCTCGGGTACGACCTACCGAGGCCCGGGGAGCAGTCGCAAGAACCTGTCGCCCCCGTCACTCCCGTGACCGTAAGGACCACCTTGATGCGATCCGGCAAACTCAGAAGGAACGACCATCTCCAAGCACTAGAGCGACAATCGACCAGCACCACAGAACAACCCTCCGTACGACCTAACACCGCCTGCATCATCAGCCTTCACCGATTCTCTTGCAAGTGACCGTGAATGATAACAGTGCTCCGGACCAGAACTATTATCCCTTTGCAGCAGGCCTTATTGCCTTGTCGGTATGCGACATTCCCGACCTATAAATCGGGATACTGGCCGTCCGCAAGACCACGCTTCCAACACAGGACAGGTGCTGACAGACACAACCATCCAAGAATACCACCGCATACCAGAAAGGAAGACCCGCGTCGAGCGACAACTCTAGCGCCCGCACCTGGCCCGGTGACCGTGACCTGTTTATCAACCCTGCCGACCAGAGCGCGTATCACACCGCACCATTGCCTAATGCCGGTGTTAAGCCCGGCGTAGCCTGCCATCGTCTCTGCGAAGATCCGCCTCTCTACTTATCATCAATCGCGACCTATGTGGACAAAACAGGATACCTACGCTCTCTGATCCGATGGTGCCGCTTCCCGGAGCCAATTATTACCGGCGTTAAATGTCGCGCTGCAGTACGTGCCATAGACACATAAAACGATAAAAAAACGTAGCTAAACAGCTGTAAGCCGTGATTGCGATGCTTTCTCTGGTACCAACTTTATAATACCACTCACTTCAGCTGCAATTGCCGTTTCCACTAGTACACTTGTCCTGTTAGTCGCGTTAACTTCCTCGAGGATGAACAACCCTTATGAAGGATCAGGTCCCAACTTAATCAAAAATCCCGATCCCACCCTCTGGACATCTTTTCCGGGGAATTCCTGCAGCAGCTCCCCCCCTCAGCTTATTTTTCTTGTAACAATTGATTTTTGACAAATCGTGACAATTGCTTTCAATAAATAAGAATTTACACACGATACCTCTCCCTGCAAATATCATCCTCTTTATGACGCCGATACCCTCACCATACCCGTGTTATCCATCGTGTCTTTGCTAGTGACAGTGGTTCATCTAAGCGGGATGATTTGAAAATGATGTAATTCTGAAAGCAATTGTATTTAACCCTTTGGCCTACTTTCCTTACGTCCGAATGCAGCATCAGAAACAAGTCCGACTGAGGCACAATTGTATGCGCACAAATTCATGCCTTTTCAGGGCACAACTGAAAACGTAAAATATGGACTTCAAAAAATTCTATTTCGCAAGAAAATGCATTTATTGTGCAGCACTACTAACGCAAGCGCTGCGCCAGGAGTTGAGCTCGTGCTCGATTTGATTGGCCCAAGCGGCTCGCAACGAGTTGAGCTCGTGCTCGATGTGATTGGCCCAAGCGGCGCGCCACAAGATATGCTCGTGGTCGTTGTGTTTGACCCGAACATTTAAACACGAGGAGTACTCCTTGTTATAGGTCAAAGGGTTAATTGCAAAAAACTATAACATTAGTGCCGCATTTAAATGCCATTTATATTTCTTAAAAAAATATATCGTTAAAATAACTTCTTCTCTGCAAGCACACTCTTAAAGTATTTCGTTGAATTTCGCATAACATGACGCAACATATCCAACCTAATGTTAGCAATATCATCAGTGATTTTCCTTTTATGCCCCAAAATTTTATAGGTTAATTAAAAGTAATCACAAGCGGTAAGATCTGGCGATGTTGGTGACCATTTGATTTCCCCATGTCTGGAGACCATGTGACAAATTATGCAGGGCATTGATCAAGGCTCTCGCGACATGTGAAGTAGAACCATTTTGCTGAAACTATGTGTTTTTATTGTTTTGTGAAACGTCGAATCATGGTATCTGAAATTGGTTGATCATCTGGGTATATCACTCAGCATTGACTCATGCATCATTATAATCACAAACTGGTTTCAGATCGACCATAAAACCACACCGATCTTCATCCTAGTCGAGAGAAATAATCGCGATTTAAAAACACAGCTCGTTATCCAAGTAAAAACAAATGACACCAGTAAACTACCTGCCATCCGATTCGCGACAAATCTCCACTCGAAGCACACCTATCCACTTGAGGTTTGGCATAGAGCTTTGGTCACCAGTATAATCTCCATATCATCATATCAAACTGTACGTTTCTGTCGGAGATTACTCCATCTATCCATCACGCTACAAAATGTCCTGTAAGCATCAGGAACATTAAGACAGGGTGCCGACAACAGATGTCAGCCTGCTTCCAAAAACAATCCTGGAGATGTCATGTGGATTATTTCCCATGCCTTCAGAAGGGAAAATGAGCAAAATGAACCATACGTAATTCTAATTGCCCGAGAACACTGCTTCTATAGAATCATACCTCGGCAGGATCTGGACGCCACTCAATTATTCACACTTCTGCTATAATAAGGTACACCACTCCTGAAAACACTGGATGAGGACCCAGATGCTCTATTCGAAAGAGACTAATGAAATACATCCCGGAATTACCTTCCAGTATTACTTCAGGATGTATGCGCCCGGACCCGCCTTCTGTCGGACCCTAGTTGTTTCTGTTGGCTTTCCCTCTTTGTCGTATCGCCCTCTGTATATCCCTTTCGTGGCTCTCCTTGGTTTTCATGATGTCTATAATGAGGCCGTTTACAAGGTTCCATTCTTCATCTCCTCTAAGCATGGTGCTAACCAAATTGTCAACCTCCAGTTTCACGCCCAGGCTTCTCTCCGCGTCCGCCCTATCATTTTGCCATCCGTCACATATGAAAATGGTATGTTCCGGCGAGTCCTCCAGGTCACAGTAGAAGCACGTACTGCTGTCACTCAATTTATACCGCTTCAGGTAATTTCCGAAGCAACCGGGTCCTGAGAGTACTTGTGTTAGGAAGTAGTTCGGTTCTCCAAATGTTCTTTCCATTCATGGTGTGATTGTCTTGATTAACCTTTTGGTCCACACCGCTTGGTCTTATTCCTTTCGCAACTCTTCCTCCCAATGCCTTAGGGATGTGGCTTTCCGGTCGCTTTTTGTAGGGTTTGTGCCCTCTCCTTTCAGCCTCCCTTCTCGCGCCAGTATATGGATAGGTGTGACACCTGCAATTACCTGGATTGCCTTCGTTGATACCGTTCTATAGGCTCGTGCCACTTTTATAGCGGCTTTCCTTTGTACCCCTTCCATCAACTTTCTATACTTATTGCATAGCAACCAGTCTCTCCAGATGTGAGCCGCATAGAGTAAGATTGACGTTGGGACCGAGCCCACGATTTTTCGCTTGACCCAGGGTCCCCCGCAATTTGGCATCTATTTAATGCAGTTGTGAGCTGTTCTGCTTTTTTAGATACCCATTCCACGTGATGTCGCAGGTGGGTATTATGTCCAATGTCGACACCTAAGTACCTGACCCTCTTTTCGCTATCAATGGTCACGCCCCCCACCCTGATGCTGATTTCTTTTAATTTTTTCCTACCTACTAGGATTACCATTTCTGTTTTGTGCGCGGCTATCTGTAGCCCTTTCCTTTCTAGCCAGAACCTTATCCGGGCTATAGCATGTTCCGCATCTTGCACAAGCTCTCTTACTGCTAACACAAGGTAGTAGGCGTAGGCCACTGTAGACACTCTTTCTCCCAGGTCTAGTAGGAGCACACCGTCATAAACAATATAAGTGTTAGGCCTAAAATAGAGCCTTGCGGCACTTCACATGTCAGTTTCTTCCTCCTATCCCCGTCTGTTATCAGGTTTCGATTATTGAAGTACGATTGTATGATCTTGATCATAAGAGGTAAGGACTAAAACGTCTAGCATGCATTTCTCCTATAATATCTTTCCACCCGACTGTGTTGAAGGCATTTTTAATGTCAATTGTTATGAGGATCGCCAGTTCCTTGTCCTTACGCCTTATGTGGTGCGCCAGGTTAACCACCTTATGTAATGCGTCCACCGCCGATCTGCCTTCTCTAAAACCAAATTGGTTGTCAGATAAGTCCTGTCCTTTGACAAGCTCCTCCTTAATCCTAGCAACCAAAATTTGCTCAAAGAGTTTGAATAGGGCATTTAAGAGACAGATGGGTCTATAAGCCTTTTCGTCCTCACCTTTCCCCGGTTTTTCAAGGAGCACCAGCTTGCCTAACTTCCATGCTCTCGGGATTTTCCCTTTAACGAGAATTTTGTCGAACACCACTTTGATGATCTTAGGGTTGTGTATGGCGAGGCCTATTATGACCTCCGCAGGGATCAGGTCCGGTCCCGGGGCCTCTTTGTTTTTCAGTTTGCGCCTACAGCCCTAATTTCTTCTTCTGTGCATAGCGGAATCTCCCTCCTACACACTCTTTGTCTCCCCCAGTAGGTCTCCTCCACCGACGGGAAGAGCATCTGAGTAATGTCATCCTTCTGCTCCGGGGTTAGTCGGAGGGTGGGTCTTTTCCCCAGTTTTCCCGTAACTATTTGGTATCCCTTTCCCCATATATCGTCAGCAATCTGCTGACAAAGGTTGTTCCATGCTATTCTCTTAGACTTTTTTATGGCTTGTTTAAGTTTACCTCTAACCTCAGTATATTTTGACTTCAAGGCCTCTTTTATCACCTCGTCTGTACCACGGTTCCGTCTGGTGCACATCCTCCTGATAACGTTGCACTCCTTTCTAAACCATTAATCTCGTCGTTCCACCAGTATAGGGTCTTTTTAGGTTTGGTACGATTTCTTTTTACCAGGGTCTCCTCTCATGCTTCTTGAATAATTTTGATGAGTAGATCGGCACTTCTTCTCCTCTTCCTTGTTCTCTGCCATTTCTTGTTGACTTTTCTCCTGATTTGAGACTCTTTATCATTTTTAAAATACCACCCCCCTAGTGGGTCTTCTTCGGGCGTTTAGCTACCCTTTTTGTCATTTAGCTCAAATGAGATGTTGTTATGCAGGCTTAGGTTCTCCTCCTCCCCTACAGACCAGTTCTTGATATAAGGTACCACCTCTTGTGAGCACACCGTGATATCGATGTGCGAGTTAGAGCCGTTCCTTTGGAAGGTTGGTATATCCCCCTCGTTCAGCACCACTAAGCCCGTCTCCACTAGCCACTCACTGAGTTCTTTTCCTCTTTCGTCTTGTATGGGCGAGGACCATTCGAAAGCTTTGGCGTTAAAGTCACCGCCTACAATGACTCCTTTACTGTGTACCTTTATGTTGCGGTCCAATTCCTTGAGGAAGTCTTGAAAGATTCCCATCCCGACGTTTGGTGATATATAACACGAATACACTACTACTTTTTCCAGTTCCACCCATACGAATCCTCGACCACGTCCCACGTCGAAAACTCCTACGTTGCCCGGCGGGAGGTATATGGCGGCATCCTTTCTTATGTCCTGCAGCCACCGATTGCTAGCCCTTGCAATTGTCTTGTTCTGTTCCACGATAATCGCGAGGTCGATGCATTTCTCGGCACATTTTGCCGTCATCAGATCTGCAGCCTTTGTGGCCCTCCCTATGTTAATTTGTAGGATTTTCGTGTTGGGAAAGTTGGGAATCCCCTTATTGATTGGGCCGCCAATTGGTCCATTTGTCCTAGTATCTATGTTGTTTATGTCGTCTGTTATTTTAAGATTGCTCTTCTCTTTATTCTCCTGAAGTGTCCCCCTCGTCCATCTTTTTGACGTGAGGGCATCTCCTAGATTCCGCATTCTGGCTTTCCTCGCCGCAACGATAGCAAGACAACTAGAGAATGCCGTCTCACTAAAGAAAGAGGACGCCTTTGATAACACCATCATATTAGGGACTTCGGTAGTGGATATTGTAAGCGGTTTAGTACCAAAGCTCTCCATACGTTTAGCAAAAACCAACTCACCATCACGCTCTGAGAGAGTGAAACGCGCTGCGCTATCTCTACCTACGGCCCTTCATAACTCGGCCCTTAACGCTCCAATGATGATTAGAGTTAAAGTATCTCTCTGTCTGGCTCATTTGCACCCTTGTGTGAACAGGAGTTTGATGACATAAGCTCTTGTTGACTTCGGTGCTCCATTGTGCTGCCAACACCGCTTGACCTGCAACGTTCTAAGATTGCTTCATTGTGCAGATGATTTCAACGAAAACGCATCGCTCCCTGAAGACGATCGTGTTAAGAGCTATACGTTCGATGATGGCAGTTAAAGTAGCCGAATTTGTTAGGTATAATCTTCTGAATCATGTACGGATATACTCCACAGCGTGGCAACACAGGGTGATCGTATAAAACTTATGATTTTCATTTTGTATCAATTTTGACAAGAAAAATGTAACATTCTAATGCATCTTAAATGTATATAATACCTAGGAGATTACTTTTCCTTTAAAGGGCGTGCTCTAAACACCATCCGTCCGCCCCTAGGTAAATCTGAACACAGTGACTCCATGTTTCTAGCAGTTCGCTGGAGAATTACATGGTCAGTATCGTTGATATCGTGCGTAATATTTTCCTTCAGATTATCTAAAGTCCGAGGGCGTATAGAGTAGGCTGGTTCCCTTTAGATAACCTCACAAGAAAAGGTCTAGTGAGATCAAGTCCGGTGTTTTTAACCCTAGGATAAGATGAGTCTCCGGGACTGCTTTTTGAGATAAATTAATTTCGTTTAGGAGTGCCTAACTCAAACATTTTTATATGATCTCGTATGTACTAATAGTCAATAAAATGTAAATTTATAAATATACTTTGTTCACTACCACATCTATATATAAGGTCTCTCGCTCATCTTATGTATAAATGTAGGAAAAATAGCTACGTAGAAATAGCTATGTAGAAATACCCGTTACTGTGACATGTACTGATAAAAATAAACATCTGCAAATTGAAACTCCTACTGCGCCATCTCTTGATAAATGCCTAAAACTCATTGACATGCAGTCAAAATTCCAAGATCTTTCTCTCCATTTCATAGGTAAATGAAACATTTCGACGTATTTCTATTAAAGCAATGAACAAAAAAATAATCATGAGTTTTATCTTAATCACGTTGTAGATATAGTTTTAAACCGTGTAATATTGTTAGAGAATGAAGAATTTCCGAAATATCACATTACAGGTATTCTGCAAGGTTCAGCGTAGGCGCCGATAATTTCAAGAAATCAATATTCACAGACAGCATAAATTATACGGTACAATGGAAAACAAAACACAAAAATAATCTAGAAATGAACACATGTAACACGTCAAGCGATGAAGAAAAAGTCGCGTGTGCGTGTATACTAATGAAAGGTAAGAAAAGTAAATGTGTAAAGAGTATGAATGCGAGAACAGTTCATGTATGAGGAGTGACCACTACGTGAAACAACTGATGAGTATCGCTTATGGTAATTTTATAAAATCGAAGTCCACTCGGTTTATGTGAATGAGAATTGTTTTTTTTTTCTTATAAAATAAGTAAATATTAATGTTTTAGAAAAACTGTGGTTAATTGGTCCCTTTCTCACAAGATCAAAAGGCGAAAAGGCAGCGATACGTGTAATCAACATATTAATCGGGGAATTAGGTGGCAATTAAGGAGTCCATTCAATTGCAGGAAGCGTCATTGTTGATGATAAATAGTGGTCATTATATATTCAAGAATGCACCATTCAAGGAGGGCGAGACCGAAATACAAATTTTTATTTCTTTGCGCCTTTATAGTACTTGATAGTAGTAAACGATGTTTTGAAACAAAATATCTTTATAAAATGTCGACGTGTTACAAATATTTAATGATATTTAAAATAATATAATCATTTTTGTTAGCTAGGCTCTGACTGGCCTCGATCACGAGATCATTTAGTCGTGTTATATGGGTATTTGTAGGTATATGTATATGTATGTGTAACTGTGCTTGTTTCTTTAGAGGACTATCCCGTCACTCTAAACCGCCATTGTAACTCAATGACAAATGGTACCAGTTACCCATGCAACCACAGACCCGGACCAACATTGGTTTACTCTATGTGTGCGCTCTTTACAAAGAACGTAAAACGTAAACAGTTAAATAAGATAGGGAAGATTAGTAACCTAAAAATTATAAATACGAAACAAGTAAATGTCTAATGAGCTTACTTTCATATTTTTGATCAACAAATCAAACAAGTGCATTGTAACTTTCTCCGTACGTACGGATTTTGTTTAACATAATACGTTTTGGGGTCTATATTGGCGGTTTAAACGATTTATGGAAAATAAATTTACGTGTGTGGCTTTGTATGTTTAGAGATTAATTAGAATTTGAAGTATAATTTGTCATTTTCATCGTTCAACATTGGCAACGTGGCAACATTGACCATTTTTTAATTATTAATGTTAACTGTATAAATAAAGTGACCAACTTTTTTACACACAAATAAATTGAAGAAAAAATATCGTAAACAAAAGAAACATTTTATTCAGTGCAACAATAATACACTATATAATATGATAAATGCACAATAAAAACATTTGTAACATTCTATATTGTAATTGTGCGCGCATGCATGATTAATTATTACTTAAATGAGAATTATTATTTTATGTTTTTGTTAATCATCTTCTAACAATATATTGGATATATCCAAACAAGAAATATCCTTCATATTGAATTTTTTGAGTGCTAGTAGCGTTAAAAATGAACCGCTACAGCACTTTTTTTCACGCAAAAGAGTGAAAAAATGAACCGTTATGGCATTTTTTTTCACGCTGTTTGAAGGGTTCAGAAATCACATATTTTATGAACCCAAATTTATGAAAAAAACTGTACATTTTATAACGGACGTAGAAAAAAAAACTTATTCCTTATAAGTCGTTCATTTTAGCATTTATAATTATTATTAACATAAATTTGCTGTAACTATTATCGTTTCATAATTATAAACCAAAAATTAACAAAAAATGAATAAATTTTTTTCTCGAATAACAATGATTTTATGAAAAATATTCAATCAAAAGATATTAATTTCTTTGTTATCTTCAATGTTTGTTTAAAAGTTGTTGTGATATTTTTCATATTTAAGAAAATATTGGCAAAAAACAAAAAACAGTTAAGGTAAACACCCACTTCCGGTGTACGAAATTTTACAAAAAGCTTTACATTTCTTCGGATTATAAAATAAGATGTATGTTCAAATTTTAATATCAATATCTCTATTAGTTTTTGAGATACAGCGCGGACAGACACAGAGACACAAACAAGTTTTTTCCAGAAATTGTTGAAATTGCATCTAGGGACCCCAAAACGGATATTTACGTAAATTGTTTTTTCACGATCACAATATTTTCTTGTACTTGGAAACGGAGAAGGTAAAAATGTTTCACCACGTGATAAACGAGAACCAAATTCAACAAATAAATTTTAATATTATTTATTTATCATCTAAAATAATTTGTTGACTGCAGAAGCTGCTATAACAGCGATTAATCTTTACAGAAGATAGAATTACAATATAGAATAGATAGATTATAAATATTCAATACTAAAATGAGATATAACCAAAATGTAACAAAAATAAGAAATAACTAATTATAAAATAAACTGACACCAAATCCGCTGAACCCCCTATTTGCAGAACTCCTGAAATAGGATTTATCCTGCCGCGTAGCATCTTTTAGAGGATTCAAATGTAAAAGATAAAAATAATGTAACCTTGAAATCATTGAAATCAAGATTAAAAATTAATTTTGATTAAAAATCTTTTTACTTTCTCCATTACGACGTGAATATGTTTCCAAAAAAAAAAATGTTAACCGAAAATATATCTTTTGAAGGCCTTGTAAAATCGCATCTATTTTTGGAACGAAAAAATGGCGATGTGGCCATCATGTAACTTTCACCGGTTTGACGGTTATTTATGATAGTGTTAACCCTTTGCACTCGAGCGGCGCCGCTACAGCGACCAGGCGGTTTAATGCGTCCATTCGAGCGGCGCTGCTACGGCGCCCGGGAGGTGTGATGCATCCTAACCTCACCTAACCCAACATTACCCAACCCTACCTAACCTAACACAATGATTTTCAACGACCTGTAACTCATCTCGGGCGAACCAGCAATTCATCTCGAGTTGTTGGTTCGCTCGAGCGAAAGTGCCTCGAGTGCAAAGGGTGAAAAGTAGTCATTCGCGAGTAGGGAGTTTGCGGAAAGCCACCGCAATAAAAATACCATCGTGTTTTTTGCAGTATTAGATGATACTGACGCTTGAAACCTCAAAATTAGAGAGATAAATAACAGATTTTAAATAAAATAAACAATTTACGAGGCCGCGTACCTTTCTTCTCTTTTCAAAGTATGTGTCCAAAATGGCGTTTTGCTCAAAATATTTAAATTCTTAAAAGTTGGAATAACTCTATCTAACTATTAAAAAAAGGCGTTGAACATTATTGCAATAACTATAGGCCTATAGCAATCATCCAGATAATTTGATTAAAAATACTAGAATTGCTAATAAAGGACAGGTTAATTTCATACTTAAGTAAATATAAAATATTATTTGATAGCCAGTATAATTTTAGGAAAACTGAAAATACTTAGATGGCTGTTGACAAATTGCTCCAGCTATTGATAACTAATCTAATTAGCGGGATACACGCATCAATCACATTTGCGCATTTGACTGTATAAGAGGAATACCATTACAGTTTTTAAGTCGTATCTCGAAGGTGGAGAACAATTCATCGGAAATATTTCATCCAATTTCAAAACCATAAACCATAGTGGGCTACAACGCTCGATTTTAGGACCGATCTTGTTTTATATTTACATAAATGATCTACCCAACCATTTAAAACCCGCCGAAGTTGTAGTGTTTGCTGATAATACAACATACATCAGCGCACATAAGGATATAGACTGCGAAGATTTACTCAGGAAACAGAGAAAATGCAACATTTTGCTTTAATTGTCATAAATTACAGCTTAATGGAAATAGAACATAAAGAATAACCTTCAGCCAAGACGTACAGAAAACAAGTGAAAATGTCAACGTAATGGGAATTCGATTGGATAGTAGATTAAATTAGAACCTTATAGCACTGATGAATACTTAAATAAATTATAATAGCATTCAAACTGGAGTTTAGGATTTAGATTTTATCTTTTTTTTAAATCTGTTTTGTGAAGTATTTCGATTTTTATGGTATTTTATATAATGCCCTAGTATTGTATTTTATTTTATTTTGTTTGATCTATTTTGTACTATTTCTCCAATGTACGCATCCTTTCGTTTTTAGATAATATTTCATGCGGTTCTACTTTTATATGTATATAGAGTGTTTCTAAATTAATGCCAGATTTTAAAGGGTGATTTTTGAGCAAAACTTAATGGAGGTCTTTCATATAATTTTTTGTTCAAAACCCCTTCCTCTCCAAGTTACAGCCCTCTACAGTTAAGGGAAAAAATTATTTTTATTTCATTTATCGACTATGGAAGAATTTAGAAGAATGAAATTTGGCAGATAACTGTTCCTAATAAAATGGCACTTTTTGACGATTTTAACAAATAATAACCAATCTGTGAATTTATGTCAAATGGGTCTGAGCATAATTTTATTTTTTTGTGATCAAACTAACAATTTTAGGAGAAAATGTCAAGAGACAAGAAAGTTGCAGATTAAATCCCTCCATTTGAAGTTTTGAAATAGAAAAATGTAGACGCATTCAAAAGTTCTAATGCAAACTATTTTAGAGAATGATTTTTTTCACCCCCTTTGATAACATTTTAGGGTTACAAAAATCGTCAAAAAGTGTCGTTATATTAGGAAGAAATATAGCCTGAATATATAAATATTCAACCTGTTCGTAACTCTGCAAGCAAAATTAAGTCTTACTAAGACTATAAACAAATAACTTATTGAAACAACTACTTCCCTGGCTGATGCCACGCCATTCAATATCCGGCGTGGCATCAGCCAGGGAAGTAGTTGTTTCAATAAGTTATTTGTTTATAGTCTTAGTAAGACTTAATTTTGCTTGCAGAGTTACGAACAGGTTGAATATTTATATATTCAGGCTATATTTCGTTTTTTTTAATTTATTTAATACTCTCTGCAATAAGTAAGGTTGTTTCTATTTTATTTAATATTAGGAAGAGTTACATACCAAATTTCATTCTTCTAAATTCTTCTATAATGGATATATGAAATAAAAACCATTTTTTTCCTTAACTTTAGAGGGCTGTAACTTGGAGAGGGTTTGGATCAAAAAATGATATGAAAGACCTCCCTTAATTTTTGCTGAAAAATCACCCTTTAAAATCTTTCGCATCAATTTAGACTCTGTATACATAAATAATTTTGTGTCTCCTATAGTGAACTTTAGATTGTTTATTTGACTTGTGTAAAGATGTATTGTCTCTTAACACGAATCAAATTGATCGATTGATTGGTATTATCATTTCATAATAAAGACCAAAACTGATAAAAAAATGTCAATTGATTATTTTTCAAAAAATATTTTTAAACAAAAGACGTTCAATACCTTGTTATCTTACCTTTTTGTAATATTTTTTTAATTGAAAAATGTATCGGAAACAAAGAAAAACGGTTTAAGGTAAACATCCACTTACTGTTTAAGAAATTCTACCAAAAGCTTTTCTGTTCTCTTCAATATGGCTTATGTTCAAAGTTGCATATTAAGTCCAGTATTAGTTCTTGAGATACAGCGCGAACAGACAGACACGCACACATACATGCAGACACATTTTTTTTTCAGAAATCATTAAAATCACCTCCAAGGGCATCAAAACGGATTTTTCAGTATTTTGTTTATTTACTCGGTTACTATACTTTCCCGTACTCCCACTTCTCGTTTAATAGTAATTTACGTAACAAGTTCCGAAAGTGATATTTTACGGGATGAGTAGGAATCCTGCGAGTCCCGTAAAGTTACTTTTGGAACGAGGTTACGTACAATATTTTTTCTGCAGCCGTTTTTTATGTTAAAAAACACACATGAATGTTATATGACAAGCGCTGTCATAATTAAATACGAAGTTGATGTTTTTGTCAAGGCCGCCTACATATAAACGCAAAATCGTCCCGAAAGTAACAAAAAGCGTCCCGAAAGTAAAGAAATCGTTCCAAAAGTGAAACAAAATCGACCCGAAAATAACTACTTTCGGTACGATTTATGTAAAGTGGTACTTTCGATTTAATAAATCATACCGAAAGTTTTATTTTCGGGACGGCTGTAGAAAAACATGTTTACCAAAACCTTTCCAGTTTTTAATATTGTCAAAGTTTCATTTGAATTCATATACATTCGTTTTTGAAATACAACGCTCACAGATAGATAGACACAGACCTTTTCATTATAAAAACAATACTTTCTCGTACTTATTACAGAAGTCAAATGTGGATTAAAAGTAGAATGTAGGAAAATTCAACTTTTAAGAGGGGATACCCGAGTTCAAATACGAAATGTACCTATTAAGAGATTAGAAAACAGGGTTTTATTAAGGAACATGTACTGCTTAGTTTAATATACTCATGTAGCAAAACTGAATTTATATTTAAAGCTTCAATTGATGTAATTATTAAAATATGTTTGTTAGTGTACCTTACTAATTATTTATTTTCTATTTACTTTCACATTTTTATTATTTATATACTATTTAATATTCTTTAAAAGTTGTTCATTTTGGCATTCTCTACAATTATTATTCACATAAATTTGCTGCAACTATTATCGTTTCATAATTATAAACCAAAAATTTAAAAAAATTAATAAATTTTTTTCTCGAATAGCAATGATTTTATGAAAAATATTTTCAAACAAAAGATGTTAATTTCTTTGTTGTATTTGATGCTTGTTTAAATATTTTTGTGATATTTTTCATATTTAAGAAAATATTGGCAAAAAACAAAAAACAGTTATGGTAAACACCCACTTCCAAATTTTACCAAAAGCTTTTCAGTTCTTCGAATTATCAAATAAGACGTATGTTCAAAGTTTCATATCAATTGCTCCATTAGTTTTTGAGATACAGCGCACACAGGCATGCACACACACACAGCACACACACACACACACACACACAGCACACACACACACACACACACACACACACACACACACACACACACACACAGACACAAAAAAAAATTCCAGAAATTGTTGAAATGGTATCTAGGGACCCCAAAACGGATATTTCCGTAAAAAAAAAATTTTTGAAAAAAAAATCACGATCACAATACTTTCTCGTACTTCGTAACGGAGAAAGTAAAATACCCTACATGACCCTGGAAGCCCCAAAATAAGATTCTTTCAAATATAATTTTTTTAACCACTACAAAATTATTTTAAAAATCTGAAAAAATCACATATATTGACCCAAATACCAAATTAGGTGAAATTTGTCAAGGTCATTGAACGTTATTTACAATATTAAAAAAATGTTTGAAAATAAAAAAAGAAAATTTGTCCACAAAAATGCCAAAAGTAGTCTTGAAAAAAAGTACTGAAAAAATTGTCCCGAAAAAATGCCAAAAAGAGTACTGGAAAAAATTGTCTTCAAAAAAAAATACCAGAAAGAGTCTTGAAAAAGAGTACTGAAAAAATTGTCCTGAAAAAAAATGGTGATGTGGCCATCATGTTACTTTCTCCGACTTGGTAGTATAATTTATATTTACGCTTTCATGGTTTATTTTCAATTTAAATGTGCATCGAGCGTTTTGTCAACTTGGATGAAACTGACGTTTCAAAGTTATGAAAGATGGAAAAATTATACTTCAAATTCAAAAACTCAGTTTATTTAAAAACCCACGAGATTTTGAAAAAAAACTTATTATTTATAAGTTGTTCATTTTATTATTCATAAATTTACTATAACTATTATCTTTTTATAATTATAAACCAAAAATGAAAAACAAATTAATACATTTTTTTCTCGAATAACAATTTTATGAAAAATATTTTCCAACAAAAGATGTTAATTTATTTGTTGTCTTCAATATTTGTTTAAATGATTTTGTGACATTTTTCATATTTAAAAAAATATTGGGAAAAAACAAAGAACAGTTAAGGTAAACACCCACTTCGGGTGTATGAAATTTTACCAAAAGCTTTTCAGTTATTCAGATTCTCAAATAAGACTTATGTTTAAAGTTTCATATCAATTGCTCCATTTGTTTTTGAGATACAGCGCGCACAGACTGACAGACAGACAGACAGACAGACACACGCACACACACAGCACAATTTTTGTTTCCAGAAATTGTTAAAATGGCATCTAGGGACCCCAAAACGGATATTTCCGTAAAAAAATCATTATGAAATTTTTTTCACGATCACGATACTTTCTCGTACTTCGTAACGGAGAAAGTAAAAGTGCCAAAAAGAGTCTTGAAAAAAAGTACTGAAAGAAATTGTCTTGAAAAAAAAATGCCAAAAGTAGTCTTGAAAAAGAGTACTAAAAAAAATGCCAAAAAGAGTACTGGAAAAAATTGTCTAAAAAAATACCGAAAAGAGTACTAAAAAAATTGTACTAAAAAAAATTATCCTGGAAAATAAAGTGCCAAAAGTAGTCTTGAAAGAGTACTGAAAATAAATGCCAAAAAGAGTACCGGAAAAAATTGGCTAAAAAAAATGCCTAAAAGAGTCTTAAAAGTAGAATAGAATAAAATACAATTTTATTAGATCATTATATTGCCTTTACAATATTGGACACGTCAGGTATAAAATACATAAAGTTAAATTCAGACATGTATTCATGAAACAACTTAAAATAACTTGGTTAAAAGACTCTTATTCTTGGTGTTACGTAATTATATAATTTTGGAATTATGTTATGCTATAGAAAGCCTGCTGTAGAAGTAACGATTTTGTCTTGAGAAAGAGTACTAAAAAGATGAAAAAAAATGCCAAAAAGAGTTTTGGAAAAGAATACTGAAGGAAATTGTCTTGAAAAAAAAATGCCATAGTAGTCTTGAAAAGGAGTACTGAAAAAATTGTCCTGAAAAAAATGCCAATTGAGCACTGAAAAAATTTGTTTAAAGAAAATGCCAAAAAGAGTACTGGAAAAAATTGTCTTGGAAAAATGACAAAGAGTACTAAAAAAAATTGTCTTGGAAAAATGACAAAGAGTACTGGAAAAAATTGTCTTGGAAAAATGACAAAGAGTACTAAAAAAAAATGTCCCCAAAAAATGCTAAAAAGTCTTGAAAAAGTGAACTAAAAAAAATGCCAAAAAGAGTACTGGAAAAAATTGTCCTGAATAAAATGCCAAAAAAAGTACTGGAAAAACTTGTCTTGAAAAAAATGCCAAAGTCTCAAGAGCCCAAAAAAAAATTGTCCCAAAAAAGTCTTGAAAAGTGAACTGAAAAAATGCCAAAAAGAGTACTGGAAAAAAATGTCCTGAATAAAATGCCAAAAAGAGTACTGGAAAAAATGCCAAAGAGTCTTAAGAGTACTAAAAAAAATTGTCAAAAAAATGCTAAAAAGTCTTGAAAAAGTGAACTTAAAAAAATGCCAAAAAGAGTACTGGAAAAAAATATCCTGAGCAAAATACCAAAAAGAGTACTGGAAAAATTGTCCTGAACAAAATGCCAAAAAGAGTACTGGACAAAATTGTCTTGGAAAAAATGCCAAAGAGTCTTAAGAGTACTAAAAAAATTGCTAAAAAGTCTTGAAAAAGTGAACTGAAAAAATGCCAAAAAGAGTACTAGAAAAAATTGTCTTGAAAATATGCCAAAGAGTTTTAAGAGTACTAAAACAAATGACCCGAAAAAAATGCTTAAAAGTCTTGAAAAAGTGTAATTTAAAATTTTATTTCGTCACATGATTGTTATCAATAAATACCATCTATGTATGTGATTTTTTCATCTTTCAACGTTTGGTGCGACAACTTCAAAAATTCGAATAACTAATATTTTTTACGATATTTTTTGTATATTTATCAACAGTTGAACAGTCATTTTATGTAAAATTATTATTAGTATTTCAGTATAAATTTTTCTTCAGTTTCGTATAAACAACCCAATTTTTGTCAAGATATGACCATGAAACCCTCGAAAAATGGGTTTTTGTTTTTAACCACTATAAAAATCTGAAAAAAATCATAAATATTTTTATCCCAAATACCAAATTAAGTAAATTTTTTCAAGGTTAGAAAGGGCGAAAAAAAAATGATTAAACTTAAAAAATAATACCCTAAATAAACTTTTATTTGGGTAAAAAATATATGTGAATTTTTCAGATTATTATAATAATTTTTAGTGATTAAAAAAATAAAATCTTATTTTTCGAGGGTTTCAAGGTCATATCTTGGCAAAAATAGGGTAACATATTTATACGAAACTGAAAAGAAAATTACTACTAAAATATTACCAATAATTTTATATAAAATTACTGTTCAATTGTTGATAAATATATTAAAAAAATATCAAAATAAACATTTTAGTTATTCGAATTTTTGAAGATGACGCACAAAAAATTGGAAGATGAAAAAATCACAGATATGGCATTAACTGAAATAAAACATATAACAAAATAAAATTTTCCGTCAGTCGATCACTTAAGGGCGAGAAGTGAACTAGGCTTCACCTCATAATTGTATTTTAAGTAGGGACGGGTTTCGACCGAACTAAGCATCGACATGCGGCAGCATTCCCTCGCCGAGCGAGTTTCACATTTGTATTTTCTCTTACTGTGTGCTGTATTTGCAGACCGCATCGCTGATCGGCCTTTCCAGTAATTCGTAGCTTTTGCCTTTAGCAAATCTTTAGATTTTCGTCGCAAAAGCTACTCTTTAACTGACTGGCAAAAATTGCCGGCAAGAATCCGACCACTTATTGTATTGTGTTTTGAATATCTCACAGTCAGACTCTAAACTGTCCTTTTATTTGGTAGTACTATAATCTATTTAATATTACTATTCTTAATATTATGTATTTATTCTCAAAATACCACATCTACAAATAAATGGACTTCTTCAATTTAAACCGATTCAATCATAAGATTGATGAGGAAAATACGGAAACAAAAATTGTTCCCATCGGACTCTTCGCATTTTTACGGTATCACTTTCATCAACTTCACTTTATGGTTAGGCAGAAATAATGGGAATCATTGTTTCCGTCGGGAACGGCAATTATAAATTTAATTGCCATTCCAAGTATGCTGTAATGTTAATCATGTGCGGAATGTATTCAAATCCGCCGGTAACACGGCTCCTGACTAATAGAAATCTTTAATTGAAAATATGTCCGATTCGTGCTCCATTAACTCCGATAATTCGATTCAATCACCTGTGAAAAATTCTCCAAGTTCCCTGTTTGATATTCATACATGCAGATTTGTAATCATAACAGCATAATATTTACAAGTACACATATGATATCTAACGATTCGTATATTGTATTCAGAATGTTTATAAGCAATTGTTAATAAAAGGATTGCTGGATTTTGGGAGCGAGGATCCAAACCACTCTGATTGTATATTATGTTAGCAGTAGTAATTTCATATTTCATAAGACAAATTTAACACGAACTATCTTTGCATAGAATAAATCACTACGAAATGTTTGTGCTATGCAGTATAATTTAAGGCCATAAGCTGTTTGACTTGAAATGTTTAGAAGAAGAATTATGGTCCTATGGTGTTCTTCTTCTAAATGTTAATGTTAATGCGTTTACTTCTGGAAGAAATCTTGGTACCTGTTTATGCCAAAATTTAAATAATCAGTACAAGAATGTTAGGTAAAATAGCATTCTTAGGCAAGCCGCCTATATCATCGTTGACCCATTTTTTACCATTCAATTATACTTATTTTACTGTCGGTATATCAACGATTTCATAAATCATGTAATCTGATAGTGCAATATTATAAATAATGTTATATTAGAAAGGCAGATATTCCACGAAGGGTCATTATAAACCTAATGAGATGTTTGTTCTTAATATGAGTTTTTCAGTCGCACATTGGAATGAGAAGTGCAGGAACGCGAGATGGTTTAACGAGCTTATTAAGGATTACTATATAAATACACGAGGTGCGTGAAGTCACGTCGAGATCGCGAAGAGCAGAAAAAAAATGCCGAAAATAAATCGCTGAAGCGGAGAGAATGATACAGAATACCATAAAGTCGGCGTTATTATGGGAGAAGTTCTCGGACGCTATGGATCGTAAAAGTGTACACAATTGATTGTGACTGCAAGAAATTAATTCGCGCCAATTGTTTTTTTTAGATACGCGATAATTTAAGCAAACTCTTTGCACAGGATGGAAAGGATGAAGGAGATCGTCGACATTCTTAAATTCAAGAACCTCCTTGATTCTTCGTGCGTTTTGGTTGACTGCGTGCACTTCCAGTCGGGAACTCGTTAAATGAAGGCCCCATAGAACGGCCGATGCGCTCGACTTTTTGCCAATCGCCCGTTACGCTTTTTCGATTCAGTTTCTGTCACAACATTAATATCTCGGGATTACAATCAATAAAGACTAATGTTGAAAAATATTATTGCAAAGCTGACAGTCAACAAGAACTAACCGGTATTACGTGAACTTTTTGCTATCTTACCGGAAAATATGAGCATTACTGGTTTATTACCGGTTTAAGATTCACAATTTATGCCTTAAGTGTAAGTACCCAGGGCCGCTACATGCAGGTGTCTAGGTAGTACCCCGAAGAAAGGCACCTGATCAAGAGGGGCGCCATTAAAACAATCAATAATAAATGTGGTAAATGGAATTTCTCCAAGTAACAGCCTCAGCAATCCAATAATCAGTAATAAATGCAATAAACTCCTTTGAAAGTTTGGTATAACATTTTGAAAGGGCGGTGTTTTGTAACTATAATTTTTATTTCTGTAATATTTTATCTCTGTATTTTATATATTTCAACTTTTTTTACGCGAAAGTATTGTGATCGTGCAAATGTTTTTTTACATAAATATCCTAGCCGATTTCAATTAATTTTTGAGAAAAAAATTGTGTCTGTGCGCGCTGTATTTCAAAAACAAATACAGGAATTAACATAATCCTTATTTGACAATTGGTTGGTACTCATACATGCACGGTATAACTTTTTGAAGCATAGTGGGATTACTAAAAATCTTGCTCCAGGGGCTAAATATCTAATTTTCTAATTTTCTAAAAGGAAAGCAAAGCACAGATTTTTGGAACAGCTGCAGTATTAATGATTTTTTTTTACCATTGGAAAAAATGAAAAAAAAATTCAACATCCGTATCTTGTTTTGGTCCGTTTTCTGCTAATACTTTAATGAATTCTTAAGAAATTGATCGGTGAATATAAAAATAATTTGTTTCTCTTAATTTTCCACCCCTTTGGTCGCCTATTGGCTACTTTCATTGTTCATATTTGTAAGTATATACAATTATGCGTTTTATGTAATGCAAATTTTATGTTTACGAATTAATTTAATTTCCAATCATTGATATTATTTTGGCATTCTGAGTTGACTAAACCGTGTATGTCAATGCACCAATAATAATAAATAAATAAATAATTCTAGCTTCAATAAGGTGACCAACCATTGTGGGATCTGTCCTCTCTCGAAAAGTGTCTGCTTAAAGTCCTCCTTTTGGATATTTGATGACTAATTTATTATTTTTATCTAAAGAAATGTGAGGCATTAAAATAGGCGACAATTGACTCTTCGGAGAATTTAGAAGATTAAAAGTAAATTTAAATTCTGAAAACTTAATACATTGGAAAAATCAACAAGTTGAAAATTGATAAAAAAAAACGGGTGGAAATATTCTATGTAAAAATGTATTTACTCTTGTTATGTTGCTGCCCTCCTGAAATTAATGCAGCAATTGAAAGATTGATTCCAATTGCTAATAATTTTTGGACAAACGGGAAATCAAGATTGAGTGTTCAAACTCTAGCCGCAGTACTTGCCGTAAAATTCAATATGAACGATATTATTTTTTCAGATATTTCCAATATATTGTTAGATGATACATTGGCAAAAAATATTCATTTAATCGAAAACTATTCATTTAAGGCATGTAAGCTCAATTACAATATAACATGTTTGCCATTAAAGTGTATTTGAACTCGAGGGTGTTGAATGGGTCCTATCCAGCAATCCAATCAATTTAATCGAAAGCAATGGTTTCTCTGGTGAAGAAACAGAAAATCGAAGAAGCTCTTAAGAGTTGAACAATTTGTAAAACGCTGTTTCATGATTAGCTGATTGGAGGGTGGGATAGGGCCCACCCACCGCTTCTGTATGAATTTCAAATACATTCTTCCCAAATTTTAAGATAATTTTACGTCAACAGAATACACAGTTATGTAAATTGTAATAATTTTAGTGCGAGAATAATAATAATAATAATTTATTGTACGACCAATTACAAGACAATATTATAAGATAAGCAATAAGTATATAAAAATAATGGGACAAAAATATCATTAATTAATAGTGTTAGAAAAAGAATAGGTGAATATTTATTAGGTACAATTCTTAAAACTAATTAAAAACTTATGAAATATATCCGCGTAGAATTGATTGGCATTCCGTGATATATGAAAGATAGGCGATTTGTACAGAGTATTTGATTTCGCCAAAGGACTAAGAAACGTGTTGTTTTGGCGAGACGAAGATCTGGGAACATAGAAATTAATTTGGTATAATAGATCAAGGTAATCAATCACATTATGGATCAGCTTATACATATATCATCTTTGTACTGTAACATTCCCTTCTCGATGATAATGAGTCCATATCAAAGAAAAAATATAAAAATAACTGCATCGTCTTGAAACTTTAAAGATTAACTCAAACCCCTTCCCAAATTATGATACTGTAAAAGCTTAAATTCTTTATACATTTCGGATAATTTTACGGCAACAGAAAGTAAAGTTGTAATAATAGAAATAATTTTTAAGAGCTGAAAAAAAATAAATGCCAACGATTTCAAACTTCACAGATTTACTATAATTAATTAATTATAATTAAAACCTTTTAAATGATACCACTTTCGACCTAGCGTGCTATTTAAAAATCTGCAGTTCTCGACAAGCTCTCAAGGATGCCAACCATTTTTAGGAATAACGATATCAGCATTCTTTTGTATTAATTTTTTTTTTGACCCAATTCTCTCCAACAAACCGTTTTCTCAAAAAAGCCTGATACGGATTGCCTGGGACATCCTGTATACTAAATTGTGATTCTCTAAAAACTTTAAATAAAAAGAATATGAATTCTACGATAATTTCATGTGAATAAAGCGTAAAATTAAGAATAATTTTGCAGGCCCGAAAAAATATAAAGAAAAACAATTGCCACCGATTTAGTATCTTTCAAATTTAGTCAATACGTATGCCAAATTTAATATCCACAGGGCGTTAAATTGCGAAGTCTTTTATTTATTTTGTTGGCACGAGAAAATATTTTAAAAATAATTGCAACCTACTGTCTTTAAACTATCAAAATTTAATTAAAGTACATCTCAAATCACGATTGTGTGAACATTTTAAATACGACTTTCCTAAATTTTGGCATAACCTCATGTCAACAAAATGTAAATTTTTGAAAATTGTAACAATCTATGTGCCAAGAAAAAATATAAAAATAATTCCCAGCGATTTGAAACTGTTACGTTAAATTATGGTTATGTGAAAACTTCTTCCTGAATTTTAGGATAATTTTGCGTCAGCAGAGCATAAAATTGTGAAAATTGGAATTATTTTCATGGGCCAAAAAAAATTGCCGTCGATTGGAAACTTTACAGATTTACTCTTAATACGTGGTAAATTGGGATTCTGTAAAAATATTAAATAGAACATTTTAGGATAATTTTATGTAAACAGTGCGTTAAATTGTGAAAATTATAATAAGTTTGGTGGCTCGAAAAAATGTTAAAACAATTGCTACCGATTTGAAACCTTACAAATTTATGTAAAATACATGCAAAATTAAGAGTTTGGAAAAATTTGAAATACATAAATCCTATTTTAGGTTAATTATAAAATTAACCCAAAATAGGATTTCCCGAATCCCGACAGTTGAATTATTTCGGGATCTTTTAATAATATCAAAAAAGAAAAAAATATATAAACAAGTGCCATTAATTTGAGATTATCTAAGCTAATTTTGGCAGAGATGATTTTTTTTGCAATTTTTCTAAACGCCGAATGCAAAGTTTTGAGTTTTGTTATTTTTTTTCTAGCTGTGAGATGTGAATTGTTTTCGCGATGTATCAACTCAATATATTCACAAAAAATATCTACATACATGCCAAATTATTATATAAAACATTTCAATGCGACTTTCCTAAATTTTGGGATAATTTCGTGTAAACAGAAAACTGGTGAAAATTGTAAAAAAAATATTGGCTAGAAAAAAGAAAAGAAAAAAGAAACGTTATATACATGCCAAATAATAAATATGTATAAACTTAAAATGCATTCTTCTTAAATTTTGGGATAATTTTATGCGAACAGTGGCAAAAGTTGTGTAAATTTAAATAATTTTGGTGTGTGAAAAGGGAAAAATGTAAACAATCGTCATCGATTTGAATATTTACAGATTTACTCTTAATACGTGCCAAATTATGGTTCGTTTAAAAGTTTGAATGCATAGTTCATACATTTTGAGATAATTTTATGTGAACAGATCGTAAAATTATGAAAATTGTAAACATTTTGGTGGCTCGAAAAATGTAAAAAACAATTTGAAACCTTAAACTCAAAAATCTCTAACAAAACAGTAGTTTCCGGCGTGGATCCAGAAGATCAACAAAAATATTTAAAAAAAAGTTGAGTCGTTCTCTATAAGATAAGATAAGATAAGAATGTATTAGTATGTTCATTGCTTAGAAAACAATATCAGACACGTCATAATTGGATAATTTGACACGTCATAGTTGGATAATTTGTGAAACTCCGTTTTGTGTTCAACTTACTGTAGGATGGGATAGATACAGAGGCCTACATGGTTTTAAAAGAATGAATGATTCATAAAAATTAAAAGAATATTGTTTGATTTGGATATTTAACATTTTTTTGACGGTAAAATCAAAATTAAACATTTTCAAATTTAGTCGGGCCGGGGCGGGCTTTGAATATTCAGCTCCGCATCACATATTTTTTTTCGAGTCGGGCTTAATATTTTCACTATCGGGCCAGGCCAGGCCTTCAAACATCCGCTCCTGTAGGGCTCTAGATAGATCTACTCTCAGCATTTCGCATTAATATTAATTTATTAATTCAAGCTAAATTTTGTTTATATTTGTTTGTATATTTTCATTGTTCTTTTACTAGAAAGCATGGATTAATAAGAACCAGTAGCAGTGGGTGGACCCTATTCCAAAATTCGTGGGCACCATCTTATAATTCAGCGTGGGTGGTAGATGGTAATTTTCCCATAATCTAAGTTGTCATTTTACTGATAAATGTAAAACCAAGCGTATGCAAAATAATAGAAGTGGCTGAAACGACAGTACTACGTGTTATAACAAAACTTAGGCATCCACAAAATACACTATACAACCCCCCTAATATCCTGTTGTATGAAAGTACAAATATTGAAAAAAAATTCAGAGAATGATACAAGAAAATCAACGAAATAAAAGACCAAATGTAGATTTTGTGTTACGTTGGACAATTAGTAAAATCTACTTTTTATTAAACTCTAGCTTAAATTGAAAAAATAAAGCACTGATAATCATACTTTTATTTGAAATACCAGATATACCGGGTGTCCCAAAAGTTCCGGAACGGTTGAATATCTCGAAAACTAAGAGACGGATCGCAAAGTTACAAAACACGTGTTTCTTTATAGTTGGGAGGTATTTAACCGTGGCACTTAGAAAACCACCCCCACCTCCAGGGGGGTGGGGGGGCTGTGTAACTTCGTAAACTTAAATGGGACCCCCCCCATTTTTTGCAGTTTTGGATTCTCGACCGAAAACCCAACTCCTGCCGCTTACCGGAGGGTAGAAGAAGAATTCATTCCACGAGTCCAATTTTGTTTATTTTTTTTTATTATTATTTAGAAAATATTCACAGCAATCCTACACGCAATCCTTCACCCCCATCCCAACCCCTAACGGGGGTGGGAAAAGAGTTACAGTTGAACAATTTCTCTAAAGCGCCCAATTTTTGCCTAATTTTATGATTTAACTAAAAACCCTTACTTGTTGCCTTATATTTCTAAGATGTAATTTTGTAGAGTTACTTACGTTGAATATATTATTACCAATTATCATATTTAAGGCCTTTCTTCTCCAATTTATTTGTGTCCTCCTTTTCATTGTGAAAAAGTTGGTCAACTTAAACTTCAGTGATAATTACTTCCATAGTTATCTTAAATATTATTATCAATATTATTATTATTAGTATAAATGCTCTTTATCATCCTGACTTTTCAATTATATCAAGATTTTAAAATTTCGAAGTTAATTCCGGCAGAGATTATTTTTTTGCAATTTTTCTAAACGATTTTCATTTCCTTCGTTAATGTTTTGTGTCATTCCATGCTATTTCAACAAAAGGTTGTGCCGAACCATTTTTATTTTTCTTTTATATTTCGCACAGATATTTATACATGTTTATAGAGTTCCAAACCAATTTTAGAAAAAAAAATGCTGTGGTGAAGATATGTCCCCAGATGGAGCTTGAAACATGTACATTTTTGTAATTACAAGCATTTGCGCAAAATGGCATAACTTTCTTTCAAAATGAGCAAATTTAAAAATTTAAAAACATCTTTACTCAGATTAAATAAAGTGCTGATTATTTTGGTTTAACTTTGTTTCATCGTTTAATTTATTTTTCAAATTTAATGGCAGTCCAAAGTTTTCCATTTATTTTTGCAATTTTTCATTTTTCGACCCTGTTTTTCACTGAGAAGGGGACAATACACTTAGACCAAATTTAGTACTAAAGTAACAATAGATTTTACGTGATGCAAAAAAGTGGAGTGTTTTAAACCTTTCTATTTTTTTTTTCACTGGAGAAAATGGGCGGTTTTTATAAAGCTGTATAGTTTGAATGTATTGTCCCCTTAACAGTGAAAAACAGGATCGAAAATGAATTGAAAAATATATCGAATGATGAATCAAAGTAAAACCAAAATAATCCGCATTTGAATCTGTGTATTTTTAAATTTGCTCAATTCGAAAGGAAGTTATACAATTTTCTACAAATGCTTGTAATCATAAAAATGTACATGCTTTAAGTTCCATCTGGGGACATATCTGCCACACGGAAAGTTTTTTAAGTTCTAAAATTGAATTTGAACTCGATAAACATGTATGGGATGACCCTTTTGTTATTTATTTTCTTTTTAACTGTTATATGTGAATTGTTTTCGCGATATGTCAAAAATATGTTCATTCTAGATGGATTTGGAAATTTGGAAATTCCGGGAGTGATTAATTTTTGGCAACTTTTTTATTGCCGAATACAAGTTTCTCTTCTTTCGGTCAAGTTTTGAGTGTTTTTATTCTGTTTTCAGCTGTCATAAGTAATTTTATCCAAAATCGGGTTTAATAATCGAATTACAGTGGTCATTTGAGCCATGTAACTTTACCCCCTAATGAGAGAATACGTTTCTCTCACGGAATGCATAGTCCCTTAAGAAAATTACTTTTTCTTGCGGGACTAATTACGTACATTCCATATCCGTATAATAAATAACTATTTTTTTAGCTAATTCCAGCACAGATTATTTTTTACAATTTTTTGAATCGCTGAATTCAATTTTCTTTGTTTTTTTTTTTTCGTTCAAGTTTTGAGTTTTGCTATTTTGATTACAGTTGCGATATGTTAATTTTTATAGCGATATATCAAAAATATGTTCGTCCTGGATGGATTTTAAAATTTTGAAGCTAATTCAGGGAGAGATTAATTTTTGACAAGCTGAATGCAATTTTATTTTCTTCTCTTCAAGGTTTGAATGTTGCTATTCTGTGTTCAGCTGTGAGACGTCAATTTTTCCAAGGGGTGCCAAAAGTTGGTTAATTCTGGATCGATTTTAAGATTTTGAAGCTAATTTCAGATGAATTTTTTAATCGCCGAACGTAATATTCTTTTCTGTATTTAAGTTTTGAGTGTTATCGATTTGTTTCCAGCCGAAATATGTCAATTATTTTACCAATATGTCATACTGGATGGATTTTGAAATCATTCCGGCAGGGATTAATTCTTTTGTTTCCAACTCTGATATGTTAATATCCTGACTAATCACTTATTGATCCGAGCTGTCCTACTACCCGATTATCGATATTATGATAATAATAATAATGATTTATTCCCAACAGGTACGTACCTTATATAAGGAACATCAAATATGTTTATAGTACAATAATTAAATAAAACAATATTAAATACAACATAAAAAGAAAAAAAAATATTATGCGATGATTATACACTTCAAAAACTCTTCACTAAAGTGACTGAAAGAGTCAAATACATCTGCACTGTGATATTGGACTTAAATTTTAATTAACGTCGAATTTTCATGGTGATGAGTTCTCGGTGTTCTGTAAGTAAACGTTAGGGAATTTCGAGTGGACCTTGATGGTACAGATATTTCAGTTATGATTTTATATTTACATCCGTGTATTGAAATATAAATAGATACATTGCAGACAAATTATAAGCCAGAAAGTTCATGAGATCGACAATTATTCGTGCGATGTAAGTGATGCACCAGCACCACTGTTTAAACTATGAATAATTTTGTTCCATATTTTACGTACCTTACCTATAATATGCACCACAAGCAGTTAACTTGCTGACTACAGACAAAGGCATTATGGAAAGATAATTGAGGTGGTCTTTCGTGCAGTTGCACAATTACACACTAGCACCGTTACAGAATCTACCGAATTACCCCTTCGCCATTGAGCGAATATTAATTCAGCGTTTCTTCGCCGTAATTGATACCCTACCCAACTTCTTAATGATACAGATGAACAAAGAGTATGTAAAAGTTCGTACCGAATGTAGATCGCGGCTGATGAGATAGTCTCGCACCCAGGGTGCATCGTCCAATTAAAACGTACAATTTGTATCCGGCTAATAACTGGTTAGATTAATTAGGCAGAAGGAATTAGCAGGTGAGCTGATTTAGGGGGCTGCCACTTCAGGGGTTCAGGTAAGAGAGCAGAAGTAATTAATAATGGCCTCTAATACCCTCGCCGAACAAACACACGAAAAAGGTATATGTTAATTAAGATTTTTAGATATGTCTCGGATTAATTAAATTGATACCGTTATTAGACATACTATTGTTTATTAATTGGATTTACAATGTTTGAATTCGACATTTCATCTCCTGATTGAATAAAATATTCAAACAAATCAATAGTCTAATTTTAATACCTTGGCAAAATTTTTGAATTTCACGCCAACCAGTAAAACAGGGCGCAATAATTTGAATAACCAGAATCTGCAAAAATATTGTGAAGCTGCTTAACATTGGTTTGTTTTAATAACCTGTTGCTGCACATATACTTATGTACAAAATAATAATCTGTATTGTTCATTTAGTTCGTTTTGTAATGGGTGAAGTTTTAGTAGTGAGCGTAAGTTATCTTATATGTTTGTTCTTAAATCCTTCTTCTTGTCTTAAATTGCGAAGGAAAAAAATAATAGTATTAATAACCAGCATGTAAATAGTATGTTCATAGTCAACTACGATATTATCTGGGTATTGTTTCTGCTGGCTCTTAAGAATATACTGAAGATACAGTTTATTTTTGTCTATAAGTGATTATTATAACTTACAGGACACATCACTTGCCTGAGGGAAGAGATTAGTGCTAAGTTCTTTTACTAACAGTTCACATACTCAAAATGTTGAATGCCACATTGGTGACACTAAGCAGGGGTGTTCGACAAATAAAATCAGGATATAGAACTTTTAATTTTAATGGCTTTTGATAGAATTTTCCATGAACTTATTCCTGATGTCCTGTTTGAGATTGAGGTTCGGGACGATTTGCCAAGGCCAAGAGAAACAGGTAAGTAATATCTTGCAGAATATAACAAATAGTAAAACTTTCAAAGATTTTGGTATTTAGCAATTTACATTTTTATTTTAGATATGAACGGAGAGTCAGAAGGAAATATAAAAGGAAAGAATTTAATTACTAGAAGAAATAACTACTTAGACTTAGAAGAACTGATTAAATGGATGAATGGAAACAATGAAAGTGAAATGGAATATATCAATGCAGAAAATAATTTAATATTTGATAATAGTAGGAGGGCGATTTTGAAGGAGAAAATAGAAGTGAGGAAGAAGTAGTTGAAAGTGAAAATGAAGTATTGGGTAGTAGAAAAAGAAGTAAGAAAGCTAAACGAGTAGAATGGGACAAATGTGTTAAGCAAGCGTTACAAACCATCTGGTGACAATTGTTATTTATCGACCCGCTAGGGTAATATCAGTTACCTGTACCTCAGTAGTTTGCAAGAAGTCTAAAATGACAAGTTGCACTGAATGTTTAGAGAATAAACGCCAATTAATATTTAAATCCTTTTGGAAAACATGAACTGAGATGAAAAATGAATTTATGATACATTAAACTTAGAATATTTACCAAAGAAAAAAAATTCAAGACAAAAAGGCACGTTTCATTATTGTTTGAGGTAGAAGGATAATAGAAAGTTGCAGGTTTGCAAAAACATGTTTTTGGGGACACTGGGACTTAAAGAAGACATGGTGCATACCTGGTAAAAAAACGGAACATCGGATATTAGTTGCATATAATTCTGATGGCAAAGTTTCTAGAGTTAATGACAGAAAGTGTAATTACTTAAAAGACTTTCTTAGAAGTTTATCAAAAATACCTTCGCACTATTTCAGAAAAGATGGTTCTGTCATCCTTGGAGCAATTTTTCAGAGAGTAAAGAAACCATTGTGGGGCAGATTCAAAACTTTATTCAATTTATTGCTAGGAAATAGTTATTTAATGCCATCTTTTCGAAAATGAACTTAGCAATATACCAGTATAGGAAAGACAGATGTGATACCCAGTGGCGGACAGGCCCGGCAGGCAATGTGGTATTTGCCCGGTGGGAAGGACGTAAATAAGGAAGGACATGGTGTCGGTCACACTATCGGAGCTCCAAACGAAATTTAAATTAAATTATGGGCAAAACAAAATTTGATAGATGTATCAATTTGCATAAAATGTGGTTGGAGTGAGACTCATCAAAATCGGACAACGGGTTTGGCACTTGTGTAATTTCTAAAATCAAAATTGCGAATTTAAAATCTTAGAACTTTAAAAAAGTAAGAATTTTGCATATTTTGATAATGTTACGAGAACATTTTGAAGTTTTAAAGTTTAAAAAATCAAAGAATTATTTTAATATTCCGGCTTTGAAAACGTGCAATTTTGACGTTAATTTCAAGAACAAAATTATTAACCAGTTTTCAAATTGCACTAAATTTTCCATATTTGACGTCAAAATATACAAAATCCTACAGCGCGTTTAGGAGTTTTAAAAATCAAAATCGCAATTTTAAAAACTTTGAACTTTAAAAAAGTGAGATTTTTGCATCTTGTGTTAATTTCACGAGAATATTTTGTAACCTGTTTTAAAACTACACTAAATTCCCTAAATTTTGACGGTAGAATCATCAAAAGCGGAGAAGGCGTGTAATTTAAGGAATTAAAACGGCAATTTTTTGGACTTGAAAACGTGTAAGTTCTATAATAATAATAATAATAATAATAATAGATATTTATTTCCCAACAGACATATATCCAATTATTGGAAAATTTAACATTTCTTAAGACATTAATTAACAAAAATTTAATTAAGATAATATAGAAAAAAATTTAACTAAAATATAAACATTCTAAATTAACAAATTTGACAACAAGATTTAATGTCCTAAAGCCTGCCAACTGACGTAACATTGACACCGAACATTCATTATAAATATCCGCACTGTAATGAACATTATTATATCATTATAATGAGCCGTGGTGTTAGAAAACGCATAACGAAACGCTAAACTATGCCGAGCAGATACTCTAGGGATGTTAAACATTAAGCGACCTAAAATCTGCTAAAGTTCTGTGTTAATTTCACAAAGAAATTTATTAACCAATTTTCAAATTGCACTAAATTTTCCACATTATGACTCTTCAAAATCGGACAACGTTTGGCAGTTGTGCAATTTCAAAAATCACAATAGCGAATTTAAGATCTCCGAACTTTTGTGATAACTTCACGAGAAAATCTTGAAATTTAAAAACTTAAAAATGTCTAAAATCAAAATCGAAGAACGCGTTGGGGAGTTGGGACAATTTAAAAAAAATCAAAATCGCAATTTGTATATCTGGACTTTCGAAATGTGCAATTTTGAAACTTCAAGATACAAGTAATGGACCAGTTTTTAAACTGCATTAAATTCACCACATTTTGACGTAAAAATCATTCAAATCGTTTGGCAGTTTTGCAATTTCAAAAATCAAAATTGCATTTTGTGTTAATTTCACGAAAACACTTGTAATCTATTTTAAAATCATACTAAATTCTATATATTTGAGAGTCTGAATCAACAAATTCGAACGCGTGCAGTTGTGCAATTTCAAAAACCAAAATTGCGAATTTGTAATTTTTTAATGTTTTGAGTTTTTGCGTTAATTCCACGAAATTGAGAACCAGCTTTGCAATAAATTTAGCGTTAGAGTCATCAAAATCGGACAAGACGGTAGGAAGTTGTACAATATTAAAAATCAAAATCGCGATTTTAAAATCTTCAAAATTGGAAAAAAGTGTAATTTTTGCAATTTATCTTCATTTACGAAAAAAATTCATTAACCATTTTAAATCTACATTAAATTTTCCACATTTTGACTATTGAATCATTAAGGTTCAGCAGTTATGCAATTTTAAAAATTAAAATAGCAATTTTAAATCTTCACTCCAATTTTGAAGCTTTGCGTTAATTTCAAGCAAAAATATATTAACCAGTTTTTAAATTGCACTACATTCGCCATATTTTTACGTTAAAGTCATCGAAAGTATGTGTTTGGCGGTTATGCTATTTCAAAAATCAAAATCGCGTATTTAAAATCTTCGAATTTTAATAGTATATTAAAAAACGAGTTCATAAGCGCGATTTTTTCGCATGTGTCCAAGTTTAGAAAACGACGAGCGTAGCGAGGAGTTTTCTAATGGAGAAGTGCGAAAAAGGACTTATGAACGAGTTTTTTACAGTATTTTTTCTGTTTTGCCGCTTTTATTCCATTTCTAAATTTAAAAATCGCCCATACATATTTAGAAAATTGTATGGTAGTTGGTAACACTGATAATTGACATTTCAACTTGTAAATAGTTTGCGATTTCCACACGTCACATAACCTCAAAACTATTTCGCCGAAAATTTAGCACAGGTTGACGGCTCTGAATTTCAATGGTGCCAACCTTGAAAAATTACATTATTAAAGCATTCGGTGAGCCATTAGCGAACCCATATGAGTGCGTTAATGACTCCGTTTTAGACGCAAAATAGAAAAAAGTCATATTGAGTTAATTTCGCGCAGATTGTCTATTTGATGATGTACATCAGGAATATACCCATAATCTTGTATTCTGATGACTGTTGTGATCAGAACAGGAACAAGGCATTGCTCAATTATGCCATTGAAAACAAAATTTGTATAGAGCAAAAGTTCTTAGAAATAGGTCACACCCACATGGAGAGTGGCGCTGTAGACTCCATGATCGAACCCAAATTACAAAATAGAATCATTCAATTACCTAGTGACTATGTGAAACTTACCAAAGCAGCCATTCCCTTTGGAAGCAGTTTATTTCAAACAAGAGTTTTTTTTATTGATTTAAGAAACCTAAGGTACGATTTCAAAAACAAACAAAGGCATTGAATACAAATTAGACTTTGACGAAAACTTTAAATATCTTCCACAAAGATCTCTAAAATATTCTGAGATAGTCATTTATAGATTACTGCAACAAAACAGATTAAAAATTAAACCCCAAAAATGGCAGTATTTACAAAAAATTAAATGTATGTTGTCTAGACTGTCGCAACTTTTACGACAACTTGCTTCATGAATAATCTTTAAGTAAATTATTAATTGCTATATTTTGTCTTTCTCTATCAAAGAATAAATTATCTTTAATATCCTGTAAGGGGCTCAACACAAGGGCGTTTCCAACCAACTAGTCTAGGGGGGGTAATAAAAAAAAGATAAATAAACTGGTGCTTCCGCTCTCATACACCCAGTGGCTAAAAAATATTTTTTACTCGTTTTTTAGGCGTTTCCAGTCGATCTAAGCACTATTTACGACTAAAGTCATTTAGCGTATCTTCGTTCCTGGAAGTCCCACAAAAAAATTCTTGAACGCATCACCAGATTTTGAAAATTCTTGGTGTTCACTCATCGAATAGATGCAGATAAAAGAAAAAATAAATTCACCGTTCAATTGTTTGAAAGGATGGCCACATTTTAAAAATTCATCCAGCAAAGTGTTACCCGTCGTTCTTTTTTTGAGGATAACTCATGTAACGGATAATCTGATTTTGAAAATTCTTCCGGCACAGTATTGTGCTCACTGAATTGATGCAGATAAGATAAAACATTAAATTCGTTGTTTATTTCTTTGCAGTTTTCAAAGCATAGCTCTTAAACAAAATGGCAGATATTAAAAATTCTTTCAGAAAAGTGTCATTTTTGACAGTTGAAAATTGTCATTTTTGGTAGCTCAAATTATTTTTAGCAGTTGAAAATAGCCAAAAAATTGTCATTTCTGCCAGTAAGCAGATGGTCGTTGTAAACAGATAAAAATTACAGTTTTTGACAGTTAAAACGGTAATTGATTGCAGTTGAAAATTTGTCATTTTTGACAGTTGGGAATTGTGGTTTTTGGCAGTTGAAAATTGCCATTTTTAGCAGTTGAAAATATAAGTTTTTGGTTGTTAAAAATAAACAATTTTGGCATTTCAAGATTGTAGTTTTTGGAGGTTGAAAATTGTCATTTTTTGTACCTCAAAATTATTATTTTTGACAGTTAAAAGTAGCCATCGTTAAATTTGTAATTTTTGTCGCGATTTTGATATTTTAAATTGCACACCTGCCGAATGCGTCGTCCGATTTTGATGATTTAAACACGTCAAAATGTGGCAAATTTAGTGTTATATTGAAACGGATTACAAAACATTTTCGTGAAATTAACACAAAATGCAAAAATCTCACTTTTTAAAATCGAAATTTCGATTTTTGAAATTGCACACTGCCGAACGCGTTGTCCGATTATAATTATTTAAATTTCTAAATATGTCGAATTTAGTTTTGTTTTAAAATGGATTCATATATTTTCTCGCGAAATTAACGCAAAATGTAAAAAATTACAATTTTTTAAATTCCCAGTATTTAAAAAACGCGATTTTAATTTTTGGAAATGTACACCTGCCGAATGCGTAGTCCGATTTTAATTATTTAAACGTCAAAATATGGCGAATTTACTGTTATTTTTAAACGGATTACAATATTTTCTCGTGAAATTAACAAGAAATGCAAAATGGCAGTTTTTAAATTTCCTAGATTTTGATTTTTTTTAATTGCACTACTGCTGCACGCATTGTTCACTTGTGATGATTTAAACTTCAAAATATGGCAAATTTTATGTAATTTTATTACGAGTTACGAAATTTTCTCTTGACATTAACACAAAATGCAAAAATTGCATTTTTTTAATTTTCAACATTTTAACTTTTGAACCGAGGACGAGATTTGTAAAATTCTTTCAGCAATGTCTTATATTCGTCCGGAAGATGTAGAAAAAATGTCTCGAGTGAATCTATGAACAAAAAAATTTCTGATGGAAAAAGAATATTAGTCAGTAGAGGATTATATCAATTGCAAATCATTTTGTTCTTGTTTTCTGTGACGTATATAGAATTTGATTTTGTTGTGATGTATAATTTGTCATGTACTATATCTAAATTTGAATAAAATTAAAAAAAAAAAAAAATTAAATTTGTTCAATTGTTTTTCGGGTTTCACAGGATAACTCTTCAATGTATGACCCAATTTGGCAAATTCTTCCAGCAAAGTGTTGTACTCGTCGAATGGATGCAGATAAGACCAAAAAATTAAATTTCTGGTTTTTGTGGATCGAATTTGGGAAATTCTTCCAGCAAAGTCGAATAGATGCAGTTAAGGCCAAAAAATTAAATTTGTCATATAATTGTTTTCTGGACTTTAAGGACAACTCTTGAACGGATAAACATATATTGAAAAATCTTTCAGCAAAGTTCTGTGGTTTTGAGAAGATAGCTCTTGAACAAAATGGCCGATTTTAAAAATTCCTCCTGAAAAGTATTTGTATTCATCGAATAAATGAACAGGATCAAAAAAATCATTTACTTAAGATAACTTGTGAACGGATTACCAAATTTGGGAAATTCTTTCAGCAAAGTGTTGTACTCGCCGAATAGATGCAGATAAGACAGAAAAAAAAATTTGTAGTTTTTTGAGGACAATTCTTGAACGAAAGGGAAGAAATTCTTTAAGATAAGATAAGAGTTGGTCCTTTGCATTGTATTTATAATGTGAGACACGTCAAAATAAAGAGTAACCTAGGTCAACTAACAAACCATTACACAAAATAAACTCAAATAAAATAACTTGAAAATAACTTACCACAACTCAACGTTTTAAATCTTCTAATTTTTCATTTTTTTTCCTTTCGGTAGTCATAGATTAGATAAAAAATAATTTTCCGTTTTCTAACCAAAAATAAGTTTTAAATTCTTAAAGTATTATTAAGTACTATGCGCCACTATAGTGACTTTCGTGGACGCGATTTTCAAATTGAACTCTGCCGTACAGAGAAACAGCCCCGTGCAAAATTCAGCCGTGCCTAAGAGATGTAGATAATGTTACAAAATTCGTCGTTTGATTGATTTCCGTGGACGAAGAACGACGGTATTACAGATTTAATGCGGGCTATTTTTCGTCTTTTTTTTTAGTGCATTTGCAACAAGTGATGGTTTTTAATGATCGATTTTTCTTTCCTCAAAAATGAGACGGTGAGATATATTGTGTATGCTAAGTGGCTCTACCGTCAAAATTTTCCTAGAGCCGCCACTGCTCCGGGCACAAGTTTAAGTATTATTTTTTAGAGCAAAAGTACTTCATCTTATCTGTAAAAATTGGGCTTTTCACTGTTATATTAATTATTTTAAAATACTAGTAGCTCACGAAGATATAACAGTAGAAAACTATTTGTACCGTTTTTTTTTTTGGCCCACTGTGCATTATTATATTATATGTTAAGTGGCTCTACCATCCAAATGTTCCACGAGCCGCCACTGTATACACCTGTTCCATGAAATCTCCCTATCATTTTCCAACGTTTTAAAGCGTTGGAAAAATTTACCCGTTATATATATTATTTGTTTGGAATATGGAATTTCGGTAATTTTTAACAATAAAAATTGTTAAAATAAAAATTCTTAGGGGGGGTAATTACCCGATTACCCCCCCTTTGAAACCGCCACTGGCTCAACACAAGAAAATTGAAAAAAAAAGATTTTTTTAAATTTCATTTTCTGAAACTAGACTTATTTATGAACAAAGTCATACTATTCGCACATTTTTAATCGCACTGTAAGGGGTCGAGAATTATCTCCAAAGTGAGCTATCGTCATGCGAAACTGCCGCGGCCCGGTCTCACTTTTCGCTCTCATGAAAAGTAGATTCCTTTTTCTGTGGTCAGAAATATCAAGTTATTTTTACTTTCTCCGTTACGAAGTACGAGAAAGTATTGTGATCGTGATTTTTTTTCAAATTTTTTTTACGGAAATACCCGTTTGGGGTCCCTAGATGCCATTTTAATAATTTCTGGAAAAAAAAATGTGTCTGTGTGTGTGTCTGTGTGTGTGTCTGTCTGTTCGCGCTGTATCTCAAAAACTAATAGAGCAATTGATATGAAACTTTCAACATCCGTCTTATTTGATAATCTGAAGAACTGAAAAGCTTTTGGTAAAATTTCGTACACCGGAAGTGGGCGTTTACCTTAACTGTCTTTTGTTTTTTGCCAATATTTTCTTAAATATGAAAAATATTATTATTATTATTATTTTCAATAATTACTTGAAAAATATTCAAAATTGAAAAAAAATATTCATCAACCTTTTACTTAATCCAGTTAAGGTGTATTTCAAATATCATAACAATTTAGAAAAATATTTGCTGTACATCTAAAAAAATGGCTTTTTGAAGATATGGGGTATTGTAGTTCCCGATATTATAATTACATCTGTCAAATTTCCGAATGAAAATTAAAAATTGAAATTAAAATAGGTATTATTCTTTGATAACTATTAAATACGAGTAAATGATAAAACAATGCAATACACTTTAGAGTCATGACTATTAAACATGGAGATTTAACAACGGTGTCAGTTGCATTTGCAATTAAATTAGCTAATAAATACACATTTTACACAAAATCTACAATATCTCGGCGAGGTTCTTATAAAACAGAAAAGGCTTATCCCGGTAAAACAAGTTCACACAGTTGGCAACAGAGGGCACATATATATATATGCCATTTTGGCTGTCAGATTTTCAATTTCAATATGATCATTTATTGGAATGAGCAGGTCAAAGATATAACCTGCAATGCTGGCTTTACTAAAACGCAAAGTCTACTAATAATTTAAATTAAGCTTCTATCTATTGCCACAATGTATTTAGAATAATATTAACATGTTTGCGACGTAGCGGCAACTTGCCTTTCCTAACCTTAACTTTCGCGTCTTGGTATACAAATAACTACTATACTACATCTACTCATAGATTTGAATTTTTTGACAACTTGAGTAACAGAAATCCCACTAGGATGCCGAACAACTCTCGCCACAAAAAGTATTAGTTACGAAACTTTTGCGGGAAATGTAAAAATTGTAATTGTAATTTATTACGAAAATTCGTAATAGTTAGTAGTAGAGCATTCTCCATCGCAGAAATTCGAAAAATAGTTAAAACTCAAGAACAATAACAAAGTGTCTGTCAGCGACATCGCGTATGAATTTATTGGAAGTATACCGATACCAACCTAACGTGCTGCAAAATTAAATTATTTTCATAACCGTGTTGGTATTTTTCACTTTCTAGTGTTTGTCACTAAAAATGTTAAAAATTTCTAATCTATCGGTGGATATGGTACATCGCTGTGGGCGTTTACTAAGGCAGTTTGTGTAACTAGAAACAAGTGACGAAATATTTTTCACCGTTACATCATTGAACATTGCAAGAGTTGTTGACATTAGAAGTTCATTAATAAAATCATTCGGATCCCAATATTATAAAACGTATTTAATAATTCTTCTGAGGCTGAAAGACCCCGGGTCGATAGCCAATAAAGAATCTTTACACATTTAATTATTATAGTTAAGCAAGATTTGTTTATATCATATACTAAATGTATGAATTCTTTAATAAAGATGATTTATATATATATAATTCTTCTGATATTTCCATGAATCTAAAAAATAATTGAGCTTTCTTGCAAAATAATCGATTAAGAAAACGATAAATAGATTAATCGGTTGTTCGATTATTACTCGAAAATAATCAATGAATCGATTAATTGATTAATCGATTATTCTATAATTTGATAATTTGATTAATCGATCATTTTATTATTTAATAATCGATTAATCGATCATATGATTAATCACCTATTTAATTATTCGAAGAATCTTATACTTTTTAAATAGGAAGAATATTTTATTACGTATATTAAAATATACCATTTTGACTATTAAAATATGCAATCTATATTTTACTGGTAATATGCCATTTTTGACTGGTAAAATTACTGCTGTAATATGCCATTTTGACTGACAAAATATGCTATTTTGACCATTGAAATATGCTATCTATTTTTGACTGGTAAAATATGCCATTTTTGACTGGTAAGATATGCCATATTTAACTGGTAAAAGTGCCTGTTTTGACAGTTAATATATGCTAGTTTTAACTGGAACAATATGGAATTTTTACTATTAAAATATGCTATCCATTTTTGACTGGTATAATATGCCAGTTTTGACTCGTTAAATATGATATTTTTGATTGTTATCATATGCCATATTCGACTGGTAAAAGTCCATTTTGACTGGTATAATATGCCATTTTGACTATTAAAATATGCTATCTATTTTTAACTGATAAAATATGCCATTTTTTACTGTTAAAATATTACAGTTTTGACTCATATTATATGCCATTTTGACTATTAAAATATACTATCTATTTTTGACGACTGGTAAAAGTGCCAGTTTTGACAGTTAAAATATGCCAGTTTTGACTGGAACAATATGGCATATTGACAATTAGAATATGCTATCTATTTTCATATCTATGATTTCATACAAAAAATTATACAGGGTGATAAAAAAATGCGGTAGAAAAAAAATGCGTTTTTTCAAATGGCACACAATTATTATAATCTGAAATATAATTGGATTCTACTTGAGAATACGTTACTAAATACAGGGTGTGCCATTTGAAAAAACGAAGTTATTCAACTTTATAAGTAGGGTTTTTCTACCGCAGTTTTTTATCACCCTGTATAATTTTTTGTATGAAATCATGGTTGGCTCTATAGTTCGAACCTTCAAGCAAATAATTAAAATGATTTTAATCGTTCAACGACAATCACTGGGGCAAAAATAAAATTTCACCCAGACCATGCATTTCAACAAATCTTCAAATATTTCGAAAACGGCAAACAATAGGTATAGGGAGTATTGAAGTAACTCACCTTTATTTGCTCCATGTAATTCAAAAATGACAAAAAATATTTAAAAAAACATAAGTTTGGTCTGTAACTTTGTTATGAGACACCCTGTATAAATTTAAATATTTTTAGGGCATGCAGCTCACTATTATATACAACTTGTTGTATATAACATTTTTCGAAATTTTGAAAAATAAGCACCAGTTTGACCCTGCATTTAAATTTTTACAGGATGATATGATTGATTGTTGAAGCCATTACTTTGTGATACATGTTGAATTACGAAGGAGGTTGAAATAAAAACCTTTGCTGGTATCACGAATTTTTCACTTCATTGTGACTAGTTTCGTCCTATTCGGAGATTATCTAACAATACACCATTATTTCAACCTCCTTCGTTATACAGGATGGTTCATATCAAAGTTACAGAACAAACTTATGATTTTTTAAACGAAACTCCCTATGTATCTTTACATATTTGCATCCTGTGGTACTACAGAACTAAAATAATGTAGAGATGAAGGGGTTGAAACTTAACCTTGTTATTCAGATGTTATTCAAAGATGTGTGCAGTTTTATTAATTTTTCCTGCTCATATTGATACGGTTAATAAGCTCTAATTCCGTGTGTAGTGTTATTGATAGTTTGCCTTCAATAATAAATTTTCATCTGACAGATAATAGTATGGGCACAATCGGTTGTTAAAATTATGTAGTGTGTTAATGTTTTTTTCTGTTACAAATTTCAGCATTATTTTTGGTAGAGTGCAAGTTTTCACCTTCCAGAATAACGTCAAATAGTTTTTATAATGGAAAAAGTCGTAAATATTAAAGAGTAACGAATTGAATTATGTACGTATGTACAGTTGCTTAAACTTATCGCCTAAACATTAAATTTTTGAGGCCAATGTGTGGAGTATGTGTGAAAATATATGGATTATCTCCAGTCCACACTCTTTTATTCTGGTGTCGTTCTACATAAATGCTTTTCCGTCAGTAAAAAGCCAAAAGGTTGTCAATAATAAGGAGTAGCAGTCGAACCTAGTTAACGAATAAAGACAACAATTATTGTAAAGTTACATGTTCATTTGCGTCCAAAAAATAGGACAGCTTTTTTATATTCCGTAGCCCAATTTACATGAATACATTTTGGAAAAAAGACTGCAGATTACAGTGTCCTATTTGTTTTGCTACAATTGTACATATGGACAGAATATAAATCTAGAGTATCACTTTATTCAAGCAACATTGAATTAAATTATTAAATATTGATAAACTCACTAGCAACTAGCACTACCCGGGATTTTAAGAAATTCATAATCCGTGAATAATTTCAGAATTTCTGCCCGAACACATATTTTCTACTTCATAATAGGTAGCTGATATCTAAAATATTTATCAGTTGACATGTAATCAGTATCGCGGTGACAATCTAGTTATTATTAATTAATGAAATCGAGCGGAATAATGGAATTAATTAAGGTAAGTAGAAAGATGCGTAAGAGCCGTTGATTGATAAGGCCGCGTCAAAGAATGTAGTCACCTGTGGGCCAAGACATATAAACATTTTCTACCTGAAGCGGCCTGAGCCGAGATTCAGATAAAAGACAGACAAACCAACACTAACACACAAGTCAGCCTTATTACTGCGACCCTATCATTAGAGCGGCCCTAAGGTAATAGACGCTTTATTTGGACTCTGTCTAAAACCCGGGTGTCTGGCCCCCCTTCATTCACACGCCCCCCTAACCATTCATATTGTCCCTACCGCCGAATCATCCACCTTCTTCGCGCTTTGCGTTTTATGGGCCTAAATGTGTGTCATTAGATTGGTAAATGGGGGACGATTTTGTAGTTCTAAATAGAGGTCGGAAAACCCTGATACTGTATAAATAGTTGAACTATTCTGGCAGGAGGTCAAATAAAATTTGTTCATTTTTATAAGCAAAATGTGCATTATAATTTCAACTATGCAATTTTTGGCGAAACCTGGGGATTTTCTCTATCCAAACATAGCAATTGTTTTTAGATGTCGTTCGGGTAAACAGAATAATTATAATTTTTCATAAATGTACATATCGTGTTTACATCAAATATCGTAAAAGCTATTAACGGAATGTATTGAGATTTTTCACAAAACCAATTTTGAATTAATACTAAGTGATTTTGAGAAGTTTTGAGTGGAAAGTAATTGTTACATTTTATTTTTTTTTTCGCGCCACAAAATTATTAAAAAACTTCATAAATTTACATTATATTTGCGTGTAATATTGCAAATGCTACGAATGGAATGTATTGTAATTTATCACCAAATTATTCTTGAATTAATATTAAGTGATTTTAAGAAGTTTCGAGAAGATTGCGAATGATTTTTTATAATTTTTCGTTTTAACAGAATTATTAGAAAATTTCATTAATTTACACTGAGTTCGCATGGAATATCGCAAAAGCAATCAAAGAAGTGTATTGTAAGTTTTCACTAAATCATTCTATTGAGTGATTTTGAGAAGTTTCAAGTAAATATCAAATGTTTTTGTATTTTAAGTTTTGGGTGGATGGCATTTGTTTTTATATATTTTTTCGCGTCAGCAAAATTAACAATTTTTCATACATTTACCGCGAGTTTGCCTGAATATAATAATATCTTAAATTAATAATGAGTGATTTTGAGAACTTTCGGGTGAATAGCAATTGTTTTTATACAGTATGTTTTTTTTATCGTGGGCCATAGGATTTTTACATGCTAAAAATTATACCTTATGTTCATGTATATTTTATCATAAAATTTGGAAGGAAATTTTAATTGGCATTAAATCAATTATTTTTCTACATGATGTGCTGCATTAGAATAATTTAAACATGTTTTATTCCACTAAAAAATGAAATTATTTAATATAAATCACTGAGCAAAAATGTCAGATTGATTAGTGAGGCAAGTAATCAAACGGATTTTATTCTTGAAAATGTCCATTTGTACTATTGAAGAACGGGTGGAATTTGTAAAGGCAATTATGAGAGGTTTGTCCAGCAGGGAAATAGTTGTATTTTTCTACAAGAAGTCAGGGAATTTTTATTTTAGGGAAATAGTTGACAACTTTTCTGCGGCGTATCCCGATCGTTCGGTTCCGAGCAAAAGCACTTTTTAATGAAATAGAACATGTTTAATTGATTCTAATTAAGCGCATCATGTAGAAAAATAATTGATTTATATTATCAACTAAAATTATATGATAAAATATATATTTACACGAGGTATAATTTTTAACATGCAAAATCCTATGGCCCACGATAAAAGAAACATACGGTATATGTTTTCCGGTCAACAAACTTGTTACAAAATTTACACCGTATTTGCATTAAATATTGCAAAAGATATTGACGGAATGTATTGTAATTTTTCACAAAATCAATTTTGAATTAATATTGAGTGATATTGAGAAGTTTCAAGTGAGTAGCAATTATTTTTATATTTTTTTTTGTAAAACAAAATGATAACAATTTTTCATAAAACACCATGTTTATATGAAAAATGCTATTGACGGAATGTATTGTATTTTTGTACCACATCATTCTTAACTTACTATGGAGTGATTTTGAGTTTCAAGTGTATAGCAATTGGTTTTATATTTGTTTCGAGTTAACAAAATTAGTACAAATTTTCGTAGCTAACGTCTATTTGAAATATCTTTTTATAAATTCGACAATTCGAAAATAATAGATGAAGTTAGCTTAGGATTAAATACAGGGACACTCACTTCACGCCCTGTGGTCGTTCAGGGCGACTTGAAATTCGACGTTAAATATTTATACTTGAATTTTTCTATAATGTCGATTGTCTGTTCTCTCTTTTATGATATAAAAAAAGGAGTTAACAAAAATCAACTCGTGGGTCGCTACACCCCCAGGCACCAATAGATATGGGAGCCTACAAAATGTTTCATCAATGATATTAGAGACTTGTGATCATTAAAATATTTACTAAGTAAAACATTAATATTTTCAAAAAATGGTAAGGTGGCCATCCATCATGTTACTTTCTCCGATTTGATAGTATAATAGTTATTTATATTTATATCGTGTGAGCCACAAAATTTTGTTTCAGAGCTGGCTGTGAGATAAATGAGGAATGTCGCATATTATTACGTCATTAGACTATATTACTTTAATTGAATTATATTTAAAAGAACTGAATTAATCTCAGACATCTCTCTCAGACATGGCCATCTCGGAAACAAAATTCTTTGGCTCACACTTTACTTTCGTGCAGGGGCGGCTCGTTATATAGAGCCGAGGAGCCATGGCACTACCTGTAGTTTCAATTGCTTAGATTGAAACTAGAGGTAGAATTTTTAACCGCTGAGGACGGATAACGAGAAAACAGATTGCGGCACACGTTTGTACTTCCCCGAAATGTGAATCATGTGAATCGCGCCTCACACTTGGATCATTTAACAAAGATACATGTTTATATCATGTGGCTCTACCATCAACATATTCCACGAGCCGCTACTGCTTTCATGGTTTATTTTCTGTTTAAATTAAACTTTAAATGTATGTACATCGACCGTTTTGCAATATTCGATACTTACGCTTGAAGGTCAAATTCAAATTCTAAAAATCTTTACCGACAGTTTACTTCCATCAGTTTAAATATTTTTGTAATATATTTCATCTTTAAAAAATCATCGGAAAAAACAAAAAAACGATTAAGGCAACCCACTTCCGGTATACAAAATTTTACCAAAAGCGTTTCAGTTTTTCGGATTGCTAATTCCTGTGTTAGTTTGAGATACAGCGTTCACAGCCACACACACACAAGGGTCCGTCATCTTGGCCCCCATCTTCGATTTTTAGGAAAAAAAGTGTTGCTCCAGAAAGCCCTTAGCTAGCTCTAGCTAGCTCCACAAAAATTAGAGCTAGCTCCAAAAAGGTAAAACAGTTATGGGGGTTTGAAATTCATAGATATCTTAAAAATATAAAAAAATACGTATTAAAAAAAGAATACTTAGTGTGGGGAATTTTGATGATACTCGTTAGTATACAAGTTTTTCTATACATCGAGTAGTTTTGCGAAAGAATACTATTTAAATTCGATTAAACCGGATCTTATGAATATTGTAATTAAACCTAGCCTAAGATATTGTACTAATATAGTTCCAGCTAGCCAAGTAACTGGGATAGTTTTGAGAAAAATTTAAATAGGCCATTTAACCACTGGCCGTCGATTTGAAAGAAATAAAAAAATCAGTCTTTAGCGAATATACAGTAAAAATTAACGAATTCTGTATGAACCATTTCAATTTTCTTGGAAGCTATGGCAGTTTTATTTAAACCAGTACTATAGTACTCTGTGATCAAAGCCTGTGGTTGATGAAATTTGAATATATTTTAATGGCTTGAAGAAAATATACAAATACGACTTGAAATTTTCCAGAATCACCCAAAATTCATTCAAAACAATTATTCTGTAAAAACCTCCAAACACAACGTTTCTGTATTTTAAGAGAAATCTTCGCAAAGATACGTGGTATTTAAAAATTAAAAACCCTTAAACCTCTATTCGCTTAAAAAAATTCAAAAACAATTACTAACGACTATAATTTTTTAAAAGTTACTCACAATACAGGGTGTATATGAAATAGCGAACAGGCTCGTAACCACAAAGAGATTATATTATTTTTAAACAATATTCGCAATTATTTTGTTTATAACTGTAACAAAAAGCCCGCAATTAATTATTAAAGTTAATGAGTGAAAATACGCAACATGTTTGGGGGCAGTGGTAATGTGACCTAATTTTTAAACGGCATCGGCTTTAGATATCGAATTACAACAAGCGCGTAGGAAATATCCGAGTGCTCTTTAAGCGTCAATGAACTTGAGGACTTTTTATCTTCTATCTATCTAAAAACGTTGCGATAACACTTCAAATTTCGGAGGCAAGAAATCGTATCTCGCGTTTTAAATAAACAAACACACATTCCATGCAGACATAATTAAATGAGAAAAGCATCGGTTCTCAAAATGTTTAAAAAACCTCGAAAAATTAGGAAAATTCAAAAAAAAATTTCGAATAAAGTTTGACGGAAATGGGTTCACAAATATTCTGTGTATGTGCCCTTAAATGCCTGTTCGTTATTTCAAATACACCCTGTATATTTATAAATAAGATTCTGCAAAAAAATACAAACACTCTTACATAGATTTCGAAACAACGTAAGGTTGAAAGTACTTGTCAATATCTTGGCTTGAAAAAAATGTAAAAATGTCAAAACAATTGCCATCGACTTGGAACTTTACATTTTTTTAATGCAGTTATAATTAATTTTTCTGCAAAAATTTACAAATACCCTATCCCTAGATTTCTAGATAATACCTTGCGAACAAAACGTAAAATTGTAGAAATTTAAAAACATTTCTGCCTGAAAGAAAATATAAAAATAATTGAGATCGACTTGGAACTTTGAAAATTTCCTCGAAACGTGGTCATAATTATTTGTTTCCAAAAATTTACAAACACGGGGGTTAGAGAGTTTCAACAGTAATATAACGAGTGCCTATGATTTTGCCGGCAATTATTAGCGGCAGGATCACGACTGCTTGCTGTGACGAAAATTTTCTAGAAGCAACAAGCAAGAGTGATCCAGACGCTAATAATTGCTCAGGAAAAATCAGTCACGAGTTAGATTCGAAAAGACAATTGGCCGAACAGAAAAATCACATTTCATAATTTGAAAAGTTAAATTTAGTGACACCAAATGTCAGACGTGTATTAATCTGCGCCACAATAATTGTAGTAAAAATGAGCTTACCAAGATTTTAAGGAATGCCTATGAAATACTATTACCGATGAAAGCACTAACACTTCACCCGAAAATACAAACAGATTGAATTCGGCAGCAAACTGCTTAAAAGTCCGGCAATAACTGACGTTTTATATGGTATAGAAAATATACTAACGCGTTGCTAGGCAATACCAACATGAGAGATTATCTGATTAGATACCACCCAGGGATAATTGCCATGCATAACATGCAGCGTGGTCTGTTACGCATCGTAATTAGGATTTAATTGGATCATGTCATCAACTTTATTCGATTTCATTGGTTAGTAAGTAAATGAGGGCAATTGTCGAGATAATCCCTTGGGAACAAAGCGTAAAATTTTAAAACATGTATATGGCCTGAAAAAATATAAAAGCCATCGACCTGGAACTCTTAAAATTCCCTCAAAATGCAGTCGTAAGTATTTTTCTGCAGAAATTTACAAACACCCTCTTCTTAGACTTCGAGATAATCCCTTGCAAACAAAATGTAAAAATTTACGGCCTGAAAATAAACAATTTAAAAACAATTGCCATCGACATGGAATTGTTAAAATTTCCTTAAAACGTAGTCATAATCGTTTTTATGCAAAAATCTACAAAGATCCCACCGGAATATTTCGAAATATTCCAGGGAACAGAGCGTAAGATTGAATACAAAATAAATGCATTTTTTTGGCAAAGAAAAATAAATATAACATAAATAATAAAAACAATTGGTAGTCAGTTGAAAGTTTCAAAATTTAACACTTTTATAATTGGGATTCTAGATTTAGAAATAACCTAAAGGCAAATAATCATATTCATTCATTCATTAATTTTAAATATTCTTTTTCAGCTAAACTATTCGATGTATTCAAAAACTTTTGATGGTACTATCCAGTGCCGTCTAAATTCTGCACACTGGATATTTTATTTTTCTAAAATAATGTAATTTAACAAAATATGGATTGAATTAAATTTTGTAAAGAAAGAAGGGGGCCATGGAAGTAGTTAACTTCTTTTTGGGGGCCATAAGTGAAAATAGGTTGGGAAAAACTGGACTGGAGGAGTTTTTTGTAATTAAATGGCCCGCATAAAGGATGTGTTATCGTGTATTCGAAATAAAATGTCTGGATTTTAATAATATACCTGAAATGTTTTCAATGTTCAATTATCTATTGCGTAAAGTCAATGCATCCGTTAGCGCAAATCCCATTTTAATCCGTTTTTTTAATAAACGTGACGTAGTCTTTTATATTTTCAAGTTAAACAAGGCCGTTTTAATAAGTGCACGAAGCAATCCCTATTTTTTTTTAAATAATAGCATCAAAAAACGAATATTTACACAAATATTCTAAAAAAAAATACAACACAGAAATTATGCATTTTTACAGGGTTTTAATTTGAAAAAAATTAAATAATTAAGCATATTTAACTTCAAATGACATATTCGCTTTTTTTAAATGAATGACTTCACGATACTTTAAACCATATTAATTCTCAATCGCCTGCCCCAAAACGTATATCTCGTAAAAAGATTGTGTAATAAATTTCAGTGGCTAGCACCCTATTGCGGAATAAAGCAATCCAAACATTAAATCCAAATCGACCTTTGCGCACTTGGTTCATTTGTTAATGGAGATTGGTCGCAGTCATTGATAATGAGTTATAATTTAAATTGTGGTATACAACTTAAATTATAGTTACACATACTTCAACAATCCCAATAAATTTTTCAAGAAAACAATAGTATTCGAGCAGTTTTTGTAAATACCAGTTGCAAAACTTAATTCTTTGACATCACCGGGTTGTAAACGTTGTATTTTGCGTTGTTTATAAATTCTATAAAAGGTCTAGGAAAAGGTTTCACTCAACAATGCCAAAAAAAAACAGTTTTCAAGAATTCCTTTATATATGAACAATATATTTCAACCGGACATTCTGCCATTAAACAATTATATTTTTGATCTATATTAATCATTTTTTTCATGAATATGAATAATATTCATTAAATGGCGATGGAATAGACGACTACGCGTTGCACGAGTGGGCCTGTAAAGTCATCTAAAAAAAAAAGAAAACGACACAAATTTTGAAAGGTAGTGAAATTTTCGGGGCATTGAACCTATCTATTGCGTTCATCGCAACATTTATCCCTCGCATCAGTTTTCTTATTCTATTCGACGGATTCTGGACTCTCACTTGTCACCTCGCTACTAATACGAACACTCCAAATTTTTGTAGAATAACTAGTGATACATTTTTTAAATGTCCATCCCAATTTGTTGTAATATCGAAAAAAGAGTTGTTTTTAGTGAGTCATATAGCAGTGAAGAAGAAACCTTAGCTTAATAGCGATGAAGAGCTTAGATTTTACAGAAAAAAGAAATGCAAATAGAATTGCATCAAATAAGAATCATCCGTCTTCGGGTAACGTGGCCCGATTAAAATTTTTGCTGTCGTCACAATACAGTGCACAATTTTATAGAAACTTTTTGTGTGCCGCGAAATCGTTCTGGGTAACCAATTTTCGAAAATACTATTTTAAGTCTGTGTGGTTTACATGTTACTCGCTCCCGACAGTGTAATACTCTATTATTACGTGAAATATCGGCTTGGGGCCAACTTATTTTCAAAAGATAATTCGATTAATATATTCATGATCTAAAAAAATTGCACCGATTGTATAAAGTAGTTGTGAGTTTTCGGTATCTTGCGGGTAAACCTTTCTAAAATTTGTGGAGAATAATGTATTTTAAATAAATTTGCATATGATGAGGTGGCTACGGGCGCCAGTAAATCACCGAATAATGCTGCATTAAATCGGTTGAGAATGCCTTAAGTATTAAATATTCACTTCAAGGTTTTTATGTATTTTAGACAAAGATTACATTCATTGTTGGGGTATCTGGAAATAAAAAGTAAACAAGCGTGTCTACATGTTTCGCGATTATTTCGTTCAACGCCAAATAAACTGTATTGTAGGTGGCTTGGGATGTGAGGAAAAATAATACTGTCGAAGTGAATCGTTGGGTGCTTGAGTTGCAATATTTCTCAATGCAAGCATGTTTGTTCCTTGATTGCAATCACCTTGACGTCAGTGGCGGCTCGTGGAATATGTTAATGGTAAAGCCACTTACAATGTAAAGTTAACACAACAGTCTTTATTTCGATAATCGATTAAAGTTATGCAGACGTTATTAAACATCTAAACTGGCGAAAAAAAGTTTTATGAATTATTTAAAAAGCTTGAAACTACAGGTAGTGCCATCGCTCCTTGGCTCTATATAACCGGTCGCCCCTGCTTGACGTGACCAATTCAATTGCGTACCCAAATGTAAACCAATAAATTTTGTATTATCGATTTTAGAGTAAACCCAAGTTGCGTTCTCTTCTCTGTATTCAGTTTTAAATAGTTATCCTCAAACCATTCAGAAGGCAAGAACTGTATATTTTAAGAATCAGATGACATTTTTTTACATTCCTTGTAGTCGCATCATCAGCGAAAAGAATTACTTCCGATGAAGTAATATAATCTAGAAGGCATTAATAAATAACAAAAAAAGTAGTGGTCCAAGGATTGAACCCTGTGGGACACCGGTTGTAACTTTCACAGGAAACGAAATATGAACAAATATTACAATTTTGGATCATCCTTGACCCGAGTAAAAATATACTTAAATATTAGTAAACAATTATTTTACTGTCTTTAACTTATTTTTGTAAATTTTACGGAAACTAGCTTTAAATCATTAATATGTTCAAATTCAACTATTTTCCGGAATATTTAATGATCTTTTCTCGTGTACTGATGTATAATAAGATGGTAATATTCCGGGTCCATAAACACATAATTATAAATAAGAAATGCACCCCATAAATCGGCGCTTCATTAAAAATAATAAATGGCCCCTGATGGGCCCCATTGATATTGAACGCCTAGATTTATAACTTCAGTTGGTATCGAACATAATTCAATTACATGCCATAACTTAATTAACCCTCATCTTTATTCATCCTCAGATTTGAACCGATGAACCGCAATTAGAAATACGAAATGCATTGTAATTGCTCGCGCGAGTGCCCCCTTTCTCTCACCGAAATGGACCTTCGTCGTTCACACTATTAATTAATATACATATTATAAATATGTGGAATGCCTTATAATTAGACCAAACCAGTGTCGGCCCGTTAATTATACGACGTGTAGTCCGTTGTTGAAATTATTAAAAATTAATTGCTGTTACTAATTCGTATGGGCGGAATGGGATTAGAAAGGATCAACAGTACATAGACGTTACATGTTACAATTATTTTTAAATTATATTTTGCCAACCTCCCTGTGCAACATTTATCCATTTTATTTTATACCTCTTCAAAATTATTGGCGAAACTGTTGGCAGCGTAAGTAGTACCTAACGAAGTAAGGCGAAATTAATTGTTATTTTATGTGTCTTTGTCGTACTTGTCGGCTTCCATTGCTGCTGTTAGTATTGTTCTCATAGCTCCCGTGATGCTTAAAAGGGCATTCATTTGAACGTGGTCTAGAAGCTTGACAGCAGTTTTTAGGGTGGTTCTGGGCCACCATATTATTGATGCATATGCCAGCATTGGTCGCACAATGGCCGTGTAGATCCATGGGACTACCTTAGGAGATAGTCCCCATGTTTTTCCCACAGCTCGTTTGCACTGCCAAAGGACTATGCATGCTTTTTTAGATTTCTCTTCTTGGTGGGTATTCCATTTCAGCTTGTCATCTAGGAATACCCCAAGATATTTTACTCCTTTCTTTAGAGCAAGTTCTTTTCCTTGGAAGCATAGTGGTTTAAGTTTCTCAATGTTCCTTTTTCTTGTGAACAGGACCAGTTCCATTTTAGCTGGATTTACGGATAGGGCTTGGTCTGTGCACCAGTTTTTGACTATGTCGAGGGCATTCGTCATAAGTTTTCCTAACAGGCTTTCCAAGCTACCGGATAGTGGTATCGTGATGTCGTCTGTGTACCCTACTGTGTAGAATCCCTGCTTGTTGGGTGATTCTAGTAGACCGTCGACGACTAGATTCCATAGCAGTGGCGACAGCACTCCTCTCTGTGGACAGCCCTTAGGTACTCTGCAGACGAGTTGCGTATCGCCTATGGTTATCATGGCTGTTCTCCATTGAAGCATGTTGGAGGTCCATAGGCTCAGTGCCAGCTTTGCTAGCCTCGTTCTCGAAAAAATACGGCCCGATGATCTTTTTGGCCTATACGCCGCACCAAACGGTCACTTTTTGATTATGGAGAGGCTCCTCGAATATCTCACAAGGATTTTCGTCGGTCCAAAAGCGGCAGTTTTGCCTATTAACCGCGCGATTTAATGTGAAATGAGCTTCATCGCTCATGATGATTTGGAACAAAAACTCACCATCACCATGGAGTATGTTTTCGACGAAATGAGCGTACGCAAGACGTCGCGGCTTGTCTTGCGGCAACAAACGTTGTGTAATTTGCACTTTGTAAGGAAAAAGATGCAAGTCGTCCTTCAAAATGCGCCGCAATGTCGTTGCAGATAATCCCAACTGCAATGCACGGCGTCGATACGATGTGTTTGGGTTTTCACGAACATCGGCTTCTACGGCAGCGATATTTTCATTTGAGCGCCTTGGTCTCGGTTTTCTGGGTTGCCAATTGGTCGCACAACTGCCGGTGGCCATAAATTTTTGCACCAAATTGCGAATTGTTGTGTGTGAAAGTCGTGTTTCACGCGGATATAAACGTTTGTAGGCACGTTGCGTTTTGAAAATGGGTCCTCCATACAATTTGACGATTTCTGCTCGTTGTATTGGTGTCAGTTGATTCATGGCACAAAATAGACTGAAATGACGCGTTGAACAAGCCACTATATATGTCAATACGTCAAAAAATGACGGAACTATTCAAGTTTCAAATGCTATCGCGACAGATGGCGCACCCGTTAGTGTGCCCATATTTTAGGGGAATCCGTGTAAGTACCGTCCTCCTGTTTTAGGCTGATTAGTCTTGGTAATGGATTTTTGGAGAGGATCTGTTTCAGCTGCGAGGCTTCGGAGGCATTTTCTATCCCTGTGCAGAAAAGCCTCCAGGTCTCCCTCTTTCTTTTCCTTACCAACTTTTTATAGTCACGTTGGACTTCTTTGTACTTGTTCCATTCGGAGTTATTTTGCAGGTTCGTGGCTCTGTTGTGTGCCCTTCTTGCTTTGTTTTTCAGCCCCTCAAGTTCGGTGCACTACCATTGATGTGTGGTACCCTCATTTTCTTTGTCTTTTTGAGGACATGCTTTCTTATAGTCTATAATTATTCCCTCCTGGAGCGCATTTATTGTTTTTCCAGGTCGGGTATATCTTTTATAGGCTTTGTTTTTAGGTCTCTGACCCTAATCATTCTTGCGAGGGTTGTTTTGTACTTCCCTCTTAGTCAGCCGTGGATCGCTGTATTGAGTCCTGCCTGAGCCTTTTGCTATAATTTGGAATTTTATCCATCTGTGGTCTGACATTGATATTTTTTGAGATACGTGCCAGTTATTGACATAGTCTGTAATGTCAGCACTGACAAGCGTAAGGCCAATGATACTTTGGTAGCGAGAAGTTACAAAAATAGGCTCGCTACCTTTATTTAATATATAAGTTAAAGCTTAGTATAAAATCATGCAGTGACTTACCTCTGTCATTGTTGTCTTGACTGTCCCATGCCTGGTGATGCGAGTTTGAGTCACACCCTATGATTAAGGGTATCTTACCCGACTCACAGTGCTTCCATTTCTGTTGTTGGTGGCGGTGTGGAAGCGCTCTGGGGCGGATGGATGCCAACATCACCCCCTTTTCCTCGTCTTCCAAATAGACCCTCACTCGGGCGGCTGTTAGGTCCTCTGTGGACAGGTGCTGTAGAAAGATGGCGTTATATTTCCTTGGGCAGCATATGGCCGCCCTAGGTGTTTAACCTGTGGATTTGTAAAATACATCACTGTCTGGTTTATTTAGCCCGCAAACCCTGTTCTTTAAGGTCCAGGCTTCCTAAACCAAAGCAATACAATCAGGGCCGATCCTGTACTCTTGGCCGCCCGCGTGCAAATGATGAGTTGGCCGCCCCCTCAAGTGCATATCTTGGGGGTTGCGTGTTTACTATTTTAGTAATAAGACACCAACAAGTAACTTATTATCAAGAATATGTATAATTTCAATTACATATAATACGTACCTTTTTGCTACAAAACGAAATATTCGCGATTTTTTTAAATATTGTTTCAATTAAATAATTTGTGCAACGTTACGACAATAGAAGTCGCCCTAATGGTGTATCTAGGTATTACGGTTTGAAATTTTAATTATTTACATTCAAGTTGACACAGTGCCACCGGAACATGTTGATGGTAGAGCCACTTATACAATATATCCTTCCCCCCATCATTTTTTTAAGTAAGAAAGAACGATTTATCTTCCTAGACCGAAATAACTGGCGAAAAAGTGTTTTAAGAGTTAATTAAAAATTCTTGCTTAGCTTGAAACTGCAGGTTCTTCTTGGTTCTATATAACGAGCCGCCCCTGTCCTCAGCACTAAACTTATTGATAATTCAATAGTTTTGTGGCTGATAATTGTTAATAAAGGATAGGTGATATTTCACGTACCTTTTCACTGATAGTAAAAAATCACAGGTCGTTACTGAATTTCACCGTGACTGTGATTGCGACTGTTAGCCAAACTGTGACTGCTAATTAAACAGTGATTGCTACTTCAAACGTGATTGCTACTTAAAATTGTAATTAATACCCAACTGTGATTGTTAGCAAAAATTCTAATTTTTCAATTTTATAGAAAATTTTCTTAACCATTTTTCAAAAAATTCTAATTTTGGCACATTTTGGTTTTCAAATAATCACCTGACACGCTTGGGTATTATAAATCTTTAAAAAGTTACTTAATATACGTTTCTAAACTTCTGGACTCAGAAACCTTGTTTTGGACATTTTTTTACACATTTTACAAACAAGTTTCTTAACAATTTTTTGTAGATATTTTAGTTTTAAATTAATGGAGATCATCCAACGCGTTTGCAAATTATAAACTTTGAAAAAATCACCGGCAAAAACTATCTAATAACAAAAAAAATAATATAAAAATCATTTATATTTTTCTTGAATGATTTTTTTTCACATTTTAAAGCTTGCATTATTAAAATTGTCCAACATATTTAGAAGTGCTATTTTCAAAAATCGACAAACACCTTTTGCAAAAATTTAACACACAAATGTCTCGATTTTGACGTTTCAATGATCAAAAAAAAATCTCTAAAACGAGGAAAAAAGGTTAAAAAAACAAGATTTGCAATCTTTAACACGCTTGGTCGCTATACGTTTTAAAGAACCAAACATTGAGGATTCGATTTTTTAAAACGTATAACGACTAGACTTGAAAATCTTGATTTTCTAATCTATTCTTTGTAGAGAATTTTTTTGAAAATCGTAAATTTAGCACTATTCTGCTTATGAATAATCATAATCAAGATTTTAAAGGTATTTTATTAACCTTTTCTCATTTTTTTAATTTCGACTTGAAATCGAATGATCAAAATCAACATTTTATTATCTTTTGATTAATTTATTCATTGGTGAAAAACTAGGTGCGTGGGCAACAAGATATGGCCCACTCACCACGTATAATAGCACCCACCCACCATTCACTCTACCAACTTTATTCTAACCTAAAATTCTGTATGGTTGAAGAAATGTGAAGAAATGAAAGTTTAATAATGCGAAACGTATTTTGTAAATCTAAAACGCTTTATTAATTACTTTATAGTCCATTTTTCTCAGCTCTCATGTTCAGTTTACAATTTTCATGAACTGAAAAAATAAAAATAAAAACAAATGCTGAACTTCCCAAACGTACTCAAAATTCATTTAACTTTAATATTCGGTGCGAACAACTAGACATTCCTTTATTATAATTTTTGAAATAATACCACGGAACCAGCATTATAACAATTTTCAAATTACAAATTTCACGAACTAAAAAAAATATAAAAATTCTATCAAATTTTAAAATATACTGTACGATTCGACGTTAATTATTTCATTTAAAAATAATCCCTCGAGAATAGAGCAAATCATCATTCTAAATATGCGCTTTCTCAGAAGCAAAACAAAAATTTAAAAAAAAAACGATTATCAAGTATTAGAATTGAAACTTTACAAAACGACTAAAAATTCATTCCATTTTACGATTCTGCAAAAATCTTTACATGCTCCTCGTCTAGATTTTAAAACAACTCCCCGAGAACAGAGCAAATCGATATTTTGAAGATGAGCTATTTCAGAGACATAGAAAAACATTTGCAACATACTTTACTCAAAATACATTCCACTGATGTTCACTGATGGTGATCCCGGAGTATCTTCGATCTCCATTTGGACTTCGGCCTCTTGTTGTCCTTTCTTTAGTTTTACGGGGATGTCGCCGAACGTATATTTCAGCTTGATCCCCTTCTTCTCGATGGCCTCGGCGTCATCCTTGTCCACCCCCGTTACCAGAAGAAGTCCTTCTGGCTTTTCCTCCGGGCGGGCCAGGAAGGTGCACCACCGTTCCACCTTCAAATGTCGGTTCTGAAAACCGAGCCTCCCTATGACCGTTTTTGGTTCCTCAGGTTTGCCCGGAATCCAGAACGACGCTTTTGTTAGTATCGGCAGTTGGTCGACACCGACTGTCATTCGGGGGCGCTCTGTGGCGGAGCGGTTTAGCTCCCGCTTTCGGTGCGAGGCGTCGTGGGTTCGAGTCCCACGCTCGGGCGGTTGCTTTTATTAACGAAAAGTTATCGCTCGTGTCCATGGTTGTTCTGTATTTGTCCCATCTTTATATATATATAAAAATGTATGTTTGTTTGTTTGTTTGTTTGTTTGTTTGTTTGTTTGTCGTTTATGGACGCCTAAACCATTCGTCGGATTTGGATGAAATTTTCAAGGGTTAATGTAATCATGCGGGGGAAGGTTTCTGTGTAAAATAGAATATGTTTGTCTACCATTTCTTGGTTTTCAATGTACATAACCTAACTAATAGTATTTGTTGTATTTAGCGAATGTCAGGAGGATGGAACAATGCACGTCAGGCGTTACCAACTGAAATTGGTGCGACCTGCCGGTTGCTTTCACAACCTGTAATTAGCATTTAAAATTAAGACATAACATTAAACAGCCCTTACTAACGTTTAGAGCCTAATCAGTTTTCGGCCAGATGAACAAATCCAACAGGATACGTCACCAGTAATAAGCTACGTATTGGCGCAGCGCAGAGGACCCGTCGTTCGTCACCAGTTATCTGCCTTAATATATATGGATCATGCACGGAGTAATATACCAGTAATAAGCTATGTATTGACGACGGCACAGCGCAGCGGAGCCGTCGTCCGTCACCAGTTATTTGCCTTAATATATATGGACCATGCACGGACGACGGCGCAGCGCAGCGGAGCCGTCGTTCGTCACCAGTTACCTTGCCTAATTTTTAAGTTCTACACACGGACGACGGCGCAGCGCAGCGGAGCCGTCGTCCGTCACCAGTTATCTGCCTTAATATATATGGACCATGCACGGACGACGGGGCAGCGCATCGGAGCCGTCGTTCGTCACCAGTAATAAGCTACGTATTGACGACGGCGCAGCATTGCAACGCATGCCGGGTACTCGCTAGTTCATTATAAAAATGAATTTTCAACAATATTAAAACCAACGTTAGTGGCCGAACAGCTAAAACGCTTACGCCAATTCCCTTAATCATTCACTCTCCTTAACCCGCTATTCCGTCAAACATCCTTCCTTTAAAAAATAAAGACTGTTATTAGGCGTTTTCCACCCCATTTTTCCGATGAGGCAGCCACCGTGGTTTTAAACCAGTTTAGTGTTGCCTCGTCGTCGCAGGTAACCCTGAGGATCTCCCCCGAGAAGTGCATGCCGGTAAAGAGTGGAACCACTTCGCTTTCGCTCTGAATGTGTTCGGCCCTGACCTTCCCCGCCATCTTCTCGGAAAGTTTTCCGAGAGGAATGCCTGGGCCCATCACGGCCACCCTTAGGTGACTGCTAGCCGCTTGTTTGTATGACATCTATGTCCTGCTTGGTCTTGTTGTGGGATGTCCGGATGTCGTTTTCTTTGGCTTTGCTGCGGTGATCTTCCTTGCCTTCTTCTTGTTTCCAGGAGAAGGCCCAGTTGATCCCACAGACCTCGGCCACTTGCCATCTTTTAGTTTGGTTTGGGCTTGTGCAATGCTCGCCCCAGCTTTGGCTTCTGCCTCAGCTAGACGAGCTGCCCTTCGCCTTCTGATTTCCGCTCCATGGCGGCTTTTCTTTTTCTGTTGCTTCCATGTGTCACCAGCATCTCTAGTGGCTCCTGTGGTAGCAGAAGTTGGGTTTGTTTGTTTAGGGACATCCGAGGACGTCCCTGATGGACAACTCTGGCCCGTCAATGAGGAGCCCGCCTGTTGGGTCCCAGCCGATGCCGGGTGCGCCAAAGCGGTGATCTCCTCTGCTGGACCCTTGTCAGTGGAATTGGGTTTAGGTTTGTTAATTTTAGTGTCCATGATGCTGGTTATTTTCTTCGTCCTCTTGGCTCCTCACCCACCATGGAGCCCACAAAAGGGGGCGTCGCTCACGCAATCGCCAAGGCTACCAAGAGGATATAGTGTCCTGGAGTGAGTTGCTCGCGAGCGGTATCCTACGAGCTCCATCCCTCCGTAGGCGCTCACCCTGCCGGCCTCTGACGGGACGACGCAGCCGTTGTTCCAAGGAACATTGATTGAAGTGGGTTAGTCTTAACCTTCCGTCTAGGAGTAATGAAGGCCAAAGTGAGATGTTGCCGCTTGCAGAGCGACTCAGTACACCAGAATCCCTTCATCCCCCGACACGGGTGGCTACGCACGGCGCAAACACGTGGGTAGTCATCGTGCACAACCTTTTAGCCGGCTACTAGCTAGAGAGGGTGATCCGTTATTCGTCTGAGCCCTCGCACCCAGGCCGCTCTGACAGTTGACAGTACGGAGAGGCCTCCCTCTCGACTGCCTAGCCAGAATGCGCCCCAGATGGTCATCAGACTACGCAAGCCTCACCACCAACGTCAAAGTTACTGGTCGCGGCAAGGAATCATACAATACTTAAAACTATATCTTAATTCCATTATAATGTATCATACATATATACATATATACACAAGCACACATACATACACATATATACAGGGTTGGGAAAAAGTATGGAACCAAGTAAATATCTTTAAAACAAAAAGGGCTAAATTTATGACACTTTGCAGGCAAGTATAATGACACGTAACGCATCTGATGCCATATTTTTTGTTACTACGGTTTCACCGGGATTACCCTTAACTTTTTTAGTTTAAATGGGACACCCTGTATATTTTTACATTTTCAAATAGACATCTTTTCAACAATTACAATGATATAGGGTTTGGACTTATGTTTTTTACATAATAAATGAAATTATAAAAAAATGAAATTTGTGAATTCCATAACAATTTTGTTCAACCCTTGAAAATTTTGATTTATAAATATTAGAATTGCTCTCAGGGAATGTTGTATTAAAAATATTGCATGCATTTTGCGGAGATCTCTATCAATTTCCAAAACTAACCATCATTAACAAAGTAATTTGTTCACGTTCAGTTAGTTCACCCAAAATTAAACAGCAATGTTAATATTTCACATAGATACTATCTGTCAGTTACAGAAAACATAAAAAACACGAAATTGTTTTATCAGAAAACAGTGTAAAAAGATGGAAATACCCAACTCGATGTAGAATTATTTTATTTAATATTTAAAAAACTACAAGTCACACACCCACTGAACCATACATCATTGCAATTGTTGGAAAAGTATCTATCCGAAAATGTAAAAATATACAGGGTGTCCCGTTTAAATTTAAAAAGTTGACGGTATTTCCGGTGAAACCGGAAGTACAGTAGTAACAAAAAATATGGCATCAGATGCGTTATGTGTCATTATACTTGCCTGCAAAGTTTCATAAATTTAGCCTTTTTTGTTTTAAAGATATTTACTTGGTTCCATACTTTATCTCAACCCTGTATATAGATACATACTATTCATAATAGCTATTTATGTAACAAGTCCACAATACAGCACTTTCTTGGAGGAGACGTTTTATGGCCAAGCGAACGAAGCGAGATAGGCTAAATAATGGAGGCGAGTCCATGAAGTGCTATTGTGGACGAGTTACATACAAAGCTTTATGTTCGACTGCTTTTATTATTTTGGGAATACTTTTTAAATACAAAATGAAGCAATTTATTTATATATATTTTAATCATAATATAAGAATATATGACAAGTGCTCATCCGGACATTCTTTTGGAGGCCCCCAAGAAATGGGGGCCTAAGTTATAACTTGTGTAGCTTATACGAAAATCTAGCACATGGGATAATTCGGACTTCCCTCAAGGTTTTTCTATGTAGATTGCAATCTCTCAACCATTCATTAAGGGCTTATAAATGTATTTTTCAGCTCGATATCATGAATATTAACAATACTACGGATCAATACAGATCAATGAGAATTAGTCCAAAATCTTACTCTCTTGGTTAGATGATTCTCTGGTATTTCCTGATTTTTGCACAAAGTGTTTAAGCTGCAGAAATATAATTTCACAACTGGAATTCGAATGACGATGTTTGAGTGTTTGGTCCGAAGAAGTTGAGAAACACCACGTTAGTCCATTGTTCATTTATTTGCACTTTAGTACACTGTACAGTTAGTAATGTTGTCGGATAATGACAAAATGTTTATGGTAAGTTGTACAACTGAACTGCAAAATGGTTAGTTCCAATTACCCCACCATGAGCACAAAAGCACAATCAATTTTTGACCCCCTTTGCCTCCTCTTTCTCGTGCATTTCAAAATAGGCTACATTCCATGATAAACTGAACCTTGATCCAAAGTTTAAGACTTGATGTTCTGCTCTCGAAGAACAGTGAGAACGTCCGTCTTACGCACACAGATGATGCAATATGGTTTTACAGGCACTATATCACCAAAGATCTACACTTTGATGACCTGTTTTAATATTTCACATTTTTGTGTCAGCTCCAGTTCCTTATTAACCCACCCTGCCATATAACAAAGAGTCAGTGATAAGGAAATTTACAAAAAAAATCAAATTATTTTAAATTAATAGTAAATCTAAATAACAAAATTCTCTTTATAAAGATTTAAAAAAATCCATTAAGTTATGGTGCAACCTTTAAAATAAAACCGACATTCTATCAACTTATCTTTGATGACTCATAATCAAAAATGTTCACAATTATGTGTTTTTGCCTAAATATTTAATTAAATTAGGTTTAAAAATATACATACAATTTCAGATTTTAAAGAAAATAGAAAAAGTTTTGTATAGATTATGCATAGCTTCAACAACTAATAAAAGAATCAATTATATTTCTCCGCCATGCTAAGAATTAATCATCCCTAATCACACGATGAGCCCTAATAAGGACGAAAGGATGGCGCAGTGACCTGAGTCCAATTAAATCCTTCCATGTTTAAATTAAAATATATTCCGAGTAATATGAAGTGTGCATGTATGGTATGGTGTTGTGTGGATGCGATGGTCAATAGGCGATGGGCGATGGATGCATGGTGCGTGGTCATGGGTCGTTATTCAGGTTGGGTAGTTATGTTAGTAGTGCCCCCCGTGAACACCATCCCATTTCAATACAAATGAGTTTACTGAAATATAACCGAAAATACAGCGGAGCCCCATCGATTCTACCATGCAAATTAGCGCCGCCGTCATCATCCTTTTCATCGCCGAAACGTGTACGCCAACTATATTAGCGAGACTTTTATTTTCTGCTAACCTGTTAAAATGTTTAATACCTTCGCAAGTTATAACCACGCACCTTTTATTTTTTCACTCATTAATAGGAGAATTATTCACGGAATTTCATATAAATTAGTAGATATAATTTTAACAATTGCACTAACCAAATTCTCAATGTAAAATAAATCATACTTTTAACTCTTAACAAATTTCAACTATTGGTAAACCCATAAAATAACTTGTGCTGATTTTAATAGAGAATATACACTGGTGGAAAAAAAATGAAACACTTAAAATTCGTGAAATTGACCATTTTCAAACTGGCATAACTCGATGTATTTTCAATCGATTTTGATGAATCTTTGAGGGCGAAAAACTTTGAAGTGTCTTCTTCAAGGTTATACATGCGAACTTAAGCGTACCCAAAAAAACGTGGAGTTATCTCGGCTTGAAAATGGTCGAAATTTCACGAATTTCGAGTGTTTAATTTTTCGGTATACAAACATTTATTACTAGTATTTCAAGAGCTTCAACTCGGCTCTAGTATTTTTTGGATTTTAAGAAAAAGTTTCTTGTGCTTTTATAGTAAATTAAATTATATACTGAAGGAAAAAAATGAAACACTTTAAATTCGTGAAATTTCGACCATTTTAAAACCGCCATAACTCAGCGTATTTTCAATCGATTTTGATGAATCTTTAAGGGCGAAAAACTTTGAAGTGTCTTCTTTAAAGTCATGCACGCTAAATTAAGCGTAACTCCTTCCGCCCCGCTCTAGCGAACCTGTGATAAAAAAGTTTTTTCTGGAAACCATGTCCAACTTTGACGATGTCTTCGGAGTTGGAAAAAATTTTTCGACTCAAACCACCATAAAGGCATTAAAATTTGATCAATTCCCTTTGCAGGACTCAAAGAACAAAGTTCCTACGACGATTTGGCACCAAGCTTCGTAGCTTGGTGCCAAATCGTGTTTGAAAAAAAGTGCATTTTGAGGTTTTTCGCACATAACTCAGTGACTTTTCAACCAAATTTGATGATTCTTTCAGGAAAAAATCCCATTTTCACTCTACTTTAAGGGAGTAAATTAATGATCCCTTTTCGAACTCTTCAACCCCCGAACAAAAAAACACGTTTTAGGGCTAAAAAGCGCCCAACTTTGGCAACTTGTACCGAGTTGGAAAAAATGTTTCGACTCGATCCAACAAAATTACCTGCGCACGAGTCAAATAACGAAGTTCCTATGACGATTTGGCACAAAGTTATGGGTGTTTGAAAAAAGCGAATTTTGTGGTTTGTGGTTTGTGAAGTTTATCGACGAAATTGTTATCGTTTTCACCAATGAAATTTTCTTTGCATGTTCTTTGAGGTATGCACGAAAATTAATTGTTTGCGTGAAATCATGAATATCGCATTTTGTACCTTTGAACTCCATTAACAAAAAAATTATTTTAGGTTAAAAAAAGTTTACTTTAACGATCTCAGTAGGGTCGGAAAATATGTGGGCCTAACTCACCACCATTCGCCCATTTTTCGATTCGTCCAATAAAAACAAACAAATTGCACTAACGGAAAAAAACTTGAGATTTGTAAAAATTTAGATAATTTTCAAATGGTCATAACTCAGCTTCTATTCAACCGATTTCGACGATCTTTTGAGAAATAAAAAGCAAAATGTCCTCTTTGAGAGGGTTTGTCCCCCACTCGAAGAGAGGGTTCTACGCCCCTGCAAACAAAAATATAGAAAGACCACAAATTGCACTTTTTTTAAACACGCCAAATTGACGTAGCAACTTCATTTTTGAGTCCTGCACAGGTAATTGAACACATTTGAATGCCTTTTTGGTGGATCGAGTCGACACATTTTAACCAACTCGGTACACGTTGTCAAAGTTGGACGTTTTTTTGCCCAAAAACGTGTTTTTTTGTTCGGGGGTTTAGGGTTCGAAAAGGGATCATTCCAATTTGAGTTTAGCCCCTTAAAGTAGGGCCAAAAAGAGATTTTTTCCCGAAAGAATATTCAAATTTGGTTGAAAAGTCACTGAGTTATGTGCGAATAACCTCAAAATGCACTTTTTTCAAACAGCCATAACTTGGTGCCAAATCGTCGTAGGAACTTCGTTCTTCGTGCCCTGCATAGGGAATTGATCAGATTTTAATGCCTTTATGGTGGATCGAGTTGACAAAATTTTGCCAACTCCATAGACAAATTGTTGAAAATGGTTTTCTGAAAAAAACATTTTTTTTCACAGGGATGTTAGAGAGAGGCGGAAGGGGTTGCGCTTAAGTGCGTATGCATGACTTTAAAGAAGACACTTCAAAGTTTTTCGCCCTCAAAGATTCATCAAAATCGATTGAAAATACGCCGAGTTATGGCGGTTTGAAAACGGTCAAAATTTCACGAATTTCAAGTGTTTTTTCCTCCAGTGTATTTATAATTCATGTGCCTAGAAATGTGATGAATGTGTGTATTTTATAAACAGCATCCACAGCCTCCCTTTTTTAGTGTCGCACAACAATTTGTTAGCATAGCACGATTCCCTGGTACCCATGCCAAGAATATTCTGATGTAAACGTTCACCGTGTTCATTATTAACGTTGCCCTTATTCTCAGTGCAAAAATGTGAACAGCAGAAAAACGTGAAAAAAATTAGTTTTTCAAGAATAATTTTTTGAAAGCTTTCTTGTGCGCTTACAAAAAGGGGCCAAATAGCATAAGTAGCCATATTAATGATCTTCATTATCCCCTTAACTGCGTGTTAATATCTTCACTTGTTCGCGCGACAACTCAAATTAAGTAAATTTTGTTGTCCATATCTTGGAAATAATAATATAATTACACGAATAATTGACAAAGTATAAGTCGTGTATAACATTTTTAGGATAATAGTATTTTATACAACGTGTGGCTAAACAAGTGCTTTATTTTACGCGTGAGCCGTTTAGAGTACGAGCGACAGCGAGTACTCTAAAGCTCACGAGTAAAATAAAGCACTGTTTAGCCACCAGTTGTATACATAATTTTTTGCAACACCATATTCTTAAGTTGAATTTCTCTGTCCTGGGCCTTGAAATGTCGCTAGTGAACGCTGCGATTATAAATTTCGATTTAATCGAAACAAAAAACACGCCACAGTCGGCTTTTTATGTCAAACTTGTCTCTGTGTCAAACTACTTCTAATTTAATTTGTTCAGTTCAGTTCAATGAGTGAAAACTTGATTAGTAGTGATGAGGAAATGTGCGGAACTCCACCGGAGTTAAGAGAAGCGGCGGAAGCGGCGAGTTTGGAGTTGTTGCCCTCCAAATCTCGTAAGATTTATGAATAGTTACTTTTTAATTTCATAGTTATTTTTTTATTTCATAGTTATTTTTTTATTGCATAGTTATTTTGCACTATGAAAAAATGATATATTTTAGAGGCTGAAAACTATCAAATAATGACAACTTAAGGATATGGTGTTGCAAAAAATACATTATTATAGCATATACAAATGTTAGAATACATATAGGAACTTTGTTTGTCTTCGTCTTTCGCTTAAAATATGGTCCCAACGTTTCATATAACTTTAATTTTGCAATACTTACTATTTTTTATTTTTGAACAAGGTAACTAACTGGTGATAAACGACGGCTCTACTGCGCTGCATCGTCGTCTGTGTGGCCCATTAAAATTAAGCAATTAAACTGCTGACGAATGATGGCTCCGTTGCGCTTCGCCGTCGTCCATGCGTAGTCCAAAAACAAGGTAACTGGTGCCGAACAACGGCTCCGCTGCGTTGCGCCATTGTTGGACTATCTATATATAACCAGTGCCGGCGCTAGGTTTTACGCCGCTTCAGGCGAACTATATTTTGCCGCCCTAACCTAAATAAAGTCTTGCGAAAATGTTTTACATCTTTCTTAACATACTATTTTTGTTTTTCATACTCATAAAAAAAAAACAATTTTATTGTGCTCAAAATGGATTCTTCAGTTTCTTTTTACTTTCTTCGTTACGAAGTACGAGAAAGTATTGTGATCATGATTCTTTTTTCAATTTTTTTTTTACAGAAATATCCGTTTTGGGGTCCCTAGATTTATTATTATTTGATAATCTGAAGAACTGAAAAGCTTTTGGTAAAATTTTGTACCCCGAAAGTGGGTATTTAACTGCAAAAAACAAAAAAACAGTTAAGGTAAACTTAACTGTTTTTTGTTTTTTGCCAATATTTTCTTAAATATGAAAAATATCACAAAAACATTTTAACAAACATTGAATAAAACAAAGAACTGAACAACTTTTGCTTGAAAACATTTTTCATAAAATCGTTTTTATTCGAGAAAAGAATTTATTTATTTTTTAAATTTTAGGTTTATAATTATGAAACGATAATAGTTATAGCAAATTTATGTTAATAATAACAGTAGAAAGTGCTAAAATGGACAACTTATAGAGAATAAGTTTTTTTCGAAATCGAAATTAGTTTTTCAGTAAACTGAGTTTTTAAATTTAAGTATAATTTTTCCATCGTTCATAATTTTGACGTTTTAAACGTCAGTTTCATCCGAGTTTACACAACGCTCGATGTACATTTAAAATATGATTTCAATTGAAAATAAACCATGAAAACGTTAATATAAATGGATATGATTCCATCAAGTCGGAGAAAGTAACATGATGGCCACATCACCATTTTTTATTTTGAAACGCTTTTTTCCCGATTTTTTTTTTAATGCAATACATTTTATAGAAACTCTTTTACAATTGACGAAGATAACGAAGAACTAAACATCCTTTGTTAATAATTATTTTTCCCCTTATTATTTGAAGTTAAAATTTATCATTTACTTAAAAGGTATACACGGTGTCCCATTTTAAATTTCCACCCCAAATATCTCGAAACCTGAGCAACATGGCAAAAAATGTTTCAGATCAAAATTGTAGGGTTCGGAGGGGGACATATGCTGGCAACCTTGAAAATAACCTTGGGGTCAATTTTCAAGGTCAAACGAAGATCAACTTTGATTTTTCAAATAGAATCCCCTATTTTCACTGCGGGATCGTAATCTTCGGGAAAAAATACAAACTTTTTGTAGGAAACGTTTTTTTTTATACTTTTTTTGAGATTTTTAACGAATTTTGTCCGTCATGTTGTTTGAAATCTCAGATGAATCCAGGCTGTAAAAAAAGCATAAAAAAAACCTTTCCTACGAGAAGTTTGTATTAGAAATAAAGAAAATCAAAGTTGACCTTCGTTTCATCTTAAAAATTACCGCCAAGGTCATTTTCAAGGTGACCAGCATATGTGACCCTACAACATTTATCTGAAACTTTTTTTGCCATGTTGCTCAGATTTCGAGATATTTAGGGTGGCAACTGTAGTGGTGAGGGAATTATTTTAAACAACTACTTAATTCATTTTATTTTTTATTTTTAGATCTAGATTTTTTATTTGAGATGTTTGGCATGCGTTTTCATTTTTTTGCGCCTAAATATTCTTTTCGATTTTTTTGCCTATATCTCAGATTCACTTTCATGCGCGATTTTTTTCTTGCCAGTAATTTCGAGTTTTTATTTATAGACCATTATTTTAGATTCTACGGCATACATGTTTTATATTTAGTCCTGATTTTTTTTTTCTGGCCTGTGTTTTCTGCAAGATTTTGATAATAATTTTAAGTTATTTACTTCACTTTATATTTTAATTTTACATTTTTTATTGTAATTTAGGCGTTGATTTATAGTTTCAACGTAAAATTTGACATTTACTTGATTTTAATGATTACATAATTTTTGATTTTTTTACCTGAATTTTTTATTTAAACCACGATTTCGGCCAATATTTTATATGTTTGGCCTGTATTTTCAATTTTTTGGTCAAAATTTGTATTTTTCCATCCACTCTATCAAGATTTTAAAACTAATAATAAAAACATGCAAATTGCCAACGAATTTTGATATATTAGAGTAACCATCAACTTCAGATATACGAAACCTTATATGAAACGAAAGCTTACTTAATAACCTTTAAATTATGAAAAAATATATAGGGTGTTCCATTTAAAAAAAATAGCAATTGTGCAGTTTGCGAATGGCTATCACCGTGTATAATACGCTGAGTTATGTTTTGGTTGATTGAATAATTTTGAAGACTAAAGTTCAACTAAACTTTACCACTAAATTAGAGGGAATTATCTTTATTAATTTCAGGGGAGCACTTTAACAACCTTGTTCAAACTTTTGTATAAACAACTGAATAACATGAAATCGACCCGGTTTCAATCCTCACATCTTAGGTCATTTTAATCTCCAAGTAACAAGGAATCCAAAAATGCTAAAATATACAAGGTGTTCCATTAAAAAAAAAACATGTTTGGTTTGTAACTTTGTTATGGGACACCCTGTATAAATTTAAATATTTTTAGGGCGTGCAGCTCACTATTCTGCACAACTTTTTTATAATTTTTTTTTCGAAATTTTGACAAATAAGCACGTGATTGACCGTTCCCAGAGCTCTCAAACACCCTGTATATATAAATTTGAGTAGATAAATCTGACGCTAGATTATTAGAATTTAAAGTATAATTTGTAATTTTCAATTTCTATATTTTGACCTAAATTTTCAATTTATTTGTTGTAATTTTTAATTTTTGATCTGGGTTTTTATTTTTTTGGCCCATGTTTTAGATTTTGTAACTTGAAATATTAATTTTTATGAGGGAATTTTTGGTTTTTTGGCAGTATTTTCGGGTTTTTAGAACCTGTATTGTTTTATATTCAGACCCGAATTTTTAATTTTAAAGCCTGTATTTTTTACAAGGTTTTCATTCTAATTTTAGATTATTTACTCGGTTTTATATTTGTTATTTTAATTTATGCGTTCATTTTTTACTTCAAGTTAAAATTTATCATTTACTTAATAGATATACAGGGTGTCCCATTTTAAATTGCCACCTCAAATATCTCGAAACCTCAACAACATGGCAAAAAACGTTTCAGTTGAAAGTTGTAGGGTTCGGAGAGGGGCATAACCTGGTGACCTTGAAAATTACCTTTCGGTCAATTTTCAAGGTCAAACGAAGATCAACTTATAGTTTTTTCACGAATTTTGTCCGTCATGTTGTTTGAAATCTCAGATAAAACAAGGCTGTGATTCATGCAATACCCTCGGCATTAGTGTCACCCTATGTGCACCACGTGGAGGTTGCCGATGGGATTTTGCACATCATTGGCCCTGAAAAGGGTGAAAAGTTTACTTGAACATTTTGAAGGGTTTTGATGGAAATTGCTTGAAATGCAGCCCTAATCCTCTCCTTTATGTTCTGCACTGTTGTCGAAGCTTCAACAAATACTTTCTCCTTGACTAGGAAAAAGTCAATGGGAGTAAGATCCAGGGATCTTGCTCCCGCACCTTTGATGCTAATGCCGAGGGTAATGCATGAATCACAGCCTGAATTCATCTGAGATTTCAAACAACATGACGGACAAAATTCCTGAAAAAACTCATAAAAAAAGCATTTAAAAAAAACCCTTGTTTATGTTCCGCAGATTGGATGGTGAGATAGGGCCCACCCCCACCCTTAACTTCCACGTTTACTTAATCAGCAAACTCTGTTTTTTATTTGTTTTTATTTATATAATTGAAACAAGAGTTTTAAATCAACGGACGAATACATAAGCAGTGTTTGTGGTTGAATTAAAATTGAAACTGTGAGTGGTGGGTGGGCACTATCCTACAATCCAATAATGTACACATAAAACAAGATTCACTCACGTAAAACAAATTACAAGAAATATAAACATAACATTTAATTTTTTTATTCGTCGCTCACATCACTTCTATAAAACCCTTGTTTATGTTTAGCAGTTTGGATGGTGGGATAGAACCCACCCACCACCCTTAACATTTGTCCCTTACTTCGCATCTACGAAACCGTTGGTTATGTTCCGCAGATTGGATGGTAGGATAGGGACCACCCACCACCCTTAATTTCCACGTTTACTTAATCAGCAAACTCTGTTTTTTGCTTGTTTTCATTTATATAATTCAAACAGGAGTTATAAATCAACAATAAATACATAAGCAGTGTTGTGATTAATTGAAAATTGAAACGGTGGGTGGTGGGTGCGCCCTATTCTACTATCCAATTAGGTATACATAAAACAAGGTTTACTCACGTAAAATAATGAACGAAAACAAAGAAAACATTATTTTTTTTCATTCGTCTTTTACTTCACATCTACAAAATCCTTGTTTATGTTTCGCAGATTGGATGGCGGGATATGGCCCACCCACCACTTTTTTCTTTCACGTTTACTTAATCAGCAAACTCTGTTTTTTATTTGTTTTTTATTTATATAATTCAAACAAGAGTTATAAATCAACAACGAATACATAATACATAAGCAGTGTTTGTGATTAATTGAAAATTGAAACGGTGGGTGGTGGGTGTGCCCTATCCTACTATCCAATCAGGTATACTTAAAACAAGGTTTACTCATGATAATAATTAACAAAAACAAAAAAAAACATTTAATTTTTTCATTCGTCTCTTACTTCACATCTACAAAATCCTTGTTTATGTTTCGCAGATTGGATGGCGGGATATAGCCCACCCACCACCTTTTTTTTCCACGTTTACTTAATCAGCAAACTCTGTTTTTTGTTTGTTTTTTATTTATATAATTCAAACAAGAGTTATAAATCAACAACGAATACATAAGCAGTGTTTGTGATTAATTGAAAATTTAAACGGTGGGTGGTGGGTGCGCCCTATCCTACTATCCAATCAGGTATACATAAAACAAGGTTTACTCATGTAAAATAGTTAACGAAAACAAAGAAAACATTTAATTTTTTCATTCGTCTCTTACTTCACATCTACAAAATCCTTGTTTATGTTCCGCAGATTGGATGGTTGGATAGGACCCACCCACCACCCTTAATTTACACGTTTACTTAACCAACAAACTCTGTTTTTTGTTTTTTGTTTATGTAGGGTGTTTCAGACCACCCGTACACCTCAAATATCTCCTGAAATACGAATCGGATTGAGATAAAAAAAAATATGTCCAAAAATGTTTCTTAAATAAGGCGTTGATTGAAGTCATTCGTAATTTTTATGTCAGAAATAAGCAAAAAAAAAATTCTTTGTAAAAAAAATCGTAGAAACGAATAAAAATCAATTTGATTATCAAATTCCATTCTATTCTTTTCTATTGTGGTAATGTATGAATGTTTGCAACGACAAACAGGATTTTCGAATAAAAACCTAATATATTTTAGAGTAGAAGCCAAATCTGCAATAAAAAATAGGGGCACCTATTTAAGATTTCACACCACATGATAGAGCTCAAAAAAAAATTTAGACGTATTTTTTTGTATGTCAATCCGATTTGTATTTCGCGAGATATTTGGGATGTACGAATGGTCTGAAACACCCGGTATAATTGAAACAAGATTTATAAATCAACAACGAATACATGAGCAGTGTTTGAGGTTGAAAAAAAAATTAAAACGGTGGGCGGTGGGTGATCCCTATCCTACAATCCAATAACGTACACATAAAACAAGATCTACTCACGTAAAATAAATGACAAGAAATATAAACATAACATTTCATTCTTTCATTAGTCGCTCACATCACTTCTATAAAACCCTTATTTATGTTCCACAGATTGGATGGTGGGATACGGACCACCCACCACCCTTAATATTCATGTTCACTTGACCAGCAAACTAGGAAGCGTGAAAACATGTCTTCCGATTTAGAAATACCGTGTACTCTGCCATAAATTAGGAACGCCCACAATACAATAATTGATGCAATCAGTACAAGGGCATCTATCATCTCAAGGTAAAAATTACATAGCCTCTGAAAGTGTAAATTTGGCATAGTCAATTTCTGAGCATTTCCTGGTGTAGTACAACAGAAAACAATGTTTCCCGGTGTAGTAGACCGGGAAACATTGTTTCATAGTTATGCATAGAGTGCGTAAAACATTGCTTTTATCGCAGTGAGTTCAAAAAGTATAATACATAACCCAAATTACCTATCTAAAAATTAAAAATTCTAAAATTTCTTGCATAATTAGACCTTTTATTTTATGTTATTTAATTTTTCATTCAATTCTTGTGAATGTTTGTTTCGAGTGCTCCTCCCACCCCTCTTAGAAACCTGGTTTCGCCACTGTATAGGTAGGGGCAGTCGATATCTACGAGTCGAAATTTTATTTACAGAAAGGGTCCTTGTTTATCTGTCCCCTCATCTCGTCAAAGTTTATCTAAGGGGCCCCAAGAATGAACGCCACAGAATATATTAGCTACGTTGTGATGTACAAATCATAATTCCAAAACATTAAAATCACTTGTTGGTTTGTTTCTCAATGATCATGATAAAAATTAATAAAGGATAATCACTTGGTTTGTTTCACTTGATTTATTTATTTATTTGATTCCGACTAGTTTCGACTAACATTTTCAAGGAATGCACAGATGCACTTTAATAAATACCATCCACAAATGCGAAATCTGTCGGAATCAAATAAACAAACCACCAAGTGATTATCTTTTATTAATTTTTAATAATACAAATATTAAAATCACGATTTCTGAGGCTTAGATTTTGTCATTTGATGTTTGAGCTAGCTTTAGCAGGAAACAAATTGGTAATTCAATTGGCCCTGAAGCATATTTCCGCGCAAAGGCCCAAAGGACCACGTGTTGAATAACCTGTTGGACTGACTCATTGCTGTTACCAGTTGTCGTATACTCGTTTTCGTGACACACATGCTCATCTCCCTTGTTTGTCGCGGAATTGAGAAATTATATCTCATTTCTTCTTTTTGTACTTTCACTATTGTGGAGTCGGTCAGGTGCATCGGTCGTCCGGCGTTCCCATAGCGCACGTGAAATGGGGTGTCCGCAGTGGTAAAAGAGGCAAAGAGCCTAGGCAGCGAAGAAGTGAAGAACCGGAGGACTCGCGTCGCCTCGAGTGCCATTGGTCCCGATCGGATGCTGCGAGTCCCACTCTTGCAGAGCCTACGGTGGAGGGCGGGGAAGCCCGCGGCTGCGCGACTCCTCAGTAGTTCCACGGTCGTCCTTCAGTGCGTTTCGTATCCTCCATGTCTTCTGCATGTTGCGTCGCTGTCCGCGTAGCTACCTTTTGATCATCGCGTACACTCTTCAGCCCAATGCGGCCGCGCTCTTGTGATGATGTGCAGTGTCGTGTGGCGCTTGTTGTGTAGGAGCATGACCCATGGATATTTATTACAGTTCTTCCTTCTACTCCTCAATTTACTACAGGTAAATCTTGTGTGAACAACACAACCACAAACATAAACACGTTATCTGTACTACAATCTTATGCACGCCGAAACTAAGGAATTAAATAACACGCCGGATGATGTTGAATTCAACAGCACAACCCCCGTTTACCGGAGGCGTTGTAAATTATAAGCTGTGAAAATGCTTACTTAACTTTTTGTGTCATTCTTGAGCGGCCGCGCAGGTAAGAAGAGAAGAGGAGTCTTGGCCGGCCGAAGAACGGCGATAGCGTGCTGTGGGCTCTCAAGCCGCAATTAAAAACGCATTTCTGCCGGTCCTTAAACTTAAAGACGTAAACTGCTCTTTTACTTAAACGTACTACTGAAAAAGGTGAAGCCTTTTAATTTACTCCCAACACAATTTTAAATTGGGTGCACGGAAAAAAGTCATTTCTCATCTCTCCACCAATTTCTGGTAATATGTACTTTGTTTCTTTAGATATGAAGAAATTACAGCCTACAGTACTGAATAAACGTACGCTAATACACAAAATGTAAATTTAGGAGTTAATTAAACACATCTCATATTTCGTAACAATTATTCACATATAAAAACAAAACATTTTGACCAAATTTGGGATAATAAATTCCATTCAGTCCTATTTGGGATCCCACGTTTTAATAATATTCCACCAGAAATTAACCAATAATACATTGAGTAAGAGTAATAGAAACAAAACGTAATGTTTTGTATCTTATAATTAATTCATGATTGCCCAATGTTTAAATAGTAAATAAATATCACTTTATTGTTTAACGGAATAAACATTAACACGATAACACATAATAGTATTAAATTAACATAAATTAAATTGTGATGTAAATAACATTCAATAAATATTACAACATACGACTAAAACAATAGGGGACTGCAAATGTGTCGTTATAATATTGTTAAAAATTTCACCATTACACTAGAATAAGATAAAGCAATAATTCATTATCTTTAGATACTAAAGAATACAAATAAATTAATTTTATTTCATTAGTAATTAAAATTATGTTGCGTAGATAAAATCTATATTTATTTATAAATAAATACATAAATATAAAAGCATTTTTTGGTAAAAACTTGTTGGTGCAAGTACTTATTACATTTTGTAAATAAAAGAATTCGTTTATGGTGGAGGCTTCTACTTCACTTTATGTTTTGTTAATGGCAGTTAAGTTGCCGAAATTATAGTCAACAATAAAATAAAATTTGTGTTATACCAACAAAGTAAAAGTGTTTTATCATAAAAGAATTAATTTTTTGTTTTCTTTGGCTTATAAGCCATCCAGCCACTAATGTTATAATATTTTAAAAGAAGTAATTCCTTGTTTTAATGTTTATTAAATATAATAATACAATATAATTTCTCTTGAAAATGACGAAACTAGTCGAGATTTTTAAACATTCAGAATCTAAATTTTTAGAATTAACATCTATTCATATTACTATCCTTAAAAATAATTCGTATTTAGAAAATTTAGATTATTTACGTGAATTTTTATCATTTAATCTGACAATATTAAATATTATCGTCATAACGAAGTAATGCAAAGTAGATATACTGGCGGAATTTAACGACATCAGTTGATGAATGAATGTTTCAATACATCATAAATCTCGAAATTTAAATCTTAAACTAAGATATTCTTCGCCTTTCGCAGTGTGGCGAAACAATTGCAACGGAAGCAAAGTGAAACATTTGAAAATCTAATATTCGTTATTATTTAAATTAATATTGAATTTCAACTCAGTATCTCATCAATGAATTTATTAACACCATGGTTTTTGTCAATGAGAGAAGCAGAAATTCGCTAGAAACTTAACGTTTATGCATTATTTTTGCCAACACCAATAAATCGGTTTAAATTAAACAGAATCCTTCACTGAAACAGGAAATTCCACTGCTGGAGCTAAAAGAAAAGAGCAATCTTTTTATTTTAGAAAGAATAATAAAGAAGATAAATATCGATTGTGAGAATTCTAACTACAAATTTTGGGTAAGAATATGTAGATTAAACTGCCAAAAAATAAAATAAACGAAGGCTGAAAGACCGCGGGTCGATAGCCGTTTAGCAGAAATAATTTTGTAAATTTTAAATGTATTATATTTGTTTAATATTGTACTGTCTGCAAATAAAGATATTGTATATATAAAATAAACGAAGATATTATTTAGTATTAAAAAAAAAATGAATTGTTACTATTAGGTTTAACTTTAATGGAATCATTCCATTAAGCAAATTAAACAAAACCCAAAGAATCTACAAGATGTTCTTTAAACGATCACTAAATAAATCATTTCATTAAATATAACAAAGTAGTTTCCTATTTAAAAAGGAAATAAATTAAGTTGTAATTAAAGAAAATGAATAAATTTGAAAAAATGCATAATTCTTGTATGAATTAATTTCTTATTTAGAACGGTGTTAAATGTTGAATCATTCCATGTCAGTTCATCTACACTTTGACAGCCAGGATCTTAGATTTAGACGAAACTTTGCACGTTTGTTTATTTTATGGATTTAAGTAAGTATACTAAATATTTTTGCTCTATCTCAAACTGTTTAGGTTTTATAGCCTATTAAAGTTATTGTAGTTTCACGCATTTTAATGAAAAGTTTGCACGATTTTTTATTTTTTGGATTTAAGTAAGCATGCAAAATATATTTGCTCTATCTCAAGTGGCTTAAGTTTGATAGCCGAGTAAATTTTTTGGAGTTTCACGTATTCTATAGTTCGGTCAGAGATAGTTTGTTCTCTTATAGAACATAAATTATATTTACCTTATTTAGCAACCGATATTGAGTATGCGTTAATATGTGACGTATTTAGAATTAGTTAGAGCTAGCATGGCCAAGAAAAATTACTGAAATTTTATTTTGATTATTTCGTTCAGCACAAAATAAACCTATTTCATTGGTTCTGTTATAGTTGATAACTAAAAACACCATTTTTTCGATTTTGTTTCTTGATTGGTGTTTACGTATGATTTATTTTTTGTAGTTCGTTTTGGTATTGGCTATTTCAGTTAATATGGAAGAGCTCATCCTCATGTAGTTGTGATCTTACGAAATAATAAATGTCATAATATTACATAATTCATAATGTTTATTCATGTTAACGACATAGTCAACATAAACGTCAGTGTTTGAAATGAATCCGAAACGGTTTGGAGAATTAAGTATTAAAATTTATATTTCTTCACGAAATAATCTTAACAAATACTATTCGTGTAAAGAATTTGTGACAATCGTTGTCACAAATTCCTTTCTCTTTTTCGACAATCATGAATACACTTTTATTAGTAGTAAAAAAAATTGAAATGAAATACGGAATGGAAAAGGGAAAAGGGTAATCAAAAACAAAATATTTAATTCTCGTTTTATAGGACGTTCTCTATCACATTAAAAAATGAAATTAATGTGGGTTTCACTTGTGCAAGGACAAAAATAATTTTAAAATTCATGTCTGTAGATGGATGGAGCTTCTAGTGTACATAGTGGGCCAAAAAAACGGTACAAATGTTAAATATTGATATTTTCAATAATAATGAACGCATTAAATATTGCTTTGAAAAACAAAATATTTACACTTTGTAAATGACAAAAATAATGAATTGGATTTTTGAAGAGTTTTCTTATCGAAGAAGATATTTCACATTAATGTAGGCGCTACAAAGACGGGAGTTTATAATGCACCGCCTAGTCGCATTTGTAGGTATCAAAATTAGTGAGCCATGACTTGTTTTCGTTTTCTCATTAATCTCAGATATTAGCTGTCACTTCTATCAGTCATTTTAGTTGTTGTCACAAAAATTGTTTGCCTAAGTAAAGAAGATAAAATATTCATTAAACATTTGTTTCACTATGACAATTTATCTGCACGAAAGATTGTGAACAAATACCCACAAAAGGGTTCAGTGATTAATAATTAAACTCATTATTCGCAAACAAATAAGTGAAAGACCACGTACAATATGAATTCCTGAAAGGTGCATTATAAACTCCCATTTTTTGCAGAGTCTTCATTAATGTGAAATATCCTCGATACAAAAACTTTTCAAAAATGTAATTAATCATTTTTGCAATCCACAAAGTGTAGATATTTTGTTTTTCAAAGCAATATTTAATGCGTTAATTATTATTGAAAATATGAATAGGTATTTAAAATTTGTACAGTTTTTTTTTTGGCCCACTGTGTAGATGGACTTAATATTCAAGTCATAAAACTATGTTGCCCTCATTTACCACCTCTCCTCACACACATAAACAATATTTGTTTTGAGCACAAGGTATTTCCATCGATTTGAAAAGAATCGATCATGAGACCCATTTCAAAAACTTCAAATCCAAAATGTTATAGAGATCTCAGACCAATTTCCTTTTGTTAAAATAAAGCCCTTTTTCTATAAAAAAAACTGATTCTAAGTAACCAATGATGTGTTATGCTATATATACTATAAACTGGGCCTGAAGAAACAGGATTTTTAAATAAATAACAAAGTAAACAAATATATATTTACAATATTTGTTGCAGTGAAAAATGTGTTATTTTCGTCAAAATTGGTTGGAAAATAAGGAAGATATAATTTATTTTCTATAAAAGAACAAATTGTGTTTCCTCCACCCAGGGTTCGAACGATATATATCATCGGATATATATATCATTATACAGGGTTGGGCATATGTGTCGGAACACCTGATTTCTGGCTAAACGTCTATTGATTTCTTTTTACTTTTAAAAGAAATGTTTATTGGTTTATTTATTCTATTCAGTGACATACTTTAATTTTCAACAGCTGCTCTATTTTTTGAGGTGTGACGTCATCAGCAATTTTTTTAAATGGATCACCCTGTATATTTTTACATTTTCGAATAGATGCTTTTCCAACAATTACAATGATATAGGGTTTGGTGAGTGTGCGACTTGTGGTTTTCTAAATATTAAATAAAATAATGGTAAATGAAATTTTTATTACAAAATATTGAGCATTTAATATTAAGAAAAAAAAATCATAATAAATGTTCAAAATGGTGACCTTCAGTAGCCCGACAATAGCCTAAACGATCAACGAAGGCTTTTAAAGAGTTTTGAATAGTCTGCAGTGGTATTTCTTGCACAGCCATATTAATTCTATCTTCCAACTCTTCTAACGACTGAGGTTTGGACTTGTAGACCACAGATTTTAAATGGCCCCAAAGAAAGTAGTCCAGAGGACTTAAATCAGGTGATCGTGGTGGCCATTCAATATGTCCTCTTCGACCTACCCATCTCTGTGGAAATATTTCATTTAGATATTGACGCACGTTAATTCCGTAATGAGGCGGAGCTCCATCTTGCTGATACCAAATACCATCTGACAATAGTTCGGGATTTAGCTCGTTTGGAAATAACCGAATTAATGCCGGAATAATTTGCTCGCGCAAAAGTTGTAAATACCGGTTGGAGTTTAAATTTTCTCTAAGAAAGAATGGTCCGATGATATGTCCTCTGATTATCCCCGCCCATACATTTAATTTTTGAGGGTATTGGGTGTGACTTTCTTCCATCCAGTAAGGATTCTGATCAGCCCAGTAGCGACAGTTATGTCGATTTACAAAACCATCCAGGCAAAATGTTGATTCATCAGAAAATACTATGTTATTAACAAAGTTACTATTAATTTCAATGTTATCCATCATTTCCTGACAAAACTGCATCCTTCTATCAGGATCATCTACATTTAATCCCTGCACTAAATGTACTTTATACGGATGAAAGTTATTTTTGGACAATATCCTCCTTACCGATCTCTGGCTAATACTGTGATGTAAAGCTAATTTAGGTATTGACGCTTTTGGTTCTTCTTGTAGATTCAGAAGGACATCAAGTGAATTATCTTCATTTGTGGCCCATTTACGTCGACCGGATTTTGTGCGATTTTTAACACTTCCTATTTCGTGAAACTTTTGCACAACCCTTGAAACTGTTGATTTTGAAATATGAGAATTTCTATCAGGGAATGTTGCATTAAAAATATTGCATGCATCTTGTAGAGATCTCTGCCCATCTCCAAAACCAACCATCATTAACAACGTAATTCTTTCACGTTCACTTAGTTCACCCATAATTGAACAGCAATGTTAATATTTAACACGGAAACTATCTGTCAGTGACAGTAAACAAAAACACACAAATGTTTTATCAGAAAGCCGTGGAAAAAAGATGAAAGTCAACTTGTGACGGATTGAATTATTTTATTTAATATTTAGAAAACCACAAGTCGCACACCCACCAAATCCTATATCATTGTAATTGTTGGAAAAGTGTCTATTCGAAAATGTAAAAATATACAGGGTGATCTATTTAAAAAAATTGCTGATGACGTCATATCTCCAAAAATAGAGCAGCTGTTGAAAATCAAAGTACGTCACTGAATAGAATAAATAAAGCCATAAACATTTCTTTTAAAAGTAATAAGAAAACAACAGAAGTTTAGCCAGAAATCAGGTGTTCCGACACATATGCCCAACCCTGTATATATATATCACGATATATATCATGATATATATTCGATGATATATATCATGGATATTTATGAAACACACAATACCAAAAAATTGCCCCGTTTCTCAAATATTCACTGTTGCAGCAATATGAATAGTAAGCATTTGCTCTAATTTAAACTAGAGATGGGCGAAATGAGTTGATTTTTGAAGTGACTTAAAAATGAAAAAGTAAGTGTGAGCAAAAAAAAAACAGAAAAAGGTCCTCACTTTAAAAAATCTTCAATTTATCCCTGAAAACATAGTGAAGAGCAAAAAAGTCTTCATTTCAAAAAAATTTCAATTTGACGTCAAATATTTTGACATTTTAAATGTTATTTTTTTTATATATTTTGTAAGAAACTGTGTTTGTTCGCAGTAAATAAATATAATATAAATAAAGTATGCGCATTATATAATTAATAAGTCATATAAACATTAATATTAATGACCAAGAATAAATATCAAGAAGTTGATATATATCCGATATATTGATATTTATATAAATATCGGATATTTTCCGAACCCAGCCTCCACCCAAACGGTAAAAAAACGTGAAATTCCAAAAAAAAAATTAGTACTGTAACAAAAATATGTTGTATGCTTACTTAAATCCGTAAAAGGAACAAACATGCCAAGTTTCATCAAAACCTTTGATTTTGGCTGTCAAATAATATTTTTTTGTGAATTGCGAGTAATATTCATTTAATTATATATTTATTTGTTGATTTAACATTGTTATTGGATTTAAAAAAAAGGCTGAAATGAAAGCAGGACACAGAAACTAAACATTTTCTTTTTACTTTAAAATGGAATAGAAGATTCTTAAAAAAAAAACAATAAATTTTTAACGTCTGGGTGTTAAATAAATTAAAAAAAAAATTAATCCTTATAAGAAGAATTCTTCAAAGGGAAAACAGGAACTTTATTCACGTTTAATGTTTGTTTTTACCGACGTAAAAAAATCGTTATTATTATTTTTTATATATCCATATCCCGAGTAACGCAAACTGGGTTTTCCTTTACAACTGCCTTGATCCTCAGACTTTCCTTGCTCCAAGTAACCCTACAAATTTCTTGGGGATAAAATAAAATTCTTAAGTGTATTGGCTTCTAATTTCATCAAATCGGAAGGAATCTGTTACTAGAAGCCTGTTCGCCTGCTCGATGCAGCTTCAGTATGGCCAAGCAATTATTGCAGTGTTCTGCGGAAATCAAAACTACCTCCATTAAATTCTTCAGGTAGGCATTGGTGATGCTATTTTTTTTCTCGAAGCTCTATGATGTCACGTTTTTGAGAAAAAGGGCTGGGACGGGTCGCCTGAAACACCCGGTATATTAACAGGTTCATTTTCACAATAGTGTTTAAAATATTCTATTGTTAACCTGTTTAATGGCTATTGACCAAAATTTATTATTTCAAACATTATTTATATGAATAAAATGAATAAATAACATTTAACGACGATGGTGGATGTGCCTGTACATTGCTCGTAATATTTCCAGGTTTATACACATTTACAATTTGTATTTGTAATAATAAAACAAGTTTGCGCTTATCGAAAAATGTACAATGTTTAAACGTTAAAGTTAAATCTCCAGCACTATAATAAATCTAGTAATAAATATGTAATTAGATATGATGATGATTCGTTCCTACTTTTTGGGAAGTATACATTTAATTTTTAAATAATTCAATTTGCAAATGCAAATATTTCGAACTGAATCGTATAAATTGGTAATATCCTTTCGACTGGGTCGAATCTGCAACCTCCAGATTGCCCGTCTGGGGCGCTGCCACTAGCGTCACAGAATTGGATTCAGAGAAAAAGAAAATGAGGAAAGGCCCTATAGTACGCGATTACTGAATATTCTTTGTTTGTGGGCAGATTGTATCTTTTAAAAGGTTATATACGTATGTATTTAATTTTTGGTTCGGTGATATATCCGCACAGGAAGACTGCTCATGCGAAAACTGCGCACACGAAAATTCCTCACACGGAATAATTCTGTCACGGAAAACTCCGCACACAGAAAATAACGCACAGTGATAATTGCGCACACGAAAATTGCTCACACTGAAAAATGCTCACACGGAAAATTACTCACTTTTATCAATCCCCACAGGGCGCGCACAACAAATAAATTTGCTATAATTATTACATTTGACATTAGTTTAAAAGCAACAATGTACTGTGTTTTTAAAAGTATTAACGTCTAGTATATTAATTAGAATAAACAATTTATTAATAATGCCATCACAGGTTTGTTAAATTTGTTTTCTTTTTGGTTTTATTAAGGTTTGATCATTTAAGATCTAAATTAGAATTACATTTTACTGTATCTATATACATGTGTTTGGAAGACTCTAATAGAGGGTTGTAACACTCCAAAGCTTATACTACATTTACGCTACAGAGCGTGTATTAATAAACGATTGATTCTGCTATTTCTGCTGTTTCGTATATTTCAATTTTCACAATTTCTCCGCCTGATCAAATGAAAGTATTTTAAAATCTAATGAAGGGGTGTAAATGGATTCTCACGAAATCATAATCTAGAATGCATTTCTAGTTATTGTAGAAAGTTTAACGTCTATGGCTATTATTTTTTTATTTTTTTCGAGTCGGCGAACTTGTTAGAAATTTTCACAATTTCGCCGCCTGATAAAATGAAAGTATTTCGAAATCCAGCGAGAGGGTGTAAATGGATTTTCATGAAATCGTAATCCCGAATGCTTTTCTAGTTATTCTAGAAAGTATAACGTCGTTGGCAATGGTTTTTCTATTTTTTTCGCAACTTCGCAGCCTGATCAAATGAAAGGATTTCAAATTCAAGTAAACTCAAAAATTAAAATTCAAGAATAACACTCCGTCGCGCTGTTAAAATCTAAAACACCGAACAAACTCACAGGTGGAACTGGAAAATTTTGCCAGGTGCGAACCGCCGAATCATTTGACCTTTACCCCGGAGGCAATTAACATCCGGCAAAAACATATTCTTTCGTCGTCTGTTATCAATCCTTATCTACGACGCATGAACGCATTCCGGATTAAATCTCTTTTTAGTCATTGAAAACCGTTCGATTCGGCAGTTTACCTTCCACCGAGTGAGTGAGTGTTCGCGTGTTTTAGTGTGTGCAGAATATTGAAAATTACATTAATTGAAATGGATTATCAGTTATGAAGATGGTTCCTACTGTTGGTAAGCGATTAAATGAAATTAATTAAACTTTATTGAATGAATCATTTATTGTGAATTTTTCAATGCGATTTAATATCTCTTAACACAAATAACGATAGTAGAGAGACCATCAGGTCAATAGCTAATTTATGTAAAATTTATTGAATGAATTATTCACAATAATGATTTTTTTCAATGCGATTTAATAATATCTCCCAACACAAATAACGATAGCAGAGAGACCATCAGGTCAATAGCTCATTTATGTAAAATTTATTGAATGAATTATTCACAATAATGATTTTTTCAATGCGATTTAATAATATCTGAATACAAAAATAACGGTTTAGTGTAGACCATCAGGTCAATAGTGCTACAATAATGTATACAAAAAAATACGGCATTAGTAGAGAGACCATCAGGCCAATAGCTGATTGACAAATCGAACAAAATATTATAATTACATTTATATTCTTACCAAATACCCTTGCTGTGAACTTTCTCACCATCGAATAGGTTTATTTTCTGGAGCTAATAAAAAAAAAATAATTCAATGATTAATTTCGATTTTGGTGTGTTGCTATTTCTTTTCAATCTCTGATTTGGCACTCATTTTTATTCGAAATCAAAAATCTATAATTTTTTCAATTAATTTTAAACTCTTAAAACGAATTTCTCCTTTGATTATTTTTTTTCTATCCTTCTATGCAATTTTTGTTTTCCCATTTTCAGTTTGGAAAATTGCTGTTTTGTTTTAACCTAAGATGAGAAATCAAAAATGTTTATTTTTTTTACAAGTTGCATTTTTAATACATTTGTTACAACTTTTAAATTCGTAGAATACATATTTCGTTTCCCCAGACAATGTTTAGAATGTTGTCATTTGTTTTCAGCTAGAATTAGGCAATTGTTTTAACGGAAAATCAGAAATTTATTGTTCTGTTTATAGATCTTAATCGTTTAAAGCAAATTCGGCTCATTAATTCAATGATTAAACCAATGCAGAAATTTAATTTTGATTGGAATTTAAAACTCGTTACACTTGTAGAATTTTACAAATTCTACTGCAATTTAATATATTTTTTTCTGATTTTTTTATCATTGAGTACGAAATTTTAAAGTTTAAATGAATTTAAAATTCGTTACACTTACAGATGTGAAATCTGGCGCACTCCACCTAAGGGCTCACTGTAGACATACGTTCAGGAACGTTTAGGCGCCGCAATTTCAGAGACGCCTCTAAATTTAATTTGTCGCATGGTCGAAAACTATTTTCACACCCTGTTACACAAAAAATATTCCTTTTTCACTCGCTACTTACAATTTTCCTGGTGCCGATTAACTTTTAGCAGAAGGCGCTCTAACGCTTAAAACGTCCCTGCCAACGTTTGGTGAATACTTCCATACTTTCACCGACCCTAATTTTACACGCTTACTGGTGTTTAGACCAAAAATAATTTTCTACTCGAAGAGGAAGATCAATCAAGTTACCTCATGAATAAAATATTAGATGGGCCATCGACCTCGATTATCATTCAACCCTATATAATTAGATGAAACCGTTCGCTTGAGCCGCTCGAATAAAGGCGAAATCTGCAAGCTTCTATAATTTATAATGCTTCATCAATTACTGAAATACATAATTTAAAATATTAAGACACGCAGTTGAGCCTGTTTAAATTAGGAATATTTAAAGGGCACTGCGGTGAAACGCCACCTGTATGTGGGTTTGAATATTTAAAATTATTCATGTGGAATATATTTTAATCATTTGCATCTTTTGTAATGGAGATAAACAATGTTAATTGAGAATGTTCAAATTTAAAGAATGCGTCCTTTAAATATTAAGAAAATTTTCGAAACATAATAGACTACTGCGTATTACTGGAAAGTTCTAGAACTTTTCAAAAGTTATTCCATGTTCGCATCAATCTAGGATGTTTTGGCTATCTCATAAACCAATAATTTATTACTAGTAGTGATGATATTAGTGTTTTGCCTAACTGACTTTCGATCTCGGGATCCTTAATTTATTATTTTGGGCAATTTTGACGTTAGACATTTTTACTGATCAATCTTACAAGAAGTATGGTTTGCGATGAATGTCTTAAATTTATGTGAGTAAAATTTCTATGTAATATGTATAACTGTTCAGAGATATAGAGAAATTCAATCGATCACGAAATTTTTAATTTGAGAATTTTGTGCAATTTTGACATTACATATGTTTACGTTGATTTTCTGGCACATTTTACAAATAGTATAGTTTACTAGTTTACGATGGTTGTCTTAAGCTGATGCAATATTTATAACTTTTCGGAGGTAGTGATCAATCGATCCCGAGATCCTTAATTTATTAATTTTGGGCATTTTATTTTTACTTTGAGTTTTTGATAAAACTTGCAAGTGTAGACGATGAATGTCTTATGCTAATGCTATATTTATAACTTTTAAGAGACATTAAGAAATTCAATCGATCACGAGAACCTTAATTTATTAATTTTGGGCCATTTTGACGTTAGACATTTTCACTGATCAATCTTACAAGAAGTATGGTTTGCGATGAATGTCTTAAGTTTATGTGAGTAAAATTCCTAAGCAATATTTAAAACTGTTGAGAGATATAGAGAAATTCAATCGATCACGAAATTTTTTATTTAAGAATTTTGGGCAATTTGGACATTTACGTTGATTTTCTGGAACTTTTTACAAAGAGTATAGTTTACTAGTTTACGATGATTGTCTTAAACTGATGCAATATTTATAACTTTTCAGATATTGAGAAATTCAATCGATCACGAGATCCTTAACTTATTAATTTTGGGCAATTGTGACATTATATGTTTTTACTTTGAGTTTCCGATGAATGTCTTAAGTTGATGTGAGCAAAATTTCAATGCAATATTTATAACTTTTCAGAGATATTGAGAACTTCAATCGATCCCGAGATCCTTAATTTATTAATTTTGGGCAATTTTGACATTAGTTATTTTTACTTTGAGTTCTGATAAAACTTATAAGAAGTATAGTTTACGATGAATGTCTTAAGCTAATGCTATATTTATAACTTTTCATAGACATTAAGAAATTCAATCGATCACGAGATCCTTAATTTATTAATTTTGGGCAATTTTGACATTAGTTGTTTTTACTTTGAGTTTCTGATAAAACTTATAAGGAGTATAGTTTACGATGAATGTCTTAAGCTAATGCTATATTTATAACTTTTCATAGACATTAAGAAATTCAATCGATTACGAGATCCTTAATTTATTAATTTTGGGCAATTTTGACGTTACATATTTTTACTAATCAATCTTGCAAGAAGTATGGTTTGCGATGAATATCTTAAGTTGATGTGAGCAAAATTCCTATGCAATATTTATAACTGTTTAGAGATATAGAGAAATTCAATCGATCACGAAATTTTTAATTTAAGAATTTTGGGCAATTTGGACATTGGATATTTTTACGTTGATTTTCTGATACATTTTACAAAGAGTATAGTTTACTAGTTTACGATGATTGTCTTAAGCTGATGCAATATTTATAACTTTTCAGAGATATTGAGAAATTCAATTGATTCCGAGATCCTTAATTTATTAATTTTAGGCAATTTTGACATTAGATATTTTTATTTTGAATTTCTGATAAAACTTACAAGGAGTATAGTTTACGATTAATGTCTTAAGCCAATGTTATATTTATAACTTTTCAGAGACATTAAGAAATTCAATCGATGACGAGAACCTTAATTTATTAATTTTGGGTAATTTTGACGTTAGATATTTTTACGTTGATTTTCTGGCACATTTTACAAAGAGTATAGTTTACTAGTTTATGATGATTGTCTTAAGCTGATGCAATTTTTATAACTTTTCAGAGATATTGAGAAATTCAATTGATCCCGAGATCCTTAATTTATCAATTTTGGCATTAGTTATTTTTACTTTGTGTTTCCGATGAATGTCTTAAGTTGATGTGAGCAAAATTTCAATGCAATATTTATAACTTTTCCGAGATATTGAGAAATTCAGCGTTGGCCAGCAATATTTCTCGTCTCTGATTGAGAAGTGCTTGTAATTAGAAATGGCCTGGTCAGTTGCGTCAGTTAATAATGTAATGTAATTATTGCGTTCAGAAAGTAAAGAGGAGTTATGCTCCTCTCTTCACGCTTTTTGCTCACTTATTTTTAGAAAAGGCTCATGAATTATGTATTCTGCGCCGTTCTTCAATCCGACGATCGATGCCGATGTACTTTCATAAATTTTCATACCTTCATCTAAAATATAATCAAGGCATCACAATATACAATAGACAACAAAATAAACTGCTCGTATACATTTCTCACTTCATTCATATCGATTTTGCTATTATCTAAAGAATTCGTTTTGGTTGATATTTACTGTTCTCATCTACGCACTGGACTGTTTGTCTAAGTTATTTTCAGGACTTACTTATTACTTATTTTCAGTAATGGTAGTTTCAGGAAGAATTTCCTAACGTTCTCATTATTTATGATGAATTTAAAAATACCTTATCAGGATCTGTTGTATTATTTCATGAAACGGGTAGTATTCTCCGTAAACCAGGAAGTGGTAGACCAGTCAAACGTACTTAGGACGCTATTAACACGGCCCAAGGAATCTTTTCTGCGATGTTTATCACAGCAAATTAATTTATCGGTAGGAACATGCCGCAAGTAATATAACCTCTATGTGTTACCAACTTAAATTTTTAAAAATAAAAAATCATGCACACTTAAGATTTTTTTAATGAACATACTTTACTTGTTGGGCTTGGCATCAGGGCCGTGCAAACAAGGGAAGCCATCAAATCTATCTTACTTGTTTGTTTATTTTTCTTTCGATATAGAAAGGGCGTCATGGACCTTCTTTGGAATGAATTTATTTTGGGTTTAAGGTGCATCTATAGCTAATGCTATTGGCGTCCCTCCTTTGGAACCGAGCCCATTATTACTTTAGTACGACCCTGCTTACATCTGCTGAAAGTATCGAAAAGAGTAATGTATCAAGTGAATTTAAAATAAATAACTAATATTGAACTCTGAAGATATTTATTACTTTATAAAAATCATTCAGTCTTAAAATAAACTCAAAAAAATATTAGCGTTCCTCATTTGGAACGCATTCTATTACTTTGGCACAACTCTGCTTAGACACTAGTGTTCGTGTGTGTATATACAACTGAGTTTGCTACCCCAAATGAAGTCCCCGACACTAACGCAATGCTCTTCCAACTGTATACCGCGAAACCACGCAATTCCTCACTATTTTTTCAAGAGTTTAGAAAGAATACTCTGAGAAAAAACTAGATAAACTGCTTACATTAATAATATTTTTCAGTGGTTGATTAACTTTTTTTTAATAACAGGGGCTCTAAAAGACACATTATTAGGAGTGCTGTGAGCTGATAAAATTCGATGCATTAGCATTGTTATCTCGGCAACTATAAGAGATAAATAGTTTCTTAAATTAGGTCAAAGTTGCGCATTTTAATGCTGAATCATTTGTTGAAAAGAAATTTAAAATATTCCGACTACTTTCGGAGATATTCGATAAAAACGAAAAAGTTAATTTTGGTTTTTATCGAATATCTGACTATATATATACAACATCTTTATTACAGGTACGTACATTATTACATTATATTACATTATACACAATTAGATTAAAGGGGTTAGTACGTCCCTGTCTGGGCTATCGACCATAGGTCTTTCTGCCCTGTCTCAAAAAATTTGTACGTCGAGTCGATTAACCGTCTTGATGATGCGATCTAATGAATTGATGTATCGTAGTGATGGGGTATTTAAATTTCGAAGGGATGTTTGGGTTGCGCAGGATACAATATTTGTTTAATATGGTGATGTTGTTGTGGTTAGTGGAGAATTTCTTGGCAATGGCCAATGTACGCTGGGTTATAGGAACTATTTGGGTAGAGTCGTAGAGGAGTGTATTGGAGGGGTTATGGAGTGGGTTATTAGGGTGTCGGATTTTTGTTAGCGTTCTGAGGGCGGATCTTTCTGCTACACGGAAGTTTTGGAGGGTGGGATGTCGGCATTGGGTAAAAATAATAGAGCTGTAATCTAACAAGGGGCGGCATATCGCTTTATAGATGTTTACGGCGGTTTTCACTGTAATGCCTTGATTTTTATAAGTAAGAGCGCGAAAATGCCGCGCCCTAGTTTTGATTTTATTTTTAACAGAAAGGGAATGGAGTTTGAAGGATAATTTGGAGTCAAACAATATACCGAGGTATTTACAGGTGTGGGATGGGGATATATAGGTATTAGTAATTTTTATTTTGGGCGATGAAGGAGTAATTTTATGGTATGGGATGAAAAGTTTAGATTTATTGGGATTGATTTCGAGACGCCATTTGGCGAACCATTTTTGCATGGAGTCGAGTGAAGTTTGAAGGGAAATTAGGGCAGACTGGAGGGTAGAAGCATGAGCTATTATTGCTGTGTCATCGGCAAATTGGAGAGGGTATAATGTAGGGTTGAAGTGAGAGGGGTCTGGATTGAATATATCGTGGCAATATAAATTATATAAAAGGGGAGAGAGAGGAGATCCTTGCGGGACCCCTTGTTGCAGGGAAAAGGATGGGGAGAGTGCTTGCCGGATTTTTACTTGACATGTTCGCTTAAGTAGAAATTGATTTATTAGGTTGATAAGGTGATGGGGTAAGTTAAGCAGGAAGCACTTGTAAAGCAACCCTTTGTGCCATACCGAGTCAAAAGCTTTTTTTATGTCTAAAAAGGCTACAGCGGACTTATGGCCTTCCAGGTGCATTGTTTGGAGGTTTGACGTAAGGATTGTAAGCGGAAGGGTAGTTGATTTACTCGGGAGGAAGCCAAATTGGGAATCAGGGATGGAGGAACTTATAACGTTAAGGATTTTTTGCTTTAGAAGCGATTCAAAAATTTTTCCAAGCACTGGGAGAAGGGTAATCGGACGGTAGCTTGCGACATCTGTGGGGTTGTTGTCAGGTTTTGGGGCACACACAATGATGCCCATTTTCCATTCTGGAGGGATGTATTGGTTGGAGTAGCAGAAGTTGAGAATTTTCAGGATAAGTTTGTGGATGTGGTCGGGAAATTTTCTGAGGATATAACGGGTAACATTATCGTGTCCTGGGGCTGAATTTTTCCCAGTGTGCAGTACTGAAAAATAGTCTGTCTCGTCAAACATGTCGTCTGGTGGAGGAAGGATGGGATTCGTGTCGAATGAATTATACCAATTGTTAACTGTCTCTAGAAAATCGTTGTCAAAATTACTATTAGTTGAAAATTTAAAAGTCTTATGAAAATGTCCTGCAAATGTTTTTGAAATTGTCACGTCGTCAGTCAGAATTGAATTGTCCGTCGGGTCTTTAATGTTATTGATATGAGTCGATGATTTATATCTTGATAATTTTTTAATTTGTGTCCAATACTGCTTGCCTTTGAGATCATTGATTTGTTTACAAGATTCAGCCCATTTGTCTTTTTTGTATTCAAAAATTAGGTTACGAATGTCTCTGTTTAGTTTATTAAATTTTGCTTTTAGTGAACTGTCGTCATAGAATTTCATGTCCCGGTAGATCTGTCTCTTGAATTTAATGAGTCGCAGGATGTATTTTGGGAGCGGATATTTGTAATACTGTTTTTCAAGTTTGGGAGTGTGGCGTGTTATGGAGTCGGCTAGAAGGGAATTGAATTGAGTGATCATGGAGGGAGTTATGTCCTGATCTATGCTAAATGAGTTCGCAATGTCTACAGACACTCTGTCAATATTACACTGTTGGAAGTTTAGAATATATTCAGAAGGGGAAGGTGAAGGCTGGGAGAGGGTGACTATATCGAACTGGATGGATAAATGATCAGAACCTAAATCTGGGATGAGAGTGGTGTTGTGGATTAAGTGGCGGATATTGGAGGTACATAGGAATATATCAGGTGTTGTTGCTTGGTTTTCATTCATAATAAATGTAGGAGGAGTTGGGATTCGTTGAAAGTTTGAGTTAGAAAGGAATGTGGATAAGTGACGGGATTTTGCCTTATTTACATTAAAGTCACCAATAATAATGGCGTGGTCGTACAGCGATGCCTTAATGAATATTGAATCTTCTATGGGAGAGTGAGGATGGATGTACACTAGGAAAACATGAAGCGAGAATTGGGGAAGGGGAAGGGTAAAGTGAAGACATTCATTGAGAGGGTTATTAATACGCGGCGGATTGGCTTTACCAAAGGGTAAGGTTGGGCTGAAGGAGGCAATGGAACCTCCTCGTTGATAGTTGTTGGACGTTGTCGATGGAATTTGTATAGATTTCCAGTTATTAAAAATGAAATCATCTTTAGTTTTAGATTCGACGAGGAGGTTGACATTGATCGGGTTATTTACAAGGTAGTGGAATAAAAGGTGGGATTTATTATGAATTGAGTTAATGTTAGAATATAGGAATCGCACATTAGCCATTGGTAACAGTAGCAGAACCAGTGTGTACTCCAGCTTTTGGAAAAACTGGGGGGATTGTGTTGGGAAATTTCAGGTCAAACATTACAACAAACATGCGGTTACCAGAAAATGAAACATGAGTGTCAATTTGATAAGAGTCTATGAATCGACTTCGTAATTTCTTGAGAAGTTCTTGTCTGTCTTTTACAGTTGGCGAGTTAATTTCATGCGAATAGGTGTCTAAAATGAAATCGTGAAGAGTGAATGATTGGTGAACGCGTGAGTCTTGTTTTATGGATCGGTCTATGTCAGCAGATTTTTGGTTAGTGACATGTATTTTAACATTTGGGATTCCCTCGATGGGCTTCGTGGGTCGCTTCTTGCATTTAGTAGACCATGCTGCATGGCCTTCTTGGTTACATGATTTGCATTTCTCAATTAGCGTTGTTGTACAAGCTGGGGTCGAATGTGGTCCCATACATTTGGCACATTTAATTTCTTCTGTACAATCCGCGGTTTTGTGGTTAAATTTGTTGCAAGAGTTGCATGGGATCGGGAGTGGTTCTGGAGCTTGACTTTCGACCACCGGGTAGATTTTGCACATATATTTAAAGTTATTCAGTAAGAGTTTCGAATAAGACTGGTGGCAAGCGGTGATGATGCGTACTAGTCGTGTTTTATTATTAGTGGCCTTTGAAGTTATTCTTTTGCAGTACCGGTGTGCAATTCCCAATAATTTTAACTCTGAGCTTATCGATGAGTCCTCGATTTCTAATTCGACACTTTTTATAATGCACGAGTAAGATGCACTCGGCTCGTTTTTTTCCCTCGGCGCGGTGATGGATGCTTCCGAAAATTTTGTGATAACATTTTCCGCTTTGAGCGTGTTCAGCTCGTTAATTATGCGTTGTTTTTCCGCGTTTGATTTAATTAGAAATCCTAACTTGGTTTTTATGATTAGAGCGTTTTTGTCGAATGGATGATTGAACCATATTTGTGCCATTTGCACACGGCTCTGCTCGCATGTTGTGTTGAAATGATAGTGGTGTCTAAATACCTGTTGTTTTGGTTATCTGACTATTATTGGTTATTTTGAAAAACCAAGAACACTTTTGTAAGCTCTTCTATAAAATAATTTTATTTTTCGTTATTTAGATATTCACATCAACTTTATTTTTTTAAATACGGACCTGGATTTTTTATTTTATTTTGGAGTAGCTTTTCATCTCCCAAAACTAATAATGTGTCACACTTGCCACTAAATTGTTATGCTACAGGAGTTATTTGGTGATTTTTAAAAATTGACTGAAACATAAAGTGTGCCTTGACAATAACAAAGATTACTTTTTGAAGCTCTTCAAAGAAATATTATTAGTTGTCTGATGGGACGTTTTATTTTTTATCATCATTAAGATAAATTAATTAAATCCCACTCTGATATCTTTTATGACAAATTTTGTTGGGTCTTGGCAAGGTGGACGACCCATATTGGTTTTATATTGTTTGGAGATAAAAAGGCCATTTTTTAAATTTGGTGCATTTTCGTGATTTTAGTAAAAAGCACATTTCTGTAACAACTTAAATTTTACTTATAAAATTGAATTAAAAAAAAAACTAATTTTCCGGATGATCAAAAAGATTGTTGTTGACTTTAATGAACATACGATCGATTTTATTTGGTATTGTATTTATTTTTTAAAAGTACATTTTAGCTGTGTTTCGGTGAATAATTGGTAAACATTAAGCTTATCACGTTTTTCTTCGTTATATTTAAAAGGGCACATTATCTAATTTAAGTCATTAAGTCGAAGATATTATCCGTTGCCTGTTCAAAGTCAATGCCTGCTCTTCAATTTTCAAAAACCTTCAAATAACTCCTATACCAAACAATTTAGGTGAATAGCTACTCAAAAATGTAATAAAAAATCCAGGTCTTTATTTTAACAAGTAAAGTTGATGTTGGTATCTAAATAACGAAACGCCGTATATGAAAAATAAAATTATTTTCTTACAAAAGCTTTAAAAAATGTCAGAAAGTAATGTGAGTAATAAAGTCGTAGAAAAATAGAAACCAAAATTTACTTTTTCGGTTTCTATCGAATATCTCCGGAAGTATTCGGAATATTTAAAATTTAGTTTCAGCAAATGATTCGAACTCCCTCTTATACCTACCGAGATTGCAATGCTAATGCATCGAATTTGTAACACCCTGTATACTACAAGAAAGTTTTTGGAAATAGTCCTATTTGTTTAATAACGGTATTCTTCTTGATTCTTGTTCTTCAAAATTTGAATCTTTTGGAACACCTTTGGCTTCAGGGAGGAGATTAACAAGATTGCAAAATATTGATACAAAATGAATCAACAAAAATTATGTTCCGTTTATAACAATAGTATATTGTACAACGAGCATATAACTCACCTACGGCTCGTTCCGCAAACATCGTTCTCGTGATTAATAGCCATTATATGCGAGTTGTACACTATACTTTGTTCACGAAAATTAAAATCAAAATTAAAATAAAAAAAAATCAGAATCAAAATTAAAATCGAAATTAAAGTTGTAATGACAATTACAATTGAAAAAAAATTAAAATCACTATTAAACAGGGTAAACAAAATATTATCATAAATCGCGTTCTGTGAATTAAAGCGGGAATTGTTTAATAACCATATTAAACACGCAAATGCGTGTGCGTGTTTAAGAAATTGAGTGTTAAATGTACCTCATTAATGCTGCCCATAGAATTAAATAATGCGCACATTATAACATTTTCGTGAACAAAAAATATTATTGTTATAAAAGAGACTTTGTGTGTTATACGGTATATTTAACGAAAATTTACGAAAACAATACTTTCTCGTACCTTGTACGGATATATTTTTAATGGATAACCAGATTAAAGAAAAAAAAACGAGCAACGAGGAACTTTGACATTCCATTGTTTCTCGGTTTTCTGTTGATTCCTTTTGATCGAATGACCAGATTTTAAAAACTCTTTCACCTGTGAATTGCCGAAAACATGGAAATAACTCTTGAATGGATGACCAGATTTTTTAAATTCTTCAAACTAAACGTTGCACTCATCAAGTAGAAAAGGTTAAAAGGACAAAACTAAATTGACATTGAATTGTTTCTTTGTGGACAGCTTTTGATCTGATGTCAAAAATTTTCTTACCAATGAATTGCAATTGTCGAATACATACAAATAAGTCGAAAAGTTGAAATTCCTAATTCAATTTTTATCGAATTCTCGATAGCTCTTAAATGAATGACCAGATTTTAAAAAATCTTCAAACAAAATGTTGCACCCATCAAGTAGATAAGAATAAGATGCAAAAAGGAAATTCGACATTTAATGGTTTTTCGGGTTTTTTGCAATAGCTATTGAATGTAAAAATTATTTCGCCAGTGAATTGCAAGTTTTGAATACATACAAATAAGCCGAAAAGCTGAAATTCGTAATTCCTAACAGCTCTTGATAGGATGACCAGATTTTAAAAATTCTTTAAACAAAACGATGCACTCATCGAATAGATATAGATAAATGGAAAAAGTAAATTCGATATTCAATCATTTTTCTGTTTTTGGCTAGCTCTTGAACGGATGATCAGATTTTTAAAATTCTTCAAACAAAACGTTGCACTCATCACGTAGATACAAATTAGAGGAAAACATTAAGGGCAATTAATTGTTTTTCGGTTTTCTGTGTATAGCTTTTGATCTGATGACCAGATTTTAAAAATTCTCGTGCCAATGGGTTGCTATTGTCGAATACATGCAAATAAGGCGAAAAGTTGAAATTCGTACTTCAATTTGTGTATTGGATTTTCGATGATAGCTCTTGAATGGATGACCAGATTTTAAAAATGCTTCAAACCACATCTTGAATAAGGATAAAAGGAAGAAGTCAATTCTATTGTTTTTTGTTTTGGTTTTGACGATAGCTTTTGAATGGATAAATAGATTTATAAAATTCTTCATACAAAACGTTGCCTCCATCAAGTAGATAAGGATAAGAGGGAAAAGTTAATTTGATATTGAATTGTATTTCGTTTTTTGCTGACAACTCTTGAATGCATCAACAGATTTCAAACATTCTTTCGCCAAAGAATTGCAATTATTGAATACATGCAAACAAGGCGAAAAACTGAAATTTGTAATTCAATTATCTGTAGGATTTTTGATGATTGCTCTTGAATGTATGGCCAGATTTTAAATATGGTTCAAGTAAAATGTTGCACTCGTCAAGTAGACAAGGATGAGAGAAGAAAAAGTAAATTTGACTTTCAATTATCTTTTGATTTTTTGACGATAGATCTGGAATTGATTAATCATTTTTTTAATAATTGAATAATATTGCATGAAGACGATATTTTATAGTATTTTTATTTTGTAAGATAGTTTTTGTCATCTTAGAGATGGAAATCAAGACGGTATTTTTATGGTTCTTGAGTTTAATTTTTTGATTTTAGAAATATAAAAATATATAATACAGATTTGTCTTTTGAGAAATACACATCAAAATGATGTTGTATAGTAGTTTTTTTACGTATCAAAGCGGTGTTGTATAGTATTTTTTTGCACATCAAAGCAGTGTTGCATGGTATTTTTATATTTCTTCGAGTTTCTTATTCTCATTACCTATTATATCTAAAATTATTCAAAAGATAATGTTCTCACAAATTTTGAAGTATTTGGAAACAAATAATATTCTTAGCACAAAACAGTATGGTTTCCGAAAAGGGCGTTCAACCTGCGATGCGGTAGTTGACCTGTGCTCTCGAGGAAGCTATACTTAATTTTGACGCAAGCTGTTGTCTGCTACTTATCTCCTACCTTAGTGATAGAAAGCAGCTGGTAAGAGTAAATACCATACAATCTGAGGAAGCAGTACTAAAACATGATGTCCCACAGGGGTCTATACTTGGGCCGCTGCTTTTGTTAATTTATATAAACGATCTTCTTTAAGTAGTAGGAAATACCATCTTATATGCGGATGACACTATCACATATAGCAAGTCTATGAACCACTGATGCTGCAACATAACATGCAATCACAAATTGCTCTGATGGAATGGTTCATAGATAATTTATTATCTCTGAACAACGAGAAAACTTTACTGCAAATCTTCTCACTGAAAAACCAGCAATTAGAAACTAATGACTTTATTACTAAATAAACTATTTATTAATTTATTTATTTTTACTTGCAAGAATTGGGTTGGAGATGAAAAATAATAAGTATGTTAATAATAACTATGTGGTTTCTCCCTACACTATTTTTTCTTTTGTTTTTCATTTGTATAATATAATATAATTATTAGTTTCTTGTTATAGTGGATAAATAAAGATATTATTATTATTATTATTATATCATTTTCTTAAACTGAAGCTTGTTGGGGATTTATTATGCATATTTTTAAATTGAGTACTAATTTAATTAATCACTTTGGTCACGCAATGACGAATTGTTCTGTAAACCACTACCGATATCGCACTTTGGTAATAGCTTTCTCGAAGAATGCATTTCGGTTCTGTTTCAGTTTTACGTAACAACCACTTTGATGATGTACTTTCACGCCGGTGAAGAGATACAAGAAAATTGTCGCCGAACAACATTTCCTGGGCATGTCCGTGTTCCCATAATTGCGGTTTCATTTTTGTGCCATTTCTATTGTCACGAAATACCGTGCCGACGTTAATTAAAGTGAAATTAAATTAACCTGTAATAACTCGTAAAATGGCTCAAGTTACATCAGTAAGTTTAATTCGTACAGGATGTCCCAAAATATTGTCTAAATATGTGTATACATTTTTTAAATTTTACTTTTGTATTTTTTTTAAATTTATGTGCTATCCATACCTTCACCGTTAGACAACTTGTATGTAATTTATTCATTTGTTAATGCTAGCTCCCAATCCTCAACAACAGAACATACAAAATTTCGTTTAACGGTACAAATTAGCAACAAAAAGGTTACAATATTTGGTATAGGTTTTGTTGTAGAGTGCTTGGCATGCTAGCGTTGAACCAAAAAAATAATAATTTCTCCATAAATCGCAGAAATCCACATTTCGGGATATTAATCTCCATTTTTGACAAAGTTTGCAATTAGCCATAACTAAATAAAAATTCTTATTCTTATCACTAATAAAGGTAATTTCACAGTCAAAAGTCAAAAAAAAGGTTACGGGCACTTCTTCAACCCAGAAAAAAAAATTCTTCGTAAGTCGTGGAAATCCACACCTCGCGATATTAATCTCGATTTTTGACAAAGTTTTTTATAACTTTATAAAAAATCTTATTCTTATGTAATAAAGGCACTTTCATAATCAAAAGTAAAAAAGCAGTCTAGTAGCAAATACATATTTCATAGTTACATTGATACTAAAATTACTGATTGGCATTTCATGGGAAACATAAAAAGATAAAAAGTTTTTAACAATTTTTTTTAGAACTCGTTCCATCGGCGTAAAAAGTTGAAATTAAAAAAAAATTAAAACGGTTGAAACCTCTTTTCAAAATATTCATAGCGAAGCTTTTTGTTGATAAGACCGCCTTTTTTCTAAATTTTTAGAATTTTAAAAGAAAATTATGAAGTGTTTTTACATATCCCCAGATTTTCAATAAGAAATCATTTCCTAAAAAATTTCAAATAACCTAGTATATTGTTTTATTATTCACCTTGCATTAATAACGATTGATTTTGTATTTTACTTACATGTGGATTTAAACCAAAAACACACTATTGCACAGAATATTGTTAAATTAATTCGAAAATCTCAGATCGCACAGATAACACTTGAAAGCTGCAGTGTGAGTGAGTTACGTATTTTTTTCAAGTGCAATTCTTTACTATTGACCGTTTCCCCTATTTGAAATCTTTTTTTTATGAGTTTAACCCGGATATGCGCGCTGTCCATCCAGGAATTTATGGTCCTTTTGTCAAAATGTATTGCCTGCAATAAATCATTGAGGCAATACATTTTCCTCTTTGACGTTTGGCATGAAAGGTTTGGGCGGTATGTACGAGTACCGAGAAACACTTGGAGAAATTATTATTCATCTTATTCATCAAGTTATTAGTTTTTTTAGATTAAAGAAGTTGATTATGAAAGTACTTGTATTAGTAACAAGAATAATTTATTAAGTTATGGTGTGGATTGCTGCGACTTACGGAGAAATGATTTTTTTCTGGGTTGAAGAAGTGCCCGTAACGGTTTTTTGACTTTTGATTATGAAAGTACCTTTATTAGTGATAAGGATAAGAATTTTTATTTAGTTATGGCTGATTGCAAATTTTGTCAAAAATCGAGATTTAAATCGCGAGGTGCGGATTTCTGCGACTTACGGAGAATTTTTTTTGTTGAAAGAGGGCCCGTAACGTTTTTTTGACTCTTGATTATTAAAGTACTTGTATTAGTGATAAGAATAAGCATTTTTTTTTATTTATGGCAGATTGCAAACTTAAAAAAAAGACTTTTGAAAGGGGTGAAAAAATATAAAGGGTTAAAATTAAGGGTTGATTCTTTTTGTGTTATTAATTTAGACCTTCCCGAATGGTATGGTTAACTTTTTTTTCGAATTGCTTTTCTTTTCTCCGAGAACTGAATTTTTAAAATCTATTGCTGGATCTATTGCTAACTTCACATCCGTCTGCAATGGGTGGATATGCCAACAAAATATTTCACCAATATTCATGGCGCATTTTGAGTCAGTAATTTCATCCATGAGTCACTTGACTACTCGACCTATTGCGATGAGTCGACTCTTTGAATCAACTCTCTCATGCGTTACCCATTTCTGTTGTATATCATATCATTAAAATAATTCTTCAAATGAACTTCATCTGACATTTTCTTTCGAAATCTCGAGTAATTCTGTTATTATTATTATACTTCTTTTTGGCCTTGGACACATGTCCATTTGGCGGTGGAATATACTCCATCTACTCATAGATTGGACTTTTTTGACATCTTGAGCTACAGAAATCCCACTAGGTTGCCGAACTACTCTCGCCACAAAAAGTAGTACTTACGAAACTAAATTTATTACTAAAATTGCACTCAAGAATCTTACCGCGTAGGTGTGTAGTTGGTTCATCACATCATTTAGAACGTTCTCCATGACGGAAATCAAGAACAATAACAAACTGTCAATATACCAGTACCAACTTAACTTGCTGCAAAATTACATTTGTCTCATAGCCGTGTTGGTACTTTTCATTTTCTAGTGTTTATCACTAAATATGTCAAAAAAGTCGAATCTATGAGTAGATGGAGTATACTACTGTTATTTTATAAGATGTCAATATTTTGTATTGTGATAGATTTGAGTTGATACTTCCGCAACATTGTTACCATGATCGATTATAGAGTTAGTGAAAAAATAATGACTGCGAATAATGGCCTTTTGTGCGAAATCAATTTTCTTCGAATAATCGAATATAAAGTGCAGCCAGTGGTTGTCCAATTAAAAACGGACTTTATGGCCCTTTCGATGTACTGTATTAGGCACGGAGTGTAATTAGTGCCGGCGTTTATCGGCCCCGCGCGAACGGACACTAAAAAGCAAATAGAATTTTATACCGTGGCTAATTGACCGTAATTAGGTGCTTGACAATAAAACGTATACCGCTAAAATGGAAGAATTCGAGAAAAAAAGCATTCACAGTGACATCATTGGTTTAATTAATCCACGTTTATTTATATGGACAACAGTTGGTTTAGGGGTTTAACAGTACGTGATGTATGTACAAGGTGATCGTAGTATTTATCAGTGGCGTAACAAGAAGTGAACGTGCCTGTGTGCAAGCAGTGGCGTTACTTCTAATCGGGTTGGTTCCTCTGCAAATTGAATGGGACCACCACACAAAATTAATGAGTCTTTTGGAAACAGTTTTTTTTTGGTGAAAATATGTAGATCAACTATTTCCTATCTGGTGGATTGACAGAGAAAGGAATTTGGTGACTGAGACTCAACTGGTTCCAGAGTTATAGTGCATCAAAATTGGCGAAAAATTGCGTTATACTTGAAGAAAATTTAACGGTAATTAATGGTAAGAATCCTCTTGAAATACAAAATTTTATTAAAACTAAGTGTTTTGCGCAAAAGTTGTATATGTACATTTCATCAGTTAGAATGACAAGGGATCCCCCCGGTTAAGATAGGTGAAATGCCCCCTATCACGAATATCCAAATTATCCCAAAAATACATTTCTAGCATCGAAAAAACATGTTTGGTGGGATTAAAAAATTTTCGGCACCTATTGAATGAAAAATTGAAAAAAAAATCATGAAAGTAGGGGTTTGGGGGTCTTCAGACACAATTTTTTCAGCTGCTCTAACTCTGTGTAGACCTTAAAAATTCCAGAACCGTTTAAATCGATTTTACGTTATCTATTTATATGCTATTTTTAAAATCAAATTGTTATCACAAAATTAAATACGCATTCATAAAGTACAACTTGTGAGAAACATTTTGAGGCCAACTAAACCTCTATACTGCTCTTCGTTCTTGTGAACAAGCCTTTTGAAGATTTTTTGTTTACCTTTATCTGGTAAAAAAAAATCGTGTTGCGGTAAAATCGTTACAAATCGACGTAAAATTTCCCAAATTTTGGCATTTTGAAAGCTACAAATGCTTTGCAGAGTCACGGAAATAGAAGAATAACGGAAAAATAGATTTTTAACGGTGACGCATCTCTCGCAAAAATCCCAATAAATTCAAGGATTCAGATTTTTCAATTATATATGAAATAAAAAATAAAATTCCATGCAAGCGGATGTCCAGATCAACCAAAATCGATTTGAACCCTTCTGACATTTTTTTAGGAGGTTTATCCAGGGTTCAAGCGGCTGTCAAAATTGTATTTAAAAACCACTCAATACCCCACTTTCATGATTTTTTTAAGAATCCTTCATTCAATGAGATAAAAAAGAAAAAATGCAATTTTTTGCCTTCTAGGGAGGAGGGGCTGGTCGCAATTTCCAAATCACACCAAACATGTGTTCTAGACACTCGAAAAGTAATTTTTGAAGTGATTTGGATATTCGTGATGGGGCATTTCATCCATCTTAATCAGACGGACCCTTTGCCATACTTTGAACATATACAACTTTTTTGGTGTAACACACTTAGTTTCAATACAATTTTGTATTTTAAGAGGATTCTCACCATTAATTACCGTTGAATTTTGTGTGTCTATGACGCAAGTTTTTGGCCAAATTTGATGCACTATAACTCTGGAACGAGTTGAGTCTCAGTCACCAAATTTGTATCATTATCATTTTTTTATGTCATAAAGAGGTATTACATGTATGAATTTTTTACTCTGTCCCTTTTGAGATATTATACTTTAAATATTGCCAAAAAACAATTTTGGGCATTTTTGAAAAATTATACAAATAAAGGACAAAGTTCCCAAGCGTGAAACTTCTACAGCAAGTAGTCCTATAATAAATCTATCCAAGAATAAAAAAATTAAAGCTGAGTCTTTCTTTCTTTTAATAATTTTGCAGCACTAAAACTTCCGTTTTAAGTTAATTTTCAATTTATAGTTGTGAATTGTTTTCTTCACGTTCCTCACAAGTTAGGTAAAATGATGTAAGGACAAAATATCTAGAGCATCATTATGATAATTTTAATTTTTATTTTGTCTTGATATCTATAAAATTAACAGAGTTAGATACCAACATTAAATATTGTTCCCCCATCAGAACACCTACAGACCGGTTTCGACCTTTCAGGTCTCATCATTGTAGTTAGTTGCTGACGGGGAAACGGATATTACTATTGGTTCAGTACAGCATTCAGGCAATAGATTCCGCCACTTTTGCGTTTCTACCTTTAGAGTTGGATACATTTACGCAAAACTTGTTTTTGGCCGAAAATCGTTTACGGAGCCAACTTAAAACGTCCGCCAAAAAATATATGAGCCTAAACATTTTTCTAACTATAGTTTTGGACTCATCTTGGGGAGTAACTGGTAAAAAAATAGAAAAATCAAAAATGTTGAGCAACGTGGTCAGGGTGATTTCTAATGGATGACCCATCACTGTACACAAATTCGAGTGTGTGAAGTTGGCGTACCTTTTGGTGGAAACTCCGGAGTTTTCTATAGTTCAAGGTTCTTTTGAATAGTTCTATAGTTCTTGGTTAAACTCAACTTCATCTTAAAATAGCGCAGCGCTTATTTCTTCGAAAACGACTGAAGCAAGAAAATCGGAAAACAGCAACAAATGCTTTTGTTTTTTTTATTTTTAGTGTTTTTTTTTCGTATGGCTCTGTCAACTTTATGTTAAGATAGCACTGCCTTATTTTTTTTAACGGCTGGAGCAACAAACTTCAGAAAAGTGGCAAAAGATCACACGTTTAAGATGTGAGCGAAATGCCTTGGGTACGGTTGGAACAAAGAAAAAAAACGAGAATGGATGCCAAGAGTTTTTCCTTACTCTACCTTACCCTTTTAATTGATCCCTTGCTTAACAATAAAAAGGAAATGTGTGTAGGTTGGGTAAGACTAGAAAAAAGAAAAACTCCTCGCACCCTTTCTTGTTTTTTTTCTTCTTTACTCTAGCCTTATTAAACCTTAACGTGATTCATATTTTTTTCATATGGCTGTGCTAACTTTATCTTAAGATAGCATAGCCCTTATTTTTTGGAAAATGGCTGAAGCAACAAAATCAGAAATACAGTAACAAATAAGCAACTTCGAAGTTCAAAAATATGCCTTTGCTTTTTATTTTGGATGTTTTTTTCGTATGGCTGTGACTTAACTTTGGAGCTAGCACAGGCATTTGTTCTTAAGCTCTAGAATAGCCATTTTTTTTAATGGCGGGAGCAACAAAATAGGGAATACAGCAACAAATTTGTCGTTCAAAAATATGCCTTTGTTTTTTAATTTCAATAAGTATTGCTATGCCAACTTTATCTTAAGATTGCATAGCTCTTAATTTTTCGAAAACGGCTGGAGTAAGAACATCGGGAATACGGCATTAGCAACAAAAGAGCACTAAATTTATGTGCAAATCCCATGTGATTATGGTTAAGTGGCTGTGCCACCTAAATTTTTGTTTTGTATTGAAAATTCTATTTTGAATAATGAATTAACATTAAAAACGAATGCATTTTTTAAGTATTTTTTGTGTGATCTACTTCTTGTGGAGGCCCCGCAAGAAAAAAATGTCCAGGGCCCCAAAATCGGTCAAGAGGGTCCTTTCCTCTGCGTGATTTTTAGGTACATTTTTCTAGATAACTACTGGATGGATTTCTCTGAAATTTTGCGTACATGTTCTTACTAACAAAAAATAAGCATTAATGGCTGACGAATAAAAAAAAATTAATTGAATTCAGAATTATGACATGAAAATGTTTCGACTTATTTATATTTTTTAAAACCTCGCCACTCAACATATGGAAATAATCTCAGCCGTGTTGGTAGGTATACCACCTTTAAAACAAAACAAAAATCGTGATGATATCTTTTATAGCTTTGAAATCCAGTTTTCGTCACTCGTTACAATAAGGTCGAGCATTTGAAAATTTGCACTCGTCCTTGTGTCTATCCTGCAGTTAATTCATGAGGCCCTTTTCTGCCTAGTCCCTACTTGTAAAGTTGGAAGCTAGAAATGCCTCAATTTTTAGGCGAATGACTTCTTGGCTCCTTAAAACGTCGTTTCCCTTAAGGGTCTGTTTGACAATATCTGAATGATTAATTCCCATTTTTTGCAATCCAATCTGAGAAGACATGTTAATCTGGCAATATACTAGCGGCGCCAACAGCGCTTCGGACTAATTTCCACTTTTCCAGTAATGATTCCAAAATCTCTTTAAATATATTTGGGGATTTTGTGACGTAGTTATACAAACAACAAAGCTGATTAATTTAGCATAGATAGTGACAACAACTTTTTTTTTTGTTATTCAAATATTCCAAAGCCTACTATTTAGAAATTGAAAACAACTTTTGCTCCACCCTACTATAATATCAAGTAAGACTCTCGTTGTATTTGCATTGTGTGTTTTGAATCTGTGTTAGTGTGTTTATATATTTTGTTCATTTCAAAAACATTCCCTATTTTCCCCATATAACATTTACCTTATTTGCACAGTCACAATCGATACGCACAAAAATAGTATCGCGTATCGTGGGAAAACGTCTCGTGTCAATAAATAAAGTTAGATAATCTCGTAAAGATACGATCAATTACGCTGTAACCATGAGGCCCCCATCACTAATTTAAATTCCGTCCGGCCCTGATCGGCCGTTAATGTCTGTTGATTTTAACATTTGAAGATCTGAACAAATATAGGTTATGTTTATGCAGGGGCCGCGTTATTTGCCGTGCCGACAAAATAAACGTGCGCTATTAACGTTTTCTCTCTCCTTGTGTGTGTGTGTATATGTGTTATTGGTTTGACTTAAGTTGTGAACTCTATACGCCCGATTATATTGACTTGGATTACGTGTGACTGTTGCTTGTGATTGGTACCGCTGCCAGGTGTCAGTTTAAAGAAACAATTGACTTCGCTGGCGAAGACAAAATATAAACGTCGGTTTACAAACAAATTATAAATAGAATGGAAACATTCTCGAAAAGTATGCAATGTATTTTTAAAACTAATAGAATAAGTTTGTAAAAATCCAAAACCCTAACGTTTTTGTGTTTGAGGATTAATACAGGTGACTCCGACTCCACACCTCTGGTTATAATATTGTAAAATCACCGGCAATTTGTTTTTAATTAACGTGAGAGGATTTCTGTGGAATATAATTCACGTTTTAAAAATACGTTATTATTTTTATTTATAAAAAGACTGCTGCCGACTATAACACGTTCTTATAAACACCGCCATTTATCAAGACACTGTCATTTTCTTCACTGGATTAATGCTCATGCCTTTATAAGTAGACGGCGGGCGTAATCGTATGTAAGGATTATATATTTTTTGTACTTATTTACATGCACCTAAAGTGGTTACTTCTTTAGATGTTGCAACTGAATTTCAATGTTCAAATATATCATGCTATTATTAAGTTTGAACCATCTTTACAAATGCATCCAGATCACTGCAAATGGAACAGGTATAAATGAAGTAAGAAGTCTTCTTCGTGTTAATTATTTTGCTGTTGTGTCTAGCTACCGACGAAAAAATAAACAATTCTTTTGTTAAGATATCATTTTTTCTTTCACAAATTTATTTATTTTTGATATATGTACATTTTGGACAGTAAGCTCTTAAGAATAGACAAGGGAAGTGTTATAAATGCAAGTGTCTGATCCCGGGTCATTTTTTTGGAAACGGTTAGCTAGATGGAAAAATCGGCGAAGACATATTGTTTTTGGGGGCAAACTTTTTGAGCGAAAACGTTTTGGTGTGCGACCCCTGGCGGGTTAGGGCGGGGGTCAACTTTAAAATTTCTAATGGAAAATATGTCAAGTTATATGTCGAAAGATAAATAAATAAATAAATAAATAAGGTTTATTTACGGATTCTCCATTACAACAAATTCATAATTAATTATTACTTAAAACTAAAATATCGATTGATTACCCATTAACTACTTACTACTGATTAGTTTTAAGTTTTTGACAATCGACGCGATTATTTCTTCGTGCGTCATTGCAAAGAAATATAAAACTAGATAAGCTGCTATTAACACCATAATTAGTTCTTTGGAAAGGTATTCGAAATAATGGGCATTGGCAAGTTAACTTATTATCTGCCTTAAAATAAAAATTAATTTGAGACAGGATATCAGGACACTGAACATTTCCATTGATAATAAGATCTGAATAAAAAACGATTATTAATGTTTGTCAGAGGTCGATAGATCCAACCGGTCATGAATGGCGAGAAGTTAAAATTTGGGTACAAAATCTCTTTACCAAAATTTCCCACACACGGGTACTTAAAATCCCGTCCTGTGCTTATTTCTCTGGCTACACATGCGCAGAAGCACACTCTTACCAGAAAAAGCACAAAATGGGATTTGAAGTACCTGTGTGTGGGAAATTTTTGCAAAAAAAATAGATTTTATACCCAAGTACGATAATACCCATTAAATGTTCAGCTCAATTTTTCTCAGAATTTTTGTTATGCAACCTTATAATTTATTTGCAGGATCATAAAGGGAAGAAAAATCACTATCGGATTCCATTTCTAAAAATTTATATTGTCATTTAAATTTCTAAAAACGAAAGTTGGAAGATCAATCGCGCATATTGATGTGTATTTTAAAACATAAAGCCCGTTTAGTTCACTTTTTTTTAATATCCCACACGGTATATGACATGCTTTGACTTTACACGTTTTTATTCTTCATCTAACAACAGAAAAAAAGTGTCGAAATATGATTATTAGTGGCTGTCCAAACTCCTCATTCCGCCGCATCATTCCTTTTAATGAATTGTTGTGAATGCGTGTGTGGGCACGCAATTCAATCTGAACTAATCACCGAATAACGCAACCAGATACAACAAAAACAAAAAGAGTGCCGCTGGGAAAAGACTGGCGCGAAAGAACTGGTTTCGGCAGAAAAATTAATTTGAAGACAAAAACCTAATTTTTAACAGAGATATTAGTAGAATAAATCATATAAACATCAGTATGCTTCTTCCCACCCATATTCAAGCTGTATCCCTTCGAAATTGAAGGAAATGTGTGTGAAGATGTTGATATTATTATTTACGGTTAAAAAAGATAATATTATTTAGATAATTTACTGCATTTATTTTGAAGATCTTCAATGTTTTCAGGATGAAATCTAGATGAAATGATATTTGAGATATTTAAGGGATACAATTTTATTGCAAATGTTACGGTGGCACTTCTATTATTTGTAAGTACATCGAGTTCATTTTCCTTAAAAAGTCTCAAAACACACTTTTTACCATTTATGAACATTTCTAATATTTAATTTGAATATTGAATTTACTTTCACGATTTGTAGTCTACGTAGGTTTCACACCCGAAAATCAGAATCGGTGGAGGGCAAGTTTCCCTTAACCCTTAACTGGTGTTCCTATTTTATCGCAGCATTGAGTGCACTGCACCTCAAATTTTGCAATATTGCTAAATGTATGCAGTTTTGATTGCAGTTTTTGTTATGGTTAGCAGTACTGGCGGAACGTACAGGCAAAGCAGGCAGCCCCATGTAGCGGCCAAATTCAGGGGCGGCGGCCAGTCGGACGTTCAAAGATTTTGATTGGCAAGCAAACAAGAAACTATAAAAGATTCATTACAAAAGTTTAAAGTTGATCTAAATTTTAATTCATTGCGCTCCTACGCAACCAGATACACCAATAATTTGTTTCTATTTATTATTTAATAAGGTGTTGCACATTTTACTCTCTCAAATTCGAGTTTATAGTGCTGCCACTTTGTTTACAAGCAAGGTGCGTCAATTACTTTTTGTTATGTCAAAAATATGTTATTTCTAAGCAAATTTGAAAATTTTGAAGCAAATTCCGTGGCCGATAATTATTTTAGAATTTTTTTAATAAGGTGATGCACATTTCACTCACTCAAATTCGAGTTCAGAGTTCTGCCATTTTGTTTACAAGTAAGGTGCGTCAGTTATCTTATGTTATCTCAAAAATATGTTATTTCTAAGCAAATTTGGAAATTTTGAAGCAAATTCTGCGGCCGATAATTTTTTTTAATTTTTTTTTTTTAGTCAGGTTGTGCACATTTCAATCACTCTAATTCGAGTTCAGAGTGCTGCCATTTTGTTTACAAGCAAGGTGATTCAATAATCTTTTGTTATGTCAAAAATATGTTATTTCTAAGCAAATTTGAAAATTTTGAAGCAAATTCCGCAGCCGATAATTTTTACAGAATTTTTTTATTCAGGTGGTGCACATTTTACTCACTCAAATTCGAGTTCATAGTGCTGTCATTTTGTTTACAAGTAAGGTACATCAATTATCTTTTGGTATGTGTAAGATATGTTATTTCTAAACAAATTTGGAAATTTTGAAGCAAATTCCGCAGCCGATAATTTTTATAGAATTTTTTTAATCAGGTGGTGCACATTTCTCTCACTCAAATTCGAGTTCATATTGCTACCATTTTGTTTACAAGTAAGGTACATCAATTATCTTTTGGTATGTGTAAAATATGTTATTTCTAAGCAAATTTGGAAATTTTGAAGCAAATTCCGTGACCGATAATTTTTTTAGTTTTTTTTTTTATTAAGGTGATGCATATTTCACTCACTCAATTTCGAGTTCAGAGTGCCGCCATTTTGTTTACAAGTAAGGTACATCAATTATCTTTTGATATGTGTAAAATATGTTATTTCTAAGCAAATTTGGAAATTTTGAAGCAAATTCCGCAGCCGATAATTTTTACAGAATTTTTTTAATCAGGTGGTGCACATTTCTCTCACTCAAATTCGAGTTCATAGTGCTACCATTTTATTTATAAGTAGTAGTAGTAGTAGTAATTTATTGATGCTAATACAAAAAGTTTACATACGTCATTAACATTAACACATACAAAATAATAAAATACAAAGTATGGGGCTTTAAGAACTTAACAAATTAAAATTGTATATAGACAAGAACACATTAAATATAACTAAAAATTAAAATATTACAAAAGTATCATAAAATAAGTTATAAATTCATATTTATAACTGCATTTATAACAAACTGCCAACTTTTGATTTCCCTGTTTTTATGAGGCTCGAAGTCCACAGGTATTTGGTTCTTCTTCAGTGTTTTAACCACTCCGATTTTGTCCTCTAAGAGGGCATGTGCAAATGGAATGCTTATGTACCAGTTTTTAAGTTTCTATTCGTCCCTTTCACGTCTTCAGTCTATGAACAATTTCAATTGGGGTATTGAATTTGTTGTAGGGTCGTGGGCTGTTTCCAACCATTCACTTTCGTGAAGTATATTTGAGTCGCACATTGCACATATTCTGGAAGATTTATTTAAAATATACTGAAGCTACAAAGCCCTTTATTTAGTTTCAATTTCTCATCGATTGTGACGAATTCGCCTATAAAACGGGAGGTTTTACATTTTTTCCAGAAATTGATCAATTTAGCGTTGTGCTCTTCTAGTTTGTTGATCGTAAATACGTCAAAGCCTTCTAGTTTGTTGATCGTAAATACGTCAAAGCGTATGCATTTCAAGAGAAACTGGAACTCGTGCAACTTCTAAATATTACAATACCAGTACCAACGCCGGTTAAAAGTTCAAGAAAGTTTGTGTAGCCTGTTTTTTTTCATCTTATTTAATAAATTTATTCAAAATATATTCCGTGGTAAATCGATCACACGGTATGTATCGGTATTGTTCTACACTTGGTGATTATATTTTAACAATATGCAAGTTTATCTCTTTCTACGAAATCGCTGCCGTCGGAGGAAACAATTCAGACACGATCTAGATACGGCAATTAGAATTTCTGAAAAGGAGAAATTAGGCAAACTCCGTCACTTTTCAAGCGCATTATAATGCAAATCCGAGTCCGAATTTCTTCCGCGCCAGCGTTCACACACGATTACGATCTAAAAACCATTCATTCCTGACTTCGGGACTCTTTAAGGTGTGTGAGAAGTGACTCCTGTGCGTCGGACGATTAACGCTTTAATTCGGCCGTTGGAGGCGTTTGTTGTAATATTTTCGTGAAGTTGCCCATCAAGATTACGTTCAAGTTCTTCGTGAGAAAAAAGAAATTAACGATAAACGAGTTTTTAGAAATAAAAGGTTGTGTGTGTGTGTGCTTGAAGTACGCCCAACTCTTTTTTTAACACGGTGTTTTTTACACGATTTTGAAATCATTCCAAAATTATTTCATAATTGCAAAGTTTCTACGGTGTAAATTCTCACAGCAAATATTAATTGGACAGCTTTTTGCGGAAAAGAAGCAAGTCACACAAAATTGTCACCGAGAAAAATGCAAAGCAACGAATGTCATCCCTCTTAAATTACAGGAATTATTAATAATTTTGCCTCGGTAAATCATTTCAACATAATATTTGAAAATCGAATAAAAATTTTCTGTAAATTTTAAACATTTATCATTAGTGTTAATTTGATATTATGGTTTTGGCCGCCTTGTAAAGCAGCCCAGAGAACCAGTTCTCTAACACCTAAAATGAGAAATGCGATGCTTGTCGTTTTCTACAATCCAGGAGTCTTAAGAAGACTACAATAAACAAATTAGTTTTTTTAATCTCTTCAGTTTTTGAGTAAACTGGCGGTAAACATTATTAGAATTTAAAGTATATTTTTTTTTGTTTCATAATTTTGACGTTTAAAACATCACCAAAATAAAATTTTAAATATAAATAACTATTATACCATCAAAATCGGATTAATTTATGGCCACATCACAATTTTTTTAAATTTCTAATTCGAATTTGGATTTTTGACATGTACTTATAGACTACATTTTTTTATATACAAAACATTAATGAATAACATTATGTTTAATTGAATAATTTATTTCTTTTAATAAGACATATTGTTATTTTTTTCTTAGAAAGTTTTTTAAAGTTGTGAAACACTACATGTACGTAGCATGTCTTTTCTTGAACGGATTTCATTGGAATGAATATACCGTGCAAAAAAAGAGTTGGGCGTATTTTAAATGTTAGAGTTAATGCTCTGTTATTAAATATACATTACAAAACTTAAATGGGTGATATCTCCTTGGCGACATATCTTCTCAAAGGTAAACACTTAAAATAGATCAGTAACTATAATTTAATGTATGTAGGTGGTATCTCTGCAAGGGTACCAATTACGTTCACTAACGATGCGGATTATCTACTTGACGACATCACTGCATGAATACATATTTAGTTTACCAACATGCTAGATGCGATGAATCTCTGGAAGATACCTTTTACGTACGGTAACTATTCGCTTTATCTGGTTCACGACATCTCTGCATGAATACATATTTAGTTCTCCACTGCTAGACGTGATAAATATACCGATTATATCATGGTCTTTGATATTTGCTTGTATTTTGAAATTTCGATTTGAACTTTTCAAAAAATATCATCGATAATCAATTTTTTTTTTTAAATTCAACAATAATCATTCGTTATAAATTTCCTACATTACCATCCACAATTTCCTACCCGGATTTTGGATTATCGACTGAGCTTTTACTAAATCAAATTATTTATTGTAAATAATGAATTTGCCTAAATATATTTCAAAAGTAAATAATTCACCCTCCAACTAGACACCGCGGTGCAGGCTAGCGTTTGTACAACTTAAGCAATCAACTGCAAAAAGGCGAAGTTCTCTTTCGTGTGCCAAATGGGGACACAAACTGGCCTTGATATTTTGTTTTGAAATGGACCTAACGCTATTTTCCCGAAAATACACCTCCATACTTTCCAAATTATACGTTTACGATCATTTTTATCCTCTTTCTTGTATGATTAATATCTTCAACGGTAAAACCTCGCCGTGTGAACATGAAACTCACTTCCAATTAATATTTGGTTTGTTTGTACCGTGATTAATTCGGTTGTAAACGGCGGACGTAATCGATTTCCGTCAGAGATTTTTTTCCCACCTCTTCCTTGAATGATGTCTAATCCGTAACAATAAATTAGGTGCTTTGTTGGAGGAACCAGTTTTATGGACTACCGATGGATGGAGAAAAAATGAGGTGTTCGCGTTTTGACGCGCGGCGTGCAACAGTTCTCCCATTGTCGATTTTGACGACCGCTCAATTTTATTGTTCACCTGTTGCCTCCGAATGCTGCTTTTATTGTCCATAATGTTTGCGTTTGTGCTCCGAAAAAATACCTTCGATTTAAATGTCAGGCCATGAAAATGGTAAATAATGAGAGACCGCAACGAATGTTTCCATTCGCAATTTGCTTTGGTATTAAATCAAATTTGATGAAGATTTATTAAGCTGTAGAGAATATATTATTTCAATTCCAATCAAAGCTACATTTGGTTAAGGCAGTATTATGTAACTGGTGCAACAAATAATGTCACGGAAATGTTCGCTGTGAGTCTTACAGTACTGGAGATGAATTGGCTTGAGTATCCTTACTCATCTGACTGCTGCATCGCGAGTTGAGTGGGTTCGATTCTCTGCAGGATGGAACATTTTTCTGAGTGAGAAATATTCGCCCGGGTCCGAGGTCGTGGTGTTCGTTTGGCATTATTAATTTCTTCATTTCATTTCGAATTGATCTAATACAATATCCTAGAATTAGTGGCCGAACTAAGCAAAAAAAAATCGTACCACCGATTAAACACGCCTTTTCGCAACCCGAATTAGCAAAAACACGTTTTTGAAAAAGTCGCAAAGACTAAAAAAAAATTTAGAGTTCCATAGGTTGAGAGTACATTATCTGAATCTAATTAATGAGTTCAGTGATTCGCTTAAATAAAAAAAAAATCAACAAAATCACGTTTTACAATACACGGCTGAAGGATCTCGCGATCGACGCCCAATTAATAATTATTTTACCGGATCTATTTTTAATTAAAAATCGTGGTATCTATTTGTAATAATACAACAAAATTGATTGGAACATGCGGAAGATGAGAAATAATAAAGACAAGGCTTTTGCATAACGATTTGTTTTTAGTTTAAGATCGTGGACGGATGGCATTGCACTAGTTATAATACGTTGCGATGTTTCATTTGCGAAAATTAAGTAATGCCAAATTGGATAACGTTTATAATGGGTTTCGCGTGACCGAACTTCCAAAGATGTTTCATCATTTTTCGGTAATGTTCGTGTTTAAACTAGATCGTGAAGTCATTATTGAGTATTTGTGGCACAATTTACCTAAATAGGTGTAGCCTTGTACGGTTCCCTTGGAAGAACTTTTTTACTATAATCTTCAATGGGAAAAAGAAAACGGTTTAATTGGCGCCGTACAAATCATGGAGCCTCTAAGTACCTCGATTTACCATCATGATGGGATTAATTTTTATTAGAGTTATAATTAACCTGGAAAGGAGAATCAAATTCAAAAACAAATAATTTTGTCATATTGAGAGAGAACTGCTTATTATTTGTCTTGCTAAGTAAGTTACGGATTAATAATTTCAAAATCAAATACCTGTACCATCCGGGGACCCTTTTTTAAATGTTGAGATAGTGTAGTGATAAAAGTCCACTCATTAAAAGACTTCATTTTGCAGTTGCGAACAGGTTGAATATTCGTATATTCAGACTACTTTCCGTCTTTATTTAATTTATTTAATGCTTCTGCAACAAATAAGGGTTTTCAATTTTAATCTTCATGAGTTGAATTATCAACAAAACCGGCAAATAATTACACTAACCAGGGTTTAAATTAAAAGATAAGAACAGGCGTGTACAGGCTTCATAAGGTGTGAGCTACAGAATTTTGTTTCTGAGTTGACCATGCCTGAAAGAGAGAAACACAGCAGTGATATCTGAGATTAATTCATTTTTTAAATCTAATTTAATTTAACTAATCTAGTCTCATGGCGTAATAATATGCTACATACCTCATTTATCTCACAGCCAACTCTGAAACAAAATGTTGTGGCTCACACGATATATAACCGCGGTAACAGTAATTTAGGTTACAATCTTCATGAAATTCGTTCATACTCAACTTGTTAAAGATAATGCAATGGTACATCATCTTTAAGACGTAAACAACTCAATGCGCATGTGTCGCCGTGACGCCACGCCACTTATCGCAGTTTATACGAAGCGTGTCCACGTTTAAACAGTGTTTCGCAGATGTTTACGTCTTGTGGGACAAATTAACGCTGATTAGTATAGTGAATTAATTGCCTGATGTAATTAGTGATGCTAAATGAATTTAGAATAGTGAGGTGATAAGAGACACGAAGTAGAAGCGTATTAAATGTTGAAAGGGCAGGGGAAGGTGAGTGGTTATTATTTATGTATTTCTTTCTCAACTGACAAAAATGACTTATTACAGAGAAAACTGTAATTCAATTGTTACATAGTACTCTTAAATCTAACAAATTAATAATATTCAACTAACTAAAAATTATGGTATTTATATATTCTGGTAAATCAACTGATATAAAAATGTGCATTTAAAATAACCGAGTAAACGGGTTTGCAACCGGATAAAGAGGGCGATAAAACTCAGCTAGTGAATAAAAAGGTTGTGTAACGTGAATTTTTGGCAAACATTGAAATCAGGTCATATTTTGATCAATTTTGGGAAAATACTAGAAGCAACTTTATTTATATCCGATTATTTTTTATTATTTTATTATCATTTACCAATCTATTTCATCATTAATTGTTTCGCGCAGTTAATAGACCGTAAAAAGCAGAGTGTCGTCGCAGTGCAGCTTCAAAATTAATAAACTTTTAAGTTTACTCAAAAGCTAAAGATAAATACAATAAAACGAAATGTAGCCTGAATATATGAATATTCAACCTGTTCGTTAATCTGCAAGCAAAAAATTAAGTCTTACTAAGACTATAAACAAATAATTTATTGAAACAACTACTTCCCTGGCTAGTGCCACGCCGGATATTGAATGATACAAAAGAAATTTGCATGTTATTACTAGTACTACTAGCGAAATAACATTGGTTTAAGATCGTTTATTTCTACCCAAAGGACTAACTTGAAAATTAAACTAAATTGAATTTGAAAACTTTAAACTATAAAAACTGAACCCTAAAATATGTAAAAATTAAGTAAAAAGCCATCTGCAGACGCGTTTCGAGATTTATCTCTAAAGCTAAAGAGATTTCGACAAAACGTATGTGATAAATTGATCATTTCGGCATTCTCTATAATTATTAATCATATTTGATATAACTATTGCATTTTATAATCATAAATCAAAAATGACAAACAATTAATTTTTTTTTAATTTCAAATAAAAGCTGTTCATTTCTTTGTTATTTTCAATAATTCTTTACTTTTCATATTTAATAAATTATCGGAAAAAACAAAAACAGTCAACATTTTCTCAGCTTGGGATTTACAAATGAGGCTTATGTTAAAGTTTTATGTTGATACTTTGCGCATTTGAAAACTGTTTTTGGTTCAAAGAAACGGAAACCAATTACACGAATAATTTATTTTTTTTATCTTATCTGCATCTCTTTAATGAGTACTGAAAGAATTTGCAAAATATGGCCGTTCGTTCAAGAGTTATCTTGAAAAAAAAAACAGAAAACAATTGAACTACAAATGTTGTGCCCTATCTGCATCTATTCGGTGAGTACAACACTTTGCTAAAAGAATTTTCCAAATCTGGTCATCCGTTCAAAAGTTATCAAAAAAAAAACATAAATTAATTCAAAACGAATTATTTTGTTGGTCCTGTCTACATTTATTCGATGAGTACAATACTTTTCAGTAAGAGTTTTTAAAATCGGCTATTTTGTTCAAGAGTTATCTTCTCAAAACCATAGAACAATTGAAAAACGAATTTAGCTTTTATCTTATCTATATCTATTCGGTGATGAATTGTATACTTACTGAAAGATTAATCAAAATCTAGTTATCTGCTCAAGAGTTATCCTCAAAGACCAGAAAATAACTGAAACACAAAATAATTTTTTTTTGTCGAATTTCCGTTTTTGCCTAATTGAAATGTATTTAATGAGTACATTATTTGCACTTTTTCCTCAATAGTGCATGAGCAAACAATGGCATTGTTTAAACATTTAAAATGGCGAATTAGTGTTTTAGGAATGAATAAAAAATTCTGCTTACGCTTGAAATTAGAGGTAGTGCTATGGCTCCTTGGGCTTTACGTAACGAGCTTACGATACTATGATAAATTCAGAACTTAGAGACGAATTAAATTATCTAAAAATATATTCCATTTGAAATAGAAAAGTTGAGGTAATTTCCGGCTAAACTGGAAATGGAATTTTTATTAAAAGTCCACATGTTGACGTACTTTAATCCCAAAAAATACAATACTAAATCTCATAAAGACAGATATAAAAATGCAAATGATATTTGGGGTCTGCCAGAATTTAGTTACACTTGGTATATAATTTTCTGGTATTGGATTAAAGAGATTCATTCTGGAAAGAAACGCTTAGAAACAATTGCGCTTGAAAATCGATGGATCAATCGGTATATCACTTGGTAATAGCTATAAATTAGGCGAATTCTAGTTGTATTCACTAGGCTTGAAGATTTGTGGAACAAAATTAAAATTTGATCCAATTATACCGGGTGGACCATTTAATGTGTTTTCAGGAAATATCTTCGAAACAAGAAACTTAAAAAAAATATGACCCAAACAAAAAATGATTGTTTTGAAGGGAGCCATAATAACATAATTTTGTTTTTTTCATAGATGGCGCTGTTGTCGCTAAATCGAGGTCAACTTAGTTTTTTTAAATGGAAACCCCTACTTTTTATGACAGAATCAGAGTCCTTGTTAAAAAATGAGAAGAAATCACTCAGCTAACTTTTTCGTCAGAGTGATAGATGGCGCTGTAATCGCGAAAAGAAGTTGTTGCATTTGGACGCTTGCGTATTCGAACTTCGCGCGCATGTGTGTGTGTGCGCGTGTGTGTGTGTGTGTGTGCCTGAACTCCGCGCCAGTTGACGAGAACTTATGTTGGGTTTGACTGCAACTGCAGCTAAAATATCAACTTCGGCATTCTCCTGGGTTACGGTGCGTCTTCGATGTCTGGTTCGTTTTAGGCTGCCAGTGTCCACAAATGAGTTGACGATCCGAAGAAAAGTCATGTGACTCGGATGATCTCGATCAGGATACAAGCCACACGCATCAAGTGCATTGCGTCTAGCTTCACCATACACGAAAATCATGTCGACCTTTTCCGCGATAGTATACCGCACCATTGTAACGTTTTCCCCGTCAATGCAGAAGACCGACTGATTACCAAACTAAATTTTCTTTTGTTCAGTCAAAGAAATCATCAAAATCCAGCTATTTCCAGCTATTTTTCAATTTAAAATTGTAATTCATGGAAATACGGCCGACGTCATGTTTTGACACACACACACACCACACACACACACACATGCGCGCGAAGTTCGAATACGCAAGCGTCCAAATACAACAACTTCTTTTCGTGATTACAGCGCCATCTATCACTCTGACGAAAAAGTTAGGTGAGTGAATTCTTCTCATTTTTTAACAAGGACTCTGATTCTGTAATAAAAAGTAGGGGTTTCCATTTAAAAAAACTAAGTTGACCTCGATTTAGCGACAACAGCGCCATCTATGAAAAAAACAAAATTATGTTATCATGGCCCCCTTCAATACAATCATTTTTTGTTTGGGTCATTTTTTTTTAAAGTTTCTTGTTTCGAAGATATTTCCTGAAAACACATTAAATGGTCCACCCGGTATACGATTTATTTCAGGAATTATGTGTTCGCAAGCAATGATATATTTATTTTTATTTATTTTACGGAATCCTCTTAACATAATAAGATTTACATTTCTAAAATATGTTACATACCAAATAATAGGAAAATTGTAATATTTTGTATGTAACTATTATATAACATAAAAAGTAAATACAATATTCAGTTACCAATGGTTCAGCCCATGTCAAAATATAAAAAATTAAAAAACTGAATGTTACTCCTAGTCTTTTAAATAAATAAAATACAACTACTTAATGAATAAAAATAATAAGTTTAATTAGAATTATAAGCGCTGAAAAAAAATATAGTAGAGTACAGGAAAATAAGAAGATCTTAGGATAACCTGTTAGGACGAACGAAAATGAAATAGACTGTCGAAATAAATAAGTATTTTATAGATTATTTAAATATTAAGGCTGTTTGACCAATTAAGTAACATAATCTCCAAATTTAAGCATGATCTCTTGTAAACAGAAACGATACGTACCCACTTTACGTGATTATAAAAACAGTATATATATTTAGATGGATTACAGGTTTAAAGTACAAATTAAAGAATAGAGATGAAGAATTTATTTAGTCAGCGCAAATGTTCAAATTGATGCCCATTTTGATCCAAACATTGCTGATAATGCGAAGCAATGGAATATCATACGTGGCGAATCATTTCATTATGAATTTCGTTGCCTTCTCTATCAATTTTCGGTTTCAATTGATCTAACGTTGCCGGTGTTGACTGATAAACCTTATCTTTGATGAGTCCCCTTAAAAAGAAACCCAGTGGCTGGAGGTCTGGAGAGCGTAGAGGCCAGTCGATGGCATATCTTCGCCCAATCCATCTGTTCGGCAGATTTTCATTTAGATAAGCTCTTACATCACGATGATAGTGGGGAATTGCTCCATCTTGCTGAAAATAATGGTCCTCTTCATCCTCAAACTGTTCACGATTACTTGGCATGACATTTTCCTGCAGAAAATTCAAGTAAGCTAATCAAAAAGATGAGTATTTTAACAATCGTGTAAAAACAATTGTTACAAGCTTGTGATTCACACATCCTACTCGAAGTGATTATGTTTTTAGACTGGGCAAAAATATAAAATCATTCTTAGCCTAATTTCACGGATGTGTCACACAAAGATCGAAATGTTGAGTATATTTAAAATCGTTTAAAAAAATGTTCAAAACCCATTCAAAAGTGATTTAGTGCTTAGGATTTTATAAAAATATAAATATATTCTTTCGTTAAATTTTGTGAAAAATCGCATAGAAACTGAGAAGATGCCAAACAAAAATGGATTAGTTTTACAATCGTTTAAAAAACATCCAAAAACAATTGCTACGAGCTTGTTATTCACACTACCTACTCAAAATTGATCGATTTTAAAGATTTTGTGAAAATATGTGAACATCCCTAGTCGAATTTCGCGAAAATATCACGTGAACTGAGAATTTGTTAGATGGAAAGTTGAGTATTTTTTCCATCGGTTATAAAATATAAAAACATATTGCTGAAATTTGTAAACCTACTGAAAATTGATTGTAAAAATACGAAAACAAGCTTAGTTTAATTTTGAGAACATCTGACGCTAACAGAGATGTTATTAAACAAAAACACATTACTACAAGCTTGTAACTCACACAAGCTATTCGAAATTGATCGTGTTTAAACTTTTTTGTAAAAATATTCAATATCGCTATACTAAATTAGTTAATAAATGTATTAAACTTTAAGTTAGACAGTTTTTCGACCATTTAAATAAAATTATTCAAAATTTATCACGAAGTGAAAGGCTCCACAATCATTTATTTAGTTTTAAAACCGTTTAAAAAATATTTTTCGCATCTTATTAAATAATATTGTTGTTAGATCGTTTTTGATTGAGAAAGTTATCCATTATTCGACCGAATCATTTTCTCCACAGGTGATATCCAATCAAATGATAGCAATTTGATTGCCCAACAGGTTTCAGCCAATGACGTGACGACGATTTTACTTTCTCAACAGTTTAGTTGTTACTATGGTTACGATTTGTTTTTTGCCAGCGAACTGCCGCAATTTCCAAATAGAAAAAATATTCGTTATAATTTAATATCAACAAAAAAATCTTTAGGTAATTATTTAATATGATGCGAAAAAGTGTAGTATTAAACTCGTGAGCTAGTTGGCCATTGCCACTCGGGTGAATTGCAACTTCACCCTCGTGGCAATGGCCAATTTCTCACTCGTTTAATAACATACTATTATTCAAGTGCTATAAGCTTATAATTTCTATGGCTTACTCATAATGTGTTCTATTTTATGATATTGTAAAAAGACGACAGCATTCCTTGGTCAAATTTGCAAAAATTCCACGTGAACAGAGATGTTAGACTAAAAGTTGAGATGTTTACAATTGCTCAAAAAATACAAAAACAATTTCTAGAACTTATTCAAAATTGATGTTTTTTTTTAAGATCTTGCAATTATATGAACACATTCCTTGGTTAAACTTCGCGGAAATCTAACGCATTGTTTTGAAATTAGAATTAGATTGTTTAAATTTAATTATCTAGCTAGTAATAAATTACAAACTTGAATTGAAAAATTCATTATGTGTAAACCACAACTACTTTTAATGTATGACCACGTAATAGCTGCCGTATTATTTGTGGTGAATTTTTCAATTCAGTTTAATTATGGATTATCACATAGTAACGGTCGCAACCATCCGCTTCAATACAAAATTATATAGTGTCAAGTGCTGCTAAAAATCTTGTTATTCTATGATCTATTTCAAATGTTAAGGATTTTTTTTTTTAAATGTCTTGTTGCACTACATTGCACAGAATTGCGAACGTTGGCTGCGGAACGCTCCAAACGCTCCAAATAAAAAAATTCCCGATCATTTGCGGCCAAAATCCTCCGAAACGTTAACCTTATTTTTTGAACGCGCATCTTTTCTGCGAGTTGTCAATTTTCCATACCCCCACCCCTTTGCGTAATGACGTAATCGCCATTTTTTTTAATGGAAACCATTTTTTTTATTTCACTAAATTTGTATTTTTTATTCCCTTTACGACTGTGTAATGTGTCAAATGTTCAAAATGCGCACCGTTCCTCTCTTGGAAAAAAGCCAATTGGTGATAAAACTCATCCCTTACATTTTGAAATATTTTTGGTGGAATTTGTCTCATTTGTTAAATCATAATTAGTTAAATCAATTTAATTTCTTAAATAAAAAAATAGAAAAAACAAAATATTTTTACACAGTCGTAAAGAGAATAAAAATGGCTACAAATTTAGTGAAATAAAAAAAAATGTTTCCATTAAAAAAAAATGGCGATGACGTGATTACCTATAGGGGTGGGGGTATGGAAAATACACAACTATCAGAAAAAATGCGCGTTCAAAAAATAAAGTTGATGTATCGGAGGATTTTAGCTGCAGATGATCGGGGAATTTTTTATTTGGAGCGTTCCACAGCCAACGTTCGCACTTTATGTAAAAATATAAAGGGTATTTTGTCTAAAAAACGAGATTTAAGGATTTAAAGTTAACTAAATGCGGTGTGAAATTTTAGTTTTCCACCTTTAGGTATTGCCTTTTTATAGTCAACATTACAACCCTTTGATTTACTTTTGTTCGGAGATACGTATTTTTAAAGTGAATTATGAAAAAGCAACACATTTTTAAGTAATGTTAAATATCTCGAAAATGCTTATATTTGGAGGTTGGTACTTTATGATTTTTTCACATCATTTTTTGTAGAATCCGAGTTTCTAATAAAAATTATAGCATTCTATTTAAAATAAGCAAGTTGGTGTTCATTGATAAACATGTTTAAAATAATCATATTTACCAGCTAGGTTAACTTACAAGCGACAGCAAAACAAATAATTCCGAAGCAATGCTTTTCAAAACTCCTTCAACAAGCCATAATTCACTATCCTTTACGAATCGGACCTATGTTGGTAAAACTTTTTTTGCTTAAAATGGCCCAAGTAATACACCCCCAACGTTTGGCAGATTCCTTCCGGGACACCCTGTATATATATATATATATATATATATATATATATATATATATATATATATATATATATATATATAAATGGTTGGCGAATATTGTTTAGTAAACTTGAAAGCTATTCTTCTATACGTTTTATAATAATTCAAAAATTAACATCAAGTAATCCAGCGTTTTTATTTAACTGAATGACTCATTATTTCTCTGTCTTCAAATGATTAGCATTGCCTTCTCTGCATTCAAGGAGTTAATCAATCATGGGCTCAATTAATTGCACTAATTAATTGCAGAGAAAAAGCGCATTAATTTGCGTACAATTATAATTTACAATCCTATAAATTAGTATGAGAAATAGAATAAATATCAACAAAGTGTCGTATTACAGTATAAATCATATATGCATTGTAGCAGAAAGTAATTCAAATTAACAATGGCGTCTAAAAAAATGCACAATGTTATGATCCTAACTACTACTTAATAGATGTTAACAATAAATTCATTATTGCAATATTTCTTCAGTTTACACTGATTTATTATTTTATTTACACTTTGTAAATCTTGATCAATTAAACATTTTACCGCCATCTAGTCTCTCAAGCACCGAAAACATAATAAACCGTAAATTTACCTATTAAAGAATAACATGAAATATAATAAACATACAATTTTAAACACAAGATTTTTGGACCTTGACGTAGACCTGATACGTTGAGGACAATTTTATCAGACTATTATATTTTTCAAGTCAGTTTGATATTTTTTTATGAGTATTATCGAATTTTTTGGAAATATAAAATGCGTTTGATTCTGTTACGCTAGTGAAGGTTTCCGACAATAATAGATATTTATGCATCAAGGGAGATATGGAATGTTTTTTTCCCAAGGTTCATAGGGTTACAAACTGAGGGCCTCTGGCCCGAGGTTTGTAAGTCAACCGAGGGCGAAGAACATGAATATCTCCCGCGGTGCATACAATATTTTATTTTTTAGTAATTCGTAAAAATATTCAGTATATCGATCTGCAATATGTATTTGCATGGTTGCTATGAGATTGTTTTAAATCAAATCGCCCGCATTTCATGAACTGACGTTTATTTATTTTGATTTGATTTGACGTTAATGCTTTAACAACAAACGTACAGTTGTGAATAAAATAGTGAACAAACCTGGGAGAAAAGTTTAATTCCTGTCTCGCTATAAAGTTGGTCGTGAGCAGACGCAAGATTGTCTATCTTCAACCATCATCTTAAGCGGAGAATTTGGAAATTGTATATACTACTAGCTGACCCGACAGATGTTGTCCTGTCTTAACTATGAATATTGAATTCGAATTGGTATAATTCATAAAAAAAAATATTCAAAAACATAGTGTTTATTATTGTAATGCTCTATGATACCCAACATTCTTCGTTTTATTTTCTGCCAACGTATTAAAATCGATACCATAATCATGAATTGAGCAAAGTAACTACTACGCTGCGCCGTCCTCCGTGCGTAGTCTTTTAAAATCAAGCAAGGTAACTGGTGACGAACGACGGCTCCGCTGCGTTGCGCTGTCGTCCGTGCATGGTTCATATATATTTATATATAGTAAGGCAGATAACTGGTGACTGACGACGTCCGTGTGTGGCCCATTGAAATTAAGCAAATAAACTGGTGCGTAAACCTTAAAAATTAAGCAAGGGTGACGAACTACGGTTCCGCTACGCTGCGCCGCCGACCGCGAATGGTCCATATATATTAAGGCAGATAACTGGTGACAGACGACGGCTCTGCTACGCTGCGCCGTCGTCCGTGCGTAGCCCTTAAAAATTAAGCAAGGTAACTGGTGACGAACGACGGCTCCGCTGTGAAGCGCCGTCGTCAATATGTAGCTTATTACTGGTGACGCTCATTAAAATTAAGCAAATAAACTGGTGACGAGCGACGGCTCCGCTGCGCTGCGCCGTCGCTTGTGTGTAACCCTTAAAAATTAAGAAAGGTAACTGGTGACGAACGACGGCTCCGCTGCGCTGCGTCGTCGTCAATACGTGGCTTATTACTGGCTCCACTGCGCTGCGCCGTCGTCCGTGTGTGGCCCATTGAAATTAAGCAAATAAAGTGGTGACGATAATGGCGGAAAACGGTTTAGGCTTGCTTATTGCTTCAAAAATTCATAATTTTTTTAATAATCAACGGATTTGAACTAAATAACAAAATTATTAAAGCTAAGAATGTAAGAAGTGTTGTTAATAATAAAAACATCTATCGCCAGTTGAAATATTTATTTTAGAATTTTTGAAATTCATGATCGCTTTAACGTGCAATTATTGCTTCAAAAATTTATAACTTTTTTAATAATCAACCGATTTGAACTAAATAACAAAATGATTAAAGTTAAAGAATGTAAGAAGTGTATTGTTACTAATAAAAACATGTATCGACAGTTGAAATTTTTTTTTTAGAATTTTTAAAATTCATGATCGCTTTAACGTGCAATTATTGCTTCAAAAATTCATAACTTTTTTAATAATCAACGGATTTGAACTAAATAACAAAATGATTAATGTTAAAGAATGTAAGAAGTGTATTGTTACTAATAAAAACATGTATCGACAGTTGAAATATTTTTTTTAGAATTTTTAAAATTCATGATCGCTTTAACGTGCAATTATTGCTTCAAAAATTCATAACTTTTTGAATAATCATCGGATTTGAACTAAATAACAAAATTATTAAAGCTAAAGAATGTAAGCAGTGTATTGTTTTTTTAGAATTTTTAAAATTCATGATCGCTTTAACGTGCAATTATTGCTTCAAAAATTCATAACTTTTTTAATAATCAACGGATTTGAACTAAATAACAAAATTATTAAAGTTAAAGAATGTAAGAAGTGTATTGTTACTAATAAAAACATGTATCGGCAGTTGAAATATTTTTTTTAGAATTTTTAAAATTCATGATCGCTTTAACGTGCAATTATTGCTTCAAAAATTGAACTAAATAACAAAATTATTAAAGCTAAAGAATGTAAGAAGTGTATTGTTACTAATAAAAACATGTATCGGCAGTTGAAATATTTTTTTTTTAGAATTTTTAAAATTCATGATCGCTTTAACGTGCAATTGTTGCTTCAAAAATTCATAACTTTTTTAATAATCAACGGATTTGAACTAAATAACAAAATTATTAAAGCTAAAGAATGTAAGAAGTGTATTGTTACTAATAAAAACATGTATCGGCAGTTGAAATTTTTTTTTTTTAATTTTTGAAATTCATAATCGCTCTAACATGCAATTATTGCTTCAAAAATTCATTTTTTTTTTAATAATCAACGAATTTGAACTAAATGGCAAAATTATTAAAAAAATTCTTAACCGCGCACAGAATCTTCCGCAGAATATTTTAATTCGTAACACCACCGCGAGCGACATTCCAACCACCAAGAGATGGCGCGCATATTATAAATCAATCGTTATCACCAATTTATGTATTTAAAGCCGACTTAATTGCTCATCGGATGCAAGTGTTACAATTGAGCTCAGTGCAGCATTTGCTGTTAATATTTTGTTTATATTTTTTTTTATAATTTTAGCTACTTATTTATTTACATTTATCGATACGAATCTACAGGGTAAGCCCATTAAAACCCATTAATAACCGTCGGCGCAAACAATGGAAAAGGAATAACTGATCGAGCGGTCGATCGCCGAGAGTAGAAAATTATTAAAGTACTAAAATCGCTATTAAAAAATAGGGGTTGGTGGTAGAAGGGTGAAAATTTAGGGTTGTATGTATTTTTTAATGCCGAATCATAAAAAAATAAAAATAAAAAATTTTGTGCAAAAAATAAAAATAAAAAATTTGCGGTGGACCACCCTTATCATTTAGAGGTATTAAAAATAGTTTACGTCCTGTTCTCAGACCTGCTCAATATACACACAAAATTTCATAAAAATCGGTCAAGCCGTTTCGGAGGAGTTTTGTTACAAACACTGTGACACGAAAATTTTATATATTAGATTTGTCAGGTAAACAGGAGCAGACATCATATCTCCCAAGGGAGATATAACTCATATCTCCCGTGGGAGTTATGAGTACGCTTTCATGGCTTGTATCCACGACGATAATAGTAAATATCATACTACTAAAAAATAAATATAATTACTGAGTTGGTACTATTACAATTATGCCAAACTACTCTATGACGGCAGGTAACTTACCCTGTAAGGTAATTGGTTTTACGCTAAAAAGACAATAAGTGCCCTTTGGGTCTCATGGGTCGTTGGAAGCACAAGGTCTAAAAACGCCAAACAACGCAATAGCGCTTGTCTTTATCGATTGCGAAGAGTTGAAAAAATGTCTCTACTTCCATTTATTTGGTAGTAACATTTATAATTCATGTTACTATTCTAAATAATATGAATTACTAATATTGAGAATAAAAGTGATCATCATAGGAGAAATTTCTATTGCAATTTTTGAAGACCACAGGTGGAAGTTGGCAAGTATAGAGGGCACTGGTGTAATTTTTACTCTTCTATACAAATGTTATTTGTTCTAGTTTCGTTTGTATGAATAAAAAAAAAACTATAAAATATTCCTTCTGGTTATATTTTGGATTTTCGCCTACTTCTAGCTTTATATAAGGCAGATTATTCTACGTGCATTTAATTTAATATTGTATGATTGTTATATTTTTTGGCGAAGCCAACATAGCAAGAAGATATTTTTTCATGAACCGCAAAAACTAATTACATTATATCCTCCACGATTTGTGATGTTTCGTTTACACACGTAAGTTCCATAGATCGATGAGTCGCTGCTTGGTATACCGCATGGCTCGATAATAGGTCCCCCAGCAATTCTTAATCTTTATGTAGTTAATAGATTTCGCCGTGGAATTTCTTTGTTGTCGTGTTGGTGATTCGGCTCGCTATCTGTCTTCTCGCCGCAGAAATTTCCATTTAAATGGCCGCCTCGCCGTATTGTGGACATAATTTAAATAAAAGCAACGCAAATACACCTTGCGCTCGGCGCGTTGTGTAATGCTTGTGCACACACTTGCACTTGCACGCACACAGACTCACAAAACACGGTACGAACACACATCTGGCAGAATTTACTAATGTCCCTCGACGGTGGAGGCTCTCGCAAAAAATCTATTAACGACCAATAAAAGGCCGAGAGATTTATGGCCCGTTCTGCATAAGTGTCTGCGAGTTTCATCCGTCCGCAAGCATATAATATTATTAATGGCCTATAAAGCGGATTTATATCAATTACCGACACGGTGCGACCTCGGATTCTCCAATTTATTGATTCTGTACCAGAATTTTTTTTCTTCATTTTGGTCATAAATTAATCTATAAATTTTGGTCTTTTTTAAGATGGAGCTAGTAGAATCCTAATGGGATAGCTAATTACTTAAGACATCTTTTATACATGATGGCCATGGAGCCAATATTTTGATATAAATAGCATTCGAAGTAGTAACGGTCGTCATCATCTTCATTAATATTTTGGAAGATTGTTTTGTGAATTAAAACAGGTTCTAAAGTATTTGTGCTCTCTATTATTAACCCTCTGGGTTTCAGGGGTCGTTGGAAGCACGAAAAACGCCAAAAAGTGCAATAACGCTGGTCTTTAGCGATTACGAAAAGGCCTGACAAAAAAATCTCAACAGCGCGATCAAAGGGTTAACATGGTAAAGTTCGTCCAAGAATGCAAGCAATATCTAGTTGTTTTCTTTGCCACTAAACTCCCTAAACACAACGTTAAATAGCAAGCGTTAAACGGGCTGGTACTACCCCGCAGCGTTGCCGCTTGCTCACATTATTGTCAGCTGTTACATCGCGTTTTTCGTTGCGAAGTTTACTTACCGTTGTTGTTATTTTATCGCATTAAAAATACATAAAAATACATCACTGTAACAAATTCACTAGTTTAAAAAGAGTTGGCAAAGATAGTTTTTAAAATAGAATGATACTTTTTTACACAGAGTTACATGGGAATTGATGATATACTCGTTTTCTATCATCTGTTTGTCGCGATCGAAGCGCCCCCATCAGTAATTATGATTACATGTACTCTTGACAACAATGTGGGGACTTTCATCCCTTTAAAATATTGCCTGGTTTCTTGGAAGGACTATATTACCCAGAATGCGCAAACGTTTTAAAATCATTCCCACATTTTATTCAAATGATGATCATAATTTAATCCATTTTATAACCTTGAGGAACTTCTATTATAGTGTCCGTACATGTTTTTATTTTTTTCGATATAATTATAATTTTTCAACGATGTATAATCGTTCAGATTGATGAGAAACCATTTGTTCCCATTTAGCGACTGAATTGCGCCGAATACGATAAATATAATCATTTGGATTAAATGTATATAATTTTCTTGCATTACATCCCATTTGATATCGATAAGTTTTTGCACGTGAGCGACAATCTCAATTTTCAATTGTGAAAAGAGGAAACCGCGGTTTTCCGCCTGCACACTGCATCCGCGTACTCGAATATCAAACTTGCCAATAAAGGGAAGTATCCATTTCGATATATAAAAACAACAGATACCATTTGAAGTTTTTGGTCATGTTTATAGTTGACCAGAAATTAATAATGAATTAGCTACCGTCCCAATCGTGGATACCTGTGGTTCGTTACACAGAGGCTAGGGTTAATTATCTAAGCTGGTTTATTGAAGATTATTTGAGGTACCTAATATAGAACTTTATAAAGTAATTAAACAAATTTGGCGTTGGCAATTATTGGATTTTGATTCCAGCGTTGCGACATTTTTAATATCCATTATGGATACCCGAGGTTCCTGGTACTACAAAAGCCAGGGTTAATTGCGGTTTGATTGTGGTTTACCTTTAATGATTAATTCGAAATTAATTGTGATGTTAATTGTATGCTCTGTTATGGATCCTTAATTTTCATATTGTAATTATGAATTCTCATGTTCAATTACAGCTTTGGCATTGACCACTATAGATGTACCGTTAAACGGCTTTTGGAATATTAAATAATTAACATAAAACGACATCTTATTAAATATACTTATATAACATTAGGTAAACAATACTTATGAAATTAAGCGTGGTACGATTCCTAAAATTATATGCTGCCCAAGTAAGCCCTCCGGCTTGACTTTAATCAAATGTTATGGTATAGAAATTGTTGTACCTTGTAATTGCAACTAATTTCCTCTAGTATTTCTAATAGTTACAAGGTGATATTGAATTATCAAAACTTGGATTTGGTATTTATTGTTAATTATGGTGATATCCTTTGTCATATACTTTGACACTTTTTTCAAATACTCCAATTGTGCATACGTAATACCATCTATGGCAAGTTGATCCTTTTATCATAAGAAGTTGGATAGAAGATCTTTGTACATATCAATTGATAAAAATTACGAGTAAAATCCTTTCTTCGTAGATTTTTAAGAATCGTTTTAATAAATGTGTTTTCTCGTAATATTTATCAAGTGTATTAACATTCACATAGCTCAGGCCACCAATATGCGAGTTCAGATTAAAATGAATTCTAACTAACCAGGAAAGAAAAGAGTTGGAGAAATAACAAAATTTTATTTTCCGACCTTTAACAGTTTTAACACACTTTTCCAAGAACTTGGTAACTCCTCAAAAAACTCTAAAATGGCCTCTTTGAGTTCTTTATCTGAAGAAAATCGACGTCCTCGCAAGTATTCCTTCAGATTAGGAAAGAGATGATAATCTGATAGTAATCCGATAAGTCAGGGCTGTAAGGGGGATGTGTAACTCCACAAAACCGCATTTGTTGATTTCTTCCTGAACTTTGTGAGCCTTATACACCCCGCAATTGTCGTGCAGGAATAAAGTTTCTTGGGCAATATTAGAGGGCCTCTTGCAACTTTTAAATTTTCAATTGTTTCTTTGTAGACATCTGCGTTAATTGTAGACCCCTTCTAGGTATACTGAATCCATTAAATGCCCTGAGTATCCCAAACATTTGCAGATGATTACGTCTTTACATTTTTGGGCGGTGGAGATTCTTTGTGCAACCATTGCATTGATTCTTGTTTTATTTCAGTTTTCATTCCATTACAATTTTGAAAAAAAGGTAGTGGTCAAAAAAAGCAAACTAACGCCGCACGCTGGGGATTTTGGGTGATTTGTGTGGTCAAAATATATTTTGATGTTTAATATATCCCTAACCTATCGTTTAACTACATCGCATTTTAGTGGTAGAGATTTTAGTTTTTTTTCACAAACAGGAGAGAAATGCGAGTTCTCAGCTATCGACATCGTAACAGAAGCCCAAGGGAAAGAAATTATTACAAATTTGTAGAAATAGACAAAGCTGCTACTTTTGATTCACGTTGCTACTTGTGATTGCTATTTTTTAATATCAATGATTTTAGACTCTGACTCTGATCACGATTAGTGAACATCGTAACACAGGTTATGCTAGAACTCGGTTCAATTTCAACCGTGTTACATTAACACAATATAATTTCCTTTGGAGAAACATTACCAAACTTGCCACGCATATTGATAATTTAATGTCCTTTGGAAATCAATAAAAATTTTAGAATTATTTTCACTTAAAAGTGTGATTATTTTAAAAAATTAACTTCGAGGATTATTGCACCAAATTCTTTGGGCACTTCATCGCTAGATTTGGGACGCAAATTGAGAATTTAATGTTCTTTAGAAATTCATGAAATCCACAAATACGCCTTTCTTACTTTTCGAGTAATTTTGCCTTAATTGTGAGAAGGTAATGATTTTACATCAAAAACTAACTACGAGCAATTGCTCAAAATTCGTACGGGGCAACAACGCCAAATTTGTCACTCAGATTAAAAATTGAATATTTTTTGGAACCAATAAAAATAAAAAATACGCCTTTTTCTAGTTATTTTGACTTAATTGTGAAAGTATGGTGATTTTACATCAAAAATTATTCGAGGGTGATTGCTCGAAATTCCCTCAAAGGAGCGATACCAGATTTGCTTAAAAAACGGAGAATTTAATGTTTTAAATCATTTAAAATCCAAAAATATATCTCTCCTTGGGATGAACATCACCAAATTTGCCACGTAGATTGACAATTTAATGTTCCTTGGAAATCAATAAAAAATCACAGTTTAGTCAACTCTAGCTTGTGAATTTTCAATAACCACTTGTAGTTTGATAATGATGAGCTAAAGTTGTCGAAACACAAAAAAGTGAATTGAAAAGAGCGATAAGTTTTCAGTTTGTTGTTTGAACCTAACGTAAGAAGTTTATCATCTGCATAATTAACAATAGCATGTTTATCATTCTGAATAGCTGTGGTTAGATCTCTAATAACAATATTTTATAAAGTAGGTGCTATTAAACTTCCTTGGGGTATACCAATGGACGCAACAAATCGCTCAGGTATTTCTAAAAAGACATAAGTAAGAAATTAATGTTTTGAGAAAAATGTGAAAAACATTAACAAAAAAAAAACAATTAAAAGAATTCACTATATTTTAACTACAAGTTCGTTAACGGTCGCAATAATCCTCTTCAAAAAACAATTATATTATTAACACTTTTGCACTCTGGCGGGATTTAACGCTAATTTGGTACACTTTTGATGTTTTATAGAGAACAGTTATCCAATTGTTATCATAGAGATTTTTGACTTGTGCTACTTTAGAGATACGTGTGCGAAATGTTGAAGATTACATTTTTCTAGACAACCACCAGCTGCCTGCGATTATTTAGATTGCATTCAAATTATCCAAATTATTAGATAGTCTTTGTATACAATTATGGGGTTTCATTAGCTTGATAAAAATATTCACAATTTCCAAATTATTAATTATCCATCAGTTTTATCAATTTTTTTTTATCAAGCTCCAGGTGCAACTAACGCTAGTTGCACCTAGGGCTGTGCAAAACAATCGATTAATCGATTAATAATCGTTTAATAAATGGTTTCATTATTACGCGAAAAATAATCAATTACTTGATTATTTAATTAATTGATTATTAATAAATCGCCTAATCGATCGATTAGTCCTGGGGTCTCCAAACTTTTTCCATCGCGGGCCATATATACAATTCTTCATACCCTAGTGGGCTAAGATATAATAGATTTTATAACTAATTTTGAAACCTGTAACAAAAACTCGTTATGGAATTTTAAAATGTGACATTTATGAAAAATGTAACTGCTTGTCGTTGAGGTCGCGGGCCGCATTTGGCCCGCGGGCCGTAGTTTGGAGACCCCTGGATTAGTCGATTGATTATTTTATCAATCGATTATTCGATTAATCGATCATTTTATTATTTGATTAACCGTTGAGTCGACTCTTAAAAATAATCAATAATCGATTATTGATCTCCAAGGTCTCAATTTTCTAGTCGCAAAAATTAAATAAAAACAATTCCAACAAACTCCATACTTTCAAAGTTTACTTCAAACAGAATGCAATTCATGCTCCTATATATATATTTGCCCAAAATTCAAAATATTGACACTTGAACTTCCAACAGTTGAATTCTGCGTGATAAACTATCAATAAAATAAGTTTGCCAATTTCTCTAACCTAGATTTTAAAATAATCACACTTGAATACAATTTACATTTTGAGAATAGACATTTTTCAAACCTCAAAAATAATACGAAAACAATTAGAACAAACTCTAAACTTTTCAATCTCACTTAAAATGGATTGAACTTTGTATTTCTAGACAAATTTGCAAACACACCTATCCCACATTTCGAAATAATCTCACCTGAACACCACCTTTGTATACATTTGGAAGGTAGACATTTTCCAATCCGCCAAAAGATAGAAAAACAATTGAAACAAACTTTAAACTTTTTAGACTAACTTAAACTAGATTGTACTTTATATTTATTCGAAAATTTGCAAACACTGCTAACCTATATTTCGAAATAATCACACTTCAACATTGTTCAATTTTGAGGTTAGGCGTTGCAAGTTGCCTTGAAAATGTAAAAAACAAGTGCAAAAATTTCCAGACTTTTCACTTTTACTTTAAACAGATTAGTCTTTATTTTTGTAATAAAATCTGCAATATTCCTGGCCCAAATTTTGAATTAGTCATACGTGAACATCCTCTGTTTTAATTGGGGGCTCGAAGCTTTCCGCTTCACCTAAATAATGGATAAACAAATGCAATAAATCCTATTTTTTTATTAAATTTACTCAAAACCGATGAAAGTTTTTTTTGGTGTAAAAATCTGTAAACATCCTAGGCATAAATTTTGAAATAATTACATTTGAACATCCTTCGTTCCAATTATGAGCTTGGACATTTTTCGAGTATAACAATATAAATATAAAATATAAGAATAATTGAAACAAACTTTTCAAATTTACTCAAAACTGATTTGCACACGGCACGCGGTGCAACCGGCACAAGCGCTCGCCTATACCCTTCTAAATTTAAGTTTCTCAAAATAGTGTTTTTGCAATTTTGAATTTCTAACTTATTTTTCTCTATTAATTTTGAACCTGTGGACAAGTTTTTCTGTTTGTATTGCGAGTAGAGGTGTGCAAAACAATTGATTAATCGATAAATAATCGATTAATCCATGATTTGCTTATGACTAAAATAATAATCTATTATTTGACTATTTGATTAATCGATTATTCGATCATTTGATTATTAAAAATAATCAATTATTCATTTCTATAATCGAGCAGCCACTATTTCACCTCCAATATTATTTCTGCACATTTCACTAATTTAACCTTAAATTCTAATTTGCCAATTTCAATGGCTCGGAGCGAAGCGCACCAGGTATGGTACTAGCGGTCCTAGGTTTAAAATTGTGTTCGCGCGTGGGTGTGGTGTTTGTGCTCATCATCGATAAATCAAATATTAAAATTTAGTTAGTGGCTCAACGGTGAAATATTTACGCCAAAAAAGCAAATAGACAAAAAGAAAAAAAACATTCGTTGTATGTATAAGTTTCACAAAAAAACATATCCACGTTGGAGGATTTGGACGACAATGTTCTTTAATAAACTCAGCTATTTAAACGTTTTACCTTCAGAAATAGAATGGTAAGAACCGTTACTATGTGGTACTTCATTACACAAATACAAATAATACATTTAAAAAATTGAAATAGTTACGTAATTCATAAATAATACAAAGATGTAGCTTGCACTACAATTGGAACCACTTAAATTACATGTTTCGATTCACTCCGGTGTTATAATTCAAATTCATATGTATTTTCATTTTGGTTTCTTATCATTTGAATTAAATAAAGACGCAAAAAACTTGGAATTATTCATATTCAACTCTGCAAATTTATTTGTGTCGTTCTCCATGGAAAGGGCCCATTCGATCATAATGGAGTTAGTATAAAATCTGATAACTAGAGACTAAAACATCATTTAAAACTTGCCCGAATTCCCCAGGTTCAAAATTGATAGAGAAAAATGAATTAGAAATTCTAAATTGCAAAAACACTATTTTCGAGTAACTTAAATTTAGAGGTACTTCTTGAATAGCAATTGCCATTTTTTTTGTCAATTTTGACAAAAATCGATAAAGCAGCAAATATCTCGGAAACTAGAATCCATGGAAATTAATACTTCTTCAAGAAAGAAGGTTTCTCAATTTTAATCTTATCAAGCAGTTTGTTGTAATTACTTTTATTCATTTAATAGGTTGCCATTCATCAATATTCAGCAACATTGACAAATTGCATTTCGGGTATCCCACAGTATCGATAATACGACCGCGGTGAGTGATATTTCAACTGAAATCATTTGTATGGCCGGAATCTAAAGGTTTTATATTTAAATCACAGCAGACGTTTAAACAATCTGAAGAATGCGAACTCTGCGTGCCGTCCTCCTGACTTCTTTCTGTTCTTCATGTTATTTTTTCTACTCGGAGCCGCGCGACGAGTAACTTAGGTATTTATTGTTGCTGAGTCGTCGAAAAAAAGAAAAGTATCATAATCTATATAAGGATCGCATCTATGTCCCGCGTGCAATTACACGTGTCGTCATTGTTCCCGCGGAGCTGGCTACGATGATAAAACGGGCTGGACCGATCATCTCTATCCCTTTGTTCTTCTACACACCACCACCTTCTCATTTTTTTCCATCTCCCAGTCTGGTTACCAACACACGGCCGCGTACAGAGAAAGAAGAAACATATCTCGGTTTGTATCTGCGGAATGGCTCGGGCATCTCTTGCGGTTCTCATTATATTAATAGACCGTGTGTATCCGATACACATTGATTATATTCCCAACCGGCTATCTCACCGCCGACATCTAGACGCGATGTATTATTTATCGTGGGGCTCATTTCCAATGAAAGGGTAATTACCCTCTCTCGATCCGACTCCCATAAACACGGCCATTCCGCATCGGAAAGCTTTTGTGCTGGATGCACTTTGTTTACCTTCAAAGTGTGAAATTAATTGCGTTTCTACGGAGAAAGCATCTTCCTCAAATGGGACGTCAGCTGGTATGCCACGACGGTACTCAAGTAGGGCACGGACGTGGTACCCCACAGGTTTCTACAATTGCTAATGGACTAGAACTGAAGATGCATTATGACTCTCGCCGCGTTCTGTCGCGCCGCGAATGCATCTCAGTGTGCGGTGTTAACATTGCTAATAAATACATCTTCCATTTTTTTGACGAGGTATTGTGTGATATTGCGAACATTTTCATTTATTTGATCGAAAAAAATGGTAGTTTGATATGCTTTGTCCAAAAAGGGATTTTATGCTCAAATCAGAGCCCTACAGGAGCGGGATTTTCAAAGCCCGGCCCGATGGTAAAACATCATGCCGGGCCGGGCCAAAGCTCGGCCCATGCAGGCCTCTAGCTGGTGAAATGTTCTTAATATTCGATAAATCTGATTATAATGAATGCAATGCATTATTTAAAGTCTGATGGCATTTTATGCAACAAGCACAAATTGATGCTTTTTTGCACCACTATGCAAGTTTTTAGCATGAGTGGAAGACGGTATTGGGAACAATTTCAAAATATTTCTTAGAAAATACAATTTTTTTTTTGAGTTTCTTGCTCAGAAACCGAACAGCACACTGTCATGAGACCCATTAAGGGCCATTCATTTTCATCGTGCGAGTGACATTGGCTGAGACAGGATTGACACAATCATATGCGCAAATTTCGGTTCCTTATCATTAAAGATAATAATACTGTAGACCATGTAATTGTCTTTGATTAAATTTGCGCTCTTGAAATAAACATATTTAGATGTAGTAGAAAAAATAATTTTCTATTCTACTACATATTTGACCTATAAATATTTATATTCGGAATTCAACAAGAATGACAATTATAATATTGTATAATTCTGCTATTCAGACTTCGATAATATACAAGCAATGTATTGTTACAATTCTGTCTGTATTGGCTATTATTCTTTTATCTTATTTAAACGACTAGAGTGCTGATGTTCGGATACCGTGTCAGCACTCTATTCATAATTCACATCAGTTAACTAGAAATCAAAAATTAACAAATTGAAAAATATTGCAAAATTAAAAGCAAACATTTCAAATTTACAATTAACGTATGGCGGAGCAGTACCTCTTTTTATTTTCTTTCTGATATCTTCCTTAATATCATTTCCCATAATAATGATAATAATGATAATTTATTCATGTTAAGACTAAAGAAACAGTTTACATAGGTCATAGGAAGTTGAGAAATGAGATGCTGTATATACTAGGGATGGGCGATATTTCACGTGTTCGTAAAAAAACTTTGAATTTTTAAAATCGCCCGGTTATTAACCGAGATATGAATATTTGAATTATTGTTATTTTCCCCTGAAAATTAACTGAAAAAAAATATATTTCTGGGAGGGTTAGAACAATGAAACTTTGGGAAATTATTGAGCGTTGCATTTGAAGCAGACTAGATTTTTCACTGGTATTAAAAAATCACAGGTCATTACTGTTACTAATAGGTCAATTTCACTGCTACTTAAAATCACTGCTACTTAAAATCACTGTTACTTAAAATCACTGCTTTTTAAAATCACTGTTACTTAAAATCACTGCTACTTAAAATCACTGCTACTTAATATCACTGTTACTTAAAATCACTGCTGCTTTAAATCAATGCGACTTTAAATCACTGCTACTTAAAATCACTGCTATTTAAACTGTGACAAACTGTAATTGCTACTTAAACTGTGACTGTTACTTAAAACGTAATTGTAAGAAGACAGTACAAGGTGGCATTTCTAAATGTTATTTAATATACATTACTTTATTCTCCTATTTTTGCAGGGTATTGTATTTAAATTTTGAATAAATGTTTATTGAAAAAAGACAAATATTTATAAAATTCCATATTATACCATATAAAATGAAATAAATTATGTACTTATGTACTAACAATTATTAATTCATTTATTGAGATTTTATAAAAACGAAAAAATGATCTTGCTCGGCGTGGAACTGAACCATAAACTCACTGTGATCGAAAGTGATGAGTCCGACGAGTTAATAAACCCAAAGTGACTTAAAATTAATTTTAATTTAAGATTCAGTGCAAATATCTAAACATACATTTTAAAATAATACCACGAAACTAATTTTGAAATAGCAAACTTAATGAATTGGAAAAATAAATAAAAACAATTTAACAAACTGAGAAAATCTCCTAATGCTCACAAATTAAAAAAAAATCTTCAAAAATCCATATCTTTATTGAAAATTGTTGAATTTTCAAGACCCAAAATGATTTTGAATAAGCTTTACTTCGGCCGCTCAGGATAATTATTTATGGAATTTTGTCTGAGCATTTTATTTTTTTTCTGCGATGTTTTCATTCAGGTGCTCAAAAAATTAAAACTAAAATTTTCATTAAAAACTGTGTTTTTTCCAAAAACCAAATTTATTTTTAATAAGCGATACTTCGAATATTGAGGATGATACTTTTTATGGAATTTTATATTTTTTCTGCGATGTTTTCACTCAAGTGCTCAAAAAAATAAAACTAAAATTTCAAAAATCCACATCTCCATTAAAAACTGTTGAATTTTCAAATACCAAATTAATTTTGAATAAGCGATACTTTGACCATTGAGGATATTGTTTTAAGGAATTTGTTCTACGTGTTTTATATGTTTTACTGCGATGTGTTCAAAAAATTAAAACGAAAATCTCCAAAAATCCATTTTTTGATTGAAAATTGTTGAATTTACAAAAACCAAAGAGATTTTGAATTAGCTATCTTTCGACCATTGAGTATGATTTTTTATGGAATTTTGTCTGCGCGTTTTTTATTTTTTTCGGCGATGTTTTCATGCAAGTGCTCAAAAAAATAAAACTAAAATTTTCAAAAATCCATATCTCCATTAAAAATAGTTGAATTTACACAAACCAAAATATTTTTGAATAAGCGATACTTCGACCATTAAGAATATTGTTTTAAGGAATTTTTTCTACGTATTTTATATTTTTTTCTGCGATGTTTTCATTCAAGTGCTCAAAAAATTAAAACGAAAATCTTCAAAAATCCATGTCTCAATTGAAAATTGTTGAATTTACAAAAACCAGCGAGATTTTGAATTAGCTATTCTTTGGCCATTGAGGATGTTTTTTATGGAATTTTATCCGCGCGTTTTATATTTTTTCTGCGATGTTTTCATTCAAGTGTTCAAAAAAATAAAACGAAAATCTTAAAAAATCCATATCTCTATTAAAAATTGTTGAATTTACAAAAACCAAAGAGATTTTGAATTAGCTATACTTCAGCCATTGAGTATGATTTTTTTCTGGAATTTTGTTTGCGCGTTTTACATTTTTTCTGCGTTGTTTTCATTCAAGTGCTCAAAAAATTAAAACGAAAATCTTCAAAAATCCATATCTCCATTGATAAATTGTTGAATTTTAAAGCCCCAAATTGATTTTGAATAAGCGATCTTCGGCCGCTGAGGATAATTCTGTCTGCACATTTTTTTTTCTGCGATGTTTTCATTCAAGTGCTCAAAAAATTAAAACAAAAATCTTCAAAAATCCATATCTCTATTGAAAATTGTTGGATTTACAAAAACCGGATTGATTTTGAGTTAGCGATACTTCGGCCATTAAGGATGATTTCATATAGAAGTTTGCCTGCATTTTTATATTTTTTTCTACGATGTTTTTGGCCTAGTGCTCAAAAAATTAAAACAAATTTTCAAAAATCTATATCTTTTTGGTTAATGAGTTTATTTAAAAATAATAATCGAGAACAGAGCAAATAATTTTTCAGAGGTAAAACCAAAATAGGAAAACATTTTTTTGATGACTTGAAAAAATGTAAAAACAATTTACATCGACTTAAAACACAAATATTTTCTCAAAACAAATTATGATGTTGTCAAAATCCAATCCTTTGGAAACAGAGCGAGAGATTGTCAAAATTTTCAAACAAAGTTTTTTCAATCTTACGCTCTGTTCACATAAGGTTATTGCGAAACTAAAAAAGGGTATTTGTATTTTTTTTCAGAATCTTATTTAGAATGTATTTTGAGCGAATTTGCAAAATTTCAAATTGTTATCAATTGTTTTTCATTTTTTTTACAAGCCAATAATGGTTTTAAGGTTTTTTAAATCCCACGTTTTCTTTACGGGGGTTTCTCTTGAAATATAGAAATGTGGTGTTTGGTGGTTTTTGCAGAATTATTATTCTGAATGCATTTTGTGTAATTCTGGAAAATTTCCAGTCGGTGATAAGTGTTTTTATATTTTTTTCAAGCTATTATAGTAATTTACGATACAAGTAACGTTATGAAGGTTTTTACATTACGAGAGAAAAGTTTGAAAACACGAGCGACGTAGAAGCGAGTGCTTTTAAATTCTCGAGTAATGTAAAAGCAAATAACGTTACGTGTGTCGTAACACGGTTTATTTTATCCTATTTCTATTTTTTTTTTATTTGAAAAATGTTTAATGAAATCCGTCAAAAAGCGAAGTCATGTTTGTTTACCAATACCTCCATAGCAACGAGTTGCGTTAAGATAATATAACAACACTAGTGTTGTTAAAGGTACCTTAACGTTACTCGTTGCTAAGGAGTTATTGGCATGATAACAGTATAGGATAAAATAAAAATATTATCAATTTTTTACAGCCAAACGCTCTGTTCGTAAGAAATTACTAAATTTGTAAAAAAACTGACCGAATTATACAAAAACGTCAACTAATGAGCCAGAACAACGTTACCCTATTTCAATTTTAAATTTTATATATAAAAAAAAAACTGGGCTAACTGGTACTATAGTCAGGGGCGGCTCGTTATATAAAGCCAAGGAGCGATGGCACTACCTGTAGTTTCAAGCTAGACAAGAATGTTTGACCGTTGAGACGGATAACGCGAAAACAGATTGCGGCACACGTTTGTACTTCCCCGAAACGTGAATTATGAGACACTTAGATCATTTAACAAAGATACATGTTTATATTGTATAAGTAGCTCTACCATCAACATGTCCACGAGCCGCCACTGACTATGGTTAAAAATCACGTTTAATCAATGTTAAATAATAATCTTTTTTCGGCTAAACTACCTGCTAAATACATCTAAATTTAATCCACTGAGTATTTTTTTAATAACATTAGAAGATTTTATGTATTAATAAAAAAAGTCCCATACTTTTATTAATGTTAATAATAAAAAATGAAAAATACCAAACTTATAAATAATTAGTCGTATTAATAAGAATATAATTAAGAACATATTTTTGCAACAACTACTTTCTTGGCAAAATATAAATTTGTTTATACAGGGTGTTCAATTTTAGTGAAGACATTGAAATATCTCCAAAACTACAAATCGAATAAAAAAAAATTATAATCAAAATTTGTTCGCCTCGGAGGGGACATCTAATGATACGACCCACTACCCTCAACCCCCTAGGGGGTAGGGGGTGAGAAAAGTTAAATAGGAACCCCCATTTTTTGTACGGATTTGAATACTCCGGGAAAAAATAAGAAAGTTTTATCTGAATTTTTTTTTGTATTCGTGACAGACGACGCTATTATCAACAAAATTCAAAATTGAATTAATTATAATTTTTTTTATTCGATGTGTAGTTTTCGAGATATTTCAATGTCTTCACTTAAATTCAACACCTGTATACATTTTTAATCAAGTCCCATACTTTTATTAATGTGAATAAGAAAAAATGAAAAATACCAAACTTGTAGATAATTAGTCGTATTAATAAGAATATAATTAACAAATTATTTTGAAACAATTACTTTCTTTGCTGATCCACGACGAATATTAAATTATGCAAAAAATCGCCAATCATATTTTGCGAAAATTAGTTTTCTTGTAAAAAGTTAACCGACAAAAACGTAAATGCATAAATTAGATATCGCAGGGTGAATTAGCAATTAGTTTGATAACATTTGGTCGGTATTTCCTTGAATGTCTAGATGTTGATTGATGCCCGAAATCGAAAATTGCACATGTTGCCATCCGAAAAATGTTAAATATGCACTAAAAAAACGATACATTATTTGGGTAAATATGCAAAATATTCATTTTGCATAAAATCCTCTCTCTAATAATAATGTAAACAAAGTTAGGCTGAGGTAACGTTACCCTGGCGCACGAAAGACTCAATTTCCTTGGAAAATATTATGGTACAACAAAAACTATTTGCGGTATTATCTAATACTAAACAATAATAAATTTCCTAGACATTTTCTTATTTTTCTTGAATTTTTTTAATGTAAATTTCTGGAGGTTGAAAAGAGAAAAAAGAACTCTATCAAATGAGTATAATTGCCATTTAAAAAAAATGTAAGTGTTATTCATCGCGCTTTTGTTTATAGCAAAAACTAAAATTGATAACTGCAAGGCGGCAGATAAGTAAATGATAAATAACTTTTATTTGTAATTAATAAAACACGTTTAGCTTAATAAACGTTTACAACACGTTTAATCCGAATAAACGTTTACAACCCGTAAACTAAAAACGATTTCTCATATTTTTATAATCCATTTGGGGGTCCAAAAATCAGATCTCGGCGTTTCGATCCCCAATATATTTACACATTCTATTCAAACAGGAACCACCTGGTCTATAGTGGGTTGGACCTTTCAAACTTCGGATGCCGACGTTTCGGACGGTTTTCGAGAAACCATTTATGTCCCAAATAATAATGATTTATTCATTTTTTTTCCGCTACCGGAAATATTATAAAACACGGCAAACGAACTTCGAAACAGATATTTGCAGGGTGGGTTATACATTTCTATATTAAACGATTTTCGTCAACACGTTTAAACGAAGACAACACGTTTAAACGCAAAAATCCGTATACACGTGTAAACGCGAATATCCGTTTAAACGTTTAAAAACCGCTTGCTAACTAAGAACACGTTTATCCATGTACACGTGTATCCGTGTATTAACGAGCCCTATTTCAAACTTGTTTTCTCTAAAGTGCATAATATTAAGTGAGCTGTATAGCATATTTCATATTTTCGGTCACTCTATCGGTGTCGGTACATATTAAAGTGGATTTAAAAAATAAACTTGTAGATGCGCTTTTGTTCTTTCGTTTTTAATTGTATTTTTCCACATAATCAACTGAAGGAAATAAAAAAAACATCTCAGACGTCAACATAACTGCTCATACATAATCGGTTGGTCTATGTCTTTCGTTTTTTTTTTATATTTTGTTATAAGAAAACTCAAATAATTAATCAATAATATATTCTCCTGCATTATTCACGACTGCGTTCTAATGCTCGGCTAGGTTTTCGATACCCATGTAAAAAAATACCTTTGGTTTGGAGTCAATTAAACGGCCGATTTTTGAATAAATTTGGTTTTAATGCGTATCGACGGCTTAGGTCATTCGCTGCCAATTTTTGAGGATCGGCATCAACGTTGAAGGAAATTTCCCGCAGATTATTGGAAAGAGGAGTTCCTTTCTCCGATTTTGATGGTATAATACTAATTTATATTCCGACTCGAAGAATAAACCGGATATGAATAAAAGTAGCAGCGAGGCTCGGGAATAGCAACGCTTAAGACAATAGATGTCGCCGCAGTGATGTGGCTATCTTAACGTGTATCAAGTTTGCAGTGTGCGAATGAGCATTGTTTTGTTGCAGAATCGCTTGATATTGTCTTAGAGGTTGTTGTTTTTTTCGTCGCAAAGTTGTTGCAATAGAGCTCCGTGATAATCGTATTCATTGGAAACGAGTGAATGACGTCTTCCTGGTGGATAGGACCAGGATGAAAATCAACTTTCGCACGAGGATTTGCTTATCTGAGCTTAATCATTGCTTTCTATGCTCTGCATTGGTGAAGAGGGGCTATTTTAACAATGTTAGATAACAAAACTACATACATCAAATAAATTGTGGTAAAAAACATAGTAAGTGTTTTATTCAGTGATTATATAATGAATTACCATGTAGTAACTGTCGCAACCATCACCATGATTAAATAATAGTATATTGTACAACGAGCATACAATGAGCATACTCAAACGATTTGCTCCACTCGCCTACGGCTCGTTCCGCAAACATCGTTCTCGTGATTAATAGTTAATAGTTAGATTAATAATTATATGCGAGTTGTACGCTAGAGTGGTTCTTATTTTAGAAGTATGTGAAAATCAATGGGACAACCCGGAAACTTGTTCGTATAGACAAAAAACTAATAACTGTAAATTTTTAGCCGTATCGAACTAGGGCCCTAGCCCTCTAAAATTTGAAAAAGTCGGTGTATTCCCATTTTTCATTTTGGTCCACCCTAATATTAAACGATCCACCCTTATGGCCAAATTATATATTATGTCCATAGAGGACGTTAATGTGAATCCAAGACGTGTTTATTTGTTGAAATTGGACTAAAATTGACGAAGTTATGAATGTTTTAACGCCCCTCTATTCATTGAAATTGAAATTACTTTATAACAGAGCCACGACTAAGTGAACCAGACGCTTGACGTCAATTGGTAATCCAATCTCGTTCTTATCTTTTGACATTTGGTAATATTAGTTTGATGCAGAGGTTTTAGTCTGCGCCACAGTCTGCAAGAGAGTAGAGGGGTAATTTTCTTGTGACGTCTGGCTTGATGTTTTCGGTGGCATTTTGTAACGAAATTATAAAGTTACTTTCAAAATGAGTGAAAGAACCCTATCTGCACATGAACTTTATTTGATCAAAATCAAAAATTTGGAACAAAAAACGAAATTACAGGCCAAATATCTAAAATATAGGCCACAAAATCAAAAACCCCGGACTAAAAGTAAAAAATGCAGATTGAGAATTTAACTAAAGGAAAATTAATTTGCCATTTTCACCCTTTGCTTAAAGTAAGTTTCCGACCAGAGATTCAAAAATAATAGCCAAAAAATAAAAAAAGTCACACAACAAAATCAAAAATATGACACAAAATCAAATTTAGACCAAAAATACAATATTCGGGACTGAACATCAAAAATGCAGATTCAGAAATTGAACAATATTTCGGCCGAAATAAAGAAAACTTAGGACAGAAGATCAAAAATTTAGACCGCAAAGTCGAAAATGCACGTAAAAAATCTAAAAAATTTAAACATTTTGACCCAAAATCGTAAACTCGGGCATAAAAATAACAAAATTCAGACCAAAAACATCGAAAATTTCAACAGACAAATCAAACATTTCTGTCAAAATAAAGGAAATGTAAGACAGAAGCTCAAGAATTTAATCTACAAAATCTAAAATACAGGTCAAAAATCTAAAATATATACTAAAAAAAAATCCACAATCGGAACCAAGAAATCAAAAATCGAAAACCCGGGTTTAAAAATAAAAAATGCAGACACAATAATCAATCATTCAGGTTAACATTCAAAATATAGGACTAAAAATAAGAAATTCGAGTTTAAAAATAAAAAATACCGACAAAAAAAATCGTAAATTCTAACAAACAAATCGAAAATTTAGGCTAAAATAAAGAATATTTGGGCGAATGATCACAAAAGACCAAAAAATTAGTCAAAAACCGAAAAAAAGGCCAAAGATCTTAAATATGAGCCAAAAAATTTAAAATTGAAGTAAAGAAAAATTTTTAGCCCCACAAATAACTCTTTGATCCAAAATAAGTTTTTGACCAGACACTCGAAAACCGCCACAAAATAAAAAAAAATACGACGAAAGAACAATATGCAGGTTACAAAATCTAAAATAAAGGGCAAAAAATCAAAAATTTAGACCAAAAATCTCGGAAATATTAACAAAAAATAAAAAAATGGTGATGTGGCCATCATGTTACTTTCTCCGACTTTATATTTACGTTTTCATGGGTTTATTTTCAATTGAAATCATATTTTAAATGTACATCGAGCGTTGCGTGAACTCGGATGAAACTGACGTTTAAAACGTCAAAATCATGAAAGATGGAAAAATTATACTTCAAATTAAAAAAACTAGGTTTACTCAAAAACTAACGAGATTTCGAAAAAAACTTATTCTTTAGAAGTTGTTCATTTTGGCATTCTCTACAATTATTATTCATATAAATTTGCTGTAACTATTATGGTTTCATAATTATAAACCAAAAATTAAAAAAATATGAATAAATTTTTTTTTTCGAATAGCAATGATTTTATGAAAAATATTTTCAAGCAAAAGATGTTCATTTCTTTGTCGTCTTCAAAGTTTGTTTAAATGTTTTTGTGATATTTTTCATATTTAAGAAAATATTGGCAAAAAACAAAAAACAGTTAAGGTAAACACCCACTTCCGGTGTACGAAATTTTACCAAAAGCTTTTCAGTTCTTTAGATTATCAAATAAGACGTATGTTCAAAGTTTCGTATCAATCGCTCTATTAGTTTTTGAGATACAGCGCACACAGGCAGACACACACACACACACACACACACACACACACACACAGACAGACAGACACACACACACACACACACACACACAGACACAAAAAAAAATTTTCCAGAAATTGTTGAAATGGCATCTAGGGACCCCAAAACGGATATTTCCGTAAAAAAAAATTTTGGAAAAAAAATCACGATCACAATACTTTCTCGTACTTCGTAACGGAGAAAGTAAAAAGTACGTGCATAATAATTAATCATTCAGGTCCAAAATATAGGGCCAAAAATTCGAGTCCAAACGAAGCAAAAAATCGAACATTTTAACAAACAAATCGACAAATTAGGCCAAAATAAGCAATATTTAGGTAAAAAAAAAAAATGGGGAAAACTGGCCTGAAAATCAAAAATCCCGGTCCAGAAATAAAAAATGCAGACCAAAAAAAAATTGAAAATTCAAGTAAAAGAAAAATTTGTAGCCCCAAAATTAAATTTTTAGCCTAAAATAAGTTTCCGACCCGTATATTTTATATTGTGTTATTATGTAACATATTATTTAGCACTATATTGCATCTCATTGTACGATTTTTGTGACTTGTGTGAACCGAAATTTTGATAAATAAATCTCAAATAATGCGCCTTTATAATTATCCAAAGAAAATTAATATAACTTTAGAATAACACAAATGGCTGCGTTTGAAAACGAATTTATTGGACCAAAAGAGCACTTTTTCCTGAAATTGCTCTGTAAATGTCACATTTCTTTCCGCAAATGCTTGAAATTTTGACAGATAAATCTCAAATAACGTGCCTTAAATTATTTTATAAACTCATTACAAAAATCATTTTGAGCCAGATTTTGGTTCCGTTCAAATCACTTGAGATGGTACTAAGTTCCTTGCAAAATCATTTTGGGCCAGATTTTGGCAATGTATTTTGGTTTGCAACCTAATCTGTATTTCCGTAAACTCGAAAAATTAGAAATTTATTCTATGAAACATCACCTGCAGCAATGGTCGAAGACAAAAAAAGTGACGTTTGAAGCGCTTAGAAGGGGCTAGAAGGAAGAGAAACTATGATCAAGAAATGGCAGCGAAAATGGTAATAACAACCCAGCTGATTGGAATAATAATACTGCCTCAGATCTGGATCAGGAAATTGAACCATTACCACAAGCACAACGAGAAAAAATTACATTGCTGTTCATCTTCTGATTACCATCGCTGAAGGATTAGGTCACAATGTAAACGATTTAATTATTATTAAATATTATTAATCGGTGCGGGCTATGCAATCTTAATCCATCATTTGACCCCAATGTTAGGATTATATTGCCGGCCATAAGATTGTTAGCAAAATTTTTGTTGTTTTAGACCGAAAAGTCAAATTAATTGAAGAATTTAATACTCTATTAACCAACGAAGGAACAAAAGCAAATTTTATTATCAACCTTTGAAGAGTATCACAAGAAATTTTAGTAAAACTACATTAATTGTTAATATCTAAAAAAGCACGAAATCACAATATACAAGTATGATATAACTAAAAAAAACATAACTCCGTCAATTTTAGTCCGATTTGAATAGATAAATTCGTTTTGGATTTGTATTAACATCCTCTATCGACACAATATATAATTTGACCATTAGGGTGGACCGTTTAATATTAGGGGGGACCGAAATGAAAAAAAAGGTAAAACCGACTTTTTCAAAATTTAGAGGGCTAGGGATTTTCGATATGGCTCAAAATGTACAGTTGTTAGGTTTTTATCTATACGAACAAGTTTGCGGGTTGTCCCGTTGATTTTCACATACTTCGAAACTCCCCTGTATATGCTAAAACCACTCTATTGTATACTATACTTTGTTCACGAAAATTAAAATCAAAATTAAAAAAAAAACAAAATCAAAATTAAAATCGAAATTAAAGTTGTAATTACAATTACAATTGAAAAAAAATTAAAATCAGTATTAAACAGGGTAAACAAAATATTATCATAAATCGCGTTCTGTGAATTAAAGCGTGAATTAGCGTGTTTAATAACCATATTAAACACGCAAATGCGTGTGCGTGTTTAATACGCGTATTAAACACGTAAATGCGTGTTTAAGAAATTGAGTGTTAAATGTACCCCATTAATGCTGCCCATACAATGAAATAATGCGCACATTATAACATTTTCGTGAACAAACTATGTTGTGGGTGGGCCGCGAGGATTTTCTTTTTGATTAATGTGTTGGTAGGGTAGGCAAAAAACTATATTTAAAATGACATCTATGGCACAGATATAACCATAAACCGTAAGAATTATTTACCGATACATCGCGTTTTCCACACGGGTGATTTTAACGAATATTATTAGTAAGGAACAATAGAACCAAATAACCATAAAGAATACATGTTTAGATCTTCATTGTGATCAACTAGCATAGTTCAGTGTAATCACCATTGCTGCACCAAACGTTACTTTATGCTTACTTAAAAGAAAACGCAGAAAATAATAATCCACACAAAACAATACAAACTGGTTTATGGCTTATGTAAAATTTATATGAATTATTACTGATTGTATTCCTTTTTCTGTTCTGTTCCAGTGCGCGCATGGCTCGGGATTTTTCGAACTGCAGGTCCTGGAGATGGCGAACCCTTTGGGGGAGCTGTCGAACGGAAACTGCTGCGGTGGTTCGGGGCGATCCTCGATGATGACGCGTTGCACCGCGCCCTGCAACACCTTCTTCAGGCTGTGCTTGAAGGAGTACCAGAGCAACGTGACCAGCACCGGTTCTTGTTCGTTCGGGAACACCTCCAGTCCCGTCCTCGGTAGGGATTCCTTCACCCTCGCCGACCCAGAAAGGGGGAAGCTCGTCTTGCCATTCACCTTCAGATGGACGGTAAGTTCACAACGTTTTAATTTACATTTTAACAGAAGAAAATATATCTATACGCAGTGTTACCAAGTCAGCGGAAAATCCGCTAGATCTGGCGGATTTTGAATCCGAATTGCGGAATAATTTTCGTTTTAGCGGCTGGCGGATTTTCTAGCGGAATAATGTTGGATTGTTGAAAAATCTAGCGTAATTTATTTTATATTTAAACTTTATTTTCAAAGAATATATTTTTTTAAGAGAAAAGGCAAAAACATTAATTTAAAAAAATTATAACGTGACACATTTAAAAATATTAAAGTTAGTTCTAAAGGTAGATTTTTTGTGTGTATATTAAAATAATTAGATATTTTTGTTCGTCTTCAACAACTTTAAATATTAATTTTTAAAAATTCATAACTCGTACAAAAATTGGTATATGCCCAAAAGCGAAGTTTATTCTAAAGGCAGATGTGAATATATTAAACAAATTGTGAAATTCTATCATGTCAGTATTTTTTATCGTGTTGGACAACAAACGTTAATTAAAAAAAAATCATAACACCCAAAAATGAACAAATTTTCAAAAATCAAAGTTAGTTTTAAAGTACAACTTAAAATATTAATTTTCAAAAATTCATCCCACGCTAAAATTTACACATTTTCAAAAATCCTAGTTAATTCCAAAGGCAGATGTTCTGTGAGTTTACTTACATTTTTGAGAAATTCCATCATATCAGTATTTTTTTTATTTATTTTTTGTCAAGTGTTCGGCAATGAACACATTTTCAAAAATCAAATTTAGTTTTAACGGTAGTCGTTCTGTGAATATATTAAAATATTTGAGGAACTTAATATTGTTTACGATTTTGGTTTTATGAAAGTGTTCGACAACTTAAAATATTAATTTTCAAAGATTCATAACTCAGGCAAAAATTGGCACATTCCAGAAATCTAAAGAATCTAAAGGCAGATGTTTTGTGAATATATTAAAAATTTTGTGAAATTCTATCAAATCAGTATTTTTTATCGTGTTGGACAACAAACGTTAATTTAAACCAAAAATGAACACATTTTCAAAAATTAAAGTACGTTTTGAAGGTAGTTGTTCTGTGAATGTATTAAAATATTTGAGGGACTCAATTTTGTTTACGATTTTTGTTTGTGTACGTGTTTGACTTAGATTTTTCGGCAATGAACACATTTTCAAAAATCAAAGTTAGTTTTAAAGGTATTCGATCTGGGAGTGTATTAAAATATTTTGTTTGCGATTTTGGTTTTGTGTAAGTGTTCGACAACTTAAAATAATAATTATTAGATTAGTGAAAGGTTGGTACTTCCTTACTAGTTTTTTATTTAATTTACAAATTAAATAAAAAACTATTAAGGAAGTACCAACCTTTCACTAATCTAATATAAACAACCTTAATACGACAATACAACATGAATTAAAATATTAATTTTCAGAAATTGACTCGTTTTCAAAAATAAAAGTTAATTGTTAATTTAATGTATTATGAGTGCGTTCGGGTTTTTAAGAAATTAAATCATATCAGTATACATTTTTTTTCTATTTTTTTTTGTTCGAATATTCAACTTAAAAAAATTATTTTCAAAAATTCATAGCTCACGCAAAAGTCTACACATTTTCAAAAATCCTTGTTAATTCCAAAGGCAGATGTTTTATGAATTTACTTCAATTTTTGAGAAATTTTTTCATACCAGTATTTTTTTTGTCAAGTATTCAACTTAAAACATTAATTTTCAAAAATTCATGACATCCAAAAATGAACACATTTAAAAAAATCAAAGTTAGTTTGAAAGGTAGTCGTTCTGTGAATGTATTAAAATATTTGAGGAACTCAATTTTGTTTACGATTTTTGTTTTGTTTAAGTGTTCGACAACTTAAAATATTAATTTACTCATTTTCAAAAATCAAAGTTAATTTAGAGGTAAATGTATTATTATTGATTGCCTTAGAGGTTTTAAGGAATTAAATCATATCAGCATTAATTTTTTTCTATTTGTTTCTTTGTTCAAATATTCTACAACTTAAAAAAATAATTTTCAAAAATTAATCTCACGTAAAAATTTACACATTTTCAAAAATTGTATTTAATTCTAAAGGCAGATGTTTTGTGAATTTACTTAAATTTTTGAGAAATTCTATCATATCAGTATTTTGTGTTCGGCCACTTAAAACGTTAATTTTCAAAAATGAACTCAATTTCAAAAATTTAATTTAGTTTTAAAGCTAGTCATTCTGTGAATGTATTAAAATATTTGAGGAACTCAATTTTGTTACGATTTTTATTTTGTGTAAGTGTTCGGCAACTTAAAAAAATCATTTTTAAAAATTTATAGCTCATGCAGAAATTGACATATTTTCAAAAATCAAAGTTAATGTTAAAGACCATATAAAAGGATTTTTTTTTGTTCGACAACTTAAAACATTAACTTTTGAAAATTCATAACGGAAAAATTGGCAGATTTTTAAAAATTGCAGTTTTATGGATATATGTTTTGTAAAGATATTCTAATTGTTGAGGAATTTCTTTTTTCAAGTACTATAAATATTAAAATTCAAAAATTCATAACTCATAAGAATGAAATACATTTAAATTTTTAAGCAATTCAGTTGTATTTGTATTTATTTTTCTTTCAATTTTTCATTGTTTTACCTAATAATATTCAGGCCTAATTCGTACGCCAGAAGTTAAATTTAATTGCTGAACGTTATGTTAAAATAAGACATAGCTTATTGTATTTCCAATTAGTAAAACAAGTGGCACGAATTTTAACAGGCTAAAAACTAACATGTTAAAATAATTAAATGTTTTCAGTGGAAAATATTTTAAATATGGTAGAAACCATGCATTTTTGGCAACAGATTAATTTAACGACAATTTTAAAAATGATTTGATAAAAAATTAACTCCGTAACAAAATTAGCGTTGAAATCTTAAATTATTGCAATTAGGGAATAGCCAAAACATTTGTTGTTTTCAATTCTAGGTAACAGATTCAATTTTAAATACTTGAAAACTGTAATCGAAGCTCAGACCTGAAGCTTTGACTACATAAATATTATCATAGGCCTGAAGATAATGAATAATGATAATTGAAGAATGTTTCTGAATTCTGTAATCATATAATTTTTTTATTATTATTTATAACATTGTTGAGTTTTGTAACATCGATATGTTTGTTTGATTTATTTCGTACTTTATTTATATTTTCTGGCGGAATTCTAGCGGAATTAGGTTTGCTATCTGGCGGAAATAGCATGTGACTAGTTGACAACGCTGTCTATACGCCAAAGTTTTTACTAAGGGGGTTCATTAGAAAATTCTATATAATACCTGTGTAAATGTAAAGTCTGGCCGCGCTATGAAGACATCTGAGGCAATTAACTTGGCGATTAACTTGGATCCGCAAATATGAGTTCTTTTTTGCAAAAAATACGGTAGTAATTTCAATTTTTAGCTAAAAAAAAAATAATTTGAACCTGAAAACCTGAAATAGTATCATTCCAAGTGGAATTAATAAATTTTGCGACCTTTCCAAAAAGTATATTTATTTACATGATCGAAGGTGGGATTTTTTACGAAAAAATTATATTAGTATTTTTCTAATACAAAGTCAATTTAATGTTAAATATGAATATGAAAATATTTTTAAAACTATTATTATGAAGAAAAAAAGGCTATTATAATGTAAAAGACAATTATTCGATCGCAAAAGAGCATTCGACGCACATATAAATCGACCTTTTGCAACTGCGACATAGCATGTGCGACTTTTTGTCGCTTCTTCTGGAACAAATATCGCAGCGCTTTTGTTTCGGCAATCTCGGAATAATCCACAGAGAAGAAAATGCTCCGAATTTTTTTTCTGGCACAATGATCACACGGGGTGTCGTACACCCCACAATTTTTCACGAATCGACTCGAACAGGTACCCCATTAACACTGACGTGTGAGCTCAAATAATACCTATCGGGGTCCACAGTAGAAGATTCAAACTATCTGTAGATGGAGTAACATGTCCCGTTTACTTTCAATTTCAGGGCCTTATTCAACGTCGAAAAAAGGCTGGGGTGTATCATACCCCTAGTGACTATTAAAGGTTAATCACCTCAGACGCCTTCATAGCGGACGTAGAGTATATTAAAGTAGTTTGTTAAGAGGAAGCAATTCAACACAAAACGTTTCTTCTTTGATTTTTTTTTTGTGGAAGCGATGAGAAAATTACTATTGCCGGGTCGAAAATGATTGTTTTAAAAAATGTGTTCCGAGTAATTTTTTGTAGAAAATTTGTAGTTATATGAGAAAATACGGCATGGGAACAGTTTGCAATGGGCCTAATTGGTCCTAATCAACGGTTGCTCCCAGCGCGGTTAGCACTCGTGTCCGTGCCAGTTAGCCGGGTCGTAGTGCAACTTAATTAAATGTCATGCTAACTCTAAATGATCTCTTGTTACACCATAATTGATCGGCATCTTAACTGTATCCTCATTTAGCCCGTAATTGTCTAATACCTCCACTATCTTTTCGAACGTTTAATCTTTGCTGAATCGAGCCCAAAAAAAATAAATAAAAGTTGACTATCGAACACATCCATATGCTTATACTAGACAGTGGATGGTACTACTTAAGTCTTGGTCATATTGACAAAAAAACTCTGGGTGGAAAACGATTCAAATAGTCAAAAACATTGACCGTCAATCGAGATAGGAAAATTGACATACCTACTTTCCACTTCAGCTTAATTAAACAAATTAGTAATATTAATACTTTAATTAATAATTCATGATTAATTTATTAACGGAAATCTCCAATTATATAAAATAGATAAAAAAAAATTATACAGGGTGTTCAATTTAAGTGAAAGACATTGAAATATCTCGAAAACTACACATCGAATAGAAAAAAATTATAATTAAAATTTGTTCGCCTTGGAGGGGGACATCTAATGATACGAAACTCGACCCACTACCCTCAACCCCCTAGGGGGTAGGAGGTGAGAAATAGAAAAGTTCAATAGGAACCCCAATTTTTTTGTACGGAATTGAATACTCCGGGAAAAAATAAGAAAGTTTTATCTGAATTTCTTATTTGTATTCGTGACAGACGCTATAACACAGCCCCACAAAAAAAAAGTCCGGATCTGTAGATCAGACATATGTATCCTTATGTATTTTTCACCGCTGAATCCGAATCCGAGGTCATAAAAAGGCCTACACCCCTGGAATTGGCCCCAGAGGCCGAAAATGGCCGCTATAAGGTGTGAAACGTGGATTCCGGGATGACGGATGCTCAGGCGAGGTCGAGATTGCATTCCCAAGTCAAAGCCGAATTCGTGGTCAAAAAAGTTTCGAGCCGACTGGGATTCACCCTTTGAGGTCGGAAAATGGGCGCTCGGGGGCCGGAAAATTTTTGGCCTCTACACCAATTCCAGGCCTTTTTCTGACCTCGGATTCTGATTCAGCGGTGAAAAATACATAATTTTTGGAGTTGTGCATTTTCCCACTTCGTTTTAAAAATAGAAAAGCAATTGCCACCAACTCAAAATTTTACAAATTTATTCAGAATCCATTCCTCTTTAAGATTTCATCAACTTGTAGAAACACCTCATCCTTAAATTTTGATATAATCCCATTTGTACGGACCGGAGTTAATTTTTGGAGTTGTGCATTTTCCCACTTGTTTTAAAAATAGAAAAGCAATTGCCACCAACTCAAAATTTTACAAATTTATTCAGAATCCATTCCTCTTTAAGATTTCATCAACACGTGGAAACACCTCATCCTTAAATTTTGATATAATCGCATTTGTACGGACCGGAGTTAAATTATGGAGTTGTGCAATTTCTCACTTGTTTTAAAAATAAAAAAGCAATTGCCAGCAACGCCAAATTTTACAAATTTATTCAGAATCCATTCCTCTTTAAGATTTCATCAACACGTGGAAACACCTCATCCTTAAATTTTGATATAATCCCATTTGTACGGACCAGAGTTAATTTTTGGAGTTGTGTATTTTCCCACTTGTTTTAAAATAGAAAAACAATTGCCACCAACCAGAAATTTTACAAATTTATTCAGAATCCATTCCTCTTTAAGATTTCATCAACTTGTAGAAACACCTCATCCTTAAATTTTGATATAATCCCATTTGTACGCACCGGAATTAATTTTTGGAGTTGTGCATTTTCCCACTTGTTTAAAAAATAGAAAAACAATTTCCACCAACCCCAAATTTTACAAATTTATTCAGAATCCATTCCTCTTTAAGATTTCATCAACACGTGGAAATACCTCATCCTTAAATTTTGATATAATCCCATTTGTACGGACCGGAGTTAATTTTTGGAGTTGTGCAATTTCCCACTTGTTTTAAAATGGAAAAACAATTGCCACCAACGCCAAATTTTACAAATTTATTCAGAATCCATTCCTCTTTAAGATTTCATCAATACGTGGAAACACCTCATCCTTAAATTTTGATATAATCCAGGGTTCAGACGATATATATCATCGGATATATATCATGATATATATCACGATATATATCATGATATATATTCGATGATATATATCATGGATATTTATGAAACACACAATACCAAAAAATTCCCCCGTTTCTCAAATATTCCCAGTTGCAGCAATATGAATAGTAAGTATTAGCTTTAATTTAAACTAGAGATGGGCGAAATGACTCTTTTTTTGTCGAAAAGAGTTGATTTTTGAAGTGACTTAAAATGAAAAAGTAATTGTGAGGAAAAAAAACTCAAAAAATAGGTCCTCACTTTGAAAATACTTCAATTTATCCCAGAAAACATAGTGAAGAGCAAAAAAGTCTTCATTTCAAAAATTTTTCAATTTGATGTCAAATATTTTGACATTTTAAATATTATTTTTTTACTATCTTGTAAGCAACTGTGTTTGTTTGCAATAAATAAATATAATATAAATAAAGTATGCACATTATATAATTAATAAGTCATATAAACATTAATATTAATGACCAAGAATAAATATCAAGAAGTTGATATATATCGGATATATATATCCGATATATTGATATTTATATAAATATCGGATATTTTCCGAACCCTGATATAATCCCATTTGTACGGACCGAAGTTAATTTTTGGAGTTGCATTTTCCCACTTGTTTTAAAATAGAAAAACAATTGCCACCAACGCCAAATTTTACAAATTTATTCAGAATCCATTCCTCTTTAAGATTTCATCAACACGTGGAAACACCTCATCCTTGAATTTTGATATAATCCCATTTGTACGGACCGGAGTTAATTTTTGGAGGTGTGCATTTTACCACTTGTATAAAAAATAGAAAAACAATTGCCACCAACCCTAAATTTTACAAATTTATTCAGAATCCATTCCTCTTTAAGATTTCATCAACACGTGGAAACACCTCATCCTTGAATTTTGATATAATCCCATTTGTACGGACCGGAGTTAATTTTTGGAGGTGTGCATTTTACCACTTGCATAAAAAATAGAAAAACAATTGCCACCAACCCCAAATTTTACAAATTTATTCAGAATCCATTCCTTTTTAAGATTTCATCAACTTGTAGAAACACCTCATCCTTAAATTTTGATATAATCCCATTTGTACGGACCGGAGTTAATTTTTGGAGTAGTGCAATTTCCCACTTGTTTTAAAATAGAAAAACAATTGCCACCAACGCCAAATTTTACAAATTTATTCAGAATACATTCCTCTTTAAGATTTCATCAACACGTGGAAACACCTCATCCTTAGATTTTGATATAATCCCATTTGTACGGACCGGAGTTAATTTTTGGAGTTGTGTATTTTCCCACTTGTATAAAAAATAGAAAAACAATTGCCACCAACCCTAAATTTTACAAATTTATTCAGAATACATTCCTCTTTAATATTTCATCAACTTGTAGAAACACCTCATCCTTAAATTTTGATATAATCCCATTTGTACAGATCGAAGTTAATTTGAATCCCAGAGATAAATCGTTCTCTCTTTCTTTAAAAAAAGAGGGGGAAGGTATATTGTATAAGTGGCTCTACCATCAACATGTTCCACGAGCCGCCACTGCTAACGAATACAAGTCTTTTGAGCGCAATGTTGCTGATTTTCTCTATATGTAATATAAAGTAATTTTCGTATCAGATGAGATAATGGCATAAGCAAAATTTGAAGGATTGTTTACTCCTGGAAAATGTAATCGAAACACATTTTTTTTAAATTTAAATTTAAGTAATTATCTTGACACCACTGTTGTACTTGATGCAGGTCATAATTTAATTGGTAATTAACAGCGTGAAATAATTTTAGATCGTCTGCAAAAAGTAAGTATTTTGAGTATTTCATTACTTCACACAAGTGTCGTTAAATAACAAAAATAAGATGGGACCGCAATACGAACCATCCCAGATGTAACATATACAGGGTGTAGTGGAACAAAACGGAACATAGGATTTTCAATGTTAATTTCTGTATACTGGAATATTATCTTCCCTGATCATTTTAGAGGAAACATGTAAATACATGTTTTGTAGAGTAAAAATTTCTACATGCAGTCATGCTATTATTTATTTTTAAGCATTCATAGAAACCCTGAAAAATGATAAAATAAAAATGATCATTTTCACGAAAATATGGTTGCCATGAAATTAAACAAAAACGGTGCGCTGTACATGTTTCTTCTAAAATGATCAGGGAAGATAATATTTCAGTATAAAGAAATTAACATTGAAAATCCTATGTTCCGTTTTGTTCCACTAAACCCTGTATACATTTATAAACGTATTCATTGATTTTAACAGTTTGATGGAAAGTCTATAAATAAATCGTATGAGATTAACCCGCCATTGGTGACGCAAATTTAATGGTGACGCCGGTCTCACGCACCGGGGTTTTCAACTGAAGATTTTTCGAAAAGTGTTACTAATAGTTCATGTTTTTTTTTTTAATTTATACTCTTTGGCAATAAAACAAAGATATTTAATCAATTTAAGCTCTGCACACCCGGTCTCCCAGACCAGTAGGTCACCATTGGCGGGTTAACAAAAAACAGTTTTTATTTATAAATCTGACAATAATTTGGTCGACAGCAAGAAAGCAATAGTGTCATTTCAATTCCTTCATCCAAATATCCATACTAATGAATGCCCTGTTTCCTAAATTTGTAGTATTATATAATTCAATCTTTACTCAATGTTATGTTCATTGATTTTCTAAAGTAGCGTCCGTAATTCATAAATAAGCCGCATAAAAACGTTTCCTAGGAATTTCTTGGTCTACGGATCCAGGTAATGGTATCGGGAGCGTTGACACTCCCGCGCACTCCATTACGGTAATTGAATCGTTCTGCGTTGAAATTTCGAAGCCCACGCAGAAAATTACAGCCTCCGCAAACGTTCCGTCCAGAGACCGTTCCCAGAAGTACACCAATTCAGGTAGCTCGACAACAATTATTGTCATTAGAGGCGCCTGTTTAGTGTTCAAAACAAATGCCTTTACACTGAACGTAATCTAAAGTCGCCTATGATTTTTGTAATTTAGTAAATGCTCAAACTAGGTGGGCTATGACGATATTTAATAGCCAAAAATTGACAAAACTTTAAGGGGCGGTATTATAAAATAAAGGTCAGTTAAATTTATTCGAAGATTGAAATTTAAATGAAGTTTGGTTATATGCAAAATACATGTAGCATAAATGTCAATTAAAATTTAATCGTCAATTACATTTAAATGACCTTTATAATACCTCATAAAAGTATTAAGCAACTTGTAAAACTAGTAGAATATGTTAAATATTAATCTTAAATTGAAAAAGTAGCACCACTCGATTTTTTGCTGATCACGTTAATGTCAAAATGCTCATAATTTCAAAATTTTAAAAATAAGTGATTCACAAATATTTCTAGCAATCGTTGCATTTAAGCATTTTTTGTAATGGGCAATATCGGACACTATATTGCCTTTTTATAAGATTATAGCTTATAAACTTTGATTATTCAATTTCTGCCAAAATTTATAGGCTTAGGAGGAATGGAACGTATTTTGCACTGACCAACATTTGGTCATTTTTCAAGCAGGTGTATTATTTTGCTCAATTTCAATATTGGACCACATTAGTCATATAATAATATTTTTATAAGCTTATATCATCCAATCGTAATCAAAACTTTGGTCATTCGAACAGCAATCAAAATTATAGGCTTTGGTGAAATTTGGAATTTTGGCCAATATTTGGTCATTTTTCAAAGATGTGTCTTTTAAACGGGTTAGTGGATGTCGTCAATCAATTAAAAATTACAAAATGAAATATTCAATCTTCAAATAAGTGAAACTTATATGAAAAGCCACTTTTACCTCAAAAACAGAAAATGTACATCACGAGATAGATTTGAATTATATACTTTTGAACGCATAAGACCAATTTTTATAATTCAAATGCCAACGACTCTTGTGATTTAAAAGTAAGCAATAAAACACTTCGTCTTATTGCGTAAATGAAAAGTATTAAAAATTGTATTATTATTATTATAAAAGCAGAAACTGCCTTGTGTGGTCTATAAATGAGTTTTAATACAATTGTTTTTCATCAAGTTTATGGAAAGGGTAAAAAATGCAGGTTGCTTCAAGTTTAAATACTTTCTTCACTTCGTGTCAGTTTATATTATTCAAACGCTAAAATATGGTTGAAATAATGGTTTAGAAAACAGCGTTGTTCAGGTTCAACGTTGGGATTTCTAAAATTACTCCCAAAGATCCATTGAGATTGTGACTTTTTTAAACACACAACTTACTGATGTCGATGATTCAAATTGAAGTTTGAGGTATAATTTAATGATTTCTTAAGCGTTTTCTACGGATTTAAATCTGTAGAAAACGAAACACACTTTTGGATATGTTATTATTATTATTTCTTTATTTTGCGGGAATCCCCTTTTTTTAATACAAAACTCCTAAATATTTAACTAAAATGAAACTGGACCAGTTTTCAAAATTAAAAGTTAGGATTTGATCATACAAAATTAATAATAACTACAGTGCGAACGTTGGCTGTGGAACGCTCCAAATAAAAAAATCTCCGATCATCTGCGGCAAAAATCCTCCGAAACATCAACCTTTTTTTGAACGCGCATCTGTTCTGATAGTTGTCAATTTTCCATATCCCCACCCCTTTGCGTAATGACGCCATCGCCATTTTTTTTAATGGCAACTACCATATTTTTCCATGGAATCTGATTCTCCTTAAAATTCTACATACAGCAGTATACAGTTTGGTGGTGATGTTTATTTGATTAGTTAGCGAAACTATTGGAATTTATGAAAGAAACTGATTTATATAAAATTGAAAACAAAAATTGAGATAGCTGTGGAATTTTTTGTTCTTACTGTGGAGCGCATAATGGGACCCTGATTGAGATATTTAATATTAAATAAATTCTTCTTGTGTACGCTGCCTGTCCCCATATCCCCCTATAATCAAAATTTCAATTCTTTGCCTTTCTGTTAAGTAACGAACCATGTTTCGCTAGATCAATGGCAATAAACAACAATAAAACACTACCGAAATGACTTTTCAGCGAACTTTCAAATTGCTATTCATCTGATTCAAATAAATTGTTAAAAATTCCACAGCCATCTCAATTTTTGTTTTCAATTTTACATAAATCAGTTTCTTTCATAAATCCCAATAGTTTCGCTGACTAATCAAATGAACATCACCAAACTGCATATTGCTATATGTAGGATTTTAAGGAGAATCAGAATCCATCGAAAAATGTGGTGGTTACCATTTAAAAAAAATGGCGATGATGTCATTACGCAAAGGGGTGGGGATATGGAAAATGCACAACTATCAGAAAAGATGCTCGTTCAAAAAATAAGGTTGACGTATCGGAGGATTTTGGCCGCAGATGTTCGAAGAATTTTTTATTTGGAGCGTTCCACTGCCAACGTTCGCACTCTATACATTTTTTATGAAACCACGTGGTATAAACTACAGGTTTTGCAAGTTAACTTTTAAATTTGGGAAGTCTACTTTTTTTTAATTCATAGTGTTTCAATATCAATCAATTTTGTTCATTCAAAATGTCTGTGTGTGTGTGGCTGTATCTGCATGTCTGTCTGCGCATTGTAACTTGAAAAAAAAACTAATTCAGGATTTGAAATTAAACTTTGAAAATAAACCTTATTTGACAATGCACATATACACACAGACGTTGCAATATACTTTATAGATATTTTCGTTAAAATAATGTTTTCACGATCACAATACTTTTCCCTGGCTTCGTAAAGGGGAAAGTAAAAATGAAAAGCGCGCATTTTTAGTTTAAAAATATCCGAAACTTTCACCAAGTTTTACTTTTGGCAAATGCATTTTTTTAAATAAAAATACATGATTGAAAATATGGTCATTTACACTAGACTCCCCTAATAGTCAAAATATGTTCTATTGCTTAGAGAAGAGCATTATAACAGTTTTTTTTTTATTAAATCAATGGAAGAGTGGCATAAACAGCAGACTTGGTTGTTGACATAATTTTATGATTTTCAAAAAACATTCCTTTCAAATCTTTAGAAAACACCAGAAGTTTGGGACTTTCAACATTATTTTTTGTATGACAATGCTTGCGTTTTTTAAATGCATAAATTTTAAGCGCATTAGTCTATTTTGATAGTGCAAACATAAGAATATAACCAAACTTCGCTTTAGAAAAATCAAAACTTTCATACAGAAATTTTGAATAAATAACCGTCAAAAATGACAATTTCGAATTGTCAAAAATTCGGCATTTTTGCCACCACAAACGGTACGATTCAATGGTAAATAAAGAAATTTGCAGCTACCAAAAATGATGTTTTTTAACTATCAAAGACGGCATTTTTTTGATATAAAAAAGAAAATTTCAACTGCTAAACATGACAATTTCGAACTGTCAAAAATCGCACTAGTATCACAAATGGCACGTTAGCAGTAAAAAGGAAATTTTCAATTGCTAAAAATTACTATGAAATTTCCAACGGCCAAAAGTAAGAATTATAAATTGTCAAAAATTGTACAATTCTACTGTCAGAAACGGCATTTTTCAATAGTAAAAAGATACATTTTTAACCGTCAAAAATTACAATTTCGAATTGTCAAAAATTCTGCATTTCTGCCACCACAAACGGAACATAAAGAAATTTGCAGTGGTCGAAAATTTTGGATTTTTACCATCAAAAACGGCATTTTTAATATTAAAAAAAAACGAAAATTTAGAACTGTCAAAAATAGCACTACTATCACAAATGGTACTTCGGCATTTTTCAATATTAAAAAAGGGAAATTTCCAACGGCCAAAAGTAACAATTACAAATTGTCAAAAATTGTGCAATTCTACCGTCAGAAACGGCATTTTTCAATGGTAAACAGTTACATTTTTAACCGTCAAAAATGACAATTTCAAATTGTAAAAAATTCTGCCATCATAAACGGCACGATTCAGCGGTAAATAAGGAAAATAGCAGCTGGCGAAAATCGTGAAATTTTACAATCGAAAATGGAATTTTTTGATATAAAAAAAAAGAAAATGTCAAGTGCTAAAAATGACAATTTGTAACTGTCAAAAGTCGCACATATCTACCATCACAAACGGCACGTTGGCAGTAAAAAGAAAATTTCAATTGCCAAAAATAACTATTCAGGACTGTCAAAAATTGCCCATTACTGAAAAAAGTTTCATTTCAACAATAAAAGGAAAAATTCCAAATGCCAACATTTTTTAACTGTCAAAATTTGAGCATTTCTACTATCACTATCGACATTTTTCATAAATTCTGCATTTCTGCCACCACCAACGAAACATAAAGAAATTTGCAGAGGTCAAAAATTGTGGATTTTTACCATCAAAAACGGCATTTTTAATATTAAAGAAAAACGAAAATTTAGAACTGTCAAAAATAGCACTACTATCACAAATGGCACTTCGGCATTTCTCAATATTAAAAAAGGGAAATTTCCAATGGTCAAAAGTAACAATTACAAAATGTCAAAAATTCTGCATTTCTGCCACCACAAACGGTACGATTCAACAGTAAATAAAGAAATTAGTAGCAAGCAATCAAAAATTGTGGATTTTTACAATCAAAAATGGCATTTTTTGATATTAAAAGAAAAGAGAAAATTTCAACTGCTAAAAATGACAACTGTCAAAAACCGCACATTTCTATCATCACAAACGGCACGTTGGCAGTAAAAAGGAAATTTCAATTGCCAAAAATAACAATTTAATTTCTACTAAAATGTACAGTAATAATACAACTTTAACTGGAACAAATTCGGTATTTATGAAATGAGAAGTTCCAGAAAAAAGTGCTCGGACACGTCGATTTTTGTTTTTTATTGCGCGCTTTTTACCGTCTTTAAAAATAGTCTGACATCACTAGTCTTTCACGTTTTTTTTAAATAGAAACCATTTTTTTTATTTCACTAAATTTGTAGCCCTTTTTATTGTCTTTACGACTGTGTAAAAATATTTAGATTTTTTTGTTTTTTTTTATTTAACAAATTGAGAAAAATATTGTTTTTTTAATAAACTTATTTAATGTATCAAATGTTCAAAATGAGCACCGTTTGTTTCAAAATGTAAGAGATGGGTTTTATCACCGATTGGCTTTCTGTCAAGAGAGGAACGGTGCCTATTTTGAACATTTGATAGATTAAATAAGTTTAAATTTTTTTTTTCAATTTCTGAAATAAAAACAAAAGAAAATATTTTTACAAAGTCGTAAAGAGAATAAAAAGGGCTACAAATTTGGTGAAACAAAAAAAAATGGTTTCTATTAAAAAAAATGTCTATGGCATCAAACGTGAAAGACCAGTGACGTCATACTATTTTTGAAGACGCTAAATGAAAAACAAGAATCAACCTGTCCGAGGATTATTTTCTGGAACTTTTTTCTCATTTCATAAATACCGAATTTGTTCCAGTTAAAGTTTCCACCCTGTATAATGTCGTTAATAAATATTAAGAACAACAAAGGCCCACAGTGTGAGCTCTGAGGAACACCCGATGTAACATTGATACCTTCGGAAATATGGATATCAATTTTAACAAACTGCATCCTGTTGCCGAGATAGCCCATAATCCATTTCTTTGAAACAGTGTCTAATCCGATAATTTAGATACTAGAATTCCATGATGAACCGTTATTCATTATTGAAGTTGTTTCATGACAGAATTGCAGATGATTTAAGAGCTATTGTGGTGTAAATACTTGCCATATATTTGTAGCTGCATTTTTAAACTGTTTAATATCATTAAATATCATGTACACCGCGAGACACCTTTTTTTGAGCTCATTTGAACATTTTGTTTCTATAACTCAATGTGTACCCTTATCTAAAATGGAAAATTAAGTCTTACATAATAAAGAAAACGAGAATAACATTCTTAACAATGTCCTCGTCGGACTTCGAACCCAGGACCCCATTAGTTCTAGCGCGGAACGCTCATAGAAGGTCGGCATATCTAAATTTTAAAAGTTATAAAAATTAAAAATAAATTATAAATTTGTTCACTGGAAGTATATGAAAAAAATAGTTATAATAATTTTACTGATTTTTTTGTAATTCAATAAATTCGATTAAACTCCAAAAGCGTTAGAAAATCTCATTATCTAAAAGTTAAATTTGCTATTGTAGTTTGTGCATGAATTAATAAACTCAAAACTCTTCTGATTGTGTTCGTGTTTCTCATACAAGACCAGCGAGACCGATGAAACACGAACATTTTAAATGAGATTCTCCGTACTGTAAAGTACGATCACTTATCTCTAGATTTAATAAATAATCATCGTTACAGTGATTACTAAAAGAAAATGCATATATATCTAATACGTCATCCAGGTGAACAAACGAGTCTAACCTCACTTTTTGACAGCTGTCAAAATTTCCGTGTTTACGTAACGAATCGTATAGAGCGGATAAGCGAAGGCAGTGATGAATCTGAAACGTCTCTGGGGTCTTGTTTTTACGTGGCGAAGACGGTCGGTCAGTCGGTAAGGGCACACCAGCTGAGGGGTCATGCGCGGCGGGGCCGAAGGGGGCCCCGGCTCTCCGTTCGTTCGTTCGTCTCTTTCGCGCTCCGGTAACCAGTTTCGAGCTCGAAATATTTTTGTAGCTGCGTCCTCGTCCTTCGAATGCGCTTTTCGTGCATTCTGGCCGGGGGTAGAAGAAGAGGGAAGAAGGTGAGGGCCACCGGTAATGATGTGATAAGTTCTCTTATTACGAAACAGGTTTACGCGTTAGAGCTGAAACCGAAGGCCAGGTATAATAAAAATAATGTTTCCTTTTTATTATTTCGGGGGCCCCTCAACTCGGACGGATGGGGCTACCCTACGGACAAGGGTGTCCCGTTCAATTTGCATACCGATCAGATGTTAACAATGATTCATTTATGCATCACGAATCGCTTGTTATACTGACCTGTCAAGTTAAGTCCCAAGGTAATCTTCGCCCAAATTTGCCATTTGTAGTCAATGTTTTCAACATATAACCCACAAATTTTTATTGTCAAATATTGGATGTTACATACATTTAATTGAATGGTATTCTTACAGGAAATTTATTTTTCTTAATTCTAATTTTCTTTATTAAAACATCACTATTATTTGGCAAAACAATCCAACTCTGTTTCATATAGAACATGTAGAGCTGTTCAAAATGTGTTTGATTTTGCTATTTGTAAGCCGAATTGGCTAATGAACATATTTTCTGATCATTAATAATCGCGAATAATAATAAAAGTTGTACCAATAAGTACAGAAAGTGTAGAAATAGGTTAAAGCAATTGTGCGACTAACGAGGATCGTTACCGTTCGCGGATGAAATTTATATTCGCCATGTCCGAGTTTTTCGAATTTATCACTGGATCGATCTAATAAGCGAGGCGGCTTTGTATCTACCTCCCGTTTTCTCTCACAAGAGCACAATTACAAGAGCATTACGTGAAATAATAATAGAGATTTCCCATAAAATTCCCCGGCCCGAGACACTGATCACCGCCGAGAGAGAAAGATCCCATTGAACATCGAAGCCTATTAATCTGGCACAAGGAATAATTCAGGTAACATTTCAGTTAACAAGGAAGACAATGCAATAGCTCCAATAAATACATTCCGAGTACCGCTCTAAGTAGTCTAAGTGCGTGTACCAGTCTACTTAGATCGATTTAGTACCGTCGTTAGGTTATATCGCATTGGGATCTCAGTCGGAAGTCAATCCGGTTTTGGAATAAATTAGATCGGATTAAATCTACCATAATGCGGAGATAACTTTTCATTTCACACACGCACACGTGAAGCTGGGAGCTGTTTGGTTCTTGAGCACTTTGCAGGAAGGCTGCAAAGGTTGAAGGAACTCGAAGGGATCGGATGTCTCTCGGGGCTCGGTAATTGGGACGGTCCTCGTGAGTTCTCACATTAAGAACAGGACGTTTTCTGTGGGAATTACTGCACCTTAGTAAAAATTTTAGAATTAATATCGCGATCAAGCTACATTATGCCAATTAATTCCAATCAATTATGGCATAGAAGGTTGTATTCCCATAGGCTAATCATTGCTATTTAAAAATGAAAATATCGAAAGCAAATTGTTGGGAAGCGCTAACTTAATAAGTACATTTGTAATGGAGCATTCCTTTTGAACGGAATTTATTCTCAAAAAAATGGCAAATAAATTGAATAGATGAGTCGCATACTGGATCGTAAATTACAAGATTAATTCTTATTGTTGAATACTGCAGCATAATTCAACGCATACGTGCAACCATAATAAATCGGTGTATCATAAAACGTTTGTTTTATTTCAATTGAGTAGTCTTTAGGTGATCGTTAAAATCTTGAAGTTGTGTAATATTTACTGTTATTTTAGATATGTAAAGCCGTGGACGCTTCGTACTGAAGCACTCATACACTGAAATTAATTGATGTTGAGCACATATTTATAAACTTATTCCTGGAATAATTATTTTTACTTTGGAAAGTGTTGTGACCGAGAGATTTTATTTTAACCGAAATGTCCATTTTTAGTTCCCTAGAAATGATTCCAACAGTTTTTGGAAAACAAAAATTCGAGTCTGGGTCAATCTATATTAAATCAACCAATGATGGTCTCTGACAAAATGTATTTATTTTTTATTTTTTTACCTACATTTGTACTATATTCAGAGAGTTAAAAACAGGTATTCATGATTTTTTTTTATGTTTAGTTTTTTTAGTGAGCGGCCATTTCGTATTGGTGGGTCAGCCTATTTTACATTTTGCAGAGGTTTGCGTTAAACTCTGTAGCTCCTTGGTTTTTAGAGATATTTGGTTTAATGTTAAAATCATGTTAAAGAGCATAAAATGTACAATATTTCCTGTTCAGTATATATAGGGCTTACTTACATACTTAATTGTAAATTAGCAAAACATAGGTAAATGTTAACATTTTCAAAATAAAAACCTTCTCTTTTAAAATTAAAAATGTTAAAGATAGAACTAAGACACACATTCATTTTTTTCTGGATATAGTGTTTATAGTATACTATTTTCCTAAAAAGTGTGTCGACAGTTACATCCTTTTTTTATAAAGGGTATTCAAATATTGCAATTTTCCTAAAATCGGGTATTTTCGATCTGAAATATCTCAGAAGGAACACACTTTAAAAATCCACAATTTTAATAAAACGTTCTGTTGTGGATGTTATACTAAGTGGTTAAAATTTCATCACTGAGACTTTATCAGTTTTTTTGTTAGAAATTTTTTAAAAATAGCTAAAATTTCAGGAAAATGTATGCCGATGTACATTATTAAAAAAATAATCTGTACATATCTTCAGCTATACTAAATCTAATTTGCGTAATGTCAAAGCTAAGAAACACTATTATCTGCTGTCAAAGTTATAGACACTTTGCTATATTTCAAAGTCAATTAAAACTTAATATTCAAAAATGTTTTAAAATCACCTTTTCGCGCAAAAAAACTAGTATCAATTTTAATTATTGTATAAACCATGATGTATTAGATGACATCTCTTGTATTAAGGATCTTGGAGTTTTGTTTGATAAGAAATTAACATTTAGACCTCACATTAACTTAATTGTAAGTAAAGCTTGTAAAACTCTAGGATTTGTTAATCGCTTTTCTACTCATTTCTCCCCTTCTACTATTCGTTATCTTTATCTAGCATTAGTTCGCCCACTATTAGAATATGCTTCACCTATATGGTCAACGTCTTTTGCATGCGACGATTTATCAATTGAGAGAATTCAAAATAAATTCCTAAGGCTCTATATGTTCCGAGCACAAATAACTCTGGATTATGACAGTCTGCGTCGCCTTTTAAATATTCCAACTCTTTCTGCTCGAAGAACTATGGCTGATCTATGTATCATTTATAATTTAATCAATGGCAATATCAATTGTAGTGAACTGTTGCAAATGTTAGCTTTTAACTCCTTACCTGTAAATTTGCATAGATCCGGGCATTTATTTAGAATTCCATTCCACCCATCTAACTATGGAATGAATAGCCCTGTGTGTCGCGCAATGATTATTTTTAATTCTCTCTCGAGTAAGATTGATATTTTTCATGTACCAATTCATATCTTTCGGAATTGTTGCATGCTACTATTATCCGATATCATTACCAATTAATTCTTCCACAGTTGAAATTTGAATCTCATTTTCTTTTTCCTTTATTTTAGGATTATTACACTTTGATTACATGATATTTTGTAAACTGGTATAATTTTGTTTATATTATTTTTAGAGCATTTCTTATTTTTATGTATTTCTTGTAAAAAGTTGAATACGTCAATAAATGTATTATTATTATTAATCTTCAATAAAAAAAAAAAACTTTAAATAACTCCTACAGCAAACAATTTTGTGACAAGTGTGCGATATCATTAGTTTCGGGAGGTGAAAAGCTTTTCAAAAATTAAATAAAAAATCCATGTCCGTATTAAAAAAAAAATAAGTTGATGTGGATATCTCAATAACGGAACGTGATATTTGAAAACTAAACTTATTTCCTAGAAGAGCTTACAAAAGTGTTCTTTATTTTTCAAAATAACCAGTGATAAAGCCGTAAAAAAATAAAAACCAAAATTGATTTTTTCGGTTTTTTTGCCTCTATTTAACCAACTTTCCATCTCTTATGGTTATTATGTGCCAAATCGCCGTAGTAACTTCGTTTTTGAGTCCTGCACAGGTAATCCGCCCTTTTGGTGGATCGAGTCGACACATTTTATCCAACTCGGTACACGTTGCCAAAGTTGGACTTTTTTGCCCAAAAACGTGTTTTTTGTTCGGGGGTTGAAGGATTCGAAACGGGATCATTCCAATCTGAGTTTACCCCCTTAAAGTAGGGCCAAAATGAGATTTTTTCCCGAAAGAATCATCAAACTTGGTTGAAAAGTCGCTGAGTTTTGTGCGAAAAACCTCAAAATGCACTTTTTTTCAAACACCCATAACTTGGTGCCAAATCGTCGTAGGAACTTCGTTCTTCGAGTCCTGCATAGGGAATTGATTAAATTTGAATGCCTTTATGGAGGATCGAGTCGACAAAATTTTTCCAACTCCATAGACATCGTCAACGTTGGACATGTTTTCCTGAAAAAAACATTTTTTTTCACAGGGTTGCTAGAGAAGGGCAGAAGGGATTACGTTTAAGTTCGTATGCATGACTTTAAAGAAGACACTTCAAAGTTTTTTGCCCTTAAAGATTCATCAAAATCGATTGAAAATACGCCGAGTTACGGCGGTTTGAAAATGGTCAAAATTTCACGAATTTCAAGTGTTTCATTTTTTTTTCCTCCAGTGTATATTTAAAAATATCCAACTAAATAACTAATAAACTCTCAGTTATGAAATTTTATCCACTTATTATTACATAATAAAAGAGTGCTCTCTGAAAATTTTAGAATTTTAAATTGTGTCCCTTCTGAGATATTTCAGACTGAAAATTCCGGATTTCAGAAAAATCGCAATATTTGAAGACCCATTAAAAAATGTGGATGGAACTCTTAGGCCTGAAATTTTGTAGAAGAGTAATATACTATAAACCCTATAACCTAAATTGAAGCTGAGTCTTAGTTTTATCTTTAACAATTTCAATTTTAAAAGACAAGGTTTTTATTTTGATAACGCTAACATTTCCTATTATTTTGTCTGTATAAAATTAAGAGGGTCCTGTATACTGGACAGAAAATATTGTACATTTTATGCTCTTTAGCATGGTTTTTTTTTGTTTAAACTACATATCATAAAAAACAAAGAAGCTGCGGAGTTTAACGGAAACCTCTGTAAAATGCAAAGTAGACTGACGCACTAATATAAAATGGACGCTTAAGAAAAAACTTAACATATAAATAATTAATTAATACCTATTTTCAACTATCTGAATATAGTACAAACATAAATAAAATAATTTAAAAAAAATCAATTTTATCAGCCATCTTTACAAATTAAATTGGTTGATTTAATTTGGATTGACCCGTCTGCGAGTGTGTATCTGTCGCTAAAGGCTAAATATTTTCAAATACAGCTGAAAATAAGCCTTATTTGATAATTCGAAGCACTGAAGAGCTTTTGACAAAACCGAAAGTGGTGATTTTTGTTCGTTAATTTTTTAAATACAAAAATTATTACTTAAATATATTTCACTATTGAAGGCAACAAAAATGTGAACATCTTTTGCTTATAAATATTTCTCCTAAAATTTGTGATTTTTGAAAACAGAATATAGATTGGGGGTAGTGGGATAACATGGGTGTGGCGGCCCCCGCGCGATTTGAGTTGCAAGTGTAGAAACCTTGTTTTGAATATTTAAAAAAATAGATTTGCATGCTTATTAACTGCCACATTCGACTTGTACCAAAAATGTGGTAAAAAAATGCGTTTTTCTTAAATTATTTCACTGTAAAATTGTGTATATTTTTTTCCGGTCAGTCGTGTGATCGGATTGAATTGATTTAATTTGATTACACCCAAAACTAGAAAACGGCATTTTTCAGATTTTTTACGGGTCATGGAACTCCAAAAAAATGGCATAAACAGCAGAAAAACGTGAAAACAATTAGTTTTTAAAAATTCGGAAATAATTCTATACAACTCCCACATTATTATATTTTAAGAATATAATCAACTTCTTAAATTCCAACATTTTTTTAATGGGTAATAACTGTTCGAAGTTAAACATGCATTTTTTAATTGCTTTTCAAATCGAGTATTTTTAAAACAAATAAAAAATAGAACTTGTTTAAAAATTCTGTAATAATTCTACACAACTCCAAAATCATTATATTTTCAGATCCTCGTGAATAATATAAATAGCAGTTCAACATCTTATCTCGACCTCCGTGTTAAAATTCGACCAGTTTTTAATCTGCCCCGGGCGATTGAAGATTATCAAAATATTCGTATTTTTTTCTGCGCTCGAAACGACATTAAATTCTTATCATCAATCCACGGCTCACCTGTTCATATCAATTCAGTTTGTTGATCGCGGCCGCGGAAGACGTTTGTTCTGGTTCGGAATTTTGATTTTTCAAAAGTTTTAGTGCCCGTTGTGTTGTGATACATCTTCAGGATTTGTGTGTGTGTTGGTGTTTGTGTTTTCCGCTCCATTCCGCCCCAACAATCTGTGAGGGAAGCAAAGAATCACCATCTAGGTTACATCTTAACCGCCAAAACGCTTCGAAAGGATTTTTCTTTTTCGTAAGTTTTGATTTTCTTGTATTTATTGCTTTCACCGAAAGTGAAATAAAGTATTGTTTCAGTGGCTTTCGACAATTTCAAGTGTATGGCAATTGCATTTAAAATTGAGCATTTTTTTAAAATAAATAAAAAATAGTGGAAATTATTTAAAAATTCTGAAATCATTCTATAGAACTCCCAAATTGTTATATTTTAAGAATATAATCAACTTCCTAAATTCCAATAATTTGTTAATGCGTTAATAAAACTGTTCGTAGTTAAACATGTATTTTTTTAATTGCGTTCGAAATTGAGCATTTTCTAAAATAAATAAAAAATAATAGAAATTGTTTAAAAATTCTGAAATAATTCTATACAACTCCAAACTATTATGTTTCGAGAATATAATAAACTTCTTAAATTCCAATAATTTTTTAAATGGGTTATAACTGTTCTTGCTTAAACGTGCATTTTTTTAATTGCGTTCAAAATTGAGAATTTTCTAAAATAAATAAAAAATAGTAGAAATTGCTTAAAAATTCTGAAATAATTCCATACAACTCCCAAATTATTTTTTTGAGAATATAATCAACTTCTCAAATTCCAATAATTTTTTTAATGGGTTATAACTGTTCTTAATTAAACGTGCATTTTTGAATTGCGTTAAAAATTGAGCATTTTCTAAAATAAGCAAAAAATAGTAGAAATTGTTTAAACATTCTGAAATAATTGTATATAACTCAAAAATAATTATATTTTAAGAATATATGCAACTTTTTAAATTCCAATATTTTTTAAATGGATTTGAACTAGGGGCGGCTCGCTAAATAGAGCCAAGAAGTTTCAAGCTCATCAATAGTTCTTAATTATTTCTTAAAACACGTTTTCGCCAGTTACTCAATAAATACACATTTATTTCAAACATATTTTCTTCATCTGAAATAATGTGATGATTTCTTCTTTCATCAATATAACAATTTTGGTGTAATTTGTCTCTTTTCAAAATTTGTACACTTACCCCGCGATTTTGACAGTTCTACGGCCTCAAAGTTGGTACAATTAAATTCATCTCGCATTTTTTTTTGTATCTCCATAGGCTTTATCAAATAATAGTATTAACAATACAATTTTGTTACTCAATCTGAATCACTTTCGAAACACTTTATGATATTAAAATATTTTACTTCAAAGGTAATACGTATACATTTTTCCGTATTTGTTGACAAAATTTTTGCTTCATCTATTTTTAAAATATGGGCGTACCTGAATTTCAAAGCTAGTAGAGAGTAGATATTGGCGAAATGACTCTTTTTTGTTAGTCGACTCATGGTAACTTTACATGACTCATTGAAAAAGTAAAAAGTATGTCTGGAAAAAAGTGATGAGCAAAAAAGGTCCTCTTTTCGAAAAGTTTGCAGTTTATCCAAAAATCATAGTGGAAATTAACAAACACTTTACATTGCAAAAAGGTACAAAAAAGATCCAAATGAATACTTATTCATTTTCTAAAAAAAAAGAAATTTCTGATTTCTTGTACTTATTTTTCAGAATTTCTATTTTTAATTGCCCAAGCAATTATTTTTGTTCATACTTACTTTTTTCAAATCACGATTTATGATTTGCTTCTAACAATGTTCTGTAAACCCCTGTACCAGAACATAAAACACATACTGCTTTGTTGCCCTCTGTTAAGGGGTAACACCACTCTAGGATTTTGGAAAACTTGTTTTTTTGCTTAAGATCACGGTATTCAGATGTGACGAGCGACTATGAGAAGTCATATTAAAGAGAGAACAAAACTAGAGGCGGGCTCGGAAACATCACGTATCTACCCTTTCCATTTTTTTTGCTATATACGATGCGTGGCTCACACAAAGGCGAGAACTATAATCACGCCCCCTTGAATATATTATCGTTATCAGCATCCACCTGATTGGAGAGAGAGAAGGGGATGAGCGCTACTCGTGAGGAATGCGTTGAACTAAATTTCGTCGCGCGCATACAACTTTTAAGCAATTTTAAGAAATCTAACTTCTTATTGAAGTTGAGTAATTGGCAATCAATAATGATGAGTTTTAGTATGGTCACTTTAAATTGAATTATCTATGCATCCAACTCAAAATAAGTTACTATAAAACAATTTTACGCTAATTAATGACAAAAAAATGAGAATTTGTTTTTTTTTATAATAACACATAGTTCAAGACATAAACAATTTAATTTTATTTATAATTTTTTGTTTCTTAACTGTTTACAAGATCAACTTTAGGAGAACAATATGAAGTTTCAAGAAGCGTACGAATTCGCTGCCCTTAAGGGGTTATACTACTGTAAAATTTTCAAAAAATCGATTTTTTTTGCCTATAAACAATTCTTTGAAGTGTTTGGAATAATATGCAAAAGGTTCCATGTAGATATTCGAAGTACTGTTTGAGTTATAGCGCTTGCAGCGAAGGAATAATTGAGCGCGCAGGTGGACTACCGAATCGGCACGCACTTTAAACGCGTTTTTCTCAAAACTATGTTTTTCAAAACGGTGTACACAACATTTTAGGGTCTTATAAACAATATCCAGTTGGTCCTAACTAAATTTAAATTGTGTACAAACGGAGCATTATTACACTAACTAGAAATTTTTGCTTGAACGACATTATGAATGTTACAAATACTGGGGCCCTAACGTAGCCCAGACCTCGTAGTTCATCTAATGGTAAGCCAAGTTCTTCAAGAGATTCAGTAGTAGTATAAATTATCCAAGATTGGGTCGTACTTGGATAATAATTTAATAGTTGAAAGGAAAACACGTGGATTTGTTGAGTTAATGTTCTCATCATCACTACGAAATCGAAGATTTTGAGATGCCAAAGTAAGGGTAACCTCAATAACACGTTTTGACACCAAAATGAAACTTCTTTCCGAATTATTGTTTCGGATTCATTGTCTATTGTTCTATTTGCACGCCATTTATCATGAATATAGTACGTGATTTCATATCTGTTATAAATATTGACTTTTTACTTGTTTTTATTTCTGTGGCGCATTTGGGCCAGACGGTCCCCTAATGCCCTTGGGCCCGCGTTCCGCGGAACCCGCGAATCCCTATGCTCCTTGCCAATTCTTAATACCTTTTGTTGGTTCAAATATTATTTCAGAACCAAGTATTTCCTACACATATTTTTTGTCACCCGTTAACATCTCAGTAGGTGATCCTTTTGACTCAGGTAGGCTGAAAACCATTACATTCATAACGAATAAGTCCTCTTCATTTATATTAATATTCGATGAAATTAGTCATTCTTAAACTCTTCAAAATAATCTTGGTTCAATTTACTTAAAATATTATCTCAACTTATAATTCCCTGGATGTTCGAAAACACATTGTCCAAACAGTTACCTTTTCTGGAACTGAAGTTGATTTTGACATATAATCCAAATGAAGATAAAATATCACATAGGCGCGTTACTCGATAATCATCGGAGTGAAATTTCCCTTGAAAGAATTTTTTTTTTCAGAAATTTTCGTTATCCAATAGATTCACTAGGACTAAAATTATTAAAATTGCCAGAAGGCGAACAATACACGATAAGTAATACACTGTGTTCGTTATTGTTTGATAGCTGTTTGAATTTCCCGCTCCTAAAAAAAACTTTTAATGTTGGTACTATTAGGGAATTTATTTTGAACTAAACTATAACAGATGTTCAAACTGTTGCCCATTTTGATCCAAACACAAATTTACCCGGCGTTTCATGTTGTTGAAGACATTTTATAGAATTTCAGGTGTAACATTGTGCACCGCTTCTGTTATTGTATCGCGCAGTTCTTGTAAAGTGTGGAGTCGATCAGTATACACTTTATTTTTTAAATATCCGAACATAAAATAGTCCAGCGGTGTCAAATCTGGTGAGCGAGGTGGCCATAGATCTTTGCTAATTAACCTATCTCCGAAGAACTGCCGCAGGTGATTTAACGTTGTATTTGCAGTATGCGCAGTAGCTCCGTCCTGCTGAAAGTATCCTTGCTGCAATTCATCATCATGAAGTTGTTCGATAAAAGGATTCAAGAGTAATTCCCGATAGCGAGCTGCGTTAATATTGTCATTAAAAAAAATAGGGCCATAGATTCTCCTTCGGGACATTGCCAGGCATACACCAACCTTCTGAGGATGTAACGGAGCCTCAACAAATATATGGGGGTTTTCTGTAGCCCACACTCTATGGTTTTGCGAGTTCACATAGCCGCTAAGGTGAAACCAAGTTTCGTCACTGTAGAACGTTAAATCTAACAAATCGTCATCATTCAGGAACTCGTTAAACCAATTGCAATACTGCACTCGGTGAGGATAATCAGGCGGCAGCAACTGTCGAGTTGCAGTTACCTTGTACGGATGTAAATGTAAAATTTTTTTGCAAGCCTTCTGACATGTACCGAGCGATAAATTTGTCTGAGCAGACAAACATCGGAGCGATTTCTTCGGACTCACATCTAGTCTTTGTTGAATATCTGCAACGACTGCTTCCGTAAGGACAGTAGGTCGGCCTGTAGATTTTCCTTTGGAAACGCTGCTGGTTTCATGGAATCTGGTAACAATACGACGAACATGTTGTTGTGACCAAACTCAACATCAGGAAACTGCTCATGAAATTGTTCCTCGCAATTTTGATAGGAATAATTCCAACTCCCTTCTGCGTTGCGTGTCCCTGTTCGAAAATATGCTTCAAGGATAAACCTGTTGTGGTGATCTTCGAACGGCATTCTTAACCTAAAATCACATTTCATAATTAAGATTTGCATGTGTTAATGTGGTTATTTTTTAACTTAACCAATAAAATATCTGCAGTAAGATGAGATGGTATAAAACGTAAATGTAAAACTAAATATCTATAAAGCACACGCACACACGATCGCACTGACTGTTAATTCTGCGGGCGCTAATGATCGATTTGACAATCTCGCACGCAAGGTACCAACATTGCAATATGAAAAACAACGCGCCAAATTCAAATGCCTATCAATGTCGAACGCAGGGTATTAAGTGTTGTGATAGAAATGATGCAACTAACTTAAAGTCCTTTTCTTGCGATAAGGTACGGGAATATTCTTACTTTCTGAACGATACATTACCTTTAAATAATTGCAAGACACCACCATGAATATGTTGTTTCCTGGAGAAGTGCGATCCGAGTGGGACGCTTCCTATGTGTAGGTAGTGCACTTCTTCTTGTAGCCAATGTTCACACTGATTACATAGAAGACACCATATTTAAATAATTATTCAAATTCATTTGTTTAATTTAACACCCTTTATATTGTAAAATGTATCCACGTGTTAAATGAAAACCTGATGTTAAGAAATATTCCAAATATATTTTTTATTGGATCATTAACCGATTGTACTCAAGCGAGTACAACAAACAACGTGGACCCTAGGGACACTTGAGATTTTTATTTACTTTAAATAATGTATCTGGGACATAAACCCTTTTGTATTGATGGTAGAACAAATATTTAGTAGTGATTGTATTCTGTTTCACAAATTTAGTTTTAAAAACTATCTGAGAATTAAAATTCTTTTGAAAAAAATTGTGCATTGTAATCTAATGGGTTAATGCCGATTTGTTTACAATCGATTGATGGATTGGATTTCACCACCATAAATTGTCAAGTATCACTTGCAAAAAATCACTTTATATAGGTGTCACCATTTATGGTAGCGATTAACTACGTTTGTGCAAGCAATTCACTTTTTTAATGGAGGAAATGGCCATATAAAACGTAATATTGTCTTCAAATACTTTGTATTTGTTGCAGAATAAAAATCGAGCTGACCATGTTTTCGTCGCGAAAAATGTCGGCGATAAAATTACAAGATAAGGTTTCTGTCAGGTGTGAAATAATCGGGTGTTAACATAACCCGGCGATGTGTCTTATCACGCTGCGGAGATAAAGTGAAACGGGAACGCGACGGAGAAAAGTGATTTTAGTGCATGTGCATGTGCATGGGATGGATGATAGAGTGGAAACGTGCACCGCTGGTGTGTATTTGCGGTCCGGCGGTGGCACCGGGTACCCTGCGGAATACCAATGAGCGCTCGCCTCAACGTTTTCCCACGGTGACCGACTCACTCATGATGTCATCCATTCAGACCGAGCCGCGACTCTCTCACCTCGCAATTCGCGATTCTAGATTCGAAATCAGCATTATTATCGTATGACACAAACGGACAATCGCAACGGCTGACGGCTGGCTTACGCTTTTAGACCTCTCATGCGCCAACGTACGCATCGGGCGCGCGGTGGGCAAGGTTAATGTCTTCAGTGGCTGGCGATTCCCATTAAACTCTGCCTCAGTATTGTGATTGTAGTTCACTAGTTTTGCAGTGCGGGCACGTATACCCGGTCGCCCCTTTTTATTCACATCGCCCTTTTCGTGGGGGAATCATAACATCTCCATTCAATCGCACACATTTCAGCCATTCCTTCTTATTCCGACAAATTGGTTTTATTTGTTCTAAAGGATGAATACATCATCACATTTCGGCCTTGGAAAACAGCTGGACGTTGACACATTAAATATGAAGAATTTTAATGAATGACAATAACGAATTATTTATTGTATTATATACATTTTTAACGTTAACTTAATTAATAATAATAATAATAGTTTATTGCGTGCTACTATAAGGTTTACACAAGACACAAATATGTAGGCGAATGAACGTTGAACAAACGAAAAAATTTTATATGCAAAATCCAAATATAAGTAAAAAAATGGTGATGTGGCCATCATGTTACTTTCTCCGACTTGATGGTATCATTTATATTTACGCTTTCATGGTTTATTTTCAATTTAAATCAGATTTTAAATGTACATCGAGCGTTTTGTAGAATCGAAGAAACTAATGTTTAAAACGTCAAAATTATTAAAGATGAAAATGGTCAGTTTACTAAAAACCAAAGAGATTTCGAAAGAAACTTATTCTTTATAAGTTGTTCATTTTGGTATCCTCTACAATTATTATTAACATAAATTTGCTGTAACTGTTACCGTTTCATAATTATAAACCAAAAATGAAAAAAAAAATTCTCGAATAGCAATGATTTTACGAAAAATATTTTCAAACAAGACTTATTCATTTTTTTGTTGTGTTCAATATTTGTTTGAATGTTTTTGTGATATTTTTCATATTTAAAAAAATATTGGAAGAAAACAAAAAGCCCATTTCCGGTGTACGAAATTTTACCGAAAGCTTTTCAGTTCTTCGGATTATCAAATAAGACTTATGTTCAAAGTCTCATATGAATTGCTCAATTTGGCCAGTTTTTTCCAAAGTAATTCAAGGTCATATAGACCGACCATAATGAAAATAAAATCCAAAAGTTTTTTAATTGGTTTTATAAACATTATTTTTTTACTGACGAAGGAGTGGATGAAAAATTCTGAAAAAATTTATGAAAATAGTCCACCCAATTAACAATTTGACCAATTTTTCCAAGGTCATTCAACGTTATTTCGACACTGAAAAAATTTCAAAAGATTTTAAACATAACTTTTTAAATCGATTTTTTAATCAATATTTTTATACTGACGAACAAGTGGATGAAAAATTCTGAAAAAATCATTAAAATAGTCCACCTAATTACCCATTTGACCAATTTTTCCCAAAGTCATTCAAGGTCATTTAGTTACTGGAAAAATTCCACAAGTTTGTAAATCTATTTTTTTTAAATTATTTTTTTACTGACGAACAAGTTGCTGAAAAATTCTGAAAAAAATCATGAAAACAGTCTACCAAATTATACATTTGACCAATCTTTTTCAAGGTCATTCCGGGACATTTAGACACTAAAATAAAAGTTTTTGAAATCGATTTTTCAAACATTATTTTTTTACTGGCGAACGAGTGGATGAAAAATTCTGAAAAAAATCATGAAAATAGTCCATACAATTACATATTTGATTCTTTTTTCCAAGGTCATTTAAACCCTAAAAAAATCCATAAGTTTTTTAATCGATTTTTTCAACACTTTTTTTACACTGACGAACAAGTTGATGAAAAATTCTGAAAAATTTCATGAAAATAGTCCACCCAATTACCGATTTGAACGCTTACGAAGTTCCTTTATTTAATTATTTATTTACTTTTATTACTTTATTTATTTATAAAAAATACGATTTAAAAAAAAAATGAGATTTTGGCAATTTGCGTTAATTTAAGGTGGAAATTTTCCAATGATTTTTAAAAATGTGTTAAATTCGCTACATGTTCATGTTTAAATCATCAAATCTAAGAACGCGTTCAGCAGTTACGTAATTAAAAAAAAAATTGTTTTGACTTGAGAATTTGCGTTTTTTGACAATTTGCGTTGATTTAAGATGGAAATTTTACAATTATTTTTCAAAACGTATTAAATTCGCTACATTTTTACGAGTAAATCATTAAAATCTAACAACGCGTTCAACAGTTATTAAATTTTTTTTTAAATACGATTTCTTGTTTTCATTTAAAAATGTACGATTTTGGCAATTTGCATTGATTTAAAGCGGAAATCTTCCAATAACTTTTCGAAAAGTGATAAATTCGCTATAATTTCAAATTTAAAAAATCAAAATCCAACAACGCGTTCAACAGTTATATGATTTAAAAAATACGATGTTTTAGTTTTGATTTTTGACAATTTACATTGATTTAAGATGAACATTTTCCAAAGATTTTTTAAAACGGGTTAATTTCGCTACATTTTCACGTTTCAATAATCAAAATCTCACAATGCGTTTAGCAGTTACCTAATTATTTTCTTTTGTTTTGATTTAAAAAATTGCGTTTTTGGCAATTTGCGTTGATTTAACATGGAAATTTTTCAATGATTTTTCAAAAAGTGTTAAATTCGCTACATGTTCAAGTTTAAATCATTAAAATCTAATGACGCGTTCGACAGTTACGTAATTTATAAAAAATACGATTTTTTGTTTTTATTAAAAAAATTGAGATTTTGGCAAATACGTTGATTTAAGGTAGAAATTTTCCAATGATTTTTCAAACAGCGTTAAATTCGCTACATTTTTTAAATCCAACAACGCGTCCAACAGTTATATGATTTGTTTTAAATACGATTTTTTGTTTTGATTTAATAATTTGCGATTTTGGCAATTGATTTAAGATGAAAATTTTCTAATAATTTTTTTAAATGTGTTAAATTTTCCACATTTTCACGTTTAAATAATCAAAATCTAACAACACGTTCAGCAGTTATGTAATTAAAAAAATGGTGTGTTACTTTCTCCGACTTGATGGTATCATAGCCATTTATATTTACGTTTTCATGGTTTATTTTCAATTGAAATCATATTTTAAATGATTCAAATAAAACGAATAACTTTGTTAGTATCACTTTATTAACTTGGAGTAGTTACTATAGTTTCGACAATTTCAGCTTGTCATTTTCAAACTATGAATATTTACATTACGATTGTACATTTATATATTTTTATTTTTACAGAGCATTGAACAGGTATCACGAAGTGAAAGCCTCCACAATTACTTATTTATATTTTAAATGTACATCAAGCGTTGTCTAGAATCGGAAGAAACTGACGTTTAAAACGTCAAAATTATGAAAGATGGAAAAATTATACTTCAAATTCATAAACTCAGTTTACTCAAAAACTAAGGGGATTTCGAAGAAAATTTATTCTTTGTAAGTTGTTCATTTTAGCATTCTCTACAATTATTATCGACATAAATTTGCTGTAACTATTATCGTTTTATAATTATAAACCAAATATTTAAATATTTTACATGATGGCCACATCGCCATTTTTACTTTCTCCGTTACGAAGTACGAGAAAGTATTGTGATCGTGATTTTTTTTCCAAAAAATTTTTTACGGAAATATCCGTTTCGGGGTCCCTAGGTGCCATTTCAACAATTTCTGGAAAAAAAAAATTGTGTCTGTGTGTGTGTATGTGTGTGTGTGTGTGTGTCTGTCTGTCTGTGCGCGCTGTATCTCAAAAACTAATAGAGCACTTAATATGAAACTTTGAACATCCGTCTTATTTGATAATCTGAAGAACTTAAAAGCTTTTGGTAAAATTTCTTACACCGGAAGTGGGCGTTTACCTTAACTGTTTTTTGTTTTTTGCCAATATTTTCTTAAATATGAAAAATATCACAAAAACATTTAAACAAACTTTGAAGACAACAAAAAAATTAACATCTTTTGCTTGAAAACATTTTTCATAAAATCATTTTTATTCGAGAAAAAAATGTATGATTATTTTTTTAATTTTTGGTTTATACTTATAAAACGATAATAGTTACAGCAAATTTATGTTAATAATAATTGCAGAGAATGCTAAAATGAACAACTTATAAGGAATAAGTTTTTTTCGAAATCCCTTTGGTTTTTGAGTAAACTGAGTTTTTGAATTTGAAGTATAATTTTTTCATGTTTCATCATTTTGACGTTATAAACGTCAGTTTAATCCGAGTTTACGCAACGCTCGATGTACATTTAAAATATGATTTCAATTGAAAATAAACAATGAAAACGTAAATATAAATGGCTATGATACCATCAAGTTGGAGAAAGTAACATGATGGCCACATCACCATTTTTTTAATTTAAAAAAATGTTTAATGAAAACCATCAAAAAGCGAAATGATGTTTGTTTATCAATATCTCCACAGCAACGAGTTACGTTAAGATACATAAGTATAAAACAACACTAGTGTTGTTAAGGATTTCTTAACAGCACTAGTGATGTTAAGAATTTTTTAACGTTACTCGTTGCTAAGGAGTTCATGTTTAAATTATAGGATAAAATAAAATACATATCAATTGAGCAAATAACAGAAATTCGACATTCGATTGTTTATTTTTTATTTTTTGAGGGTAACCGTTGAACGAACAGACATATTTTGAAAATTCCTCTAGTAAAGTGTTGTTCTCATCGAATAGATGCAGATAAGATCCAAAAAATTAAATTCATAGTTTAATTTATTTTTTTTGTTTTTTGAGGGTAATTCTCGAACAAACGGGCAGATTTTGAAAATTCAAAAGTGTTGTTCTCATCGAATAAATGCACATAAGATAAACAAAAATAATTTATAGTTCAATTGTTTCTTTTTTTCTTTTTCGAGGATAACTCTTGAAGACGAAAGGACAAAGTTTTCAAATTCTTCTAGCAAAGTATTGTTCTTCTAATAGATGTAGGTTAAAACATTAAAATTGTCGTTAAATTAATTTCTTTTTAAAGACAACTTTTGAACTGATGACCAGTTTTGTAAAATTCCCTCAGCAAAAGTCTCACATTTATCCGAAAGATGTAAAAAGGACCAAAATATTAAATAGTTTTTTTTTTGTTTTCAGAGAATAACTCTGATTACGGATGACCAAATTTGGAAAATTGAAAGTTGTACTCATCGAATAGATGTATAGAAGTTACAAAAAATCATTTGTTTGTCAATTGTATCGTGGTTTTGAGAAGATAATTCTTGAACAAAATAGCGGATTTTAAAAATTCTTCCTGAAAAGTATTGTACATACTCATCGAATAGGACCAAAAAAATAATTCGTCTTCAATTGTTTTTTACTTTCTCCGTTACGAAGTACGAGAAAGTATTGTGGTCGTGATTTTTTTTTTAATTTTTTTTTACGGAAATATCCGTTTTGGGGTCCCTAGATGCCATTTCAACAATTTCTGGAAAAAAAAATTGTGTCTCTGTGTGTGTCTGTCTCTGTGTGCGCTGTATCTCAAAAACTAATAGAGCAATTGATATGAAACTTTGAACATACGTCTTATTTGATAATCCGAAGAACTGAAAAGCTTTTGGTAAAATTTCGTACACCGGAAGTGGGTGTGTTTACCTTAACTGTTTTTTTGTTTTTTGCCAATATTTTCTTAAATATGAAAAATATCACAAAAACATTTTAACAAACATCGAAGACAACAAAAAATGAACATCTTTTGCTTGAAAATATTTTTCATAAAATCATTGTTATTCGAGAAAAAAAAATTATTATTTTTTTTTTAATTTTTGGTTTATAATTATGAAACGATAATAGTTACAGCAAATTTATGTCAATAATAATTGTAGAGAATGCCAAAATGAACAACTTCTAAAGAATAAGTTTTTTTTCGAAATCTCGTTAGTTTTTGAGTAAACTGAGTTTTTGATTTTGAAGTATAATTTTTTCTATATTTCATGATTTTGACGTTTTAAACGTCAGTTTCATCCGAGTTTACACAACACTCGATGTACATTATTTAAAATATGATTCAAATTGAAAATAAACCATGAAAAAGTAAATATAAAGTCGGAGAAAGTAACATGATAGCCACATCACAATTCTTTTAAGAATAATTTTTGAACAGATGATCAAATTTGGCAAAATCTTCCAGCAAAGTGTTGTACTCATTGAATAAACGTGAACAGGACGAAAATAATTCGTCTTCAATTTATTTTATTTTTTTTCAAAAGATAACTTTTCAACACATGGCCAAATTTGGCAAATTCTTTTAGCAAAGTTGCACTGGTCAAATAGATGCAGATAAGACCCCATAAATTAAATTTGTAGTTCTTTCGAGGATAACTCTTGAACGAAAGGACAGATTTTGCAAATTTTTTCAAAACTCATTAAGGAGTATTAAGTAGATATAATCAAAAAATAAATTCGCAGTGTAATTGTTTTCCGTTTTTTTAAGGTATCTTAACGTAACTCGTTGCTAAGGAGTTACTGGCATGTTAACATTATTGGATAAAATAATTTTTTTCAATTTTTTACTTTCTCCGTTACGAAGTACGAGGAAGTATTGTGATCGTGATTTTTTTTTCAAAATTTTTTTTACAGAAATATCCGTTTTGGGGTCCCCAGATGCCATTTCAACAATTTCTGGAAAACAAATTGTGTCTGTGTGTGTGTGTGATGGTGTGTGTGTGTGTGTGTGTCTGTGCGCGCTGTATCTCAAAAAGTAATCAAGCAATTGATATGAAACTTTGAACATAAAACTTATTTGACAATCCGATGAATTGAAAAGCTTTTGGTAAAATTTCATACACCGAAAGTGGGTGTTTACCTTCACCGTTTTTTGTTTTTTTTAATATTGTTTTAGATATGAAATATATCACAAAAACATTAAAATAAATATTGAAGACAAGAAATAAATTAACGTCTTTTGTTTGAAAATATTTTTCATAAAATTATTGGTTTTCGAGAAAAAAATTTATTAATTTATTTTTCATTTTTAGGTTATAATTATGATGTGGTCGTTTTATCTAAAAAACTAATGCTGAAATTAACATGAAACTTTGAACATAAGTCTTATTTGATAATCCCAAGAAAAGAAAAGCTTTTGATAAAATTTCGTACACCGGAAGTGGGTGTTTACCTTAACTGTTTTTTGTTTTTTTTTTCAATATTTTTGTAAATATGAAAAATATCAAAAAAATCATTTTAATAAATATTGAAGACAACAAAGAAATTAACATCTTTGCTTAGAAAATATTTTTCATAAAATCATTGTTATTCGAAAAAATTATTTATTTTTTTTTCATTTTTGGTATACAATTATGAAACGCTAATAGTTACAGCAGATTTATGTTAATAATAATTGTAGATAATGGCAAAATGAACAATTTATGAAGAATACGTTTTTTTCTAAATCTCTTTAGTTTTTGAGTAAACTGAGTTTTTGAATTTGAAGTATAATTTTTCCATCTTTCATAATTTTGACGTTTTAAACGTCAGTTTCATCCGAGTCTACAAAACGTTCGATGTACGTTTAAAATATGATTTGAATTGAAAATAAACCATGAAAGCGTTAATATAAATGTTACCATTAAGTCGGAGAAAGTAACATGAAGGCCACATCACCATTTTTTTCAATTAGTTCAAATGATTCTTTGTAAGAATTAATTTTGCAGAGTTACGAACAGCTTGAACATTTTACATGCAGGCTACTTTTCATTTTTATTTCATTTACTTCTGCAACAAGTAAAGATTTTCAATTTTAATTATTGTTTTTACTTTACTCAAAAAGGAGGCAGCAGGATATACATATTGTATGCTAAGTGGCTCTACTATCAAAATGTTGCACAAGCCGCCGCTACAATATTGACAGTCTCAAAATATTATTGAGAAAAAAAAAACAAGTAAATTAACTTCAAGAATGCTGATCGAATGCTACAAATTGAATTTATTGCTGCTAATTTGTCTCCATAAACAGGCACAAGTCCGCGCTTCCCATCGAAGTAACTCCCAGAGGAAGTAGCGTGGCCATAAACGTGTTACTGGTCCCAACGGAAAATGTCAGAATTAATTCTTAATTACCTGAAAATAATTGCAACCTTCCGCATTTTTATCACAGGAAGATTACTGCAATTTATTTTAATCAAACAAAAACTTACGATTTTGTTTCCATTTAAAGTTTGATAATAACGGAAAAGTATTCATTCAGATGCCTAATTTGATATCGTACTTTGCAATTATTCTACTTTAGGATTTGATGTATACTATTAAGTTAACGTGTTAGTTTTTATAAAATATCTTCTTTTTTTTTACAGTTGGCGTTTGTAAGCATTAATATGATATTTTCAACTGAACAATATTCATCATGAGAGTAAATTCACAATCCACTCTTCTTGGTGGTAATAATGTATAATCCATTGCGAATTGAAAGAAAAATAAAGTGAAAGCAATATTCTGCGCTCTGTCTGGTCCGATTTTGAAGTTTACGCAAATGGGTTATTATTTTGCTGACTCAAAATTATATGAAAATATGAAGAAAAACAAAGTGAAAGCAATATTCTTCGCTCTGTCTAGTCCGATTTCAAGTTTACGCAGGAATATTGTAAATAATAAGAAAGGCTGCATTTGTAACCTATGATTAGTTGGTTATCAGTGCACCCTAGTGCTGACATAATAACATCACGACTTTCCCAGAGAAAGCATGACTTATTATTGAGTGGTGTAATGGAAATATAGAAAAATCACTACTGCAACGGCTACTTGCTATTTCCTTCGTGAAGTATTGTTTGCTTTACAATTTTATTTCTGGTCATCTGAAATTCCGTTGCGGGCCGCCAGTTTGACACCCATGACCTAGATCAGTGATGGCGAACCTATGACACGCGTGTCAGTGCTGACACACGAGCTCATTTTTAGTGACAGTCATCTTACAAATTTCATCATTCAAATATTTGTTAAATAAAACACACTTTTACTTAGTTAAAAACAATGTGATATTAACTACGTAAAAGTGTGTTTTATTTATTTATTTATTTATTTATTTATTTATTTAAATCAAATACCCAACAGACCCACAAGTCCAGTTACAGGGGTGATATATACAAAGTAACAGTAAAAAATTTAATATCAAAGTTAAAGTTAAGACTAACTAAAATTACAATCATATCTATAAACTAAGTTAACTAATCGTTACAGTAAAATCAATATATTTAAAAAAAAAGAAAACATAGGTTATGAAATTCATAATGACTAAGTAAAATGCGTAGGATGTTAACATTTAGCATTAAAAAAAAGGCGGAGAAGAAAACAGGCGGAGAAGAAAACAGGCGGAGAAGAAAACAGAAAACAGAAAATATACAGAGAATATATGTGGCCCTAGCTTGTATCAATTACTAAAATACTCTAAGACCTGTTTTGTGAAAATCACGAGTTTTGCGGCAAATAGATCAACATTAGGACTCACTTCATTATAAGCTATTGATAATTAATATTTAATTAAAAATGTATCACGAAGTAAGTGCCGCCAACCTCAATCAGTCAAATATTTGTCTTTCATAACGGTCAGAGTTGGTTATTAATAATAATATTGTTACTTACGTTAATAATATTAATTTAATTAATTAAACAAATAATTAACTTACAAAAATTATAAATATTTCATTTTTTTTTAGTCTTTACTTTTGTGATGTGTGACACGCCACGAAAATTGTGTTTCGATTTTTCAAAATTTTGACACACCGAGCTCAAAAGGTTCGCCATCACTGACAATTTAACACTCACACCAATCTACCCTACAATTCTTCATTTGTGCTCTTATTCTAGCGTTGCATTAGTTTACTGTCTGTTTTTCGTTTTATTTGTGCGAATATGTCTGGATAATTCCTAGAATGTGAAACCTCTGCTGCGTAGGAATGTAAGCGAAGCGTCTTGAATAATTTATGTCCGGCCTGAAAACTCGCACTTTTACTCCTTGGAAGGCAGAGGAAGGAGCCGAACAATGCCCGTCGATTAATTAACGCCCGCGTACACCTCCTAGATCTGCTTTCTAATTCCTCAAATTGCCCAAAGAAACTGTTCCTCTGCTCAAGCGTTGCATAACACATTGCAGATGCTCCACAAAACGAATACTGTAACAATAATAACAAAAATACTGGAGGATCTAGTTTCGCATGTGGACCCTTTTCAATTGCCAAATTAGAGTGAGCAGAATGCAGTGACGGTTCGCGGGGTTTTTTCTGGTACGGCCAAGGAACAAGAGGTGGTAATACAGATAGGTGCGGTCACGCAGCCAGCCGTCTCTGCAACTGACCCTACCTATCTGTATTACCACCTCTTGTTTCTCGGCCGTACGAGAAAAAAAACCCGCGAACCGTCACTGGCAGAATGGCTTAAGGGGGTCAATTCCTCAGCCGTTTTCCATTAGAAAGACTTGATTTTTGGTAAATTTAATAAAACGAAATATAGCCTAAATATTTGAATATTCCACCTGTTCGTAACTCTGCGAAGCAAGTCTTGCTAAGACTATAAATAAATAACTTATTTTTATTTATTTGATTTTTTTTAAAGGTACACTTTTCTAGAAAACTATAGGACCGATTTCTCTGAAATTTTGCAAACATGTCCTCCAAAATTAGCATTTATGGCGGAGGAATTAAAAAAATATTAATTGCATTCAGAATTATGACATGGAAAAATAATGAACATTTTTCGAGTTATTTATATTTAAAAAAACGGGCACTCCACTTATGGAAGTAATCTTAGCCATATTCATAGGCAGTGGCGGCTCGTGGAACAAGTTGATGATAGAGCCACTTATACAGTATACCCCCTTCTTTTTTTAAAGAAAGAAAGAACGATGTATCTTCCTTGACCGATGTAACTGGCGAAAAAAGTTTTAAGAATTGATTAAAAATTCTTGCTGAGCTTAAAACTACAAGGCTCATTGGCTCTATATAACGAGCCGCCCCTGCTTAATTTGATAAAACGATGATTTGCGAATCAAATTTAATTTTTGTAGAATTTAGTAGACACGTTTTATATATTTTTTTTGCTCGAGTATTACACAATTCGAAAACTTAAATTTTCAAAAATTCACAACTCGCGAAATAATCGGTGGATTTTCAAAAACTGCACTTAATTTAATAAAACGATGATTTGCAAATCTTGTTTAATTTTTGTAGAATTTACGCGTTTTATATTTAAAACAATTTTTTTTTTGCTCGAGTATTACACAATTCGAAAACTAAAATTTTCAAAAATTCACAACTCGCGAAATAATAGGTGGATTTTTAAAAACTCTATTTAATTTGATGAAAGGATGATTTGCAAATCTAATTTAATTTTTGTAGAATTTCGTCGACACGTTTTATATTTTTTAATTTTTTTTTGCTCGACACTATTCGAAAACTAAAATTTTCAAAAATTCACAACTCGCGAAATAATCGGTGGATTTTTAAAAACTACTTAATTTGATAAAACGATGATTTTCAAGTATAATTTAATTTTTGTAGAACTTCGTCAACACTTTTAGTATTTTCTTTTAAATTTTTCACTCGAGTATTACACAATTCGAAAACTAAAATTTTCGAAAATTCACAACTCGCGAAATAATTGGCGGATTTTTAAAAACTCTATTTAATTTGATGAAAGGATAATTTGCAAATCTGATTTAATTTTTGTAACATTTAGTCCACTCGTTTTATATTAAAAAAAAAAATTTGCTCGAGTATTACACAATTCGAAAACTAAAATTTTCAAAAATTCACAACTAGCGAAATAGTCGGTGGATTTTTTCAAATACTCCATTTAAATTGCTAAAAAGATGATTTGCAAATCTAATTTGATTTTTGTAGAATTTCGTCAACGCGTTTTATATATTTTTTTAGAATTTTTTACTCAAGTATTACACAATTCGAAAACTGAAATTTTTAAAAATTCACAACTCGCGAAATAATTGGCGGATGTTTAAAAACTCTATTTAATTTGATGAAAGGATAATTTGCAAATCTAATTTAATTTTTGTAGAATTTTGTCAACACGTTTTATATTTTTTTTAGAATTTTTTCACTCGAGTATTACACAATTCGAAAACTAAAATTTTAAAAAATTCACAACTATCGAAATAATTGGCGGATTTTTGAAAACTCTATTTAATTGGATGAAAGGATAATTTGCAAATCTAATTTAATTTTTGTAGAATTTTGTCAACACGTTTTATATATTTTCTTTTAGAATTTTTCACTCTACTATTACACAATTCGAAAACTATACTTTTCAAAAATTCATAACTAGCGAAATAATAGGTGGATTTTCAAAACCTCCATTTAATTTGATGAAAGGATGATTTGCAAATCTAATTTAATTTTTGTAGAATTTCGTCGACACGTTTTATATTTTTTTAATTTTTTTTGCTCGACACAATTCGAAAACTAAAATTTTCAAAAATTCACAACTCGCGAAATAATCGGCGGATTTTCAAAAACTGAACTTAATTTAATAAAACGATGATTTGCAAATCTAATTGAAATTTTTTAGAATTTAGTCGACACGTTTTACATATTTTTTAATTTTTTTTTACTCCAGTACTTCACAATTCGAAAATTAAAATTTAAAAAAATTCACAACCAGTGGATTTTTAAAAACTGTACTTAATTTCAGTGGCGGCTCGTGGAACATGTTGATATTAAAGCCATTTATACAATATACACCCCCTCCCCCTCCTTTTTTTGAAGAAACAACAATTTATCTTCTTAGGCCAAAGTAACTGGCGAAAAAGTGTTTTAAGAATGAATTAAAAATTATTGCTGAGCTTGAAACTTCAGGTAGTGCCATGGCTCCCTATTCATAGGTATCGATACCACCTTTAAAACAAAACAAAAATTATGCTGATATCTTTTATAGTTTTGAAGAAAAGTGCATCTAAACTTAAAAAAAAAGTCAATTTTTCAGGAGAGTTGAAATAATCCGTACAAGAGCACGCCTCCCTTATTTTGCTTACAATTTTTGATTACTTCTACTAAACGGAAAAATGTAAATTAAAAATTTTTCTAGGCAGAATTGAGTGCCGAATCAGAATCGATGATAAAAAAATATATACAGTATGTCTTATAAACAATATCCAGTTGGTCCTATAGCGAAAAAAGTCCTTAGGGTTCCTCAGGAGAATGCCCTAAGGATTTCTGTGCTCGTAAAACTTTAAACGCGTTCTTCTCGCAACCACTTTTTTCAAACTGGGAGGAGAGATTACTTGAACACCATCGTATGGATCGATTCCAAATTTTGACAGTAGCTTCACAATAACATTCTCTATGGAAGTGCGTAGCCGTTTTTTTTATTTAATGTGTACTTTTTTTATAAATAATTTTCTGCTTATAAATTTTTTCAAACGTGCACCATTTCTACAAAATTTGATTCAGAAAGAAACCCTACGTACGTCTACAGCCAATGGTAACTATATTATAAAAAAAGTTCTTTTGTACCAGCTCTTATACTTACGAGAAATCCGTCTCCCATTTAGAAGTTAAAAAAAAAACGGCGATTTCAAAGATTAGCTCTGTCGCCGCCATTTTGTATTAAAGTGATAATACATATATTTTGTTTCATACCTCAATAAGTATTAAATAAACTCTCTAAAAAGAAATCCTATTCCTTTTTTTTTACTCCCAAAATAAATCGTCACAGTTAGGCTTGTTTTTCGGCCGCTTGAATGGTGTTACCCCTTACCTCCAGAAACTCCTATGAAAGGAATCATTTGTTCATCTATAGCTACAGCATCACGTCTCTTCAGTAATAAGCAAGCCTTTAATTTAATTGAATATAGGCCGTACCTTTCATAATTTATCTTTAGCTTTCCATGATCTGTCATGTATTTTACAATAAGCAATGCTCTGACTAACAGTGTCATCGAGATACATGGAAATGTAATTAGAGATATTCCAACCGTTTCGATTAGTTGAAAAGTCAGGTGTAGAAAAACTAAAGCCAAACAAATTTATTGATAAAAGTATGGTTTCTATCTATTAATAATTACGTGTCGACTTTTTCCAAAATGTTCTTTTGCCCTTGCCACTAGTAGATTTTAATTATTTTTATTACAATATCAAATTCAGATCAGAATCTTCGTCACTCTGCTCGTCTTATTGATTATCATCTTCTAAAGTAAAGACAAATTTATTTGTCAGTTAGATTTCATTATCTGTTTCAAAATGTATCACCAGAACAAGCTTCAGAATTGCTTGTGTAGAGCATCTACTGCAGATAATAATTTATCATCGTTCTCTCCAAGTAATCACTAGTCGTTACAATTATAATGTAGTTTTCCTTTATCTTAAAGATTGGTGAAAACAGAGGAGTAATCGGCCACCAATCGAAGAATTGTCTGTGTAGGGCATTTTATTATAATCAGTTCAATTATTCAGACTCCGAGGTGGTTAATGTTTCCGGGAGTCCAATTCGTAAGATATTTGAAGAAAATAATCGCAAAGGATCACTTAAAGATAGTAAATCCGCGAAGAAAAAAAACCGCAAAAAAATATTCTACAAGAAGGAAATTGTAATCAACTCTTGCTACGCTTATCAGAACAAACAAGAATTTCAAATGAATTGGCAAAACCATTTTGAAGAAAGATTAATACGATGCAAATGGCAGAAAGCTCAAACACTCTTTCCAAATGACCGAAACGAAAATGTTTTGCTGCAGCCATTAGATTTTGAACATAGGGAATAATTTTGACCGACGAGGCACATTTCCAATTGCATGGCCATAAAAATAAGTTATTTACTGTACAAGTGGGCAAAGTGAGGAATTACCCACCATGAGAAATGGTTCGCCTACGAGGTTGCTAGGCCAATTTTCTCTAGTGGTCATACCTTACTTCGCCCTCACGTGCAGAATAACGTTTCATCCAGCACCTTTAATATAAGCAAAAATAGCAAAGAAGAATTTAACGAAAAATTTTAACTTTTAAATTAGGTTTGCATTTAAAAATAGTTTCTCGATCATGTAACGATATAATCAGGAATTTTAGGTTAGTAATGCATGGATTCCTAACTTAAAATCATCTGCATCAAAATGAGTTACTCTTCGCTCTGTTGAACAAATTAAAGCATGCCAAGTTAAAAATAGCAGTGACTTTGGAAAAATTGCCCACTCGTTTGCATAGCATGGTTAATCTGTTGGACAATAAAGATAAATTATTATTATTAATATTTTAGCAACGTGGGTCAACGTGGGTAAACACTTTGCCTTTGACAAGAAATAACTTCCCAGTCTAAAAACGCCTTAGAAATGGAACGTTTATTAAGAAGTCTTGGATAAACAGAATGTTTTTTAGTGGTGTGCCAAAAACCCTCAAGATCAGGGGCGGCTCGTTATATAGAGCCAAGGCACTACGCTCAGCAAGAGTTTTTAATTAATTCTAAAAACACTTTTTCGCCAGTTACATTGGTCTAGGAAGATAAATCGTTCTTTGTTTCTTCAAAAAAGGAGGTTGAGGGGTATATTGTATAAGTGGCTCTACCATCAACATGCCGCCACTACTCAAGATGTATTAAAAAAAGAGCTCAAAGGGTGCCGAATATGATCATCATACAAATTTTGAAGATCAGATTGAAAATTCAGTGATTGTTAATAGTGAACGTAATATGGATATGTCACAAACATTTTTAAATAATGCCATCGGTCAACTCCGGTTACCAATAGATGATATATGGTAAAGGAAGACTTTATGTATCAATTTTTCAAAGTTTCAAGTGTGATCTTTCTTTATGGGAAGATCAGTTGTAGCCTTCGCGTTCTCCGGAAGATTTCTTGTGGGGTTGCGTTAAACTTAAAGTGTTGCTGAACTAAAGTAAAGCTGAACCGATCTGAAACACTTAAATCACAATTAATTGCAGAATTGTTCCCTAAACGTTCATTATTGCATCGCTCTAATTGATGTATCGAAAGCTTAAGCCATCGGATCAATACAATTTTTAACTTTTATGTAACTTTACAATTCATTATTTAATATTAAATAAATAGTATATTGTACAACGAGCATATAATGATGGCTATTAATCACGAGAACGATGTTTGCGGAAAGAGCCATAGGCGAGTGTAGCAAATCGTTTGAGTGATTAATAGCCATTATATGCGAGTTCTAGACTATACTTTGTTCACGAAAATTAAAATCAAAATTAAAAAAAAAATTAAAAAAAAAATCAAAAACAAAATTAAAATCGAAATTAAAGTTGTAATTACTATTACAATGAAAAAAAAAATCAGTATTAAACAGGGTAAACAAAATATTATCATAAATCGCGTTCTGTGAATTAAAGCGCGAATTAGCGTGTTTAATAACCATATTAAACTCGCAAATACGTGTGCGTGTTTAATACGCGTATTAAACACGCACATGCGTGTTTAATAAATTGAGTGTTAAATGTACCCCATTAATGCTGCCCATAGAATTAAATAATGCGCATATTATAACATTTTTGTGAACAAAATTTATTCTCTAACCTATTTCGTTTTACAATAAGTGTTAATTAAATTCGACTCACTTTAATATTTTTAACTTTCGATGCCCAATCGTTATCGTTTTAATACTCTTTTTGCCCGATCGGTCATTTTCTTTAATTTACAAGCTTTTCTCTCCGGGCGGTTCGATCAACTTACGGCCCATGGCTCCGTTGTAAAGTATGTTTATTAAAAAGCACCTCAAGTGTGCCATGATTTTTTTTTTTATTAAATTTAAGTTAGTAACATATTGAGGTTATGTTACTTATGTTATCTTCCTACCGATAAATTCATTTGCTGTGACAAACGACGTGGAGAGGGTTTATTTGCATTATGATTAAGAGACAGTAATGACCAATTTAACTTCTTTTTCGTTTTAATTGGAAATTGTTGGGCTGAGTTGAGTGCACGGCTCATTACCCTTCGGAGCGGTTACGTGTCCTCTGATGGTCGGTAGATGTTGGTTGACGGATAAATGAGTCAAGTTGTTTTCGTTTGCAGCGGACGGCCGTTAAGTCGAATTAATAATTCACTAATTAATGTTAATTTCCCAGGATTATCAAAGCCCGGCGGCCTGGTATTCAAATGGTGCTGTTTTATTTTTAGAAATACCAGACTTGCAGAGAGACTTCTTCTGAATTGATGAAAAGCGATGTCACAAATTCAATAGTTAATTTTTAGATTGCGTAATGATCGTACATCAGAGTTACTCGCTATATACGCAGGAACAATTAATGCTGAATTCTATGTAGAGAACGTTCTCCAAAATCATGTAATGCTCTATGTTCAATTTATTCTACCTGATTTTATATTTATGCAAGATAATGTGGCAAGGGTTTGTAGCTGAATGAAGTCCGTAGTGCAGTTATAAACTGGCCTATGCGAAATGCGGACTTAAATCCCATAGAGCATCTATTTGCCAGCTCCACAGAACCTTCAACAGCTGGAACGTATTGCTCTTCAGGAGTGGGAAAATATTCCTCAACTCAACATTGAAAACCTCATTAGAAGTACGACGGTGAATTCAGGCCATTATTCCAAATCGACCGCTAAAATCAATATTTGCAAAAAAAAAAATTTTTGATGTGGAATTTTGAATAAAAAAAATTTAGAAATTCCTAATTTTGGAAATTGAAAATCAATTTGATAATTGACTATTAGCTACAAAAAATTCCTCCTGGTTTATTTATAAAATTTGATCTATTTGTTATTTAAAGTCGTACATCATTTGTTTTGTGATGTCAGTTAATTTTAGAACAATCACAAACTTTTATAAAGACTAACATTTTTGAGAAATCACGAAAGGGAGAAGCCTAATTTTTTCCGTGAAATATTATCTTCACAGCCGTAACAACGTGAGATTCTAGAAACATTTAAAAGACATTGAAAATCGTCGCTATTCATATTTCAAATCTTCATAATCTGGATGGTATTTGAATACAATCTAAGTAGTTTTTTTTCACTTAAAAATTATCGTGTAAAATGATATGTCACTATTATCTCTACATTTTTTTCTTCTTTGCTTCAAGAATATTCTTTTAGTAGTTCACGTGTAGTATACGAGTTTACCAAGCGGACCTTGAAGCCGCTTATAGTCGATTAATTATGGTCTGAGTTACGGTTGTTAATTACTAAGGCATTCGACCAGTTTCCAATAAAGCGAATAGGGATTAGAACGAGAGAAAAAAAAAACTATGACATTTAGAATACAATTTTTCTCCATTCTAGATTTGCTCTCTCGCTCGGCATGGGAACGGGCCAGTGATATATTAGTCCCGGACTGACCGCGTTATGCGCATATTTAATGTTTATTAAAGGTGTGTTACACACATGATAATTACTTTATGTAACCACATTGTTGCGCTACGTGCGTGCACTTTTAAATATTGAAATTTTCATATTAATTGGCGAAGAAAACGTGAATATTTAAAGTGATGAGTTGCTTAAGTTCGGAAGTAATTCGGCTTCGGGGTCATTAAGCTCACCACATCAATATATTGTTGTGGTTGTAAATTGTGGTTCGGCCAATTTAATTAGTATATACTGGGTGTTTCCGTCAAACCTTCCCCATTTGAATTAATAATTGTTAACAACGTATACGAAATTATGAAATAAGGGTGAGAAAAGAGAAAATCAAAGAAAATGGCAAGTGTAGTTACCGAAACTTAACTCACAAGAATAAATAGATGTTGAACAATACAACGTGACAAGTGTTTTATTATACAACAAAGAATTTACATTGTTACACCAATAAAAAACACTAATACTTCTTTATATGTAGCACGAACAAGTCTGTGTTTGATTTCGTGCCACGTTCTTTCCAACAAGTCAATTGATAATGTTGCAATTAAGTCACGGATACGGATTCGTAAATCTTTAAGATCTTGTACTGGAGTCATTTACTTAGCCACAGATAATGAAGTTCAATAAAGTGTTGTGTGGCGAACGTGATGGCCACTAAGTTGGTCCGCCGCGTCCAATCTAGTGATCTGGGAATGTTCCGGTATGGAGACTCCGTCTTGTTGGAAGACTGCTTGAACAAGGGGTATAAGAAATCAGTGCTCTGTGCGTCGAACGTTTCCATCTAATTTATGGTCTCCCTCTTACTCTCTGATAAACGTTGACATGAGGAAATGGATTACATTTTGTGACAAAAATACCCTATTTCTTTTCGTTTAAGCGTTATATAGTGTATCCAGGGCCGAAAATAGGCTTTAGCAACCCGCAGATTTTAGCAACCCGTTTCGCTCGCTCGTGTTGCTAAAAGTGAAGGGTTGCCAAAGCATTTTGACATGAGTTACACTCGAAATTTTTTTGCCTGCCTTAAGTAAAAACAGTGTTTCAGGAAAGTTTATATCGTGCACCATTGAACTATCACTTGTCAGATTTTTGCATAGACTACTTATATTCCGCGGAAGGTTGTCTAGATTATGCATTTTATTTTTTCGGCCCTTGATACGCTAAATCTTAGTTTCGGCCCGATTTTTATGGACGAAATATATGGTTTCGGTAGAAGCAGGCGAACATAGTAATAGTATATAGTGTATCAAGGGCCGAAAATAGGCTTTAGCAAACCGCCGCTAAAAGTAAAGGGTTGCTAAAGCATTTCGGTATGAGTTACACGCGATATTTTTTCGCCTGCCTTAAGTAAAAACAGTGTTTCAGGAAATTTTATATCGCGCACCATTGAACTGTCACTGTCAGATTTTTGCATAGCCTACTCATATTCCGCGGAAGGTTGTCTAGATTATGCATATTATTTTTTCGGCCCCAGATACGCTAAATCGTAGTTTCGGCCCGATTTTTATGGCCGGTAGAGGCAGGCGGTAGAGGCAGGCAAAAAAAACTTTTAAGTTATTCGCACAAATATCATATCAGCAGTGATTATGTGTTTAAAAACAAACATATGGTCTCTACAGTTGTATTGTTTGGTAGTGTACTTTATGTTTCTACATGCCAATTAGAAGAGGCCACAGGGGAATACGGACATAGGTTTCCGAATAGGCATCAATCCTATCATTCCGTTATTTCGATGTCTTCAAACAGCTGATAATTCCGCGCCACAAAGATGCACCCGACCTTATGAGGTGCGTTTGCGAAACGAAGAATTTTTAGTTGATGCACTACTTGATAATTCTGCAATCAGCGTTATACTTGTAGCTGATAGCTTAGAAGTATCCCGAAATTTGTTATGGTGTACATTAAATCATGAATAACGATCGACTTTTTAACCACAGAACTACAACTACTTTGTAGCCTGGAGATCCGCAGTAACGAATGCAGTTTTGCAACTGGTTAATTTAACAAAACGCAAAAAACATTAATTTTGTTTTTTAAAATTCGTGATCGGCTCAAGCAATATTCACCAGTGATTGTATTTAATATCTTTGGATAATTCACATGTGGTCAGTGCTCGCAGATTTTATTACACCAATTTGATGTAAGTGTTTGAGGCGGATTGTTTAATAATACGTTCTTGTCTTTATATCAAATTAATGGAAATCTTAATTCTGAAAGATGCAATTTTTGAAGCACACGCTCTTTGTTTTTTTATAAAGTGCTAAAATATGTTTCACCAACGTGGAAGGGCGCCTGCCAATCACGGAAGGCAAGTGTCTTAATGGCAAAATACTCATTTTTTTTAAACAAATGGTCACCATTTGTGGGGACATATGAAACCAAAATCGCAACCAATTGGTACAGTGCTAGATGCGGTGGAGTACATCCGAAATAATATTGATTTTGCAAGAATTCGGGACCATTTAATTCTTAGATTTGAGTTATGCATTGCAGCATAATAGCATAATTTCTTTAATTTTCTTGAAATGTCAAATTATCAAATCAAAGCTATGTTGATATTTGTGCAAATAATTTAAAAGTGTTATAACTCCTAATCGAAAATGATAATAATAATTTATTTTCATGTTATTACATCCGTGTATACACATAGAGTGAGCAGGATAAGCAGAAACATATATTAAATAAATCGGACATATGTTTATATAAGAGTTTCCCCTTAAAAACACATCTACATCCTTATGCCAAAGTTTGTCATAGAGCTAGTAGGACACCCGGTATAATCGTCGTCCTTCAGAGTCCACAATTCGTCATCAAGTCAATGAAATCATGAGATTAAAGCAGCGCCTGTACACGTCAGCGAAATTCAAGGTCATTAAAGAATATCATTGCAGTTCGGGGCAGTGTTGTGGTCAAGAACTTGACCGTTTTTTAGCAACTTTGCCAATTGTGCATCGACTTTCACGCGTACAGAGTTCAATTAATCCAACGCAACAGCAGTTGAAGGAAGATCTTGATTTTGAGGCTCATTTCTGATTGAGTGGCTTTGCTTACGAATTCAATTGCCCAATTTGGAGCGACGAAATCTCACTAGGGATTCATCAGATTTTGGTTCAGCGGAACCATCGGCTCATATTTTTGCGAAACAGAGCAAGGAGCCGCACTCACTCTCAACGGCGACATCGGTCAGTGATATCCAATTTTCTTAGGTCAAGATTGCAAGGTATGGATCTTAAAAAGATACGATTTTAATAAGATCACGCTAAATGCCTTACTATACTCGATCTCGGTGGCAAGTTGATGTCTTCAGCTTGTGATAAAGCGAAGCCTTTGAACTCTCATCCAATAACTTGTATCTTGTGTGTCTTACAAGATACAAGTTATTGGATGAGAGTTCAAAGGCTTCGCTTTATCACAAGCTGAAGACATCAACTTGCCACCGAGATCTTGCGATTATTTTTTATGGGACAACGTGAAATATCTGGTCTATACCGTATGGGATAATAAGTCCCGGTCCTATCTACTAGATGGCGCTTTTAACGAAATGCCATTTGATATCTTAATAGTGCCAACCTTCAAAAGATATATGTCAAAATTTTATGATAATCTGATCTTTGGTTTAGAAGTTACAGTGGTTTCAGTGACACTATTGTTATTTCTGAAACAATGGATTCAAAGCAATTTCGTGTGTTGATTTATCATTGTTTTATAATGGGAAAAAAACACCGTTCAAGCTGAGCAATGGCTCCAAAAATGTTACCCAGACTCTACTCCATCAACAGCAACCATCAAATTGATTTGGCGATTTTAAATGTGGTCGTAAAGACACCGATGATGCTGAACGTTCTGGACGTCCTGAAAACATCGAAAAAAGTTCTAGAAATCATTATGGGCAATTGAAAAATGAAGTTGCAAGAGGTAGATGACACCCTGAAAGTAGTGTTTTCACTATTGTACATGAACATTTGGGTATGAAAAAGCTGTTTTTGTATTTTTTTAAATGGCTCACACCAGTAGAAAAACAACATCGAATTGATGATTCAGAGCACTGTTTGGACATGTTCAAGCGGAATAAGGCCGAGTTTTTGCATCGGTATATCACAATGAATGAAACAAGGCTCCATCATTTCACTCCGGAATCAAATCGACAGTCAGCTGAGTGGCGAGCAGCTATTGAAAGCCGTCGAAACCGACCAAAAACAGCCGGCAGGGTTATGTCGTACGTATTTTGAGATGCGCAAGGTATAATTTTTATTGACTACCCTGAACATGGAAAAACAATCAACAGTGACTATTATATTGGGTTATTGGTACGTTTGAAGCCGAAATCGCCAAAAAGAGGTCACAATTCACTGAAAACGATGACAAAAATGCATGAATTGGGCTTTGAATTGCTTCCCACTGTACGGTCCATATCTGCCCCTCAGCGATTACCACCTCTTTTCCGAACTCAAAAAGATGCTCCGTGGCAAGAGATTTGGCTCAGTCGAGGAAGTCATCGCAGAAACTGAAGCCTATTTTGAGGTCACAGATAAATTGTTGTACAAGGGCGGCATCGAAAAGTTAGAAAAGCATTGGAGCGATTGTACCACCACCAAAGGAGAGTATATTGATGAATAAATAATTTTCTCAAAAAAATGTTATTTATTACTTGGGCCCGGGTCTTTTTGACCCATGTGTTACCATCAAACAACAGACGATTTCTGCTCTTAACCAGTTAGCTGTGTGACGAGTATACTCGTCATGAAGAATTCGCAACATTTTGAGTTATGTGGAGTAGGTACTCATCATATTGCCATTTCTTCATGACGAATATACTTGTCAATAATAACAAAATACAGGAAATGACTAGTTATAACACAAAATATTTGCTTTTTCATGACGAGTATATTCGTCAAATACAGCTAACTGGTTAAGGGCCAACATCATTCGAGTTATTGATGAAATTAGGCCATGCGAGGATGTCATCCAAAATGGAACCTCCTGGATTTGCCTTGCCACCTTTAGCAGAGCCATGTCATCAAAATTTTATTTAATATGAATTTCAAAATATGGCAGTATCACATAGCTTGTTTTATTTAATTACAAATATTGAGCATGAAAAATCTTTCTGAAGCCGTAAAATCAATATTTATGTAGCTAGTAAGTCAAACAGGTTTAGAGTTACAAGTCCAAGTTTTCTCACAGCCATGGACAACCTTGTGATTTTTTGCATTTCAAAAATTTTTTTGGTAGGAAAATCAACTTTTTAAAAATAATTCTACTTTCAAGTAGTGATGGGCATAATCGAATGATTTCAATAATCGAATGATTACTATTCGAATTAATCTGAAAATCGATTATTCATTCGAATGATCATTCGAATGACAATTCGAGTTATCATTTGAATGATCATTCAAATGATCTGAAAATCGATTATTTATTCGAATGATCATTCGAATGATTATTCGAGTGATCATTCGAATGATATGAAAATCGATTATTTATTCAATTGATCATTCGAATAAAAGTTTGAGTAATAATTCGAATGATCGTGAATCGAGTATTTTTATTTTTTTAACTGGTATAAACATATCGGAATGATTACTCAAATTATCGTGACTTAAATACTAAAAACAGAACTCCTGTTATTTCGTTAAAATCGTTCATAAATACTTGTGTTCTGATTTCAGCAATATATCATAATAAAATTATAATATAGAATATATTGTAAACAATATCAGAGTACTTCGCCGTAATGTTTCATGGGAAAGATATCCTATTAATACACTAAGTATAGTTTCGAATGCTATATATTCGAGTACAAATTGGTATAATGACATTCGAATGGTCATTCAGATTATCCCAATAGCTAGTTTTTGAATTGTTCATTCGAGTATCACTCAAATAAATAATTCGAATGATTATTCGAGTATAGATCATTCGAATGCTCATTTGAATGATCATTCGAATGATCACTCGAATACCGATCATTCGAATGATCATTCGAATTAAAAAATATGTTCTCGAGATAATCGATTATTTTGATAATCGGATTAATCGATTATCGTCATTCGAATGATCCCATCACTACTTTCAAGTATTGATAATTGATTCGTTTTTTGACACATTTCTTAAACTAATGTTAACTCTACAATTATCAAATCATAACCATTTAAAATGAGAACTATAGTAATCTGAATCAATAAAATAATTAAAGATAGATATCAATTCTATAAAATAAAAACTTTGTTTAGATTTTAACTATTATAATTACCGACTAGTTTCGCCTTCTAAGGCATTTACAAGAGAAACTAATTGAGAATTTTAAACATTCAGAATCTAAACTGAGTTTTTATTTGGTAGAATTATCATTTAGAACTACCAATACGTAAATATTGAAACAATTAATCACCAAAACAACTCTTAAACGCTATACAATCGTATTATGTCTATTTGTCTATTCATCTTCACTAATTCTTTAGATGTCTGTGTGTTTTTGACTATTTTTATCGCTTCAAATTATGAATGTGTTTTGTTCATCTGGTTTAGGATCGTCTTTTAATCCTTGTGTGGTCTCGAGTTAATTCAATTCCTATTATTTTTATAATATTTTGTCGTATAGCTTTCTTCCTGCGACCAGTTTTGATTTTTTACCTTAAATGGTTGTAAAATTTTTGATCTCCTTATTTAATTTATATGTGATCTGGGAGATTTATCCTTAGCATGGATCTGAGATATCTCTGTGGTTATAGGTAGGTAATTTAGGTAATTTTAATCTGAGGATCAATTATAATATTCCTAAGTGCGTCCATGCTAGAGATCAACAATTTTTTTGAAAATTTCACATCGATTGTTATTTATTACTTCGAAGTTTTTGCACGAATCTTCTTTACCTTTTTAATAAATTATTACAATTGTTACCTTACGTTATGTCGGTGGCCATGTAACTGATAAACCGAACTTTATTCTAACTAACAAAATGCAGAATTAGAAAGGGCTATAGAAGCCCTTCATCCCAGGTCATGTTTTTCATAAAATGTATTTATATTTATGAGTAGGTTTTCTTCCATCTCCATATTTTCTTTTTTCAATTCTTCTTAAAGGTATTATGAAAAACTTTATTTTGTTAATTTTAAACTCGGAAAATTTTGGATTTTGGCAGCTCTAAGTGAATATTTTTAATACTATTTAAAACACACGGAATTCTCTATGTTTTAACATATAAAAAAAGAAATCGTAATTAAAAAATGCGTTTAACACCTCAACAATTTTTAAAAATTGAAAACGAGAGTTTCACTATTTTGAATTTCCGCTTTTGGCAAAAATTGGCTGAACATGATTATTTCTTTTCAATCACACTAAATTCGCTACAATTTGCCATTTAAATCATCAAAATCAAATAACACCTTTGAAAGTTAAACAATTTTTTTTTTTAATCAAAAAGGTGATTTTATTGATTTTGAGCTCGGAAAATTTTGGATTTTAGTAATTTTCATTGCCTCGACATGAATGTATTTATTACTATTTAAAACACTCCAAATTCTTTACTTTGTAACATATAAAATATTATAATCAAAATATGCGTTTAAACTTAAGCAGTTTTTAGAAGTGTGCATTTTTTGACTTTCAACTTGGAAAAACCGGACCTGAATATTTCCCAATACTTTTAAGAAAACATTAAATTCTCTACATTTTGGCATTTAATATTTTCAAATAACTCGTTCGGGGAAGTTAAGCTATTTTTCAAAATCAAAAACGCGTTTTTGTTGATGTTGATCTTAAAAAACTTTCAGATTTTGATAATTTTCGTTAGTTTGACATGAATATTTTTTTATCCAAAATCGGGTGTAATAATCGAATTACAGTGGTCATTTGAGCCATGTAATGTTGCTCATTGCACTCTAGTGAGAGAATAAGTTTCTCTCACGGAATGCATAGATCCTTCATAGGATTTTTGAAATATGTCAAATTGACACCACTTACGTGAAAATTGTATAAACATTATTTCAATATTTAATGCAATTACAGATGATTTTGAATAAAATTTTATTTTATACTCATGTGGAATTCCTAATTAGTCCCTTAAGAAAATTACCTGTTCGCTCTGCGATCCCACGAGTAAACTTTTTCTTGCGGGACTATACGTACATTCCACTTTCGTATAATAAATAACTATTAATTTTTTTAAAACACACTAAGTTCGCTTATTTTAGTATATAAATTGTTATAATCAAAAAATGCTCTTAATATCTCAACAATTGTAAAAAATTGAAAACGTGGGTCTGTTGACTTATAAAATTTCGGATTTTGGCAAAAATTAGCTCGACATGATTATTTCTTAATACTTTTTTCAATCGCAGTAAATTCACTACATTTTGGCATTTAAATCATCAAAATCAAATATCGCGTTTCAGATTCAGTTTGAAAGTTAAACAATCAAAAATCAAAATTTTTATTTTGCACTGGAAAAATTTTGGATTTTATCAATTTTCATTGTCTTGACATGAATATGTTATACCATTTAAAACAATATGAATTCTCTAATTTTGAACACATAAAATATCTTAATCAAAATGTGCGTTTAACACCTCGGCAATTTGTAAAAATCCAAAGCGCGATTTTTTTTTACTTTCAACTTAAAAAGAAAACGGATTTTGGCAATTTTCATTGACTCGACCTGAATATTTCCTGAAAAACAATCAATTCTCCAAACTTTGGCATTTAGATCTTTAAAATTAAATAACGCGAACGGAAGTTAGGCAAATTTTCAAAATCAAAAACGCGATCTTGAAAAAATTGTTCGGAAGTTAAGCTATTTTTCAAAATCAAAAAGTCGTTTTTGTTGACGTTGATCTTAAAAAACTTTCAGATTTTGACAATTTTATTTTGACATGAATATTTTTTTAACTTTTTTAAAACACACTAATTTTGGGAATTTTCCTTAGTTTGATATGAATATTTTTTATACTTTTTTAAAACTCATTAAATTCTCTACATTTTGGCACATAAATTATCACAATAAAGCAATGCTTTTAACACCTCAGCAATTTTTAAAAATTGAAAACTCGAATTGGTTGAACCTGAAGGATTTCGGTAGTTTTCGTTAACCCATTATGAATATTTCCGAATACTTTTTAAAATAAAATAAATTCTCTACATTTTAACAAATAAATCATCAAATTTCCGATTTTGGTAATTCTCATTGACTCGACCTGAATATTTACTAATATCCCTTTAAATCACACTAAATTTATTTCCACTTGTACTCATATTACGTTTTCCATTACATGTAAACAATTTACATATGTTGCGCAAATACTCGTCGTTAGGAAGAATAAGATAACTTTTTTTTGCCACGTATAACGTACATATTTATATCATATAACTTATTTATTTAGGAACCGTTTCGGTTTTATTTTACAAATATTGCATAATACTAACGGATTTTTAATTATTTATATTTAATTAATTTTGGTTCAATTTTTGCTTTTGGAAAGGATTTTCTCTCTCCGTGCCTCTTATAATAGCTCAGATCTTCACGCTCGCCCGTGTGAAATTTTTGAGCTTTATGCTCCATAATTTTGGCATAAACATGGGAATTGCTATTTTTGATTCTTTTTTTAAATTAATCATTCATTCTCATCTAACATAATTGAATTTACCTTTTAAACACTTTCAGCCAATAATTTACATCTTAATGAATATAATTAGTGAAGGTATGAGTCAACAAACAATGGAATTCTTTTCCACGTTATTAAATCTTAATTATTCGATAATGTTTACTGATATTAACACCATGTGATGAACTTACGTTAAAAAAAAACATTGATTACTCAATTATAAAATTTATTAAGGTTGTGCTCAATTCTCCAAATAGAAGACCCAATTATCCTCGAAGATTTCTTAGAATTCCACAATTCCAATCAATTTTTAGTGTCCCGGCGCGGAATCCGGCTCCGCGGTCCCTATCTTCACCCTCGGATCGAAGAATTCCTATTCACTTCCTCGACTTCATAATTCTTCATCCGCGCGTCTCTCCAATCTCGACGTCCGATCTCTACGATTCCACCTTCTCGTATTCCGTCTCCTTTCCACATTTCATCATCGTCAACTTCATTGAATCAAACACTGCCCCGTTTCGTTAATCTCCCTGGCTCAATTTAATATTCGGCTAATCCTGTCCGCCGGTCCCTCTGACAGCCCACTGACAATCGGTGAAGATGAGACCCGGATAAGGCTGACAAATTACGATAAGCCGCTTAAATGCGCAGTCACCTCCACCCAAGAGAACGAAAATAACGAAGATGAGTAAAAAGGGAAAACAAAAGTGGGCAGGAGTCAAAGACCAGTATGCGGCGTTGCAGAAATGGGTGGCATAAAATTTATGAAGGGTTGGGTGCGCTAACAATGCAATATATCACAGCGTTCGTTTGACTTTAAGAAGAAGAAATTATACTGGAATGATAATTAACCATTTTGAGGATTACGGAGTATACAAATTGCAATTTTGGTTTAACTTTTGGTTTCTACTTGTCGACCTGTGTAATTGAGCTTGTCATCCCGTTAATCTTGATCACAATTACGCCGGTCGTTCGCAATTTCTTTCAATTGCGCGTAATTTGTACGAAATCTCATCAGTTTTTGAAAAAAATTGTTAAACTTGCAAAATATCATAAAAAAATTTGTATACTATCAAGTCGGAGAAAGTTAGATGATGGCTACATCATCATTTTTTTGGCTTTTGATTATTAAAGTACTTGTATTGGTGATAATAATAAGAATTTTTATGTACTTATGGCTGATTACAAAATTTAAAATTAATCATTAAAGTCTTTTGAAAGCAGTGGCGGCTCGTGGTACATGTTGATGGTAGAGCCACTTAATATACTCCCCTTCCCCCGTCCTTCTTTGAAGAAAGAAAGAACGATTTATCTTTCTAGACCAAAGTAACTGGCGAAAAGTGTTAAGAATTAATTAAAAATTCTTGCTGAGATTGAAACTACAAGTAGTTTCATGGCTCATTGGCTCTATATAACGAGCCGCCTATGCTTCGACAGCAAAATATAATACTTTCGACAGCTAAAAAATACAATAATACATAATGTCGAAAAAAACTATTTTTATTAGCTGAAAAATACTGAAATAACATATTTGGTAGCTAAAGAATGCCATTTTCTGCAACTGTAAAATACAACTTGAGACAGCTGAAAAATACTATTTTCAACAGCTGGGGATTACCATTATTGACAGCCGAAAAATACCATTCCCGTTATTGGCACCTAAAAAATACAATTTTTGACAACAAAAAAAATCTAAAAAATAAAAAGTTTTGACAGCTGAAAAATGCCATTTTGACAGTTGAAAAATGTCAAAAAATGCTGCTTTTGATAGCTGAAATATACCATTTATATAGGTGGGAAATGCCATTCTTGGCAGCTGAAAAATGTCATTTTTGACAGCTGAAAAATTACATTTTTGACAGCCAAATAATACGATTTTTAAAGCTGAAAAATGCCATTTTTGACAAAAAAATGTCGAAAAATGCTGCTTTTGATAGCTGAAAAATACCATTTTTGTAGGTGAGAAATGCCATTGTTAACCACTTCGCGCCCACGCTACTTTGATTGGGTTATAGCATAATCTAGGGTTTATTGAAAAATTACTTTTTTGTTGTTGTTCCGGTTTTCTACGAAATATTATTCCACTGTCATAAACTCAATTTTGCAAAAAATATGAAAAAATATTCCATAGATGGCGCTAAAGCAGTAAATTTTTTTTTTATTTGTAAAATATATATTTTTTGCTTATCACATGTGGCGACCTGGGCATGAAGAGGTTAATAGCTGAAAATATCATTTTTGACAGCTGATAAATATCATTTCTGACAGCTGAAAAATATAATTTTTGACAGCTGAAAATATCATTTTTGACAGCTGAAAAATATCATTTTTGACAGCTGATAAATATCATTTCTGACAGCTGAATAATATCATTTTTGACAGCTGAAAAATATCATTTTTAACAGCTGAAAAATATTATTTTTAACAGCTGATAAATATCATTTTTGACAGTTGAATAATACACTTCTTAACAACTGCAACAAACCATTATTGACAACTGTAACACCATTATTGTCAGCTAAAAAAACAAAATTTTGACATTTAAGGAAAATGTCGAAAAATGCTGTCTTTGATAGCTGAAAAATACCATTTTGATAGGTAAGAAATACCTTTCTTAACAACTGAAAAATAACATTTTTGACAACTAAAAAATATATCATTTTCGACAGTTGAATAACACCATTCTTGACAACTGCAACAAACCATTATTGACAACTGTAACATACCATTATTGTCAGCTAGAAATTACAATTTTCGACAACACAAAAAATACAATTTTTGAGTAGCTGTAAAATGCGATTTTTGACAATTAAAAAATGTCAAAAAATTGCTACGTTTAATAGCTGAACAATACAATTTTTATAGGTAGGAAATTCCTTTTCGACAGCTGAATAGTACCATTTTTGACAACTAAAAAATATTATTTTTAACTCTTCTCAACAGCTGAAAAATGCCACTTTTAACAGCTGAAAAAATACCATTCTTGACAACTGCAACAAACCATTATTGACACTGTAACAAACCATTATTGTTAGCTAAAAAATACAATTTTTGACAACACAAAAAAATACAAGTTTTGACAGCTGAAAAATGCCATTTTTGACAATTATGGAAAATGTCGAAAAATGCTGGTTTTGATAGCTGAAAAATAACATTTTTATAGGTGGAAAATCGCATTTTTGACAGTTGAATAATACACTTCTTAACAGCTGAAAACTGCCATTTTCAACAGCTGAAAAATACCATTGTTGACAACTGCAACAAACCATTATTAACAACAGTAACAAACCATGATTGTTAGCTAAAAAATAAAAAAAAATACTACAAAAAGACAATTTTTGACAGCTGAAAATGCCATTTTTTGACAATTAAAAAAATGGTGTTTTTGATAGCTGAAAAATAACATTTTAATAGGTGACAAATACCTTTTTTGACATTAAAAAAACATTTTCGACAATTGAAAAATATCATTTTTTACATTTGAATAATACACTTCTTACCATCTGAAAAATGCTACTCTTGACAATTTCAACAAACCATTATTGGCGACTGTATTGTCAAATATTGCTAAAAAATAAAATTTTTGACAACAAAAAGTACAATTTTGGACAACAAAAAGTACAATTTTTGACAACAAAAAGCACAATTTTTAACAACAAAAAGTACAATTTTTGAGAGCTGAAAAATGCTATTTTTGATAGCTGAAAAATACCATTTTAATAAGTGAGAAATGCCTTCTTTGACAGCTGAAAAAACTTTTTTTCGATAACTGAAAAATATAATTTTCGACAGTTAAATTATACATTTCTTGACAGCTGAAAACTACCATTTTTAATAGCTGAAACATACCATTCTTGACAACTGCAACAAACCATTATCGTTAGCTAAAAATACAAAAAGTACAATTTTTGACAGCTAAAAAATGTCATTTTTGGCAATTTAAAAATCGAAAAATGCTGCTTTTGACAGCTGAATCAATTCTTAGCAGGTAAAACTATCATTCTTGACAACTGCAACAAACCATTATTGACAATTGCAGTACACTATTATTATATTAACTGTTTTTTGTTTTTTTTCGATATTTTCTTAAATATGAAAAATATGACAAAAACATTTAAACTTATATTAAAGACAATAAAGAAATGAACATCTTTGGTTTGAAAATATTTTTCATAAAATCATTGCTATTCGAGAACAAAATGTATTAATTTTTTTTTTCATTTTTGGTTTATAATTATTATGAAACGATAATAGTACAGCAAATTTATGTTAATAATAACTGTAGAGAATGCTAAAATGAACAACTTATAAGGAATAAGTTTTTTTCGAAATCTCTTTAGTTTTTGAGTAAACTGAGTTTTTGAATTTTTATAATTTTTCTATCTTTTATAATTTTGACGTTTAAAACGTCAGTTTCATTCGAGTCTACAAAACGTTCGATGTGCATTAAAAATTTGATTTAAATTAAAAATAAACCATGAAAGCGTAAATATAAATGGCTATGATACCATCAAGTCAGAGAAAGTAACATGATGGCCACATCACAATTTTCTGTCAATGGAAAAAAGTTTATAATGTTAAATGATAAAGGTATCGAATATTGTATTTATATGTTAATTAAATTTGCCAAAAAAGTTATATTTGAACGTTTTAGTTTGCCTATGAATTACAGTAGCGCAGCGTCAAATTTTGAGCCCCACCGCGGAAATTAAAAAGGGCCCCTGCATGTTTACTTTCTCCTACAGAAATTGGGAGATGTATTGTTTTTAATTTTTTTTAATTTTTATACATACATTTTTAACTCTGCAGATATGTCTGTGAATCATGCTAAAGATACAATCTTGAAAGTAGAACTAAAAATAATTATAATATTGGAATCACTGAATAAAACACTTACTATGTTTTTTACCACAATTTATTAAATAAATTGTAAAAACATAGTAAGTGTTTTATTCAGTAGTATAATGAATTACCACGTAGTAACGGTCGCAATCATCACCATAATTATAATACTTTTAGTCTTAAAAAATATTAAATATTGTTTTTGGATAGGGCCCTTATTTGGATACGTCCGGTAAGTTGCATAGCAAGCGTTTACCGACTATAGGCCTGTAATATTCCACTTACCGGGCTGAAATAAATCTGGGAAATCACAGAAAGCGACGACACAGTATTCGATAAAATATTTTCAACGCTTTCCTGATTGACAACGCGAAGAATTGAAAGATATCTAAAATTTTATCAATAAATGTTATTTTTTATATGAACTCCCTGATTTTCGAGAGAAATTAAACAATTGCATAATTTTGTCTTTATATATGAAATATGAACGATATTTGTAATTAATGTTAACAATTAGCAACTCATAAATATGTAGAAAGGTATGTTGTAATTGTTTATCTTTTAAACATGCTCCTGCACGATTCACTGTATTACAAGTTAAAAAGTATTCTTATGACTTTTTTCAGAAGCAAGAAAAGTTCGTACGGTACATAAGTAGTAAGTGCTTTGTTTCGAAAGCGCCTTTTATAAACCTTATCGAATATGATATTGAATTCATTGTTTTTTTATTAGTTGCGAGTAATCTCTTGTAACACCAAGTGATGTAATGTAATACGATTTGTTTATAGTCATGTAACCCATTTCTATTTAAGTCAATAAATTTCTTGAATTTTTTGTCTGAAAAGCTATTAAGTTTGTTCTTTCTCGATTTAATACCAGCCGGTTTTTATTTCTCAAACTTTCAATTTTATTAATCGTGACATGAGTTTTCGTTTTAATTTTCACCCGCCGCTAAGACACTGTATTGTATCATCAGCATAATTTACTAATAAAGCTTCCTTTGGTAAGATATATTTGGGCAAATAGTTTACGTTATATCGAGTTAACTTTCTTAAATGTCAAGATCTAGATAATCCATGCACATTTACTTTATAATTGTTTGAAAATCTTTACACGATTCTAAACACCTTCTATTTCTTTTTTCTTGCTTAAGTAGCTCTACTAGTTGACCTTATTCCTCGATAGATATGCTTAGTTCGCATTAACTATTTTGAGTTATAATCGTAAATCAGAAATATATTAATTGCTATTAAGGAGCCTACTTCTGCACTATTATTCCCGTGGCCTCCATCAATGTTTAAAAGAATTCCAGGTACGATGTCTCACTGCATGTTGAGTATTCTTTGTCATTCTGCAAATAGTTTTTAGATGAATCACATTCGCTTCTCAGTTTGATTTTGTCCAAATTAAAGCCCCGCAGAAAACGAAACCGAAAGGCCGAAAAAGGCCAATTAGCAACTGGTCCGATCTTGGCTTGATCGAAGGAATGTGTCGCCCAAAATTCCACCGTCGTTACCGTCCGTCCAATTAATTTCGATATAATTGACTTTTGGTTTCCACCGACGGACATTCCGCGAAAATCTTTGGATCTCTGTTTCCAACGATTTAACTAACAAAATTGCTTAACAGGCATCCACGGATACATTACGAGTTTATACGTGGTCGATCTTTTTACAGCAATAAAATTTATTTATTTAATGCTTTCTGCAACAAGAAAGGTTGTTTATAATTTGTTTTTACAGCAATTTAAATGGGAAAAACTTGATTTTATATTTATATAAAAAAATCAAAAATAATTGATGTACGGTAGTTCATATCATATCAACGTTCATATCCCTTTTTCTCACTATTCTAATTGTATGTATGTATTTCATGAATTTAAGTATTGTAAAAATAAAATAGAATTCACAAATTTTATTTCGGTTTTGATTTTGAATGATAACGCCACATTCGCTGTACCATCTAAACGACGGCGAAAAACCAAGTGACCAAAACGATGGAGTCGGTCGCTCGGCTAGCATCTGTCCAGGTCACAGGTCAATCCCGGGGCGCCGTAGGGTCACTCTTAATTAGACTAATGTTCTCTCGGCCCTGCAGTATTAATTACTTAAAAAAGGTCTACAAATTAATGAGACGTGCGCGTCCGTCTCGTTGTGTGTGCATAAGGAAACTTCGAAGAATTCAAATTTCTCCTGGTCCCTCTAATTGATAAACATCTGTAGAATGCGACTCGAGTCCAACCACAAAGATCAAAAGTCATTAAGGGGTGCCCATTTTAATAGGCGCGACAGTTAAGGAAGAGTTAATTAATTACACCACCGGGTTTTACTCTTGACGGAAATTACAGAAATACAGAAATACAGAAAAACAGTTAAGGTTCATATCAATTGCTCAATTAGTTTTTGAGACACAACGCGCATAGACACACACACACACACGCACACACAGACACAAAAAAATCCAGAAATTGTTGAAATGGCATCTAGGGACCCCAAAATTTCCGTAAAAAAAAATTTTGAAAAAAAAATCACGATCACAATACTTACTACTTCGTAACGGAGAAAGTAAAAAGTTGATACACTTTATATTAAATCATATCTGAGATTTCTTGGGAAATAAATTCCCCGTTGCTTCGGCAGCTTTTGGTAAAATTTTATTAGAAACATCGAAATGTGGTTTATTATTAATTTTTGACATTGGATTTTTTTAAGAACTAGTAGAATTTCGAAAAAAACTTATTCTTTATAAATTGTTCATTAGACGATTTATGTTTATACAAGTTTCATACGACTATCATGATTATAAACCAAAACAGTGAAAAACTGAAAAAATTTCTATTTTATTTTATTTTTCTCAGAAATCAGAGCATGATATACATTTATTAACAAAATATTTACAGTTTTTTTTTTGTTATCTCCAGGTAAATTCCTACTTGTGGTTTCCGAAATTTTACCAAAAGCTTTGCAGTTTTTCGGATTATCAAACAAGACTTACGCTCATACTTTAATATCAATCCCCGTATTAGTTTTTAAGATACATAAATAAAAAATTGTCGCAATCATCTCTAGAAACCTTGAAATGAATTTTTCCGTCAAATTTTTTTTTTCCAAAAAAAATACCCTTCCGTACTTTGTACAGAGAAACTAAAAATGTTGATGTGGCCGTCATGTAAGTTTCTTCGATTTGATGGTATGGGTTTTATCGATTTTTTTGAAAAAAACACAAATTTGATGCAATTATTATCATTTTATAAACAAAAATATTCAAAATTTTTCCATTTATAATATTAAAATTTTTGGAAAAAAGTTGGACATGGTTTCCAAAAAAACTTTTTTTTCACAGGGGCGCTAGAGTATGACGAAAGGGGTTACGCTTAATTTCGCATGCATGACTTTAAAGAATACACTTCAAAGTTTTTCGCCCTCAAAGATTCATCAAAATCGATTGAAAATACGCCGAGTTATGGCGGTTTGAAAATGGTCGAAATTCCACGAATTTCAAGTGTTTCATTTTATTTCCTTCAGTATATAACAAACAACCATATTAAAATTCACTTTTTAATGAGAGTCAGTGCTCTCGAAAAGTTTTCCCCCGCCCTTTAACCCACACTACATCACTGAGGTTTAGGTACAATGAATTGGAGAGTGGGATGGAGCCCATCCACCACTTTCCGATTATACTGTTACTTTACACACAACATCACATTTCGAGGAATTCCGAGAATTCCTACATTTTAAACTTAGATAACAAAATGACAATGATATTTTTACAGGTAGAAACGCCAAAGTGGCGGAATCTATTGCCTGAATGCTGTACTGAACCAAATCCGGGTGGTTTTAACACCGACAAGATATGGACATTGCCATTGCCATTACCTTTAACGGTGTTTGGAATACTTATATTCCAATAGTAATCTCCGTTTCCCCATCAGCAACTGACTACACGGATGAGACCTGAAAGGTCGAAACCGGTCTGTAGGTGTTCTAATGGGGGAACAATATTTGATATTTTTACAATTTAAAAGGGTTTGTAGGTTAAACTTAATATATCATATACTTGTTTCTCATTGATTACTTGATGAAACATTATGTTAATAAATAGGTTTAAAATTAAAAGTGAATTTTGGTTTGGTGTTACATTGAACTTGGTGAACAACTGAGCACACAGTCATTTTGGTCGTTCTTTCATTCATATTTTCACTTATAAAACTCTCTTTTAGGTTCGATGAAAATGAGGATCATACAGCAAATTTACAATACTATTCACATTGCTTCATTTGTTGACATTTGCCCATTTGAAAAGTAATATTAACAGATTTGTGCTGCTTTGTATTGTACGCTTTAATATCCCATAGGTAACCATAATAGTTTCCATTCTCAATTTGCTTCATCTTTCAGAACACGTAGTGGAATTTTTAATTCAAGGATAACTGTACCGATACCGATATTTCTCCGTTCGGATCCAGTGTGGAAACTTGTGGTTCCTGTAAATTACACGAGGATTTTATTGCCCTCCCGCCCAGTTTAATTATACATTTAGGGACGAGTGAATTTATCTCTCCGCTACCAAAGTGCGTATAATCAGACACCTGCGCCTCAATCACTGAAATATGGAAGCTGAAAAGTATTGATCTTGGGCCATAAATAGTCTTTAATTGCGGACCGAAAACGAGTGATGTCTAGTGATTATCCGTCTTACTTTTTCTAGCGCGGTGGTTTCTTCATAAAATATCTTTATTCACTGATGTACAATAGTCTCCGCATACTTATTATCTACCATAAGAGAAATCAAGTGCTTATGAGAATTTTAAGGACCGGCAATTGTTTTTGACAGATCCTAACTTTTGCATCTATTTTTTATCTCAATCGTCTCTATTCCTTATGGAATGTGTACTGTTTTATCTTTTATATATAGCATACTGGCATTTTTTATGTATGACGAGTAACTTCAAACAAGGACAATAAAGCATTTTTATTATTATTATTATTAAACTGTTTAAAGAACTACTGAATATTGTCTCATCAGAATCATCAATCACGCATCTGGGTATACTTCTGCATACGTAATATTACGTATTTGTTGTATTAAGCATTTTAGAATATACTTAATACAAAATAGAGCGTAAAAATATAACTAAATAAAACACACTTTTACTTAGTTAATATCACACTGTTATTTAATTAAAAAGGTATCACGAAGTAAGTGCCGCTAACCTCAATCAGTTAAAAATATAACTTTTGTTATAATTATATTTTTGACCATAGTAACCAAAAGTAACTAAGTGCAATTATTACCTCACTTTAGATTCCAAATTTAATTTTGGAATATCATCCTTTAAAATCAATTTAAACTGGGTTTTGTCTTTAAAGAATTTATCTTATATGGGTAATTTGGACGCAATTGTTAAATACAATGCATTAAATCCTCCTCAATGTGACCAACTACTGACTTATTTGTACCTAAAAGTAAAATTTAAATGCGACGTATCTAAAATTCACCTCTTTACGCTCCCATTGCTCATTTTGCAACTTTGGGAAAATGATGAAAAGATTGTTTCCAATTATAGGTGACTCAATGCTAGCCAATTGTAAACGGTGTACAATTATCGGTGTAATGAAAGTTTGCGGTAAATCTGAGCCGTTCGGCCAGGAGAAACAAACGTATGGTTATCTAATTAATAGTCAACGTAACCACATCCTCGAGCAAGTTCTCATGACTTAAAAAAGCCATGATCGCGCTTCTAGACCGCAAACTTTTTTTTCATGCCGAGTGTTAAATTAATATTACACTTTTTGTAAGTAATACGAGAAGTATTTTCACATAGAATAATTAAAAACGCTTGAATTGGGTTAATGGATAAAGCCATGATTCGTCATTTTGTTAAATAACAAGTATCTAACTGGATTTAAATCAATAAATTTTCGACATCATGTGTATACTAACCCATACAGCTGTAAACCGAAACTTACATACCAATGAAAGTTGCTGATAAAGGATAAAATATCTTGAGCAAAATACGTTTATGTCAAGATGTTGTTATTGGTATATAATTTTTTTTTTCCACCAGTGTATATCCAAGAAAACTTCTGATAAAATTATATCTGGCACACCCCCTTGCCTCTTATATGCTACGTCACTGCTAAATGGGAGTTTAATTAGTGAATTAATATAGAAAAATAAAAGAGACAAATGGCATTGTGCTCAGTTGATAATTTAATCTACAAGGTGTCCACAAAGGGTATGGGGTATTTGTATCTGCGCATGTTCAGTAACGGCACGGTTTGGAGGGGCGCGGTAAGGATTCTTTGATGCACTACGCTTTGGAGATTTATTAGCCATGGAAGTTTACCCTGGAAACCATCGTGCTTTTTGCACAGGCGCCTATTATCGCAATGGTGATTGCATAGTCACAGCTCAGCGGTTATCTCGGGCCGAATTTAATGTACGGAATGCACCGAAGGACGATACGATTAGAAAATGGATTCAAATGTTTGAAGATACTGGTTCAAGTGTCAAAATTCATAATCAAGGTCGCCCGCGCTCTATTCGAAGCCAGAAAATAATTGAACAAGTCCGAGTTTCAGTACGTGAAAATCCGTCTCAATCAGTTCGAAAATGCAGTCAAGAGCTCAACGTTAGAAAATCGTCGCTGCACAATATTGTGAAGTTAGATTTACATCTTAAAGCCTACAAAATTCAGATGGTTTAAAAACTAAACGTTACGGACTATCCTCTCCGATTGAATTTTGCAAATGAAATGATTCAACATTTCCCAATGTTCCAAAACATTCTGTTTAGTGATGAAACAAACTTTCACTTAAATGGACACGTAAATAAGCAGAACAGGCGCTACTGGGGCAATGAAAATCCAAGGCAGAAACATGAACAACCACTACATAGCCCAAAAGTTATTGTTTGGGCTGCCATGTCTGGTGAAGGCATCATTGGGTCGACCGGCGTGGACGACCACTTACCGTAAACAGTGAGCGATATTGAGACATGTTAAGGAACTTCTTGGTTCCACAACTGCAGATGTTTGAAGGTTTCAATGTGGAAACATGGTTTTAACAAGATGGGGCCACTTGCCACACCTCAAACCAATCACTTCAGGTTGTCAATCAACTTTTCCCAGAAAAAGTGATCTCTCGTCGAGGCACCATCAACTGGCCTCCGAGAAGCCCCGACCCTTCACCCCTGGATTATTATTTTATGGGGATACCTTAAAGAGAAGGTTTATCAAAACAAACCACGAAATTTACTCCAACTGAAGAACAACATTCGCACCGAAATGGCCGCCGTTCTCGGAGAGATGTGTAGACGCGTAGTGGAAAATTTCCGTTTTCGGTTAAAGAAGTGCCAGCTGCGCAAGGGTCAACATTTAGAACATAATCTTTCGCACATAATTTTCCCAAACTTTATCTAAAATTTGAAATAAAAAAATATCTTTTCTGAATTGTATTTTTTCTTTTATTGAATTTACAAATACCCCATACCCTTTGTGGACACCCAGTATTAATAAAAACCCTGGCATATGTTCAACTGGTTGGAATATGGGCTAGAGCCCACCCACCATCCTCCGTATAAGCTTTAATCCAACCGACACACCCTCTTCAGTTCAGGTATTATCATTGTCAGTTAATTAAAGAAGTTTAAAATTCAAGAATGTCTCGAAACGGGATATTGCGTGTAAAGTAACAGTATAATCGAAGGGCGGTGGGAGGTCACTATCCCTTCCTCCAATTTATTGAACCTAAATGTGAGTTTAATAGGTGAAAATCATTATAAGAATATGAGAGACACAAATCGCTTTGTGCTTGCTTGATAAAATAATGCATTTATAAACACCTGGCGCATGTTCAACTGGTTGAATTGTAGAATAGAGCCCATCCACCACCCTCGGTATAAACATTAATCCAACCTAAAATGCTTTTCGGTTGAAGAAATATAATTTTTAATTCATTTGAGAAGTTTAAAATATAGTAATGTCCCGAAAAGGGATGTTGTGTGTAAATTAACAGTATGATCGGTGGGTGGTGGGTGGGCACTATCCAATCCGTCGAAAGTTTAATTGGTAAAAATAAACGGGTGTGAAGTTAGCAATAGATTTCAGCAATAGATTTTAAAATTCATTTTTTGCCATAAAAATGTACATTTTCCAAAAACCTTCTATAAGCAGGGTGGGGTAACTACTGAAGAATACACATGAACCTCCCCCACCCCAAAATTTCAACCCCCTACAATTTTTCACACTATATAAAAAAATCTCCTTTTTTACTAACTTCGATGACCGATAAGAAAATGCTGAAAACATGTAATTATTCTATATACTTAGACCTACTAATACAAAAGAAAAAACGTTCCGGCCCTTAGATCACTTCAAATAAAATTAAAAACTTGTCCGCCCCATGCACCGTGAAGAGGTGCGCGGGCACACTTACTAACGTTTATTACGATGTTCGATGACCGTCTCGAAAAAGTAAAAAAAATTAAAACAATCTAGATATACAGGCCTAACAACAGGAGAAATAAAAAAAACGTGCCGGCCCCTTGATCACTTTGAAAAAAAATAAACAATCCGACACACTCTCCAAAAATGTATGCGCCGTCACATTAACTGTAGTTTTTTTCAAAGTTCGGTGACCGCTTAAAAAAAGTTAAAAATTTATAAACAATCTAAACATACAGGCCTAACAAATGGAGAAATAAAGAAAACGTGCCGGCCCATTGATCACTTTGAAAAAAAATAAATAATCCGACACACTCTCCAAAAATGTATGCGCCGTCACATTAACTGTAGTTTTTTTCAAAGTTCGGTGACCGCTTAAAAAAAGTTAAAAATTTATAAACAATCTAAACATACAGGCCTAACAAATGGAGAAATAAAGAAAACGTGCCGGCCCATTGATCACTTTGAAAAAAAATAAATAATCCGACACACTCTCCAAAAATGTATGCGCCGTCACATTAACTGAAGTTTTTTCAATGTTCGGTGACCGCCATAAAAAAGTTAAAAAATTATAAACAATCTAGACATACAGGCCTAACAAATGGAGAAATAAAGAAAACGTGCCGGCCCATTGATCACTTTGAAAAAAAATAAATAATCCGACACACTCTCCAAAAATGTATGCGCCGTCACATTAACTGTAGTTTTTTTCAAAGTTCGGTGACCGCTTAAAAAAAGTTAAAAATTTATAAACAATCTAAACATACAGGCCTAACAAATGGAGAAATAAAGAAAACGTGCCGGCCCATTGATCACTTTGAAAAAAAATAAATAATCCTACACACTCTCCAAAAATGTATGCGCCGTCACATTAACTGTAGTTTTTTTCAAAGTTCGGTGACCTCTGCTGGCGATTGTAGATAACTGACAATAGATGGAACGCTTCACAGGACTCTAATTTGCTTATTTCCATGTCCATCCCTCGAGTATTCATCCCTCCCTGTGTAGGACATTTTTAAGATCGCCGAAAATTGTTTATTTGGTAATAAGTTCCAGAGGATAAAATTACCAGGTAAGAAAAGAAAGAAACAAGTGGCTTTAAGCTCCATTAACACGTTCGCTGCCACTACAATTGGGGTTGCACATACGCAAGTATAAAGTTGGACGCACTAGCCCGTTGGCAGCGAACGTGTTAATGAACATATTTATAAAACCCCTGGCGTATGTTCAAAATATGAAATTTTAACAATTACGGCACATTTTTTTTTTTTGGCTAGAATCGTTCAAGGAAGATGCCGGCTTTAAAGAAACTAAATGTTTGGTTTAGTAAGATTATTATAGTTATTTTTACAATTAATAACATTTCCAAATCTTTTTGGACCAGCTTTCAATAGAAGTTTAAATACGAGCGGCACGATTATGAAAAGCACTTTCCAAATCGCTAATTTTGATTGAATTAGCACTTAAAATATATGCATTGAAGGCTATAGTGGCAGCTATATGCTATATGTCGTGCTTCGTCTATTTCTAAATGTTTTGTAGTGATACTTTTCGGACGTAGATTGACGTACTTTTCATTAAAGTGATTCATTATTCCTCGTCAACAACAAACATTCTTGGTGTATTCCTTTTTGTTTTACACAAAAAAAAAACTATAACGAGAATTATGTCTTTTTTGGACTCTTTAAACACGCACGCAGCATGCTATAAGTATAATTGTGACAGCGTTTCGCGCCCCATAAATCGTTTTATCAAAAATTCCTCACTGACTTGGAAGATTTATTTCTAATATTGAATCGATGAGGGTGCTTGATAAAACACTGACGCAGTGTTCATCTACCTGACAAAGCCAATATTTGCTAGAACAATAAAAACAATTTGAATCAATACGCTGCTTCTTTTGGTGTACATGTCTAATAATATTTTTTTATGAGCACATCTTCAATCTTTGTACTCCAAATGGGACGTAATCTGGTCCGCTGCCTCATGTTCCGCACCCAGGGCATTTTCTTCCTCCCAATTCCCCGTTTTCCTTCAATTTTGATGAGTTAAAGTATTTGTTATTTTTACGCATCTTCTATGTTTACCCCTTACTTCTTTTTATTGTACTTAGTAGTTCTCTGTATTTATTTATTTGCGTTGTAAGATTTCTTCATTTGTGATCCTCAATGTCCAGGGGATCTTTAGTACACATCGGTGCATCCGTGCTCTACTAAGTGAGATTTATTCTTGATGGAACGAGTTCAAATCCGCAATATTAATCAATTTCTGTTGTTCTCCTGTTGAGAAAAATTGATTTTTTTTAAATCACTGAATAAAACACTTACTATGTTTTTTACCACAATTTATTTGATGTATGTACTTCACTTGATAATGACAGTAAAACGTCGAAACTTAAGTCGTGATATGTATGTATATGAAATATTTGTACATACACCAAATAAATTTTATAATGAATTACCACGTAGTAACGGTCGCATTTTTTATTCATTTGATACTAAACAACTTTGATTATTACAGTTTTTAACATTTTCTTTGAAATTAAATATCATTTGAGATAACTTGTAGATCATCTGAATCAGTAAATCCAATCAAGTGAAATGATACGTAGCAACCTTGATTAATAAAGATTTTAACATGTTCTTTGAAATTGAATATAATTTGAGATAAGATAACTTTTAGGTCGTCCTAATTGTACCAGTGGTACCATGCAATCAAGAGACATTTTTTGGAGGTCCAAGATTTTCGAGATTTTCAACCAAATGTTCGGATGGTCAATTTTGGTTTAATCTGAAATATTTTGTTGTGAGAAGCACGGATTCTCTTTTAGCTCTTGATTTTGAATCTTGGTTTCGCAGCAACGTCTGTTCAAAAAACCCAAAACTTCATCCAAATAATAAAAATTGCAGAATCCTGAATGCACTTACTTTCAAGCAACTTGCAAAATATGCATGATGTTATTTAGATTGGTTTGGCTACTGTTTGCGTTGTGAGTGCTTTGGATTCGAGCATCACACTGGATGGTTACATTTGGTTTAAAAAAATGTGGTTGCCCTATTCATTGCAAATTAAGAATATAATTACAAATTCGATTAGATAACCTTGTAGCTTAGGCCAATCTCGCTACGTCATTCATTCTCACTAACCTGCGTTTAGATAATTTCAATAGTTTATGTACGTATAATACTGGGTTGGTGTCTTAGATGCACTTTTGTTCTGGTCTTTACGTCAGCGCAATACAAACGAATGCCCGTACAACTTCATCAATTCTTGATGGAATTTGTCGAAAAAGACTTTAATATCGGTAATATATCCATGGGTTTTAAATAAAACATTATATGCGACAGCTGTCAAATTTCCCTTAAAAATTTTCTTTTATTTTGAAGTAGACCTGGAATTAATGTATTTAATTTTATTCACATGATAAATAGTAATGTATCTAGGGCTGTTTCATTATCATTATAAATTTTCGAGAGTTCATTTCGGGGAAACAGCCCGACATAAATGGCAATTGCTGCCTATTTAATGTGCGAGGCCGCAGGCCGAGGTCAATAATTTAAAGATCACAAATGCCATTTACGCAGGGATATCACCTTTGGTAATGAATTCAAGAACAAATATGCGATTATTAGATAATGACAAGTAGGCCCGAGGTGCATTCGATTAGATAGATTATTTCGTGAATGAAAATTATACTTTGACATTTTATTTATTTGTTCAAGGTTTAACACTTCCATATCAGCGGCGGCTCGTGGATTTCCGTAGCTGAGGCAAAGACAAAGTTGACGCTCCTGCTGCACTACTTACTCTTATAGAGGAAGCAAATATTCCGTTGCTTTTTCGGTCAAGTTTTCTTCCGCTGCCTCACCGCCGAACATCCACGAGCCGCCGCTGTTCCATAAGTGTTTATATTCGAGGCTATTTATTGCCATAAGCAGCGTTGCCAACTAGTCACATGCTATTTCCGCCAGATAGCAAACCTAATTCCGCTAGAATTCCGCCAGAAAATATAAATAAAGTACGAAATAAATCAAACAAACATATCGATTTTACAAAACTCAACAATGTTATAAATAATAATAAAAAAAATATATGATTACAGAATTCAGAAACATTCTTAAATTATCATTATTCATTATCTTCAGGCCTTTGATAATATTTATGTAGTCAAAGCTTCAGGTCTGAGCTTCGATTACAGTTTTCAAGTATTTAAAATTGAATCTGTTACCTAGAATTGAAAACAACAAATGTTTTGGCTATTCCCTAATTGCAATAATTTAAGATTTCAACGCTAATTCTGTTACGGAGTTTTTTTATCAAATAATTTTTAAAATTGTCGTTGTTGCCAAAAATGCATGGTTTCTACCGTATTTAAAATATTTTTCACTGAAAACATTTAATTATTTTAACATAACGTTCAGCAATTAAATTTAACTTTTGGCGTACGAATTAGGCCTGAATATTATCAGGTAAAACAATGAAAAATTGAAAGAAAAATAAATACAGATACAATTGAATTGCTTCAAAATTTAAATGTATTTCATTCTTATGAGTTATGAATTTTTGAATTTTAATATTTATAGTACTTGAAAAAATAAATTCCTCAACAATTTGAATATCTTTACAAAACATATCCATAAAACTGCAATTTTTAAAAATCTGCCAATTTTTCCGTTATGAATTTTCAAAAGTTAATGTTTTAAGTTGTCGAACAAAAAAAGTCCTTTTATATGGTCTTTAACATTAACTTTGATTTTTGAAAATATGTCAATTTCTATATGAGCTATAAATAAATGATTTTTTTAAGTTGCCGAACACTTACACAAAATAAAAATCTTAACAAAACTGAGTTCCTCAAATATTTTAATACATTCACAGAACGACTACCTTTAAAACTAACTTAAATTTTTGAAATTGAGTTCATTTTTGAAAATTAACGTTTTAAGTTGCCGAACACTTTAAGTAAATTCACAAAACATCTGCCTTTGGAATTAACTAGGATTTTTGAAAATGTGTCGACTTTTGCGTGTGCTATGAATTTTTGAAAATTATTTTTTAAAGTTGAATATTCGAACAAAAAAAATAGAAAAAAAATGTATACTGATACGATTTAATTTCTTAAAAACCATAACGCAGTCATAATACATTAAATTAACAATTAACTTTTATTTTTGAAAACGAGTGAATTTCTGAAAATTAATATTTTAATTCATGTTGTATTGTCGTATTAAGGTTGTTTATATTATATTAGTGAAAGGTTGGTGCTTCCTTAATGGTTTTTTATTTAATTTGTAAATTAAATAAAAAACTAGTAAGGAAGTACCAACCTTTCACTAATCTAATAATTATTATTTTAAGTTGTCGAACACTTACACGAAACCAAAATCGTAAACAAAATATTTTAATACACTCCCAGATCGAATACCTTTAAAACTAACTTTGATTTTTGAAAATGTGTTCATTGACGAAAAATCTAAAAAAAAATACTGGTAATAGAATTTCTTAAAAATTGAAATAATCAATCAATCTGCCTATTGAATTAACTACGATTTTTGAAAATGTGTCAACTTTTGCGTGAGTTATGAATTTTTGAAAATTATTTTTTTAAGCTGTTGAATATTTAAACAAAGAAAAAATAGGAAAAAATAATACTGATGTTATTGAATTCCTTAAAAACTCTAATGCAATCATATTACATTTAACTTTGATTTTTGAAAACGTAAATTTTTGCGTGGGATGAATTTTTGAAAATTAATATTTTAAGTTGTCGAACACTTTCATAAAACCAAAATCGTAAACAATATTGTAATGTAATGTAATGTAATTAAGTTCCTCAAGTATTTTAATATATTCACAGAACGATTACCGTTAAAACTAACTTTGATTTTTGAAAATGTGTTCATTGCCGAACACTTGACAAAAAAAAAAACTAAAAAAAAATACTGATATGATAGAATTTCTCAAAAATGTAAGTAAATTCACAGAATATCTGCCTTTGGAATTAACTAGGATTTTTAAAAATGTGTAAATTTTAGCGTGGGATGAATTTTTGAAAATTAATATTTTAAGTTGTACCTTTAAAACTAACTTTGATTTTTGAAAATTTGTTAATTTTTGGGTGTTATGATTTTTTTTTAAATTAACGTTTGTTGTCCAACACGATAAAAAATACTGACATGATGGAATTTCACAATTTTTTTAAATTTATTCACATCTGCTTTTAGAATAAACTTCGCTTTTGCGCATATATCAATTTTTGCACGAGTTATGAATTTTTAAAAATTAATATTTAAAGTTGTTGAAGACGAACAAAATATCTAATTATTTTAATATACACACAAAACATCTACCTTTAAAACTAACTTTAATATTTTTAAATGTGTCACTTTTTCCGTAAGTTATAAATTTTTTAAATTAATGTTTTAAGTTTTTGCCTTTTCTCTTAAAAAATATATATTCTTTGAAAATAAAGTTTAAATATAAAATAAATTACGCTAGATTTTTCAACAATTCAACATTATTCGGCTAGAAAATCCGCCAGCCGCTAAAACGAAAATGATTCCGCAATTCGGATTCAAAATCCGGCAGATCTAGCGGATTTTCCGCCGACTTGGTAACACTGGCCATAAGTAATCCCGAAAGACGTAATCGCTATTATGATTAATCATTGTTTTTTTTTACCGAATGGAGTACCAAATGGAATGTACTATTGGCTCAAACTATAATATGATGCTATGAAAGAAATAATTATAATACTTCTAATAGTCTTATTTGAAAATTGAATTACTATCGCTTTAAATTAAAAACTCATCGATTGTTATTAATTGTGGTTTGGGCATTTTTTCTCCCAGTTGTAACCCTAGATGGCGCCAGGCCTTGTCCACAATTCATTAGCGCCTTCGACCTCTGACTATCCAACCTTCAACATTTTAGGCAAAGATTGTTCTTCACTTACTCTTGATAAAATGAAAAAAACTGCAATGGAAGGTATCGTCGAATAGATTTTTAACATTTTCGAATCAACAACTATAGAAATATCGCCATTTTTAAATCAATAATTCCATTCATAAGTTTGTTTATTTCCTTGGGAATTTTAGAAATGTTGCCGTCGAAATTTTTTACTACTTGCTAGTACAAAAAAAAAACGTAGAACATGATCCCAAGAATGCGCATGCATGGGACACACATGTTGGTACTTGGTGAGGTACCGATATCTGTGGACGGGACAGAAACAAGTCGCGACCGGTTCAAACATGCATACTCGCGATTTTGTGTTGTTTTTCATCACCGCGTCACCCACGCGCCCGCCGACGGAAAACAAAAAACGATCGCGCCGCCGGTTTTGCTCCAGCAGGATATTGACAATATCCGCCCTCCCAACATTTCGCTGTGAGAATTTTCGGCACTTCCGCTTACACGTCTCGCACATAAACAGAAAATAAGGGTTGCGCTGAGATAAAACATGAAAGGATGCTGTATTATACTACACAATAATCTGTAAAATCTTTGAGTAATAAAATATACACAACATGTAAAAACACTTGATCATTCAGGATATTGTTTTATATTTGGTAACATAAAATTTCCAACAACAAAACAATGACTTTAGTGAATGATCAAGTGTTTTCTGTGGTATCCCACTGGTAACGATAATTGTGTTTAATGTGAAATTATTACCGGCTAGGTGATACACATCGATATAGGCACGCACCGGTATCCCACAGGTAACGATAATAGTTCCCAATTTACTTCCTCCCAATTAATTTCGTGGAATGAAAAGAATACATAAATATTTACCTGTTCCCGCATATTTATTTCATAAAAGTTATTAATGGATCCCGCGTTAGACCTATTTTGAGGTTGTTTGTTGACCCCCCGAGAGAGCGGGACCATTAACTATTATAATGCGTTTATTAGTGGGAAAAATGTGTGGAAACTGTTAGAACAGGTTTCTCTGGGCAGTATTATTGAATCGGTTAGTGAGTCACATTGGAACCTCTTCTCCGCCAGCCATTGAGGAAGATAAGAGATGCGCCTGCATTTATTGAATACATTAAAAAATACTCGTTTGTAAACTTATTAATTATTTAATTAGCGACGGTCGTCGACGTTGATTTTTTCGTAAACAAACATATTCCCACAGATTACAAGGTGCGACTTTATACATATTTAATTAAGCTAACTGTTTCACGTATTATGGAAATATCAGGTGTTCCGATGTAATGTGTAATCGTTGACTAATCATAGATACGATTGGCATACCAGACATTTTAATGTAATAAAAAGTTTTTTTTTTGTAGAAAAAAACATTCTTCGAAGTGTTTACATTATTTTCGTTTTTTTAGAGTTTACAGTTTGAAATGCTATGATTACCACTATCACAGTTCGGTAACTGGCCGATGATATTGATGCCACTGGCAGTTAGTGGAGATGTAGTATTAACCTCAGCATCTAAAATTGAACATCGACTTAGTTTTTAATTCGTACATACTCGAAATGGTTAAGGGCAGAGAATTCGTACGCTTCTTGAAACTTCATATTGTTCTCCTAAAGTTGATCTTGTAAACAGTTAAGAAACCAAAAATTATAAATAAAATTAAATTGTTTATGTCTTCACTATGTGTTATTGTAAAAGAAAAACAAATTCTTATTTTTTTTGTCATTAATTAGCGTAAAATTGTTTTATAGTAAATTATTTTAAGTTTGATGCATAGATAATTCAATTTAAAGTAACCATACTAAAACTCATCATTATTGATTGCCAATTACTCAACTTCAATAAGAAGTTAGATTTCTTAAAATTGCTTAAAAGTTGTATGCGCGCGACGAAATTTAGTTCAACGCATTCCTCACGAGTAGCGCTCATCCCATTCTCTCCAATCAGGTGGATGCTGATAACGATAATATATTCAAGGGGGCGTGATTATAGTTCTCGCCTTTGTGTGAGCCACGCATCGTATATAGCAAAAAAATGGAAAGGGTAGATACGTGATGTTTCCGAGCCCGCCTCCAGTTTTGTTGGCTCTTTAATATGACTTCTCATAGTAGCTCGTCACATCTGAATACCGTGATCTTAAGTGTATAACTCTACCAAGCACTCAAGGTGTGAGAAAGTATTCGGAGAACGCGACAACAAATCTCTGGAGCCAATAAAATTTAAGATTGTCACGGCGCAATCTGCCTCGAGTGCCTGGTAAAGTTGTACACGATGGTCAGTTAATTTTCTGTAATCTATATCTACTCCAACATTTAAACTAGTTCAAAAATAATCAATTATCCTCCCATATGAAAAAAGCTTGTACAATACATGTACGGCCCAGTTTTTATTTATCTTTAAATCAGTACATTTAATGGATTATAAATTCTGTAATCTCCTCAACCGCTAATTTCACGCTCCGTTCACATGAGCAAAATATTCCGGCAATTAGCAGCGGATTCTCCTCATCACATCGGATTACTGATTTGCATATGAATCAACATAAAAAGTGCACCATCATTACGCCAAAGTGATGCATTTACGCGCACTTCATTCAATTTGCTCCCGACCCTTTCACACATGAATAATTTATCAAATGTCAGATTTTGATGTTACCGGAATATTTCCGACGTAAATAAGAAAAGGAAGAAATTAAAATTTAATGCATAATAATTATTCGAATTATGGGCCATTGGCCGACTGGGATTTTTTATTGATTTTTTTGTAGTGTTTGACTAAAGGTGAGTTTAGTTCGGTCTTGTATCTTCTTTATGGTATTGGCTTTACCTAATTGGACATGGGCCGACTGGGATTTGTATTGTTTTTGTAGTTTTTGACTGAAGGTGAAGTTAGTTCGGTTGGCATCTCTGTAGTCTTGTAGCTGCTTTTTGGTGCAGAACATTGCGACGTGTGAGCAACAATGATTGCAGTCCTGGATGCCTGTGAAATCAAAGCTATTTTGATATTTGTGCAAATAAAAGTCTTATAACTTTCGAACATCATGTTGATGTGATATTTTCGTCTTAAAATTTCATCTACTTTCTTATGTCAAACTTTGTCATAGAACTACTGGAACACCCAGTATATCAAAATTTCCTCTTGGTCAAATGTAATTCGAAATAATTTAATTTGGTACTTGCGGAATTTTTTTTTTTGTGTTAATGAGATTAGTAACAAGCGGTAGTAAATCGTAGCCGGTAGTAGGAGTAAGAAAAAAAGAGAGGAAGAAGGCAACGAAGCATTATCTTCGGTTTAGTGTTGTGTGAACATTCTCAATTAAGAGCCGACGTCGGTCGCATGTCGCTGTCGAAGCGGAACCGACAATGCGCTAATTAATTATATTCATGTACACTCATCCTATTTACATACGTACACCTCATCTCGACTAAATGCCCATAAAACCAACTCATTACAGGCGCTCGCATTTTTCTATACAATTAAACTAGACGCATTCTAAAGCTACGCGCACAATTGCCGGAATCGGACGGACGGCACGCATCGGAAAAAATTGCTTAACACAGTCAACGCACATTTATCGGTACGGCATATAACGGATAAATTTGCGTTGACTCGTTTACAACTGTGTTAAGCAATTTTTGCCGATGCGTGCTGTCCGTGCGATTTCGACAAGTGTGCGCGTAGCTTTAAACGTTGCTTACAAAACTCGACTTCATAAATTTTCCCCTATGGTGAATATTTTATTGTTAAATTGATTTAAGATTGATATACTTATTTATTTATGTATTTTAAATGTATTACTTTATCGTTAGCAATTGAAAAATTGAATTAAACACCTAAGGTACTACCACTAAGTTAGAAATACAAAGGACCCCGCAAGGAATGGCTTTCAGTTAATCTCCTTGAAACCAATTGAAAAATATTCACCAAGTCATGCCGATAAAAAGTCTCCAGGATCGCAACAGCCGAAGATCTGAAGATCTCACGCAAAAAGAAGTTCTGCGCATGATACTAATCGAAAAAAAATCGATATATAAATCTTGACTGTTAAGAAAACAATAAATAATATTAAGCACAGCTGAACTGATGATAAATCTCGAAACGCGTCTATGGATAGCTAACGACTTGACAAAATTTTGGATCAGATATTTTCAGTTTAAATGTATCATGGAAAACCTGTTACTTTCTCGTGAACTATGTATTTTTAACACATGAGAAAATGTGACTTTGTTTCGATATAAAGAAAACACTTAACTTTTTAATGCAAAAACACCAATAAATAGTATGTACAAGTCAGGAATTTACAGTTTAACATGTCCAGATTGTGGAGGATTGTACATAGGACAATCAGGTCGTAATTTTCAAATTAGATTAAAAGAACATCTTAGATCATACAATTTAAAACATAATAATTCAACCTTTTCAAATCATCTGTTAGAATCAAACCATAATTTCGGCAAGGATGTACTTTCAGTAATCCATCTCACCGAAAAAGGTAGAACAATGGATTTACTGGAAGCCCTTGAAATTCACAAGGCAAAAATTAATCCGGGAATTTCCATCCTCAACGACCAGATTGACCTGATGTACACCCCTCTTTTTGAAGCATTCTAGTTTTAGTATATATACCTTTGTATTTCGTATTTTAAGTACTCAGTTTGATAATGATTACCGTGTAATTGAAACTAGTCACGTAAAGTAAAATAAAAGTGGTATAAAAAAGTTAAGTGTTTTTTTTATATCGAAATTGAAAATGTACCACGAAGTGAACGCCTCCAAGATTCAAGAATGACTTTGTTTCAATGGTGTAATGGGAAAGAAAAAAACAATAATCAAATTCATATATGTATACATGAAGTTTTAGTGTAGCGCCCTATTTTACTAACATAAATCAAAGCTGAACTCATAAGAGATAAATCTTGAAACGCGTCTATAGATGTCCGATGGCTTGACAAGTTTTTAGAGCAGATAATTTAAGTTTACTTTTAGAAAACCTGTTGGTTCGATGGTGAAAACTATTTGCAACATACACAAGTTCCTCTGAAAATCAGCAGCTTTTTAGCAACGCTACAAAATTCACGGTGTTGCCATTTAAATTTACCAAAACTCTTAATTTCGTGCTTGAAAAGAACGATAATTCCGGCAACGCGAAAAAAATATAAAAACAATTGCCATCCACTTGAAACTTCGCAAAATCACTTAATATTAATTCAAGAGTGATTTGGTAGAAAATTCCAATACATTCCATCGATTGCTTTGGCAATTTTTAATGTAAATTTATGAAAATTTTAATCATTTTTTTTGACGCGAAAAAAATATACAAACAATTGCCATCCACTTGAAACTTCGCAAAATCACTCAATATTAATTCAAGAGTGATTTGGTAGAAAATTCCAATACATTCCGTCGATTGCTTCAGCAATTTTTCATGTAAATTTATGAAAAAATTTAATAATTTTTTTTGACGCAAAAAAATATAAAAACAATTGCCATCCACTTAAAACATCGCAAAATCACTCAATATTAATTCAAGAGTGATTTGGTAGAAAATTCCAATACATTCCATCGATTGCTTTGCCAATTTTTCATGTAAATTTATGAAGCATTTTAATAATTTTTTTTGACGCGAAAAAAATATAAAAAACAATTGCCATCCACTTTAAACTTCGCAAAATCACTTAATATTAATTCAAGAGTGATTTGGTAGAAAATTCCAATACCTTCCGTCGATTGCTTTGGCGATTTTTCATGTGAATTTATGAAAAATTTTAACCATTTTTTTGTTGACGCAAAAACAATATAATAACAATTGCCATCCACTTGAAACTTCGCAAAATCACTCAATATTAATTCAAGAGTGATTTGATAGAAAATTCCAATACATTCCGTCGATTGCTTTGGCGATTTTTCATGTAAATTTATGAAACATTGTAATCATTTTTTTTTATGCGAACAAAATGTAAAAACAATTGCCATCCACTTGAAACTTCGCAAAATCACTTAATATTAATTCAAGAGTGATTTGGTAGAAAATTCCAATACCTTCCGTCGATTACTTTGGCGATTTTTCATGTAAATTCATGAAAAATTTTAATCAATTTTTTTTTGACGCGAAAAAAATATAAAAACAATTGCCATCCACTTAAAACTTCACAAAATCACTCAATATTAATTCAAGAGTGATTTTGTAGAAAATTCCAATACATTCCGTCCATTGCTTTGGCAATTTTTCATGTGAATTTATGAAAAATTTTAATCATTTTTTTTGACTCGAAAAAAATATAAAAACAATTGCCATCCACTTGAAAGTTCGCAAAATCACTCAATATTAATTCAAGAGTAATTTGGTAGAAAATTTCAATAAATTCCGTCGATTGCTTTGGCGATTTTTCATGTAAATTTATGAAAAAATTTAATCATTTTTTTTGATGCGAAAAAAATATTAAATAATTGCCATTCACTTGAAAGTTCGCAAAATCACTCAATATTAATTCAAGAGTGATTTGGTAGAAAATTCCAATACGTTCCGTCGATTGCTTTGGCGATTTTTCATGTGAATTTATGAAAAATTTAATCATTTTTTTGACGCGAAAAAAATATAAAAACAATTGCCATCCACTTGAAACTTCGCAAAATCACTTAATATTAATTCAAGAGTGATTTGGTAGAAAATTCCAATACATTCCATCGATTGCTTTGGCAATTTTTAATGTAAATTTATGAAAATTTTAATAATTTTTTTTGACGCAAAAAAATATAAAAACAATTGCCATCCACTTAAAACTTCGCAAAATCACTCAATATTAATTCAAGAGTGATTTGATAGAAAATTCCAATACATTCCGTCGATTGCTTTGGCGATTTTTCATGTAAATTTATGAAAAATTGTAATAATTTTTTTTTTATGCGAACAAAATGTAAAAACAATTGCCATCCACTTGAAACTTCGCAAAATCACTTAATATTAATTCAAGAGTGATTTGGTAGAAAATTCCAATACCTTCCGTCGATTGCTTTGGCGATTTTTCATGTGAATTTATGAAAAATTTTAATCATTTTTTTGTTGACGCGAAAAAAATATAAAAACAATTGCCATCCACTTGAAACTTCGCAAAATCACTTAATATTAATTCAAGAGTGATTTGGTAGAAAATTCCAATACCTTCCGTCGATTGCTTTGGCGATTTTTCATGTGAATTTATGAAAAATTTTAATCATTTTTTTGTTGACGCGAAAAAAATATAAAAACAATTGCCATCCACTTGAAACTTCGCAAAATCGTTCAATATTAATTCAAGAGTGATTTGGTAGAAAATTGCAATACATTCCGTCGATTGCTTTGCCAATTTTTCACGTAAATTTATGAAAAATTTTAATCATTTTTTTTTTACGCGAAAAAAATATAAAAACAATTGCCATCCGCTTGAAAGTTCGCAAAATCACTCAATATTAATTCAAGAGTGATTTGGTAGAAAAGTCCAATAAATTCCGTCGATTGCTTTGGCAATTTTTCATGTAAATTTATGAAAAGTTTTAATCTTTTTTTTGACGCGAAAAAAATATAAAAACAATTGCCATCCACTTTAAACTTCGCAAAATCACTCAATATTAATTCAAGAGTCATTTGGTAAAAAATTCCAATACATTTCGTCGATTGCTTTGGCGATTTTTCATGTGAAATTATGAAAAATTTAAATCATTTTTTGTTGACCCAAAAAAAATATAAAAAAAACTGTAAAATACTTGAAACTTTCTAAATTTACTTAAAATACAATAATCTTAATAATCATCCAAAAACTCAAAAAAACTCGCATCACTGGTTTTCAAGATAACCGACCGAGAATAGCCCTTAAGATTTTTTAAGTTTCACTTTTTCGGAGTGAAAAAAAAATAAAAATAACTGCAACACACTTGAAATTTTCCAAATTTACTCAAAATACACTAATATTAACAATCCTCAAAAAAACGTCAAAAAATCAAGATTTTAAGTCACTTCTTCAGAGTAAAAAAAATACAGAAACAACTGTAACACACTTGAAACTTTTCAAATTTACTCAAAATACATTAATCCATGTATTTAAAAAACCCATAATACACCATCACAAGTTTTCAAGATAACCGACCGAGAACAGCCCTTAAGATTTTTTAAGTTTCACTTCTTCTGAGTGAAAAAAAATAAACAACTGCAACACACTTGAAATTTTCCAAATTTACTCAAAATACACTAATTTTAACAATCCTAAAAAAAAAACGTAAAAAACCCATTACTGGTTTTCAAGATTTTAGGTTTCACTTCTTCCGAGTGAAAAAAATACAAAAACAACTGTAACACACTTGAAACTTTTCAAATTTACTCAAAATACATTAATCTTAATAATCCTCTAAAAAACCCATAACACCCCATCACAAGTTTTCAAGATAACCGACCGAGAACAGCCCTTAAGATTTTTTAAGTTTCATTTCTTCGGAGTGAAAAAAAAATACAAAAACAACTGTAACACACTTGAAATTTTCCGAATTTACTCAAAATACACTAATATTAACAATCCTCAAAAAACGTAAAAAAAACTATCACTGGTTTTCAAGATTTTAAGTTTCATTTCTTCGGAGTGAAAAAAGAATACAAAAACATCTGTAACACACTTGAAAATTTTCAAATTTACTCAAAATACATTAATCTTAATAATCCTCTAAAAAAAACATAATACCCCATCACAAGTTTTCAAGATAACCGACTGAGAACAGCCCTTAAGATTTTTTAAGTTTCACTTCTTCGGAGTGAAAAAAAAATACAAAAACAATTGTAACACACTTGAAATTTTCCAAATTTACTCAAAATACACTAATATTAACAATCCTCAAAAAAACGTAAAAAACTACACTGATTTTCAAGATTTTAAGTTTCACTTCTTCCGAGTGAAAAAAAAATACAAAAACAACTGTAACACACTTAAAACTTTTCAAATTTACTCAAAATACATTAATCTTAATAATCCTCTAAAAAACATAATACCCCATCACAAGTTTTCAAGATAACCGACCGAGAACAGCCCTTAAGATTTTTTAAGTTTCACTTCTTCGAAGAGAAAAAAATATAAAAACAACTACAACACACACACACTTGAAATTTTCAAAATTTACTCAAAATTTACTCAAAATACACTAATATTAACAATCCTCAAAAAACGTAAAAAAACCCATCACTGGTTTTCAAGATTTTAAGTTTCACTCCTTCCGAGTGAAAAAGAAATACAAAAACAACTGTAAAACACTTGAAACTTTTCAAATTTACTCAAAATACATTAATCTTAATAATCCTCTTAATAAACATAATATTCCATCACAAGTTTTCAAGATAACCGACCGAGAATAGCCCTTAAGATTTTTTAAGTTTCACTACTTTGGAGTGAAAAAAATATACAAAAACAACTGTAACACACTTGAAACTTTTCAAATGTACTCAAAATACATTAATCTTAATAAACCTCCAAAAAAAACATAATACCCCATCACAAGTTTTCAAGATAACCGACTGAGAACAGCCCTTAAGATTTTTTAAGATTCACTTCTTCGGAGTGAAAAAAAAATACAAAAACAATTGTAACACACTTGAAATTTTCCAAATTTACTCAAAATACACTAATATTAACAATCCTCAAAAAAACGTAAAAAACTACACTGGTTTTCAAGATTTTAAGTTTCACTTCTTCCGAGTGAAAAAAATATACAAAAACAACTGTAACACACTTAAAACTTTTCAAATTTACTCAAAATACATTAATCTTAATAATCCTCTAAAAAAACATAATACCCCATCATAAGTTTTCAAGATAACCGACCGAGAACAGCCCTTAAGATTTTTTAAGTTTCACTTCTTCGAAGAGAAAAAAATATAAAAACAACTACAACACACACACACTTGAAATTTTCAAAATTTACTCAAAATACACTAATATTAACAATCCTCAAAAAACGTAAAAAACCCCATGACTGGTTTTCAAGATTTTAAGTTTCACTCCTTCCGAGTGAAAAAGAAATACAAAAACAACTGTAAAACACTTGAAACTTTTCAAATTTACTCAAAATACATTAATCTTAATAATCCTCTTAAAAAACATAATATTCCATCACAAGTTTTCAAGATAACCGACCGAGAATAGCCCTTAAGATTTTTTAAGTTTCACTACTTTGGAGTGAAAAAAATATACAAAAACAACTGTAACACACTTGAAACTTTTCAAATGTACTCAAAATACATTAATCTTAATAAACCTCCAAAAAACTCAAAATACCCCGTCGCTGGTTTTCAAGATAACAACACAAACAACACAATTCTGGAAGAATTTTTTAAATCTGCTAATTTGTTCAAGAGATATATTCTCAAATAAATGTATTGCCATTTTTCTTGTTTCGTGAAACTTTCGCAGGCATTGTTTTAACATTTAAAATGATAAATCAGTGTTTTTAGAATTAATAAAAAAAATCTTGTTTCGTTTGAAATTAGAGGTAGTGCCATGGCTCCTTGACTATACATAACGAGCCGCCTCTGATGTAATGAAGATGTAAAATTTGTCTCCATTTACTTGAAAAAGTCTTCTTTGTTCATCGTATGTGTATTGTGGCTTACTAACTAGTTACTAAGCCACTGTTCTGAGGTCTTCTGCTACGCTCGCTTCTATTACTTTTTATGAATCTCATAGTTTCCGTCGGAGATAACGCACGTCCCAAGGGAGTAGTTTGGTGAAGAGAATGGTTGCGACCGCTACTAAGTGATAATCACGCGGGTGATTTCCGACCAATGAGAAGCCGCCTCCAATATCCGAATAAATCTGCACATTACAACGAATGCGATATATGTAAACTGTATGGAGGCATATTAAGTTGCATAAATTCCGATTGCGCTGGTTTACATTTGCCTCAAGTTCGGTCTGGGAGAGCGCGCTAATTCTAATCATTAAAAATCGGGAATATTCCATTTTTAATTACTGTATAATTAATTATCAATATTAAAGCCAACACGGAAGAAATTTATTGAATACATTTATATTTTTATAATATAGAAAATTAATAGTGAGGCAATGCCTTACCTGCCTCCCCTGACGAGCCGCCACTGATAAGAGGGCACTACTATTATTGCACACGTTACGCCTGAAAGTCTCTTTATTACCACAGGTAATTGAAATATTGTAAATTGATCGGAACAGAATTTCTTGTAATTTTAAGCAACACCAACAGAGAGAATGAGTAATCTGTCGCTTCAATCTTGTCGCAGTCATTTTTACTATTGTAAAAAAAGTTCGTGATAAGAAATTTAAGAAATTTACTAACAACAAACACACTTAACACGTTGAGTGCCGCATGGTGCCAACATGGTCTCACGCACTTTTTGGACATATACATCGCGTGAGACATACGTGGTCTCACAAGAAATGAAAATTATGTTTTCGTTTATTAATATCATATGTTGAATACATTTATTCATCAATTATTGCGATAAAAAAATAACGGCCTCCTGATTTTTGAGATTGAGTTTTTTTTTTAATACATTGCTGCACTCAACGTGTTAACTAGTTGATTTTACTAGCAATTTATTATAAACAAATTGCAATTTTTATGCCATTTTTTGTGTACCAAGATATTGTTTTGTTTGGCTATTATTAATTGTTTGATTTTTTTTCAGGTGAGTACAACACATTTGATTCATGCTTTAAGATGGATGGTAACATTATAATCTTCGTGGATATTTTTATTGTAAGTACTTATATTTAATTTACTATAGTCAATTTTTTTCTGCTAGTCCGGGCTTGACCCACATAAACAAAATTTTGTTGAAAAACCGAAAATAACTAACACAAGAACATGGTAAAATAACGCACATGAAATAAAGAACACTGATCACAAAAAAGCAAACCCAAAACAAAGTAAAGATTCATCAGTTTCATATTGGTAACGCTTAAATATCAATACATATGCCAAATACAATTCCGATAAAAAAGTGTAACCAATCATATTTGACTTTAAATTTCGCGCAGTCGTTTATGACTTGCGGGAAAAAATAGCTTTTGTTACTGTAAAACTTTGTGTTTTTATAATAATTTAATTAAAAATAACTGGTTGTACCTTCATGAAAAGGTCCACTACATATTCACATCATTACCAACAATAATTCATTCGTAGCTATATGAACTTCAAAAACGTGTTCATTAATTCCCATTTCGAAGTTTGTCCAGTTGTAGAAATATTAAATTTTTAATTAACTAGATTCAGGAAATAATGATAGAAAGATAAAAATGTTAGTATACGCTACAAAAAAAAATACACCCATTCACTATTTTACACAAAAGCAGATAATAAATCATGAAACCACGCTGACCTAGCACCAAATACACGGCTATTAATAATATGGTCCTTCGAGTCCGAACAACTATTTCCATTCAAAATACGATTGTTAATTCCATCGGACCGCATTGGCCTTGCACTGATGCCGAGAGATTTGCGTATTTCGAAAACGAAACTGAATTACGTATTCATAGTTATGCGGAAAACTGGAAATTCCAGGCTACAAATCAACCGAAAGTTCAAGTGCAACACAAAATAGACCACTCTGAATAGTTAATGTGGATCACGTGTTTTTATTAGTTTCACCATAGAGAAATGGGTTATGGTATTTATGATCCATTAATTTAATTTTAGCATTAATAAGAAAAAGTTATACATCACATCATTCTGAACTAATTTATAGTTTTCTTTATAATAAAATTGCTATTTTATTTTACTCTTAGTAAATTTGCAAATTTTCTCAAATGAATTAACACTTTTTGAGCGGGCGCTATGACCAAGGTGACTTGCCTGTGTAGCGGGTTGCATTTTTAACGCAAGCGAAAATATTGCACGCGCCGCCGTGCATGACGAACTCTATGCAACCCATTCTGCATGTTTGCGTCTAAAAATAGACGGTCCGCCTATAGCACACAGTTCGCAAAGTGTCTACAAATAGACCCTCCCGCTCAAAGTGTGTTAACCCTCTATTGCATTATTTATTTAAACATAAAAATAAATGTTTAAAACATTGCAAAACTAAATTTTTTTATAAAATTTGTTAATCTTATTTGGTTTAGTACTGACGTAATTTTCTCAGTATTTTTGGCAGCATCGCAATTATCAAAGAAATGAAAAAGCGTTTGAGTTCTTCAAACTTGTTTAAAGGCATAACATCCGCAATGCAATAGAGGGCTAAGATAGAACTGATTTACTGATGATATAATTGATTAAAGTAAAGTAAAATTCGTTTACTTCAAGTAGTTAATAAAATCACCAAGCAAAATACGAAGCTGTTCGTCTTCTACAATTTGATTTTAATGCGGGGTTTACACGAGTCGACTTCCGCATGATGGGCCGCACGGCGAAAATCGATCATTTAAATAACAATTCGACTAGGCCACAGGTGATCGCAAACACCAAAGTAAGCTTTCGACTTTTGTCGTACGGTGACGGGCGATCGCCGCTAATCGTGTTCTTGTGTCTTGTCGCATGCGACATTTATCAACTGCAAAAATTGTGTAGCTATGCGGCTGTGAGACGTTTTGGTACGGCAAACCAAATAAATTACAATAAATAATAAAACACAGTGGCGGCTCGTGAAACATGTTGATGGTAGAGCCACTTATACAATATGCTCCCCCTCTCCTCTTTTGAAGATCTATTTATCTTCCTAGACCAAAGTAACTGGCAAAAAAGTGTTTTAAGATTTAATTAAAAATTCTAGCTGATCTTGAAATTACTCCTCGGCCCTATATAACGAGCCGCCCCTGCTTTCGGCAGTAAAATATACTACTTTTGAAAAATACAATTTTTGATAATTCAAAAATGTGGAAAAAAACTATTTTTACTAGCTGAAAAATACTGTTGTTGACAACTGAAACATACCATTATTGGCACATGAAAAATACTATTTTTGACAAAATAAAACTATTTTTGACAACTGAAAAATAATATAATTTTCAACAGCTGAGGAATACTATTTTTGTCAGCTGAAACATACCATTTCTGACACGCGAAAAATATGATTTTTGACAAAAAATACTATTTTTGACAGTAAAAAATACTACTTTTGACAGCGAAATATACTACTTTTGACAACTAATTTATACATATTTAGTTATTAGGACTGTAGTTTATTCATATCTCATAGTTTATCCTTTTCACTACTCAATTACAATAAGCATTACTTGAAGCCACTATATGTATTTGAATGTATCTATCATGACTAGTGTAAAACTTTATTGTTGTTAGCATAAATAAATACATTATTATTATTATTATTAACTGAAAAATACAATTTTTGACAAAAAAGTACTATTTTGACAGTAAAAAAATACTACTTTTGACAGCGAAATATACTACTTTTGACAACTGAAAAATACTATTTTTGACAAAAAAATACTATTTAGACAGTAAAAAATACTACTTTTGACAGCGAAATATACTACTTTTGACAGAGAAATATACTACTTTTGACAACTGAAAAATACTATTTTTGACAAAAAATACTATTTTGACAGTAAAAAATACTACTTTTGACGGCGCAATATACTACTTTTGACAGCGAAATATACTACTTTTGACAGCGAAATATACTACTTTTGACAACTTAAAAATACTATTTCTGACAAAAAAAATACTATTTTGACAGTAAAAGAATACTACTTTTGACAGCGAAATATACTACTTTTGACAACTGAAAAATACTATTTTTGACAAAAAATACTATTTTTGACAAAAAAATACTATTTTTGACAAAAAAATACTATTTTTGACAAAAAAATACTATTTTGACAGTAAAAAATACTACTTTTGACTGCGAAATATACTACTTTTGACAACTTAAAAATACTATTTCTGACAAAAAAATACTACTTTTGACAGCGAAATATACTATTTTTGACAACTGGAAAATACAATTTTTGACAATTCAAAAATGTCGAAAAAACTATTTTTACTAGCTGAAAAATACTGTTTTTGGCAGCTGAAACATAGCATATTTGGTAGCTGAAGAATACCATTTTCTACAACTGTAAAATACAACTCGAGACAGCTGAAAAATACTATTTTAAACAGCTGGGGATTACCATTCTTGAACGTCGAAAAATACCATTCCCGACAGCTGAAATATACTGTTATTGACAGCAATATATACAATTTTTCACAACAAAAAAAATCAATTTTTGAAAACAAAATATACCGGTTTTGACAGCTAAAACATGCCATTTTTAACAGTTAAAATATGTAAAAACATTCTGCTTTTGATAGCTAAAAGATACCATTAATATAGGTGGGAAATGCCATTTTTGGCAGCTGAAAAATATCATTTTTGACAGCTGAAAAAATACATTTTTGACAGCTGAATAATACAATTCTTAATTGCTGAAAAATACAATTCTTGATAAAAGTAACACACTATTATTGACAACTGTGTCATACCATTATTGTCAGCTAAAAAATATATTTGAAAACAAAAAATACAATTTTTGACAACAAAAAGTAAAATTTTTCATAAAGTATCATTTTTGATACAAAAAAAACATTTTTTGAAAGCTGAAAAAAAAATTCTGCTTTTGATAGCTGAAAAATACCGTTTTTCTATGTGGGAAATGCCATTGTTGACAGCTGAAAAATATAATTTTTGACAGCTGAAAAATATCATTTTTGACAGCTGAAAAATACAATTTTTAATAGCTGAAACATACCATTCTTGACAACTGCAACAAACCATTATTGACAACTGTAACATACCATTACTGTCAGCTAAAAATTACAATTTTTGACAACAAAAAGTACAAGTTTTGAAAGCTAAAAAATGTCATTTGACAATAAAAAAATGACCGAAAATGCTGCCTTTGATAGCTGAAAATTCCATTTTTATAGGTGAGACATACCTTCTTTGACAGCTGAAAAATATCATTTTCGACAGTTGAATAAATACATTTCTTAACAGCTGAAAACTACCATTTTTAACAGCTGAAAAATACCATTCTTGACAACTGCAACAAACCATTATTATTAGCTAAAAAAATTAAATTTTTGACAACACAAAAAATACAAGTTTTGACAACTGAAAAATGCCATTTTTGACAGTTCAAAAAAATGTCGAAAAAATGCTGCTTTTTATAGCTGAAAAATAACATTTTTATAGGTTGGAAATCGCATTTTTGATAGTTGAAAAATATCATTTTTAACAGTTAATAATACACTTCTTGACAGCTGAAAACTACCGTTTTTAACAGCTGAAAACTACCGTTTTTAGCAGCTGAAAAATACTATTGTTGGCAACTGCAACAAATCATTATTGACAACTGTAACAAACCATTATTGTCAGCTAAACAATACAATTTTTGACAGCTGTAAAAAAAATGTAATTTTTAACAAATAAAAAATGTTGTTGTTTTTTGGTAGCTGAAAAATACCATTTTCATAGGCGAGAAATACCTTTTTTGACAGCTGAAAAATAACATTTTTGACAACTGAAAAATAACATTTTTGACAACTGAAAAATATTTTTTTCGACAGTTGAATAATATATTTCTCAACAGCTGAAAACTACCATTTTTAGTAGCTGAAACATAGCATTCTTGACAACTGCAACAAACCATTATTGACAATTGTCATCTAAGAAATACAATTTTGGACAATAAAACAAAGAGAGAAGGATTTATCTTCCTAGACGTAATTGGTGAAAAAGTGTTTTAAGAATCAATTAAAAACTCTTGCTTAGCTTGAAACTACTACAGGTAGTACCATGGCTCCTTGGCTCTATATAACGAGCCGCCCCTGATAAAACATGTTCATTTGTATGTCACACAAAAACTTTATTTTTACTTTTACGAGAAAGTATTGTGATCGTGATTTTTTTTTCAAACATTTTTTTTTTACGGAAATATCGGTTTTGGGGTCCCTAGATGCCATTTCAACAATTTCTTAAAAAAAAAAATTATGTGTGGTCGTCTGTGCGCGCTGTATCTTAAAAACCAATAGAGCAATTGATATGAAACTTTGAACATACGTCTTATTTGATAATCTGAAGAACTAAAAAGCTTTTGGTGAAATTTTGTACACCAGAAGTGGGCGTTTACCTAACCTGTTTTTTGTTTTTTGCCAATATTTTCTTAAATATGAAAAATATCACAAAAACCTTTAAACAAACTTTGAAGACAACAAAGAAATGAACATCTTTTGCGTGAAAACATTTTTCATAAAATCATTTTTATTCGAGAAAAAAATTTATTTTTTATTTTTTTTATTTTTGGTTTATAATTATGAAACGATAATAGTTACAGCAAATTTATGTTAATAATAATTGTAGAGAATACTAAAATGAACAGCTTATAAGGAATAAGTTTTTTTCTAAATCCCTTTAGTTTTTGAGTAAACTGAGTTTTTGAATTTGACGTTTTTGACGTTTTAAACGTCAGTTTTATCCGAGTTTACACAACGCTTGATGTAGATTTAAAATATGATTTCAATTGATAATAAACCATGAAAGTATAAATATAAATTTCTATGATACCATCAAGTCGGAGAAAGTAACATGATGGCCACATCACCATTTTTTATCAAATCTGTTTCTGTGCCGCTAACATGAATAATTCGCTACATAATTTTGTAAAAATATTCAGAGAATTCAAATAAATATGCTTAAGAACTTAATTAAGAAATTAATTTTTAATAAGCATACGCGAAATTTTAAACCTTCCATCAAACTTATCTCTGCAACCTCATCATTTTTATTCTTTTATTGTTTCATAATTTTTACTTGAGAACCGTAACAGGTCGGTCACACTTGTTCTTGCATGTCTTCTTTGTGAACGTAAGACCACTTCTCACCTCTTTTCTTAAGGAAATTAAAACGCTCACACTTGCGCGGTTATTTATGGCGCGCGCTCCTCCATGTAACTCGTGACGTTTTTATGTTTTTCGTTTAATTTTAATTGTGGATGATGGACGGCTCTCTACAGGAAGAAAGATGTCTCATCTCGGCGAGATTCCGGTGATAATTGCTTGCATGCGACGTGTCCACGAATTTTTGACAAGAAAATTAAAACGTGAACGACACGTACAGGGTCACAGCAGTTGAAGTACAAAAAAAAATTCATGTTGTGGATGGAAGTTGTGTGGAAATATTTTGCAAATATTTTTGGACAGACAGCCAAATTGAACGATACGAAAGTTTAATTTATATCTCGGCAATTTAGAAAATAATAAAATCCGTTAAAAGCTATAGCTTAAACAATTCACATCGGAACAAGTTTAAATCGGCCCTTCGTAAATGTATTTCGGTATTGTATAATGGTTCAATCTTAAATTGGCCAGTTGCGCCGTGGCAAATAGGTGGGCGTATGGTGGGAGAAGGCCATCGGTATGTGCGTTTTTGTCTCCCAGCAATTGTATGTCCCTCTCGCTTGGATTATCGGTGCGCGGCCCGCCTCCCTATTAGCTAGCCACTTTGACTTTGGAGGTCTGTACCTAAATATGTGGAATGTGCTAATTAAAATCCTACATTAGGCCTGGGCAAATGGTTGGAAAAAATGTCAAGTTAAAAATAAAAAATCAGGAAACTTACATTTAGTACAAAAATGTCACGACCGAATGTTGAAAACAATACATTCCACAATTTCTATCGGTGAAAGTAAAACTGCGGCGGATCTTAGAATTTTACGCTACTTGTTTCTAGGAGTTCCTTGTGCTTGGTTTCCAGCACGGATCCAACATGTTCTAATTAAGAGTGTAAAGTATCATCCGTCCGGTTATTAGCCCGAGGGGCCGAATAATTAGCATCGATAACGACCAATTAGCCCCCGCATTATTGATATAATTAATGTTGGCGTGTCGCAACAATAGTTGGTTCCTTGTCGTTGATCCGAGTTGTAAATTGTTGGGTAATTAAGAGGACGAAAGGCGCGGTCCATTCCCCGTTGGCCTACGCCGTGATTTATTCCCGATGTGGGCACCATAAAAAATCATCGAGACCCATGGGAACTGAAACGTATCAAAATACTGCTTGAATCATCAAAATCGAACAACTGAATCATCCAAACAATGTATAGGGAGTCGGTACAGGCTTTAATTGTGATGGTGGTTTACATAACTAATCCTATACTTATTGTATTTTAAATACGCACAAAGAAAATTATTTGATTTTCATATTTAAATTAGTTTCTGGTCTTTTTTTTAACTTGAAATTAGTACGTTCGAGATGTCCAATGTTGGTATCTGATTTTTTTTTCAATAATTAATCCCGCTACTCATTTGATGTCCGTTTCGTTGCGAATGTCTAAGCAAAAATTAATTGGACCCATAGTACAAATCACGGCTCGTGGAATATGTTGATGGTAGAGCCACTTATAAATATACCCCCCCCCCCCCCTCATTTTTGAAGAAAGAAAGAACGATTTATCTTTCTAGACCAAAGTAACTGGCGAAGAAAAAGTGTTCTTGCTGAGCTTGAAACTGCAGGTAGTGCCATGGCTCTTTGGAACTATATAACGAGCCGCCCCTGGTACAAATGAATAAAACATTTCGTGGCTGGTGATCTAGAACAGGGATGGGCAACCTTTTGCTATGCATGTGCCACATGGGAAACATAAGATGTGGAAAAATTTATAAATTTACTTAATTAGATTTCTGGCACTGAGTTAATTTGGCCTAATTATTAGTTACAAAAAATAATAATCAAATTGTAAATGACAACTTTATTCGCAAGTTATTGCACAATACCAGAAGATAAAAAGGAAAAAGTAACAAAATATTGACTTTACAATTTTGGAGTGCAGCAAAAAATGTTTCAAAATAAAAGGGCTTTCTATAACTAAGAACTTCTTGTTAGGGCAGGTTGCCCTTACTGATCTAGAAGCTCTTTTTTTGTCCAGCGCATTCGATGGTCTTATCATCTTCAGTAGCGTTATCGTATGTTCTTCATGTACCTCTAATTTTTTATTGAATAATTTGACATGGAATAACTTATATGGAAGGATCAAGGTTTGTTCATTGATGTGAAGGGTTTTGATGTATAGTTAGCCTCGGTTATTTTGCATGTACAAGGAAAGACCTCATTAGGAACTTAGTTGTCAAATTTTACTTCAAAAAGTTGAAGCATTTTAATACAATAAAATTTTGAAAAAAAAACAGCATGCCCATCTTATTAAAGAAAATTGATAAAGCGATCATTAATTAGTTCATTTTTAAGGGGGTTAAGGGATAAGCAGATCTACGAAAATATGTTTGACATTCTTGGGTTATCAATGCCCTTTATGGTTATACAGTGCGTTCGTGATGAGGGGAACAAATTCGTTCAAAATTCAGGTGATTCATTTCTGGACACGTCGATTAGCATTTTTTGCAATACAACTTTTATATACAGTATGTCCCATAAACAAATGCCGAAACAAGGTCACCTTTTTTAAATGGAACACTCCGTATATTATCGCATATTTGTATTCGTCGGAAAATTCTAAATATTGAAAAAATGATCAATTACATCGCAGTTTGAGGTTAGTTAAGCGTACAGTTTTTGACGATGGCAGCGAAGAAGGCGAACGTCAACTCTTTGTCAGTGTCATTAAGAGTTATCGTAACGGCTTTCGATTTATTTAACTGAAAAATACATTTATCTGAGAAAGAACGAATTGAATTACTTATGATTGGTTTTGGAGACAGGGTGCATACTCAGCAAGAAGTGTGTAATTTATTTAGTGGAACTCATCCTGATCAACCCCCGGTTACTAGACCTACTGTTAGAAAAATTTAATCAAAATTTGTTGAACACGCCCACGTTAGAGATTTGCCTAAAAGAAGACCAGCAAACTCATCTGAAGATTATAAACTGGACGTTCTGCTAGAAACTCACGATAACCCCTATGTTAGGACAATCTCCAAAAACTGCAATTTATCATCAGGATCAGTTTAAAAAATATTTCACGTAGCTGAGCATCATCCCTATAAGGTTCATAATTATTAGAAGACGATTTGGCCCGAAGAGTGCAATTTTGTGAGCAGGCTAAAAATCAAAATTTTTAGAATCATTTTTTCTGATGAGGCTACTTTTATTTTGAACACACAAAACTGCAGGTATTGGGCAACTGAAAATCCTCATTGGATACAAGAATGTCACACAGCATCCTCAAAACTACATGTGTGTGCAGGCCTTGTAGAAAATCGAATTCTTGGACCATATTTTTTTAAAACGAAATTCAAATGGGGAACGCTACTTGATCTTTATTCAGTCTGAACTAATCCCCGCTTTAGCTGTTTTGTTTCCTAATTCATTGGATGATTCATTTTGCAATGGCTGTAATGAATGTAACTTTTCCAAATAAATGGATTGCACGAAGAGGTCCTCATTGGATACAAGAATGTCACACAGCATCTTCAAAACTAAATGTGTGTGCAGACCTTGTAGAAAATCGAATTCTTGGACCATATTTTTTTAAAAGGAAATTTGAATGGGGAATGCTACTTGATCTTTCTTCAGTTTGAACTAATCCCCGCTTTAGCTGTTTGTTTCCTGATCCACAGGATGCAGATATTCCTCAGAAACATATGGTTCTAACAAGATCGCGCACCTCCTCAATTTTGCAATGGCAGTAATGGATGTAACTTTTCCAAATAAATGGATTGCACGAAGAGGTCCTATTGAGTGGCCTCCAAGATCACCAGCCTATTTGGGTTTTTAAAATCTAAAGTTTATGTGAATAGAAATAATGTCTCTGAAACAGAGAATACGGCAGAAAATGAGACTTATTTCGCCAGAGATAATTGAAAACGTTCAACGGGAAACAATTCTTCGACTAAAATATGAATTGAAGTAAACGGACAAATCATTGAACATTTATTATAAAGCATTTATTGTTATGTTGTTATTTATTTTGCAAGAAATATTGTTAATTAATTGCCGTCTTACAATAATTGTCAATATTTCTTAAAAAGTTAGGTATAGAAAGATAGGTATAGAATATTATACACGGGAAAGATCTTGAATTTTCCAACGAATAATTTGTTTATGGGACATCCTGACATAAAATTGTTGGTGCAAAAAATGGGCAGTTGAAAATACTAATCGATGTGTCCGAGCATTTTTCGAGCAAAGAATCATCTGAATTTTGAACGAATTTGTTCCTTTCACCATAAAACTAGGCCCATCAAGAAGATAATGGTTTCATAAAAATTATATTCAAGATATGAGAAGAATTCAACAGAATTTGCAACTTTTGAAGCATGCAGTTTAAAAGTTCCAAATTCTGCCGAATTCTTCAGATATCTTGAATATAATTTTTTGAAACTATTATGTTCTCGATGGGCCTAGTTATTTTTTATTTTAATGTTGGAAACATTTTATAATACACTACTTTATGATATTAATAACTAAAACAAATAACGAAAGAAACATTGACATAAACACAATTAACACCTTTGAAGAACTATCAAAAACACAAATCAAAACGTGATAGGAATGAATTAAAAAGTGAAGAAAATGAAGAGAAACTCTGAAACCCGATGAATAAATGGAAAGATAACCAAGCAAAGGAACAAACTACAAAAAAGCATCTAAAAAATCTTACTAATGAAATAATAATAGAAGAGTACCTATAGCAGAAAAAAACAGCAATAAGAAGAAAAATTATATCACATTACTACAAGAAAAAGCTCCAAACAAATATAAATAACACCAATAAACTATGGACCAACCAACTGCACAAAACAAACGAAGAGAAAAAAATTTAAAGGAAATACACAAAAAAAATGGAACTAACGCAATGAGAATGCATATACAGATTGGTTTCCGTTAATGTGAACATAGAGAGATAAATGCTTACGCGCTTTGCATGAATCGACACCTTGATTATGCATTATTTTTAAAATTATGTTCTGTCGTTGCTGTCATTGCTGTATAATATTTGCATTTGAAAGAAAAAGTTTTGGTTAGATGGATAAATATAAGGTAACTGAAAAAGTACAAATCGTACGTACAATTCGAGATATGTTCAATGTAGCATTCGAAAATCGCCCAATTCCCTCTGTTGCCATTATACATCGAATTATTAAAAATTTAGAAAAACATGGATGTTTGGGTCGGGTATGCCATAAAAGACTTCTTCCTAATAATGAGCAAGAATTGCTTGAATTAAAAATTTGCGCTGCTGTTGACGAAAATCCACATATTTCATCTAGAAATATTGCTCGCAATGTTAATCTGCACCATTCTATAGTATTAAAAACAACTGTCGCACGCAATATCCACAAAAATTGAACACATGGAGTGGCATATTAGGCAATCACGTTATTGGCCCGTATTTTATCCAAGGAAATTTAAACGGTGAAAAATATCTGAATCTCCTTCGTAATCAAATAATACCTAGTTTACGCCAAATTCCGGGAATTAGACTAGACACGATTTGGTATCAACACGATGGTTGTCCGGCTCATAATACTTTAGTAGTACGAGAATATTTACAAGGTACTTTTCCGAATAGAATTATAGCCATCAAATGGCCTCCACGTTCGCCAGATTTGACACCCCTAGATTTTTGTGTATGGGGTTACATTAAATCAAAAATTTACGGTTTTGAGGAAAATAGAGCAGCTACCCTAAACGAATTACAAGAAAAAATTGAAGATGCTTTTACTACAATATCTTCTGAAATGCTTCACAGCGTAAGAACTGGATTTTATAATCGTCTGGGTTATTGTTTAGCAGAACAAGGAAATTTATTTGAATATTTATTGTAAACCAATAGAATTTTACGGCAATTTTTAAGTTCAACTTTTTTTTAAATTTCATTTATCTTCATGGTGATGGTTGTGACCGTTACTACGTGGTAATTCATTATAAAATCACTGAATAAAACACTTACTATGTTTTTTACCACAATTTATTTGATGTATGTACAAATATTTCATATACATACATATCACGACTTAAGTTTCGACGTTTTACTGTTGATAATGACAGTAAAACGTCGAAACTTAAGTCGTGATATGTATGTATATGAAATATTTGTACATACATCAAATAAATTGTGGTAAAAAACATAGTAAGTGTTTTATTCAGTGATTTCATTTATCTTAATTGCATTTCAGCCTGGGAAAATTTTAGAACAGTCATAATCGATGTAAAATTTCCCAGGGGTCAGATTTTTGATATCTTGCCGCGCATGTGCAGAAAACGCAAAAACAGTTTTTTTTCTTCAAAAATTCATTTCTCAGAAGTTGCCTTCGATTAAGACTCCAAATTTCGGGCAAAGACAGCCAAAACTATGTGCTTTAATATGCTTGAATAAAAGTTTCTCACACTAGTGGTAGTTTTCGCTCTAGAGCCTCTTGAACGCAAAAAAACATTTTTTAAATACTTTATTAATCCAGATTCAATAATACAAATTATGAATTTTGTGCGAAATTTTATGATCATTTTCATACTTTCCATACAAAAATCAAAACCTCTAAAAAACGTGCGAAGGAAAAATTGTTTTTGAAAAAATCATCCATACATATTTGCTGGTTCACCACACCACACCATAGAACCGATGAGTTGGTTCCAAGTTACGCAAAAATAATTCTGCAGATCTACAATTTGCTGAACATCAGAAGAAACTCTAATAAATAAATACAATTTCATGCGTGCCTTATTAAACAAAACCAAGAAACTATTGCGAGGAGTGTCAGCAATAAAAATGATTCAAAAGTAAACGTATACGAGTTTTGAATATCGTGTGTTTCTAAGAAGTTCACTGCAGAAGTAGCACGTTAAATGAGTGTGTGATTCCGAAATTCATGAATACACAAATTAGACACGAAGACGACGAGAGGAACACGGATTTAACGAGGAGGAGGATCGCCATATCGGGTGTCATCTTGTTTACAGCCATTAATTTCCGAAGAGCCATCCGCGTGATTAGCCTCGACTCGAAACGCTTAATCAATTAAATTACTGTTAACAATCCAGCGTCCGTACAAACGGTACTCCAACAATAACAAAAAAAAATTACCGGTGGTTCAAATTTCCAAGCAACGATGAATTGCCTAGATATTTTGTGAAGATATAAGGTATCATCAAATTTATATATTTTTGTAAGTTACATTTGTATTTATGGTACATTTTTTTGAACAGTTTTCGAATCTAAACCACAACGAACAGATTGTACATGTTTGCTCTACAATCGACACATTGTAGCTCAGAAGTTCAAAAAGTGTAAGCTATCATATACAACTATAATATTTAGTTTATAGTGAAGATTATTAATTTCAGCAGATAGAATAGAATAGAATAGAATAGAATAGAATAGAATTTTATTGGTCTTTCTCATTGTTGGGTACAATATAAGACAAGTCAAAGAATATATAACTAATAGTAGGTACTAATAACGTAACAAACAAAATAAAATATACAAAATAGGGTAGTACAAAGTATTAAAATATAGCGAAACAGCTCATACATTTAATTAAAATTTCAGCCAAGTGTTCAACTTAATGCTTTTAAATCTTGAACGCAGTAAATTCCTGAATATCGTAAAAGGCATGTTGGGTGAGAAATGTTTTTAATGTTGATTTGAACTTTTTATTTGATAATGATGTAATTTCATTTGGCAGCTTATTATATAAGTGAATTCCGGAATTATGGGGAGATTTTTTGGCATACGCATGCTTACATTTGTATTCGACAATTTTGTTGTTATTTCGAGTCTGGTGATCATGGACATCTCTTTGTTTTCTAAACTTCCCTCTGTTAAAATGAATGACATATAATGTATTCAAGATATATATGCATGGCAAAGTTAATAATTTGTATTCAAAACGTAAAAAATAAAATCTTTTTTTATAAAGGAAGGATGGAGTGAAAGAGCAGTAAGAGTATGTACCTCAAGAACTTCGCCTACTCTTGTTATGGTATTGCTTGTATTTTTATTTTTGTTTTCTCAATAAAGACAATTTATTTTTATTATGGGTGGTAGGAATTTGGGTTAAGGAAGCGGGGATGGTGGAATATTAGAATAATTTGGTACACGTACAGTTGCCGGTACGCGAAATTCGGGCAGCTGGTGCATTAACTAATAATGAAAACAGTATTTTTGATAAATGATGAAAATGATGAAGAAAAGGCCATCGCTTGTGAATTCATAATAAGAAAATTTCTACTAATTTTTCCAAAAATATTTATATTGTCCACCTGTATATACAATACCTTAAAAATATTGGGAACCTCTGAGCTAGGTCATTCAGCCTCGGCCGATTTGTAATTTTAATATTTAATATTTTAATGAAAACAAAACAAATATTTCAGGAACTCTACCTTTGCGGCCCATGTTCAAGCTTCTTGTAATCTATAAAATGTTACATGTCCAATTTCTGATTTGAAGTCGGTCTGGTTTTGGTTTTGGGAATTTATTCTTTTACTCTAGTTCCAAATACAGTTATGTTCCTCCTAAACTATTATTTCTTTCTTTCTTGAGAATTAGCTGTTGCAGATGATAATACATTTGTGCATTTTTTGCTCGAAACTGTGCATGCCAAGAAATATATGTTTGTGTATCGGTGTACTCATGCAAGTGTGCGTCTTTATATGAAATTCCAAGAATCCTTTCGACAGGAAGGAATAATAATAAGGACCTTGTATGTATGTATGTATGTATGTATGTATGTGTGTATGTGTACAGAGTATTCCCGTACCCACGCATACCGGCACGTGGTTTCACGATAAAGCGACAGGTCTTTGGTGCCCGTGTACCTATATTTCCCAGGCTCTCTCTCCGAAACCGTCATACAAATTTACTCACTGTTACCTTTTCACTCTCCTTAACAGTAATTCACCGTTATATCACATTATAAACTAATATTGCAAATACCGTTCTGAAAGTTTGCGATTAATAATTCAATTTAATATTGTTATGATTTAATGGTACCATTTTTACCATCTACTATATTTGTTGTGCATTGTAATGATCTTATCGCTGTATTGTTTATTATTTAGTTGATAAATTATCATTTGATTCATTCATGACAATGTTTGTTTACCTTTAGCTAACTGTAACAACCACTCATAGTGGTATATATTCATATATATATTATATAAAGTGGGCACATTTTTTCTATTGCATGACTTAATTACCTAAAGAATTTCAAAATACAAGTTTAAATCTTTTATGGGCATATGAAATATTATGGCCACCTCTGGCATAGATGGAAGCTCGTTTTTGTGCACTTTGCATTACACAGCGCATTGTTTTGGTCGGTTGGCAATTTCTTGTCAAATGTTAGTTTTCAGGTCGGCAAGATCCATCTCGGATTTCAATGAATCTTGGTATGTCGGTGCCCCTTATATAAACTAACAAAACTACCGAATTTCATCTTTATATGTCAATGGAAAATATGACTACCTAAAGTTCCTTAAATTGTCGAAAATCGACTGATTTTTTTTAAATTTATTTAATATAAAATTCTAATTTTGCATTTTGCAAACACTCCTTGATGGTTTTCTTCCCTCTGCCCTCGCCTCGGGATTTGCGGACGAGGTGTCTCATCTCGTGCTAACGGTATTGAGAGATGGTCTGTTTTTTCTATGTTTCTAGTTATGATTTTGTTTTTGAGTTTTAGTTTGAAGGGAGTATATTTTAGTTTTTTTTTTTCTGTAGTCTTCCAGTTCATTAAATCGTCTTATGGTATCCGCTGTGTATTTGCTTGATGTGAATCTTTCTGTTCTTAGATCTGATTTCCTTCTTAATTGCCAATTGTGAATTTCTTTGTTTGGTTGTAGCTAGGGATTCTGTTTTTCGTCAATTTTTCAATCCCGGAAGTCGGGATTTTTTTTTATTTCAGTTTTCTAATCAATTTAGCTTAACTGAAGTTTATTAACAAAATATGTAACAAACAATAAAATAACCATATAAGTTATTGTGTGTATTTATAGAGTTATGTAAGTTCCAACGAGAAATTCGAAAATAATAGCAAAAATAAAAATCGATAGCCCTTTCACAGACAACTGAAAGCGGATTTCAAGTTTGTAACATAATGTATTTAGATGTTATTTCTGTGAATAGAGATGTTTGTATATATATGAAAATAAAAAGAAATTCGCAAGAAAATCTAAAATATGGGACAAAAAATTAAAAATTAAGACCAGCAAACTAAAATTCGTACCCAAAAATCAAAGCAGTAGATCAAAAAATCAAAATTTTTAACAAACGAATCGAAAATTTAAGTCGAAATAAAGAAAATTACGGCCAAAATACCAAAATTTGAAACGAAGATAATCTAAAATACAAAATATAGGCCAAAAAAGTAAAAACCTACAATAGGGCCTAAAAAGGTAAAAATTTAGATAAAAAAATCGGAAACGAGCGCAAAGATAAAAATTGCAGACAAAAAAAAATCGAAAATTTCTACAAACCAATCGGCCAAAATAAAGAAAATTTAAAAAAAGTTATGGGCGGCCCGTTGGTGTAGTGGCTACAGACGAGCGCTTGTGACGGTTGCACCGCGTGCCGTGTGGGTTCGAATCCTAGCTCGGCCGAAAGATCTTTCGGGGATCGAGAAGTATTCGCTCGGGTCCATGGTTGTTGTGTATACGTCTGACATTATTCATTTATTCATTTGTTCATTTATTCATCCAAAAATTAAAAATACAAAATTAAAATAGTCGATGTGACTGAATGGCTCACGCCAAAAGTAAAAAAAAAAAAAAGTTGTAACAAAAAAATACATAAATCTAAAATATGGGCCAAGGAATCAAGAATCCTGATCTAAAAATAAAAAGCAGACAAAAATCGAAAACTTAGCAAAATAATTTACCACTTTCAGCCCCTAAAAATAAGTTTCTGACCAGAAATTCGAAAATAATAGCAAAAATAATAAAAAAAACACATAATAATATCAATAATCCAAGTTAAGAAATGTAAAATATAGGATAGAAAATATACCAAAAATAAAAAAATTAAAATATACGATAAAAAATTGAGACCAAAAATCTAAAATTCTGGCATAAAAATAGAAATAGTGGACCAAGAAAAGAAACATTTTAACAGACAATTAAAAAAAATAAAGAAAAATTTAAGGCAAAAGATTTTAGAACAATCCACAATGTTGGTCAAAAAGTCGAAAATTTAGACAAAACATAGAAAACTCAGACCTAAAGATAATAAATGCAGACTAAACGAAAAATCAACAATAAAATCGAAAAGTTAGGTCAAAATAAAGAAAAATTTAGGTCAAAAGATTCAAAAAAATAATTATTATCTGTGCTGTTGGCCAGAAATACGAAAATTTAGATAGTATATCCACAACTCGGGCCTAAAGGTAATAAATGCAGACTAAAAAATCGAAAATTTCTACAAACAAAACTCGAAAATTCCGGAAAAATAAAAAGAAATCTCGCATATAAATCAATAATTCAGGTTATAGATATTTTAACCAAAGTTAAGTGAAAAAATTGGAACTAGAATTAAAAATTCGGCCCGAAAAATCAAAAATACGGACCAAAAAATCAAAATTTTTAACAATTAAAACGAAAATTAATGTCACAATAAGGAATATTTAGGTCAACAGATCAAAAATTTAGACCCAAATGAATCGAAAATACAGGTCAAAAATCTAACAATTAAAAATTCGGCGGGAAAATCAAAAATGCGAGCTAAAAAGTCGAAAATTTAAACAATTAAATCGCAAACGGTCAAAATAAAGGATATTTAGGCTAAAAGTTAAAATATTTTGACCAAAAATATCGAAAATACAGGTCAAAAATGTAAAAACCAAAAATTCGTCAGGAGAAATTAAAAATGTGGACCAAATAGTCGAAAATTTTAACAATGAAATCTAAATTTAGGTCAAAATAAAGAATGATAAAAATTTTTGCCAAAAATCAAATCGAAAATATAAGCCTGTACAAGCCCTTACAAAAAATGCAGAATATTCTAGTAAGAAAATGGTTTAAATTAGTCTCAAAAATCACTATTGTTCAAAATCATTTTCCATTTCTTTTTTACTTTCTCTGTTACGAAGTACGAGAAAGTATTGTGATCGTGATTTTTTTTTCAAAAAATTTTTTTACTGAAATATCCGTTTTGGGGTCCCTAGATGCTATTTCGACAATTTCTGGAAAAATTTTTTTTGTGTCTGTGTGTGTGTCTGTGTGTGTGTGTGTGTGTGTGTGTGTGTGTGTGTCTGTCTGTGCGCGCTGTATCTCAAAAACTAATAGAGCAATTGATATGAAATTTTGAACATCCGTCTTATTTGATAATATGAAGAACTGAAAAGCTTTTGGTAAAATTTCGTACACCGGAAGTGGGCGTTTACCTTAACTGTTTTTTGTTTTTTGCCAATATTTTCTTAAATATGAAAAATATCACAAAATCATTTAAACAAACTTTAAAGACAACAAAGAAGTGAACCTCTTTTGCTTGAAAACATTTTTCATAAAATCATTATTATTCGAGAAAAGAATTTATTATTATTTTTTTAATTGTTGGTTTATAATTATAAAACGATAAAAGCAAATTTATGTCATTAATAATTACGGAGAATGCTAAAATGAACAACTTATAAAGAATAAGTTTTTTTCGAAATCCCTTTAGTTTTTGAGTAAACTGAGTTTTTGAATTTGAAGTATAATTTTTCCATCTTTTATATTTTTGACGTCTTAAACGTCAGTTTTATGCGAGTCTATAAACCGCTCGATGTACATTTAAAATATGATTTCAATAGAAAATAAACCATGAAAGTGTAAATATAAATGATGATACCATCGGAGAAAGTAACATGATGGCCACATCACCATTTTTAATACGAAAATATTTTTACTTTCTCCGTTACGAAGTACGAGAAAGTATTGTTATCGTGATTTTTTTTTTCATATTTTTTTACGGAAATATCCGTTTTGGGGTCCCTAGATGCCATTTTAACAATTTCTGGAAAAAGTGTCTGTGTGTGTGTCTGTCTGTCTGTGCGCGCTGTATCTCAAGAACTAATAGAGCAATTGATATCAAACTTTGAACATACATCTTATTTGATAATCTGAAGAACTGAAAAGCTTTTGGTAAAATTTCGTACACCGGAAGTGGGCTTTTACCTTAACTGTTTTTTGTTTTTGGCCAATATTTTCTTAAATATTAAAAATATCACAAAAACATTTAAACAAACATTGAAGACAACAAAGAAATGAACATCTTTTGCTTGAAAACATTTTTCATAAAATCATTTTTACTCGAGAAAATAAATTATTATTTTTTTTAAATTTTTAGTATATAATTATAAAACGATTATAGTTACAGCAAATTTGTGTTAATAATAATTGCAGAGAATGATAAAATGAACAACTTATAAAGAATAAGTTTTTTTGAAATCCCTTTAGTTTTTGAGTAAACTGAGTTTTTGAATTTGAAGTATAATTTTCATAATCTTTCATAATTTTGACGTTTAAAACGTCAGTTTCATCAGGGTTTACACAACGCTCGATGTACATTTAAAATATGATTTCAATTGAAAATAAACCATGAAAACGTAAATATAAATGATACCATCAACCGGAGAAAGTAACATGATGGCCACATCACCATTTTTTCTTTAATTTTCGCTTTAATTGTCCGAAAAAGAGAAACTAATTTAAAAAAGAATTCAAATAAAACCATTAACTTTGTTGGGATCACTTTATTCTTTCACCTTTTGTGCCGGCAGTTTCGACAACTTTAGATTTAGTAGATACATTTTGAATAATTCAAATAAAACAAACTTGGTTAGTATGACTCTCAGTAGCGGCTCGTGGAACATGTTGATGGTACTTTTACAATATGGTGAGGCAGGGCCGCACGTTGGTATTTCGCCGCGGGGGTGCGAGGCAAAAATTGCCTCCCCTTTCAATGTGAAAGGGGGGTTGGGGAAATGAATACCACCAAATTCTAAATTATTTAGAAAGAAATAATTTCGATATAATCAAAGAGATACGTTCAGGGATTTCCTGCTTCCATCCGCACGCAGTGTTGCCAACTCTACCGATATGTCGGTAGAACTACCGACAATTTATACCTTTCTACGACATTCTACCGATCTACTGATTTTCACTCAGGTATACTGACAAATCAACCGGAAATGTTGATTGGTAAAATTTGAATTTGCGATCACATACTTATCACCAATCGAAACAAAATGGCAAATCCGTAAGTCGGTGAATCCCCTCGTTCTCTGTGCAAGCGCAGGTACCATCCGCGAATTCACCGGCCTCGCGTCGTGGCATTCTAGATAACTAATATAGATAGGCCACTCCATGTACAAAACATTTACAGCATTATTCATTAAGCACTGTACCGCATGAAGCGCTGTAATGGGCGAAAATACGGCGTGGTCGGGGGTGAGGGAGGTTTACATGCAGCCCGGTGGGGCGGGGTGCGGGACCATACGACCTTGAATATAATTCGAATAAAAATAATTAACTTTCTTGGTATCGCCCTTAATTTTCAATAACAAGGATAACGGATCAAATAATTTTGTCTAAATAGTAAAGAATTTCCCCATGTGTCTATTTTAAAAACTACCGACATCTACCGACATTTCGTTGAAAGTTCGACTGACAATTACTAAACACAGGTTAGCAACACTATCCGCACGCAAAGAATAAACAATCATCTCCTATTTCACGAACGTAGGTGTTGCTAAAAAAAAATTTTTAGGTGGATTTTTTTTACGTGCGCTGATTTTAAATAAATTGTATGCAAATTGAAAAAAAACAATAAGATTTGGTGGGCGCTAAGCTAAAGCTACGCGCACACTTTATCATCACTCTGTATCATACTAAAATTATTTGAACAGTATTAAAATGTTCAAAGTTAGATTGTTCAACGGTGGCATTTCTGTAAATACCGTTTGAACGCATTCATGTTTCCAGAATTTTATTTTATAGTCAGGGCCTTAAGGCTCCTGGAGCGTACCTCTAAATTCATTAAAGACATTATTCACAAACGGATAAAGACTTAGAAGTGAAATTTTGAATTCACCTCTGTAAATATATTCTAAAGAGTAGCACGGATTTTTTTTTTTAATAATAATGTTTATAAACAATTTTAATACTAATATTTCTGTAATTTAGAAAAAAAAATCCGTCGTACCCTGGAGTAATTAATTTAAAATTTATTATTTAAATAATATTTTTTCATATTTTCGAAACTGTATCCGAAATTTGAATAATAAGTTATTCATTTTAATACTCTGTCGTGGTGCGCCCTCTGCAGTTTTCTTGTTTAACGGGCTGTGTATATGAGAGGAGGCGTTCCCAAGGCGGTCTCTTGCTGTAACTTTAGCCGCGTTATCTAAATTACACAGTGGTGTTACTAAACATATACATCTTTCGTGACAAGAGGGATTAACGACTCATACAAAAACAGTTGTGTGGAATTATTGGGTTTCAATAAATATATTATATTGCCAAATATTTATGATTAAAATTTCTTCTCTTTGGTCCTGACAACCGGCTATCTACCCGAGGGCTTTTCGTCGATTTCTGGGTATTTCATTGAAATATTTTAGATTAGCCTGTAATGTACTACAAAATTAAGAAATGAAATTATCAATGCAAAAAATAATATGTTAGATTATCGCGGGGCGGAGAGTCAATTAGATTATGAAACTTTCATGGGCCTACAAATGTGCCAACAAGATAAATTAAAAATTAAAAATTAAAAATTAAAAATTAAAAATTAAAAATTAAAAATTAAAAATTAAAAATTAAAAATTAAAAATTAAAAATTAAAAATTAAAAATTAAAAATTAAAAATTTAAAAATTAAAAATTAAAAATTAAAAATTAAAAATTAAAAATTAAAAATTAAAAATTAAAAATTAAAAATTAGAAATTTAAAATTAGAAATTTAAAATTAGAAATTTAAAATTTAAAATTTAAAATTTAAAATTTAAAATTTAAAATTTAAAATTAAAAATTTAAAATTTAAAATTTAAAATTTAAAATTTAAAATTTAAAATTTAAAATTTAAAATTTAAAATTTAAAATTTTAAAATTAAAATTTAAAATTTAAAATTTAAAATTTAAAATTTAAAATTTAAAATTTAAAATTTAAAATTTAAAATTTAAAATTTAAAATTTAAAATTTAAAATTTAAAATTTAAAATTTAAAATCAAAAATTAGAAATTCAAAATTCAAAATTAAAATTTAAAAATTATAAATTCCCACAAAATATGTTGCAATTTAAACGAGGAATCCAAAATTATTATAATATATGGATGTTCCATTTAAAATAACAAATTTGGTGCTAGAGGAGTTGAAAATATTTCACATGAGGAGAACTGATTCAATCTTGTGTTGAGTTTTTTCTCTTCAAAGAACGGGGAAATTATTATTCTTAGGCGTAAGGAATAAATATTGCGCAGTGTGTGCCAAAGCCCAATCTTCTGATGAAAATGCAATCGAGCACCAATGTTTTTAACTGGCAAGGGCCATCTACAGCAATGGAAAGTGATATCATTGCAGAAGGCTTTAAGACAAGCATTACTTTGCATGGTCTAATATATAAACGTCTAATAGGAGATGGCGACAGTAGCGTGTATAGCAACCTTTTAAAAATTAGACCGTATGGCCAAAATTTGGTTTCCAAAATTGAATGTAGAAATCACCTACTCAGAAATGTTTGTAACAAATTAAAAGAAGTTTCAAACCGAAAAAAAAGTAATTCCAAAAATGTTCCGGTACCTCCAATATTGCGAAATACACTTAAAAATAATATTATGCGCATTCGTTCAAGTATAAGAAAAGCCACACTGCATAGAATGAAAGACGATAATTCTTTTTCTAATAAAATTGAACTGCTTGGTGGTGACATATTAAATTCGATTTCGCATATATTTGGGGAGCATGAAAAATGCAAAGATTTGAAATATTTTTGCACCGGATACCCTAAAGATGGAGAAGAAAATTTGGTTCCTGCGATGAAATCCTGCGGTTTATATACTGATATGAAACAATGTTTATACCGTCTAGTCCATCATTGTTCAAGCCTCCTAACAGATATGGATAATAATGCCGCAGAATCATACAATTCTATTCTTTGTAAGTTTGTTGGAGGAAAACGTATTAATTTTTCAATAAAGGGCTCCTACTTGGCAAGAGCAGAGGCAGCTGCTTTATCTTTTAATTGTAAGGGGAATTATCACTCCGTAATACATAGTGCATTTGAAGAAAAAGCATATATATCACCGAAAATGTATCTCAAAAAATATGTATCGAAAACATTGTCGAAGAAAAATGCTGCAAAAAAACATTTAAAAATCAATAATATTTTGCTCAAGAGGCGGAAAAGAACTTTTGCACCACCCGATAGCAATTACGGAAGAACGGAAAATATTGTATGTTCTGCAGCCATTGCAAACAAAGATGTTTTTTTGTTGGAACTAGAAAAAACCAAGGAACAGATTACATATACTGAAATCCATACTCGCGGACAATCTTCAACATCCCTATGGTACGAGGAAAGATCAAAACGCATTACCGCTTCCCATTTCGGTGAAATATGTAAGATGCGCGAGAGTACATCACCGGAAAGAAAAATAAAAAATATGTTATATTCAAAATTTCTGGGAAACGAGTGTACCAAATATGGAAAAGATAATGAGCCGTTGGCTGTTGAATGTTTCGAATCTTTACTTAATATTTCAGTGGCCAAATGCGGCCTATTTATAGATATCGAATATTTTTACTTAGGAGCCAGTCCTGACGGTATTATTGACGACAACACAATAATAGAGATTAAATGCCCCTCCACTTGCTATAAACTACATCCCAAAGATGCAATAGAAAGCGGCATCATTAAATTTGCAACAATTAATAACGATGGCGATTTGCGTTTAAACAGAAACCATAATTTTTTTTACCAAATTCAAGGGCAATTACATATTTGTAACAAACAATTTTGTTATTTTGTTGTCTGGTCACCTAAGGGTATTATTTTTGAAAAGGTGGGTTATACAGAGATGATCATAATATATAAAATTAATGATTTTTTAAATATATTTTACAGATTGAAAGAGATGATCATTTCTGGAGAGAAATGGAGCCCAAGTTGACAGCGTTTTATTTTGCATCACTTTTGCCCGAAATCATCAATCCACAATTAAATAAATAATAATAAATTTATAATAATTATTATATGCATATTTTTAAAATTCCAAGTTTGTTTATTTTTCCCATATTAAATTTAATTAAGGGTCCTCCTTGTGATTCCAACTACTTTTGATCATTGATAATTTTCTGCAAGTGTCAACCAAATGTTAATACAGTTTGTGTTATAAGGTAAATACGGAAACTAAGGAAGTGAATATTTATTCTAAAACGTTTTTAAGGATATTGGTAAAATGTAAAAAATATATAAATAGTGTTAAAGATAACGCAACTTTGAGTCATTTATTTACTATTATTTGACTCTAGCCCTATTTTATACGTCAATTTTGCAAAAAATAACAAGAATACGGAATTCATTACCGAAACCAATACTTGGAAAATAAAATGAATAAGCGAGGCTGGAGCTGAGATTTTCTGTAAATGAATTTATGTATAAAGCTGTCGTCACTTAAGATAAGACGGACCCTCCCTTTTACACAAGTTTCTAATAGTCAGTCAAGTCAAATAAATATAATAGTGCCGAGCGCCAATATTTAATTAAGTGGCTGGTCCACTCTGGACGACTATATCCTTGTCTCGCTACATTAATATCACATATGGTGCTCTTCTAGGGCTTTCGCGGGTTAGATGCAAGAGCAAGGGGTTGGTTTGTTTACGTTTCGATTTCTTCGTTGGTATCCAATGCCCTTAAGTAAATAATCTTGGGCCCTAGCAAATACATTTACCGGTCCCCCCTGCAACAAGATAAGAAACTTTCAATATTATCAGTTTTGTTATAACTGTACGATGTATCCAAAAATATACGAGCTCTGTGAAAATGTCTTGTCTAGTTATATTAAATGGCGTTAATACGAAATCTTCGAACTTATAGAAAAGCAGAGATAATAAAAAAAATTTACACAAATAATAAATAGTTACAGATTTGTTAGCCGTTCACGTGTTACTAAGTAATGTTTAACCCGCCAATGGTGACCCTATTGGTCTGTGAGACCGGGTGTGTCGAATAACTTTATTCTCCGTTACTGTTTTTTGTTGCAATTTCGAGTAGCTGCCGCATTGCAGAGCTTAAATTGATTAAATATCTTTGTTTTATTGTCAAAGAGCATAAATTTAAAAAAAAACATGAACTATTACTAACAAGTTTCGAAAAATCTTCAGTTGAAAACCCTGGTGCGTGAGACCGGCGTCACCATTAAATTTGCGTCACCAGTGGCGGGTTAAATATATTATTACAAAAATCATAGCTGTACTGTGTAAATCAAATTATTGCACCATGTAAATTAATCATTTTATTTGAGTTCCCTTCACCGTGCGTTATTTTCGGTGAAAAGTTTGTATCGTGTATATATCGACGATGAGTTAAATTAGTAATTAACGTCATTAACGATTTCCCAAACATTCAAATTCCATCAAACGTCAGCCAATTAAGCTCTCACCGTTTCAAAGTTGTCCTGACAAAACAAAGACCATGGTATCTCACAGGCATCCACAATTAGGCTGAACAGTACACGACCATCTAGCTTCCATTAATAAAAAAGAGTTGAGCGTTCTCATGAATAATTCCGAGTTAATGATGAGGTATTTTTGGAATTCGACGTTTTTTCCGTGTAGTGGGAGGAAGGCACGCGAGACAAGCTGGCAGGTCCTCGCATGGTACAGCTATCAGGCAGTCAATGGGTCGTAAGGTCAGGGTTCACGTTGAGGTAACCTACTTAGATGTCACCGTTATACCGACGCAGGCGAATGTGAAAATTTTTATCGAAAATTACTTACACACGCACAGGTAACACATACGCGAAGGAGCACTAAAATAACTGCGTTTCGTAATTTAAAGTTCGGCCATAAAATATTTCCGATAATTCATTACCAATAACCGTGAATCGTGAGTTATTGCCGCTGAAGGTGGATTCGATTAGAAATAAATTTACCTTTAAATACTAACAGAAGCTTTCATTTATAGTGCTCCTGTTATCAAAACCTTATTGCAATAATACTTTTTTATGTATTTTATCAAATGCAATGAGGCTAGGGAAACCTCTGCTACTTTTCCAAGCTCTCTCTGTGTTTTTACGATGTTTAGGTTTTTAAATTAATATTGACCACGCTGCATTCCATTGCATTTTGATTTCAAAATTAAATTTTGATGTCAAGCGATGAATACAAATCTCCTACAATGTACTACTTTCATTTTTTACTAGCGCCACCTCTTGACCGCCATAAGAAACGTAGCAGGGGTACTGGCTAGCCACTCTGTACATAAAATCTTGAAATTTAGACTGCAAAAAATCACAAATAACTATGTTCTGCAAAAATGACGATTGCAATTGAAACACGTCTGTGTTTCGATTTATCTGCCGAGACGGCAGCTGCATTATCTGTTTGTCTAATTATCCCGAAGTATTAGCATATGCCCGGATTTCGTAGGGACAGGGCAACTTCAGCATTTGAAGAGATAGAGGACTGGTCAAATTAGCAAAAAGGTACAGCTTCGAGAGCCCATTAAGAATCCACCCCGAAACCCCACTTGTTAAAAAAAGAAGAGAAATCTCCCAATTTCTTTCATTTGCCGTAATTTCCCTGCTACCCAAGATACCAAGATGCGGCTTGAACCAATTTGCGAGGCAATTTAAACACTTGCATTGGCACTTCGTAAAACCAATTTTATTTGTGCAAATGTTTCTAACAAAAGTTGCCCATGTTGACCCTACGAAATCCGGGCACCCTGTATATTTGCCAACAAGGTAATGGCAGTGGTGTATTGGGGGGGGGGGGGGGACGTGGAGGAACGGAGTTCCGGCACCTTTTTCATTTCAAATGAAAATTATATTTTAAATTGGCGACAGGGGGGGGGGGGGGACGTGGAGGAACGGAGTTCCGGCACCTTTTTCATTTCAAATGAAAATTATATTTTAAATTGGCGACATTTCAAAAAAAATATGTTAATTAATAATTTATCTTGTTTTTGTGTCTTGTTTCTTTTCCCCTTTTAAATCAAATAAACATGATGTGTTCTGTGTTGGCTATTCTACATACCATACTATAATCCGTCTCATTATGCATTCCCTTACTTCTTATTTTACCAATACATCACTGGGTAATGGGTAATATTTTATAAAGTTATATTTTACAATTTATTTTTTTGCTTGACACGCTACGGATTAATTAGAATCAGGGGCGGCTCGCTATAAAGAGCCAAGGAGCCAGATCACTACCCGCAGTTTCAGCTCAGCAAGAATTTTTAATTAATTGTTAAAACACTTTTTAAAATAAATTCTTCTTTCTTTCTTGTCAAAAATTGTAAGTATTTTTTAGCTGACAATAATGGTGCAATTGTCAATAATGGTTTGTTGCAGTTGTCAAAAATGGTATTTTTACCTGTTAAGAATTGATTTAGCTGCCAAAAGCAGCATTTTTCGGTTTTTTAATTGTCAAAAATGACATGTAGAAAATTGTATTTTTAGCTAAAAATAATGGTTCGTTGCAGTTCTCAAGAATCGTATGTTTCAGCTATTAAAAATGGTAGTTTTCAGCTGTTAAATGACATTTTTTTAGCTGCCAAAAATTGTACTTTTTGTTGTAGAAAATTGTATTTTTAGCTAACAATAATGGTTTGTTGCAGTTGTCAAGAATCGTATGTTTCAGCTATTAAAAATGGTAGTTTTCAGCTGTTAAGAAATGTATTATTCAACTGTCGCAAAATTATATTTTTCAGTTGTCAAAAATGTTATTTTTCAGCTGTCATAAAAGTATTTCTCACCTATTACAATTGTATTTTTCATCAAAAAAAGTATTTTTCGACATTTTTTATTTCTCAAAAATGGCATTTTCAGCTGTCAAAACTTGTACTTTTTGTTGTCAAAAATTATATTTTTTAGCTGACCATAATGGTTTGTTTCAGTTGTCAAAAATTGTATTTTTCAACTGTTAAGAAGTGTATTATTTAAATGTGAAAAATGATATTTTTCAGCTGAATGTTTTTTTTAATGTCAAAAAAGGTATTTCTCACCTACTTCATTGTAACGATATCACATAAATATCACATGAATAATATGCTATTTTTAAGTTGCACAACATGTATACTATTATTTTAAATTATGAATTTTCCTGTATAAAGTTTTTCTGTTCGGAAATAAATTTACTTATTATTATTATTATCATTATTATTATTATTAAAATGTTATTTTTCAGCTATCAAAAACAGCATTTTCAAAAAAAAATTTAATTGTCAAAAATGGCATTCTTTAGCTGTCAAAAATTGTATTTTTTAGCAGGCAATAATAATATATTACAATATGGTAATGATATGTCAATAATGGTATTTTTCAGCTATTGAAAATGGTAGTTTTCAGCTGTTAGGAAGTGTATTATTCAACTGTCAAAAATGATATTTTTCAGCTGTCAAAAATGCGATTTAACATCTATAAAAATGTTATTTTTCAGCTAACAAAAGCAGCATTTTTCGACATTTTTCTTAATTGTTATAAATGGTATTTTCAGCTGTCAAAACTTGTATTTTTTGTGTTGTCAAAAATTGTATTTTTTTATCTAACAATAATGGTTTGTTACAGTTGTCAATAATGGTTTGTTGCAGTTGTCAAGAATGGTATTTTTCAGTTGCTAAGAAGAGTATTATTCAACTGTTAAAAATAATATTTTTCAGTTGTCAAAAGTGGTACTTTTCAGTTGTCAAAAAGGTATTTCTCACCTATAAAAATAGTATTGTTCATCTATTAAAACTAGCATTTTTTGACATTTTTTAATTGTCAAAAATGGCATTTTGCTGCTGTCAAAAATTGTATTTTTTGTGTTGTCGAAATTGTATTTTTTAGCTGACAATAATGGTATGTTACAGTTGTCAAGAATGGTATTTTTCAGCTGTTAAAAATGATAGTTTTCAGCTGTTATAAAATGTATTATTCAACTGTCGAAAATGATATTTTTCAGTTGTCAAAAATGTTATTTTTCAACTGTTAAAAAAGGTATTTCTCACCTATTTCAGCTTTCAAAAGTAGCATTTTTGGTCATTATTTTATTGTCAAAATGGCATTTTTCAGCTGTAAAAACTTGTACTTTTTGTGAACATTTTTTTTTAGCTGACAATAATGGTATGTTGCAGTTGTTAAGAATGGTATGTTTCAGCTGTTAAAAATAGCATTTTTCAGCTGTAAGGAAGTGTATTATTCAACTGTCAAAAATTATATTTTTTAGCTGTCAAAAATGATATTTTTTAGCTGTCAAAAATTATATTTTTCAGCTGTCAAAAACGATATTTTTCAGCTGTCAAAAATGATATTTTTCAGTTGTCAAAAATGTTATTTTTCAACGGTTAAAAAAGGTATTTATCGCCTATAAAAATGGTATTTTTCCAGCTTTCAAAGGCAGCATTTTTGGTTATTTTTTTATTGTCAAAATGGCATTTTTCAGCTGTAAAAACTTGTACTTTTTTTTGTCAAAAGTTTTATTTTTTAGCTGACAATAATGGTATGTTGCAGTTGTTAAGAATGGTATGTTTCTGCTGTTAAAAATAGCATTTTTCAGCTGTTAAGAAATGTATTATTCAACTGTCGGAAATTGAATTTTTTAGCTGTCAAAAATAATATTTTTTAGCTGTCAAAAATAATATTTTTCAGTTGTCAAAAATGTTATTTTTCAACTGTTAAAAAAGGTATTTATCACCTATAATAATGGATTTTTTCAGCTTTCAGAGGCAGCATTTTTGGTCATTTTTTTATTGTCAAAATGGCATTTTTCATCTGCAAAAACTTGTACTTTTTTTTGTCAAAATTTTTATTTTTAGCTGACAATAATGGTATGTTGCAGTTGTTAAGAATGGTATGTTTCTGCTGTTAAAAATAGCATTTTCAGCTGTTAAGAAATGTATTATTCAACTGTCGGAAATTATATTTTTCAGCTGTCAAAAATAATATTTTTCTGCTGTCAAAAATAATATTTTTCAGTTGTCAAAAATGTTATTTTTCAACTGTTAAAAAAGGTATTTCTCACCTATAAAAATGGAATTTTTCAGCTTTCAGAGGCAGCATTTTTGGTCATTTTTTTATTGTCAAAATGGCATTTTTCAGCTGCAAAAACTTGTACTTTTTTTTCTCAATTTTTTTATTTTTTAGCTGACAATAATGGTATGTTGCAGTTGTTAAGAATGGTATGTTTCTGCTGTTAAAAATAACATTTTTCAGCTGTTGAGAAATGTATTATTCAACTGTCGGGAATTATATTTTTCAGCCATCAAAAATGATATTTTTCAGCTGTCAAAAATGATATTTTTCAGTTGTCAAAAATGTTATTTTTCAACTGTTAAAAAAGGTATTTTTCACCTATGAAAATGGAATTTTTCAGCTGTAAAAACTTGTACTTTCTTTTGTCAAATTTTTTATTTTTTAGCTGACAATAATGGTATGTTGCAGTTGTAAAGAATGGTATGTTTCTGCTGTTAAAAATAGCATTTTTCAGCTGTTAAGAAATGATGTATTATTCAACTGTCGGAAATTATATTTTTCAGCTGTCAAAAATGTTATTTTTCAGCTGTCAAAAATTATATTTTTCAGCTGTCAAAAATGATATTTTTCAGCTGTCAAAAATGATATTTTTCAGCTGTCAAATATTATATTTTTCAGCTGTCAACGATGGTATTTCCCACCTATAAAAATGGTATTTTTCAGCTATCAAAGGCACCATTTTTCGACATTTTTTTAATTGTCAAAAATGGCATTTTTCAGCTTTCAAAAATTGTATTTTTTAGCTGATAATATTGTATGATACAGTTGTCAATAATAGTGTGTTGCTGTTATCAAGCATTGTATTATTCAGCTGTCAAAAATGTAATTTTTCAGCTGTCAAAAATGGCATTTTCCACCTATTTAAATGGTATTTTTTAGCTATCAAAAGCAGCAGTTTTTGACATTTTTAACTGTCAAAAATGATATTTTTCAGCTGTAAAAAATGATATTTTTCAACTGTCAAAAATGATATTTTTCAGCTGTCAAAAATTATATTTTTCAGTTGTCAAAAATTATATTTTTCAGCTGTCAAAAATAATATATTTCAGCTGTCAAAAACAATATTTTTCAGCTGTCAGAAACGATATTTTTCAGCTGTCAAAAACGATATTTTTCAGCTGTAAAAAATGATATTTTTCAGCATGTCAAAAATGATACTTTTCAGCTGTTAACAATGGTATTTCCATTTTTCGACATTTTTGAATAGTCAAAAATTGTATTTTTCAGCTGTCGAAAGTAATATATTTTGCTGTCGAAGCATAGGCGGCTCGTTATATAGAGCCAAGGAGCCATGGCATTACCTGTAGTTTTAATCTCGGCAAGTATTTTTAATTAACACTTTTTCGCCAGTTACTTCGGTCTAGGAAGATAAATCGTTCTTTCTTTCTTCAAAGAAGGAAGAGGAAGGGGAGTATATTATATAAGTGGCTCTACCATCAACATGTTCCACGAGCCGCCACTGATTAGGATTGGTCCGAATCAAATGCTCTCTCTCTCTCTCTATCTCTGACTGCATTATGCAATCAACATATTGAATTATACCATTAAAGAAAAGTGTTTTTTTCACGATTACTTATTGATTGCTCAGTGATTATATAAGTAGAAAAAGGATAACAATTAGATGCAACAAATTACCAGGAAACGACTTGTACCTGATAATTTAGATTTTTTAATTACCTTTCGCTGCAATATACTTTATCAACCTTTTTTCACACCTAATTAACTCAATTTAATAGCGCCATCAATCGCAGAACTTTAATTAATCCTAAAATTCGACCGAAAAAAATCATTAATTTATACTCGATGAATATTCAGCTATAACAAACTCATTCGTTAAAGTCAAATTAACCCAATTGATACGCCAATAAAGCACAGGGCATATTCCTTCTAATAAGTGGCAATTAAGGAGCGAATTTGAATAAAATCGGAATTACTAGTTCGCACTTAATTATTATAAAGTCGTTTGTACGTTTAGAACTCGTTAACTTTATGCAAAGTGAAGAAATATGAGAGGAATTTTTGTGTTTCTTTAATTAATTAACAAGTAATTTAGAGAAAAAAAAAACAAACCAGGTTATTAATTTTGTCAAGATTTGTGTGGTGTATTTAATGGTTTAACGGTTTTAAATTTTAAAATAATTTTGCTACGTTGAAATAATGTAAAATTGTCGCTCGATGATATAATCGGTGATGTTTTTTTTTCGGCGTTATGCCTGGCTTTGGTGCTATGACCATTAGCCATTATCAATTTATATAAATATTTTAAGTTATAAATTAAATCAATAAATGAATATTGAAAGACGTCTAGAGAAAAATTACTTAAATTGTTTTGTTTTCGAGTTTCAAAGTCTGATAACAAATTTGTCATTAGAGTTTCATTTAGAACTCCTTGAATACAGCCATAAGTCAAATCAGAACTCCTGGAACTATTTAAAAAATATATTTTGAAAAAATATTTGAATGAAAATTGAAAATAGACGATTTAATTTCGAAAATAACTATTTGCTGTCATTTGATCGCAATTTATCATTAGAGTTTTCTTTAGAACTCCTAGAGTACAACCATAAGTGAAATTATAGCTGGAACTATAAAAAATAATATTTTGAAAAAATATTTGAATGAAAATTGAAAACAGACGATTTAATTTCAAAAATAACTATTTCCTGTCATTTAATAGCAAATTTGTCATTAGAGTTTCCTTTAGAACTCCTTGAATACAGCCATAAGTCAAATCAGAACTCCTGGAACTATTAAAAAAATATATTTTGAAAAAATATTTCTATGAAAATTGAAAATAGACGATTTAATTTCGAAAATAACTATTTGCTGTCATTTGATCGCAATTTGTCATTAGAGTTTTCTTTAGAACTCCTAGAGTACAACCATAAGTGAAATTATAGCTGGAACTATAAAAAATAATATTTTGAAAAAATATTTGAATGAAAATTGAAAATAGACGATTTAATTTCGAAATTACCTATTTCCTGTCATTTGATCGCAATTTGTCATTAGAGTTTCCTTTAGAAGTTCTTAGGTACGACCTATAAGTCAAATCAGAACTCCTGGAACTAGTAAGAAAATATTTCTATGAAAATTGAAAATAAACGATTTAATTTAGAAAATACCTATTTCCTGTCATTTGATCGCAAATTGTCATTAGAATTTCCTTTAGAACTCCTTGAGTACAGCCAGAAGTCAAATAAAAACTGGAATTATTACAAAAAATACTTATTTTGAAAAAATATTTCTATAAAAATTGAAAATATACGATTTCATTTCGAAAATACCCATTTTCTGTCATGTGATCGCAATTTGTCATTAGAGTTTCCTTTCGAATTCCTTAAGTATAGCCATAAGTCAAATCAGAACTCCTGGAACTATTAAAAATATATTTTGAAAAATTATTTTTATGAAAATTGAAAATATACGATTTAATTTCGAAAATACCCATTTCCTGTCATTTGATTGCAATTTGCCATTGGAATTTCCATTAGAACTCCTTGAATACAACCATAAGTCAAATCAGAACTCCTAGAACTATTAAAAAAATATATTTTGGAAAATTATTTCTATGAAAATTGAAAATATACGATTTAATTTCGAAAATATCCATTTCCTGTCATTTGATCGCAATTTGTCATTAGAGTTTCCTTTAGAATTCCTTGAATACAGCCATAAGTCAAATCAGAACTCCTAGAACTATTAAAACAATATATATATTTTGAAAAATTATTTCTATGAAAATTGAAAATAGACGATTTAATTTGGAAAATACCTATTTCCTGTCATTTGATCGTAATTTGTCATTAGACTTTCCATTAGAATTCCTTGAATACAGCCATAAGTCAAATCAGAACTCCTAGAACTATTAAAAAAAATATATTTTGGAAAATTGTTTCTATGAAAATTGAAAATATACGATTTAATTTTGAAAATACCTTTCCTGTCATTTGATCGCAATTTGTTATTAAAATTTCCATTAGAACTCCTTGAATACAGCCATGAGTCAATTCAGAACTCCTTGAACTATTAAAAAAAATGGTGATGTGGCCATCATGTTACTTTCTCCGACTTGATAGTATTATTTATATTTACGCTTTCATGGTTTATTCTAAATTTAAATCACATTTTAAATGTACATCGAGCGTTCTGTAGACTCGCATGAAACTGACGTTTAAAACGTCAAAATTATGAAAGATGGAAAAATTATACTTCAAATTTAAAAACTCAATTTACTCAAAAACTAAAGGGATTTCGAAAAAAACTTATTCTTTATAAGTTGTTCATTTTAACATTCTCTACAATTATTAGCTGTAAAAATTTGCTGTAACTATTATCGTTCTATAATTATGAACCAAAAATTTAAAAAATAATAATACATTTTTTTCTCGAATAAAAATGATTTTATGAAAAATGCTTTCAAGCAAAAGATGTTCATTTCTTTGTTGTCTTCAAAGTTTGTTTAAATATTTTTGTGATATTTTTCATATTTAAGAAAATATTGGCAAAAAACAAAAACAGGTAAGGTAAACGCCCACTTCCGGTGTACGAAATTTTACCAAAAGCTTTTCAGTTCTTCAGATTATCAAATGAGATGGATGTTTAAAGTTTCATATCAATTGCTCTATTAGTTTTTGAGATCCAGCGCGCACAGACAGACACACACACACACACACACACACACAGACACACACACACAGACACAATTTTCTTTTTCCAGAAATTGTTGAAATGGCATCTAGGGACCCCAAAACGGATATTTCCGTAAAAAAAATTTTTGAAAAAAAAATCACGATCACAATACTTTCTCGTACTTCGTAACGGAGAAAGTAAAAATATATTAAAAATATTTCTTTGAAAATTGAAAACAGACGATTTCATTTCGAAAATACCTATTTCCTGTCATTTGGTCGCAATTTGTTATAAGAGTTATCTTTAGAACTCCTTGAGCACAGCTATAAGTCAAATCAGAACTGAAAAAAAAATATTTTGTAGAAATATTTCTATGAAAATTGAAAATATACGATTTAATTTTAAAAATACCCATTTCCTATCATTTGATCGCAATTTGTCATTAGAGTTTCTTTTATAGGTCTTAAGTCAAATCAGAACTCCTGGAACTATTAAAAAAAATATATTTGAAAAATATTTCTATGAAAATTGAAAATACAAGATTTAATTTCGAAAATACCTTGTCAATAGAGTTTTCTTTAGAACTCCTTGAGTACGACCCATAAGTGAAATCAGAACTCAAGGAACTACAAAAGAAATATATTTAAAATAAAAATAAAAATTTTCTGTTTTTATTGTTTAACTTTATTTAAAAATGCTATAAATCGTGATTATATCGATGTTGTTTATAAGAAAGAATTACTGTACCTATTAATTATGTACGGAAAATTTCCTTGGAACACATGGAACTTCCTTTTTTTTCCTTTCGAACATGCTATTTTTTCAAATTATTTTTTTAATGGTTCCAGTAGTACTGATTTGTCTTATGTATTGTACTCGAGAGTTCTGATGAAAACTTTAATGACAAATTGCGATCAAATAACAGGAAATGGGTATTTTCGATATTATTTTGTCTTTATTTTCAATTTTCAACTTTATTTACAAATGCATCGTGATTGTATGGAATTTGTTTACAAGAAAGAAATGTTGTACCTATTAATTAGATGCAGAAAATGTACTCAGAACTCATAGAACTCTCATTTTTTTTTACCTTTGGAACTTTTTTCAAAAAATATTTTTGATAGTTCCGGATAATCCTGAACGCTGTTTTCTATAGTTCTTTATGAGTTGTGTCTGTTATATTTTGATTAAACCAATATTAAGTGAGTAATATGAATTTGAATTTTTCGAATTTTCAACTTTTTTTTTTTGGAAATTCAACAGAACTCTTTTTTAAAAGTATCAAAAACTATAGTACTAACCCAAACACATCTTGTAACTAGTTCAGAACTATTCGATTACAATGTTGGGATGGGGTGTCAAGTTGGCATCCTATTTTTCAAAAAAATTCCTGACTGCTCAATTTTACAGATTTTTTTTGTAAAAGTTGATAGTACTTTTAGATACGAAATTGCTTACAAATAATAATCATTTTAATACGTTTAGCTACATAAAAAATAATTGAGATCTATATTCAGAACTATCAGAACTTGTTGGGGTGCCAACTTGACACACTCGGCTTTTATATAAATAATAGATTTACGAATATACAGGGTGGAATTAAAGTTCTGATTATTTGTTCTAGGATATCCATAGTAAACAACTACCACATAAACAAATAAATTCACATAACTGAATTTTTACTTTCTCCGTTACGAAGTAGGAGAAAGTATTGTGATCGTGATTTTTTTTCAATTTTTTTTTTCTATATAATAAAATATCCGTTTGGGATCCCTAGATGCAATTTCAACAATTTCTGGAAAAAAAAAATTGTGTCTGTGTGTGTGTGTGTGTGAAAATATGAAAAATATCACAAAAACGTTTAAACAAATTTTGAAGACAACAAAGAAATGAACATCTCTTGCCTGAAAACAATTTTCATAAAATCGTTTTTAATCGAGAAAAAAATTTATTATTATTTTTTTAATTTTTGGTTTATAATTATAAAACGATAATAGTTACAGCAAATTTATGTCAATAATAATTGTAGAAAATGCTAAAATGAATAACTTTTTTCGAAATCTCTTTAGTTTTTGAGTAAACTGTGTTTTTGCATTTGAAGTATAATTTTTCCATCTTTCATAATTTTGACGTTTTAAACGTCAGTTTCATCCGAGTTTACACAACGCTCGATGTACATTTAAAATATGATTTCAATTGAAAATAAACTATGAAACCATCAAGTCAGAGAAAGTAACATGATGGCCACATCACCATTTTTTTAATTTATTTGTTTATGTGGAACAAGTACTGTGTAAATCCAGAACTTTAATTCCACCCTGCATATTTTGTTTTAAATCATATTATTTTATCTACTTTACAAAGTATTTTTTAAATTTAATTTAACAATAGTTATTTACAAGAATTAAAAAAAACACTACTTGTTTAAAAATTAAATTGAATTTAACTTTTAATATGCAAAATAATTCCACGAAGAGAAATATGGCTCTAAGATGCTAAATAACTATAATAACACAACAACTGTTTTGTTTTAAATCCTAATCACTTATTCACCGTAGAAATTCAATTTTAGTATTATATCGTGAATGCATTAATGAGCAATAATTCTCGCTATCTTTTATCAATTAACCAGCATTTAAAAATATACAAAACAATTTGTAATTCTAACGACTCTGGTCGTCTAATCCTTCCAAATAACTAAAATAGTACAGTAATATCTTTAACTAATTAACCAGCATTTAAAAATACATATACAGACCAATTACCAGCAGACAATTATTCTCTAGAAATTCAACAGAACTCTTTTTAAAAGTATCAGGAACTGTACTATAATTTATACCATGATGGTTTAATCCCGTAATATATATATAAAGTAGCACAGTAGGCGTGGCCTAATATCTTTAATAAATTAACCAGGATTTAAAAATATATAAATCAATTTATAATTTTGTACTCTGTGGGTTTAATCCCCCGATATATGTATAAAGTAGCACGGTAGGCGTGGCTTAACATGCGCATATTTTCATCGTGGTGATACGAGCAACTCGAAGAAGGTCGACACATTTCGGAAACGCAGCATTTTTCGCTAAAACTCGATGCGCGTAAGTTATTCCGAGGACATCGCGATTGAAATGCAGAAGACGCGAACAGTTTACCACCTGAATGACAACTAGCGAACGCGCCAGAGATACCAATCTACTCGCCCAATTCTTCGTAACTCCACAACTACTCGAGCCGATCGACAAATTCCCACGCGAAAATTCAATTCTAGTTAATTGAAACGAAAAAAAAAAAATCAACGACTAGAGATAGGAAAAAGAATCTATAGATCGGAGGCAGCGACCTAATCAATCACGTGTGCAATCTGCTAATTCACATCAAGAGCAGTTTTCCGCTTTGAGTGGAGCAAAAAGGCGACCGCATCTCTTCGATTTGACCGCACGAACGGTTTTTTGCGCTCTTTAAAACTGTGGCCGAGGAAAAAGGCGGCTAACAACCTTTTCTTCAAAGCCTAGAAGAGTTAAACGGGTCCACTCGACGAGAACAAAGTGTTCGTGAAGAAAAACCTACCCACTAAAAGAAATATTAATCGACCATTGATTTGGATAAGAAGATAAAAAAATTAAACGCGTGAAAACAGTGTATTATGCTATCCTGTTAATCGATTTACGAAACGAAATCTGTTTTTCTTCTTATTAATCTGCTATCTTCAGTTTTTATTACTGAAACGTATCATTCTCGGTAACCCAATTCTCGTGTTTTAATATCAGTGGAGTTTCTCCGGAGCGATCGAATCGTGCACAATGGACCGCGCTCTCGATTGTTTCCGTTTTCTTCTATTTCGTTATTAGAGTTTTATTGCCTCTAATGACGCCTAAGGTCAACGCTTTTTAATTAGACTTTCTACACGATGGGATCCACGACTCTTCCTCTGTCGAATTCAATCCACCAATTAATAGCGTCGTTATCTTCAAAGGACACTCGATGCCGTCAATTGAGGAACAATTGAACAATTACAAAACATGTCCATCTAGAACGAACAAAAGTTTCATCAAAAACGTCATTGGCTGTGAAAGTGTAGAAACTGATTCTAATCCATGCATGTTATTATGTTAATTTATCATAGAGATTTTTTTACTTTACAATTGGAAATGGAGATTTTTAAATAATGATTATCTTATTTTTATCGACCTTTTTTTTAAAGCTTGGTTGGCATGTTACTGAGATTTAAAAATCGCATTGGTGATTCATCTAATCGCGCTTAAATAAAAGAAGGTTGATTGTTTGGTTAAAACATATATTTAATGTAAATTAAAACTTTTTTGTTAATATCACACAATTTATTTTTAGCGACTATAATTTCGATCATGTCGGTGAGCCACAAAATTTTGATTCTGAGTTTGCTGTGAAATAAATGAGGTATGTCGCATATTATTACGTCATGACTTAATTCAGTTGAATTAGATTTTAAAAATTGAATCACTGCTGTGTTTCTCTCTCTCTCTCTCTCAGGCATGGCCAACTCAGCAACAAAATTCAGTGGTTCAACCTTATATTTAATATATTCTTTCTAGGAGTAGATAATATATACAATCACACTCACGTCAAAATATCTAATACTAGTCATTTTCGCTATTCGTAAAACAAACACTCTAAAAATAATGTTAATAACCACCCTAACCCGACAGTCTGTACAGTCCGTTATAATTCCAACGTGTGGTATTCCACAAGGTTTGCGATTGGTACACTTTAAAATATTTCACCCAGCGCGCAATTAAAGCATTCCTTTTCAATTATTTTCCTCGGCTAATTTTCCCGCTCTGATAACCTCGGACGTTCGCTTCCTCAATATATTTGGTTTTCGCGGTAAAAGAGTACCGTTTTGTGTAATGCGAAGTCCGCACCGTCTAAGTAAATCGGAATGTTGTAGGAGTATCCTCTTGCCATTCTCTCATGCACTTTTGATATGTAAATGAACTCAGCCGGTGATATTAATGGATTTCACAAGACGTATAGGAAACGCCAATCGTTCGATTGCATCCAGAATGCTCGAAGATTTCTAATTCCTTGTTTCTGCGGAAAATTGTATAAATATTTGCGGTAGGTTTCGCAGAAGTTCAACTATGTATGCAGTACTTTAGTGAAACGTTACGGAGATAAATATCTGGGTGTGAATGAATACATGAACTGTTGGCCCAAATTTGTGAATAGTTTATCATAAGGTCGTATGAATTGATGTTTATTGTTTTTTAAAAGGTGTGACAACATTCACTTGATTATACCAACATTTACTATAGCTTGAACTTCAACCTTGTAATAAAAATTTTTAGTTAAATCGATAGCCACTAATTTCAAGATAATATATTCTTAAAAAGTGATTGGTTCCAAATTATACTCAATATAAAAACACTTCCACCAGCAAACAAAAATTACCATTTTTTAGCTTTACTTTGCAACGGTTGTAACTCGAAGAAGGTCGACACATTTCCTTAGCTAACGAGTTAGTTTATAATAATCGCAACCATCGCTTTGCAGACAACTAAAATGAGCTCATTTATGAATTGATGGTATGGTGGATGCGCCGGGAACTTAAAATTTACATCATGGGTTCGCCTTAGGACCATTCGATCTTAAGTAAATATTTTTTATTCTTGCGAATATAGCGGCATTCGTTACTAGGGGTTAATATCCAAAACACAGTTCGTTTAATTGGCTTTAATATATTTTTCACTTTTTGGATTTTAAGTTTGAGCTCAATGGTTTATGAATAAATGTGAGCATCTTTATATTGTCTTATTTTTTAAACAAATTGTTGAGACTTAATCTTCATCTTTAAAAACTATAAACATTGAACTTGTTTTACAAACTCTTTCAGATGCTTCAAATAATTTCTGTTATCGCCTTACATTTGAGATCGTTTTTACCTGCAATAATTTAAATTATCGGTTTATTTATATTCAAATAAGTAAGCAAGTCTTATTTTATTAAACTCTAATCGAATTGTAAGATCCTTAGCAAGTGCTGATTCCGTAATCAATTACAATTGTAATCCGCCATTAGCCATAGAAGCAGTTGTTTCAATGTTATTTGTTTTTAATACTTTCAAGACTTATTTTGCAAACTTACGAACTGGTTGAGTATTAAAATATTCAGGCTACTTTTTGTCTTTATTTAATTTATTTGTAATTAAGCCATTGATTTTTAGGAAATCTACAGTTCATAATTTTTACTAGAAACTTGGGAAATCAATTCCAGTTGCATTTTGAATTTATCTTTGGTGTATGATATCAGACACATCATTAGCTCTTACTGTCTCGTGCTAATAAACAGAAAGTGAAGTACTACTACACAAAAACATATGCTTTTATTCTTAAGAATTAAATGAACACATTGGCTGTCATGGTGTTTACATTGTTGAAAGTTATGGACTTCATGACATCCTAACGATCACATGTGACCAACATCGCAGTTGAACCGTTGTAAATATAAATAAGCAACCTCAATCAATCAGATATGAACGACTGTTTTTAAATATTTTGAATAATATTGTTGGGGCCACGGTGGCCTAGTGAGTAGAGCTCCTACTCACGGGCCTCGTGGTCGTGGGTTCGAATCCCATTGGTGCGGTCACTTTTTCGGAATGAATAAGTGGCTGTTCGGGTCCATGGATGTCCAGTGTATGTCCCCCCCCCCCCCTTCATTATATATAATAAATAATGATTATATTAATATTTATAAATATTAGAAATCAATTCCAATAGTTAAATGGTACCTCTGGCAGAATGAACCAAAACAAATATTATTTTCTTCTCAATTAAACCATTAACTGGTGTTTCTTACTACTGAAGTAACTCATTAACTGAAGTACAAAGAATTTTATATATTATGCTTATTGATGGTAATGGCACTATAGAATGTTTCTTTTCATAAAGATAACGCTACAGGTGTAATGGCTGAAGGCTTGTTCAAGATTATTATTTATATTGAACAATAACTAAGTTATTGATCGTTTTAAGTCTGGATGCTATAAAGAACTGTGGACATTCATATGGAAAGAGATTTAAACTGTGGAAACATTGCACAATCAACAGGAAATAAAATTTTGGGAAAGATACCAACTTCTATTGTTTCCTGTCCGAACCGACACCACAACGCTGCAGACAAATATTATAAAAAGTGCTGGGTTAAAGAACATAGAGGGGTAAATTATTAATTAAATAAGTTTTTTACAGTCATGGGAGCAAATAAAATTTGCAGCAAAATTATTTAATATACACTGGAAGAAAAAAAAATTAAATACATTTTCAAACCGCCATAACTCGGCGTATTTTCAATCGATTTTGATGAATCTTTAAGGACGAAAAACTTTGAAGTGTCTTCTTTAAAGTCATGCATACCAACTTCAGCGTAACTTCTTCCGTCCCTCTCTAGCACACCTGTGAAAAAAAATGTGTTTTCAAGAAACCATGTCCAACTTTGACGATGTCTATGGAGTTGGAAAAATTTTGTCGCCTCGATCCACCATAAAGGCATTAAAATTTGATCAATTCCCTATGCAGGACTCGAAGAACGAAGTTCCTACGACGATTTGGCAACAAGTTATGGGTGTTTGAAAAAAAGGTACATTTTGAGGTTTTTTGCACATAACTCAGCGACTTTTCAACTAAATTTGATGATTCTTTCGGGAAAAATTCTTATTTTGGCCTTACTTTAAGGGGGTAAACTCAGATTGTAATGACCTTTTTCGAACCTTTTAACCCCCGAACAAAAAAACACGTTTTTGGGCAAAAAAACATCCAACTTTGGCAACATGTACCGAGTTGGATAAAATGTGTCGACTCGATGCACCAAAAGGGCATTGAAATGTGTTCAATTACCTGTCCAGGACTCAAAAACGAAGTTCCTACGGCGATTTGGCTCAAAGTTATGGGTGTTTAAAAAAGTGCATTTTTTCAGAGGGGCGCTAGAGGGGGCGGAAGGGGTTACGCTTAATTTCGCATGCATGACTTTAAAGAAGACACAAAGTTTTTCGCCCTCAAAGATTCATCAAAATGGATTGAAAATACGCCAAGTAATGGCGGTTTGAAAATGGTCAAAATTTCACGTGTTTCATTTTTTTTTCCTTCAGTATATATTAAACTGCTGAATATAACAGAACTTGCCAAAGCTAGACTTTTTGTATTAAATAGATATAATTCCAATATGTAGAAATTTTCCTAGGATTCTGAAACTTATTCTCTTTATATCATCTGATCCCATTATTATCTCAAAATGAAACTTAGGGAGGTGTAAGAGGATAGTACAAAGTAATTTTATGTATATATACAATATCTTTATTATCAAACTGTTAACCTATACACAAATTTACAATATTTACAACTGATATTACAATGATTAGTCTGATAATTGGCTATCGACCAGAGGTCTTTCAGCCCGGATATGTCTGTCTTGTCGCGTTAGTCAGTCTGAGATGTTGATGGATGAAATGATGAAATGAACTCGAATGTTGTGGACGGAGGATTTTTGAATTTTGGATTGATGTTGGGATCTCTGCGTAAGCAATATAAGGAGAGGATGTGGAGGTTAAAAGGATTTTTAGAAATTTTTTCGGATAGGAATAGAAGGCGTTCTTCGATAGGGATAACTAAGGTGGTGTCATATAGGAGTTGATTGGAAGGGTTATGCAGAGGATTAAGAGGATGCCGGAGTTTGGTCAATGTTCTAAGGGACGCTCGCTCGCTAACCTGGATATTACGAATGGTTGGATTACAGGAATTGGAATATAGGACACAACCATAGTCAAGTAATGGGCGGCAAATCATTTTATAAATTTTTACAGCCGTTTTGGTGGCAATGCCATCATTTTTATACGTTAAATTTCTGAAATACCTTGCCCTCGTTGTTATTTTAGTTTTAATTGCCGCGGTATGTTTTTTAAACTTGAGTTTTTGATCTATGGTTATGCCCAGGTAATTAATGGAAGCTGATGGAGGGATGGCAGTTTGGGAAATTAAAATATTATGAGGGGAGTTATTGTTACGGTGATAGGGAATCAGGAGTTGTGATTTGTGAGGATTAATTTTAATGCGCCATTTCGCAAACCAGCGCTGAAGGGAGTCAATAAGCTCTTGCAAGAATTGGAGGGCTTTCGGTAGCGTAGGGGCATGGGAAATAAGGGCCGTATCATCGGCAAATTGTAGGAGGTATTTAGAGGGATTAAAGTGATCAGGATCGGGATTATATATGTCAAAACAGAAGATGTTGTAAAGTAGTGGTGAGAGAGGAGAGCCTTGGGGAAGACCTTGCTCTGGGGTAAAAGGAGATGAGAGAGAATTGTGGATTTTAACTTTTAAGGATCTATTGGACAGAAATTGTCTGATAATGGAAATAATGTGAGAAGGGATATTGAGGAGGTGACACTTGTATAACAAGCCTGGATGCCAAACAGAGTCGAAAGCTTTTTGGACATCCAGAAATAGGGCTGCAGAAGCTTTGCCTTCAAGGTGCGTTGTTTGTAGATTTGAGGTAAGGATGGTGAGTGGGAGGGTGGTTGATCGTTGAGGAAGAAATCCAAATTGATATTTAGGGATGCGGTTAGAGATGAGGGATAGGATTCTGTTTTTGAGGAGAGCTTCGTATATCTTACCCAGAACAGGTAGAAGTGTGATAGGACGGTAACTGGATATTAGGGATGGAGGTTGACCACGTTTGGGAATGCAAATTATGATTCCTAGCTTCCACTCCGAAGGAAAATATTGTTTTTGGTAAAGGAAGTTGATTATATTAAGTATATGATCATGAATGTGGGATGGAAGAGATTTTAGGATATGTCTATGTATATGGTCATGTCCAGTTGCTGTGTTTTTTCCTTTCTTTAAAACCTTGAAATATTCGTCATGTGTAAAAATGTCCGTCGGTTCTGAACAGTAATTTGTTTCGAAAAATTCATTATACCAGTCGTTTACTGTTTCAAAAGTTGTCAAATCAAAGTTTGGGTCCTCTGTCATTGAATAGGTCGAATTGAAATAGTCGGCAAATTTTTGAGCAATTACGTCAGGATTAGTAAAGGTCTCGTGAGTCACCGGGTCGATCAGTTTGTGGAGTTTGTCTGTCTTTTTGTATTTACTCAGTTTTTTTATTTCCGACCAATTTTATGTATTTTTTCAGAATTGTTGTTTTCATAATTGTTGTTTTTGAGCAATTGTTGAGATAAATTCTTTCGACATAACCATTGTAGAAAACATATTTATGCCTGTTCCACAAATACGTACATATAATTTGATAAAGTTTGGAGAAATACCAAACCCACATAGTTTATTTAACAATAATAAATAAAATACTATTACTTTGTATAAGTTGATACGTTAAAGTTGCCGAAACTAGTCACTGAAAAAAGTTATACCGTATAACATTATATTACATAAAATATATAATGAAGTATAAGCCTCCAGAATAAACAATATTTAACAATATACTATGGTTGCTATTGTAGAAAAATCTATCTACAGATCAACTTGTCCCCTCTGGTTAAGAGTTTCAGCTATAAATTGTGTAATTGTTGCCAGTGGCGGCTCGTGGAACATTTTAAAGGTAGAGCCACTTAGCATATCCATATATTTCCCACCGCCACGCGCCACCTTTTTGAGGAAAGAAAAAACGAACATTGAAAACTTTTACATTAAAAAAATTAAATAAAGACTAAAGTATCTTGCATTAAAACTGCAATATCGCTACTCGCCCACGATGAAAAAAAACGGAAACCAATTAAATGACGAATTTTATTTTTTAACCTTATGTCCTTTCGTTCAAGAGTTATCCTCAAAAAAAAAACAGAAAAAATACAAATTTAATTTTTTGTATCTTATCTGCATAACTATTCGGCTAACATTTTTCTCAAAGAATTTGCCAAATTTGGTCATCCGTTCAAAAGTTATTCTCGAAAAAAAATTAAGACGAATGATTTTTTTGATGGAAGAATTTTTAAAATCGGCTATTTTGTTAAAGAGTTATCTTCTTAAAACTACAGAATAATTGAACGACGATTTTTTTTTTAATCTTATCTGCTCCTATTCGGAGAGTACAATACTTTATTGAAAGAATGATCAAAATCTGGTTGTCCATTCAAGAAATTTAGAAAACAATTGAAGGACAAATTTCATTTTTTTATCTTATTTTAATCTATTCGATGAGTAATCCTCTAAAACCCAAAAAAACAATAAATCAATTTGAGGCAACCAATTGAATTTTGAATTTTGAATTTTACTAAATCTATGTTTTGAGAGCTGCTATTTTGTTTTCTGTTGTGTTATGTCATTTGTTTCTGCAGGGTGTCAAAAATAGGTTAACTCTGAAAATTTTGAAAATAATTCCTTTAGAGTTTTATTACTTACAATTTTGTTAATCGTTGCATGAAAGTTTTTGTTTGCCTAAATCCATGTTTCGAGAGTTGCTATTTTGTTTTTGCAAGATGTCAAAATAAGGTCATTTTGATGCGATCTGAAAATTTTAGGATAATTCCTCGAGAGGTTAATTTGTTACAATTTTTGTAGAAAACAATTTTCGTTTTCCTAAATTCATATTTTGAGAGTTGTCATTTTGTATGTCATTTGTTTTTATAGGGTGTCGAAATAGGTTAATTCTGATCCTATCTGAACATTTTGAGAATAGTTCCTTGAGAATTTTATTATTTACAATTTTCTTAATCGTTGAATGCAAATTTGTTGTTTTCCTAAATCTTGTGTTTCGAGCGGTGCTATTTTTTTCTGTTGAGGTATTTCTTTTTAAGATGTCAAAAATAAGGTCTGAAAATTCCACGACAAGTTAATTAATTTTCACAATTTTCGAATTTAGTTTTTGGATCTATCTACATCTTTCCGATAAATATAAGACTTCAGTAAAGAATTTTACAAATCTGGTCATAAGTTCAAAAGTTATCTTTAAAACACCAGAAATGAATTTAACGACAAATTTATTTTTTTAGTCTCCATCTTTTTTAGACAACACTAAAAAGATAAATGAATTTGAAAAATCTGTCCTTTCGTTCAAGAATTATTCTTAAAATACAGAGAACAATTGAACTACAAATTAAATGATTAGGGTCATTATTACAACATATTGCTGGAAGAATTTACCAAATTTGGTCATCCATTTAAGAGTTATCCTCAAGAAATAAAAAAACAATTGAAGACGAAATAATTGTTTGGTCATATCTATATTTATTGGACGAGTACAAGAACACTTTTCTGGAAGAATTTTTAAAATCTGCTATTTTGTTTCATTTTTTGAGTTATATTTTCAAAACCATCAAACAATTGAACGACGAATTTAATGTTTCATATTATTTACATCAATTCAGTGAGTACTTTGCTGGAAGAATTTTTTAAATTAGATTATGGATCAATTGTTTGAAAACTTTTACAAAATTTGAGAGAATGGAAATTGGTCTATAGTTTTCAACATGGGCACTCGGAGGTCAGGAGAAGTATGTTTCAATCGTCAAGTTAATGATTTTTTTTTGTGGTAGCAAATACAACTCTTATATCTTGAAGAAAACCATGTCATCTCCTACGGTGTTTGCTAGTTTTCCATTATATTTAAAATGTCATCTCCAGTAAGAGATTACATTAAAAATCAAAGGTGATTGGTATGAGTATCAGGTAATTTGATGTTGGAGATGCAGATATACTTATCAGAGAAACATTTTGCAAAAGCATTGCAGTGGAAGTTTAATGTTCAAATCATTATATTTAAGGTTTGCAGAAATTTTGGTGGTAACTTGCTTCGAGTGCATAGTTTGTTCGAGTTCAAACTTCTTCTAGGCGCTATCTATATCTATCATATTTTGATAATCACGTGGAATCTTTTAATTTCTTTATGATAACTTTGCATAATTTACATCAGTGATATCGTCTATAGTCTATGACATCAACTTTATTTGGACCAATGTTCTTTTCTAAATGAACATTACAACATTTCGTGCATTTTGCGCCGATGTGTAAAAGAGGGGACTCTACAGTTTTATTCGTTTTCAATAGCATTCAGATCAAAACAAGCTTCCTGTTTTATTATTAGCTCAAGATGATATGAAAGCGCGTATTGGCAAGACTGGCTTCTGTTTCAATGTTTTCACCAAATGCACTTCATATGGAAACAATCGCAATCCTTACTATACCATTTACTGTGTCCTTCAAGACATCTCCAATTGCGTAAAATATATTGGGATTTCATGATTGTGATTCTGTGCAAGTTAAATATTTTTGGAAGTTTGAAATGAACGTGATCGCTCAGCACGAAGTAGGTCATCCCTTAAAAGAAATTTGAAAAAATACGAATCACAAATGCTTGACATTGACATTAAAACCAGTGATTTTATATCTAGTAGATACCAAATGCTGAATTAGTTAGGATGCCAACATCACAAAATATGAAATGCATGGTACTTTTATTCACCATTTCACTCAGATAGTGTACTTGGGCATAAATCTGTCTTTCTCGCGATCGCGAATCCCATGAACCAATAGCAGTACCGGGATACCCCTTCTCAAATCAAATGAAATAAGGCGCCCAAATTAAAAGTTCCAATATACGAAAGTACTGGAATGACATCGCCAATTAAATTTCTTGGGAAGCACCACCAACAATGCACTTCCGGTCCATTTTTTAGTATAAAGAGATAATTCAACTACATAAATGACAGCTGATCCAGGTTATCTAAGCCTAACGTACGTCGTAGGCTTGCTCGCTTGCTTCGTGATCGCGAGAGAGATATCGTGCTAGGAACTAATTTGCAATAGAACGACGAGATAGTTCTGGTAAATTTCAATTATAAATCTCTTAGATGAGCGCGGGCATTTGCCTGCTGCATCACGAGTCGGGTGGGTTCGATTTCCCGCCTGGTGGAACAATTTTCTGGCCGAGGAATATTCGCCCGGGTCCGTGGTCGTTGTGCTCATCTGACATTATTAATTTCGAATTTATCTAAATATACTACCTAGAATTTTGTTAGTGGCTAAACGGCTAATCGCCCACACAAAAAAAAAAATAAAAATTATAGGATACCCCATAAATAAAGTAGTATGTTAAATAAATCAATAAATAATTCGGCTAACCATTTTTCTATAGGTAATCAATACCTGACAAAAGATGCTAAATAGATTTATCGCATTTTACCGGCCGGGTAAGCAGTAAACCTCCCATATTTAGGGCCTATAGGATTGTATTAATCCTAGAAATTATTTATATAAATTTGCAACCAATTATTCCTTACTACATGTAACCTACTCCGTAATATATGCCCTTAACGTCGCGGTATGTTTTATAGCGGTTATAAACAAACTTCAATGTCAAATTTCTTGTAGTGAACTGTGGCTTTTTGACTATTTTTTATGCGAAAACAACTTTAACAAAGATCTTAAGTTGATCGAATGGAACATCCAGTTACAATATGTAGCAGCAGAATTACTTCTATTTATACTTCTTTTTGTCTTTGTATTGAATTAGATTTGTGCTTTTGTTAGATGTAAATTATAACGTATACAAGATACTTCCGTTCCGGCTCTAGTATTTAATTGTTGTAATTGTATACACTGGATTTTAAGTGTAATTTTAGAGGGACACGCGATATCCAAGACTGCACGGTTTCACTTCTTTGTAAATATGTACATGCATCGGATTACCATCGGAATACCCGATGATTGTGCCGATTGCAGAGCGCCGTTATATTTTTAATGGGCTCGACGATAGTCACTTGAGGAATACCATATACTGTTTACTTATTGATCGTCGCGCTCGGATGAGCACCTTCCTCCCGGATGACAACTGGTTTTGCAGTTGGGAATAAAATCCCGTCGTAAATCAAATTGCGCCATTTTTTTTATCTAAAGAGCTACCGACATGTGGAGCACAATAAACTCGGCGGATTTAATGCGTGAGAAGATTATTCACCGGGCCGGGCTTCCTATAAATCCGAAGCGCAATTAAACGGAACACTTCCTGGTTCGTAATTTGTCTTATTAGTGGACAACGGGTGTCCCTCGAGGAAGTGCCACTGGGATTTATTGTTGGAAATTAAAGTGAGTTATTCTGTAGTATTTACAACTGGTTTATGTCGTCAAGTCTGCTTAGAATTGAACGTAAATGGAATTATTTAATGTAATCCGGCATAGGCTACTATTCAATTTTGCTTCGAAAATTGCCTATTATAAATAATGTTGGCAACATCTCCAATAACTTGTTTTAAATCATATTACTGAGAAGCTGCGTATATTCAAATTAGAAATTAGAAATTATTTTGTAACGTTCTATATCCAGCGTGGCACTAGCCAGGGAAGTAGTTGTTTTTTATAGTCTTAGTAAGACTTAGTTACGAACAGGTTGAATATTCATATATTCAGGCTACATTTCGTTTTATTGAATTTATTAGAGAAAGATTTAACATTTTAAATAGAATTGGCTTTTTTGGCACAACACAACGTGTTGAAAATTATATATAACGTTTAATGTGTACTATATGCTTGGCGCCATCTCACTTCTCCACACATAAACGCTTAAAATAGGGAGCAATTATAAATGTAAATTTTTATATTGCACATTGTCCAAGGATGTCTAGTGGGTGTTCTATTGATTATAAATTATTACAACACATTAATTCTATCTTAATAGCCTTCGTTGTTAATACCATTTCACTAAAATTATTCTTTCTTCTTGGTAATATTTCCTCTCTAACTAAACTTTTACTTTGTTCGTTATTGCGACCCGATTCGAAGGACCAATAATTGTAAAACATGGTTTAAGACTTCCAAAGCCTACATATTTGTCCCGCACTAGCAAAAAAAACTGCGCGCGTTCATATGAATAGAGCCATCTAGCAGGCCGTATTCGGTCAGAACAGGCCAATTAACATGAATTATTAAAACGGCCTTATCTGTTCACTTGGCCGCGGAAAAATTACTATTCCCCGAGCGTAATAAGATGAAATGCCACATTCTGGGAATACAGAGACAAACAGAAAAATCCACCTGTGCCTCAAATTTTAATAAAAGCGTGTCTTCCTCGCGCGCATACAAATCGCGACCGGTCAAGTTCCCAGAAAACACTGAAAGATGGACAGACTGACAGCTTTAGAAAGTGCACGCCGTAATTCGTTGCGTGCACGTGAATTAATTACCAATTGAATCGATTATAATATTGACCTCGAGCCGAATGATGTCGACTATCTCCACATATAAGGAAACGCGTAATGCGACGCGAACTCTTCCATCTTTCTCGTGCCCGGTAAAGAACCGCTGAAGTGCAACAGAGGACGCCCGCAACATATTTTATGCGAATTTGTGCGTGGCCTGCAATTGATGCTTATTAGTTCCAGCAAAACGGGCAAATAAGGAAGTTTTTATTTTTGCCTAGTGAACGGCGACGTCCGTGTTTTTAGCAAAGAGTCGCGAGTATTTTATTATGCCTCTCAACTATAATTACCCATTGAGTCCAGTTAAATGACGACGCGAACGTTTCGATCGCGTCGCGCCTATTACATTTAAATACGACTGAAAAGGGGACCTAATGCCGTTACCGGCGGAATACCCACTCTAACACCATATCGGAAGAACTGCAGTTCGAAAAACAAATCATCTACAATATGAATAGTATATATAATATGAATTAAGTACATCAGACTAGAGATGGGCGAAATGAGTCTTTTTTGTGAATCGACTGAAATGAGTCGACTTGTGGAAAAGAGTTGACTAAAATGACTTGTGAGTCGACTCTTGACTCTTTGGAAGAAATAATAAAGTATGTCAGGAAAAAAGTGATGAGCAAAAAAAAGGTCCGCCTCTTCCAAAAATGTTGAAGAGTAAAATAAAAATTTCAATGAGCTACCCATCTCTACATCAGACGCAAGCATTTAAATCGGTAATTCTGGAATTAGATGGATTTTTACATAACATTAGTTTCAGATTCCTATGCTAGTACTTGCCATGAGTCCAACATTTATTTCGATTGAGTCGTGATTCCTGAACGATTTTAAATTAACCCGGCTGCATAAATTTTCGCTACATTATCAATTAGCCAACAATCAATATTTCGAGATAATTTGGGAACATTTTTGAGATTTGAGTTGTATCTTATCTTTTTTCCTGTAAGAAAAGGAAAGGCAGAAATATGTCCTGGGCTTCTTGGTTATCAACGGTGAGCTCTTATTTTAAGGCAGATCGTTTGGTAATAGCTCTGAATGGTGGATATATTATATCTATTATAATTTTTCCGGGCTCATTCTTCATTTTGTAGAAAATATTTTTTTGTCCTTGCAGAGCAATAGAAATCTTTGCTATATTGGAGGGTGGTTTGGAGAGTTAGTGTTTGTGTTTCGGAAATGCTATCAAGATATCAAGAATTTTTTAATTCGAGATGTACCGACACCGATATATGTGTCGAAATATCGGCTATATCGGCCATTGAGCCGATAATCGGTTGTCATATCGGCTAAAAATATAAAAGTCACCGGTGACTTCCAGGGCGCTACAAACAATCTAGGTGCCGGGCACCAGAGACCCCCATGGCAGTCAACATGTTAACACATATTTTGCGATAAATGTTTACACGGATCAGATTTTAAAAATTTGTTCATCAATTATCGAGCTGATGCAGGTTAGGTTGTAAACTAAAATTGATCTTCAATTGTTTGCAGTATTTTTACCATAACTGTTTAGATGATGACCAGATTTTTGAAATCCTTACAATAATGTATTCTACTCGTTGCGTAACTACGAATAGAGTTAAAAAAAACTTTTCGTGAAATTGTTTTAAGCTGTATTTAAACAGCTGACTAAATTTGAAAAATGTTCCCATTAATAGCACTTATCGAAAATATATGGATAAGCTAAAAAACAAAAATTTGACCTTCAATAGTTTTTCGGTTTTTTGAAGCAGAAGTTTTTGTGCAATAATTATTAATGAGATGATCAGATTTTGAAAATTTTTCCATCAAAGAATTACAATCGTCGAACATATACTGGTAAGGTGGTTAACGAAAATTTGGTCTTCAATGATTTGTACTATTTTTACCATAAGGTGATGACCAGATTTTTAAAATCCTTACAATAATGTATTCTACTCATTAGATAACTACAACTAGAGTAGATAAAACCTTCATATGAAATTGTTTTCTGCCGGATTTGAAGGTAACTCTTAGACAGATGACAAAATTTGAAAAATGTGTCCTCTCATGGATTGCACAGCGAAAATATATGGATACGTTTTTCGTTTTTTCGGGGATAACTCTTAAACAATGACCGGATTTAGAAAATCCTTCAAGAAATGAAGTTAAAAATTCGACCTTTTTTAAGATCTTTTAATGACCTAATTTAATTCTTAAAGCAACTTATTGTACTTATTAACTAGAAAAGACGAAAACACAAAATTCGATGATCTTTCGTTTTTTTTTTGTGATAAGTATTTATCAGATGATCAGATTTTGAAATTTCTTACTTTCATCAATGTATTACCTTTACACGTGTCTATACGGCGAGTAAGGGAAATTTGATCTTCAATTGTTAGCAGTATTTTTATTTTATAGAATGGTCCGACTTTTGGCCGATACAAATCGGCATATATCGGTATCGGCCACCGAAATATCGGCATCGGCTATATATTAGTATCGGCTGAAAAATTCATATCGGTCCATCTATATCAAGAATCTTAAAGCGCTTCTTAAATGTAGTTTGATTTTGTTATTTGGAATTTCTATCTCCGTAGATATACCGGGTGACCCAGGGATCTGTAAAAGCCCCGTAACTTGTTTGCTATTTGAGATATCGACTTCTAGTTTTCTTGAAATGGTACCCACACTTATTCTACATATTTTAAAAATATGTATGTTTTTGTACAGGGTGTCCCAATATACATAACGGAACAAAGTTATGTTTTTTTAAATGGAACACTCTATATTTTATACTTTATTTTCAACCCTCTTGAGAAGCTGTTAAAAATAGTATAAGATAGTATGGGTCTATTATGGACGATTGGCTAGTTATGGGCAAATTTGTGGCAAAAACATGTACACATTGAAAACATTGCAGAAGCGTTCCTAGCAAAGATAGCATCATTATTTATACACTAGAAAATTTCCCACATCATAAAGAATAATACACATCGGCTTTGGTTCTCTTTTAATCATAGTGATATACAGGGTGTCAACATACGCAAAACAATGGATAACTATTTTTTTTCAAATGGAACACCCTATATAAGTTGCCACCAATCTATGGCATTTATAATAAGCTTTCCAATGATATACAGTTTGTATAACAAAATATTAAGGATTCTTGAGATTTATCAATAAAAACATATTTCTTTTGCCACCTTCCGCTGATTTTTGGATTTTCAGACAAAACTATACATTTTCATGAAAAATTATAAGAGACCAAAGTTGTAGAGCGAAAAATTTCCAATCGATGTGGTTCTTTCAACTTTTAAGATAATGCCTGCATTACCCGCAAGAGCGCGCAAAATCGTGACCGTATATGCATTTTAGCGTTTTCTTTTCAATTTTTTATTAATAAATTGCACTATACTTTATTTTCCGCACCCTCTAGCGGAAAAAACGGGAAATTATAGGGAAATTAAAATGGCCCATATCGATTGAAAATATTCCGCTCTACAACTCTTAATAGAAGCAATTTTTGCCAAAAATGCATAGTTTTCCCTAAAATGCAAATTGAAAATGTATGTATCAATTTTTGCATTTTTCAATGGTTTTTTGTATTTTTAGCGAAAACGATGCATTTTGGGCAAAAATTGCTTCTTTTAAGAGTTGTAGAGCGGAATTTTTTCAATCGATGTAGGTTATTTGAATAATTCTATAATTACCCAGTTTTCTGCTAGAGGACGTGGAAAATAAAGTATAGTGCAAATAATTAACAAAAAATTTGAGAAAAACGATAAAATGCATATACGGTCACGATTTTGGGCACTCTGGCGGGCAATGCACGCATTATTGGAAAAGTCGAAAGACCTATGTCGATCGAGAATTTTCCGCTCTACAACTTTGGTCTCCTATTATTTTTTCAGAAATGCATAGTTTTGACTGAAAATCCAAAAATGAGCAGGAGGCGACAAAAGAAAAATGTTTTTATGGATAAATCTCAAGAATCCTTAATATTTCATTATACAAATTGTACATCATTGGAAAGCTTATTAAAAATTCCATGCACTGGTGGCAAGATATATAGGGTGTTCCATTTGAAAAAAAATAGTTATCCAATATTTTGCGTATGTTGACACCCTGTATAGCAGTATCTACAAAAAAGAACCAAAGCCGATTTGTATTATTCTTCATGATGTGGAAAATTCTTCAGTGTATAAAAAATGACGATGGCTTTGCTAGGAGCACTTCTGCAATTTTTGCAATGTGTCCTTGTTTTTGCTACAAATTTGCCCATAACTAACCAATCGTCCATAATAGACCTTTACTATCTTATACTATTTTTATTAGCTTATTAAGAGGGTTGAAAATAAGTTATAAAATATAGGGTGTTCCATTTAAAAAAACATAACTTTGGTCTGTTATGTATGTTGGGACACCCTGTACAAAAACATACATATTTTTAAAATATGTAGAATAAGTGTGGGTACCAGTTCAAGAAAACTAAAAGTCGATATCTCAAATAGCAAATACGTTATGGGGCTTTTACAGAACCCTGGGTCACCCGGTATGTAGTTTTGAATTTGTTCACGTCAAGCTTGACACATAAATCTAATATGACGATATTTGTCTAAAGTTTAGTTCTCGTCGCGGTGATTTTAACTTAGGGATTTTATTGATTTACAGTGTGACCTTGACACTCAAAATCGAGCTATATGCTTATAATAGATTCGCAAAAGATGGTAGTAGTGCACAGCAAGAGCAAAGTTTGCGCAGAAGAAAGTTCAGGTCCACAGCTTCCAACGACGGCATTGTCGTTTGAGAACAAAGTGGTGCTTCAGCTGGAAACATGCTCCCAAATTAAAGTACGAGGTACACTACGGTTTTTGTTGGCAAAACGTCTCACGTGTGCGGAGATTCAGCGTGAAATGTCTTCTGCGTTTGGGCCACCTGCAATGCCGTGTTCAGCAGTAGTGAAATGTCAGCAGTTCGAAAATGATTGCCGACTTGACCAATGCGGAAAGTGCAGCGGGTGGACGACAAAGATTGCACAGCAGTTGAGAATTGAAGTGGATTAAAAGAGTCGACTTTTAGAAATGAGTCGTGAGTCAAGTGACTCCTGGCTTATTTTGAGTCATGAAGCTTGAGAATTACGGGCACATTAAAATTTTTGAATTATTTTGACTGCCGGACCACAAAGAAGCAAGGTTTGCAACTTCCATGGACTTCTTTCAGCGTTATGCTTTGGAAGGCAAGGCTTTCTTAAGCCGCATCATCACGGGTGATGAGATCTGAGTGAAGCATTTCACGCCTGAAACTAAGGAAGCGTCTATGGAGTGGAGACATACATAGTCGCCCGTTAGATGAACATTCAAAGTTGCAGCATTAGTAGGTAAAGTTGTGGCCATCGTCTCCTTCGACTCTGAAGGAGTTGTGCACAACGAGTTTATGCGGAAAGTCACGACCAGTCATGTTACTGGCTTAGCACTATGCTGTGGGAAACAAAATGCGAGAAAAGTTAAGCAAAGGCATTGTTCTCTTTCATGATAATGCAACACCTCACACGGACTTTGCTTCGCAGTTTTGGATGGCAGGTCTGGCAGCATCCAACGTACAATCCCGATCTGGCACCTTACGACTTTCACGCGTTCGGCAACCTGAAAATATTTTTGGCACTGATGACGCGGTTCCGACTAACCAGGGAGCAGTTCATCAAAGCATAAAGAAATTGGTACTACGTTCCGATAAATGTTTACAGTGACTGGCTTATTATGTAGAGACATAAGTGTTCTGTCTGTATACCATATTGTATTTTGTGCTTTTCTCAATAGTGCCGTTGCTCGCCAATTGTCAAGTGTAACTTACTTATTTTACGCCCCTCGTATGTTTAAGAAGGCTAGGAAGACATGCGTTACCCAAGACCTCCTCTTTAATATCGAATCGATTTTTTTCGATCAGGGCGATTTTGCCATAGTACAGTCTAATGTTGATGCTCATGCTTGAATCTCGACTTTAATTACTAGCCTCCTCATGGTAAACCTTATATTTTCTAGTGTAGACAGTTTTCCCAATTAATGATATTTGAATCACGAAGAGCGACTACTTAAATACAATAACTGTACAAGGTACTCGAATAAGTTTCCTGATTTCTTTGATTGACAGAAAATGGAACATTTCAAGAAAAAGGAAAAAAATGGTTTATTAATAATAATAATAGTAATAATAATGCTTTATTAGTGCCAGTGCCAGTTGGCTTACACAAGTCACAAATTAAAAAAATGGCATAAACATTCAAATTAAAATTTAATTCATAATTACACTTACATTTACAATTTCATAAACAAATTTCTTTTGTATCATTCAATATCCGGCGTGGCACTAGCCAGGGAAGTAGTTGTTTCAATAAGTTATTTGTTTATAGTCTTAGTAAGACTTAATTTTGCTTGCAGAGTTACGAACAGGTTGAATATTTATATATTCAGGCTATATTTCGTTTTTTGAATTTATTTCATAAACAGCATTTGTCCAAAAATTGCGGAGAGAACTGTTTCTCTTGGTAACCGTTACAACCAGGGGTGTGGAGTCGGTGAATATTTGGGGTCGGAGTCGGAGCCGGAGTCTGGAGGCTGCAAATTTGAGGGGTCGGAGTCGAAGTCGGAACAAAAAAATTCAGGAATCGGAGCCGGAGTCGGAGTCGAAACAAAAAAAAAAATAAGAAGTCGGAGCCGGAGTCGAAGTCGCTACATTTTTGTAACGACTCCACACCCCTGGTTACAACTTCTGAAATAACCACCCACTGCTGTTATCTTCGTTCTCTACTTCTGGCTTTCCATATCCATTGCTGCAGCTATTCTTTTTTGCTATCAAAAAAATATCAATATCCCTAACAAGTGCTCTTTTTATTAGAAACGATGTAGACTTGCTGTTTTTGCCGAAACAAGCTAGAATTTAAAGCGTTGTAACTTGTGAACATGTATGGTTTTTAAATGAACTACGTCCACCATCAGACAGCTTGCAAAATACTCTACCAGATGTCACAAAAATGTCGATTTCTACAAACAAATACTGTTTGTAATCAACGCCTCAATTAAAACAGTTAAAATTCAAACCACAAATTAAAATTACAGTTAATAACCGCAAACTAAAATTACAATTTCAATCCATGAACCACAGCTTAAAATAAAAATAGAAATTAAAATCAAAATTCACATAAAAAGTAAAAATTAAGATATAATAAAAAAATCAAATTTTGTCAGAATGTATGTCCTTGAAATTCTTTCAACGTGTAGTATGCATTTTCAAGAAAAAATGCTTTAATTTTTTTTTCAACTTTAAGAAATAGTAAAAGATTTTTTTTAAATTAAATTTTATTCAGCTAAAATTTACATGTTTCATGTACATAGGGTATACACTTAAATATATATACATATACACGAAAATAAAAGGTAAATCCTAGATTATTTCCCTCCGTCTTCACCTCGAGAATCCTGGGCACCTGGTCCATCTCGGGCTAATGGTATTGAGGGATCCATTGTTGATCCTCTGGTTCTTAGCAAGCTACTATTTGATTGTATTGTGTAGTAACAATTTTTTAATTTTTAATTTGTATGCAGGATATTTAAGAGTTCGAATTTCTACTCTCAGGTTATTAAATTTTTTTGTAGTCTCTGTTGTTAATAGTTGTGTAAATTGTTTTTGTGTAAATTTTTCAGTCCTTATATCTGATTTTCTTCTTGTTTTGTAATGATGTATTTCTTTATTTATAGTTAGCGTGATATTCGTCTTTATAAGTTTATGTTTAATTTTATATATTAAGAGTAGGTTGCTTAATGTTATAAGATGTTTTATATTTAATTCTTGTAGCGGGTTATACAGTTCTGTGGTACTGGTTCTTTTATCCAATTTGTACATTTTTTTTAGTATTTTATTTTGTTGGGTCTGTATTTTTTTAATATTTTTTGTAGTTGTGTTTCCCCAGATGTTACAAAGATAGTTATTTTTTGACGTGAAGAGCGCATGGTATACTGATTTTTTCGGTGTTGAGGGTATATAGTTTTTTATTTTATCAATTGCTGCTATTGTTTTTGAGTTTTGTTTTAGTAATTTGTTAATGTGCGCATCCCATTTCAGATTATCTTGGATTTTTAATCCCAAGTAGTCGACCTCTTTGATTTGACTTATGTCTTTATCTTTTATTTTAATTTTAAGTTCTTCTGCTGGGTTTTTTTCATTAAATATCATAAATGTTGTTTTCTCTTCATTGATTATTAGTAAGTTGTCAAAGTACCACTTATCTAATTGTTTTAGATTTTTCTTGGATGTCTGTGTACGTTCTTCCGTTATATATGATGCAGGTATCATCCGCATATATATATGGTCTGCCTTCCAGTTCTAATTCTAGTATATCATTGCTATAAATTATATATAGTATTGGTGGTAAGATACCTCCTTGCGGTATTCCATATTCTGAGAACATCGGTATGCTTTCTTCGTTTTTGTTTTTGGTTATTTGTGGTCTGTTAGTTAAATATGTATTTATTAGATTTATGTCTTTTTGATTCCTAATTCCTATTGCCTTTAATTTTTCTATTAGTTTACTTTTTGATATGGTATCGAAGGCTTTCTTTATATCGATGTATATTGCAGCAACCTTTTCTTTCTCGTCTAGCTTTGTTTTTATTTGGTTTATTAAATCATATGCTGCCGATGTTGTTCCCGAGTGTCTTTGAAATGCGTATTGCTGCTGGTTGATAATATTATGTTTATTGAGGTGTTCAGTTATTTGGATTTGTAATATTTTTTCCAATATTTTATTTAAGTTTGATAAGAGTGAAATAGGTCTATAGTTTTCTGGATTTGTTTTATCTCCTTTTTTGTGGATTGGGATTATTATTGTTTTTTCATGTATTTGGGGTATACTCCTTCATTTATAACTGAATTTATTAATTTTACTAATATAGTCGTAAGAATGTCTCTGTTTTGTTTTATTACTTCATTGGTGATTCTGTCAAATCCGGGTGTTTTGTGATCTTTTAATTCCATAATTATGTTTTTTACTTCTTCATAATTAGTTTGTCGCAATATAACTGTATGTATGTGTCTTTTGGTTAATGTTGTTGTTGAAATTTTATTTGTGTTATTAGTTTGTTCTTCTGCCAATTTTTTCCCAACGTTTGTAAAATAATAGTTTATTTCATTTGCTATTTCTTTTGTATTTCTAGTAAGAGTTCCATGTTTAGTTCTAATTTCACCAATTCCTTTTTCATTTGTTTCTTGGGTTTTTATTTGTTTATTTATTAATTGCCATATCTTCCTTGTATTTTTTTGATTATTTTCGAGTTGAGAGAGAGAGAGACAATCTTTATTCAGACAAAAAAAACATAAATTAACAAAAGTAGAGTAATTCGAAATACAAAATGAGGTTGTTAGTCTGTCTGGGCTATCGACCGAAGGTCTTTCTGCCCTGTCTGAAGTTGATTGTGAACGCAAGATCTAATATTAAGTGTAGGTTAACTGTCCTGGTGATTCGCGCTAATGTATTGATGAAGTGTGAGTAGGGGAAATTTATACTTGGGAAGGATGTTATGGTTTCGGGAAATACAGAATTTATTTATTGAGTTGAAGTTATCTGGGTTGGCTGCAAATTTTGTATTTAGGTCTAGTATACGTTGGGATATCGGGACTACTTGAGTGGTTTCGTAGAGGAGTTCGTTAGAAGGATTATGGAGTGGGTTATCGGGATGCCTAAGTTTGGTTAAGGATCTGAGGGCTGATCTTTCGGCGACTTGAATATGGTGAAGTGTGGAAGGACGGATTTGGGAGAAGAGTATGCAACTGTAATCAAGCAAGGGGCGACATATCGACTTATATATATTAACGGCCGTTGCAGTGCTAATACCTTGTTTTTTGTATGTTAGGGATCGGAAATGCCTTGCCCTTGTCTTGAGTTTTGTTTTAATGCTGATGGAATATGGTTTGAATGATAGTTTAGAGTCGAAGAGAATGCCTAGGTACTTACATGAGTATACAGGATGGATTAAGGAACTTTGAATAGTGATAGAAGGGGATCTGGGTGTAATTTTATGAAAAGGAATAAAGAGTTTTGTTTTAGTGGGATTTATTTGGATACGCCATTTCTCGCACCACAGTAGAAGAGAGTCAAGGGATTCTTGGAGGGATTTTTGAGCGGCTTTAAGAGTGGGGGCATGGGATATTAGTGCAGTGTCGTCTGCATAAAGTAGTGAGTATTGCGCAGGGTTAAAATACGAGGGGTCTGAATTATAGATATCGCTGCAGTATAGATTATAAAGTAGTGGCGATAGAGGGGAACCTTGAGGTACACCCTGAAGAATAGGGAATAAGAGGGAGTAGGATTGTCGGACTTTGATTTGGGAGGTTCTGTTTCGAGTTGATTTTTATAATATTGTGTTTTTATCTCTTTTATTAACTTTGTAGTTACATATTTATGCATGTTATATTCATATTTTATAATTTCATTTGTCGGGTTTTTATTATATTTCATTCCTCGATCTCTGGAGTCTTAGAGAAGATAAGCATAAATAGTCTTTTACTCGTGTATCATGGTTATGATTCTGAGAGTGCAATTTATTATTATCACAGTACGTCTTTGTTATCATTAGATAATGAAGAATATGCAGACATTTTTAAGTTTAAGAATGCCACCCTGCAGTCATCACTATAAACCATGTTAACATTAAATATTGTTTTCGCATCAAAACAACTACAGACCGGTTTCGACCTTTCAGGTCTCATCAGTGTAGTTAGTTGCCGATAGGGAAACGGAGATTACTATTGGAATATAAGTATTCCAAACACCGGCAATGTCCATATCTTGTCGGTGTTAAAGCCACTCGGATTTGGTTTAGTACAACATTCAGGCAATAGATTCCGCCACTTTGGCGTTTCTGCCATAAACCATGTTGTATAAAATACGCACAGCTTTGCGTTGAATTCTAAAAATTCGGTGTCTCATTGTAGCATGACCCCAAAGGCAACTATGCTATACGAGAGGTGGGACTGAAATAGTACAAAATAAGCGATAAGGAGAATTTAAGAGCTAACATTGTTTTTTAATCTTCTTAAGGCAAAGATGTTTTTATTTCATTTTACAGCTAATTCCTCACCATGACTATCCCATAGTAGAGAATTGTCAATATACAGGGTGTCCTAAATAGAGTAGGATTGCATGGGTATCTTTCTTATTCTATGTTTGCCTGATTAAACCAAGTAACTTTTATTTAAAACTTTTTTTCGCATCTTTAATCATTATTGAGATATTTGATTTTTTTGAAAATCGCGATTTTCAGTTTTTTTTTAATATTTTCTAAACTGCTCGGAATTTTGAAAATTTCACAACATAATCTGAATCAGCATAGAAAACTGCACAATATTGCCCATTTAACCAGATCTCTAGCTTTAAGAATAAGAAAGATACCCATGCAATCCTACTCTATTTAGGACACCCTGTAAACAGCTAAGAATTTGATACTTTTGGTATTGTTGATCGCATTAAGATTATTTAAAGTATATATTGCTGTTTCGGTTTTTTTTTCATTGAGACTCATGCGATTGGCAGTAAATCATGTTTTAGCCCTCTTCAGTAGTCTCTTAGTATTATCACGTACAATATCCATGCTGGAAGATGAATTGCACAGGATTTACTAAGACAACCTTACATTCGTCCATTTAGCCCGAAAAATCATTGATATATAAGAGGAATAGGAGAGGGCCTAGAGTTGATCCCTGCGGCACCCCCACACGTCGTCTCAAGAAGTTGTGATCTTATACATTAAAAGTGACTGCTTGCCCTTTCGTTGTTATAAATGGCATCAAGAGGCCATAAACTCTGCGGGTTAAATTGTAATTAACAATTTCCTTAGAAGCAATAAATGCGAAACACAATCAAATGCCTTTTATTCAAAGTATCGTCCCTCTACTATGCTAGCTACATATTTTTGCACTGCAAGAATACCGCGACGAGTAAACGACAGGTTTTTGGACCGAAACCATTACTTCGGTCAATTTTGCACTTTTTCGAAATTGGCTAAGTGTAGCCCAGCTAAGACATGCGCCATCGATCGGAACAAGTAATAACTGGAAGGAGCCATTTCTGGCGAATATGGCGGGTATCCTATTTCAGCGTTTTGATGATGTCCTGGACGATGAAAGTGCGATGGCACTGCCGCAATATCACTGATTCATGCCTCGTGTCCCATTCTGGCCGTTTTTCGAGCAATGCATGGTTCAAATTGATTAGTTGTTGTCGGTAGCGATGCCCATTGACAGTTTCGCCCGATTTCTGCAGCTCTAGTGCACGGAAGTGGCTCTTTGATTTTCCATCTGTCTCTGAGTCAATTGATGGGGCACCCATTTTCCTTCCTTTTAAATTTTTCCCAGGGCATGTAAATGTTTGGAAATACCTTGGCGAGTCATGTATAATGCATCCGCAAGTTGATCTTGTGTTTGCGTATCATCTTCATCTAATAACGCTTGCAGTTCGTCGTCTTCAATTGTTGTTGGTTTTCCGGATGGCTCAGTGTCGAAATCGCCATTTCTTAAGCGTTTAAACCAGTCTTCACGGGTAGTTTTCGATCGTGCATGTTCGCCGTAGACCTCCCCAAGCAAACGACGGGTTTCAGCTACTTTTTTTTCGTGTTAAAGCTGAAAAGCAAAATTTATTTGGCACAAAACTCGACATCATCGTTGTTAGAAAAAATATTTTTACATTACGATTCGTGTTAGTATTACGACTGGTCATTGTTAACATATGTCCAAGCTATTAAAAACCCACAACTTCATGTATGTCGACTACATGTGTCGTTAGCACCATCCATGTGTGAAAACCGGAAACTTAGTTGCGCACTTATTATACTGGAAAGATGTATTAGTAGATAGTTAGTGTTTTACTTAATTAAATTACTTGGTGATACATCTTGAATCAGGAAATTGTAATAAAATGCACTTCGTCTTTATCACACTGCCTTCTATGTTCCGTTAAGGCTGTTTTCTCCTGCGGGACAACAGCAAGACAACAGGTAATGGCGGACTTGACGAAACATATCATCTCTTAAAAATCCTATTGCGACGCCGTTCTCGCAGAAAAATAAACGGGTGTGAAGTTAGCAATAGATCCAGCAATAGATTTTAAAAATTCATATCTCGGAGAAAAGAAAAGCAATTCGAAAAAAAGTTAACCAGACCATTGGGGAAGGTCTAAATTAATAACACAAAAAGAATCAACCCTTAATTTTAACCCGAAAGTTTTTTTTTTAAGTTTGCAATCTGCTATAAATAAATAAAAATGCTTATTCTTATCACTAATGAATATTAAAGTACTCGTATTAGTGATGAGAATAAGCATTTTTACTTTCTCCGTTACGAAGTACGAGAAAGTATTGTGATCGTGATTTTTTTTTCAAAATTTTTTTTTACGGAAATATCCGTTTAGGGGTCCCTAGATGCCATTTCAACAATTTCTGGAATTTTTTTTTTGTGTCTGTGTGTGTGTGTGTGTGTGTGTCTGTGCGCGCTGTATCTCAAAAACTGATAGAGCAATTGAAATGAAACTTTGAACATCCGTCTTATTTGATAATCTGAAGAACTGAAAAGCTTTTGGTAAAATTTCGGACACTGGAAGTGGGCGTTTACCTCAACTGTTTTTTGTTTTTTGCCAATATTTTTTTTTAAATATGAAAAATATCACAAAAATATTTAAACAAACTTTGAAGACAACCAAGAAATGAACATCTTTCGCTTGAAAACATTTTTCATAAAATCATTTTTATTCGAGAAAAAAAGTTATTATTATATTTTTAATTTTTGGTTTATAATTATAAAACGATAATGGTTACAGCAAATATATGTTAATAATAATTGTAGATAATGCTAAAATAAACAACTTACAAAGAATAAGTTTTTTTCGAAATCTCTTAAGTTTTTGAGTAAATTGAGTTTTTATATTTGAAGTATAATTTTTCATCTTTCATAATTTTGACGTTTGAAACGTCAGTTTCCTCCGAGTTTACAAAGCGCTCGATGTACATTTAAAATATGATTCAAATTGAAAATAAACCATGAAAGCGTAAAAATAAATGATACCATCATTTTTATTTATTTATAGCAGATTGCAAACCTTATCTAAAATGGAGATTAATATCGCGAGGTATGGATTTCTGCGACTTACGGAGAAATTATTTTTTTCTGGGTTGAAGGAGTGCCCGTAACGATTTTTTGACTTTTGAGTATGAAAGTACCTTTATTAGTGATAAGAATAAGAATTTTTATTTAGTTATGGCTGATTGCAAACTTTGTCAAAAATGGAGATTAATATCGCGAAGTATGGATTTGTGCGACTTACGGAGAAATTATTTTTTTCTGGGTTGAAGGAGTGCCCGTAACGTTTTTTTGACTTTTGTTTATGAAAGTACCTTTATTAGTGATAAGAATAAGAATTTTTAATCAGTTATGGCTAATTGCAAACTTTGTCAAAAATCGAGATTTATATCGCGAGGTATGGATTTCTGCGACTTACGGAGAAATTATTTTTTTCTGGGTTGAAGGAGTGCCCGTAACGTTTTTTTGACTTTTTATTATGAAAGTACCTTTATTAGTGATAAGAATAAGAATTTTTATTTAGTTATGGCTGATTGCAAACTTTGTCAAAAATGGAGATTAATATCGCGAGGTATGGATTTCTGCGACTTACGGAGAAATTATTTTTTTCTGGATTGAAGGAGTGCCCGTAACGTTTTTTTGACTTTTGATTATAAAATTACCTTTATTAGTGATAAGAATAAGAATTTTTATTTAGTTATAGCAGATTGCAAACTTTGTCACAAATGGGGATTAATATCGCGAGGTATGGATTTCTGCGACTTACAGAAAAATTATTTTTTTCTGGGTTGAAGGAGTGCCCGTAACGTTTTTTTGACTTTTGATTATGAAAGTACCTTTATTAGTGATAAAAATAAGAATTTTTAATCACTTATGGCTAATTGCAAACTTTGTCAAAAATCGAGATTTATATCGCGAGGTATGGATTTCTGCGACTTACGGAGAAATTATTTTTTTCTGGGCTGAAGGAGTGCCCGTAACGTTTTTTTGACTTCTGATTATGAAAGTACCTTTATTAGTGATAAGAATAAGAATAATTTTTATTTAGTTATGGCTGATTGCGAACTTTGTCAAAAATGGAGATTAATATCGCGATTTCTGCGACTTACGGAGAAATTATTTTTTTCTGGGTTGAAGGAGTGCCCGTAACATTTTTTTGACTTTTGATTATGAAAGTACCTTTATTAGTGATAAGAATAAGAATTTTTATTTAGTTATGGCTGATTGCAAACTTAAAAAAAAACAAAAACTTTTCTTTTCTCCGAGATATGAATTTTTAAAATCTATTGCTGGATCTATTGGTAACTTCACAACGGTGAAAAATAACTATTTTCTACAGATGGCGTCACTTTACGACAAGTAAAATATCTCGCCGAAGTGTCTAGCTCATACGTGATTGCGTCCTTATTTTTAACGTAAAACTAATTTGGCTTCATGGATTTTATTATTAAAGAATCAATCTTTGCCTCTATGGTAAAACATTTTAGTTTTTCAGCGTTTATTTTAATTCTATTTAATGTTGAAAATAACTATTTTTTAACACTAAATTACACATAATTAGAAATACTAATTCTTTAGAATCCAACATTCATCCTTTATGTAACCCTGTGTGAAATATTGTTACATAATTTTTATCGATCACGCCACAATCAGTTACGAGCCGAATGCCAAGAACGCTTCAGTTTTCGAACGAGTGGAGCAGCCTTAATAGTCAGCATGGATATACTTATATTTTGTATATTATCCATCGATCTAAAATTTTATAATTTTCTACATTTAGAAATTGGTGCATCAATAAACCAAAATCATGAGCTAAGCGCGTCCAATGTAATCTACAATTTCACACAGTCATTACGACGTAATACAGTGACTTTAAATAACGCCAGATAACGTGATGAAATGACAAACGAATAATATCATCGAATATAGGTCATGTTCACGATGCGGTTATTCATTAATTACCGCCCACTATATCTCCTTAAAAAGGCACTTCCGGCAATAAGAAACTCGTCAATTAATGCTAATATACAAGTTGTATTCGTCAAGAAATATTGGTAATGTGCCCAGTGTATTTTTTATTATAGCACAGTAGGCGTGGCCTAATAAAAAACCGCACAGTGAGCATCTATGAGGTTTTTCGTTAGGCCACGCTCAGTGTACTATATCTATTTCGTTACTAATAACTCAAATTTTTATTAGATCACATCACCCAATATTGGTCACGCCCACTGTGTGGTTTTTCATTAGACCAAGCCCAATGTACTTTTTCCATACCTTTACTAATAAATCCCAAATTAATTCACTATAATATTTTTCAAGTAAACTGATCTCTGCCAAAACTAGGGCGTGGGATGTTGCAGACTGATTTTCCAATACTTCACGATGAATTTTTTTTTGCGTGAGCGCCGTAATTACGATTCGTGAGCCGTTCCACAAACCGGGACTTATCATCTTCAAGTAATTGGCCGCATGGGGAAGATAACACTCTGGATTTATCGGCGCTCTGTCGGTAATTAATCTCATTTACCTGTTGCTAGGAGGATTATTACCAATTAAGACGAATTAATTAAATATTTTTACTTTCCCACGTATACCGGAGAGAAAGTGAAACGACAATTAAAGGTAAATCCAGTGGAAATGAGTGTAAAAGGGCGTAATTATGATATAATGTAAAAGTGCAAAAACAATCCGCTATTCTTGGCAGGCGCACTTTTTCTAACACTATATTAGCACATATTAACGCCATTGTATGAATGCCCTTGTAGCTTCCTTTGCTTGAAAACGTTTTGAATTATTTACGCTCTGTTGCATGCGCCCGCCCACTATCAAGTGTACCTTAATTCAATACCAGACGGTTTAGCAATTCTAATGTAAATTAGTTATACACGTTTTTTTCCAGCTAAAATTGCATTCATCCTAACGAGGTATTAATCACTCTTTGATTAAATAATTGCTAAATTAGGTGTAATAACTATTGTGGCTGATTTGTAAGACATTAAAATGATTTAGAGAGTAAATGGAACGCGAACGGCACCTGTTGCGCGTCGAGTAACCCGTTTTAAGCGCCACTACCATCTTTGTAGGACGTGTCCCCGTTGTTATTAAGATGTGCACGGCTCAACAATGAAATTGATACCCCTTAAGGGAACGAACTATAAATGGAACGGAGAAAGGAGATGATGACCAAATCGAGGAAGTCAACTGTTAAAAGCTCTTGGAAATTCAACTCGAGCTTTCTGCATCTAACGGTGATGGTGTAGAGCCAATCCAATTATAAGAACCACCCCCAAGTCTATAAAACACAGTTATATTACTGATGATGGAATCCTTTTAATAGTATCTGGTCGATTATAAAAATCAACTTTTATTCTCCCCCGCACGATTATCATTTTTTTTTCTCCAGAAACCGTTCGCTAGCGATTTTGTTGATTTACGAAAACCTCCTTTTACACACAGTCACGAATCTAAGTTATGATGGGTAGAAATTAATTGGCGGTCATAAAATGCGCGTAACGCTCAAGTTTACATGTGTCCGGATCTGCTATCGGGACATGGATCTGCTGTCTCGGCGTTCTTTTTACGAGCGCCGAACATAAGCATCTAACGACCTCTAATTAACTCGATTTATGTTCGTCCACGCTCAATCACGAATCGATGGGTGGTTGTTCGATGTCGATTTTCGTATCCAACACACCTTAAAATGTACAGGAATCGGAGAGAGCAGTTAGTTTTTGCTTTTTTACCGCACGAGAGGTGAAGTAGTAGGATTTATTGGGCCACGCCCACTGTGCGGTTTTTAGCAATTAGTCAGATTTATGTAACGGACTTATCCTGATGTACACAATTATGATTTTACGTTATTTCAAGAATAATTTTTTTTTTATTGATATGCTGCAAGTTTCATTTACCTACAATAAAGTACACTTGATAATTTTAAATTATTCCTATTTTTAGAAATAAATATACTTTCCCATCCAATCTTACTTGGACTTATTCCCTACATTAAAGTACACTTGATAATTTTAAATTACTTCTATTTTTAGAAATAAATATACTTTTCCATCCAATCTTACTTGGACTTATAAAATTAATTTTCTATAAGGTTTTACTTAGATATTCTCCACGAATATCCAGAAGGAACCCGCCTGAAGAAGATGACAGATAACGCTTTTTTCAAACGTATGTTTGCGACGTTTGAACAAAAGCGTTATTCGCCATCTTCTTCGGGTGAATTCCTTCTGGATACTCCTCAGGACCACAAAAATTCTTACGGTCAAAAACAGCAAACAAAGAATTTATTTTTTAATTCGAGTTTTAATTAAAAAGATCATAATGGAATTAACCATGGGCGGTTCGTTATATAGAGCCAAGGAGCCATGGCACTAGCAAGAACTTTTGCCACTGATGTTACGTACGGTCTTCAGCAATGCGATTATGATGAAATATTTCTAAAACATCTGTTCCGTCTGATTTTTTTTTTATTAAAGCCCTGATATTGATGTGATTTGAGTGACAGATCATTGGGCTTTGCTTTGATTTTAACCGAAATTTCACTTTTCTTCAATATGTGATATTTTCAAGTTTTTAGTTGAATAACTCTAAAACCAACTTCGGAATGTTTTGATCTTTTGCTTGAATATTAGAGTCTTAGCTTTTTATTTATTTCAGCTTTTCCAAATATTCGTTCCAAAAAATTGACACTTTCGAGTTTTCAGTTGAATAACTCAAAAAACATCTGCAGAATGCTTGAATATTTTGCATAAATATTGAAGCCTTGATATTGATAACTGATTTTGAGTGACCGTTAATTGTGATTTGCTTTGATTTTAAACAAAATTCTTATTTTTTTCAAAATTTATTACAAAAAAATAACATTTTCTGGTTTCTAGTTGAATAACTCAAAATCAATCTGCAGAATATTTTGATCTTCTGTATGGATATTAAAGCCCTGATATTGATGAGTTATTTTGAGTTACAGTTAATTGCGATTTGCTTCGATTTTAAGCGAATTTTCTTAAAATGTATTACAAAAAGTTGACATTTTCGACTTTTCCGTTGATTAACTCAAAAACCATCTGCAGAATGTTTTGATATTTTGAATGGATATTACAGCTCTGATGTTGATTAGTGATTTTGAGTAACAGTTAATTATAATTTGCTTTATTTTTAAGCGAATTTTCTTAAAACTAATTAAAAAAATGGACATTTCCTGTTGAATATCTCAAAAACCATCTGCAGAATGTTTTGATATTTTGAGTGAATATTATAGCCCTGATGTCGATGAGTGATTTTGAGTAACAGTTAATTGCGATTTGCTTCGATTTTAAGCGAATTTTCTCAAAATTAATTACAAAAAACTTGATATTTCCGACTTTTCCGTTGAATAACTCAAAAACCATCTGCAGAATGTTTTGATATTTTGAATGGATATTATAGCTCTTATGTTGATTAGTGATTTTGAGTAACAGTTAATTAGATTTTCCTTTAATTTTAAGCGAATTTTATTAAAATTAATTAAAAAAATTGACATTTCCGACTTTTCTGTTGAATAACTCAAAAACCATCTGCAGAATGTTTTGATATTTTGAGTGAATATTATAGCCCTGATGTCGATGAGTGATTTTGAGTAACAGTTAATTGCGTTTTGCTTCGATTTTAAGCGAATTTTCTCAAAATTAATTACAAAAAAAATTGACATTTCCGACTTTTCTGTTGAATAACTCAAAAACCATCTTCAGAATGTTTTGATATTTTGAATGGATATTATAGCTCTTATGTTGATTAGTGATTTTGAGTAACAGTTAATTAGATTTTCCTTTAATTTTAAGCGAATTTTATTCAAATTAATTAAAAAAATTGACATTTCCGACTTTTCTGTTGAATAACTCAAAAACCATCTGCAGAATGTTTTGATATTTTGAGTGAATATTATAGCCCTGATGTCGATGAGTAATTTTGAGTAACAGTTAATTGCGATTTGCTTCGATTTTAAGCGAATTTTCTCAAAATTAATTACAAAAAACTTGACATTTCCGACTTTTCTGTTGAATAACTCAAAAACCATCTGCAGAATGTTTTGATATTTTGAATGGATATTATAGCTCTTATGTTGATTAGTGATTTTGAGTAACAGTTAATTAGATTTTCCTTTAATTTTAAGCGAATTTTATTAAAATTAATTCAAAAAATTGACATTTCCGACTTTTCTGTTGAATAACTCAAAAAATCATCTGCAGAATGTTTTGATATTTTGAGTGAATATTATAGCCCTGATGTCGATGAGTGATTTTAAGTAACAGTTAATTACGATTTGCTTCGATTTTAAGCGAATTTTCTCAATCTCGAAATTTAGTACAAAAAATTGACATTTCTAACTTTTCTGCATAATGTTTTTGATATTTTGAATGAATATTGTAGCTCTGATATTGATAAGTAATTTTGAGTAATAGTCAATTATGATTTGCTTTAATTTTAAGCGAATGTTCTTAAAATTAATTAGAAAAAATTGACATTTCCGACTTTTCTGTTGAATAACTCAAAAACCATTTGCAGAATGTTTTGATATTTTGAATGGATATTATAACTCTGGTGTTGGTAAGTGATTTTAAGTAACAGTTAATTATAATTTGCTTAGATTTTAAGCGAATTTTCTTGAAATTTATTACAAAAAATTGACATTTCCAACGTTTCTGTTAAGTAACTCAAACCGTCTTCAGAATGTTTTGATATTTTGCTTAAATATTAAATTTCTGATGTTACTACTAACGTAATGTTGAGTGACGGTCCGTTGAATTTTGTTTTGATTTAAGCCGAAATTTCGCTTTTTTCCAATATTTGTTAAAAAAAGATATTTTTGAGTTTTTAGCTGAATAACTCAAAAGCCATCTTCAGAATATTTTGATGTTTTGCTTGAATATTAAAGTCCTGATATTGATAAGTAATTTTAAATGACAATTGGTTGTGATTTACTGCGATTTAAGCAGAATTTCATGTAGTCTCGTATTTTGTATTTTAAAGGTGAAATGGGGATGTTTTGAGTAAGGTATCATAAATGTTTTTAACTTATATGTAGGTAAGGGCAGCTCGTTATATAGAGCCAAGCAACCATGGCACTAGCAAGAATTTTAAATTAATCCTTAAAACACTTTTAATTGCTTTGGTCTAAGATAAATCGTTCTTTCTTTCTTTCTTAAAAAAATATATTATATATGTGGCTCTACCATCAATATGTTCCATGAGCCGCCACTGGAATTAACCAACATCTGATTTTGCCCCTGCTTAGTTTTGATTTAATTTCCAGTTCTTTTCCTATAAATCGTTTCAGTAGTTCCTTTAAATTTTCGTTCATGCTTGATTTAAACATACATGTATTTAAAATCGCGAAATGCAATCGATGACATTACTATAATAATTTAAGAACTTAAATATATGAAGGAATGCAAATATATATATATTGATTTCCGAACTGTAACTCAAAAATAGGCACTTCAATTATTTCCTAAGCCACGCCCACTGTTCGCTTACTTAGTAATGTCTTTTAACCCACCTATTCGTTATTTCCTCGTAAATCAAAACTACAGTTATAAATGTTTTTATTCCCTTTAAAATTGGCACGTATATTTAAATAAAAACGACGTGTAATCATATGGTTAATAATAAAGTTGTTACAAATTAATCGTAAATTGCTGTGCATTCCATTATTTACACCTCATTGACCAAATGTCAGTTGTGATAATGAGGTGGAAATAATTGGATTTACACCGGTGTGGAATTAATTCATAACAGCTTCGGTTATAATCCAAATAGATGTGTTGATGTTAATTTTTATATCTCAAAATGATACCTATATAATCAATAAATTACTTGTGCTCTTCCACCTGTGGTGTATTAATTAAAGTTTATGTGTATAATAATAATAATGGTTGGCCATGTTGCAACTAGAATTATTTATTTTATTAGGAATAATAATATATTGCAAAATATCAGCTATTACTTGTAATTTTTGTTGTTTGTTATGTTCTACTGAACATGTATAATTTTGCATTAAATGGATTTCCATCCGGTCTAATTATTATAGTGCAATATTTAAAATGGAATTGGTGTAAAGAAATGTATACCCAATTACTTTTTATTACTTTGTCCGTTACGAAGTACGAGAAAGTATTGTGACCGTGAAAATAAAATAAAAATTGCGGAAATATCCGTTTTGGGGTCCCTAGATGCCATTTCAACAATTTCTGGAAAAAAAAAATGGTGATGTGGCCATCATGTTACTTTCTCCGATTTGGTATAATAGTTATTTATATTTATATATCATATTTTAAATCGAGCGTTTCACAAGATGTAATGATTGTAACGACAAAATGATGAAAGGTAAAAAATGGCAAATTATGTTTCAAATTGTAATAATCTTTACCGTAACTTTACTGAAAAAGTAAAAATAATACTAAAGAAGTCTTAAAAAAGATTTCTAAAAACTGTCTTGAAAAAGAGTTGCGAAAATAACATCTTAAAAAATGCTAGAAACACATTTCTGAAAAAACCTTATAAAAATAACCTTAAAAAGATCATTAAATAACGCCTGAAAAAGTTCTGAAGAAATTGTCCTGAAAAAATCCCAAAGAGAGCCTTGAAAAAGTCCCGAACAAGAAGTCCTGAAAATTAATCCTATAAAAAATTTCCTGAAATATAGTACTGAAAAAAATTCTGTGAAGAATTTCTTGAAAAAAAAATTCCCGAAAAAATAATTCTGAAAAAAGTAACGAAGAAAATTCTGAAAAGAAGTACACAACAAGAGGTTCCTAAAAAAGGCTCGAAAAAGTCGCGCAGGAACAGTCCTGGAGATAAAATATTGAAAGAAAGTCCCGAAAGAAAGTCCCGAAAAATAGTCTTCATACCAATACCAGAAATAAATGTCCCGAAAAAGAGTCCTAAAAAGTCCTGAAAAGAAGGCTTAAAATAAGTCCTGAGGAAAGTTCAGAAAAAGAGTCCTGATGAAATATCATAAAAAACATGTCGAAAAATTGCCGCGAAAATAACATTTTTATCAAATAAACAAAAGAATTTTTGTTAAAAAAGCATTGTAAGAAGTTCTAAAAAGATCTGAAGAAATTGTCCTAAAAAAGAAATTCCAAAAAGAGTCTTAAACAAAAAGTCCCGGAAAATGTCCTGCAAAAAGGGCTCTAAAATAAGTCCTTAACAAAATTCCTGAAATAAAAAGTTTTGAAAATAGTCTTGAAAAAATGCTAAAAAATCTGAAAAAGTCCAGAAAAGGTCATGAAAAAAAATTCTTAAAATTCTGAAAAATTTGTTCTGAAAAAAAAATGCCGAAAATAAGTTCTTGAGGAAGTCCCGAAAAGTTTCAATAAAAAATTCCTGAAAAAAATCCTGTTCATAAAATTTTCAAAAAAAAATCAATAAAAAAAGGTCCTGAAAGAAAAGTCCCAAAAATAAGTCTTAAAATGTACTGAAAAATAATCCTCGAAGAAAGGTCTTCTAAAAATGTCTTAAAGGAAGTTCTGAAAACATTGTCCTGAAGTGCCAAAAAGGCTAAAAGAACAAAAAACTGTGCACTGTGTATGTGCGCGCGCTGATCTCAAAAACTAATAGGGCAATTGATATGAAACTTTGAACATACGTCTTATTTGATAATCCCGAAGAACTGAAAAGCTTTTGGTAAAATTTCGTACACCGGAAGTGGTTGTTTACCCTAACTGTTTTTTGTTTTTTTACAATATTTTTTTAAATATGAAAAATATCACAAAAACATTTAAACAAACATTGAAGACAACAAAGAAAAGAACATCTTTTGCCTAAAAATATTTTTCATAAAATCATTTTTATTCGAGAAAAAAATAATTTTTTAATTTTGGTTTATAATTATAAAATGATAATAGTTACAGCAAATTTATGGTAAAAATAATTGTAGAGATTGCTAAAATGAACAACTTATAAGGAATAAGTTTTTTCGAAATCGCTTTAGTTTTTGAGTAAACTGAGTTTTTGAATTTGAAGTGTAATTTTTCCATCTTTCATAATTTTGACGTTTTAAACGTCAGTTTCATCCGAGTCTACAAAACGCTCGATATACATTTAAAATATGATTTAAATTGAAAATAAACCATCAAAGTCACTATTAAAGCATTAAATCGGAGAAAGTAACATGATGGCCACATCACCATTTTTAAAATTTTTTTGGCTACAATTATCATTGCATAGGATTTTTATACACAGCCACATGTCATTGTATTTATTAGATTTAACTTATTTTAAATACTATTACACAATGTTATACAAAACAAAGTTGAGAGTTTTTATTATATTATTTTAAATACATTCACAAAACGAATTATACTTTATAAAATGTTCCAAACTTTACATAAGTTCACCGGAAGACACATACTATATATTTTCGTGAAATAGACGCTATCTAGAGGCCAATTGAGAAAATACAGCAAAAAAATGAACGTTTTTCCAACGTTTTTTGACTATTAACTTTTTTCTAATTTGTAAGCCAACTCGTTAATCTTTCCAGAAATTTCGAAACAACGGAGAATTACCAACTGTGATAACAGTAAATAGAGATCCAGTTTCGATTAAGTTTCTTCCTAGCAGGCATATATCTTTAAAAAGGATTTCACCTTTCTCGTCACGTGTCTTTGGGGGTTCAAGCTTTAATTAATTCGTTTTAATTTTTACTTTTACAACTTTACCACTGCTGTGCGATCTTAATTTTCATTTCCAATACACCTGAAAATGTATATTAATCAAACAATACAGTTATTTTATCCTCTTTCTGCTGCACGAGAGGTGAAATAGTAGAATTTATTAAGCCACGCCTACTGTGCGGTTTTTAGAAATTATCCGGATATATGTATCTACACTGTGGCTGAACGAAGATGCCAGATAGGTAGCAGATGGAAAATCTCTGCTCTTTGCATATAAATTAGTTGGGTTCAATCAAAACTGAAAATTTGATATACTTGTTTCTCATTGATCACTTGGTGAAATATTATGTTAATATAGGTTTAAAAATTAAAATTCACTTGGTTTGTTTCACGATTAAATTGCTTTATTTTCTAAGCCGAAACTAGTAGAAAATAAAGAAATTTAATCATGAAACAAACTAAGTGAATTTTAATTTTTAAACCTATTTGAAAATTTCGACTAGATATTTTTTTGCCAAAAATTTGATTTGAAAGAATTTTCTGACGAAACCCCTGTACGGCGACACAATGAATGCAGAATTCCATAATAACTCAAAGAAGCTCAAAACATGTAATACTTTTATCGATTTAACATGATTATAATGATGTCCCTGTATGTTAGGTTCCTTGCCTCAAAAGACGATTGCAGGATGTCAATAAACTCGTAAACTCGTAAAAATTTGAACGGAAATGTCAAAATCAAGAATGTTACTTCCTACTATATTTACATACAAATTAATTAGTGATCCGTAAATACAAGAGCATTCGTTTTTTTTTCTTGTTGGCGAAGAGAGGAAATCTTGAAAAGACTTTAGGGTAGCGTCGGGTTTGCGATTTGAGGGAACGCTCTTACCGGTCTAAAACCTCTCTCCCAATCCATTCTTGGCCAGTAGCCAATCATGGTCTGACTCAGGGAAGTATGCTGGACGGTGTATCGAGTCTGTCCAAGCGGAGAACAGCTATGGTGATTGTGAAGGCATACAAAGGAAGGCCTTCGGTCAAAAGACTCTTTAGTCACCTCTTACATCAAGCAAGCACATTCTAGGGATATTCTAGGAAGGGGTATTCTATGCTCTTATCTACAGGGCAACGAAAAACTAAATAAATTAGAAACAACCTTAAACCGAAAACTAAATACTTCAACATTACAGTCCTCATAAGCTAAAACCGGCTGATGAACAAGTGGTTGCTACTAGAGAACTAATTCTTTTTCGTGACTCGATTCGTCGTGAAGAGTCGATGCTTGAAGTGACTTATATGACTGTTGAAAAATTAAAAATTATGTATGAAAAATTTGGGCAAAAATGGGCAAAAAAAGTTCGTCACTTCTAAAATTTTGCAATATACCCTGAAAAAAATATAGAAGAGCTAAAAAAAACTGGATCTGCTTCTTACCAGACGGTGGAAGTGAAACTACTTTAGCCATATGCACGCACACACACATGATAATAAATTTGGCAAAGCTAAAGGTGCTGTTGACGAACGACGGATCCGCTGCGCTGCGCCGTCATCCATGCGCGCTCCTTTAAAACCACATTTTGGCCGTCTACTGATGTTGATTTGCGTCTAATATCAACTGAGGAGTTGAACTGCAAAACTCAACTAATCCAATTTTGGGCCAAAATGAGTTTGGTATCGATTCTTACTGTCCAAACATCAGTTCGGACGATATATATCATCGGATATATATCATGATATATATATCATGATATATATTCGATGATATATATCATGGATATTTATAAAATACACAATACCAAAAAATTTCCCCGTTTCTCAAATTTTTCCAGTTGCAGCAATATCTATAGTAAGCATGTGCTCTAATATAAACTATGAAATGACTCTTTTTTGTCGGAAAGAGTCGATTTTTGAAGTGACTCACGACTCTGTTAAAAATGAAAAAGTAAATGTGAGCAAAAAAAAAATAAAAAAAAGATCCTCACTTTGAAAATTCTTCAATTTATCCCTGAAAACATAGTGAAGTGCAAAAAGTCCTTATTTCAAAAATTTTTCAATTTGATGTCAAATATTTTAACAATTTAAATGTTATTTTTTTACTATATTGTAAGCAATTGTGTTTGTTTGCAATAAATAAATATAATATAAATAAAGTATGTGTATTATATAATTAATAAGTCATATGAACATTAATATTAATGACCAAGAATAAATATCAAGAAGTTGATATATATCCGATATATTGATATTGATATACCGGGTGTGGCACTTAAGACGCCTCGGACCATAGCTCCTTTACGATAAAAGCTATCGAAAAAAATCTAAGAACAAAGTGGTGCATAGTTACCGTCGCTATGTTTTAAAAATATTTCTAATCATCAGTGGCGTGCCGTACTCCAGTGGCGTACCAAACTTATGTTTTTTTAAATGGAATGCCCTATTTTTATTGCAGATTTGGAAAGTGCTCGACGAGTACTTATTTTTTTATCTAACATGTTATACCCTTCACTTTAGCGGTTTCGCTATTATAACCCCTTCTTTCAAAATTGCGCCCCATTTTTGAGATTTTTTTGTAGAGAAACTAATTGACGCCGGCGCCTAAATTTTGAATTGAGGTACAGGTTAAGACCTCGTATACCTTCACATAATTTTTTTTCGGGTAATTTATGGCAAAAAAATTATTTTTGATTGATCTTTGCATGTTGTCATTTTTTCCGAAAATTTCAAATGGCACCCCCCTAAAAAAATTACGGCGTTGTACAGCCAAAACTCTAAATTTTTCATTGGTGTAAAAAAAAATACACATTGCATAACAAAATTTCGGAGAAAAAAGGAATTTCATCGCAAATGTCGGGAAACGTTTTCCGTTCCCAAGTGTGCCATGAGAAAACAAAAGATTGGTAATTGTCAAAGTAAATTATTAGACGTCAGTAGCAGCCATAAGTCATTTTTGATAAACGTTCTAAAAATGTTCCGAACTCAAGAGGAAATGGTTGACATGATATTTATTCTTGGAGAATGTAACAAGAATTGTTTCTTGGCATCACGAGTGTACGCTGCGAGATATCCGCACAGGGCACATCCAAATGAACGTGCGTTTCAAAAAGTGTTGGAGAGATTTACTACTACGGGAAGTGTGAAACGGCCAAGGAGAGTTAGAAAGAAGGCAGTTATTACCGAAAATAATGAACTGCGGTATATCACCAGAAGTTGCGGTTATGCCTCCAGCAGGAAGGTCGTCATTTCGAACATTTAGTTTAAGTTGTTAAATTTGCTTTATCTGCATTTTTCATATCATGTTGAATAAATAGGTACATACTATTATGTTGACCTTATTTGTGTATTTGTTTTGGTACTTTGACAATTACCAATCTTTTGTTTTCTCATGGCACACTTGGGAACGGAAAACGTTTCCCGACATTTGCGATGAAATTCCTTTTTTCTTCGAAATTTTGTTATGCAATGTATAATTTTTTTTACACCAATGAAAAATTTAGAGTTTTGGCTGTACAACGCCGTAATTTTTTTAGGGGGGTGCCATTTGAAATTTTCGGAAAAAATGACAACATACGAAGATCAATCAAAAATTATTTTTTTTCCATAAATTACCCGAAAAAAAATTATGTGAAGGTATACGAGGTCTTAACCTGTACCTCAATTCAAAATTTAGGCGCCGGCGTCAATTAGTTTCTCTACAAAAAAATCTCAAAAATGGGGCGCAATTTTGAAAGAAGGGGTTATAACAGCGAAACCGCTAAAGTGAAGGGTATAACATGTTAGATAAAAAAATAAGTACTCGTCGAGCACTTTCCAAATCTGCAATAAAAAATAGGGCATTCCATTTAAAAAAACATAAGTTTGGTACGCCACTGGAGTACGGCACGCCACTGATGATTAGAAATATTTTTAAAATATAGCGACGGTAACTATGCACCACTTTGTTCTTAGATTTTTTTCGATAGCTTTTATCGTAAAGGAGCTATGGTCCGAGGCGTCTTAAGTGCCACACCCGGTATATCTATAAATATCGGATATTTTCCGAACCCTGCCAAACATAGATAAATCCGAATATGTGTGAATTACCTTTCAAAACGCAACAAATCATATTTAAAAATGCGGCTAAACATTCATTTTTTTTAAGGAACAAATAGACTTCCTGAACGTTTTTCGCGGTTTCTGAACAAATTATAAAAGTGGATTTGTTGAGTTTTGCAGTTCAACTCCTCAACTATTATAATGAATTAAGCTCCGCTGCGCTGCGCCATCTATGAAAAACATATCCCTGTAAGTTTCAGTTTTTCGACTTCGAAAGAAAAAAATACAGCCTTAAAAGAAGAAAAACGAACCCAGGGGGCGCAAATGAAATTGAAAAGATATCTTCTAACATCCCTGTAAGTTTCAGTTCTTCGACTTTAAAAGGAAAAAAATCCGCACTTAAAAGAAGAAAAACGAACCCAGTTCGTGCAAATGACGCATAGGGGTTGTTCCAAAAATTTTGAAAAATATCTTTTCCTACCTCTGTGACTTTCAGTTTTTCGACTTGAAAAGAAAAAAATACGGCCTTAAAAAAATAAAAACGTACCCAGGAGGTGCAAATGGCGCGTAGGGTGGTTCCAAAAATAATGAAAAAATATCTTCCAACACCCCTGTAAGTTTCAGTTCTTCGATTTTAAAAGAAAAAAATCTGTCCTTAAAAGAAAAAAAACGAACCCAGGGGGTGCAAATGGCGCGTAGGAGTGGTTCCAAAAATTTTGAAAAAATTCCTGTCTGTTATCCCTGAAAGTTTCGCCTTTTCAACTTAAAAAGACAAAAATATGTCCTCAACAGAAGAAAATTTCACTTTTTTGAGGGTGGGAGGAAACGGGGGGTGGAATTTCAAAAATCGCCTTTGATCAAAGTTTCTAAATCTTTTTTAAAGTCCATATATCGTATCAGCCACCCCGTGGCGCATGCGATGGGTCGTAAACATTCGGGGGCGTTTTCGCGTGTTTGAAAATTCACCCCCGTCGGTGGGGATGCGCGAGGGGGGTGGGACCGGGCTGGATCGATAGGACCGGCGATTGTGCATCGGATGGCAAAAAAAAATCGAAAAAGTCACACCCGCCGGCGGCGGTGGGGGTGCACCGACGGAAACCATTTTTGAAGGTCGCTGATCGGGGTGGCCGGCGCATTCGGCCATCTTGTTATATCCCCTAAATTAAAAAAATAATAGGTACAGTTTTCGAGTTTATCTGAAAAGCTTTCGCGGCGAAGGACGCCACTGGTGGGGGGGCTCAAGGTCACCGATATATTTTTTCGAAAGCTCCTTGGCGGGGGCCAATTTATCCGCCCTCGATTTTTTTCCGGAAATTTTTCGTTTTTTTTTCGACCTTTGGGGACTGAAAGGAGGTGAAGGGTATTGAAAAAAAAATACCTTTCGACGACTTTGATCTTTGATTGATTTCAGTTCGATAACCCACACGGGGTTGTGATCTGAAAAGCATAAGTTTCATTCTACCCTCTGTCACTCCTAGTGCAAAAAAAGATTTTCGACAGGGTGCTAAAATTTGTTAATTTTAATTGAAATTTCACAAAAAATTTAATATTTTTTGTCAATCCAAAAAACACTTTTTGTAGGGGATTTCAGGGGGTAGCGAAAGTCGAAAACTTCTTGGATCGCAAAATTCCATCGAGTTTCGTGCGAAATTCGCCTAGTTATAGCCAAAAAGGCGCAAAATGTATTTTTTTCAAAACTGCATAACTTCGCGCCAAATCATCGCATCGACTTGAATTTTAGAGGAAATTGGAGGAAAATGATTGAACTTTATTGCCATGCTAACCGATTGAGTCCACGATTTTTATTTGCACACGGTACAAGAAACCAAATTTGCACATTTTTTCCTTTAGGGGGTGGCAGGGGGTGGAATCGTTTTAGAAACAAAACAATTCACATGATGTTGAAGAGAAAATTTGAAACTGTTCAGACTGCAAAAGTTCATCAATTTTAGTGCAAAATTACTCAAGTTATGGCCAAAAAAGTGAAACATGTCATTTTTTTCAAAAATTCATAACTGCTCCAAATCATCGAAACGACTCGAATTTTTAAGGCGTTTGAAGGAAATTGATTAAATATTTCTGCCATTGTGGTGAAATTTCCCGCCGATTTTTTTGCGCACGGTACAGTTTGTCAAAGTTGGACAATTTTTTACATAAAAAACATTTTTTCCATCGCGTTGTTACGAGGGGTGGGTTGGACTTGGGGTTAAAATCAACTACACATTCTTAAAGATAAAACTTGAATCTTTCCCAAACTGAAAGATTCATCGATTTTCGACCAAATTGAACCAAGTTACGACGGTTTGAAAACTCGAGTTTTTTCGCGATTTTTCGAGTGGCGCTTTTTTTGACGCCGAGTGTATTAACTGGGTTGTAGTTATGAATTTTTTGATAATCTTTCAAAATTGACTGTGATCAAAGCTGTTCATGATAAACATCATTTGATACCAATTATATTTCTAAAGGTAATGCCAACAAAGCTATAAAAATGTTCAAAATCTTTTTAATACATTCTTAATACATCGCCGTTCTAATGGCAAAAAAATGAACATGAAAACCGTTTGGACCGCTAGAGAAAATAAATCGAGCACATTGAATACACGTCAAAATTGTTTATGATAATAAGAAGCAGTTGATGAAAATTGGCTCCTTTCACGCGGCGTCCAAACATTCCAGCGTCCCAATCAATCAATCGCAAGAGGCCCGAATCCCAATTACCTCAGATTCCCACCTGCGCGCGCTCCTCGACATCATCCAATCCTCGTCCGGATCCGTCGAAGGTGAAGCCGATGGCCGATTAATAAAAACGCCAGACATCTTATCTGATACTGTCAGTGGTGCCTTCATCACTCCCTAATCCCACAATCCCAGCGGTGCAGTGACGCAACGAGACTTGAGACTTTTGTGCCTTAACGATTGGAATAATTAACGAGGCGAACCCCCGCCCGCCCCAAATTTTATTATTAAATAAAAGGTGCGGGGTTTGATCCCCGGAATTATTAATTGGATTCGATTCTCAGCGGATAATAATCTAATTATAAGTTAATCGCCGTTGCCCGAGAAGAAGATCCACTCGTTCTCCTCATCATCACGTGTGTGCATGTGTACGTATGTGTAAAATCAGGTTTCGACAATAAATTAAATATCAGCTGGGTTAATTGGATGGGAACCGAGGTTGAGTCGTCTAGACCCGTCCGATCGACGGGTGGTGCAAAATACTCTTCTACTCTTCTTCTCATCTACCATTCTTCTCTTTGCTCATCTACCGTCCACCTTATTTACTCGCGGCCCCCTCTAAGCCCCCCGATTCTTCGAGAGCGGCGATCCGCTCGTCCATCGCCGAAAAAACTTTTAATTAAAATAACTCGGACCCGGATTTTATCTGGAACTTTTATATAATGAATCGTTTCTAATAAATTACGTTTCGGTGCTTTTTTAATTGTCTCGCCGACTGGTATAGGACCTCGATTGCGTGGACGGTGACAATCGCATCTTTCAAGCGGGTAATTAAACTTGAAATAATGCCCACCGAGAATTCAATGCATAGAACAAAGATTTTTAAATGGCATTCTTACTGCAATTAGAACAAAGGGTAAGGCGATTTTTTTATGCAAGGTCCGATATACTCAACTTCGATATGTACACAGATTTATTTAATATTATATATTTTATTAAATCGTTGGAACTATAATTTCGACAATTTTAGCTTATCATTATCAAACTATGAATGTTTACATTATAATATTATATTCTTCACTCTAGTCTGAAACGTTACCATGATCTATATAAATGCGTTTCGTTGACTTCTTCGTCAGCTTCTTATGCAAGCAGCGTATCAGAAGTTTTGTATTTTCGCTATTGCAGATTTCTCGAAGACTGGCCAAGTGTTAGTTGTCTTCTTCATCAAACGTATTCTTCCCCAAAACTTTCTGCCAACATTTTGATTTGACTGAAGGCTCCAATTGTTCCCATGCAACATACAAATGTTGAACAGCATCTCTTAATGTGAGTTTTCATCAGGATTGCTAAACCCTCGCCTTTAATTGAGGAGTTGAACTGCAAAACTCAACTAATCCAATTTTGGGCCAAAATGAGCTTGGTATCGATTCTTACTGTGTAAATATAGATAAATCCGAATATGTGTGAATTACCTTTCAAAACGCAACAAATCATATTTAAAAATGCGGCTAAACATTCATTTTTTTTAGCAACAAATAGACTTCCTGAACGTTTTTCGCGGTTTCTGAACAAATTATAAAAGTGGATTTGTTGAGTTTTGCAGTTCAACTCCTCAATTAATCATAATTTCAAAAATTCAAATGCAATAATGATTCGAATTTAAGCTTTGGCTGCTTGTTTCTGTTACAAAAAGCAGACAAAGATGCGTAAAACGAATCCTATAGTATACAGGGTGTTTCAAATTCGAGGCTCACCATGGGGATCTCGCTTATTAGAAGAGATAGAGGGTATGTTTAAATTTGGCACTTTTGCAGAATTTTATGCTGATTAATAATTCACTGGAAAAAATTACTTACATTCTTTTGTTTTCGAGTTAACTCAAAAAAACTGAAAAAATTGAATTTCGTTTTTTCTTTATATTTCTGTTATTTGAGGAGATATTTAAAAATGGTAAGGACATTCTTATGGCATTTTTTTATTATCTGATAGATGGTACAAGATTTTTGGTTGTAACATGTTTCGTTTCTTTTGAACCATCATCAACTTTCTTATTTCTTATGGACGCCATATTTATTTTTTGTCACATCTGAATGCTTAATTTTTTGTGATGACAATAACACAACATACATTTAATTTCGTAAATCGACATATAATCGTCTAAAATACTTTTATTGACAATCTCAGTAGCGCTTACTAAAAATCATCGGTGCCATGGAATTAAAAACAATGAAACATCTGAATAGCTCTTTGTTTGTCAAACATTATTATTCTTTATGAACAAAAATGTCGTTCGATAATTTAGAAAAGCGTGATATGTTAGGTATTTTTTATTCAGTAAATAGAAATACGGTATTAGCCAGTGAAAAATATTTACAAATATATCCAGAAAGAAGGCAACCTCATCGAACATTTTTTCTACGGATGGACAGAAATTTAGGAGAGTTTGGATCATTGATTCAACATCGCAAAGCATACGGTAATAAAATTACCAAAGAAGATAGCAATAATATTTTGGAAATGGTAAAACTAAATGTATCTTAATTCTTTAATTTTACGTTTACGTACAAAACATATTTTAGGTAAATCAAAATCCATCAACCTCTTGCCGCGAAGTAGCAGCTGAATTAAATTTGCCACCAACGCAAGTATGGAGAATTTTGAATAAATTCAATTATAAGCCATATAAAATTCATTTGGGCCACACACTTGTGCCTGGTGATAATTTAAGACGTCTTGGATTTTGTAATTGGTTGCTTCAAAAGTGCAGTAAAGATGGTGATTTTTTAAAAAACATTATTTGGACCGATGAATGCAAATTCACAAATAGTGGTGTATTTAATCGCAACAATGAACATTATTGGACAACAGAAAATCCCAGACAAGTCCGAAGTGTTAGGCCACAGCATCGTTTTGGAGTAAATGTTTGGGCAGGTATTTATAATGAAAATATAATTGGGCTAATTATGTACGAACTAGTGAACGATATTTATTTTATCTTCTTCAAACAAACATTTCTAATTATTTGGATAATGTTCCTCTAATTCAACTTCAGAAGTTCTGGTGGCAGCAAGATGGTGCACCAGCGCACAATGCAGACATGTTCGCAATTATTTAAATGAAATGTATCCAAATCAGTGGATTGGGAACGGCGGAATTGTAGCTTGGCCAGCTAGATCGCCCGATTTGAGTGTCTTGGATTATTTTTTCTGGGGTTTTATTAAAAACACAGTCTATCGTCATACTTACGAGAATGTTGAACAACTCAGAGATCGTATTACGAATGCCTTCAATATGATTCCCAGAAGAAGTGTTTACAGGGCAATAAATAATGTTAAGAAACGCGCTCAATTGTGTATTACTGAAAACAGTTTTTTATTTGAACATAAATTATAATTGATAATCTCCATATTTGTGTTATAGTTATTAGTATTGTATATTATTTTATTTATTAAGAACTTTTAATTTTGCATGATTTATGTCGTCCAAAATAATTGTTCATTTGCATTAAAAATTGTTTGATGCAGTTGCCTTCTTTCTGTATACATTTGTAAATATTTTTGACTAGAAAATTCTGTATTTCTGTTTACTGAATAAAAAATATGTAATATCACGCTTTTCTGAATTATCGAACGACATTTTTATTCATACAAAATAATAATGTTTGACAAACAAAGAGGTATTCAGATTTTGAATCGTTTTTAATTCCATGGCACCGATGATTTTTAGTAAACGCTACAGAAATTTCCAATAAAAGTGTTTTAAACGATTATATGTCGATTTATGAAATTAAATGTATCTTGTATTATATTGTTGTCATCACAAAAAATTGAGCATTCAGATGTGATAAAAAATAAATATGGCGTCCATAAGAACTATGGAAGTTGATGATGGTTGAAAAGAAACGAAACATGTTACAAAGAAAAGTCTTACGCCATCTATTAGATAATAGAAAAGTGCTATAAGAACGTCTTTACAATTTTTAAATATTTCCTCAAATAACGGAGATATAAAGAAAAAACGAAAATGAGCTTTTTCAGTTTTTTTACTTTACTTGAAAACAAAAGAATTTAAGTAATTTTTTCAGTGGATTATTAATCAGCATAAAATTCTGCAAAAGTGCCAAATTTAAACATACCCTCTATCTCTTCTAATAAGCGAGATCCCCATGGTGAGCCTCGAATTTGAAACACCCTGTATAAAATATTAACTTTGTTTTCTATTTCCGAAAGTCAATATTCCATATTTGTCTTTATTTATGTTGGATTTGGCATAGCGAAGACATTTGTAAATATATAATATGTATTTTGTACCCTTATTTTTTAAGATTCATGCAGCTTTTTCGTTCAAGTTATGGTACGTTTCGTGAAATTGTTACGTTTTTATTTTAATTTATAATATAATTGAAAATGACTCGAGTTTTATACACTTCGATGTAAAAATTTCTCATTTCGCATGTGCACGTTTTTTATAATTCAATTATTCGGGCATGATTTATGCTGCATTTTCCACATTCACGAACTTTTTCTGGCATCAATTACACGGGTGTGAAACGACCTCGTTTAATTTGCAAATCACGTTTTATGCGAAGTGAATATTTCACGCTTAAATTCTGAATTTTATTGCCAGCATTTTAATGATTCGCGTATTTTATGCCGGTCAGAGAGAGAATCGATTCATTCGGCATACGCGGAAGTTTAAATTGGCGACATGCATGCCGTTTGCGATAATTTCGAAATCGTTAAAACTGTGAATATTGGCCCGATAGGCCCGGTGTTCACCGCCAGATTTGGATATCGCGATAAAGATCGTGTAAATATACTTCAATCGCATCCATTAACAAGATTTTTGTCGATTGAAGTCGCTACAGTTTATTCGATCAACTTTGTATAAGATTTATATTGACAACATATGACTACTTTTGGCTCTTATGAGAATGAGGGCATGATTTTATTTTGGATTACGCAACATATCTTTATACAGGCGATAGATGGGCTTTCAATAAATATTTGGTAGTATTTAGTTCGTTCAAATTTAAGAAAAAATAATAATTTCAAGGTTAAGGTACACATGAACATGATGATGATGATGATGGTTTGTGGAGGGCGACCAAATGGTCGCAGCACTTAGACCATTCGTTGGTCCTTTGTGCCACCTCCTGAGCCCTACTCCTCAAGCCAACCCAAACTTCTTGTGAAGTCAAATAGTTGGCCGTGTGGAGTGTTGCCCAGTGTTGCGAATACGGACCACCCTGAGTTGTTTGAGTGACTCACATTCACACAGGATATGTCTTAGGGTCTCCTCTTCTTGCTTGCATTTCCGACATAGGGGATATGTTACCCCTATGTTATGGAGGTGCTTGTTTAGTTTGCAGTACCCAGTAATGGTACCGATTAGCAGCCGCAAACTACTTCTTGGTAATTCGATGTATTTCCTGCTCAGCTTCGGTGAGTGGATGAATTTTTTTGCGACCACATACTTGTCAGTTTGTAGCTATACCATTTTGTGTTCTTCAAGGGAGTTTCCTTGAACATTCTTTAATATAAACTGAATTGAAAAATTTACTATGTTTTAACCACAACTAATTGTATTACCACGTAGTAACAACGCAAGAATGCTTCTTATACCTTAATATTTACACCATTTAATACAACGTTATTCAACCCTTTTACACCCTCGGACCAACAAAAATATAAGAAATATCTTGCGGACTACTAAAACATAAATTAAATCTGATGTCAATAGTATTTTATTATTTATTTTGCGATTTATGCACTATTTTCGACAACAGTAATTTTGTGAATATCCGTTCCCGGAAGTCCTACAATTTTTTTTTATAGGCAAATAGTGTTCAGGACGAGTTGTTAAATAAAAAGAAAAATTTGAAGAAAATAAAATTGTTATTTACGCGATTTATGCTCTATTTTCGACAAAGGTCATTTTCCCTGTCTCCGTTCCCGAAAGTCCCACAAAAATGTTTTATAGATAAATAGTGTTCAGAATGCGTTGTTATACTAAAAAAAAATTTAAACATTAAAAAAAAATTAATCGTTATTTAGGCGTTCCCAGGCGATTTATGCACTATGTAATTAGAGAAGATTTCAACGATTTCTGAAGAAAAAAATGTGTGTGTCTGTGTATCGTCCTTGCGCACAGTATCTCAAAAAATAAAAAAAAGATTTTCAAATAAAATGTTTAACTTATTTGAAAATCTGAAGTCGATGTTTAACTTAACCCTTTTTCTTTCTTCCCGATATTTTATTACATATAGTAAATATTACAAAAATTATTACATAAACCTTGAGAATAACGAAAATACTCTTCATTTAATAAATGTATTTAATAAACTCTTATTTTTTCTCGAAAATGACTTCTTGACTTTTTTGGTGTATAATTACAAAATGAAAATAGTTACATTATATTTATGTTATAATAGTAATTGTAATATTTATTTCTGACAAATCTATAAACCTAGTTACTAGGAATACACACATTTTAACTAAAATCGAAACATAAATTCTTAAAAATAGGGTAAACTAACAACAAACTACTATAAACAAAGCGACTAAGATTGATGTAATTCCAGCTATCACCATTATCTGGTTATTTAATTGTTTTTATTGCCACATCAAACCAATCGGTTTTCTGGAAAATTTTATTTTTATGGAAAATTTATGAATGAAATAAAAAATGATTCAAATAAAAGCAACGGAGAATTGAATTGTCTATCTGATTACTTAATTATTTTTACTGCCACACATCGGTTTTATGAAAATGTTTATTTTTTTATGGAAAATTTGTAATTGAAATTAAAAAAATTAAAAAAAAACGACGGAGAATTGAATTATCTATAAAATGGTACTGTTGGTGTAAAATCTTGCTGTATGTATAATTTTAGCTATCACCATCATCTAATTATTCAATTGGTTTTATCGTTACACCATACAAATCAATGTTTTCGGAAATTCAGTTTTTATGAAAGATTTGTAATTAAAATTTTAAAAAATCTCCAAAATATCGACGACTAATTTCATTTTCTAGACAATGTCGCTGTAGGTATAATTTTAGCTATCACCAATTATTCAATTGGTTTTATCGTTACACCAAACAAATCAATGTTTTTGTAAATTTAGTTTTTATGAAAGATTTGTCATTAAAATTTTAAAAAATCTCCAAAAAATCGACGACTAATTTCATTTTCTAGACAATGTCGTGGTAGGTATTATTTTAGCTATCACCATCATCTAATTATTCAATTGGTTTAATCGCTACACCAAATAAATCAATGTTTTGGAAATTTAGTTTTTATGAAAGATTTGTAATTAAAATTTTTAAAAATCTCCAAAAAATCGACGAATAATTTCATTTTCTAGACAATGTCGCTGTAGGTATCATTTTAGCTATCACCATCATCTAATTATTCAATTGGTTTTATCGTTACACCAAACAAATCAATATTTTAGAAATTCAGTTTTTATGAAAGATTTGTAATTAGAATTTTTAAAAATCTGCAAAAAAACGACGACTAATTTCATTTTCTAGACAATGTCGCTGTAGGTTTAATTTTAGCTATCACCATCATCTAATTATTTCATTGGTTTTATCGTTACACCAAACAAATCAATGTTTTTGGAAATTCAGTTTTTATGAAAGATTTTTCATTAAAATTTTAAAAAATCTCCAAAAAATCGACGATTTATTTCATTTTCTAGACAATGTCGCTGTAGGTATAATTTTAGCTATCGCCATAATCTAATTATTCAATTGGTTTAATCGTTACACCAAACAAATCAATGTTTTTGGAAATTTAGTGTTTATGGAAGATTTGTAATTAAAATTTTAAAAAATCTCCAAAAAATCGACGAATAATTTCATTTTGTAGAAAATGTCGCTGTTGGTATAATTTAAGCTATCACCATCACCTAGTAATTTAAATATTTCTGTCGTTACTGTAAACAAACCGTTAATTTTAGATATTTTATTTTATTAAGGAAAATTGGTGATCGGAACAAAACAGTTCTTTAAAAAAAATATTTGTACAATTGAATTATCTAACTTTGTTTAATTGTTTAATTGTGTCTATCGTTTATCGTTGCTTCAAACAAATCGGTGTTTTTAATAATTTTATTTTTTTATGGAAAATTGTTGATTGAAACCAAAACTAAATTCAAATGAAACCAACGGAAAATTTAATTAGCTACGTATCTGTACTATTGGTTTGATTTCACTACCCTTATCACTAAATTATTTAATTTTTTTATCGCTACTCCAAACAAATCGTTGTTATAGAAACTTAATTTTTTATGGAAAATTGGTAACTGGATAAAAATATTCTCAAAATAAAAGCTTTCTATAATAAAATTATCTACAAAACAGTACTATTTGTGAAATTTTATCTATTGCCATCATCTAGTTCGTCGATTTTTTTTATCGCTACACCAAACAAATCGGCGTTTTTGAAAATTTTATTTTTTTGTGCAATTTGAGATTTAAATTTAACCCGCCATTGGTGACGCCGGTCTCACGCACAAGGGTTTTCAGCTGAAGTTTTTTCGAAACGTATTACTAAAAGTCCTTTTTTTTTAATTTATGCCCTTTGACAATAAAACAAAGATATTTAATCAATTTAAGCTCTGCAATGCGGGAACTACTCCGAATAGCAACAAAAAATAATAACGGAGAAGTTATTCGACACACCCGGTCTCACAGACCAGTAGGGTCACCATTGGCGGGTTAAAAAAAAATCAAATAAAAGCGGTGGAGAGTTAAATTATATACATATAAAATGGTACTGTGATTACAATTTCAGCGCTAACCATCACCTACTTATTCAATTGTTTTGATCATTGAAACAAACAAACCAGCATTAAAATTTTTTTTTTTATAAATAAGAAATGAATTATGACATTCGAAAACTTTCCTCAAATACAAGCGAGGGTGAATGTTATTATTTACATAACGGCGCTATTGTTATAATTTCAACTACCGCTGTCATATGGTTATTCAATTATTTTTAACGTTACTTCAAGGAAATCGGTGTTTTTGCAAATTTCATTTTTTATGGTAAATTTTTAGTTGAAATAAATTATTTAAATAGAAGTGAGGAAGCATTGAATGATTTTTTATGTATTTATTTAAACAGAAGCCCTTGTACAAAAATATCTATTTATTCAGCGACTTCTAAAATAAGTGACTTTAATGCAAGTTTCAAATATGTGGCAATTGTTTTTCTATTTTTTTACCATCTTGGAATATGGGTGACTAAATCTAGAAAAGGGGTGTTTCTAGATTTCTATGGAATTACGTTCAAGTATATATTTTAAATAACTTTGGAGAGTTTCAAGTATGTGGAAATTGTTTTTCTATTTTTTCGGCGACTTGGAAAATGGCTTATTTAAATTAAATTATTTCAAAATCTAGGAGAGAGGTGTTACTTGATTTTTATAGATGCACTGTGTTCAAATATGTATTTTAAATAACTTTGGAAAGCTTCAAGTATGTGGCATTTATTTTTATAACTTTGTACCGACTTGAAAAATGCGTGACTTTAAAATTAACAGATAACTTATTTAAACCATATTATCTCAAAACCTAGAAGAAGGGTGTTACTGGATTTTAAAATTAACAGATGGATTATTTAAATTAAATTATCTTAAAATCTATATGAGGGGTGTTTGTAGATTTTTAGAGAATTACGTTCAAGTATGTATTTTAAATAACTTTGGAAAGTTTCAAGTATGTGGCAATTGTTTTTTTTTTATTTTTTCACCAACTTGGAAAATGGATGACTTTAAAATGAACAGATGGCTTATTTAAATTAGATTATCTCAAAATATAGGAGAGGGATGTAACTATATTTTTATAGAATTACATTCAAATATATATTTTAAATAACTTTGGAAAGTTTCAAGTATGTGGCATTTCTTTTTATTTTTTCACCGACTTGAAAAATAAGTGACTTTAATATGAACAAATGGCTTTAAATTAGATTTTTTTTTTGGCCCACTGGGTATATTTGCCTTCGCTCTACCGAATTGATCTATTGGTTGTATGAATTTGTGTGGAAAGGGTGTTTCAGTGAATTTGTTACTTCTCCTTAATCTATGTTCCATGGCGAATTGTTTCAAATGCTAATCTTCTTAATATAGTATTTACCTTCTAACAGAGGTTGGTATTCGTTAGGACTCTTATAACTTTTGATCTGAAAAGCAGTGAGGAGTAACCATTCCTTGAGGTCCCTCATCGATCTTTCATCGACCTTTATAATTCAATAAACGCAAAAACAGCAAAAATAAACAATAGCGATGAATGGCTTAAATTATCTACTCAGCGGACGGTCAGCAAGTATCCGCAACCTTCGAGGTTATCCTTTTAATTTTTTAAATTGAAATTAAGACTACGAATGGAATTTCCTAGATGGTCACACCAATTTGCAGCTAAATTAAACTGACAACCTCAGAGGTTACGGATGAAGCAGCTATCATCCACAACCTCTGATGTTGCCCTTTTATTTATTTTTTTAAATTAAATTGAGACTACTAATGAAATTCCCTACCAATTTTCTTGCATCATCTGCACTTTCCAATCTTAATTACATCCATCATGTTTTAATTCTTTATAAGAAACCTACAACACATTTAATTCACTACTTAAAATCCACGTTTAAAAACCGAATTTTTCAATATACATCTTGAATATTAAGAAAAAATACTGTAGACAAACTTAATATCCGTAATAATGACCCCTTCCAAATTAAGCGGGCCCACTCGACCGAAAATTTCATAGGAAAGTCTTATTTTTCCTTCCGAACCGGCAATTTAATACCAACAGAACGACCGTCATTACACTAAATGCCCCCGAAAATATAACCGCAACACAATTTCATCATTAAAACAGCACACCTCGAGAACTCTTCTACTGCATAAAAACAGAAAACAAGCGTTTGGAAAATAATTGGGGTACATTTCTGATCACTGTAATTTACGAATTGAATTATTGTTTTGATGGGCGTGATGATAATGTTTACATTTGTATTGAGAAGAGGATAGTTAAGAGAATAGAAATTGTGCAATTCAATTATTGTGTGTTTTTTTTTTGCGGTGATTAGTACTGTCAGATTCTCACGAAAATAATGTACTTGCGCCAGGTCGATCCAATTTTGTGTTTTATGTTTTACAGTTAAGATTTTATCCAGCATTTTGTTGGTTGGACAATGACCCTTAGCCTTTATACAGGGTGTCCGAAAAGTATGGAATATTCCGTATAGCTCAGTAAATATCCACTTCAGATAAAAAAGTTTTAAATAGAAGTTATTTAACACTTAAAAATGTAAGTGTTATTCGTTGCGATTTTTTTATAGCAAAAAATAAAATTGATATTTCCAAGGTGGTGGATAACTAAGTGTTAAATAACTTCTATTTAAAACTTTTTTCTCTAAAGTGGATATTTACTGAGCTATACGGGATATTCCATACTTTTCGGACACCCTGTATGTATAATAGGAGTATGAAATACTTAGAATTTATTAATGGAATAGCAACTTTATACTTATTGTTAGCCCAAAACTCTAAGGTGGGACAATTTCAAATATTTATATTAACATTGATTATGATCTTACTTCAACAAAACATTTTGGGTTCTATACAGTGTTGCCAAGTCAGCGGAAAACCCGCTAGATCGGGCGGATTTTGAATTCCAATTGCGGAATAATTTCTAACGGAATTATGTTGGATTATTGAAAAAACTAGCGTAATTCAATTGAAATTTAAACTTTATTTTCAAAACATATATTTCACAAGAGAAAAGGCAGATACTTAAAACATTAATTTTCAAAAATTCATAACTCACGGAAAAATTAACACATTTTCAAAAATATGAATTCATTTTAAAGGCAGATAACTTGTGAATATATTAAACATTTTTTAAACAATGTAATCGTATAAGTATTTCTTTCGATTTTTTTTTTTAATATTCATTTTCAAAAATTCATAACACGGAAAAATTAACACATTTTAAAAAATATGAATTCATTTTAAAGGCAGATAACTTGTAAATATATTATACAGTTTTTAAACAATTTAATCGTATAAGTATTTTTTTCGATTTTTTTTTTAATATTCAGTTTCAAAAATTCATAACTAACGGAAAAGTTCATACATTTTCAAAAGTATGAATTCATTTTGAAGGCAGATAACTTGTGAATATATTAAACAGTTTTTAAACAATTTAATCGTATAAGTATTTTTTTCGATTTTTTTTATATTTATTTTCAAAAATTCATAACTCACGGAAAAATTAACACATTTTCAAAAATATGAATTCATTTTAAAGGCAGATAACTTGTGAATATATTAAACAGTTTTTATTAAACAATTTAATCGTATAAGTATTTCTTTCGATTTTTTTTTTAAACATTAATTTTCAAAAAAAATTCATAACTCACGGAAAAATTAACACATTTTCAAATCAAAAATATGAATTCATTTTAAAGGCAGATAACTTGTGAATATATTAAACAGTTTTTAAACAATTTAATCGTATAAGTATTTCTTTCGATTTTTTTTAAATATTCATTTTCAAAAATTCATAACTCACGGAAAAATTAACACATTTTCAAAAATATGAATTCATTTTAGAAGCAGATAACCGGTGAATATATTAAATATTTTTTAAACAATTTAATCGTATAAGTATTTTTTTCGATTTTTTTTTTAAATATTCATTTTCAAAAATTCATAACTCACGGAAAAATTAACACATTTTCAAAAATTTGTATTCATTTTAAAGGCAGATAACTTGTGAATATATTAAACAGTTTTTAAATAATTTAATCGTATAAGTATTTTTTTCGATTTTTTCTTCATTCATAGCTCATGGAAAAATTGACACATTTTCAAAAAATGTAATGAATTTTAAAGGTAGATAACTTGTAAATATATTAAACATTTTGAGCAATTTAATCATATTTGTATTTATTTGTTTATTTCGATTTTTTTTATTGAATTGTCCGACAAATTGAAACGTTAATTTTTAAAAATTCACAACTTACAGAAAATTTGTCACATTTTCAAATATTTTAATCAATTTTAAAGCTAGATAACTTGTGAATATATTAAACATTTTGAGCAATTTGCCCATATAATAAGTAATTTTTTTCGATTTTTTTTTATTGAAGCGTTCGACAAATTAAAACGGTAATTTTCAAAAATTCATAACTCACAGAAAAATTAACACATTTTCAAAAATTTTAATTAATATTAAAGGTAGATAACTTGTGAATATATTAAAAATTTTGAGCAATTTGCCCATATAATAAGTAATTTTTTCGATTTTTTTTTATTGAAGCATTCGACAAATTAAAACGGTAATTTTTAAAAACTCATAACTCACAGAAAAATTGACATATTTTCAAACATTTTATTTAATATTAAAAGTAGATAACTTGTGAATATATTAAACATTTTGAGCAATTTGCCCATATAATAAGTAATTTTTTTCTATTTTTTTTTTCTTGAAGCGTTCGACAAATTAAAACGGTAATTTTCAAAAATTCATAACTAACGGAAAAATTGTCACATTTTCAAAAATTTTAATTTATTTTAAAGGTAGATAACTTGTGAATATATTAAAGATTTTGAGCAATTTGCCCATATAAGTTATTTTTTTATTTTTTTTATTGAAGCGTTCGACAAATTAAAACGGTAATTTTTAAAAATTCATAACTCACAGAAAAATTGACACATTTTCAAACATTTTAACATTTAAAAGCTGGATAACTTAAGAATATATTAAACATTTTGAGCAATTTAATCATATAAGTTTTTTTTTCGATTTTTTTTTATTGATGCGTTCGACAAATTAAAAAACAAATCATACCTCATGGAAAAATAAACATATTTTCAAAAATTTTAATTAATATTGTGAATATACTAAATATTTGAGCAATTTAATCATATAAGTATTTATTATACTTTCGTTTTTTTTTTGTGTTCTACAAATTAAAACGTTAATTTTCAAAAGTTTATAACTCACGGAAAAATTGACATATTTTCAAAAATTTTAATCAATTTTAAAGCTAGATAACATGAAAATTTTGAGCAATTTAATCATATAAGAATTATTTGAATTTTTTTTAAAGTGTTTGTCAAATTAAAACGTTAATTTTCAAAACTTCATAATTCGCGAAAAAAATGACACATTTTCAAAATTTTTAATTAATTGTAAAGGTAGATAACTTGTGAATATATTAAACAATAGGAAAACAAAAATTACAGAGTATATAAAAATAAACAGACCTTAAAGGAGAAGTTTTTTCAACTAGTTTAAAAAAAATCGTTAACCATGCAAAATATTAGAAAAAAATTGTATAGATGATTTTACTTAATTCAACTGTTATGAATATGATTTTATGAATTAAACTCTTCTCTAATAGATATGCTTTTTTTAATTCATCTGTTTCTCTATACTTGATTTTGTTTTAAATTCAACTGCATTTTTTTTAATTTAAACCGCTTTTACAGAACAGATTTTTTTCTTAATTCAACATATTTTGTGGATGAAATTTTTTAATCAACTGTTGATTTATGTATGATTCTTTTTTCATAATTCAACAGTTTCTTTATAGATAAGATTTTTTCTAAATTCGAATTTTCTTTTTAAAAATTAATTTCTTTTAATTCAATTTAATTTTTTTAGTAAATAAATTGCATAAAATTCTTGTATCGATAAAATTCCAGTTTATTTTTCATATAATTTCTACTTTAATCAACTTAATTTATGGATCAATTTTTTTCTATTCAACAATTTTTTTTCAAATTGAATTTTTAATTTAAATTTAATTTGTTAATTTAACAAGAGATAGAGAGAGGCAATGCATTTATTGAGACACTTTTACAAATGGCCTCAATAGGCAATTGACCAGAGTATAAGTTTTTTTTTTAATTTTATTTTTATTGAAGTTAAAAAAGTTTAAAACTTTAATTTCCAAAAATTCCTAACTTATGGAAGAATTGATACATTTTCAAAAAATGTAATGGATGAGTAAGGTAGATAACTAGTGAATATATTAAACATTTTGCGCAATTTAAACTTACAAGTATTTTTTGTTGAAGAGTTCGACAAATTAAAACGTTAATTTTCAAAAATTCATAACTTAATTGAAAAATTGATTAATTTTCAGAAATGAAAGTTAATTTTAAAGGTAAATGTATTATGATTGCATTACAGCTTTTAAGGAATTTACTCATATCGATAGATTTTTTTTTTACAGTTTGTCCTTCAAATACTTAAAAAAAATTCATTTAAAAAAAATTATAACTCACACAGAAGTTGACACATTTTCAAAAATTAAAGTTTATCTTAAAATTTTGTGAATATATTATAAATTTTGAACAATTCCATCATATAAGTATTTATACAGTGCGCGCCTAAAGTATGGACCATATTCAGTAAAACGGAAATAAAATATTTTTGGAAAAAGTCCTCGAACAGATCGATTTTCCTTTATAAAAATACACATTTTTACATGAAGTCGATTTTCAGTCGTCATTTGTTTTTGAGTAATGACGTCATCCATTTTGTTTTTAAATGGCAACCCCTTATTTTTGTTCTTGATTTTGAGAGATCTTTTCATTGTCGAATTGGCAATATAAAAATATTGTAATCCTACATTGTAAATTTTTCGAGTAAATGACAATTGAAGGTAAGAACCCGATATTTAGAGTTTTTCCAAAATGACCTTGTAGAAAATATTATACTACTATTATATTAATTACTCCCTCAGTTTCTTTGTGAATTAATGTATCAGAACATGATGGTTAATTTTGTATTTAGAATCTTATATCGAAACGTGTAACCACTAATATTGACCAGACATTTACTGCACGCTAGATAACGTAGTTTGTTTTGATTTATACGCGTGGGCGTGAAGAAATCCAATTGAATCAAAGTGGAAGTATCTAGTGCATCCTCTAATTAATCATCATCATGTAGAAACGAGGAAGAACAGCGCATAAATCAAGCAGCCATCCATTCGAGTCTCGACGTTCTTTCTTCTTCTTCGGCTTCGCGTTCCGGCGGTTCCCGTTCCGATCCCGTCCTCATTAGGTCCGCACAAAATGACATTGAATGGGGAAGACAATGAACGTCATTAAAGCAACTGTACACAATGTGTAATTGAGATGGCAAAACGCGAAATAAAAACAAAAGCGGCAGCGGTAGCGGCGGCGAACAGCCTCAGGAGAATATTGCCGCGCACGCGAATCCTGCCGGCGCAATTCTTTTGTTCGCGTTCAATTGTTCGACGGCGCGCATTTCCCCTGCATAATTTAACACTTTCTTCTCCCGTCGAATTGCATAGATTATCATCTGTCTCCTTAATGCGAGGCTGTCATGCGTGGATGTACAAAGTGGCCTAATTGCGAAAAATATGCGCAGAGCCGGATTTGCAGTTTTTCCAGGGACGTGTTGACCGCGTACGACCAACAGTGGCCCCTCTCAATTCAGAAGACCGGCGGAATCGCCAGAGGCATATTTATTTATTTATTTCTATTGTAGAAGTTGGTTGAATTACTAGAAGAATTTTGTGTTGATAAAAAACATCAGCCACTATTATTGAAGAAGCTTGATGTTTGGAAACAGCTAAGGTGTTCTTTGAAACTTCAATTTTCCTTCAATTTTCCTTTCAAGAAGAAGCTTGATATTTTGAAACATGTAAGATGTTATTGGAAACTTCAATTTTCTTTTTAATAGATGCTTCTATACACACCCCCACAAATGTTGATGAGCATCAGCCACCATGTTTCTTCAGTCTGACCAAATTAGCTTCAGAGTCTGCAACTACTTTCCTAGCTAATACTCGTCATGGTATTAGCAAGGAAAGTACATTAACATTAAATTACAGCATAGATAGCTTACCAGAACGATAAAAAAACCTACTTGATCTTTGAAGAGCGGACTTCTGTTGAAAAGTAGTTCATTTTAGATGTTATTAAATTTGAAAATTATTCAAACGGTTTCAGCAGAATAGCCTAGTTCAGTGTTTCTCAACCTTTTTGAACCAAACGCCCACTTTATCAGGTCCGCTTCTTAATACACCCACTTTGATTTTCAGCAGCTTAAAATTACTTGATAATCCCTAAAATAATGTAGTCAGACAAAAACAAGTAAATTTGAAAGTAATAACAGCACAATAACATTTAGTACTTTATTTTAAAATTACACTAAATTCTCTACATGTTCACAAAGCATTTGACAATTGTGCAATTTAAAAAAGAAATCAAAACCGCAATTTTAAATCTTCGGACTTAAAAAAACGTGAAATTTTGACGTGTTGTGTTTCATGAAAATATTTATCAAACCCTTCTTAAATTGTACTAAATTTTTAATTTTTTGAAGTTAGAATCATCAAAATCGGACAATGCGTTTGGCAATTATGTAGTTTCAAAACCAAAATCATGATTTTAAAATCTTCGAACATTGAAAAAATGCGATTTTTGCAGTTTTTGTTAATTTCACGAAAATATATTTTAATGAGTTTTAAAATTGTCCACATTTTGACATTTAAATCATCAAAATCAGACAAAGCATTTGACAAATGCGCAATTTAAAAAAAAATGCAATTTTAAATCTTCGTACTTTGAAGACATGCAATTTTTACGTATTGCGTTGGTTTCACGAAAATATTTATTAAGCCCTTTGTAAAGTGCACTACATTTTCCATGTTTTAACGTTAGAATCATCAAAATCGGGCAATGTGTTTGGCAGTTATGTGGTTTCAAAAACAAAAATCACGATTTTGAAATCTTCGAACGTTGAAAAAGTGCGTTTTTTACAGTTTTTGTTAATATGACGAAAAGAAATTTGAAACAGTTTTAAAATCACATTAAATGTTCCAAATTTTGACATTTGAATAATCAAAATTAGAAAACGCATTTGACAGTTGTGCAATTAAAAAAAATTAAAATTGCAATTTCAAATGTTCGTACTTTGAAAACGTGCAATTTTAACGTAAAGCGTTTATTTCACGGAAATATTTATTAAACCCTTATTAAAGTGCACTAAATTTTCAATTTTTAACGTTAGAATCATTAAAATCGGACCATGCATTTGGCAGTTATGTAATTTCATAAACCAAAATCACGATTTAAAAAAAAAAATCTTCGAACATTAAAAAAATGCGAGTTTCACAGTGGTTGTTAATTTCTCGAAAATAATTTTTTTTAAATTACATCAAATTTTCCACATTTTGACGTTTGAATAATAAAAATCAGACAAAGCATTAGACAGTTGTGCAATTTAAAAAAAAATCAAAATTGCAATTTTAAATCTTCGGACTTTGAAATCGTGACATTTTGGCGTATTGTGTTGTTTTCACGAAAATATTAGTTAAACCCTTTTTAAATTGCACTAAATTTTCAAATTTTTGACGTTGGAATCATCAAAATCGGACAATGCATTTGGCAGTTATGTAATTTCATAAACCAAAATCACGATTTAAAAATTTTCGAACATTAAAAATTTCACAGTGGTTGTTAAATTCACGAAAATAAATTTTTAAATCACATCAAATTATCCACATTTTGACGTTTGAATAATAAAAACAGACAAAGCATTTGACAGTTGTGCAATTTGAAAAAAAACAAATTGCAATTTCAAATGTTCGGACTTTGAAAACGTGCAATTTTGACGTATTGCGTTTATTTCACGGAAATATTTATTAAACCCTTTTTAACTTGCACTAAATTTTCCATTTTTAACGTTAGAATCATCAAAGTCGACCAATACGTTTGGCAGTTAGGTAATTTCAAAAACCAAAATCACGATTTAAAAATCTTCGAACATTGAAAAAAGTGCGATTTTCATAGTTTTTGTTAATTTCACGATAACAAATTTTAATCAGTTTTAAAATTACATTACATTTTCCGTATTTTGAGGTTTGAATAATCAAAATCAACCAAATCATTTGACAGTTGTGCAATTTAAGAAAAATGAAAATCGCACTTTTAAATCGTCGGACTTTGAAGACTTGCAATTTTGACGTATTGCGTTTATTTCACGAAAATATTTTTAAATTGCATTAAATTTTCCATTTTTTGACGTTCGAATCATCAAAATCGAACAATGCGTTTGACATTTATGTAGTTTCAAAAACCAAAATCACGATTTTTAAATCTTTTTAAAGCATTTGACAGTTGTGCAATCTAAAAAAAAAATTGCAATTTTAGACTTTGAAATCCTAAAATTTTGACGTATTTAAAATCGGACAATGCGTTTGGCAGTTTCGCAATTTCAAATCCCAAATTCACGATTTTGAAATCTTCGAAATTCCATTTTTACAGTTTCTGTTAATTTCACAGAAATACATTTTAATCAGTTTTAAAATTACATTAAATTTTCCGCGTTTTGTTGTGTCATCAAAATCAGACAATGCATTTGATAATTGTGCAATTTAAATCAAAATTGCTATTTTAAGTCTTCGGACTTTAAAAACGTACAATTTTGATGTATTGCGTGATTTTACGAAAATACTTATTAAACCATTTTTAAATTTAAATTGAATAAATTTTCCATTTTTTACATTAGAATTATCAAAATCGGACAATGCTTTTGGCAGTTATGTAGTTTCAAAAATCAAAATGAAATAGTGCGATTTTTACAGTTTTTGTTAATTTCACGAATAGAAATTTTAATCAGTTTCAAAATTGCATTACATTTTCCACGTTTTGACGTTTGAATTATCAAAATCAGACAAAGCATTTGACAATAAAAATTTTAAGTCTTCGGACTTTGAAAACGTGCAATTTTGACGTATCGTTTATTTTAGGAAATATTTATTAAAACCCTTTAAATTACACTAAATTATCCATTTTTTTGACTTTCGAATAATCAAAATCGGACAATGCGTTTGGCAGTTATTATAGTTTAAAAACCTAAATTACGATTTGAAATCTTCGTACTTTCAAAAAGAGCGATTTTTGCACTTTGTGTTAATTTCTCGAATTAACTTACAAGAAGAGATACATGACAGTAAGATATTTACTATAATTTTAACATAGCATACACATTTCTTTGCTACATGAAAATTAAAGTTTTAAAGATAATCTTGAGGTTGGTGATCTTTGCAGACTTTAATAATATTTGGTTCTAATTTTAAGACATGTAATCTTAAGTCACTGTCCGCAAATTTTTTAAAGATTCGCCCACGCAAAATGTTCATCGCCCCCCAAAAAGCGGATTGTCTGATAATCGCTCAAATTAAATGTCGATCGCCCACCAGGGGACGATATCGCCCACGTTGAGAAACACTAGCCTAGTTGAATACGCCAATTTTCCTACAAAATAATAATAATAAATATATTATTATACATGTCAAGGAAAACAATTTTAGACCCACAAATCATAAGAACGATGAATTTTAAATACAATGGTCAACTCTCTTCCATACAAACCTTAAACATCATCAACTCTCCCTAACCTGTAAGTCCTTTAACATCCTTGAACATCAAACATACTTCCTTTAAAAATGCAATATTTCGTTTCATCGAAATACTATTCATCCAATACTATTTCGGACGTATCTTAAATATTGATGTGTCATTGGTAACCATACATTAAATTGTTTGTGTAAATTGTAAACATCCTATAACTTATTCTTTTTCGGAACTCGCTGAACCCAATTTGTTCCCATAAATTTAATGGCCTCCATTATATTTCTTTTTTTACAACCAACACTTAATTCATTTTTCTTTTGTTTCAGGTAAGTGAACTCATTTCGTTTTCATCGGAGATGCTACATCATCAGCATCCGAGGACGGTTTTTTGAACTGGTTCCTCTGGCCGAGTGTGTGCGAGATGAAGGAATTTTCTGCAACGTCCATTAAGTTCGGGATTTATGTTATGGCGACAGGCCGGATAAAAGTAAGATAGTTAATTTTTAAATCGGACCTCTCGCGCCTCCGTTGCTCATCAATAATGCATGAGCCTTAAGTCCTCTTATTTCGCCGACACTTTATTATTTATCGGTCCGATATTATCACCTTATTTATTATACCACTACTAATTACGCAAATGTGACAAACTCCGAGATGAGTCGTTTATTATATTTTGTTCGGAGTTGGGATGTTGGTACGCCCACTGGGAGCAAACTGGTGGTGGTGTTGTCAACTTACGCCTGCTTCTAGATCCCAAATTCACAAAGTAGGGTGGATGAAGTACATATTTTGTAGTTATATCGAGTCCTTGGATGCTTAGTGGTTGTGCTATTATTCATCACAAACGTGAATAATAATTAATATGACCGTGACTTTCGATTTAATTCACTGCTAAATCTATAAACCCATATTAATTATAATTCCTCAGTACAGGGTAGTGATAAGCGTTAATTTCAGTAACTGCGACTTTGTAAACGTTACTTTGAAATAATAATAGTAACCGTTATTAAACAAATCCTACTAAGGGTGATTTTACTCAAAGCTTTTTTTATAAAAAGAACAAATCAATAACATAATATTGTTTATGCTGGAGGCTTCTACTTCGTTATGCATTTTAAATATTATAATAAAACACTTTTAACTTTGTTTTGTATAACTTATATATTTATTTTTGTGACTTAAGTTTCGGTAATACACAAAAATAAATATATAAGTTATACAAAACAAAGTTAAAAGTGTTTTATTATAAAATCAATAACAATAAATCTTAGTAAGAGTAACTGTTATAACCTATTCAACAACGAATTTCTTGTCATTAACGGTAACCGATTCAATAACGAATCAATTCTTAGTAACGGTAACCGATTGAATAATATAATGCCGCATCGGAACCATCGCAGCCGTTCAATAACGTCGGTTACTGAAACCTAAATCGCGGCGCGACTTTGATTTGATATTTTTCTATATGTTATTTGTCCTTAGTCTTCCTCAGACTTAATTTCACGGGATTACGAAAAGGTTGATTAAATAATACTTTTCCTCTTTATTTAATAATTTTTTTTTTCGCAATAATTTTATGGCAATCGGAGACATAAATCAATTATCATGAAGTTACAAAGTGCCATTTCAAATACTAATTACAAAAAAATAATATACACATTTGCTAGTTAGATAATAAAAAATATTTCTTATTTACAATTTTCTAATTTTAACAACCTTAAAAATGTATACAAACAAAACAATTCAAAATTAGAAAAAAGTAAGTTTTCTGAGGTTACTTTAAATAACGTTTACTAAATAACTGGTTGTTTTGTAAATACAGTTACTGTTATACCCGTTATTGAAAAATATGCATTTATCTCATCACTAGTGCAGTAGAGTCACGGATAGGGAATTAAACTTACTATCGGGCAGTGTTGCCAGTAGTATTTTTTCATTTTCCCCAAATATTTCATAAAAAACCCCAAAATTACCCCTCGCATAAAATACCCACCCTTAAAAATAGGCAAGTTCCCCAAAATACACCCCAAAACCTTAATTTATTCCCATCTTGGAGAAAAAACATCTGACAACACTAACTATTAGAGAAGGCATGCTGATAAGATTTCGGAATTTGCACAAAAAAAAGTTGCAGTTTTATAACTCCGTTTTTCCGAAAATATGTAGATAGTACATAAAGGCCATTTAAAAAATTAGAAAAGTATTGAATCCTACTGTGGTATCCTCCAAATAATTAAAATAATTCTTTAATTCGGAAAGCCTTGCTAATTAACTACTTTAAATTGTTCGCATTTTTTTCATAATTTCCAAACAGTTCCAGTTATACTGGGTGATCAGTTTCATTCCGGGCAAAAGTATTATATTTAACAATTACTAAAAAAAACTAAATTGGCTGCAAAAATTATTCTTTTGTTTTAAAAATTACGAATTTTCCAAAAAAAAAATCAAAAATCGAATCGAAATATTTGAAAATTAAATAATTCCTTAAACACATATCACGCAGGCTGTATTTTCTAGCTAATTATCAAAGCACATTAGTTTTATCTTAAAACAACCTCTATAATTAAATTAAAAACACTAAAACAAAAATTTCAAATTAAATAAATAACCTAAAATTAATACAAAAACAAGTTCAGTCGAAACATATCAAAAATTCAGTCTGCAAAATCTAAACTATAAGGCAAAAAATCAAAATCCAGGTCTAGCGATAAAAAATTCAAACAAAAAGATTGAAAATATGCAATCTTTCTGTTTGAATTTTTATATATAATAATAATTTATTTACGGGCAACGAGTGTTACCAGTAGTAATTTTTAATTTTCCCCAAATATTTAATCAAAATCCCCCAAAATTACGCCGCTGTCCCTCTCCAAAATAATAAAATTTGAAAATAAAACGTAAATACAGTGGATTTATATGAAACTTATATCCAAAATTAAAATAGTGTAAATATAAAATGTATTAAAATTTATTATTCATCTTCATTGATTCAAGTTCCCCAAATACACCCCAAAACAATAATTTACCCCCAATTAGGGGAAAAAACCCCCAATCTGGCAACACTGCTATCAGGCCTTTGAGGATAGTACCTACTAGAGAGCAGTTGGAACACTCCGCTCTGGAGGCCAGAGCATTTCCAAGCAAATCATTTCTACTTTCTTTGTTAGATATTGAGAAAACTTAAAAAAATATTTTAATAATAATCATCATCATTTATTGATGCCTTAATAAAAAAAATATATTGGACATTTTGTACATATAATAATCTAATTAGTACCTAATGCTAAAACAATAACTAAATCTAAAAATAATGGTATAATATTAATAAAACAAAGTTAATAGTATATTGTACAACGAGCATATAATGATTATAACTCAAACAATGTGCTCCACTCGCCTACGACTCGTTCCGCAAACATCGTTCTCGTGATTAATAGCCATTATATGCGAGCTGTACACTATACTTTGTTCACAAAAATTAAAATCAAAATCAAAATTAAAATCGAAATTAAAGTTGTAATTACAATTGAAAAAAACTAAAATCAGTATTAAACAGGGTAAATAAAATATTATCATAAATCGCGTTCTGTGAATTAAAGCGCGAATTAGCGTGTTTAATAACCATATTAAACACGCAAATGCGTGTTTAAGAAATTGAGTGTTAAATGTACCCCATTAATGCTGCCAATAGAATTAAATAATGCGCACATTATAACATTTTCGTGAACAAATATTATTATTATTAAATAAAAAATTAATATTATTAAGTTAAAATAAAAATTGAAAGTTTTTAAAACTGAGTAGTAATAAATAATGTTAATAGATTAATAGCTATCACACGAATTAACATTTAACTCCAAAAACTCTTACCATCTGTAAAAGAAATATTTCTTTAAGACATTTTTTGCTGATTCTAAACATTTCTTAAGTGGTTGGGGTTTGACGATATTCGGTTATAAATTTGTCCATATTTATTACAAATCAATTTTTTTTAAGAAAATTAAGCCATTACAAATTGTTACTATTTCGAAAGAATAATCAATTCATGGAAAAAATTGTTTTATGTTTTAAATATCCACGATTTGTTTTATAAAATATTTTTTCTTCTCAAAAATATCATTTTCACACCTTTGTATGAAATACGAGAACATTTGAAACATTATTTGTTCATAATTATTTAATTCAAACTAATTGATTAAAAAAATATTATTTAACCAACGAGTGTGTTAATGATAGCGATTAATGATCGAGGTATTTTCACGCACGAGCGCTTGCGCAACTGTTGAGATCATTAATCGCCAATTAACACACGAGTTGGTTAAAAGATTTTTCCGTTATTCATAACTTAGATAAAAATTCGATTAGACAAAATCCAAACAAAACAAACAAACAAAATTGCTATTAAGCCCTTTGTAGCAATATCGGCAAAAAATATGCGAATAGCACCGATTCCGAAAGTTGGTAATTCGTCGATGCTAAATTTTCATTGCATTATTAATCAGGTGCATTTATGCGTCAAGTCCCTCCAAATGGACCAGTCATTAACCACTTCGCGCCCATGCTGCTTTGATTTAATCGCAGAGTTGATGAAAAATTACTTCTTTGTTGTTGTTACCTTTTTCTACGAAATATTATTTCACTGTCACAAACTTACCCATTTATGCAAAAAAATATGAAAAAAATATTCCATAGATGGCGCTAAAGGAGTAATTTTTTTGTACAATGTTTTTATTTTCTTTTTTTGCTTGTTGCCACATGTGGCACCCTGGGCGTGAAGAGGTTAAGGTGATCGTCAAAACAGTGAACTAAGAGGTTGAATCGCCAGTTTCAAGAATTTCTCAAATCTTCGGATTCAGAGTATGATGAAGTTACATTCTATGCTGAGGTGAGATAGCTAACCCATGCTAAAATGTAAAAAAGCATGTTTAATTTGAAGTACGAAATACAATCTTTACAAGCAAGTTGAAATGTCTCCTAGAGTTTGAAGACAAAGGGTGGGTTTGCGACTTTGCGTTACTGGTTGATATAACTAGCCACCGAAAAGACGTTAATCCTCATCTACGACGGAATGATCAAATCATTAATGAGAAGCAAAATCTTATTTTCGTATTCCAAATGAAACTTGAGCTTTGGAAACAGCAAGAATAAAACAACTCCACTGACTTTCCTACGCTTTCCTACATTGTCAAAACAGCCAGACGCGAATGTTTCTCTGATATCTGACTGAAATCTTGAATTTAAAAACAGATTTCAAGATTTTAAAAACATCCTGAGCTTTTTTTCCTTTTTCCTGCATTTGCATTATCCTCATTATCAGGAATTTTACAAATGGAAAGTTTTGAAAGAAATAAATCAAGTTCGTTTAGAGGAGTTCAGCAAAATATATTTGGACAAACATGCTTTGTCGATGATATTTAGAAACATTTATGCGTTTGGACAGCTTTTAAGTCGGATGAAGCATGATTTAATCATAAGTGAAAACACGAATTATTGATGCATTGGAAAACTGTCTGCGTGTAACAATCTCAACCGAGATCGGCATCGATGCACTTAGTTCTGCCAAACAAAGTCAGGGGTCTTCTTTACATTTTTGTTAATTATCTAAGGAATTGTGATTCTCAGTTTTGTTTTATATACCTGAGAAAATTTTATTTTTCTCGTTTGCTGTGATTAACAAAGAAATCGCAGTGCGGCGTGACGGAGAATCCTAAAAAAGTTGGCCACCCATAGTTTACACGAAGGGGATCTATTAAAAACGATGAATATTTTTTAGGAAAACATAGTAATAATGGGTGTTTATTTGGGATGATGGTAATTTTGATTGAGACAGCTCCGACACCTGTTATCATCTGTCGACGTTGAGAGTTTATGTATATTCAGTAATGTTTACCATTGCATCATGCAAAGATTACCATTGGAGCAACGATTGAAAAACGTGCAAATTTATTGTGAAAATTGAATGCTGTTCGCGAAATTTACTAATCCCTGAAAACATTGTACGACCGACATTATCGTCCGTCTGAACAAATAATTCGGCGAACCATGGATCGATTTCACACCTCGAGGGACGAAAGAGTGCGTACTGAAGAAAATGTGGCCGTTGTTGAGCAAAGCATCGCTGAAGATTCAAACCCCTCGATTCAGCACCATGCGCAACAATTGGACGTTATGGAAACTTTTATGTAACGGTTAAGACCTTACAAGATCCAGCTGGTACAAGAATTGAAGCCGCCTGATCTTCTGTTTGGCGAAAAAATCAAATACAAGTTGATCCAAATTTTGTGTAGCGATGAGAGTTCAATAGCTATGTCAACAAACAAAATTATCGCATCTAGAGTGAAGGGAAACTGCAAGCAATTCTTCAAAAGCCAGAAACGTGCACTGTTTGATGTACTCTATGGGCCTATGTTATCGGACCGTACTCATAGAAATAGAGCAATTATAAGAGACTATTCTACTCCCCAATTGGGGTGGCATGAATGTGAAGAAAATGTGGATCCAACAGGACGGTATTACATCCCATGCAGCACGTGATACAATTAACTTATTGAGGGAAACTTTTCGTGATCAAGTTATTTCGCGAAACGGACCTGTTAGTTGACGATCACGATCCTGTGAGGATATGTAAAGTTTTTGGTGTATGCAGATAAACCAACGACTTTAAATCATTGGTATCTAACACTGTGCATGTTATTATCGAAATCCAATGGTGTAAAAATAATTGGGCCTCTAGGATACGCTATATTAGAGACAGTCAAACAGGGCCATTCCACATCAATTCACCCAAAACAAATTAAATGTCACCCACCACCTTAGTTATGAAGCTACACAAAATTATTTAACCCTTTGGGTCCCAGGGGTTGTTGAAAGCACATTATTGAAAAACGTCAAATACCGCAATAGCGCTTGTCTTTATCGATTGCGAAGAGGCCCGATAAAAAATCTCAACAGAGCGATCGCGCTGCTTGGGACTCAAAGGGTTAACCCCTTGACTGGGAAATTAATCAAGCTAGGTAGTGCTAATAAAGACCATTCAAAAGTAAAACGGCGAACATGGGATGATTTCTTCTTAATGCGGGTTATTACTACTTCGAAAATATTTGGAAGCGGCCGTCTACCGAAACGCCTACCTATCGCGCGCGCGACATTATCAAGTGATTGCCTGGCAAGGCACATTTAACTCATCACGAGCAACACACGTTATTCCCGGCCAAGGGGTTAAATACAACAATAAAGTCATTTTCAGCTTTGTTTTAATGTAAACAAATACAATCGTCTACAGTGCATCAACAGCTAAAGTCATTCGTGCGAGAAAATCAATTGATTAAGGAATGAGATTTTGAAATTCCTTGCATTTTGCAGAAGCATTATATAAATTTGGAGTGACTGCAAACTGCCCTTTCTAATAATAAATCCCAAAAAACATGCAAGAAGTTTAATTCCAAACCATAACTGACCCCAAAAAAATATCCATCAAAGCCATCAAAACTTTCCATGTTCCCATAGCAATTAGTAATTACACAATCATCATTGCATTAAACTCCAGCAATAACGTTACTTGGTATGCAGAGATAATCCAAGACTATTAATCCTCGTCTGGTTGCATCGAACATCTGTCGCCGTATAAATTTTCCTATTGTCGATTACGAATTTCTAATACACAAATGACATGTGATAAAAGCAGTGCTCACCAATAAATCATCGCCACCGTTCAAGAGTGCAACATTTTTTTTGAATAGCCTTCGAGAAGAGTAAAAGTATTCTAGGTACTACTCTAAGGTTACGGTACTCCTTCGCTCAACCATCAGTCATCTCAATAAAAGTTTCCAAGCCGTATTGGAGCACGTCTATAATCCATAATTTACGCTCCGCTGGACACTCCCGTATTTAACCAACTGGCTGATGGGTGATTTTTGCGGCGTTTAAACGAATCGCTCGAAAAACTAGTAATTGCGTCTGGAGCGGAAAATTGGACGTCCACGTTGGTGGCCCCGCAACGACAATGTAAGACCAGCACACTTACGGTTTTTCGTTTCTTCTCGTTCTTCTCATTCTACGGATTACGACACCGATAACAAATTACGTTAATAATAAGGAGAGTTAACAAACAGACGCTGGATGTCTTGCTGAGTCCGGGTTCACGTATCGATGTCTTTACAAATGGATATCGATACTAATACGGTCGATGGATATCATTAATAACGCGTATTTTTTTTTTGAAGGGCATGCTGCGCACATCATCCATCACGGCGAAGAAAGAATCACTACCGAGTTTGGAAAGTCGTTTCTGGTTAGATGTTAGATCCTGTGATTTCTTTATATTATAAAACTTGGGGGATTGCGATTTTGTAACTGTATATTCAGCCGTAATACGAGTGGTATGATTAGTACTGATGATATTTTGGAGTTGAAATTGAGCTGCAGATTCTACGAGTGCGTAACACGATTCGGTTTCAACGACTAAATATCATTGGTTATTAATCGTATCAAGAGTTATATTTAGTGATAGGATATAACGAATAAAATCTTGATGCAATATGTGAGATTGCAATGTTTCAATTCGTTTTGTAGTTTCTTGCAGCTGCCACTGCGACTGTTTATTACTCGCTATGTTCTTGTCATCGTATTTTTCACCGTTTTACTGATTTCTCTGTTAGAAACTGCATCTCAACGATTTGCTACGTCCATGTTGACGTTTAAAATTCTGACCACGACAAATTATCAGCGCTACTTTTGTTTTTTACCATCAGGGTGATACACATGCTGCTACGCATTTCCTTGCATCTGATTGGCTGAAAATACATTCTAGTATACTATGAATTGCATGCTCAGCACTGTCAGAGGCCCCGCCTACTATGGCATTTTTTTAACTATACTTTGATCAGTCCCTACTATGGTATTTATAAAAATATATTTTTAGATAATGAAAATTTTAGTGCTATTTTTCTTTCGCATCTAAAATTTACCAGAATTGGAAAATCCCCTTAAGTTGGTAACACTGGTAAAGATCATCAAGTAATTCGGGAGCGTTCGCGTACGTTTGCCGAATCTGTTGAGGCATGAACGCTTATCGAGAGCTGTGATACGTGTGAAGTGCAAACTACAAACTAATCTCTACACGTGGAGAATGAATTCGGACCGAAAAAGATGTCAGCATTCCTAGATGATCATATAAACAGTGTCACTTCAAGTTCTTGAAGAAGCAGCAGGTTTGCTAATTGTAACCTATCCGGGATTTTTCATTAAGAATATATTTCCATAATAATCGACATCGATACAGCACAGCAGAAATTAACCGTTTTCCATTTTGAGCACGTAGAATGCATGAAACTATTAAAATTTGAAGTGATGAGTTGCGTTTTATTAACGAGGAATTTAATTAATGTCGACAGCTGTGGAAAAGGAGAAAGTGAACGCCGACATTCACTTCGTGGAAATGAAGATGCTCCGGCGTGGTACGCACCTACAGATTTTTTTTTGTTGATTTTGACATATTTGGATGTTAGTGTAGGTTACGATAACTATTTTTTGGGGCGTTGCACAATTCTAACTCCATGTGCATGATGAAACCGAATCTCGATCTGTAATTGGAATCGGGTGTACGAAAAATAATTAGTTTCTCACGATTAATATTATGTCAGAAGTTTAATATTAGTTATTACAGATGTGAATATATATTTTTGTGTTTATTATTCCTTAATTGTATAATGATTATAGATTCAGCCATCCGCTAGCAAATATCAAACTGCTTAAGACGTTTGAGGTGTGTATTCATATATTTGCTTTGATTTTATTATACAGGGTGTATTTGAAATAACGAACAGGCATTTAAGGGCACATCCACAAAATATTTGTGAACCCATTTCCGTCAAAATTTATTCGAAAAAAAAATTTTGAATTTTCCTAATTTTTCGAAGATTTTTAAACATTTTGAGAACCGATGCATTTTCTCATTTAATTAGGTCTGCATGGAATGTGTGTTTGTTTATTTAAAATCCGTGATACGATTTCTTGCCTCCGAAATTTGAAGTGTTATCGCAACGTTTTTTTTTGTAAAAGATAAACAGTCCTCAAGTTCATTGATGCTTTAAGAGCACTCAGATATTTCCTACGCGCTTGTTGTAATTCGATATCTAAAGCCGATGCCGTTTAAAAATTAGATCACATTACCACTGCCCCCAAACATGTTGCGTATTTTCACTCATTAACTTTAATAATTAATTGCGGGCTTTTTGTTACAGTTATAAACAAAATAATTGCGAATATTGTTTAAAAGTAATATAATCTCTTTGTGGTCGCGAGCCTGTTCGTTATTTCAAATACACCCTGTATACTAGCCTGAGTACCTGTTTTCCAAACGGCAAAGTACAATCATTGTTATTTGTCATTTTTTTATTTAAGCTGTACCGTGAATGCCTTTTAGAAATATGATTTTATGCCTATAGTCATATTTGAATGAAATAATTGAATAAACACTCAGTTTATTCATGGACCACATCGAAAATTGTCTGCTAGATTGAAATTCCAACGCACGAATCTAAAATCTATTATTTACATTAACGAGCCTCATTTACAATGCATTTTACCAAACCTTCATATTTCCCAACTATTACTGAAGCATACCCATTTCCAAACCCGGTAAGTTTGTTAAATTGGAACGAAAACCGATGTTAGTGTAACTGCCTCTAACAAATCTGTATCCTTAAGTGGATACAGTGCAGCCAATTCTTCTGTTTTATTTACACGGACATTGACACCTCTGATAGAAATCACCACTTGGGCGGTATCTACCATATCTGTGCTTTCATCCAATGCTAAAATAGAAGATAAAATACCAATTCTGATTTTTCAAATTATCTGCAATATGTTTTCCAATGTCGTTTACTAATAGTTTGACGAGGCAGGTTTATTTTTGTGAAATTCTTTTTCTTTTATGGACACAGAATTTGGACCTTTTTCACAATCTGAATACAGCTTAGATTATTTTGCTAGTATTGTGGCTACATGCTTTTACATAGCATGAAACCGGTCTAGAAAATATCTGTTGTTTGCAGAATGTTTTTGGTCTGTTGAAATTGAAAAAAAATACCTTATAGGCCACCTGTCTTGGAAACTTTCCAATTCTTCAGTGACTCTTCTCTAAATTTTTATTTATATGATCCAGCTTCGCGGGTCTCAAGTTGATACCCTAAGGACAAGAAAATACAAATTTCAAAATCTCAACATACCAGCCGCGAGATATCACCATATTTAGGTTCTTCAATAGGCCCACGTCATGTAAAAAATGTCACCGTCTTGTTAGAGCCAAAATCGAATTTTCGGGAAAACAATCAAGAATTGCAAGATATAGTGGATATTTCGGCCGTAAGATGTCAGCCAAACATTATTTATGGACTTCTGAGGATCTTCTTAGGGTGTGTTAGATGTCATCATCATATATTTCTCTAAAGGTTTCCGTCGATCCTCTGACGGGTAATGTTGTCATCGCCCTGCTGGATTGAGAGTGATGAACTTCAAAGTTTGAAACTACTGAGAAGCGGCGAATTAGAGATTTTCAATTAATCCTAAGCCATTCCTTTCCAAATGTTTTGTTTTTTTGAATTATATACCTGGCGAAGCGTTGTGTACAATTTAACCGTTTGAGGTTCAAGCATCGCGATCGAGCTGATTTTTTGTCGGCGTTTTTCGACCATGTGTTTTCAACGTCTGGGATTCAGTTAAATTAGTCATAGACCAACCACTGATTAATATCTGTCAATAACAATGTATTAAAATGTACATATTGGCATATTTTCTAAATCTCGCCCTTTGAAGTCCCACAGTTTCCGCTAAGTTGCACTATCCACTCACTTCACTGTGCTCTGCTTGTCACTGCACTCTAAATTGGCTCTTAAAGTTCTTAGTTTTCTTAATAAGTTCAAGGAGCCACTTGCCGCGTGGTTAGACTGTGGGTATAACCTGGCTTCATGTTTGATCGTAACCCTTTCCAAAATATATGATCATAATTCTCAAAAATAAACTGCTGCGATGGACCGAAGCTATCGGTATTGGGTGATTGTTGACAAGCCAAAAAAACGAAAGTCAGCTTCTTCAAAATCCTTTACGTCTCAGCTATGTGCTTTGAGTTTCTATCAAACCATAATTGTAGACTGTACTTAAATCTTCTTCTCACTTCTCATAAGACAGGTAAGACATTCGCTTAGCGAAAAGGTGCTTAACGGGTCAATTCAATGAATAACTGATAACCATCTACGTTAATATTTTGTACTGTTCATAACCTGCGAACTTTATAAATAAATTTTCCCAGCACAGCCCAGTGCATTTGTTAGAATCTCAAAGAATAAATTCCTCAGCATTTTTTTTTCTACCATATTAATGTCAGGTCTATAATTGTCTTGTATATTACGTAGTAATGAATAATTACGCTAGTATTGTGCTTGCAAGGTGTCAAGCATTCTTTTCCGTAACAACATTTGGAATGATACATGGAGTATCAAGTATCTAATAAATATCCAAAAGAACCAACTCGTCCAAATTTTGTGCAGACAATCTGAAGAGAATGAGAAAACCATAGAAAACTTTTACCCAAAAAGAAATTCAAGACCACGTCAAGAGGGAAATGGAAAAAACGAAGAGTTTTTCGACCATGTTTTCCAATGCCTCCTGGGAAAAAGAGACTAATGAACGGGAGATGAAGTAAGTTTGTGTTAATTTTGATCTATGGGAAATGGATTTTCTCAAACAACCGATTGTTTGTAACTGGAAATTTACTTCTTACGAATATTAGCTTCTATTTCTAGAGCTCTTAGGGGTTACGCGTACGTGTTGGGGAACCAAATGATGAGTAGCTGATTCTCATCTATAAACATCTCTATTTCTCTCTTCACTCTAGGCCCGCAATCTTACTATTATAATTTGACGGCTCTTTCACAGATTTCACAGGCAGCTCAACTAGTTACCTTTGCTTTAAGGTGTTATTAATTAGTTAAAATGACGTATAGTAGCCCAACCAAGCAATGGCATTCAACAGTCAAGTTTGCCCCTAATGACTTGCAATTGCATCACACCCAGCGCTAAAATCTGTTACATTGTTACATATACATATACTGGGTGTTTCAGGCCACCCGTACGCCCCAAATATCTCGCGAAATACAAATCGGATTGACATACAAAAAAATACGTCTATTTTTTTTGAGCTCTATCATGTGGTGTGAAATTTTAACTTTGAAATCCTAAATAGGTACTCCTATTTTTTATAGCAGATTTAGCTTCTACTCTAAAATATATTAGGTTTTTATTCGAAACATTTTTTTCGATTAGCAAAAAAAATGTTTTTTTCATTATTTTTTTTAATTAAAAAAATCCTGTTTGTCGTTACAAACATTCATACTTTACCACAATAGAAAAGAATAGAATGGAATTGGATAATCAAATTGATTTTTATTCGTTTCTACGATTTTTTTTACAAATAATTTTTTTTTGCTTATTTCTGACATAAAATTACGAATTTAATAAATGTTTTTGCTGAATATCTGTCGCTCATCGAATTTTTTTTTCGGATAAAAACCTAATATTTTTTAGCATAGAATCCAAATCTGTAATAAAAAATAGGGGTTCCCATTTAAGATTTTAAAGTTACCCCCCTCCCCGACCCGGGGGAAAGGGGGCGGTTCACATTTCACACCACATGATAGTGCTCAAAATATTTGGACATATTTTTTTTATCTCAATCCGATTCGTATTTCAGGAGATATTTGGGGTGAACGGGTGGTCTGAAACACCCTATATACTGACCCAGAATTTGTTGAACGATTTTATTGAAATTTTCATAAAACGTCTATTTTCATGTAATGATTCAAATTTAAAAACAAAAGAACAAAAAGTTTAAAAGTTTTTTCAATAGTCAGTTGCTCCGCCACGATTTCTAATTTAGGCGGGGAGCATGATATCAATCAAGTGATCTATAGCTGCCTGTGGTATATCGCCCTTCTTGAATGCGTAGCTGGAGATGCAAGTTATCTGGAGGGTGTGGTAAATTACTCAGTCGCCTTCCGATCACATCCCATACATGTTCAAGGGGCGATAAATCCGGCGACCGAGCAGGCCATGGTAGGACGGCAATGTTAGCTTCTTCCAAAAGAACGTATTGTAGCCCTTGTCGTATGAGGGCACGCATTATCCTGTTGGAAAATGGGATTTTCCAGCTCCTGAAGATATAAAAGCGCAACGGGTTCTAGCACATTGGCGTTTAGGTTGCCGTTAATGAAGACCAAGGGTGATCTGCTACCATAACATATTGCACCCCTTGTGTGAGCGCTATGTTGCGTTCCACAAAAAATGATTTTTATGTTCTCCACGCATCCGTCTGACCCTCCTACGACCTTCGTGGGACCACAAGCAAAATCGGGACTCGTTAGTAAACACAATTTGATGCCATTCTTGCGCCCAATTCGCTCTTTCGTTGCTCCATTCTAGCCTGCGTAGACGGTGAAGTGGTGTAAGAGGAAGACATAAAAAATGGATGATATGAACGCAGCCCATAAGACCTTATCCGGCGATAAACAGATGACATTGACATTCTGGGTCCTACACCTCTCGTCTAATCATTGCAATTTATCGAGTTGTTGAAAATCTGTCTCTCATGGCCAAAAGTCTTAAGCGACGTTCTTCGCGATCTGTAGTCCTCCGTGGACGTCTAGATCCAGGGCGACGTTGTTGAATCCCTTCCTGGGACCATTTGGACCAACATCTCAATACCGTTGCTCTTCGCGAAAGTCCGGCCTCTCTCATGCCAATAATACGGCCACGTTCAAAATCCGTTAATTGGAAAAAATGTTGATGTTGACGTACTCTTGGCATTGTTCTCAAGTTCAGAAGGAAATTGTGAAAACAATTTTTAAAATTGACAGTTAATTACACACTGACTTGTTTTTCTTAAAATTTATTGTTACTTATAGCAAAGGAAAACACAAAAAAAACAAACTACTGGCTAGATTGTATTCAAATTTTAATCATCACTTGGTTTAATGAAAATAGACGTTTTATGAAAATCGTTCAACAAATTCTAGGTGTTGCAATTTTTATAGAAGCCAGTATATGTAGACAGATTGAAAAGTTAGTTTTATTTGACTATGTTCATGGAATCGTATATTATTAACTGCACCAACTAACAAATATCCAATCCTACATTTAATTAGGCCACGCCTACTGTGCGGCTTTCAGGACGCCCGGTGTGTTCCCGTGTAAAATCATAATTACCGCTTGGAAATTATCGAAACGCGCTCTTCTGCGAGCCGTAATGAAATTCGATTGCATAATATAGAGATTTTCTTCGGAGGCCATTAAACAACTTGCGTTATCCTCCGAATTAATTTCGACTTAACTGCCCCAGTCTTAATCAGCGAAACGCATAAACAACGAAACTGGTGATTTTTTCATGTCCATCCCGGCGACAGTGTACAAATCTCTTAATTTAATTGGGGGGACCCTCGCAAAATGAATATTGATCCGGGGGCCCACCCGGATCGGCGATTATTTATTTTCCTGTTGCGCCGCCGACGAGGAGGACGTTGCACCGTAAATTGCGGCGGGCTTATCTGATAGATTAAGTAATTAATGTTGGTCCGGACTCGTTTCGTGGCCCTCTTTTTGCGTCGTTAATGGGATCTTTATGGGGGTGACAATTTTCCGATTGTATATCTAATAAGCTGCATGATCGCGCCGTCTCACTCGACTAATTTCACCACTAAACCACTCGGCGGGACGTCGCGGAACGCGATTTGAAGATAGGACCGGTCGCATCGGTCAACAGATAACGATCCCGCGAGCGGACCGAGAAGACAAGGAATCCATGGGCGATGCGTAAGTTTCGAAGAAATAAAATACAAAAATGTTGCGAATGATTACTTTGAAACTGTAATTAGCATGAACGCACTATTAGCGCCTGGTTCTGGGCAACGGTTATGTCCGGTTTTATAATGTCTGGTTGCGGGGCGAACTACCTATGAAGGCATGCCCGACCAAAACGCGAACGTTTTACACTGGTGCGTTCGCGTCCACCGCCAGTTGGCCCGCAACCAGACATTATAAAACCAGGCATTAGTGTCGGATTTTTTAAATAGTAAAAAGTAATAGCGATCAAGCGATTCTTCTTCATCGGATAAGCCAATTTATACAAAATTTCAATAGGTGGTATGTTGCTGTTAAAATCTTTTTACACAAAGTTTTGTGTTATCCTCGATGTAACAATAATTTTAAGTCACTTAAAAACGGTCAATTACGAAGAGCTTGAACACCATTACACTTCAAGAGTTGTATCGAGCACTCACGACATGTAGCACAATGGCCATCTGAAAATTTTTTGAAGGGAAGCCGTAACTCATAAATATTCGTCAAGCTTCATATGAACATAATGTAAATATAGACAAGAAATCGGTCGCGAAGTGATGATTCATCTTCAATTCGGTGATATGGCTACGCGTAGATTTGTTATCGCATTCATTCTGCGCAAACTTTACCCCCAAACGCCTCGAGTGCTAGGTAATACTGTATGTATAATTTAAAAAAAGAACTTGCTTGTAATTTCTTCTTGTCTTGTGCATTCATTCACGACAGATTTTAAATAACAATCTTTTAGTAATTAGTAAAATGTTTAAAGCAGCGATTAACAGGGAAAACAGAGAAATAAAGGATGCCGATGAGGGCCGTCACGATCTCCAATGATGTTTGCTAGTGTTCATGAAAAATTCACATCTCACTTTTGTACTAATGGGCTTAATATAAATAATAAAAATGGTGATGTAGCCATCATGTGACTTTCTCCGATTTGATGGTATAAGTTATTTATATTTATACTTTCATGGTCTATTTTCACTTTAAATTATATTCTAAATGTACATCGAGCATTATGCAAAATCGGATGATACTGACGCTGACGTTTGAAACGTCAAAATTATAAAAGGTGAAAATGACAAATTATACTTCAAATTCTAGTCATCTTTATCGTCAGTCACAATTTTTTTTTTCCAGAAATTTTTGAAATCGCCTTCTATGTACAACTTATGTGTTTTATCTATTTATTTATTTATAATTTTAATCTACAACTGACTGTGATATTGTAATGTTATCGTAAATGTTAATATAATTTGTGTATTGTAATATTTTTAAGATTGTGTGATTTCAACGTGACATGTGTATGTCATTTCTGTCATCAAAAGCACTAATAAAGCTAATAATAATAATAATAAAAATTGAAAAATTTTCACGATCACAAATTGGCTCATAAAAATCAATCATTCTGGTTAAAAAATCTAAATCATAGGACAAAAAATCAAAAATTTTAACAAATTAATCGAAAATTTGGGCCAAAATAAAGAAAATTTAAATATTGTTTCTCCATCAGAACACCTACAGACCGGTTTCGACCTTTCAGCTCTCATCAGTGTAGTTAGTTGCTGATGAGGAAACGGAGATTAGTATTGGAATATAAGTATTCCAAACACCGTTAAATGTAGAAACGCCAAAGTGGCGAAATCTATTGCCTGAATGTTGTACTGAAAAAAAAGAAAATTTAGGCAGAAAAATCAGAAATGTGGATTAAAAAAATCTACAATACAGATATACAATATGGGCCAAAAAGAATCAAACATCTTGGTCTGAAAATGAAAAATGCAAATCAAAAAAATTTTAATTTCAAGTAAAAGAAAAATCATTTTCCATTTTCAGCCCCAAAATTAACTTAAAATAAGCTCACATAAGTTTCCGACTAAGGGCGGCCCCGTTGGTGTAGTGGATACAGGCGAGCGCTTGTGCCGGTTGCACCACGTGCTGTGTGGGTTCGAATCCCAGCCCTGGCGGAAGATTTTTCGGGGATCGAGAAGTATTCGGTCGGGTCCATGGTTATTGTATACGTCTGACATTATTCATTTATTAATTTGTTCATTTACTCATCCCAAAATTGAATACATAAATAATAATAACCTGGTCGTGACTGAATGGCTCATGCCTGTGTCAAAAAAAAAGTTTCCGACTAGAAATTCGAAAATAATTACCAAAACATGAAAAAAACGCACATACAAAGAAATAATTCCTGCTAAATCGTCTAAACTAAAGAGCAAAATATCAAAACCTTTGACCAAAAAACTCGATAATACCAGAAAAAACAAAATTCCCGTATATAAATCAATAATAAAGTTTAAAAAATATAAAATATTGAACAAAAAATAAAAAATAAAGAATAAGATCTAAAATCCAAAATCAAAAATTTTAACAAATAAATTAAAAAAAATAGATAAACATATAGGAAATTTAGGCCAAAGGATTAAAAATTTAGACCAAAGAAATTAAAATTTCAGGTAAAAATCCAAAGTATAGGCCAAAAAATCAAAAATCAACAACAACACAAAGTCGAAAATTTAGGCAAAAATCGAAAACTCGAGCCTAAAGATAAAAAGTGCGCACTAAATCTCGAAAATTTTAATAAACAAATCGGAAAATTTTGGCCAAAATAAATAATGTTTAGGCTAAAACACATGCCACAGATCTAAAGTACGGGCCAAAAATGAAGAATATTGGTTTAGAAATAAAAAATACAGACAAAAAATTAAAAGAAAAATAATTTACCATTTTTACCTTTCTAGCTCAAAATAAGTTTCCGACCAGAAACTCGAAAATAATGGCCATTTTTTTTATCAGGTTAATAAATCTAAAATCTAAATAAAATCTTACAACAAAAATTCGAAAATATAGACAATAAATAAACAATTCGCGTATAAAAACTAATTCAGGTAAAAAATCTAAAATCTTGAGCAAAATAAAAACAAATTTGAACAAAAATTCTGGAAAAATTAACAATGCGGACAAAAAATCGAATATTTTAAGGAACAAATCGGAATTTAGAAAAATTAAGAAAATTAAAATTAAACTAGGACAGAAAGACTTCAGATCGATAGCCCGAACAAACTAACACCCATATTTAATGCAATGTTATGGTTATTTCTACTGTATATACATATGCAGTCTGAATAAAGATGATTTGTGTGTGTAAAAATGAAAATTCCAAAATTCAAAATTTGGAACAAAAAAATTCCAAATACAGGCTTGTAATATTTACGGGGGTGGTTAAGAATATTCACTTTTCCGTTAACACTATTTATTGAGAATTCGCATATATTGATATGAGCTGTCCATCATATCAATCTGATGGTGTCTAATTGCGAACCGGAAAAGACTTGCTCATCAGAAAGTATTCTGGGAACACGCAAGGAGGCGCGAAACTAACATATTTAAACCACAAATAATATTCTAATACATTACAAGGGCAAAGATCTAAAATATAGTCCTAAATTTTTGGTCTAAAAATAAGCAATATTAACCAAAAAAAAATTTTTTTTAACAAATACATCGAAAATTTAGGTGAAACTAGCGAATATTTCGGCCAAAAGTCAAAAATTTTACCAAAAGAAATTTAAAATACAGGTCCAAAATCTAAAATAAATACCAAAAAAATCTAAAATTTATAGGCCACAAAATTAAAAAATCCAAGTTCAACAATAAATAATGCAGATAAAAGATTGAATAATCAAGTAAAAGAAAATCCATGTTTAGCACCACAAATTACTCCCAAAAATAACTCTACATTTCAAAATAATTTTCCGATTTGTTTTAAATTTAAAAACATTTTCAAATCGGATCATATTGACGTTTGAAACGTCGAAATTATAAAAGATGAAAATGACAGCTTAATACGTCTAATCATCTTTATCGCAGTTTACTCGAAAACTCGTATTAAAGGATCGGATGAAACTGACGTTTAAAACGTCAAAATTGTGACAGATGGAACTGACAAATTAAAACTTTACCGTCAGTTTCTCAAAAACTAAACATATAAATTAGATGTAACTGTTTTCGTTTCATAATTATAAACCAAAAATGAAAAAAATCAATACTTTTTTTTCTCGAATAAATATGATTTTATGAAAAATATTTTCAAATAAAAGATTTTCATTTTTTTGTTGTCTTCAATATTTGTTTAAATGTTTTTGTGATATTTGTCATATTTAAAAAAATATTGGAAAAAAACAAAAAAAAACCGTTAAGGTAAACATCCGCTTCCGTTGTACGAAATTTTACCAAAAGCTTTTCAGTTCTTCGGATTGTCAAATAAGACTTATGTTCAAAGTTTCATATCAATTGCTGTATTAGTTTTTGAGATACAGCTCGCACAGACAGACACACATACATTTTTTTCCAGAAATCTTTGAAATGACCTCAAAATGGATATTTCCGTAAAAAAAATATTTAAAACTTTTTCACGATCACAATAATTTCCCGTACTTCGTAACGGAAAAAATAAAAATGGTTGCGATAATTGATAATTAAACTGAATTGAAAAATGTAAATAATTATTTATTTAATCAACAATAATTTTCAATTCATCGTCGATTTAATTATTATTTTGGTACTGTATCATATAGCCTGAGGTGTTAATAGATTAATATTTAATTCGCTTGTTTAATAGTACAGTAGCCGTGACCTAAGAGATTGTAGACCACGCCTACTGTGCTATTTCTCATTGATTATACAATCGCTAGCAAGTCATAAACCACTAAACCTTACCCGCGATTATTCTGCATATAAAATATTACCAAAAAAAAAAATCAATACTACTTCGGCAACATTTATGTGCAATTGTATTATAATCTCGTAACAGTTGCCCGTATTGAGAATCGGTGCACGGAGGTGATTTGGGAGTCGATGCGTTTTTAAAAGGGCGCATTAAAGCGATTTTTTCGCGATAAGACCGCGTGTCCGGGTGGCTTTTTTTTATTTCTTCTGAACCAGCAGTTAAATTGTTTCGATTAAATGCGGCGAGTACCGTTCCTCGATCATTCGCTCGATCATTAATATTTATATAGATTAATTGAAATTTTAATTCTCGCTTGTGATTGCATGGCGATAAAATCACTTACTGAAATGTCGGTTTTTATTATTCAATTTAGTGTTTTTTCGTGTCTTATCAAATGGTTTGTATGTATCAGAGGAACCCACCAGTGGACCAGTATCTTTAGGTAAGAATGTTTTATTTTGAAAGAAAAATGTAATAATCTAAATTTCTACATCACAGAGAAAAATACCTAAAGGATAAGTACTGTTGTTTAAATCCTTCATACCGCAGTATTTACTATCAGCAGCTTCCGACACAGCGACAGCCAAATCATTCAGAATTTGCTCTTCGCCGCCTCTCCTGCGGTTTTCTTCCATACTCACATAGCTTCTTACTTTATAGACCCCTCTCAATTTGATGAAACTTCTTAGGATTTATTATTTCTAGACTTCATCCGAACTCGCTAGTTGTATATCTTTTTTTCTAGGTTTTGTTCCCATACGCATTTTGAGACTCGTTCGCAGTCATTGCAGATTGTAAGCAATCAGAATTGTTTTTGAGTATTATTTCTCATTATCGTTCATAGCCAATTTATTGATATTTATGTATCCGAGTTTTTGTGATGATGAAAACTCGTGAAGGTGACAAAATGACAGGTTGTCCGCCCTCGTACAAAAAGAGGCAGTCTGGAGGAGAAGATGAGCGCCGGTAATGACCATACGCAGTCGGGCCTAAATAATATAATAAAATGACGATACATTAAATTTCCATGGTGCATGTAATGAGTCGGTAATAGCCGAATAATCTCTTTATTATTTTTTTGCCGGACATAATACGGCCACAGCCGGGGGATATTTAGCCACCATAAACCGCGCAGTCACGTCGGTAAATGAAGGATGCACGCCACTGTCGGAGGAGGAACTTGGGGCGGCGGCGTATGTTATTACCGACCCCATTACCCGCAATGGCACATAAACAATGAGCACCGTAATTTCTCGTCTTAAACTCTCAAGATTGCTCGTTAGACAATAGGAGGGATGTTCCTACCTGTTCCCCCAAAAAGCTTCGCGTGAATCGACCTTCTCAAATTGCGTCATTAACGGCTTGGTTTCGACGAAAAGCGCGGCTTCTTTACGTACACCGAGCACGGCATGCACGAGGACGTACGAGTATTAATAACCGCCACAAACGTACTTTACCATCTTACTTAATACACTGATCTCTAAATTATAGCGCGAAGCCATGGGAACAAATCTGTTATAATTATCGTGATCTGTGCGCACCCCGCGCAGTCCCGCGGCCTTCTCCCGCGGAGTTTATTATATTTATAAATAAACCACTTGGTCGACATCTACGAGTCGCACCTGTTATTACAGCAAGCACCGGCGCCGTCATTATAAGCAATTCAATTAGATGATGTGTGTTTTATGGAGAACACTCATCTTCATTATATATGCACATTTTAATGGTTTACGGTTAAAAATAGATTAAGTATAATAGGCTTTATTACGCCACGCCTACTGTTTGGTTTCTTAAGTTCGCGATGCGCAGCAGTACGCTTTCAGTAGTATTATACGGTGTGTAATTAAGCAATTGATATGAAACTTTGATAAACCGAAGAACTGAAACGCTTTTGGTAAAATTAAGTATAGTACAATCGCGCAGAGGTGACTCATCGCTCCATGTTGCCTGAATTAAGTTTCTAGTAAACGTATGTCCGTAAAATAATTCGATTCAGTTTAGGCGGGAAATTTAAAAATTCTCGAGCGTGCAAATATTTTCCCGACGAAACTTTGCGAGTGCATTTTTCGGCAATCGTTAAGACAACTGGAAATATGTCATTAAATTTAACCTTTTTAATAATGAAATGGATACAATCAATTCTACTCCTAACTAAATCGAAATCGGAGACGGTCAAAACCAGATACAAGCACGTGAATTTTGAGGTTAGAATGAGAAAAGACATACGTTGCACTTAGCCCTTGAATTTACATATCGACATACGTTTCGTATTTAATTTCGTTTTTCTTAAGCATGCGAACGAGTATAGATATTTATCCAGACGCGATTATTAGATCGAAAAAGCATGAGTCACTGTCACCTCTGCGCGATTGTACCATACACCGGAAGTCGGTGTTTACCTTAACTGTTTTTTTATTTTTTTTTCAATAACTTTTTAAATACGAAAACTATCACAAAACCATTTAAACAACAAAGAAATGAAAATATTTTTCATAAAATCCTTTTTATTTGAGAAAAAAAAATTATTAATTTTTTCTTCATTTTTGGTTTATAATTATGAAACGATAACAGTTAAATTAAATTTATATACTGAATAGGTTTTTTTTCGATATCTCTTTAGTTTTTGAGTAAACTGAGAATTTGAATTATAATTTGTCATTTTTTTGTCTTTCAAAATTGTTAGTTTCATCCGATCCTTTAATACGAGTTTTCGAGTAAACTGCGCTAAAGATGATCAGACATATTAAGCTGCCATTTTCATTTTTTTTTTATAATTTCGACGTTTCAAACGTCAATATGATCCGATTTTAAAATGTTTTTAAATTTAAAATAAATCGGAAACAACTATAGAGTTAAAATCACTGAATAAAACACTTACTATGTTTTTTACCACAATTTATTTGCTGTATGTACAAATATTTCATATACATACATATCACGACTTAAGTTTCGACGTTTTACTGTCATTATCAAGTGAAACAATTAATGGAAGACGTTACATTTATATCGGTACGAAAAATAGGGTGAGGGAAACAAAATGGTTTACAGTGAACAGGTGCAAAAACATAATTAAGGGATTAAAGGATTTTGAAAAGCGGTGAGTACATTAGATCGGTCTGCTCGTTCAACAGATTAACGAGGGGATTATTGCTAAGTCTGAAAATTTCGGCGGATTCAAGGAAGTTAAGCTTTGTACCTTTTGTACAGTTGTGTAAAATTTTCATGTTTTGGATTTCGGGGAATGAATGTTTACATTCTAAAGAATGGTTAGAGAATGAACTGGAATTTTGATTTAATCTAAAGGCGCGGAAATGTTCAGAATATCTTTTTTCAAAACTACGACCGGTTTGTCCTACATATACACTATTGCATTCGGAACAAGAAATTTCGTAAACACCTGATTTCTTTAAGGGATTGATTTTATCTTTTGAATTGAATAATATGTTTGATAATTTGCAGCTAGGTTTAAACGCGATTTGATGGTTTTGTTTGCGGAGAATGTGAGCTATTTTTTCGGTAGTTTCACCATAATATGTTAGGGAAATGAATGGATCTTTGTTCGAATTTTCCTCTCTAGGATAAATGTGGGTCATTGTAATTTGATATCGTTTTTTGTTAATTAAATTTTGAATAAGTTTGACTGGATAACCATTACTTTTTGCAATGTCTAAAATTTTGTTCAGTTCTATGGCTTGATTGTTAGGAGATAATGGAATTGAAAAAGCTCGGTGTATCATTGAATGGTAAGCAGCTAATTTATGCGACATTGGGTGATTGGAGTTATATGGGATAGTGGAATTTACGTTGGTGGGTTTTCTATATATATCAAATTCAATTTTGTTATTATTATGGATCAATAGTGTATATGTAGGACAAACCGGTCGTAGTTTTGAAAAAAGATATTCTGAACATTTCCGCGCCTTTAGATTAAATCAAAATTCCAGTTCATTCTCTAACCATTCTTTAGAATGTAAACATTCATTCCCCGAAATCCAAAACATGAAAATTTTACACAACTGTACAAAAGGTACAAAGCTTAACTTCCTTGAATCCGCCGAAATTTTCAGACTTGGCAATAATCCCCTCGTTAATCTGTTGAACGAGCAGACCGATCTAATGTACTCACCGCTTTTCAAAATCCTTTAATCCCTTAATTATGTTTTTGCACCTGTTCACTGTAAACCATTTTGTTTCCCTCACCCTATTTTTCGTACCGATATAAATGTAACGTCTTCCATTAATTGTTTCACTTGATAATGACAGTAAAACGTCGAAACTTAAGTCGTGATATGTATGTATATGAAATATTTGTACATACAGCAAATAAATTGTGGTAAAAAACACAGTAAGTGTTTTATTCAGTGATTTTATAATGAATTACCACGTAGTAACGGTCACAACCATCACCATGATTAACTATAGAGTTATTTTTGGGACTAATTTGAGATGCTGAGGGCTAAACATGGATTTTCTTTATCTGCATTATTTATTGTTGAACTTGGTTTTTTTAATGTTTTGCCTATAAATTTTAAATTTTTTTGGCCTTTACTTTAGATTTTGGAGCCGTGTTTTCAATTTCTTTTTTTGGTAAAATTTTTGACTTTTGCCCCAAATATTCTCTATATTGACCTAAATTTTCGAAGTCTTTGTTAGATAGATAGATAGATATTTATTTATTTACGTTGCAACCAATATAATGTAATATACAAAGAATTATTTAACCTAAATATAACATTTAGCGGATGTACACGTCACAAAAATTAAAATAACAACAGACCAGAATGTTTGGACTACATTTTAGATCTTTGCCCTTATAATGTATTAGAATATTATTTTTGGTTTAAATATGTTGCCCGAAAACTTTTTGATTCGCAATTAGACACTATCAGATTGATATGAGCTGTCCAAGTGTGCGTATGCGAATTCTCAATAAATAGCGTCAACGGAAAAGTGAATCTTCTTAACTACCCCCGAAAATATTGCAAGCCTGTATTTTGAAATTTTTTGTTCCAAATTTTGAATTTTTTAATTTTCACTTTTAGACACACAAATAATCTTTATTCATATTTATTTATTCATTGCGTATGTAAATACAGTAGAAATAACCATAACATTACATTAAATATGGGCAGGGGCGGCTCGTTATACATATAGAGCCACGGAGCCATGGCACTACATGTACTTTAAAACTAAAAAATGTTTTGCAATTTAAAAAAATTGGAAAATTATTTTGAGCAATATAGTGATTTTTTAGACTAATTTACAATTTTCTTACTAAAATATTCGGCACTTTTTATGATATATACAATATCTTTATTTGCAGACAGTACAATATTAAACAAATATAATACATTTAAAATTTACAAAATTATTTCTGCTAAACGGCTATCGACCCGCGGTCTTTCAGCCTCTTTTTATGATTAAGCCCATATTTTCGATTTATTGGGTTGGCCTAAATATTCTTTATTTTGACCTAAATTGTTACAATTTTCGCATTTTTGATTTTTCCCGCCGAATTTTTAATTTTTAGATTTTTGACCTGTATTTTCAATTTTTGATATTTTGCCCTAACTATTCTTTATTTTGACCTAAATTTTGAATTAATTCTTAAATGTTTTGGTCCGCATTTTTGATTTGGCGGGACAAATTTTTAATTATAGTTCCAAATTTTTGAATTTTTTGGTTAAAATATCTATAACCTGAATATTTGATTTATGTGCGAGATTTTTTTTTCATTTTTTTTCCGGTATTTTCTAGTTTTGTTTTGCATTTATTATCTTTAGGGCCGAGATTTCATGTACCGTCTAAATTTTTGACTTTCTGAGCAACATGACAGGTTTTTTTTTTAAATCTTTTCATCTAAATTTTTCTTTATTTTGATCTAACTTTTCGATTTTATTGTTAAAATTTTCGATTTTTTGGTCTGCATTTTTGATTTTTCGTTTAGTCTACATTTATTATCAAGGCCCGAGTTTCGATGTTTTAAGATTTTTGGCCAACATTGTAGATTTTTATTTTTTGTATCTTTTGCTCTAAATTTTTATTAATTTTCTTTTATTTGTCTGTTAAAATTTTTCTTTTCTTGGCCCACCGTTTTTATTTTTAAGCCTGAATTTTAGATTTTTGGTCTATTTTTTATCCTGTATTTGTGTACCGCATATAAATCAATAATTCTTTATTTTGGCTTACATTTTTGATTGGTTTGTTGAAATTTTCGATATATCCGCATTTGCGATATTCCGTTTTGGTCAAAATTTTGGATTTTTTTTTCCTTCATTTTAGATTTTTTAACCGGAATTATTCATTTTTACGCAGAAATTTTTGATTTTTTTGCAGATTTTTTTGGGGGGTCAAAGTTTTTTATTTTTGTCCTTTATTTTAAATTTTGTCACCTACATTTTTTAATTTTTTGACCTGTATTTTCAAGGGTTTTGTCTTCATTTTAGGTTATTTATTTAATTTTATATTTTTTGTTTCTGGTCGGAAACTTATTTTGAGCTAGAATGGTAAAAATGGTAAATTATTTTTCTTTTAATTTTTTTTGTCTGTATTTTTAATTTCTAAACCAGTATTCTTCATTTTTGGCCCGTACTTTAGATCTTCGGCATGTATTTTCGATTTTTTGGCCTAAACATTATTTATTTTGGCCAAAATTGTTTGTTGAAATTTTCGAGTTTTTAGTCCGCACTTTTTATCTTTGGGCTCGAGTTTTCGATGTTTTGTGGAGGCCTTCACTACGTGATTTTGAATAATTCAAATAAAAACGAATAACTTTGTTGGTATCACTGTATTAACTCTTAGTGACTACAGTTTGGACAATTTTAGCTTGTGATTAGCACACAATGAATATTTACATTTACATTACGATTGTACACAGATTTTTATATTTACAACGCATTGAACAGGGAGGGGGGGGATATTAGGTCGGTATGGACATTGATGAGTCCGGATTACACTTAACCTTGAAGACTTCGATGGACTCGAGTAAATCCAATTTTAATCCCTTCTCGGTAAAATGGATCGCCTCGAGTACATCTTTTTCAAAGGAATGTTCATTTTCCCTAAAATGATTGATTCGCAAACGTAGATTTATTAGTAACATTTTTGTATGCACTGATATGTTCTTTTAGACGGTTGTTGAAATTGCGTTCAGACTGACCAATATATTCTCCTAGCCAACTTGCACATACCTATATATACCGGATTTTGACATTATTATTAACCTGAAAATGTAACCGGATCGCTTCACGTTTTTTCTTCAATAAGGCAAGAAGGATTTTAACGCCCATTATACATTGAATACAAACCCAGTGGGTCATCCTTAAGATCATCTATTTCTATGTACAATTTTAAAATTATTTCACATTAAATTTTTAAATTGTAAACTGTTAATGTTATTATTAAAGTGAAAAAGCTGGAAAACATTTTGTCAAGGACACACAGTACTAAACTTATCTTCCGTTACCAGATGAAACAAATTAGAGAATAACAAAATGTCAAACTGAATTATAAATTATACAAATTAAGTAAATAACCATCTGCAAACGCGTTTCGAAATTTCAATTTTAATGAACACGAAACAAAATTATTTCAGGAAAAGTAAATTTTCCCAGGGAGGTCGTCCGAATTCCGCGTTCGTTGTTAAAATAAACGCAACATAATTTTAGCTCCGCTTTGTTTAATCGGACCGCGGGATCCGTTTAACAGAAAATTACTAACATCAACATTTCAATTTGCGTAATTCGCCGGAATTACACTAATTTGAGCGTTTTTGTGCTCCGCAGACGACTTCACACGGCTCTCGAAAGTGTCTCATTGAGAAGATTACGATAATTCCAGATTAAGTACGAATAGAATGTTACGGCTGTGGTGAGTTGTATAGAGTGCAGCAAATAAAATATCTTCACGGAAAGGAGAAAATTAAAACGTGAAAAGAATGCTATTTCACGTATGCAATTAGTACAACATATTGAAACGCACTTTTTAGCGCTTGAGCGAAAGAATTTTCCACGCATGCGTACTAGATAGCATCAACAACGTCCTTAAGCTAGGTATGCGTACTTTCGCGCATGTTAGTATCACATCTGCCAAAAAGATTGGCCATATTCTAAGTTACAGCTATAAAAACTGAGAATTTTTTCTTGGTCACGTTAAAATTATCAATATTTGTGGCGAAAGACGCTCGCCACTAGGATGACTCACCACCAGCGGCACTCGCTACGCACGATCCTCCACCAAAGGAAAAGGGCCGCCCGCAACCTGAACAGAGGGCGCGCCCTACGCTCGCACGACGGTTTGGCCGCACGACCAGTGTTGCCAAGTCAGCGAAAAATCCGCTAGATCTGGCGGATTTTGAATTCGAATTGCGAAATAATTTTCGTTTTAGCGGCTGGCGAATTTTCTAACGGAATTGTATTGGATTGTTGAGAAAACTAGCGTAATTTAAAAAAAATCAAATTTAAACTTTATCTTCGAAACGTATATTTTACAAGATAAAAAGCAAAAACTTAAAACATTAATTTAAAAAAAAAATCACAAAACACATTTTCGAAAATTAAAGTTAGTTTTAAAGTGTGAATATTCTACAATATTTAAGGAACTCTTATCATATCAGAACTTATTTTCTTTTCGATTTTTGTTTTATTTAAGTGTTCACCAACTTAAAACATTAATTTTTAAAAATTCATAACTTACAGAAAAATTGACATTTTCAAAAATTTTGTTTTATTATAGAAGTCAGTTTTAAAGGAAGATACATTTGTTATTTATCCATATTACCGTTTTCTTTCTGAACGTATCTTTTGCATATTTACAGTTGTTCTACAACCTGTATGATTAAGTTTTTTTTTATATCTGTTATCACTCATATTTCTTATTTATTTATTGAAACTACTTATTTATATTATGTATATTGAACTATGTAAACCCATTATTACTGGCACACGAAAAAAATTAAATTACATAGATATATTTTTAAAAAAATGAGATTTTTTAGTCTTCAACTAGTTTTCCAAGTTTAAACTACTTGTGTAAAATTGTGTCTCTTAAAAAATGTTTGAAAAAATTCCCAATGCAAGCCGGTTATATCCTCCGGCATCCCTGAAAGTTTCAACTCTCTGATATAAATAGAAAACAATAAATCACTAAAAGAAGAAAAAACGAAAAACCGGATGACGCACTCTGGAAGGGTAGGGGGTGTTTTAAAAATTTTGAAAAAAATACAGATGAAGGATCGTCTTACCCCGCACCCCCCTGAAAGTTTCAACTCTCTGATATAAATAGAAAAAATAAATCACTAAAAGAAGAAAAACGAAAAACCGGGTGACGCGCTCTGGAAGGGTAGGGGGTGTTAGAAAATTTTGAAAAAAATTGAGAAGAAGGCTCGTCTTACCCCAAACTCCCCCTAAAAGTTTCAACTCTCCGATATGAATAGAAAAAAATACGTCCTCGAAAAAAAAAAGGAAAGAGAAAAATGTCCGGGGTAGGCCGAATAACGCGCTCTGGAGGGGCGGGGGGTGGTCGGAAGGTTCTGAAAAAATTAGGGATCACGGCTCGTCTCACCCCCCCGCTTACCCTGAAAGTTTCATCTCTTCGATTTCCATAGAAAAAAATACTTCTCCGAAAGTACGCCGAATAGTAAAAAAGGGGTCGTGGCCCGATTGGGGTAAAAATTCAAAAATCGGGCACCGAGCGTCCCTTTGAAATCGATTTTTGTTTCTAAAAAACAGGGCCGCCACCCTCCCGGTCGCCTATCGACTTCTGATCCGGCGCGTTTTGATGTTTTTTTTTTTTCGATTTTCAAAAATTCGCCCAGGGGGCGTACTTTAAACCCCACAACTTAAAATCTTAATTTTCAAAAATTCAACTTATGGAAAAAGTGACAAATTTTCAAATTTTAAAGTTAGTTTTAAAGAGAGATGTTTTGTGAATATAATTAAAAAATAGATTTTTTTATTCAAGTCTTCAACAACTTGAAATATTAATTTTCAAAAATTCATAACACGCAATTTCAAAACTTAAAGTGAATTTTAAAGGTACATGTATTATGACTGCATTGGAGTTTTTAAGGAATTCAATCATATCAGTATTTTCTATTTATTTTTTAACTTAATTTTTTTTTAATTATAACTAACGCAAAAATTGACATATTTTCAAAAATCGAAAGGCAGATGTTTTGTGAATGTACTAAAATTTTTGATAAATTCTATCATATCAATATTTTTTTTTTGTTCGAGAACTTAAAACCCAAAAATGAACACATTTTCAAAAATCAAAGTTAGTTTTAAAGGTAGTCAGTCGTTCTGTCGATTTATTAAAATATTTGAGGAACTCAATTTTGCTTTCGATTTTTGTTTTGTTTAAGTATCCGACAACTTAAAATATTAATTTATTTTCAAAAATTCACAAGCCGCGCAGAAATAGACTCATTTTCAAAAATCAAAATTATTTCTTGAGGTAAATACATAAGTTTTTAAAGAATTCAATCATATCGATGTCATTTTATTTTTTTATTTTTTCTTTGTTGAACGTTTTAATTGAACAAAAACATCGCAGAAAAAAATATAAAACATGCTGGCAAAATTCTATAAGAAATTTTATAAGAAATCATCCTCAATGGCCGAAGTATCGCTAATTAAAAATCAATTTGGGTTTTGTAAATTCAACAATTTTCAATAGAGATATGGAGTTTTGGAGATTTTCGGTTTAAATTTTTGAGCACTTGAATGAAAACGTCGCAGAAAAAAATATAAAACGCGAAGAAAAAATCCTTAAAAAAATATCCTCAATGGTTAAAATATCGTTTATTTACAGTCAATTTGGTTTTTATAAATTCAAATTTTTTTATAGAGATATGGATTTTTTAAATTTTAGTTATTTTTTTGAGCACTTGAATGAAAACATCGCAGAAAAAAATATAAAACGCGTAGAAAAGATTCCCTAAAAAAATATCCTCAATGTTCGCAGTATCGCTTATTCAAAATCAATTTGTTTTTTGTAAATTGAACAATTTCTAATAGAGATATGGATTTTTGAAAATTTTAGATTTATTTTTTGAACATTTGAATGAAAACATCAGAGAAAAAAATATAAAACGAGTAGAAAAAATTCCTTAAAAAAATATCCTCAATGGTCGAAATATCGTTTATTCAAAATCAATTTGGTTTTTATAAATTCAACAATTTTTAATGGAGATATGGATTTTTTTAAATTTTAGTTTTATTTTTGTGAGCACTTGAATGAAAACATCGCAGAAAAAATGTAAAACGCGCAGATAAAATTCCATAAAAATTATCCTCAATGGCTGAAGTATTGCTTATTCAAAATCAATTAGGTTTTTGTAAATTTAATGGAGGTATGGAGTTTTGAAAATTTTAATTTTATTTTTTTGAACACTTGAATGAAAACATCGCAGAAAAAAATATAAAAAGCGTAGAAAAAATTCCCTAAAAAAATATCCATGGTCGAAGTATCGCTTATTAAAAATCAATTTATGTTTTGTAAATTCAACAATTTTTAATGGAGATATGGATTTTTGAAAATTTTAGTTTTATTTTTTTGAACACTTGAATGAAAACATCGCAGAAAATAAAATATAAAACGCGTAGAAAAAATTCCTTAAAAAAATATCCTCAATGGTCGAAGTATCGCTTATTCAAAATCAATTTAGTTTTTGTACATTCAACATTTTTTTAATGGACATATGGATTATTGATAATTTTCGTTTTAATTTTTTGAGCACTTGGCCAAAAACATCGCAGAAAAAAATATAAAACATGCAGGCAAAATTCCATAATAAATCATCCTCAATTGTCGAAGTTAGTTAATTCAAAATCAATTTGTTTTTTGTAAATTCAACAATTTCTAATAGAGATATGGATTTTTGAAAATTTTAGTTTTATTTTTTTGAACATTTGAATGAAAACATCACAGAAAAAAATATAAAACGAGTAGAAAAAATTCCTTAAAAAAATATCCTCAATGGTCGAAATATCGTTTATTCAAAATCAATTTGGTTTTTATAAATTCAACAATTTTTAATGGAGATGTGGATTTTTAAAAATTTTAGTTTTATTTTTTTGAGCACTTAAATGAAAACATCGCAGAAAAAATGTAAAACGCGCAGATAAAATTCCATAAAAATTATCCTCAATGGCTGAAATATTGCTTATTCAAAATCAATTAGGTTTTTGTAAATTTAATGGAGATATGGAGTTTTGAAAATTTGAGTTTTATTTTTTTGAACACTTGAATGAAAACATCGCAGAAAAAATATAAAACGCGTAGAAAAAATTCCCTAAAAAAATATCCATGGTCGAAGTATCGCTTATTAAAAATCAATTTATGTTTTGTAAATTCAACAATTTTTAATGAAGATATGGATTTTTGAAAATTTTAGTTTTATTTTTTTGAACACTTGAATGAAAACATCGCAGAAAATAAAATATAAAACGCGTAGAAAAAATTCCTTAAAAAAATATCCTCAATGGTCGAAGTATCGCTTATTCAAAATCAATTTAGTTTTTGTACATTCAACATTTTTTTAATGGACATATGGATTATTGATAATTTTCGTTTTAATTTTTTGAGCACTTGGCCAAAAACATCGCAGAAAAAAATATAACACATGCAGGCAAAATTCCATAATAAATCATCCTCAATTGTCGAAGTTAGTTAATTCAAAATCAATTTGGACAACCACTTAAAAAATAATTTTTAAAAATTTATAACTCACGCAGAAATTGACACATTTTCAAAAATCAAAGTTTATCTTAAAGATAGATATCTCGTGAATATATTAAATATTTTGAGGAATTCCATCATATAAGCATTGATTTACTTCAGATTTTCGTTGTTTCGCTTGTTTGACAACTTAAAACAATAATTTTCAAAAATTCATAACTCACGAAGAAATTGGCACACTTAGTTAGTTTTAAAGGTAAATGTTTTGTAAAGATTTTAAAATTTTGAAGGAAATAATATTATATCAGTATTTATTTTTCAGATTTTTTTTAAGCCAAAATATTAGTTTTCGCAAATTCTGACTGGTTTTTAAAAATCAAAGTTAATTTTAAAGGTAAATGCATTATGATTGCATCAGAGTTTTTAAGGAATTCAATTATATCGATAAGATTTTCTTTTTCTAGTTTTTCCTTGTTCAAATATTCGACCACTTAAAAAATGTATAACTCAAAAATCAAAGTTTATGTTAAAGGTGGATCTTGTGAATGTATTAAAAATGTTGACGAATTCCATCATATAAGTATTTGCTTTCTCTAGATTTGTTCAACTGTTCGACAACTTACAAAAATTAATTTTCGAAAAATCATAACTCGGGGACAAATTGGCGAATATTCAAAAATTTAAGTTGGTTTTAAATGTAAAACTTTTGTCAAGATTTTAACATCGTTGTGGAGTTCTATTATATCACTATTTATTTTTTTTTTGTTTTTTTTTTTGTTTAAGCCAAAATATTACTTTTCACAAATTCATAACTCGCGCAAAAATTGACTCATTTTCATAAATCAAGGTTAATTTTGGAGGTAAACATATTATGATTGCATCAGAGTTTTTAAGGAATTCAATCATATCGATATGATTTGATTTTCTAAATTTTCTCTGTGGACGCGAACGCACCAGTGTAAAACGTTCACGATTAGGTCGGGCGCGTTCGCGTCCACCAGTAGTTCGTCCCGTAACCTATAATGTCTGGTTACCGGGTATAAGAAAGCTTTGGTCTTATAAATCGTTGGTTATTCCGAACCCAAAAAATATAACCACTGTACTTCTTTAGCCAAATGAATATAAATCAAGATATCGTTTACGTTTTCTAAAATAAAAATATTATACCTTTCCGCCCATCGAACTTTAAACTTTAACAAATGCGCAATTTGCTCGAAGAGCACTTCCTGGTCGTCATTATCGACTCGCCGTTGTCCTTTAAAACAAACGAACGACGATTAGTCGTGACGTGCTCCGATTTTTAACGTCGGATTTAGCATTTTTAGTGCTCGTTTTTTATGGGATTTATTTTATTAATCACCGCCACACGCAACTAAAGCAGCGCAATTAAATCAATTCCTCGGCGGCCTCGCCTCGCATTTTCCTTGACATTCTGCTGAGGAAACAAGAGATAAGTCAACTGTTGCGTGGAAAGCGGCCGATTTGAAAGAGATTCCGACCTCGAAACGGATTCCGAAAAATTCGCGCCCAATTGTAATAATAATAAATTGTTATCCTTCGTCTTGTAAGAGTTGCGAAAAAAATATATGAAAGGAAATTTTGAAAATGCAATGGATGAGATGTTTGACTAGTTTGCTTTTTGTTGTAATTTTGTTGAAAATATCTATTTTTTTTTTTAAATGGCGACGGTTACTAAGAGCAGTGGCGGCTCGTGAAACATGTTGATGGTAGATACAATAAACCCCCCCCCCCCCCCCCTTGAAGGAAGAGAGAAAGAGCGATTTATCTTCCTCGACCAAAATAAGTGTTTTAAGAATCAATTAAAAATTCTTGCTGAGCTTAAAACTACAGGTAGTGTCATGGCTCTTTGGCTCCTGTATTACTTACAATTGACTGCCATCGTTATCATACTTCAATTGTTTCTTTTTTTTTCGAGGATAATTCTTGAATGGACAACTAGATTTCGAAAAATGTTCAGGTTTGGTGTTGATAAAATAAAAAAAATTAAATTCGCCCTTCAGTTGTTTTACAATTGTTTGTCTTTCTCGGATAACCCTTGAACCAGCGGCGGCTCGAGGATGTTCAGCGAGGAGGCTGCGGAAGAAAATTTGACCAAAACAGCAGCGAAATATTTTCTTGCTCTGTAAGAGAAAGTAGTACAGCACGAGAGGCATCTCTGTCGTAGCCTCCTCTACAAAGCCACACGCGCCGCCGCTGTTGAACGAATGATGAATGAAGTCTAGTATTGTACTTGGCAAATAAGTTTAGATCAGACGAAAAACCTACATTAGACTTTTAATTATTTGATGTATATTTTCTAGATAAATTAATTTTATCCAAAAATAAACCCCATATTTAAATTAAAACCCATAAAATCAAACAATATAAAATTAAATAAATGACCTGAAATTAAAACAAAAACCCTTGAAAATACAGGTCAAAAAATTCAAAACTTAAAGTTGCAAAATCTAAAACAAAGGACAAAAACAAAAACTTAGACCAAAAAAAAACCGCCAAAAAAATTAAAAGAAACAATAATTCAGGTTAAAAAATCTCAAATGTATTTTTATTTTTAAACCAGGATTTTTGATTTTTTTGGCCGATATTTTAGATCGTCGGCTATTTTCTTCCATTTTTTCGATGTTTTCGCCAAAATATTTGATTTGTTTGTTGAAATTTTGGATTTTTTAGTCTCCATTTTTCATCTTCCGGCCCGAGTTTTCGATGTTTTGACTAAATTTATGCCAAAAGGTCGAAAACTCAGGCCCGAAAATAGAAAATGCAAACCAAGAAATCCAACATTTCAATAAACGACTCGAATATTTTGACCAAAGAAATCAAAAATTTTGAACAAAATACCCGAAGATTTAAAATATCGGCCAAAAATCAAAAATCCTGGTCTGAAAATAACTCTTTTTAGCTTAAAATAAGTTCCGACAGGAAATATGAAAATAATAACAAAAAAAAAATAAAAAAAACCTCACAATAAAATCATTAATTCAAGTTAAGAAAATCTAAAATATGGGACAAAAAATAAAAAATTAAGACCATAAATCTAAAATTCGTACCTAAAAATCAAAGTGGGGGACCAAAAAATTAAAATTTTTAATAAACAAATCGAAAATTTCAACAAACAAATCGAAAATTTAAGTCAACATAAAGAAACTCAAAAATTTCAACCGAAAAAATCCAAAATACAAAATATAGGCCAAAAATTTATAAATCTACGAAAAAATGCGGACAACAAAAATAAAAAGAAAAATGAAAATACAGAAGTCTTAATTATGGGCCAAAGATCAAGAATCCTGATCTAAGAATAAAACTGACGTTTAAAACGTCAAAATTATGAAAGATGGAAATATTATAGGTACTTCAAATTAAAAAAACTCAGTTTACTCAAAAACCAAAAAGATTTCGAAAAAACTTAGTCTTTATAAGTTGTTCATTTTAGGATTCTCTACAATTATTATTAACATAAATTTGCTGTAACTATTATCGTTTTATAATTATAAACCAAAAATTAGAAAAAAAATAATAATTTTTTTTCTCGAATAAAAATGATTTTATAAAAAATATTTTCAAGGAAAAGATATTCATTTCTTTGTTGTCTTCAATGTTTGTTTAAATATTTTTGTGATATTTTTCATATTTAGACACAATTTTTTTTCCAGAAATTGTTGAAATGGCATCTAGGGACTCCAAAAAGGATATTCCCGTAAAAAAAAATTTTGAAAAAAAAATCACGATCACAATACTTTCTCGTACTTCGTAACGGAGAAAGTAAAAAGGCAGACAAAAAAATCGAAAATTTAGGTGGAAGCAAAATAATTTACCATTTTCAGCCCCCAAAAATAAGTTTCTGACCAGAAATTTTAAAATAATAGCCAAAAAATACAAAAAATCGCACAATAAAATCATTCAAGTTGAAAAATCTAAAACATAGGACAAAAAATAAAAAAATTAGACCAAAAATCTAAAATTCAGGCCTAAAAATAAATATGATGGTTCAAGAAGATAAACATTTTAACAAACAAACAAACCAAACAAAATGATAATAATAATAATAATAATAATAAATAGTAATAATAATAATAAATGCGGACTAAAAAATCGAAAATTTCAGCAAACAAAACTCGAAAAAATTCTCGCATCAATAATTCAGGTTAAAATATGTAAGAAATGAAAAATTTGGAACTAAAATTAAAAATTCGGTCTGATAAATAAAAAATGCGGGCTAAACAGTCTAAAAATTAAAAATTCGCTCTGAAAAAACAAAAATCGAAAATTTAAACAATTATGTCAAAATAAGGATATTTAGGCCAAAAGATACAAATTTAGACCAAAAAATCTGAAATTTAAAAATGCAGACCAAAAAGGCGAAAATTTTAAGAATGAAAACGAAAATTTAGGTCAATGTAAAGAATATTTAGACCAAAAAAATCGAAAGAACGGGCTTGATAATAAAAAAATGTAGAATATTTTAGTAAGAAAATTATTTAAATCTATTACTCGAAATATTTTTTTTAATACCAAAACATTTTTTTTTATTTTAATTTTAATTGATCAAAAATGTGAAACTAATTTTAAAGAGAATTCAAATAAAACAATTCACTTGGTTAATATCACTCTCAATAGCGGCTCGTGGAACTTGTTGATGGTATAGAATACAATATACTCCCCGCCCCCGCCTCCTTTTTTAAAGAAAGAAAGAACAGTTAATCTTCATAGTCCAAGGTTATGTTTAGTTGTAAAGTAAAAGTTCATAATTGCAAACAGCCGAATTCAAACAAGCAGTCCACGTAACCTCACCATCAAACAATACACACGGAAAACGAAAAAGTGCGTTTTGTTATCCGCACAGTCCGTTGTTTTTTTTTTAACTATACTTCCCGATTAAACTTCCTCGTTACTAGTTTAGAAATCGACGCACTCATGTTGGAAGCTGACACCACTGTTTTTATTTCGATAATCAAATTAGGCAGTAGTCTAAAAGCTGTTTAATTTTATCAATAGTGCATGAGCAAAAAGACTGTAATGATCCAATTTAATTCATTGTGAAATGCGATAAATATGACTAACAAGTGCGCGCGTACGAAATGATCCAGAATTTATTTGGCACCAAATGCACGTTCAGTGAGCGACCCCTCCAACCGCGCGTCTCCCCTCGGTATCCTATATCCTAACGAAATGCCGTGCCACGTGGAAGCTGGCACCGTTAATGGCGCGCCGCGGCGTTGTGTTGGGAAACAACAGAATTGTGATTTTTCTCTATTTTTTAAAGTCATGCAGGCGTTGTTTAACATTGAAACTAGCGAAAAAGTGTTTTAAGAAACGAGCCGCCCCTGACTAGGAGGTAATCCATATTTAACACACAATAAAACATAGTAACAGTGGATTTCTCAAAGATGGTAATAAATATAACACCGGCATAAATTAACATAACACTGGTGGAAAAAAAATGAGAAACTTGAAATTCGTGAAATTTCGACCATTTTCAAACCGTCATTTTCAATCGAATTTGATGAATCTTTGAAGGCGAAAAACTGTGAAGTGTCTTCTTTTAAAGTCATGCATGCGAACTTAAGCGTAACCCCTTTTTCCCCTTCTAGCGCCCCTGTGAAAAAAAAAAGTTTTTTCTGGAAACCATATCCAACTTTGTCGATATTTACGGATTTTTTTTCTCAGTATATTTTTGGTTGTTTAAACGATCTTTCAAACGATAAACATAATGCGCAATTTGAGGTTAGAGACTGCGATTACATTACACATATTTTAATTAATATTTACTGTGTCACAATGTTTATTAACAAATTATTTTCTATTTCGATGTATTTTTATCTTAAATCCTCTTCTGAGGCTCCATTCCTAATTTAAACAATAACGATTCAAAAATGTATTTGTTGACTGATGGTGACAGACAATGGCGCATAAAGAACGTTTATACAGCTGAAATTATAATACGGGCTTACGAAAAACCTGGCTTAAATAAATGTTTGTGAAATCCACCGTTTGTGTTTTATTCTTTGTGATAAATTCGTAATATGTTAAAGAGTAAAAAAATGAGGAAGTTATATGATTTTATGATTAAATTTTGGGAACGAATTTTTATTCCGCAATTTTTCATAAACTAACGACCGGAGACGAATTAAGAAATCCTGATTACCGCGAGATGCATTTACGTGTGCCGTTTCTTTTCCGCCGGTAATGCCCTCGGCTGATGCGCGTCATTAATTCTTCGGCAAATTAGGATGCTCAATGATATACGGCCGCCATTGTGGTACCGTCATCCTAATAACACCACTCAGTCATCCTTGTAATTGGGCAACAATTCGCACAATGACTGAATTATTTGGGCTTTTCGGATTGCTGGAGTGCGCAGATGAATTAACCGACTGTGCAGAAAGCATGCAATGAATTCGCCACGCCTACTGTACCATTACGTTTAAACACGCCCACTGTTCAGATGGTAAACAATGAATTATCGGCTCTTGCTGTCTAAGGATGCTGACAAATAAATTGCGGAAAGTGTTTACTACCTTGTGTGTGCCTCATCAAAGTAAATTGAAATTATTTTTTTTTGTTCAATGGTTGGAGCTAATTCATATACTTTGCCGCTATTAGTCTATAGTGATTGGATTTGTTAGGTTCGTCATAAATGACCATACTTCTTCAGTACCAACTATACAGGGTATCCCACCGAAACCGCACGTTAAAAGTTTGTAGACTTCTAATTATTGTATTGTAATGAGATTTTCAGAATTTATGTAATCGAATGAACTCTTTTCAATGAAATGACTAATACCAACTTCCTTATTTTAAATTAATGGAATACTATATTTTTTCTTACAAATTTGAATTGTACATAAAATTTTGAAAATATTTTCATTGAAAAGAACACACTCGATTATAAAAACGCTGAAAATTTCAGTACAAAACATTAATTAGAAGTCCCTATACATTTAATATGCGGTTTCGGTGGGACACCCTGTATGTGCTGCTTAAGTTGACCGAATCATGGCTGTGAATCTGCATTAATGTTGCTACTAATTGTGCTAGATGTTTTGCAAATATTTGCAATATACAATTTTACTAGACTTGACTCGGTATTAATTATTTTATAATATCAGGATTTATGCAAATCAACAATATGCGTAAAGATAATAATCAAAAAGTGTGTATTTTACTTCAAGTCATACTTCCTCTTTATTTTTTCCTTTCTCCGTACGAAATAGGATAAAGTATTGTGATTGTGATTAGTAAGAATTCTAAGTTTAACGGAAATATTCATCATTTTGAGGTGAAATTGTTGAAAAATGTCTGTTTGATTGTCTAAAAACAACTAAATATTTTCAAATTAAATTTTATACATAAGATAGAAACGCCAAAATGGCGGAATCTATTGCCTGAATGCTGTACTGAACCAAATCCGGGTGGCTTTAACACCGACAAGATATGGACATTGCCAGCGTCGGCAAATATAACAATATTAATGTGAACAGTAAATATTGTTCGTAATCTCCGTTTCCCCATCAGCAACTAACCACACTGATGAGACCTAAAAGGTCGAAACCGGTCTGTAGGTGTTCTGATGGGGGAACAATATTTAATATTTATACATAAGCTTTTTTGATAATCGGTAGGAAAGAAAAGAAAAGCTTTTGGTAAAGTGGATCTTTCTTGTCATTTTTTGATATTTTGACTATGAAAATGAAATTTGAAAACTATGAAAAATATTAGAAAAACTTATTAAGAAATGTTTTAGGCAATAAAAATGTGGACATCTTTTATTAATAATAAAAAAATTTCATAAACTTTTTAATTTTTTAAAAGAAAAATTAGATGTAAATTTACAACGAAAATTGTAGAGAATGTCAAAATGAACAATGGAGAGTAAATTTTTTTTGAAATCTCACTAGTTTAAAAAAAAATTAACAAATATGAAATAAAAACTTATAATCTTTAAATCGGACACAGTAACGTAATGGCCACATCATTTTTCTTTATTTTTACAATAGGTATCTTTCGTTAATTTTAACTTATTCTAGACGGCAAAATTACCGTCGTAATTTGTGTAACAAGGCGCATACATTTTACCTTAACACTTTCGCTGCCGACGCGACGTTGCGGCCGGTCGTTACTCGAGAAGCCGTCACCAAAATGACACACAAGTTTTTGCCATCGGTACCAATCGACAACACCCGATGGCACAACGAAAGTGCCATGTGGCATCGAACGTGTTAATGCTTAAAAGTACACATTAATTAAATTTACGTCCCTTCTCAAGGACATTAGCCACCCGGGAAGGCTTCTTGCAAAGAATGCATTGAAATCCTGGCAGTGTGTACTGTGACCCCATCTTGCTGAAACCAACATTGTCCAGTTCCATTTCCTCGATAGGATGTAAAATGTTTGATGATAAAATCGTGAAATATGTACTTTACGCAATAATGACAATAGAAGCTTTCTTTATTTTGCATGGCTATCCATTCATTTAAAAAAGCGATAAAACTGTCGAATTTCACAAACATGGATTATTTATAAAATATTTTAAATAGTGTTAAAATTTTAGATTACTTTCCCTCAACAGTATCAAATAAAACATTTTTTTCTCCAAGATGTAATCCTTTTGTATGCAATTCAATTTGCACAATTTATTTCTCTGCCAATATAATTAGGCCAATTCTGTTCTTTATTTTGCTTGGCTATCTTTCAGTTTAATTAATTCGTTAAAAAATTATGATGTGGCCATCATGCTACTTTCTCCGACTTGATGGTATCATTTATATTTACGCTTTCATGGTTTATTTTCAATTTAAATCATATTTAATGAACGTTTTGTAGACTCGGATGAAACTGACGTTTAAAACGTCAAAATTATGAAAAAAGGAAAAATTATACTACAAATTCAAAAACTAATTTAGGGTATACATTCTAAACAGTAAATTTTCGATCGATTTTTAAAGTGCAAAACAACTCTTTCCGTTCCTAGTCTCCTGTTACAATTTAGGGTGGACATTCTGAACCGCAAATTTTCGATCGATTTTTGAAGTGAAAAACAACTCTTTTCATTCCTAGTCTCCTGTTACAAACTAACGAGATTTCGAAAAAAAAACTTAATCTTTAGAAGTTGTTCATTTTGGCATTCTTTATAATCATTATTAACATAAATTTGCTGTAACTATTATCGTTTCATAATTATAAACCAAAAATGAAAAATAAATAATAATTTTTTTATCGAATAAAAATGATTTTATGAAAAATATTTTCAAACCAAAGATGTTAATTTCTTTGTTGTCTTCAAGATTTGTTTAAATGCTTATTCGATATTTTTCATTTTTAAAAAAATATTGGAAAAAACAAAAAACGGTTAAGGTAAACACACACTTCCGGTGTATGAAATTTTACCAAAAGCTTTTCATTTCTTCGGATTATCAAATAAGACGTATGTTGAAAGTTTCATATCCATTGCTCTATTAGTTTTTGAGATACCGCACAAAGACACACAGCACACTCACACACAACAGACCATTTTTTTTTCAGAAATTGTTGAAATGGCATCTAGGGACCCCAAAACGGATATTTCCGTGAAAAAAAAATTTGAAAAAATTTTTACGATCACAATACTTTCTCGTACTTCGTAACGGAGAAAGTAAAAAGTGATCGAAACTATCGAGCTGCACGCACATAGATTGTTTCTGAAACATTTTAAATACTGTTAAAATTTTAGATTACTTTCCGTCGACAACATCAATTAAAACATGTTTTCTCCATGATGTAAGCGTTTTGTATGCAATCCAATTTGCACAATTTATGCATTCAAAAACGATTTTATTCCCAATTCTGGCTCATGTTGACGATAATTCTCTTAATTTAGAGCAAATATTAGAATAAACATGACTTTGAATTTCCAGAGTAACCAAATCAATCTGTTTACTTTTTTGGAGCATTTTCCGAAAACGAAAAATTTCGCGTCAAATGAAATGAAATAAATAAGAAAATAAGTATTAACAATTTGTTATCTTATCGGTTACAAAGTACGGGAAATTACTATGATTGCGAAAAAAAATTGAAAAACGTTTTTAACGGAAATATCGCTAGAGGCGGTTTAAACGATTTCTGGAAACAAAAAAATGTTTCTGTGTGTTTGTGTGCGTGTGTGTGTATGTCTGTCTGTGTGCGCTGTGTCTCAAAAACTAATACAGTAATTAACATGAAACATGAATTTTTGTTATTGGATAAAATTTTCTTAAATAATAATAATAAATATATTAACGGATATACCATTGGTTACAAAAGTTACATTAACTTGAAAAATGTTAATACAAAAAGAGAAATCACAATATAGAATAATTTTCTCGCCTCTGTTCAACTCGGTAGAAATAAGATGTTACTCTGTATTTACGTTACTTATAGTTTGATAATGATCATTGTTTGATCGAAACTGCAGTCACTAATAAATAAACAGTGTGATATTAACTAAGTAAAAATTAGTTTTATTTAATTAAAAATGTATCACGAAGTAAGTGCCGCCAACCGCAATCAGTTAGAATAATCGAACTTAAACTAATTATGATTAGGACAATACATAAATTGATGTGTGCGGACAAAATGTGAGTATGAGCTTAAAAAGAGTTTAAAATTTGGATGCAAGGAAATTGCGTTAGCAATGCGCACAAAACGGGATAAAATTCAACTTTTCTTGGAAAATGTTTTTTGATTAAACTTTTTTGGGTTATTTTTTTCTAAATTCAAATGTAAAATGTAAGTGGCCAAGATTTGATGATACCATAGGAAATCTCGGTTATTAGGAGGTATAGAAAAAAATGATGCCACATCCTCTAGCTCATTTTTGGAGACAAACCCAATGCCGAAAACAGAAATTATCTATCGTCTTTTGTTTCCAAGATACAGCCAAAAATTCAATATTTTCTCAAATATTTTTCTATCTCTTCTAATAACCGAGATTTCCTATAGTAACATCCTATTTGGGCCATCCTGTACATCTATACATTTTTTTCCTTACTTAAACTTTTTTTGGAGATGAACCTTCTTTTACTTCACCTTTTTTTATAGATATATTTTATACATATTTTTTTTCAATGAACTGTATATTTTTTTAAAATTTAATATATTTACGGAAAATCACCTTTCTACAAAATAATGTAATAATCTTTTACATATAAATAATATAAACATATAAACAGGTAAATGGAAAAGAAAATATTAACTCAAGTGGCATGTCGTAATATAAGAAACATAAACAAGGAACAGTAATCTCTTATATTTGTAGATTTTTCTTCAAATAACTATTTTTTATTGATTACATATCTTCAATTCAAACGCTGTATTATAGGTGAATTTGTTAATTCAACTCTTTTTACAGATGAAATTCATTTCGTTCAACTGTATTTTCATATACTACATCTACCCATAGATTAGACTTTTTTGACAACTTGAGTGACAGAAATCCCACTAGGTTGCCGAACAACTCTCGCCACAAAAAGTAGTACTTACGAAACGTTGCGGGAAATGTAAAAATTGTAATTATTACGAAAATCGCACACACATCGTTCTCTATGGCAGAAATTCGAAAAATAGTTAAAACTGCAGAACAATAACAAACTGTCAATAATGTGTCTGTTACCAACCTAACGTGCTGCAAAATTATATTTTTTTCATAGCCGTGTTGGTACTTTTCACTTTCCAGCGTTTGTCACTAAAGATATCAAAAAAGTCTAATCTATCGGTGGATATGGTATACATATTTGTTTTTAATCAACTGTTGATTGACAGATTTATTTCAATTCGATTTTGGTTTTATATATAAAAGTTTTCTAAATACAATTTTTTCTTTGTAGATATTTTTTTTAAATTGTAAGTTTCTTTTATAGTTTTATGGGTGATTTTCTTAATTCAACTATTTTTATAAATGAAATTGATTTCATTATACTGTATTTTTATACATTTTTTTTTTATAATTAACTGTTGATTTATAGATGATATTGATTTTAATTCATCTTTGGTTTTAAATACAAGATTTTTCTAATTTCTTTGTACATATTTTTTTTTTTAATTTGAAGTTTCTTTTATAGATGGTTTTTATTTTAAATTTCGCTTTTCTCTAGATGACATTTTGTAAAACTCAATTTTCTTATAGATGATTTTTTTAATTCAACTGAATTTTTAAATCAACTTGATTTATAGTTTTTTTTATCAACTCCTTTTTTTTTCTTTATAGATAATTATTTTTGTTTTCAACTTTCTTTTATGAATTAAATATTTTAAATTCAACTGTATTTTTATATATTAATTGATTTATAGATTTTTTGAATTCTAAATTTTCTTTTAAATTCAACTTTTTGGTTATAAGTTAGATGAAATTTGTTAATACTCAACTTTTCTTGGAGATGATTTTTTTTAATTCAACACTGTGTTAATAGGCACTTTTTTATGTATGTAGGGTGTTACAAATTCGATGCTCTAGCATTGCTATCTCGGTAACTATAAGAGATATAGAGCTAAATTAACGCAAAGTTGCACATTTTAATACTGAACAATTTGTTGAAAAGAAATTTAAAATATTACTTATTTTCTTAACCAAGAGCACTTATTTCCAGAAAATAATTTGATTTTTGAAATAAGACGTATCGTTAATTAGATACCAACGTCAACTTTATTTTTTTTAATATGGACCTGAATTTTTTATTTCATTTTTGAGTAGCTTTTCACCTCCCAAAACTAATGATGTATCAAGAAACTGCTCTTAGTTTAACAAAAAAATAATAATAAAGTCGAAAAAAAATAAAAACCAAAATAGACTTTTTCGGATTTTATCGAATATCTCTGGAAGTAGTTTATATTTTAAATTTCTTTTTAACAAATTATTCAGTATAACTTTTTTTATAAATTTAATTTATTAAATTTAACTGTTTTTCATAGATGAATCATTTTTGTTTATTTTTATTTTTTAATTTAACTGCATATTTAGATATTTTTATTTTAATGAAACTGTCCTTTTTGTAAATTACTTTATTGATTCAAATGTTTATAGAATTTTTGAAATTCATCTTATTTTTAATTTAAGGATATTTTTAAAATCCAATTATATTTTTATAAATATTTTTTTTTGTAGAGTAAGAGGGAGAGAATACATTTATTGAAACACTTACAAATGACCGCAACAGGCAATTGACCAGAGGTTTTCTTTTATAGTTTTAACTGTAATTTTATAGATAAAGAAAATGAAAATGTGTTAAATAAGGATTCTCCGCACAGAAAACGAGTAACGAGTAAGTATTGTTTTCAGGAATTGTTTCGAAAATTTTAAGATCCCCGAGACAAATCCGACCATTTTTGGAAAAAAAAACTGTACTGTAATTTTATAGATAAAAAAAAATTAAAATATGTATAGGGATTATATAATAAGGATTTTTTAATTCAACAGTTTTTTACTTTCTCCGTACAGAGAACTAGTAAAGTATTGTTTTCAGGATATTTATCGAATTAGACATTTTAAGATCACCGAGATAAACCCGATCATTTTTGAAAAAAAATCTGTCTAGCTGTAAAAAGCTAATATTTTTTTTAAATCAAACTTTATTTGAAAATCTGAAGAACTGAAAAGCTTTTGGTGAAATTTTGAAAACTGAAAGTAGTTACCTTATTGAAGAAACAAAATAATTGATTCAATAGTTTTTATTTATTTTTTAGTCTTCGCGGCACACCTTAAATAAAATATAAAAATAATTACATAAATCGATGTCAGTCCTTTTTAAGATCTCAATGCACACTTGAAACATATTGCGGTACACTAATGTGCCGCGGCACATCCTTTGAAGATATCTTCTGCTGATAAATGTGTTTTATAAACTCTTTGATTTGCGAGTAAAAATTAAAGATGAGAAATGTCTGATTGTGAGTTTTATTTTCTCTAATTTATAAATGATGAAATGATGGTAGATTAAATTTATATATACAGGGTGTTTCTAAATTGATGCGAAAGATTTTAAAGGGTGATTTTCAGCAAAAATTAAGGGAGGTCTTTAATTTTTCTTTTTGTTAAAAGTTACAGCCCACTAAAGTTAAGGAAAAAAACATATTTTTATTTCATATATCCACTATGGAAGAATTCAGAAGAATTAAATTTGGCAGATAACTGTTTCTAATAAAGTGGCCCTTTCTGACTATTTTTGTAACTCTAAAATGTTATAACCACGGGTTAAAAAAATCAACCCCTATAATAGTTCGCATCAGAACTTTTTAATGCGTCTAAATGTTTCATTTCAAAACTTGATTTAAATGGAGGGATTAAATCTGCTACTTTTTTGTCTTTTGACATTTTTTCTAAAATTGTTAGTTTGATCACAAAAAAATAAAATAATGCTCAGACCCATCTGACAATTTCATTGGTTATTTCTTAAGAAAAGTCAAGCAAACTATGATAGGGATTGATTTTTTCACTCTCTTGTAATAACATATTAGGGTTACAAAAATTGTCAAAAAGTGCCATTCTATTAGGAACAGTCCTGAAAAATTTCATTCTTGTAAATTCTTCCATAGTGGATATATGAAATAAAAACATTTTTTTCTGTAACTCGGAGAAGAACAAAAAAAAACATATGAAAGACTTCCCTTAAAATTTGCTGAAAAATCATCCTTTAAAAACTTTCACTAGTTGTTGAAAAAAAGTCGATAAATATCAGAAATATCGGAGAAAGTTACATGATGGCTACATCAATATGTTTTTATTTTTATTCATACTCGTATTATACCTCCGTCATGCAAACGAGTCATGCAACCAAAATAAAATAAAAAATGTGCCGCGGCAGACCCTTTGAGAAACACTGGTCTAAGGTACACTGAGATATAGTCTATAACTAACAGTTATCATAATTTAATCGTAGTCGCGCCTAGTATAGTACAATATTCGAAATTTTACACCATCACTTACTATAAGGCCACGCCTACTGTACTATAATGTTTGAATATTGACGCAGTCACGCTTACTGTATTATACTCATAGCAGTGTTCAGGGGTATGACAAGAGATATGGGAAACAGGGCATAAGAAATCGAGCTTTACGCCGCTAATATTGGATGGCGCCACAATAGAAATTCGAAGGATTTCTGTAAATTATGTTTGTTGCTAATACTAGACGGCGCTTTTCCGGAAAAATTTATCTACATGCCGTGTAATTCCCCGTATTACTTGAAACGTAGAATGTCAAACAGTGCGGAAATCGAGGGCAAATAAAACAATCAAACAATTACTTGTGTTAGCCTCAGCATAATATGTACAAAATATACCGGGTGACCCAGGGATCTGTAAAAGCCCCATAACTTGTTTGCTATTTGAGATATTTACTTCTAGTTTTCTTGAACTGGTACCCACACTTATTCTACATAATTTAAAAATATGTATGTTTTTGTACAGGGTGTCCCAATATACATAACAGAACAAAGTTATGTTTTTTTTAAATGGAACACCCTATATTTTATACTTTATTTTCAACCCTCTTGAGAGGCTGATAAAAATAATATAAGATAGTATGGGTCTATTATGGACGGTTGGTTAGGTTAGTTTAGGTTAGGTTAGGTTATTAAATTGTGTTGGAAATCATGGCACATGATATACACCTATCAAATTTACAATAGTATAAAATCATCCAATTAATAAATTAATCCAAAGACATGAAAATATCAGAGTTAATCGTATATTATAAACTTAAATATACTCTTATGAATATATGTTAAAATTGTAAAATATAATAATAAAAATTAAAAATTAAATCCCACCAGCATGAACACTAACCGACAATAATAATTACTTCAAATTCTGGAGAGTGGCAACTCATATAAGTTACTGCAATATTTAATTATTAAGTAGAATTGGTTTCCAATAAAGAATAATGTCAGTTTTACCTTGAATTTGTTTCTCTGTTTCTCATTTTTTAAGTGTACAGGAAGTCTATTGAATACTTTGATTCCCAAATAATAAGTACTCCTTTCAAATAGAGATGGCACCCAGAGGGCGTCCCTCTGTCGCGTCTGAATGCCCTCAATCTGGATTTTTTTTTCTAATTTAGAAGTTAGTCTGCCCGGGCTATCGACCTGAGGTCTTTCTGCGCTTTTCGTTATATTTATTCCATTTATATTTTTTCTTCTATGGCTATGTAGGTGTGCCGCAAAATTTCACTTTATTTAAAAATGTGCCACGAGAGTAAAAAAAAATATTAAGAAACACTGCATTATAGTATCTGAATATACATGCAGCCACGCCTACTGTACTCTAGTGTCTAAATACACTCACAGCCACGCCTACTGTACTCTAGTGTCTGAATACATTCGCAGCCACCCCTACAATTTCCAAATTTCAACGATTTCAAGCCAAGCCCTCTACTGTGCGCAATTACGGCAATTGTATAACAACTTCGGCGAGTTTTCGATTGCAAATCGGACCAATTTGCCTTCGCGATTACTAATCAGCCATATCTCGTCTCCGAGGTTCCACGCTCACCAGTCCCGCAGACGGCGATTAGGATTAACATAATTACGCTCGAATGTGCCAATTACATAAACGCCAAATGGAAAGTGAAGCGCAATGAAGAAGTGCTCCACATTATAAGCGTATACGGCTCGTCTGCACATCTAGACGAGCAAAACCGAACACGTAATTACGGTGCATCGACTTAGTATTCCTTGGTTTCGTTTTAATGTGAATGTGGAACACACTCGAGTAGTAAATAGTTACGTGGATGTTCATTGATTGAAAGTGCATTTACGCGAAACTGGACCTCATCATTGCTTACTACGAATTTGTATGTCTATTATGGTGAATGGACGATACTTTAAGTGTGACAAATGGGAATGATCTGCATAATGTTTTTGATGAGATAACTAAATCCTTTTTAAACTTGAATTCCACGTTATAATATCAGATTTTTTTTAATATTGGCATTTTTGTGAACACATTTTTCATATAAATTGTTTAAATACATATTGATCTATTGTAAAGTAATCCCACTTTTACTAATGATTTACTTTTATAAATTCCATACACCTATTAAAACATCAGTTATTTAGGTTTTTGGAATTAAATAACCACATATTTGTTATTGAATGACCAATATCTTTTAAAGTTTCATGGTGGGAATTATTGAGTCTTTTTAATCACTTTTATTTCTGAGGCGCGCGCTTAAGGTGAGTGTCTCGGTTCCTGTAAGTCTCACAAATAATTTTTATGAACAAATAGTGTCGAGAATGGTCACCTAGACTGAAAAAAAAACAAAAATACATTTTTAAAGAAATTAAATTTAATCGTTTTTCGGCATTTCCAGCCGATGTAAGAACGATCCACGTATAAAAAAATTTGCTTGTCTCGGTTCCTGTAAGTCTCACAAATAATTTTCATGAACAAATAGTGTTCAGAATGGTCTCCTAGACTTGAAAAAGGACAAAAACAAACCTTTGCAGAAAAATTAAATTTAATCGTTTTTCGGCATTTCCAGTCGATGTGAGTTCGATCCACGTAAATAGAAATTTTGCTTGAGCATTCCAAGAGCCGCTACTGAGAGTGATACTATCCAAGTAAATCTATTTGAATTATTCATAATGTATCGACTAAGTCCCAACAAAGTTAATAGTTTTATTTGAATTCTTTTTCAAATTAGTTTCACTTTTTTGAATAATTAAAGCGAAAATTAAAAAAAAATGTTTTACTATTAAAAAATAAATGGAAAATTATTTTGAATAATAGAGTGATTTTTGAGACTAATTTAAACCATTTTTTTACTACAATATTCTGCATTTTTACTATTAAGCCTGTGTTTTCGATTTTTTTATCAAATTTTTGATCATTTGGTCTAAATATTCTTTATTTTGACCTAAATTTTCGATTTAATTGTTAAAATTTTCGACAATTTGATCCGCATTTTTATTTTTTCCCGACGAATTTTTAAAATTTTGAGCTGTATTTTCGATATTTTTGGTCAAAATATTTTATATATAATAAATATCCTTCATTTTGACCTAAATTTGCAATTTAATTGTTTGAATTTTAGATTTTTGGCCCGCATTTTTTTTTATTTTCCCGCTTTATTTTTAATTTTTAGATTATTGACCTGTATTTTCGATTATTTGGGTCTAAATTTTTTATTTTTTTACCCAAATATTCTTTATTTTGACATAAATTTTCGATTTAATTTTTGTTTTTTTGGTCTGTTTCGGGCCGAATATTTAATTCTAGTTCCAAATTTTTGATTCCATTTTGGTTAAAATATCAATAACCTGAATTATTGATTTATAAGCGAGGTTTTTTTTATTTTTACAGTTATTTTCGAGTTTTGTTTATTGAAATTTTCGATTTTTATCTTAAGGCCCTAATTTTAGGCCAATATTACAGATTTTTATTTTATTTTTTAATCTTTTGACCTAAACTTTTTTTATTTTGACTTTTCAATTTTATTGTCAAAATTTTCGATTTTTTGGTCCGCATTTTTGATTTTTCGTTTAGTCTGCATTTATTATCTTTAGGTCCGAGTTTTCGATGTTTTATCTAAATTTTCGACTTTTTTCCCGACATTGTAGGTTCCTATTTTCTTTTATCTTTTGCCCTAATTTTTTCTTTCCTTGATCCATTATTTTTATTTTTAGGCCACAATTTTAGATTTTTGGTCTAAATTTTTTGTTCTATATTTAGATTTTTGCTCTATCTTTTCATCCTATATTTTAGATTTTTTATCTCGGACAATTGATTTCATTTATTTATTTTATTTATTTATTTATTTGTGTATTTATTTATTTATTTATCTCCCAACCGAACATAATCCATTTACAGGGAAATATTAAAATTACATATATCTAAAAATAAAACAATTCTAACTAAACTAATTACAAACTATTTTTAACTTTTATTTATCGGCTATTGTTTTGGAATTTCCGGTCAGAAATTTATTTTTGGCAACTGAAAATGGCAAATTACTTTGCTTCTACCTAAGTTTTCGAATTTTTGTCTGCGTTTTTTATTTTTAGATCAGGATTCTTGATTCTTTTGCCCATATTTTAGATTTTTGTGTTTTCGATTTTTTATTTTTTTTTTATTTTGACCAAAACATTGGATTGGTTTGTAGAAATTTTTGTTGTTTTTGTCTGCAATTTTTATCGTTACGCTCGTTTTCGACGTTTTGTCTAAATTTTTACCTTTTTGGGCTATACTATAGTTTTTAATTTTTTTGTCTAAATATTCTTTATTTTGACGAAAAAGTTCGATTGGTTTGTAAAAATTTTCGATTTTTTGTCTGCATTTTTATCTTTACGCCCGAGTTTGCGATGTTTTGTCTAAATTTTCACCTTTTTAGGCCCTACTATAGATTCAATTTTTGGTCTTTTTGGCCGAAATTGTCTTTATTTCGATTTGTTTGTAAAAATTTTAATTTTTTGGCCAACTACATTTTGGGTACGAATTTTAGATTTTTGGTCTTAATTTTTTATTTTTTGTTTTTTAAGATTTTAGATTTTCTTAACTTAAATTATTGATTTTATTGTACGAAGTTTTTTTACTTTCTCCGTTACGAAGGACGAAAAAGTATTGTGATCGTGATTTTTTTTCAAATTTTTTTTTACACAAATATCCGTTTTGGGGTCCCTAGATGCCATTTCAACAATTTCTGGAAAAAAAAATTGTGTGTGTGTGTCTGTGTGTGTGTGTCTGTGCGCGCTGTATCTCAAAAACTAATAGAGCAATTGATATGAAACTTTGAACATACGTCTTATTTGATAATCCGAAGAACTGAAAAGCTTTTGGTAAAATTTCGTACACCGGAAGTGAGTGTTTACCGTAACTGTTTTTTTGTTATTTGCCAATATTTTCTTAAATACGAAAAATATCACAAAAAAATTTAAACAAATATTGAAGACAATAAAGAAATGAGATTATTTTGTTTAAAAATATTTTTCATAAAATCATTGTTATTCGAGAAATTTTTTTTTTGTTTTCATTTTTGGTTTATAATTATGAAACGATAATAGTTACAGCAAATTTATGTGAATAATAATTGTAGAGAATGCCAAAATGAACAACTTATAACGAATAAATTTTTTTCGAAATCTCTTTAGTTTTGGAGTAAACTGAGTTTTTGAATTTGAAGTATAATTTTTCCATCTTTCATAATTTTGACGGTTTAAACGTCAGATTCATCCGAGTTTACAAACGTTCGATGATTTAAATTGAAAATAAACCACGAAAGCGTAAATATAAATGATACCATCAAGTCGGAGAAAGTAACATGATGGCCACATCACCATTTTTTATTTTTATTTTTGCTATTATTTTCGAATTTCTCGTTGGAAGAGTTATTTTTGGGGCTGAGAATCGCAAATTATGTTTCTTTTGCTTGTATTTTCAATTTTTTGGTCTGCACTTTTGTTTTTAAACCAGGATTTTTGATTTTTTGGCCAATATTTTAGATCTTCGGCTGTTTTGTTCCAAATTTTTTATTTTTTGGCCAAAAATTCAATTGGACTAGGAAGATAAATGGTTCTTTGTTTCTTTAAAAAAGGAGGGGATATTGTATAAGTGGCTCTACCATCAACATGTTCCACGAGCCGCCACTGCTACACCGTGTGTGCAAGTGAAAGATCTCTGGAAGTAAACTCGACCCTTTTTATGAAAACAAACCATTGATGTTCTCTAAATCAATTGTTTATTTTTAGGAAATAAATTTTGTAATTGATGGTATTGATTCATTGATGATGAATGTATTAGGCGAATTCAAAATTGGGAAAATGATTTTTAAATTTTCTCTCAGAGTATCGCCGATGAGTATTAAAGCCACGCCTACTGTACGTTCTCACATATAAACTACATTTTACTGTTAAAGTAAGAGAAGTAAATGTTTTAAATAAAGTATGCGTGTGGTCTCGGATCAGCGGGATTCTCCCGCCTAAAAGCGAATCAATTACAGTGCACTTTGTGTGTAATTGGCAACTGACTGAAGATTATAAATTAACCGAAACATCGCATTTGTTTTCGAAAGTAATCGACGAACGGTGTGGTGTGAGTGTGTGCGGCAGCTGGGCAAAATTTTATTGATCACCGCAATTTTCGAATGCAGAAGCATAAAAATCCACGCTCAATTAAATAAGTATGTGCGATTTATTTATAGAGGCGGCCGCACGGAGAGTAGACTTGTGGCCTTGAAGATCCGACTTCAATTTCCAATCAATTATTTATTTCTTGGGTCTTTGTTCGCCTTGTCGGGTGGATGTGGTCGTCTTAATATGCCGTGACATTACTTTTCGAATCCACGAAATTGCCACCTATTTTTTGTGTTGAGCGCGAAATGGGACCAATTGTGGAACCCGATTCCCAGGGTATACCTGTACAATATTGCACATGCAAATATTTCGTGTTTTGTATATAAATATATTTATATATAACCAAATTACTTCAAGAATAAGCTTTACTAACATTATATCTCTCCCCCTCTTGTTAGCGTAATATCTTAAATGTCATGATGGCCCTCACCCGTTCCCCTGTTGTATCCCAGTTAACTCATTTTAGATTAGATCAACTTAAAACAAATCTGTCGTGACTGAATGGCGAAAGTCTAAGCCAAAAAAAAAAGACTTCAAGAATAAAAAGTTCATCTTCTCTCGACTTCGAACGAACCAACAATGGTTCAAGGACCTGTGGCATAATTATTCAAATCGCGTTGTGACTCGATTCGCAAAACCAATTACCGCTCATCACCGGCCGGCTCAATTTAAATTTGCCACTAAATGACTGTATGTTCACAGAGTTGCTTTAACCTCACTTCCTTTTCCGACCGCTTTCCAAACAATTTTTCTTATTCTAGGTCCAATTGTGGATCCCGCAAGGTTCCCAGGGTTAGCATATAATTTAAATAATGCGCCACTTAAACGGTATGCAAACATTTTATTGTTTGTGTATGTAAGAGTTTCCATTTTTGCTCGCACGGCGTGAAGCGCTCATTGTACGGCCAAAATTTCGTTGCTGCGCCGTGAGGCAATTGAAAATTATACACTTGAATATAAATTACACGGTTGTGCGTCTTTAATTTTGAGGAATTAGAGTGATTTTATGACAATTCACGTTGTGCGGAACCGTGTAATTTACTTGGAACTGTGTTATTTCGTGCAGATGTACGGTTACGGGTTTTATGGTGGGGACACCTTCGAGGTTTATTAATTTATAAATTGTTCCGCTCGTTTTACCTCGCGTCTGTTTGGATAGGGCCCTCTGTTTGCCGTTTGGGCCCCGAGGTGGTTGAGGGTTGCGCCCGCTACCTGCTGAAGGTGGGTTTCGGTAGCGGGCCCCAGGGCCCTCACTTCTCACGCCACATTCATCATCATCGTCGAAATCACTCGACCTGAGGAAATGTTTCAATTTGTGAAAGCGTGATCTTTAAAAGTTCATTTATCATTACCCAAATATGATTCTTTCAACTCAATTATAATATGGTTTTTACTTAACTATTTCCGCCTTGGTTTTCGAAGCACTTAAGCATACATACGCCAGTAATATTCTGTTTTATAAAATAAAGTTGAGAATGTAGTTTCTAGCAAACCAAACAGTACACAGGGTATATATGAATTAATTGCTTAGTGGGGGATGGAAACTGACCTTTTGTTCTTGATTCATTTGAGTATCGGAAGATCAATTTCTTTGTTTAGTAGGATTTAATAATTCTTCTTTAGGCGCCGTGTCCTCCAAGATCAATGGCTATCAATAGCATAATTTTGATTTTAGCAGGTGCTAACCTGAATGATAACGCAATACTTAATCCTTACTTCACTGTAATTTTTTGAGTCATGGTGTTCGTCCTCCTATGATTTCCTTCGATCTCACTTTGAATGATGACGTGTAGTTTATACTCGCTTTTTCTTACTACGTGGTCCAAGTATACGAGGATTCTTGATAGTGTCGATGATTTCGAGTTTGCTGTTTAGGCAGAAGGTTCATTTGTGACCATGTCTATCAAATGCTTCCAGTACCTTAGCTATTGCTCAGTGAACGTCCACGCCTCTGCCGTATACTGAAGAGACAGTATCTGAGCAGTCACTTATATTAATGGTAGGTTACTATTAAATTAGCCGCTCAAGAAATCGAATATATTTTTATAAATGTAATGTAAGTATTTCTGCCTAGATAGGTTTTGGTTAAATTTGTATTATTAACAAACTTAGCAACATTTAACTTTAAACAAATAAAATGCAGAAACAATTAAGTAACAACAGTTACATTTGACATGTAAATACCCACATCTACGTAATGAAATAATTTGAAAGCAAAATCGTAATTATTAAAGAAACTTAGTGACAAATATTATTCATGTCACCTAATTTTATTTTATTTTCTAAGATGTCTCGGTAGCTTTCTGCAAATCGCTTACACTTTATCCGGTTTGCTTCCGCCCTTGCTATAAATAAGTCAATTGGTGTTTTAAAAGTAAAATGTCTTTTATCTTATTGTATCTATAGCCATTGTTAGTGGTTGTACTACTGTACCTCTTTCGTACAAAGGAAATGTCTAAAGGCAAAACAACACGTGGTTTTGCCAGTATACGTTCATATGCTTACGAAAATTTTATGAATATAAACAACACCAGATTAAGGTGCGTATCCACCGGCGCTCGCGAATAGCTCGCGATCACCCAATAACCTGTTCTTCGCCCAATGTTGTCGGGCTGTACGCGAACAGCTTTTTACCCTGTTCGTTTCGAGTTCGCCAAAAGTCCCGCCAGATGCCGGTAACTTTAAAGGGTATGTTCGCCGAACCTCAGTTAGGTGTAGAAGGTGAAAATGTTCGCATCAATTTTAAAACGAAAAATTCTGAAAAAAAATTATGCATAATCTAGACAACCTTCCGCGGAATATGAGAAGGCTATGCAAAAATCTGACAGTGACAGTTCAATGGTGCGCGATGTAAAATTTCCTGAAACACTGTTTTTACTTAAAGGAGGCGAAAAAATATCGTGTGTAACTCAGGCCTAAATGCTTTAGCAACCCTTCAAGCAGCGGGTTGCTAAAGCCTATTTTCGGCCCTTGATACACTATATACTATTCCTGATCTAAAATAAATAGAAAGATATTATGAAATTCCATTTCTGTAGTTACACTTGTATTTTCATTCTCATTCACTGTCGGGCAACGATTGTACAAGAATTGTCCAGAATTTTCTAATACTGTAGAATCCTCCAGTTATTTCTGAAACTGTCCTTGAAAGTATAAAAGGCGTGCGCGCGCGTATGTACGCTGATATGGTTTGATCAATGGATCATTGCCGAAGGCCGAGTTTTTCAGCCTTGGACGACATATGTACACACATGATTGCGACTAATTCAACTTACCGCAGCAAAATGTTATCGCAGCTAGGTTCAGCTATCTATGACGTGCACACAAAAATCCATTGATCAAAGTATAACAGCGGTTGAAAGTAGACGTGTTGCACCCAGCAGACACATTCTGCTACATTTGTGGGCAATTAATTGAGAGCCAAGAAATACGCATCTATTAAAATGAGTGAAACATACAAAGCGTACTTCGGTATGTCAGTCGGGGATCAGGATAAACCCTCATTTTATATGTGAGTACTGCAAAAAAAAGCTCTGGCAGGCTGGTACAGGGGAGAAAAGAGAGCCATAAAGTTTGCCGTCCCAGAATTTGGCGGAAACCAACTGACCACTCCACTAACTGCTTTTTTGCATAGTTGGCCCTTCGAAACGTAGTACTGGAAAGATCGCGCCTCCCATCATGTACCCAGATATTCCCTCACCAATTGCTCCGGTACTGCATTGTCCTGATTTTCCTATCCCCAACGCTCCCGAAAGAGACCAGGTATCTTCAGTCTGAAGCGAAGCGGATACTGCAGATTCAGCTTACACGCAACGCCCTTAGGCTGCGGGCGGCAATGTGTCCTGTGGCCCTTCGCATCATCAGGGGTACAGGACCGTTTCAATGGATGCAGTGGAAGTCCTTGCGGCCACTCCTCCACCGGACCTTATAATCACCTCGAGGAGTGACATCTACTGGGGGATGAGAAACGACACTCCAAAGAACGAGGTACGCAGGGACGCCCAGGCTCGCCTCGAAGCTGCCTGGCAGCTTAGATGGACCCAGGCGACCAAGGGGCAGTGGACAAGGCAGCTCATCCCGAATATTCAGGGATGGCTTGGTAGAGGGCACGGGGAAGTCACGTATTTCCTGTGTCAGATTCTGACGGGCCATGGCTGCTTCTCGAGCTACCTCTGTAGAATCGGGAAGAGAAAAGACACGGGCTGCATCCTATGCCCTTCCGCATGCGACGACGCCGAACACACCCTCCAATGGTGCCCAGGCTGGCAGGGGGAACGCCTGCGGCTGGCCACGGCCATAGGCATAAGGCTATCCGTCGAGGCCCTGGTGCCAGCCATGCTCCGTACGGCTGACAACTGGGTGGCAGTGACTCTATTCGCGGAGGCAGTCCTGACAAGGAAGGGGGAATAAATAATTAATTATGATAAAAGCCCCTTTAATTTTTTGTATTTCATTCATTCATTTAATCAAAGATAAGCACATTTTAACTCATAGGCGAATTCGATTAATTTCTTTTTCTATTATAAAATGTACTGTTTTTTTCATTAATTTAGGTTCATAAAATATGTGATTCCTGAACCCTTTAAGAAGCTCCAAAAAAAGTGCCATAACGGTTCATATTTTCACGATGTTGCGTGAAAAAAATTGCCGCAGCGGTTAATTGTTTTAACGCAACTATAAAATGGTTTGCGCAAAGTGCATGTTAGAGTATTATAGAGCAATCGGTACGTGTGGGGGTAAAGTTTGTGCAGAGTGAGAAAAAATTCTCAAATCTCCGGAGCAAATTAAATTTAAGATGGTCACTGCGCAACACGCCGCGAGTGCTTAGTATAACTCTAAGGGCTTGTTCACACCAAAAGCAACCGGCGACTGCAATGCAATTGCAACGCAACAGCAACGCGACGCAGCGCTAATGTTTAATACACGTGTTCCCACGTATTGAAGGCGACTCAACTGCAACGCAACTAGTTACTAACTGGTTGCCGGCAGTGCTGCATACCGCGTCGCCGTCGCCAGTTGGGATCTACAGTTGCCAAAAACTGATGTATCATGTCGGACGAGACAGCAAAATCTTTCGATTTTGTGGGTCAATGACTATTTGTGCGGTTTTTGCGAAAATGTTATCTCGAAGGTCACGATGTAGCGTAAACTGATTTCCTTTGAGAAAATCCGTAGGAAGAAGTCTGGAGGCGTTATATCACAAGACCTACGTAGACCAGTTAATGTTTTCTTTTCGTAAAATTATTCGGTCTTGAAGTATTTCCCTCAAAATATCGAGTGTTTCATTAGCTGCAGGTGAAGTGGCACCATCCTGTTGAAATCACATATACTGAACATCTATACCATCCAGTTTGTCCAAAAAAAAAAGTCCTGAAAAGAAAGTTGTTAAAAAGTCCCATAAATAAAGTCCTGAAATACATTCCTAAAAAAAATTCCTGAAATAATGTTTCCTTCAAAAATTCATTTTACAAATTCCTTAAACAAAAAAATCCCCAAAAGTTCTGGAAAAAACGTCCCACTAAAAAGTTCTGAAAAAACGGCCTGACAAATAGTCCAGAAAAAAAGATCTTGGAAAGGGCCTGAAAAAGTCTTTTAAAATAAACCGAAGCGAAGAACTAAAAGAAAAGTCTTGAATAAATATTTTGAATAAATGTCTTGAATAAATGTCTTAGATAAATATGTTGAAAGAAATGCTTGAAACAAAGATCCTTAAAAACGCATTGAAGAAAGAAGTCCTGTAAAATAATCCTGATGAAGTGTCCCGAAAAATATCCTAAAAAAATAGTCGAAAAAATGTTCTGAAAAAACATAATCTCCAAGATAAAGTCTTGAAAATAATTCCTGCAAAAACAAGTCCTGAAAATTGTCTTGAAAAAAAATCTTGAAAGAAATTCCTGAAACAACGATCCTTGAAAAAATCTCGAAGAAAGGATTCCTGTAAGACATTCCTGGTAAAGAGTCCTGAAAAAATTTTCTGAAAGAAAAATTCCCGAAAAGTATCCTGAAAATAAACAAGTCTTAAAGATAGTCTTGAAAAAAAATTCTGAACAAAATTGTCCCGAAAAAATCCCAGAAGCAGTTTTGAAAAAGTCCTGAAAAATAAGTTCTGAAAAAAAGTCTTGAAAAATAGTTTTAAACAAAGATTTTCATTTCTTTGTTTTATCTTTAACTGTCAGTACCTGAAAACGTACAATGAACCTTATCGCCTAATGAATTTCGTTATACAGGATGTCCCAACTGTCTGTCCACGGAGGATTGTGCCCACACTAAAAGCTTAAAAAAAATCTGTTGCTAGATTATGATAGATATCGTGTCTGAGTGCATGTTCTAAAAATATTTTCATATATACAGGGTGTTCCATTTTTCACTTATACGCTAAAGTTTTTTTTAAATGTAACACCAAGTACTTCGAAAGCAACAAATTGGTACTAAGAACGTCAATTATTTAGTTATTTAGTCTTTTGTATGAAAACAGACCCAAGTTTAAAGAGTCACATCTTGAGAGAGTGAGGGTGAATGTCGCTGGCTCTGGAGATGAGTCGTTCTGGAAATGCCTCCCGTATGCCGACTATCGAAACTCGTGCCGATTGTGCAGTAGCACCATCCTGATGAAACCACACTCGCATGACGGAAGCGCCAAAATTCCACGGCCTGATATAGATCCAGGTATCGTAGCGGGTTAACACATTGCTTTTCGTTTTAGTACTCTTTAGAAAAAAAAAATTGATTTTATGTCTTAGAACGACAGTTTTTCATCACGATGTTGGAAGTCACGAAGTTTGAGTATCGTGCTGTTATCAAATTTCTTACTCGAGAAGGTATTTCTTCTTATCTTCTCAAAGCATCAAAGATCGACTGTATATCCCAGTGGCGCGTGCTTGTGGCCACCGGCCTCATTCCAGCCTCTTTGAAGGGAACTTTGGCTCACACATGTTGGTTTCTAATGTGAAGGACTGGGGAGAACATTGACATGGTGGTGGTATGATTTTCGTAATCGAAAATACATTATTAGCGACTGCCTATAAAGGCAATTAAAAAACAAGCAGGCTACGCCTCAGTCCTCCAGAGTATACAATTCACTGCTGGTATACCCCATAAAATTCCTCGTCTTATTCTGTGGTAAAAGATTTGTCAAAACGGTTTAGAATGGGAAATCTTCGAAAGATGATGCAAGAACAGGAAGGGCGGTCGAAGTGGTGACGGAGGACAAGATTGTCTTAGTTGGGGATCTTGTACTAAACGATAGACGCTTAAAGGTGAAAGAGATATAAAAAATGTTGATGGTTTCAGATACTAGCATTCTCCCAATCCTCCACGATCATTTAGACATCACTAAAGTTAGTGCAATGTGTGTCTCCAAACATCTCTTAGCAGTTCAGCGCCAGCGTCGTGTTGAATATGCTCGAACCTTTTTGGAGCTCTGTGGAAAAACCCATATTGGCAATTGTCACGGGCAGTGGCGGCTCGTGTAACATGTTGATGGTAGAGCCACTTATACAATTAACCTCCTTCCTTTTTTTTGAAGAAAGAAAGAACGATTTATCTTCCTAGATCAAAGTAACTGGCGCAAAGTGTTTTGAGAATGAATTAAATTTTTTTACTGAGCATGAAACCACGGGCAGTGCCATGGCTCATTAGCTCTGTATAACGAGCCGGCCCTTGGTCACAGGGGATGAAACTACGGTTATTTAGTATGATCCATTATTCAAAGAGAGGCTATGGAATGGAGGCGAAAAAGAGAAGCACCGCCAAGTCTGCAAGTCGACAAAAAGCTGATAGCAACGACTTTTTAGGATTGTGAGGGCATTCTTCTCTTAAACTTTAAAGAACGCAACACCTCAGTCAACGGGGCATATTATGCAGTACACCTGCACAAATTACGACAAAATATTTGGGAGAAGAGACCAGAGGCGTGCGTTTGCTGTACGATAATGCATCTGTGCACACTGCTGGAATTACGCAATTCGTGATAGATTCGGTTGCGTTGAAGTTCTGTTACCACCTGAAAATTGTGTTTCCATCTAAAATAGGTCTGTGGTTCATATTATTGAACTTTATGTCGAGGTCGCGTTACGTCTTTATCACCTACTCACCGTTTACGAATGCCCAAGGCATGAAAACTAAAAATGCTAACGAGCATAACCAGCCCTCCACTAGCCCTCTACAAACCACCTGTCGCCTGTAGGAGTCAAATGAAAAACATGCGATTCTCATGATGGACTCTGTACAATAATATACCGGGTAGTAAGCAAATTTCCCTCGCAAAAATAGTTGGTGGCAACAAAATTCCATATAGCCAGCAATTTTGGGTTAATAATTCAGTTTTAATTGTAGATGCTGTTTCCTTTGTAAAAAGAAGGTAAAATATACTGTTGTCAGTAAATGGAACGGTTTTACTCCTAATAAAAGCATTTGAATTAAAATAATGATATTATATTTTTCATATTACCCCCTCTATACCCCAAATAGTCTGCTCACAACTTATTATGGTTAAACTAACAATCATTTTGCGCGGGAATTTTGAAGGACGAACACATAATATCGATCATCCAGTATGTTATGCTCCTTTCAATTTCCCCTGTACCGTCCTACAAAGTACGTATCTTGATAACTAAAACACTATGTTTCGATAGTATTGCTAAATCTCAGAACTCGTCCATTAGATTGATTGCATAAATGGACTTTTAAAGACCTAAGCTATGTCGCGTGTCCAGGGCGTTAAACTAGGCGTTAATCGCGCTAATTATCGTAATTAATAATGCAAACTGCTACGTATGTGATATCGTAATTATCACGAATAGATAGCCGATTAGATTAGGTGCTTATAATTGGGCCCGAGAGGTAAGCTCGCGTTGTGGGAAAAAAAAAGAGGCGCTGACCATTTAATGCCCGTATAATGGTGGAGTTTATTGCGTGGCCTACGGTGATCGCTTGAAAGGAGTTACGCACATCCAATCAAGTTAAAGTACCTTTAATGTAATACATTGTGGGCCAAGACGCTCAAGGGCACTTTATGCTCGGCTAAGTACACCTCGCGCCGGCTACTAGACTTGAGCTACCAGACTTGAGTTACCTGCGCGAGCGCGGCGCCCTCGGCCATCATAAATTTACATCGTACAATGCGATTTGATAAGGAACGAGCGCTAAACTAATATTCAATTTCGAGCCAGCTCCCGCGGCCCGTCGTGTCATTAATTTTAAATTTGGAGCTGACGCTCTCTTCCAGTGTTCTAGTCTGTGATTAATGTCTTTATAGATATCTTTGGAATCTTTAAAATTTAATGCAGCTATTAACGATCCTTCCTGGATGGTTAGTTACGACACCGGCGGTGATGTAAAAACCATTTGATTCAGCACTAACTGCATATTCTATAGGCCACGCCCACCGTGCGGTTTCTCATATTTCCGTGTGAATAGCGCCCAGTGATAAAATGCCCACGAATTATTGCTATACCCGCCTTTGCTAATCCTTTATGGTAATTAACGCATATTTATGTATATCTAGTGTTATAAAAAATGAAGGAGCACGCCCACTTGGCTTCGGGGTACTTTGGTAATTAAGCAAAAATGCCTATATTTGTAGCATTTATAAAGTAAAGTGTGAACATCAGAGGAAACGATAAATTCGAATCAACTCCCTTTATATCGTTTATTTTTGCTACTTACTGTTGCAACTAGACAATACAATTTGGATGTCAGCCCACGCTGTATGATATATTGCACTGGAAATTTAATGTGCTGTTGGTATTATTTGCTAGGCAGCAAATTGAGAACGTTTTCGAGTAGTCACTTATAATCAAATTAATTAACAATAATTGCATGCTATAACAGTCGTCACTTAGAATTTAATAAATAAAATCAGCATGCCGTTCTTGATTATTCTTAAATATTCATCTTAAATTAATTTCCAAATCTTACTAAGATATTTTTTTTAACGATTAATGTATTATATCTCTTGTTCTAACACATGTTTTTTTTTCTTGCAGGTAAGAAACACTCGCACAAAGAACATATCCTACTGATATGGATCCGGTTCAGCAAGAATTCTGGATATTGATCAATCTCTGTCCATTATCTACAGAATTTGATATCACGTAGAATATTACTTAAAATAATCAAGTAAGTGCCTTGGAAGATTAATATGAAAGAAATATCTGCAGTTATAAAAAATAATAAATATTTTCAGTGATTCAGATAAAATCGAAAATATTAATGGAATTTCCAAAAATTATGTTACTTTTGCTAACTATTTCTGAACATAACGGATCCAATTGCACAGAGACGTCTTAATAAACTTAGTTCAAAAATTATATTTGATCAGAAATATTACATCATGTTACATGAATCAGCAAAGTATCCGAGTATTGGTCAGGCGCGACCTTTCATGAACCAATCAGAAGCGTTGTCTTTGCCGGGCGAATTTAAACGGCGTATAGTAAAACCATCGACAATTCAACCTGTTTGTCTTAAACAATATCGCACGACATGATCAATTTAGATAAACACGCGGAGAGAAAGACGCGTCGATTAATCAGTCTTCAGTTCCGATCTCGTCCCCAGATAGTGGAACACAATAAGGCAGGCGTTCTCCTCTCTACCTCACCTATGCTTCTTCGTCTAAAGTTTTCCACTTGACAGCGGCGGATGATTGAGTGACAAAGGCGCTGTTCGATTGTTGCCCCCCTTGAGCGCTAATGCCGCTCGTCTATTGAAATTTAGATGGAAAACGCCCCGTTGACTCCGCTAACAAGATCAGTAGCGAATGCAACACGATCCCGCTCTGATGTGTTACCGTTCGCACGTTATAAATGGGCGCGCCTGGATACAACAATGCTGCACAACTAAACTATTAACATCAACAAGTGTCACTATTGCTTTACAGCTTACATGAAACGCCTATTTTATGCGTGCGAGTGGAGATATTTATTGTTTTATTAAGCCACGCCCACTGTGCGGTTTTACGAATCCAAATATAAACTACCTTTTACTACGACTGATCAAAAAATGAGCTTTTCTGCTCCCATTTGGAAAAGCAAAACCAAGCAAATATTACCGTACTTTGTTGCTCGTTACCTCGACAAAGTACATTTGAATTAAACATAATTAACTTTGTGTTGATTTTGGAAGAAATCATAAAAGCTGTCATAGAAAAATCTGTAATTTAGGGCATATAAATCATTGCCTTTTTTGTGGTAGCTATTTAAATCCCGCAAGAATATTTAATGGTTGTAGTTAGTTTTCTCTCTGTAAAATAAGATCAATTATTTTGACGTAGTAATTATTGTTATTCGAACCAAACAATATGTGTAACAAAAAACGGGATCTTATTATCGGAATCCATACCATTCTTCATCCGTTCTCAGCGTGCACGCGATGGCTGGAAAAAACAAATCGAAGATATGGGCCCGACCCAATGACTAAGCAGAGCCACCGCAAAAAAAACTGATTCGAATTCCCCTAAGTAAAAAGTTAAGAGGTTCGTTTACGAGCGTAATGTATCAATTATTCTGGGTTTGGAGCGGATCACAGCCACCTTTATGAACGAATTAATCGATAAAAAATCGCATTCTCACTGGTTTAACGAAAATCGAAGACAAAGCTTGTCGGTACATTTGTGGTATACCGAAAAAATTATATTAAAAAGAATCGAGTAATATTGATTTGCAGCGCATTGTACATTTATTTTATAAAACCAAACTGTATGAAAATACACGTTTGATTGAATTCACGTTTAACACTTTGTACAAGATATTTTTTTATAACCATGGGAATTTATCATATCGTTTTTGATGGAACCGCAAATTGGTATTCCCTTTCTTAAGTAGTAAAGTAGGTGTGAAGCAAGTGAACTACTAACGGTATATTTCCGCCATTTTTTTCAAATTTACGCGGGATAAACAGCATTGCGAACACTTGAGGAGAACTTTGCATATTATTGTAATTATGGAAAAATATCTTTTTTTTATTTTTCTTCTATTTATGTGATTTTAAAATTCTTATTCTTTGATTTCAATTATATGCTGATTTATTTTCTTTTATTGTCTTTATTTTATGATAATTGGTGCTACTAATATTATATTTGTAGATTTTCAAATTTGTTAAATTGATTTCTGCGCATTTACATTTTGCGTTGGAATTCCCAATAAATTATTCGAAGATGCCCTTCGGTTGCAGGTGTGCAACCTCAGAGGTCTTTCAGGTCTCACCAGAGGAAACGGAAAGAGGTCGGCACTTCTGGATTATCCTTACATCCTTGCGCCGGATGCTCCACCACCGTTTCCGGCCGTGAGGCATAATGCTCCCTTCAGCAAAACGGATACACGCCTACCCCTTAAACTTTTTGGAACTAATTATAATAATTGAAAAATTATAACAATAAGATACGGTTTTAGAAATGGTTGCATAAAATTTTGTTACGTAAAACGTATATTATGCAAATTTTTGAACTCAAAAACAAATATTCCTAATCTTAATCAGTATTCATTTAGAAAATATATACTATTCTCATTCGGTCTCTACAAATAACTTATTTTGGTATAGATATAGCATTAAAAACTCATTTTTCAGTTTGTCTATTAGAGAGTTGTTTTAAGCTCACATAAAATTGAAATTAAAGTCGTATCTCGTATATCATCTTCTGCCTACAGGTGGATGTAATGGAATTTACAGGGTTACACACAAAGTCTTGGAGCATTATATAATGTAATAATAACGTATCCATGATATTCTCATTGTCTTTTTACTTCCCTTTCGACCAGAAATGCTATCTATCTATTTTTTAATGGGACACCCAGTATATTTTTACTTCGTTGGGTGCAGAATAAAAAACTACCTTTAGAAATGTCAACAATTTTATTATTCTGAAGAAAATAATACGCAAAATGAAACAGCCTGCCGATTAAAAAAACAATGTTAGAAAACAATTTTTAATGGGATCGAGATACTAATTTTTTTAGACTTTAAAAGATATTTCAATAAGACTTTCAGTCTTCTTTTTTTAATTTTTGAGTTTAACCCCTAAATTTTTGGTCAAAAATTGTTAATTTCGACTAATGAAGGCCGATCGCTTTGATTTTTTCAAAAAAGATTCTCTTCTCCATTCTGTGCATCCTCACCAAATTTGACCACCGTACGTTAGCCGGTTTCGGAGTAATTCAGAGTACCGTCACGCAACGTAAAAATCACCCCCGGGGGCGGAGGCAATTTTTTTGGAAATTTTTGCGGCATGGTCCAATGCACCACCGATGGCTCTATCGATCCATCCCGGTACCGCCCCTCTGACTGCGCACCACCGTCCCCGGGAAATAAAAAACCCGAAAAAAAAATAGTGTTAAAACTCAAAAACGCTCCAAACGATTTTTTTCTAATGTTTTCCAGATACTTCCCTCGGCGAGCGGAACATCCCTGCCAATTTTAACAAAAATCGTTAGAGCCGTTTTGGAGCAATGACCTCATATATGAAATTACAGGGGTTCGCCAAAACGCCGCCACTGACTTTATTTTTGCTCTTGAAGGATCCGCCCATAACGCGATCTCTTCACAAAGCATCCACCCACATTATTTATATGGACACACTTTTTGATTTGGTGCCCCTTTAACGAGATATGATTTTTCAAAAAGTGACCACAATTTTTTTCTAAATCTTTCGCCCTCTCTGAGGTTTCTTTCGCGGACGTATTTTTTTCTATTTAAATCGAAGAGCTCAAACTTCTAGGATAAGAAGAGGGTATAACGTGCTTTGATTTGTTATTTTTAAAAAAAATTTAAAACACCCCCTACCCTTCCAGAGCCGTCATTTGGCCCGGTCCCTGGGTTCGTTTTGCTTCCATCGAGGACGTATTTTTCTATTCAAATCGAAGAGTTGAAACTTTTAAAATAGGTAGGGGGTCGAACGATCCTTGTGCTGTAATTTTTTCAAAATTTTTAAAACACCCCTCCGGAACCGGGGCGAATTTTTAAACGACGAAAAAACGCAACCGATGAGAAGTTTTTTGGCAGCCGAGCGGGAGCGTGGCGGCAATTTTTTTAAACTTTAAAAAATATTTCAATGAGACTTTCGGTCTTCTTTTTTATTTTTTGAGTTTAACCCCTCAAATTTTACCACCTCCGTCGGTCAAAAATTGTTAATTTCGGGAAATGGAGGCCTATCGCTTTTATTTTTTCAACAGACAACCATCACCCCCTTCGACACATCCCCAGCAAGTTTCACCCGCGCACGTGGACCGGTTTCGGAGTAATTGGACGAGACGTAAAAATCACGCTCTGGGGGCGGTGGTAAATTTTTTGGAAATTTTTCCGACACTGTCCGATGCACCCCCGAGAGCTCTATCGATCCCTCCAGGTGCCGCCCCTCTGACTCTACCCCACCACCCCCCGTGAAAAAAAAACGAAAATAATTGAAAAAAACAAATGTCCAAATTTTTTCCAGGTATTCCCCTCGGCAAACAGAACATCCCTGACAATTTTAACAAAAATCTTTATAGTCATTTTGGAGCCGCGGCCTTATATATGAAATTTCAAGCGTGCGCCAAAACGCCGCCACTGACTTTAATTTTTCCTCTTTAAGGATCCGTCGGTGGCGGGATCTCTTTACAAAGCACCTGCCTATATTATTTATATCGACACACTTTTTGATTTGTTGTTAACAAGATTTGATTTTTTTTTAAAGCGACCAATTTTTTTTTTTTAAGTTTTCACCCTCTTTTTCGGGGTCGTATTTTTTTCTCAACTCAAATATTAAATTTTTTAACAACTATTAAAACAAAATCGATAACATACAAAATTCTTACAGAACGTGCATATTTTTTACTTTTTTTAAGTACGAGAAAGTATTGTGATCGTGATTTTTTTTTCAAAAATTTCTTTTACGGAAATATCCGTTTTGGGGTCCCTCGATGCCATTTCAACAATTTCTGGACAAAAAAAAATGTGTCTGTGTGTGTGTCTGGGTGTCTGTGCGCGCTGTATCTCAAAAACGAATAGAGCAATTGATATGAAACTTTGAACATAAGTCTTATTTGATAATCCGAAGAACTGAAAAGCTTTTGGTAAAATTTCGTACACCGGAAATGAATGTTTACCTTAACCGCTTTTTGTTTTTTTCCAATATTTTCTAAATATGACAAATATCACAAAAACATTTAAACGAATATTGAAGACAATAAAGAAATAAATATGTTTTGTTGAAAAATATTTTTTTTAAAATCATTTTTATTCGAGAAAAAATTTTTTTTTTCATTTTTGGTTTATAATTATAAAACTATAATAGTTACAGTAAATTTATGTTAATAATAATTGTAGAGAATGCCAAAATGAACAACCTATAAAAAATAAGTTTTTTTTCGAAATCTCTTTAGTTTTTGAATAAACCGAGTTTTTGAGTTTGAAGTATAATTTATCATAATTTTGACGTTTTAAACGTGTTTCATCCAAATCTACAAAATGCTCGATGTACATTTAAAATATGATTTAAATTGAAAATAAACCATAAAAGCGTAAATATACACTGGAGGGAAAAAAAATGAAACACTTGAAATTCGTGAAATTTCGACCAGTTTCAAACCGCCATAACTCGGCTTACTTTCAATCGAATTTGATGAATCTTTGAGGTGTGTCTTCTTTAAAGTCATGCATGCGAACTTAAGCGTAACCTCTTCCGCCCCCCCTCTCTAGCACCCCTGTGAAAAAAAGTTTTTTTTCAGGAATCCATGTCCAACTTTGACGATGTCTATGGAGTTGGAAAAATGTTGTCGACTGGATCCACCACAAAGGCATTAAAATTTGATCAACTCCTTATGCAGGACTCGAAGAACGAAGTTCCTACGACGATTTGGCACCAAGCTATGGGTGTTTAAAGAAAAGTCATCAAAATCGATTGAAAATACGAGTTATGACGGTTTTTTAAATGGTGTTTCATTTTTTTTCCTTCAGTATAAATGATTCCATCAAATCGGAGAAAGTAACATGATGGCCACATCACCATTTTTCTTTTTAACTTGCATTAGTATGTCAAGTGACACGTGCTGAAATGAAACAGTTTTCGTTAACGTGTTAAAATGTAAATTTTTGTAGGTGACAACCTTTTTTTGCTCTTCAACATTTTGAGGGAAAGAGAATAGACTCTTTAAAGAATGAGTCTTTGCAAATAAACAATGTCAACAGCAGTGAAATGTGTAAGTGAGGACCGTTTCATTTGCTCTTTACATCTTTGAAAGTGAGGACCTTTTTCTTTTTTTTTTGGTCATCACCTTTTTTCAAAGAGTCAAGAGCCCCCATTTTTGCTCTTCAGCATTTTGAGGGGAAGAATGAGTCGACTCTTTGCAAATAAACAATGGTAACTGCAGTGAAATGTGTAAGTGAAGACCGTTTTTTTTTGCTCTTTCATAATTTTGACTTTTTAAACGTCAGTATCATCCAATTCTACAAAATGCTCGATTTACATTTAAAAAATGATTTAAATTAAAAATAAACCATGAAAGTGTAAATATAAATAACTGTGATACTATCAAGTAGGTACAAAAAGAGATAAGCAAAAAAAAATTATTTCAACACGCCAATAAAAAATTTCACAAACATTCATAACTCAATTTGAGTCAGTCATTTCAATAATGAGTCACTTGACCACTCGATGAGTCATCTCTTTGAATCGACTCACTCATGAGTTACCCATCTTTAGTGGAATAAGGAAAATACAATTCTTTATGACATAGACATCAATACAAAGGAAAAAAAAATCAAAATCAGCGAACTAATTCGAAGATGAATCGAATAAAACCTCTTCTCTAATGAAGCAATCATTTGAATACCGGCGCGCCGACCAATTGGTACGAGGTTTTTTATGACCGACGAAATAATAATAAAAAGAAATCTTTGGTCCGCTTTGGTGGTCCCTTGAGTACTAATTAATATACGGAGTGGTGTTATAAAAGTCAGAGTTTAATTAATATCAGGCATGATTGTGCAAGGAGCAATTTTCAGAAAAGTTATACGCCAGCTTAATGGGCAGATATGACCTACATCACCACAACGTTACTAATTATGACCGTATTCGATGTTTTTCATTTTTTCTAATTTCGATTATCATGAATTATTCACTTTCTCTACGTCGTAATGTCGAAATATTTATGTTTCTAGGTATTCAAATGATGCTTGAATTTACTATTTTAGGAATTAATTAATTAAAATATATGTTTATAACTCCTCAAACTAAGAAGAAATTAGTGTCGGCGGAGAAGATTTGACCATCTAGTTAACGTCTTTCTGTCATCATGGGCGTAACTAGGCAATATATTAGTGCAGAACACGTCCTTTGATAATACTAAAAGTCTAGAAAGTAGAAATAAAGAACACTTTCTTTTTTAACATCACAAGTGAATAAACTGTGATATTAGCAAAGAGAGTGTCTATTTAAATTCTAAAAGTTTAAGAAATAATGGAGACCTTATTCAAATTAAATGTGTTAAAATAGGCCGAAAGAGCGGAGGTCGCTACCCAAATTGGCTTCCACTAATACTTCTAAAATTAATGTACTGTAAATATTTGCCAAATAAATGTATGTTACATGTATGGATTTTTAATTATGCTGAAATTAGATAAATATTAGTTTTCTTGTTGCAGCTGTTTAAAGACATTTTATGGAAGGCCATCCCTTATCCACCTCAAAACATCACACAGATTGGCAAAAGTTAATTGCTGTTGAATATTGAATGTTCACAATATGTCTGGGTAGACTCTACATTTGATGGTTTGAAGCGAGCAGATGCTAATAATGTAATAATTTATATGTAATCAATAAATTAAAAACTGAACCAATTACGCTCCTTGTGGGACATTAGATACCCATATTAATAACTCAATATCACTCGCGTCTCCTATAACATCAATTATATAAATCTGAGCCACTTTATCCACACACACGATTATGACATTATCAAGTCGGCTTAGTTTTTGTTTTCGCTGCACGGATTTGTCAGTAACTGGATCGATTTCCATGTTTAATCGGTTCGATTCTTGGGCAGCCGGCAATAATCCCTAATGGACAGGTACCAAGTGAGATTAGTCATCGAGTTAGTCGAGAGTGAGATTGTAATTATTCAATCAGCGGCGTGTCATTTAGATTCCAATTACCTTATTTTACGCGTGTTACTACCTATCGAGATAATTGACCTGATTATACTATGAGCGACGATTAACACACCTTGGTTGGTTGGTTCCGTATGTGGAAATACTTTAGTGCAAGTGCAGCAAATGATCATCGAAATTGGAAAATGTTGATTGGATTGAGAATGCGGGATACCATAATATTATAGTACCGTTTGGTATTTTGATACTTTAAGAGAAGCTTTAAAGCAATTTTACTTTGGAAGTGGAAGGTATGCAATTAAAATAAATTTCAGCACTGCACTGCTAATCAAATAACAACATGATTTACTGCTAGAGAAGTTCCATAACAAGGTAAATTAAATATTGATAGTTCATTCATCTTGGTAAAAATCATAATTTAAAAGGGATATACTATATTTTCGCGTTTTCTGCGTCCAAATCCGAATTCATCACCGAGAAAATAATTTGTGGTGTAGAGGAGAGGAGTGAAGAGGATCTCTCCTCCTGCACCTGAGCACACACGATGCGAACCGTGTGTGTGTGTTCAATAATATCTTCACTGTTCATATCTTCTAGACTTCAATTTATCCACACCGGCATGCACACGCACTCATGTCATGGAGGAACGTTATTTAATCGGACGTCACGTGAGAATTAAACAATCCGCGCGGTATTCCGAAGAGGAGGCTTTGTAATTGCTCTGGCGCGCACTTTCCAATCTGTCCGTTACGAAACTCGCCTTTTTTTTTAATTAACCCGATGCCCCCGGTACGGAATCGTTCCTTATTAACGGGCTTTAATTAGTTTTCAGAAATTAATGGAATCTATCGTAATCCTAGAGCAACCTTGGTATCCCACAAGGGTCGGTAATGGATTTTAAGATAGTTAAGAAAGAATTGTAAATTTCCAATTTTAAATTATTTTAAAATTAAAAAAAACTGGACGCATACACGTTTTTCTTTTTCATTAAACTATTTTCTCGAATTATATAGACAAAAGTTGAACATTTAATACGATTTAAAGAATAATTCCATGTTTAAAGTTAAAATCCGTAACTAGCTGCAAATAAATTAAGTTGCAAAATAAATTCAGGTACAAAACAAATGACTTTCTAAATAGCCAGAAAAGTAATTTGGAATTACACTTTTAACTTTGTTATACCAATTTGTCATTTTTAAACACAAAGTTCAAAATTACAATCAAGATGTACCACAAAGTAAGCGCCTCCAACATTAAACATTCATACAAGTAATTTAATAGGTTTTAATTTTATTGTTAGTAAGACTTATTTGTACGAAGTTCTCGCAGTTTTAAATTGTGTGTAATTTCGTAGATTCGAAGTCCACCATACAAAATCAAAATTCCAGTTGTTGCAAATTCCAATGGCAGTGATATTATAAAAAAATTACCAGACTCGCATTAAAAACTTAATTATGTTAAGAGGGAACTACCAGTAGTCTTAATAATGTGATAAAAGCCCACAAAAAACTCCTCTAATATCCAAGACCAGGAGAAACGGGAAACATACAGAGTGTCTATTTAAAAACGAGCAATGCTCTTTAAGTATAGGTCCATACATAAATACATGGTGTCTATTTAAAAACGAGCAATGTACACTTATACAGGGTGTCCCATTCTAAATTACCACCCCAAAAATCTCTAAACCTGACCAACATGGCAAAAAATGTTTTAGATGAAAGTTGTAGGGTTTGATTTTCAAGGTCACCAGCATATGTCCCCCTCAGAACCCTTCAACTTTTGTCTGAAACATTCTCAGGTTTCGAGATATTTGGGGTAGTAATTTAAAATGGGACACCCTGTAGAGCATTGCTCGATTTTAAATAGACACCCTGTAGACATAATTAGAATTGCAGCATCGAATAAAATATTAGACGCAATGATTATAAAGATACAGTGACAAAATCCAAGTTAGAGTCGAACCAGAGATAAAATAAATAAGGACAAACGTATACAAGGCGAAGATAGAAACAGCTAGCGGAATCAGAAACAAAAATAAAATCCAAGATCAAGATAAAGAGAAAAGGCCGGAAGTATAAACAAAATAACATTTAAGGACTATAGATGTGGAAGAATATCTGGAGACAAAATCAGAAATTGAAACACCAGGAGCAATAATAAGTACAAATGCAGGATAGAAATAGAAGGAGTAAGTAGATGAATACAAAAATAAACTAAAGCAATAATAAAGGCAAAAGGCAAAACATAAGATAAAAAAAGAAGAAGTACAAAGAAATGACCTACGTCGAAGCCAGATACCGAAACAGCTAAAGCAGTGCTAAAAGCAGATCCAGGTTAGAAACAAAAGAGGAGACGCAGTCATAAGTACAAATCCAAGATAGAAATAAAAGGCATAGATCAATACAAAATTAGTCTAAAGCAGCAGTAATAGCGATAAACAAAAATTAAGATAAAGAAAAAAGAGGCAGAAATAAAGAACTGAGCAAGGCCGGGATTAGACACTGAAACCTAAGGCTGTGATAAAAAGGATAAATGCAAAAGAGGCAAAGACTAAAGATGGGCGAAATGACTCTTATTTGTGAGCCGACTGGTGGAAAAGAGTCGACTCTTTGGAAGAAAAGTTGATGAGTAAAAAAAAGGTCCCCACTTCCAAAGATGTTACAGAGCTTTGCCCTGCTTTGTGATCAGGTAGACAACTTCGTACGATGCTGTGAGGATCGATTTGTTGATGGGTACAAAGCCGAGAACAGGCAGAGTAGCCTTTTCATCGAATCTGGCTCTCTTCACCATGAATTCAGCGAGCGTTGTGTTCTTGTATTTTCCATCTCCTTGCAGCTTAAGGAAGTGTTCTCTTAGTTTTGCCGGTGCTAGACTAGAATTGCTCAACTTGGCATTGCAAATCATGCAGTTAGGACGCTCACGTTCCGTTATACACGTGAATCCATATTGTACATATTCGTCAGACCACTTTCTTTTTTTTCTCGACGTAGTATGAAGGGATTAAAATATTAAGAAAGAAATCACACGACGTACTATCAAGACAGTCACAGTTCGACTACTGGCCGCACCAAATTCCCTGCAGCACAGATAGGACAAGCGGGACGTAATCACGAATCATATGAGTGAACCGCCGACCGCCGAACCCGTGAGATTGACTCACCGAACCCCTGGGGTTCGATCAAACCCAGGTTAAGAACCACTGGTTTAAAAGAAAAACAATATTTGAAATTGATTTCATGAATATGAATCATGCTCTTCATTTCGGATTTGCCGTTAGGGTATTAGATTTTTGCAGAAAAATAATTATGACTGCGCTTTGAAATTGTCGATTGTAATTGTTTTTGTTTAGCCAAAAATGTATTTCATCTTACGCTCGGTTCCCGGGAATGAGTCCGTAAATTTTTGCGAAAAAAATAATTATAACTGCGTTTCAAGAAAAATTGGAAAGTTCTAAGTCGATGGCATGGTTGTTATTATATTATTTTCGCGCTTTCAAATTTTTATACCCACACGATCTCTTCACTGGATTCGATAGTACCGGTTATCCTCATTTTTCTTAAATAAAACCATGGTTCCCAAGAAAATTTAAATAGGTCACCGATTATACAGAATTCGTTAGTGCTAAAGACTGGAAATGTTTATTTGTCTCAAATCGACAACTAGTGAGTGAATGACCTATTTCAATTTTTCCTCCAATATTATGTTTTCTTTGAGGCCTCCTAAGAAATGCCCACGTTGAGAACCGCTGGTCTTGTGTAACATTCTAACTAACATTTGTAGTCTTGCATTTTTTATTTACTCTGCGCTTTCTAGAATTCTACACTTAGAAATACATTCTGTAAGAACAAAAAAACGTTTTTTTTCTAAATTAGGCATCTACATAGAATTCTGAGAAATAGTTAATATTTTTATTTTTTATTTTTTATTTTATTTTGTTTTTTTTATTTTTTTTAATTTTTTTATATATTTTTTTTATATACAGGGTGTTTCAGAGCTCTGGAAACGGTCAATCACGTGCTTATTTTTCAAAATTTCGAAAAATGTTTTATACAAAAGTTGTGTATAATAGTGAGCTGCACGCCCTAAAAATATTAAAATTTCTACAGGATGTCTCATAACAAAGTTACAGACCAAAGTTATGTTTTTTTTAATGGAACACCCTGTATTTTTTGTCATTTTTAAATTATATGAAGCAAATAAAGGTGAGTTACTTCAATACTTCCTATACCTATTGTTTGCCGTTTTCGAAATATTTGAAGATTTGTTGAAATGCATGGTCTGGGTGAAATGTTATTTTTGCCCCAGTGATTGACGTTGAATGATTAAAATCATTTCTATTATGTGGTTGAAGGTTCGAACTATAGAGCCAACCATGATTTCATACAAAAAATTATACAGGGTGATAAAAAAATGCGGTAGAAAAATCCAACTTATAAAGTTAAATAACTTCGTTTTTTCAAATGGAACACCCTGTATTTAGTAACGTATTCTCAAGTAGAATCCAATTATCTTTCAGATTATAATAATTATTTCTGATATGATAATCGCCGAATACAAGAAAACTATTGAGATTAGGAACAGGGAACCCTTACACAATCTGAAAGATAATTGGATTCCACTTAAGAATACGTTACTAAATACAGGGTGTGCCATTTGAGAAAACGAAGTTATACAACTTTATAAGTTGGGGTTTTCTACCGCATTTTTTTTATCACCCTGTAAATTTTTTGTATGAAATCATGGTTGGCTCTATAGTTCAAACCTTCAACCAAATAATAGAAATGATTCTATTCGTTCAACGTCAATTACTGGGGCAGAAATAAAATTTCACAAAGACCATGCTTCAACAAATCTTCAAATATTTTGAAAACGGCAAACAATAGGTATAGGGAGTTTTGAAGTAACTCCCCTTTATTTGCTCCATATAATTCAAAAATGACAAAAAATACAGGGTGTTCCATTAAAAAAAAACATAAGTTTGGTCTGTAAGTTTGTTATGAGACACCCTGTATAAATTTTAATATTTTTAGGGCGTGCAGCTCAGTATTATACACAACTTTTGTTTAAAACATTTTTCAAAATTTTGAAAAATAAGCACAAAATAATTGAGTAAGAAATGTTTGGTCGCCTAGAAAAAACCGCTATAAAGGGGCCCCGGCCGATCGGCACCAACAATTCTCCCAAAAATATAAGGAGGATTTTGAAAATCGCATCCCTCGAAACTCACCCTTAAAACGGGGGGTAGGGTTAAACCTCATATTGGGGCCTTATTCGGTAAAATTTTGTTAGTTTTTGCGCGCAGATCGACGCAAGCTTTTAAAACCGGTCCGGTCGTTTCGTTTCACCCCCATTTTTCAAACGCAGATTTTCGATTTTTGCACGTTTCCAAAAGAAAAATAACCCCTCCGTAACCGCCGGAGCTGGACGATCCCGGTATGTCTTAAAATTATCTTAAAGAAAATATCTAAAATTGGTCGAGCCACTTTATTGAATTTTTGCCCCGTTTCGGAGATATGATTTTTTTAAAACCGGGTAAAAAATAAATTTTTTCTTCTTTTAAGGACGTATTTTTTCTTTTCAAGACAAAAAGCTGAAACTTTCCGGGATGACAGAAGCGATGACTGGCTTTTGTTGGGATTTTTTTTCAAAACTTTTGGAACCACCCCTACGCGTCATTTGCATCCCTGGGTTCGTTTTTCTTCATTTATGGACGAATCTCTTTCTTTTAAAGTCGAGAAGCTGAAACTTTTAGGGATAGCAGAAGATATTTTTTCAAAATTTTTGGAACTAACCCTACGCCCCATATGCACCCCCTGCGTTCGTTTTTCTTCTTTTAGGGACGATTTTTTTTCTTTTATGTCGAAAAACTGAAACTTTCTGGGATGGCGAAAGATATTTTTTCAAAATTTTTGGAACCACCTGAACCACGAACAGTGGGCTCGTTTTCCTTCTTTTAAGGACAATTTTTTTTCTTTTCAAGTCGGAAAGCCGAAATTTTCAGGGATCGCAGAGTCGTCGATCTTCACCAATTACTTTGCCTAATTTATTATAATAGACGCAAATCAACTCAGTAGGCGGCCAAAATGTGATTTGAATGGGCCACGCTGTGCCGTCGTCCGTTACCAATTTAATTGCTTAATTTTAATGGACCCCGCACGGACGACGGCGCAGCGCAGCAGAGCCGTCGTCCGTCACCAATTTAATCGCTTAATTTTGATAGGTCCCGCATGGTCGATGGCGCAGCGCAGCGGAGCCGTCGTTCATCACCAGTTACTTTTCTTACATTTTTACATTTCACAATTTCACATAAAGAACACAATTTCACATACATCAAACTTTAGCCTAGGAAAAACTAGTTTGATACTATTCTTTATTTTAAGTCGTGTAATCTACGTAAAGAGAGGAATTCTCGAGTAGAATATTATCATGGCTCCGATACGTCAGACAAAGAACAGGACTAAAAACTTTAGGAGATATTATGCACACATCAAGGGATAGAGAGAAGATGCCAAATAAGATTGCTAACATCCTTTAACTGGATAGGCATCGGAAGAAGAAAATCTATGAAGTATAGCTTTTAGTTATGAATGAGTTCTTTGCGTAAAATAAAAGTAATGATTTATAGTCTTGGAATAGCGCTCTTTCTGATCAGGGATATAACTCTCATGAAATTTTAATGAGATTTTTGCTGATCCAGTATCCATACTCATCCTAAAATATCCTTCACATGTCTGTAAAAATATTAATCAACACGCACAATCATGCAACTCCAATTCAACCACTCCCTTCCTCCTTCTACTTCCAACGAATGAAGAGCGAAAAAGCCTCGAAACCGGCAATTAAGGGCCGTTAAACGGTAACGGTTGCTTTTTACTTCACGTTTGTTCCCACTCCTGTTTCGTTTCGGCCTTGGAACAGGTGAAACACGTAAGTTTATTCGCACCTTTTTCCCTGCCACGGCCCGGCCTCACCATGACAACATAAAAAAATCGAATTACAGAACTAATTAAACTGATACCGAATCGTTGCACAATCATTCCAAGCCCGTAGATCACGACCATTGCGTTCCATCATTACAACATTAATCCGTGGTGAAATCAATACGTTCCTCTTCTTCCCGCATCATACGTGATTTTGTTCGTTGAAGTAATAATTTCGTTCACGTTAATTTGCTGAAAGTCAAATTGTAAAATGTATGGTATACCCCAAGGATCGTATGACGTAGGCCGTTTTTTTTGTGGGATTGAATTTCAATAAATAATGTCGGTAGCAATCGTGTGAAAATGCTTGTGATGAGTCTGAAGTTCCAACGGGAAATTTGAAAGTCCGCATAGCATACCTTCGAATTCTTCGAACGGGAATGATTGCGACGAATTGTGTACCTGCGAATAAACAAGACTCTCCGTGCAAACCCGTAATTGAATGCATAAATTTCCGTGGGCATTAATGAATCCGTACATTGCATATGAATAGGATTATGAGCCGGAGGAATTTCGAGGGAAAAGAAATCACTGCATAAACGAGCTGTGCAGGATTCCTCATTAGCCGCAAGAAACGTGCTAAGAGAATTTCAGTTGCGAGAGTTAATGTGTCCTTCGGTATTAACACGGATTGCTATCCCGCAAGGCACGAATTTTGATCGTGGAGAATGATTTAGTTGCGGTACTAAATACTCGCAAATTTGCAGTAATTGGAACAGAACTGTTCCGTAATAATAAGTAATCACGATTGAGTCTACTTAAATGTTCAATATTTAAATAATGAAATTGCTCACTGGAGTTCCTTGAAGTGATTTATTTAATGTGCGGATTGCGGATTAATACTGCACATATCTTTAGAACCTATGGCCCGTGTTGTAATAACTATTTTTTTCTGCATAGAAAATTAGTTTAAAATTATATTTACTGTATTACGTTGATTACTTATTTTTCATATTTTGGTGTCTCAGTATTCATGGTATTCATGGAGCATCTCATTATTCAATGATGTCTTACCAGGGTAAATTGTATGCTATACAGGGGCGGCTCGTTATATAGAGCCATGGAGCCATGACACTACCTGTAGACTCAAGCTTAGCGAGAATTTTTAACTGCTTCCTAAAAATATTTTTAAATGTTAAACAACACCTGTAACACCGCCTGAAAATTCCACATTCATTTCAACAGATGGTTAAAATTTTGACAGACTATTTCTGACTAATATGTTTCTACAAATTTCCAAAGAAAGCAATCGCAAGTTCGCCACAGCAACAATGGTTGCATTAAAAGGCAAATTTTGATGACCAAAAAAACGCAGTTTGCAGAAATTAACATGCAAATTCTACATTTATTGCACCAGATGGCTGAAATTTTGAATAATGTGTTTTTACAAATTTATAAAGAAAATACCACAACAAAAGTAGTTGCACTAAAGAGCAAATTTTGATGACCAAAAAAGCGCATTTTTCAGAAATTTGCATGGGAATTCCACATTTATGGCAACAGGTGGTTGAAATTTTGACAGACTAATCTTGAATAATGTGTCTTTACGAATTAAAAATAAAATAATTGCAAGTTTACCACAACAAAAATGGTTGCACGAAAAAGACAATTTTGATGACAAAAAAAGCGCATTTTTTTAAATTCACATGGCAATTCCACATTTATTGCAACAGATGGTTAAATTTTGACAGACTCATTTTGAATAATGCGTCTTTACAAATTTCCAATGAAAATCATTTTCTTCTAAATTTTCGATTTTTTTGTTAAAATTATCGATATTTTGGTCTGCAATTTTTATTTTTAGGATCGAATTTTTCGTTGAAGTTTTTAATTTTTTATCCTATATTTTAGATTTTTTTAACCTAAATTATTGATTTTTTATTTTTTTACCGATATTTTCAAGTTTTTTTTACAGTTTTTGATTTCTTGCCCTTCATTTTAGATTTTAACTTGAATGATTATTTTTTATGGGCGAATGTTTTTACTTTATGGTTACTTTTTGACTAAAATAGATTAAATTTAATTTTTTTGTTTTTTTTTTCAAGTTTGAGACCATTCTGAACACTATTTATCAATAAAAAAAAATTGTGGGACTTCCAGGAAACGAGGTTTTCGAGTTTCTAGTCAGCAACTTATTTTGAGCCAAAGAGTTATTTTGGGGGCTGAAAATGGCAAATTCTTTTTGTTTTCCTTAATTTTTCAATTTTTTTGGTTTGCATTTTTTATTTTTAGACCTGCATTTTTGTTTTTTTGGCCTATATTTTAGATCTTTGACCTGTATTTTTTATTTCTCCGTTTCAAATTTTTGCCCCAAATATTCTTTATTTTGGTTAAACTTTTTGATTTTTTTTGTTGACATTTTCGGATTTTAATAATAATTGTGTAAAGTTTCGATTTTTGCGCTTATATTTTAGTTTTTTACCTTAATTAAGAGCTAATTCTGCAAGTGATTAATTTTTCATAATTTTTCAAAACAGTGAGTGCAAATTTCCTCCACTACAGAGCAAATTTTGAGTTTATTCCTTTGTTTTCTGTAGGAGCATGTCGTTGTTTTTTCGTAGGAAATCAAAAGTACACTATTTTTGAATAAATGAAGTTTATTTGAAGCGAATCCTTGGGGTAATACATTTTTTACAATTTTTCAAATCGTCGAGTTCAAATTTCCTTCGCCACAAAGCAAATTTCGAGTCTTTTCCTTTGTTTTCTGAGGCTAATCACCCCGAGTGTTGTAAATGGCAATTTTGGTATTTGAATTTTCAATCGTTTTGTTTTAATTCTTCATTGTTAAGGCGGGATTTTGATCTAAATTTTTGATCTTTTAGCCCAAATTTTTTTCTAAATTTTCGATTTGTTTGTTAAAATTTTCGATTTTTTGGTCCGCAATTTTGATTTTTAGGATCGAATTTTTGGTCGGTTTTAAGATTTTTTTAACCTAAATGATTGATTATACGCGACTTTAAAAAAAAAAATGTCGATATTTTGAAGTACAGTTTTTGATTTCTTCCCCTTCATTTTAGATTTTTTAACTTGAATTATTATTTTTTATGGGCGATTTTTTTTTACTTTTAGGTTACTTTTTGACCGTTTTCGAGTTTCTGGTCGGCAACATATTTTGAGCTAATGAGTCATTTTGGGGGCCGAAAATGGCAAATTATTTTTGTTTTCCTTGATTTTTAAATTTTTTGGTTTGCATTTTTTATTTTTAGACCTGCATTTTTGTTTTTTTTGCCTATATTTTAGATCTTTGACCTGTATTTTTCATTTCTTCGTTCCAAATTTTAGAGTTTTTTGCCCTAAATATTTTTTATTTTGGTTAAACTTTTTTTTTTGGTGAAATTTTTGGATTTTTGGTCTGCATTTTTTTTAACCGCGAATTTTCGATATCTGTCTAAATTTTCGTTTTTTTTCGTGCTTATATTTTAGGGTGTTACCTTAATTAAGAGCGTATTTTTTATTGGTCTACTTTAGATTGTTAAGGTGATTGATTTTTATGTAAATTTTTCTTTTTGCCTGTATTTAATTTGCATAATTTATAATTTGTCATTTCCATTTTTCATCCATAAAATTATAAAAGTGGCTCTACCATCAACATGTTCCACGAGCCGCCACTGATGCTATATGTGTCGCGAATAGGAATAAAGTATTTATTCAGTTCTTTATTTTTTTTTATTTCTAACATCTCATCATCGATGTAATACCGTTATTCAAATTTGTGTTATGAATAAAATTTAATTGCTCATAAAGCTCAGTCGTGATTAGAGAATTAGAAATGAGTCGCGGAGTCAAGTGACTCCTATGTGAATCTGCAGCTCAATTTGAGTCATGAAATTTTTGAAGTGAGGACTTTTTTTGCATATTCTTCATCTGTATGCAGCCCAGGTTTCACACGGCATGAAATTTTTTCGCGAACGCGTAATCCACAAATATGAATTGTTTCAGCAGTCCACTAAAAATTTCTTTCCAGAAATTGTTGAAATGGCATCTAGGGATATTTCCGTATTTTTTTTTTTTTGAAAAAACTGCATTGAAATGATATTCACTGTCATTCTATTAATAATCCAATAATAGTGACTGTGGAACTTACGGGAGATGTATAATAATTGGAAGTTGTACGGTTAGTTATACAAACATTTCTTCACAAATTTGTATATGCATATCAAATGGCTGGTCGACAGTCACTCATTAAATGCCATAATTACCATTATTTCAATTGCAATATCTAATTTATCATTAGATATTAACAAGAACTGGTATCCCACGAGGAACTAATTTTGATATCGGATGATGATGCACATCAGTAAAAATTGCCAACAACTGGAGCATAAAGATCCAGTGCTAATAAAAGTAGAAAATTGTGAATAATAAGAAATGAAAAGGTCAAAATTGGTGTGCCACAACGAACGAGCGAAACGCTGATAAACAATGACGTGCATGATTGAGCCATTACCGGCGCTGCGGTACTTATCCTCGCGAGATAAACGGGAAAGTACACGAGAAATCTGACATTTACACTTCGACATTTCCAACGGCGATTATTGTGTTTGTTAGGGAGCCACCAGTAGGTGTCGGTGCTGAAGATAAAGACAAATGTTGAGAACAACTGGCGCTATCTGTTTCCTGCCAAAGATAACGTCTCTAGAAAACGTCCTCGACGCACGCACAAAATTCCTTCGACGGAATTATCTTTGACTTGATCATATATAAAATAGAGAGACTGTATTTGAATCAAGTGTTTTTAAACTAATCGGAATGGCATTTCAGTAATATTGTGTAAAAAGTGTGTTAAATTGGAGTGGACTAGAACTTCAATCAGCAGCAATTTTGCATTTACGCCGCATATACATCATGGTAAAATCGCTTTTAAAAGATATACTTGTGATACTATATGTTGTGCTTAGCCTAATTACTATCTCGTGATCGTAGAAGCGTGTAATTGTTTGTGATGTATATGTACGTTACTGAGATTGTTACTTTAGATTATCGCTTCCATGATTGTACTCATATGAAAAATATATTTAAACTCTATCAAATAAATCTGTTCAGAACTCACCTTTACTCCTTCACATCTTTCTGCTACTCAAGTGTTAAGAATTTAAACAGACTTGAGCATATCAACTAATGTACTTCTTTAAAAAGACTTGAGCGCATGCGTAAATGCCTTTTTATCAAAAATATAAAAAATTATATTAACCCGCCATTGGTGACGCCGGTCTCATGCACCGGGGTTTTCAACTGAAGATTTTTCGAAACGTGTTACTAATAGTTCATGTTTTTTTTTTATTTATGCTCTTTGGCAATAAAACAAAGATATTTAATCAATTTAAGCTTTGCAATGCAGCCGCTACTAGAAATTGCAACAAGTAACAATAACGGAGAATATAGTTATTCGACACACCCGGTCTCACAGACCAGTAGGGTCACCATTGGCGGGTTAAAGAATTGTGAAAAGTACATTCCTAATATGTGGTTTATCATGTTGCATTGTTATTAATGTTTGCATACTTGTAATCGATCACAGCCTCATCAAAGTTGGTAAATGTAAAGCAGTCAAATTTTAATATTCTAGAATGTTCAAAAATATTTGAAGGCAAGCAAAATTACTTGTACATCAATGTTTTGTGAAAAATGATGGGAAATCAGATTTTGGTATAGTCCGCATTATATTATAGGGAGGAACGGACGTGTGCTAAGGGAGATATTCTACTTCCGGAGATGTTCTTGCAACGGAAATTACAAAGATTACCCCGAAGCATTATCTCGAACGTTTGAATTTTAAAGTGAAGATCGTTTAGGGATGGCTTGTTTGAAATAACATAATAAATACCATTAAAATCTTGAATTAGTGTTAATAAAATGTGCAAATTAACTCTTTTTATTATTATTATTGTAACTAATGTTACAGAAATATGAAGTTAACTATCTCAATTATTCTTCCATTCTGTTCATCTATTAGGTAGATGTTTTCTCTCTGGCAATTTGACTTTATTATTATTTTTGTCATTGTGGCTTATAATAATATATTTAAATAATTTTTGGAAATGAGACATAATAACTTTGTTTTTCCATCATTATACATGTGCCAGTTTACATTTTGACTATAGTTTTGACTAATAGATGGCCTCAGTGTAAACTAAAACAGCAATTATATATCTGCAAAACAAAATTATTGTAAATAAATTAGAAACAACCTTACTTGTTGCAGAAAGCATTAAATAAATTCAATAAAACAATAAATATCCGGCGTGGCACTAGCCAGGGAAGTAGTTGTTTCAATAAGTTATTTGTTTATAGTCTTGGTAAGACTTAATTATTTTTCTTGCAGAGTTACGAACAGGTTGAATATTCAGGCTATATTTCGTTTTATTGTTTTATTGAATTTATTTAATGCTTTCTGCAACAGTTAAGGTTGTTTCTAATTTATTTATTATTTAAATCGTGTATTCGGTTTTCCAACTGTAAACAAGATCACATCTGTACTTTCACTAATCACCTACAATTCAGGTATAAAACTCGTTCAAACCTTCCATAATCTCCTCAGTTGTTCACGACTCCTTCACGTTCACAATCACCTTCAAGTGTATTTTATTGTTTAACATTCAATTTAAATGCGAAGCTGCACTGATGAGAGATAAATGTCGAAACGCGTCTGCAGATGGCCATTTACTTCATTTTTACATATTTAGGGTTCAATTTTATAGTTTAACGTTTTCAAATTCAATTTAGTTTAATTTTCAAATTAGTCCTGTGGGTAGAAAAAAACGATCTTAAACCAATATTATTTAGCTAGTGGTACTAGCAATAACATGCAAATTTCTTTTGTATCATTCAATATCTCGTAGCCAAATACACTTTTGTCTAGGTCACCAGAGTTTCGGATGAGCTTAGTGAATGTAAAACACATAATTTTGCGCATTAATTGTTGAAATATAAAAACATATACATAAAAGAACGTTGACATATAAAAATCGGTAGATGTATGTTGGAAAAAAACTTGGAAATTTTCATTTTTGGGCAGGTAAATGAAAATGGTCACTTTTCTCAGTTAAAAATTATCAATTTTGGGAGTTGAAAATTGTTTCTTTTTTGGCCAAAAATGGTAATTTTGAACAGTTGAAAATTGTCATTTTGATTGACATTGTCGTTAATGGCAGTTCTATACAGTCATTTTTGGAATGTGAACATTTTCAATTTTTACAGTTGATATTTGTCATTATTGGCAGTTGAAAATAATCATTTTACGTAGTTTAAAATTGTTTTTTTCTCTGTTAGAATAGTCTTTTTTCTAATTGTTTTTTTTTGTCAAAAATGATAATTTTGAACATTTTTAGCAGTAAACATGGTCAATATTGACAGTTGCAAATAGTCATTTTTGGAATGTAAACATTTTTAATTTTGACAGTTGATAATTGCCATTATTGACTGTTGAAAATTTTATTTTTTCGAAGTTGTAAATTGTTATTTTGTCTGTTAAAATAGTCATTTATCACATTTTCAAAATTCCTTTTCCGTGGCTGGAATATTGTCATTTTGGCAATTGATAATGATCATTTTTGGCAGAAAAAATTGTCAATTTCGACAGTCAAAATCGTCGAAAAATGTCATTTTTGGCAGTTGAAAATGATCAATTCTAATCGTTTTTGGCAGGTGGAAATTGTTATTTGTGGCACTTGAAAACTGTCAATTTTGGCAGTTGAAATTTTTATTGTTGACACTTGAAAGTTGTCTTTTTCATTAGCTGGAATTGCTCGTCCTTTACAAACGATTTTATTTTTAAAAACTCTAGGTTGTCCTTAAAGGGTTGGAGGGTAGAACAGGGCCCACCAACCACCCTCTGTTTGATTAAATTTTTTTCCAGAAATGCTCTTTCTGTACGCTTTTGAAATGATTACATATCTCGTAATCTGACAAAGAAATTAGATTTACCAAACATTGTTTTCTGTGGTAGGTTTAAGTAGAAATGAAGGGCAGTGGGTGAGCCCTATCCCACACTTTAATCTTCAGAACATAAGCGAGGGTTTCACGAGTGTAAATGAATTGATCAATCGTTGAAATTTCGAATTCGAAACAATACAATTAAAAGTCAAATTTCTTTTCGAATCTATTATGTATTTACCCAAGGAGTCAGAAACATTATCATACGAATTTCCAAAATCTGGCCATGCCATTAAGGGCTATCATAACAATTGAAGGTCAAATTTAAGATTGTTTTTACCATATCCAAATTCAATTCAATGACATTCATTTACAGAAGAATTTTCAAAATGGGTTTGAGCTGCCCATAATAAGCGTAATTTGAATTATAAAATACCTAAAATGTTGCTTATTTCTTTCACAATGTGTAAGGCTAAAAAGCTAAGTTTTGTGGCCTCTAAATTTACACCTCGTGCGCCTGTTCATAAATCCGCCACTGTATATAGGGTTTTTCGTGGTGTCTGATTAAAGATCTGAAACTAAAAATTTGAAAAACAAAATGTCGGATATAAATTATAAAAATTGTAATTTTTTAATAAAATTTCGAAGATAGGTTTTTTTGAGGTTTCTGAGTGAACTTAAAAATTCACAAAACAAAATTGCGGGTCCGATATAATAAAGTAATTATTTACTGTGAGAATGATGAAGGATCAGTTATTTTTCATATACAATTCAATATAAAATATATAAACATATTTAGTAAAAAACATCCAAAATTTCAAAAAAATGTTTTTATAATTTTTGTTCGCCATATTGCATCCGCCATTTTGTTTTTCAAATTTTTCAAATTTCAGATTCTTAATCAGCGACCTTAAAAACACCCGATATACTAATTTGCATACATTTCCAATAACGCCATAATATTTTGGCAACACTTTTGTCATTTGGCACCACTGTGCTATGGTGACATAAATGCTATGTAAAAAGAGCAGCTGCAGCAAAAGTGTTCTTTGATAAAATGTTCCTCAAAATAGGCTCAAAAAATGGTGATGTGGCCATCATGTTACTTTCTCCGACTTGGTGGTATCATTTCATGGTTTATTTTCAATTTAAATCATATTTTAAATGTACAACGAACGTTTCGTAGACTCTAATGAAACTGACGTTTATAACGTCAAAATTATTAAAGATGGAAAAAATATACTGCAAATCTAAAAACTGAGTTTACTCAAAAACTAAAGAGATTTCGAAAAAAACTTATTCTTTATTAGTTGTTCATTTTGGCATTCTCTACAATTATAAATAAATGAATAAATTTACTGTAACTATTATCGTTTCATAATTATAAACCAAAAATGAAAAAACTAATAATATATTTTTTTCTCGAAAACGATTTTATGAAAAATAATTTCAAACCAAATGTGTGCATTTCTTTGTTGTCTTTAATATTTATTTAAATGCTTTTGTGATATTTTTTATATTTAAAAGAATATGGGAAAAAAACAAAAAACAGTTAAGGTGAACACCCACTTCCGGTGTACGAAATTTTACCAAAAGATTTTTATTCTTCGGATTATTGAATAAGACTTATATTCAAAGTTTCGTATCTAATGCTCTATTAGTTTTTGAGATACAGCGCATTTCGAATTTTTTTTTCGAAATGGTTGTAATGGCATCTACGGACCCCAAAACGGATATTTCCGTAAAAAAAAATTTTGAAAAAATTTTCACGATCACAATATTTTCTCGAACTTCGTAACGGAGAAAGTAATGAGTAAAGTCCTGACCAAAGTCCAAATACGCATTTCTATAGCAACAATTCAATTGGAGTATTCCAACTGAACAAAATGTAGAGATATCTATAATTCACAAATGTTTTGCTGTATTTTTATTTTATTTAGGAAAATTTTAATTTAGCTAGAAGTCAATCCTAAAAAATCTTGAAAAAATTCCTAAAAGAAGTCCTGAAAATTTGTCTTGAAAAACTATCCTGTAAACAAAATTCTGCAGAAATACTGAAAATACGTTCTGAAATTTTTTTCTAAAAAGAAATCCTGAAAAAAAGTCCTGACCAAAGTCCCGGGAAAATAGTCCTGAAAGACAAGTCTGAAAAAAAGTCCGAATGCGCCAACCGCCAATGAACAGTGCGTTACCAAAGTCCTAAATAAAATCATTATTTTTGAAAATCAGAATTTTTGGAAAAAACCCCAGATATGTCTATTTTAGATTTTTGATGTGCACTTTTTTCAATAAAAAAAATCTAGATGCCGTTAGTGACGCGACGGATATTACGTCATTGATTTTTTTTTCAATGGAATGACACTGAAAAAATGTCCTAAAAAGAGGCCTGTAACAAAATTCTGTAAAAAATGTCCTGCGAGAAAGTCCTGAGAATACGTTTTGAAAAATTTTATTTTCTGAAAGTAAGTCCTGAAAAATTATTCATGTAAAAAAGTCCTGAAGAAAAAGTCCAAATGCTTGTTTCTATAGCAACAAATGAATTGGAATGTTCCAACTGAACAAAATGTGCAGATATCTACAAATGTTTTGCTGTATTTTTTGTTTTATTTAGGAAGAGTGCCGTCATTCAAAATTTCGTTAATTTTTCGCTAGAATTCAATCCTAAAAAAATCCTAAAAAACCTTGGAAAACTTTCCTGAAAATAAATGTTAAAAAAAAGTCCTGAAAATACGTCCTCAAAAAATGTCCTAAAAATAGGTCCGGAAAATAAATATATCCTGTAAAAATCCCTGCAAAAAAGGCCTGAAAAAAAGAACTGCAAAAAGTCTTGAAAATATGTTCTGAAATTGTTTCTAAAAACAAGTCATGAAAAATGATTCCTGTAAAAAAGTCTTGACCAAAGTCCCGAAAAAATAGCCTCAAAAGTTCTGAAAAAAAAGTCCGAATGCATCAACCGCCAATACACAGTGCGTTACTAAAGTCCAGAATAAAATCATAATTTTAAAAAATAAGTATTTTTTAAATGATGATGTGGCCATTATGTTACTTTCTCCGTCTTGATGCTATCATTTAAGTTTACGCTATTGTGGTTTATTTTCAATTCAAATCATATTTTAAATGTACATCAAATGTTTTGTAGACTCGGATGAAACTGACATTTAAAACGTCAAAATTATGAAAGATGGAAAAAATATACTTCAAATTCAAAAACTCAGTTTACGTAAAAACTAAAGCGATTTCGAATAAAACCTATTCTTTATAAGTTGTTCACATTCTCTACAATTATTATTATCATAAATTTGTTCTAACTATTATCGTTTCATAATTATAAACCAAAAATAAAGAAAAAAACATTTCTCGAATAACAATGATTTTATGAAAAATTCTTTCAAGCAGAAGATGTTCATTTCTTTGTTTTCAATATTTGCTTAAATATTTTTGTGATATTTTTTCATATTTACACACACACACACACACACACAGAGAGACACATTTTTTCCAGAATTTGTTGAAATGGCATCTAGGGATCCCAAAACGGATATTTCCGTAAAAAAAATTGAAAAAAAAATCACGATCACAATACTTTCTCGTACTTCGTAACGGAGAAAGTAAAAAGCGGAAGACCTTCTTAAGAAATATATTGGCTATAATATAACTCTCCTCAATTTTGACACAAGGCAACCATTAGCAATGTGTAATTATCCGAAAATTTTATGCGAGGCACTTTTTATAATTTTTGTGGTTGAAACTTATTAACTTTTGTACTTACTGCGAATAGATTCAGAGATTTTAGTCTATATAAAATGTATTTGCATCTCTTCGACACTGCAAATTATTTGAGCAGTTTCTTAAAATGGAATACTAACTTTTCATTAATTATATGTATTGACCATCATTAATATATTAATGTATCATTATTGCTGCATTTTCAAATATGGTAGGGCGACCGAATTAGCATATTTTCTACTGGTTCAAAATTTGATTATTAAAATTAAATTAAAATACTTACAAAACTGTCGAAGAGTTTTTCATATGGTTTATAGCTTTTATTGCAAGTATTTTATATTATTGGTTTATTTGTTTGTATAGGTTAAACGCTGTTTTACACTAAACAATTTATTGAACAAGAAATGTGTTAATTTCTTGCGCAGTTTAAATTGTCTAGTTTCAAACAATCCCAAAATTAAGACTCAATTTTTTAAGAATTCACTGTCTGAGACAATTTAAATTTCACTAGAAATTAACTCATTTCTTGTTTAATAAATTGTGTAGTGTAAACCAGCTTTAACAGTGTAATAGTTATTTAAGCAACAAGGAACGTAAGGACGTATTAACATTTGAGGTAGGCGGATAGCCGAGGCGGAGCCAAGGCTCGTCGCCTGCCGAAAATGTTAATTGTCATTACGTTCCGTGTTGCTTATTAATTTTTTTCCGCTACCGGAAATATAATACTTAAAAATGATCAGAAAATATTCTAAAATACGGCTTGTAACTTTTGGGATTCAAATTTTTATAGTCACCTATGCGTTCTATGGCAACCCAGCAACGGAGAAAACAGTGTCGAATTTTGTTTGTTTGTGTCAATCCAGTGACAGTTTTTGCGGGCACGGATGCAAACGAAGCTGCGAATATTGCGTGTTAGAATGTGTTGCCGACAAAATCTAAACAGGTATGTGTCCTGTTACGACTCTTTTTAAGCAGTGGTTATGTAAAACGGATGCCGATTCTATAGGTATAGACGAAAATGTGTTGCTCGCCTATATGTTGGAGCGTTACGTTTCTGTTTATTATTTTCCTAGGTCCGTAAGTAAAAATTAAGTTCCGTCGTCAAGGACAACAAACACCACGAATGTTATCAGACACTTACGGTACCTGTAACCATGCATGCAATGCGTATTTACGTTGTCGGTAGCGGAAAAAATACATTTACTGATATTTGGGGCTGCTCCTTTCCAATTGCAATTCTACAAAAACTCCGACATGAGTTTAGATTACGTCATTTCTTGAAATCAATTCCCTGCACCCAAAACAGTTCATGTTTTACTTGATATTTACAAATTTAAAATATATTTACAAACCATACATTTAGGTTGTAAGCGTTTACATTTGATTTCATGGCTATTAGAACCTTGTAGGTAATAATGATTGATTTAATCTAAACTGCCAATCGACTTACAGGTGTGGCTTCATTACCTGTTATTAAACTGCAGAGTATGTTTATCAAATAGATACGCATGTCAGTAATTAGATTACTTGCATTTCAGTATATCAGTATATTGCAAATATTTATTATGAATTTTATTATAGTTAGAAATTTTTGTCACTAAAATTATAAATCTAAATAGTCATGCAAATATATTTCTGATGGGGGAACAATATTTAATGTTTACAAATTTTATCTAATTTTAAATATCAGAATTAACTATTAACAACGTGTTTGCTCATATATGTATTAAAAATAAAAACAATTAAAATATCTTAATTTAAGTATAACTTTAACAGGAATCTAAAATAAATCTAGCATATCGCAACATCAAAAGACATTTAATCAGAGATCCGCGTAACTCGGAAGGTTAAGCACCACTATTTATAATAATGCATAAACTGAATGGATGTGGGTACTAAAGTGGTCCCGAGACGCGAACGAGATGAATGGAAGTGGTGGCATAGTATGCACTATGAATGTGCCATTTTTTGTGTGTGGCCCCTCGAAAATAAATCATGATAAAGGCTTCTTCCTTCCAGTTCCATCCTGAACTTGGCTTAGAGTGTTAGCACCTGTTGACGCGATAGGCCGTTGACCAGCCATTATCATACGCAACTCGTCTTTCCAGTTTCTATTTCGCTGCATCCATCTTCTGCTGCTCCTCTCGATTATCCTCGCGCATCTCTCTCCTTCTGCTGGCACAGACAAACATTCCAATTACCGATTACCGGCAAAAACCGAAAACCAATTAAAACCGGAGGGCCTTTTTATTAATACGTGTTTTCATTGTGGAAAATGTGTGTGATTGTGGATGCGGCGTGGAGGAATGCATTTCAATTTATCGGTTAATATCCGTGCCTGAGAACTACTGCTGCTACCAGAGTTGATCCTTTGTGACTTCTGCACGTAGTTTTAGCGCCTGCCTTTCAGTGTCTGCCTGCTCTTATTTATCGGTAGCGATTTACTACCAGAACACGTCGTTTATTCATTTTAACAATCGGAACGTACGTTTACCTTCCTCTTTCCTCTTCTCCACCTCACACTCCTCTTTGCACGTTGTAACCCTCGACTCAATCGGAGGAAACCGGCTATGAAAATTGAGGTGAAATTAATTTAATAATGGTTCAGGCCTGACGGTACTGGTGCATGCTAAGAGGATAAACCACATGCAAATTCTGTAGGACGGATACATTTGCTTTACAAAAAGAAATATGGAAATTATTTTTTCAATGGATTCTTATCCGATTTCAAGTGATGTTGTTAATTAATCTATTACTAATTTATTTTATTGTTAGCTCATTTTCTATGTCGAATACCACTGAATTATCGCTTAAGCGAGCAACAGCCACAAACTCGGCTCAGGGCCGTTTTTTCGCCTAGGCAAATGAGGCCATGGCCTAGGGCCCGCTCCCTGTTCTCAATTTTAATTTGTTATGTCGCCGAAAGCGATGCCAGTTGGCAACTTTAGCGGTGAAAAAAGCTTTTCTGTCCTTAAAAGGATGAAAAATTAATATTGTTTATATTGGAGGCTTCTATTTCGTTATACATTTTGAATACTATAATAAAACTCTTTTAACTTTGTTTTGTATAACTTGTTTATTTATTCTTGTGACTTAAGTTTCGGTAAGTACAAATACCATTTTCAAACCTAAGGCTTTGCCACTGGCACCACTCACTGTCTCCCAAATACTTAAAGGAAACTCTCTTGAAGAACACAAAAAGGAATGGCTACAGACTGACAAGTATGTGGTCGCCAAAAAATTCATCCACTCACCAATACCGAAGCTGAGCAGGAAATACATTGAATTGCCAAGAAGTAGCTTGCGGTTGCTAGTCGGTACACTTACTGGGCACTGCAAACTAAAAAAGCACCTCCATAACATAGGGGTGGTAAAAGACCCCCTATGTCGGAAATGCGAGCAAGAAGAGGAGACACTAAGACACATCCTGTGTGAATGCGAGTCACTCAAATAACTTAGGTGGTCCGTATTCGGAGAGGAGTGGCCAGATTGGTCACAACTGGGCAACACTCCACACGGCCAACTACTTAACTTCACAAGAAGTTTAGGTTGGCTTGAGGAGTAGGGCTCAGGAGGCGGCTCAAAGGACCAACGAATGGTCTAAGCGCTGCGACCATTTGGTCGCTCTCCATCATCATCAAACCTGAAGTGATGGATGAAAAATTATTTACGGGGCATTTCAGTTCAACAAAAGTTCTCTGCATTATCTTTGCTTTGGATTGAAAGGGGAGCCGTTAAAGGCCCATGTAAATTATGCTAAAATCTGCATATTTTTTATTTATGCATACCCATATCTCATATGGTATTCTTATATGGGGCAATTCTGCTATTAACTATTAATTTTATATTTAAATACCAACGTAGGGCCATAAGAGTGATTGCAGGTCTTAAATATCGAGACGATTGTGAAAACGTCTTTTGAGATATAAATATTTTAACTGTCCCATGTATCTACATTTTTAAGTGCAATATATTCACGAGGAACAATATTGACAGGTTTTGTCAAAATAATCAATTCACGATTATAATACTCGTAGGAGGGATATCATTTATCAAATAATTCAGTATATTAAATTAAATTCATAATTGTTGGATTTCGGATTGAATAACTTTTTTTGAGGCGCTTAATTACTAAATTTGTGAAAGGTTAAAATATTAAAATATACTATACTTCACTATAATCTGTGGAACTGATCGAATGTAACGCATACTTATATTCAGAAAATAAAAATAACTAATTATTTAGAGTCTTATAATAATAATTCATTTATTTACATTTTTAGTCATATATACCATATAATTGTACATGTAAAACGTCAACAATCGTTAAAATAAGTTCTATGTTACATAAAATTTTGTTTTTCATTTTCCTATAGTTTGTGGTATTATTTCTACGGGAAGGTGATTTATTGAAAAATAAAATCAACCAGTCTTGTATTTATTCAATCTATGCTTTAGTGGATTGTTTTCTTTTCCGCGTTTCGTCATGTAATTGGTGCAATATAAAATGTTGTCGAAATATTGACTATTTCTTGAAAATAATTGAAAAGAGATGGGCGATGAAAATGTAATGCTTGTATAATTTTTCATGACTCAAATAGAGTTGCGAATTTTCACAGAAGTCAATTGACTCCGCAACTTACTTCGTTGACCCTTTGAATCGACCCATCTCTTGAATTTAATGCGTTCATATACAGGGTATCCCATTTTAAACTGCCACCTCAAATATCTCGAAACCTGAGCAACATGGCAAAAAATGTTTCAGATGAAAGTTCTAGGGTTTGGAGGGGAACATATTCTGGTGACCTTGAAAATGACCTTGGCATTAATTTTCAAGGTCAAACTAAGGTCAACGTTGATTTTTCAAATAGAACTCCCTATTTTTTTATTATGGTATCGTATACTACGGGAACAAATATAAACTTTTTGTACGAAACTTTATTTGAAATGCTTTTTTAAGAGTTTTTTCACGAATTTTGTCCGTCATGTTGTTTGAAATCTCAGATGAACCCAGGCTGTGATTCATGCATTACCCTCGGAATTGACCTTGAAAATTAACGCCAAGGTCATTTTCAACGTCCCAGAATATGTCCCCCTCCCAACTCTACAACTTTTGTCTAGAACATTTTTTGCGATGTTGATCAGGTTTCGAGATCTTTGGGATGGCAATTTAAAATGGGACACCCTGTATGTAAAGTTTGAATAAAGATTGAATCAAATATTATGAAAATATTTGTTACTTCTATAATTGGACTTTAAACAAATATGTCATCTTTACAATTAGATCTAACATAAAATATTATATTTTTAATAGACATTTTTCGAATTCAAAATTTTAACGAAAATATCCATTTTAAGGCCCCCCGATATGATTGAAATCATTTTTAAAAGTCTATATATTTATCTGTATCTCAAGTAATAGCTAGCTTTGATCTAAAACTTTAGATCTGAAGAAGTTCATGCAATGCTGGTTTGTTCTGAAACAAAATGTAGAACTTGCTTTTGCCAAATCCAAACACAGACAACGTGATGTCGCACCCAATGAAAACGTGAAGATGTAGATTTTCAGGCACTGGGTAGTTGTAGGATGATGTGGATAATAACTTGTCAAGAGCACCACCTCTTCCAGATTTTCGGTAAATGGGAAGATCTTGAGAACTAACAAATCAATGTCCTCCACGATGATCTTCACAGCATCATATTTTGTAACGAGGGATGTAGCAGTTGTTACAATAAACACATCACCGTCTTCGGCTGCCTGCTTTATAGTTATATTGTCTTGAATTAGCGTTTCCTTTAGAGGTGAATTTGCAAGTTATTTCGTTCTGTAGGAATTTTTCTAGCGGCACTTGAGCGATTATTGACCTATACAAAATGGCATCACTGAAGCACTTCTGTACCAATCGGCACTCTTACTGTCTCTTACTTCACGATAAAAATAACAGCCATCAAAACATCTGCTCCATAATGCGTATAAACGAATTTGAAGTACATTTTACAATTTTGGAAAATGTCAGTTCTGTTCTTGTGGAGAAGGAACCCTCCGTCTACCACAGCAATTCGATTCGGTGAAAGTTTCGTTTTGTTTGGTAATGATGAAAATGCTGAATACAGAGATGATTTTGTACGCTTGCGCATCCCGTCTTCGGAAAAAGGGGATATTTGGTAAGGAGCCAATTCATATTTGAAAAACTCTTCCAAATCTTTCGGTGTCTGCTTGGCAATGCAAATTCTTTGAAAAAGTGTCAGGAGGGTCAATTGTCATTTATTGATTATGTCAATTTCAAGCTTGTTCCATGCGAAATCTTTCAATGCAGCATCTTTTATCGTTAACTCCGCCATAAGCTTCGGCAGTCCTTCAAATTCAGTAGGCGCAAGTTGTCATCAATTGCTTCGTTAAGTCGCCAAATTCAAAAGATTCAATTGATGACAACAAGCTTTATCTATCGTTTTGTAACGCGGACAGCATTCTGATCCTTCGTTTGAATGAGATGTATTTATTTGGAGGCACGTAAACACTTTTTATTATGCCAACTTCAAGCTTATTCCTTGCGAAAGAAAGTTTATCATCTTTTATCGTTGATTCCTTTATAAGATTTGACATATCTTCAGATTTAAAAGATACAATTGCTGACAACAAGCTTTATCTGTAGTTGTGTAACGTGGATAGTATTGGACATTTATTTAGATGGATGTAAACAAAGATAATTCTGTAGGTTGATCATCTCCGGAGCATTATGATGCAGCACATGAATAGCTTTCAGGAGTTGGTCTTTTTCCTTTAAATATTATCTAACCTAAAGAGTTTAACGAATATTACATATTGTTTCCCTATCAGAACACCTGTTTCGACTTTCAGGTCTCATCCGTGTAGTTAGTGGTTGATGGGGAAACGGAGATTACTATTGGAATATTTTTGGCGTTTCTACCTTTAACAGAGTTTAATGAAGTTTACGTATAAATTGAATCTTCTTCACTTTTTCACTCACATGACGAAATAATTAACTTCCAAATATTTGGTGTTAACAAGCATTCTTAAAAAGAAAGGTAACATTTAAAAGCTTCTAATTTATTTTTGCTTTGCTAATTACAAGTGGTTAACGTTGATGTTCTTCAATTACAGTTGCGCAAACTAAAATAGTTGGATTTTCTCTCTCGAGTAGTTTTTTCGTTAGTTATTGCCAATTTTTCGTTGTGTAGAAGGCTCCAAATGAGACCAGTGTTATTTTAAATTGGTGGAAGTAACTGCGCGCAGACGGATGCAGCAATCGATCTGAAATTTTTCCAAATACTCTAAGGACATACCCGTAAAGTTATGTAGCATGAATTTAAAAAAATATATTTATTGATTTTATATTCCAAAAAAAAACGAACCTTTAGGTAAAAATTTCCAAATAAGCGTCATTTTGTTGTTCCATGCTACATAACACTGGAAAATGTAATAAACTTTAACACGTTATGTCGTTTTTGATTTCACACTATTTTTGCGACCAAGGAACTTCCACCAGTGAGGCATGCCCGTGTGACATCCCAACTTCGACGATGTGACAACATAATTAATTTTTATACAAAACTATCAAAAAAATCACAATTTGCACTTAAAGGCTTATTAAATTTCTGGGAAAACATTCAAGTTCAAAACTTTATTAGTCGTCTCAAAAAAAAAATACCGAAATCACCTTTTTTCAGGCCTGTACCCTTAATCTGTCTATAACTGTACGGAAAACTTGTTTAAGGTGGAATGATACTTATCCACCAATTTTATCGAATACCAAATCTGCTTTTGAATTTTTGTAGCTACCCGCAAAAAAAAATATAACCTTTTCCTTCAAAACATCTTCAGATAGACTGCTTTAATTTCGCGCAACTGGACGATTTCTTACCCTTTATTTGCAGAATTATTAATTTAGTTTTTCGTTCCATTGCTTTGTTTTTTTTTGTTATTCTTTCCGCGCTCTTCGTTGTAGCGCTTAAAATATTTACATTTTTACTTTCTTCATACAAAGTATTACAGGTGAAAGTATTGTTTTCGTAAAAAATTTCAAATTCGAAATTTCTACAGAAATATTAATTTTTTGATACCCTAGACGACTTTTTGAAAAATTCCTGAAGACACTGCTTCTCAAAAACTACCCGATGAAAATATCTTTATACCATCAAATCGGTTACATTATGACCACATTAGCATTTTTTGTGTTTCAAAACATTCGTGAAATACAAACATCATCTGTGGCCAAACTTTTCATAATGATGGTCAAAACGGACCTAAAAAGGGCACATAACGTCCCAGCAGATTTCTCAAAGGTTTTCACTATATATCTTAATATAATTCAAATTTCAGCAAAAATTTTGCCATTAAAAATGTATTTATAAAAATCAAACAAAAGTCCAAGCGGGTTTTTCAAAGGTCTTCACTGGATAGTTTATTGTAATTCAATTTTCAGCAAATTTGTTGCCCTTTAGAAATAAATCAAACAGAATTATATTCACAAACATTGAATAATCTATATTTTTTTTATGAATACTAAATCCTCAAATATAGCAATACTTTGAACGTAAATTATTGACCCCAATCAGCATGACACTTTAATCACAACTTGCAACAATGAGAAGCGCAATCTAAAGACAATGAGGATTATAATTACACGTTCACCTCCGGGTTGTGAATTTTTAAAAGACAATTACCGCGTAACAATGCATCAAAAAAATGACGTGCCTCCCGGGTTTGGACTTCCTTGCGGACCACACCACCAATTATCCGCTCAGATTTTGATCTCTCTCCCCTCGAGAAAGACAAAGGCCTTTTTATCAAATAACGGTGCTCTTGCGTCACGCGGAGGTATCATGTCACCCGAAGGTGGTTTGGCAATATTCTCTACTGCAGTTCACAAGCTCCACATTTAAATTGAATAAATAAAAAAAAAGGTGTAATTAGCATAAAATTTATAATCAGCAATTGCCTTTGATTAGATATTATTTGTTTGGAGTTGAATAACGGATTTGATATAGTTTAGCAGATGGGACCGAACAACCTTCAGTGCTTAAAATTCAAATCTTTTGTAATGGTTATAACTATGGTTCAATTTGATGAGGTTGGTTGCGACCATTACTACATGGTAATCCATAATTTAACTAAATTGAAAAATTCACTAAGGAGGTTGAATTAAACACGAATTTTTCACTATATTGTGACTAGTTTGGTCCTATTCGGACATTATCACACAATACACAATACAACAGTGTATTGTTTGATAATGTCTGAATAGGATGAACTAGGCCCAATAAATTGAAAAATTCATGATACCAGCAAAGTGTTTAATGCAACCTCCTTAGTAATTCAATATGTTTCACAAAGTAATGACTTCAACAATCAATCATAAAATTCACTGTGTTTTCCACAACTAATTACATTTAATTGACATGTTAAAATCACTATTTTAACTCTTTAAAGTTAAATTTTTTCCGTGTTCCACAAACTATTTTATTCCGAGTATTTTTTTAATTCTCAGGAATTTTTGGTAATTTTCAGTCACGATAACATAAAAGACCTTGCGAGTTTAATTATTGAGGACCACACAGATATCCGTGAAAAAAAACCGTTTAATATTTAATTCGTGCCCGTCAGTTTCCACTAAATTACGATACACCAGTGGAGTACTTGAGAAAACGTGAGCTTTCTCCGAGAGAAACGGCTGGGAAATTAAAACGGAAGAGCCGCGCGGGCAGCGTCTTCCTCTGCGCGGTTCGAAGGACCAATTTAAGTCCCATTGTCGCCGGGAACGTCAGCTGATCTCTTATGAATGGACGCCGCGAGTCACACCACGGGATATCTCGTTTAAAGCCTGACACAAATCCATACAATAGATGTAATTTACTTATGAATTTATTATGTTTACAAGCTAGATATTTATATTTTCACACGAATAAATAAACACTTGCGTGGTAGCTATGAAAGAAAACAATGTCATAAGTTGTTTATCATTTCCTGGTGATTTGGAGCTTTTGTGGCTAAAATAATTGCCCATTTGTTTAATATACTTTCGGCTTCATACTTAAAAAGTTATTATTATAAATATAATGTACTAAACAATTAGAAATAATATAATTTAAATAAATCTAAAATGAGACTTTTAAAGACTGCAAAATTGCAACAATTAAAATTATATTTGTATTCACTCTAATCCCTAATTTCCTATAGATGCAAATTTATTCTCTTCTATTAACGTTTGACCTTATTTTTACTTTCTCCGTTACAAAGTACGAGAAAGTATTGTGATCGTGATTTTTTTTTCAAATTTTTTTTTTACGGAAATATCCGCTTTAGGGTCCTATTTCAACAATTTCTGGAAAAAAAAATTGTGGCTGTGTGTGTGTGTGTCTGTGTGTGTGTCTGGTGATGTGGCCATCATGTTACTTTCACCGACTTGATGGTATCATTTATATTTACGTTTTCATGGTTTATTTTCAATTGAAATCATATTTCAAATGTACATCGATCGTTGTGTAAACTCGGATGAAACTGACGTTTAAAACGTCAAAATTATGAAAGATGGAAAAATTATACTTCAAATTCAAAAACTCAGTTTACTCAAAAACTGAAGGGTTTTCAAAAAAACTTATTTTAATTAAAATAATATTTTTTTTTCTCGAATAAAAATGATTTTATGAAAAATGTTTTCAAGCAAAAGATGTTCATTTCTTTTTTGTCTTCAAAGTTTATTTAAATGTTTTTGTGATATTTTTCATATTGAAGAAAATATTGGCAAAAAACAAAAAACAGTTAAGGTAAACGCCCACTTCCGATGTACGAAATTTTACCAAAAGCTTTTCAGTTCTTCATATTATCAATTAAGACGGATGTTCAAAGTTTCATATCAATTGCTCTATTAGTTTTTGAGATACAGCGCGCACAGACAGACACACACACCACACACTCAGCCACACGCATAGACACACACACACACACACAAACACACAAAAAAAATCCAGAAATTGTTGAAATGGCATCTAGGGACCCCAAAACGGATATTTACGTAAAAAAAATTTGAAAAAGAATCACGATCACAATACTTTCTCGTCCTTCGTAACGGAGAAAGTAAAAAACAGATTTTTTCAGGACTGTATATTAGACTTTTTTCAGAACATTTTTTAGGCCTTTTCTTACGGACTAATTTTTCAGTTCTTTTTTTTACTTATTTCTTTAGGACTTTTTTCAGAACTTCGTTATCGAGACGTTATTTTCACGACTTTTTTTTCAGGATTTTGTTAATGACCTTTTCATCACGGCATTATTTTTTTTCGGGCCTATTTTTTAGGAATAATTTTTCGGGACTTTTTTAGACTTCTTTCTTCAAAAAGTCGTTCCTGAAATTCTTTTCTGTGGGCTTTTTTTTAGAGAGTCCCTTTTTTGGGACTTTTTTCATGTCCTTTTCAGGATTTTTTCTCAGGACTCTTTTTTCAAGACTCCGTTTGGGATTTTGTTTCAAGACATTTTTTTCAAAACTTTACTATTAGGACTGCTGAAAAACAGTTTTTTTTTTCACGGTATTTTCCAGGCCTTTTTTACGGACTAATTTTTCAGTACTTTTCTTGGACTTCATTCTTTAGGACTTGTTCAGAACTTTATCAAGACGTTATTTTCAGAACTTTTTTTTTTAGGATTGTTAAGGCCTTTTTAAGGAATAATTTTTCCGGACTTTATTTGGAAGTCTTTCTTCAAAAAGTTGTTCCAAGAATTCTTTCTTTGGGCCTTGTTTAGGACTTTTTTAAGGACTTTTCAAAGACCTATTTTGCAGGACTTTTTTCAGTCCTGCTTTCAGAATTCTTTTCAGGACTTTTTCTCGGGACTTTTTTTCTTTCTCTACGCCTTTTTTCGGAGCTGTTTTAGGGCCTTTTTCTTTTTCTTGTGTCGTTCCAGGAATAATTTTTTGGGCTTTTTAAAGACTTTTTTAAGGATTTTTTAACGGCCTTTTTCAGGCTTCTTTTCAGGATTTCTTTTCGACTCCTTTTAGGATTTTTTTTTTCAAGACAATTTTTTTCCAGAACGTAACTAATAGCTGAAAAAACAGATTTTTTCAAGGATGTAAATTAGACTTTTTTCAGAACATTTTTTAGGTCTTTTTTTACGGACTAATTTTTCAGTTCTTCTTTTACTTATTTCTTTAGGACTTTTTTCAGAACTTCGTTATCGAGACGTTATTATCAGGACTTTTTTTTCAGGATTTTGTTAATGACCTTTTTCTACGTCCGTTATAAAATGTACAGTTTTTTTCATTAATCTGCGTTCATAAAATATGTGATTCCTGAACCCTTCAAGTAGCGTGAAAAAAAGTGCCATAACGGTTCATTTTTTCACTCTTTTGCGTGAAAAAAAGTGCCGTAGCGGTTCATTTTTTAACGCAACTAAAACATTGTTTGCGCAAAGTGTGTCATGAATGCTTCGCAAGTTCCGCCGATAAATATCAAACATTCTTTTCCGATCAAGACAACTTGATGATTATTATTATTTTCTTTATTTAAAACAAGTATTATTACTTATAAAAATTGATTAAGGTTTTATCAAATTTATAAATTTATTTAAAGTTACGGACGTAGAAAAAATTTTGTATGAAACTCGAGAGTAAAGCAACTTTTTTTCACTTGTAGGAATTGCCGCACTCGCCTTCGGCTCATGCGGCAATCTTTCCTACTCGTGAAAAAAAGTATTACTTTACTCACTTGTTGCATAAATAACTATTTTATCACGGCATTATTTTTTTTCGGGCCTATTTTTTAGGAATAATTTTTCAGGACTTTTTTCGACTTCTTTCGAAGTCGTTCCTGGAATTCTTTTTTGGGGGCTTTTTTAGAGACATTTCAAAAGTCTTTTTTGGGTCTTTTTTCATGTCCTTTTCAGGATTTTTCTCAGGACTTACTTTTTTCAAGACTCCTTTTGGGATTTTTTTTCAGAACTTTACTATCAGGACTGCTAAAAAACAGTTTTTTTTTCACGACTTGTTTCAGGACTTTTTTTAGAACATTTTCCAGGTCTTTTTTACGGACTAATTTTTCAGTACTTTTTTGGACTTCATTTTTTAGGACTTGTTTCAGAACTTGTTATCAATACTTTTTTTCAGGATTGTTAAGGCCGTTTAAAGAAATAATTTTTCTGGCCTTTTTTGGAAGTCTTTCTTCAAAAAGTTGTTCCAGGAATTCTTTCTTTGGGCCTTTTTTAGGACGTTTTTGAGGACTTTTCAAAGGCCTATTTTGCAGGACTTTTTTTAGTCCTGCTTTTAGAATTTTTTTCAGGACCTTTTCTCGGGACTTTTTTTCTTTCTCTACGCCTTTTTTCGGAGCTTTTTTAGGGCCTTTTTTCAGTACTTTTTTAAGGCCTTTTTCCTGCCCTTTTTCCAGAACTTTTTTAGATTTTTTTTTCTGGACAATTTTTATCAGCAGTTTTTCAGAACATTTTCTTGGGATTTATACAGTAGAACCTCACTTGTACGAAGACGAGCGGAAACGAAAATTCTTCGTATAACTGAATACTTCGTATATGTGAATAGGTGTTGCTTCCTTGTATGCATTTTATTGTACTGTTTTATGAATAAAAAATCAAAAATTGCTTAATTAATTTAATTAAAGTTATCAGGAAATATTCTAGACATATGCAGTTATAAAAAAAGAAAAACTCAAAAAGACGTTATCACTAGTTTTTTTCGGAATTTTTCATCAGAATCTCTGCTTTGAAAATATAACTTTGGACTAGAGTATCTTAATTTTCTCAAAAACCCCGTAACGAATTTTAACAAATTTTTGAGAAAATATTCCAGACATATGTAGCTATAAAACAAAAGAAAAATCTAAACAGACGCTATCATTAATTTTTTCAGAATTTTTCATCAAAATTGCTGCATTGAAAAACGCTTACGTTCGTCTAGATTTTGTCCATTTTCTCAAAAACCCTACAACGAATTTTGATATTTTCTTACTCATTGTCTATTCACTTTGTTAATACGCGGGAAACAAAAACGGACACCTGCTGCAAACATAACAGAACCACGGGCTTTTCTCAAAAATCAAAATACGTGAGCGAAAGAGAAGTGTGGATGGGTAGAGGGAAGGAAACCGCTCCTATCGTAAACGAATCGCGGAAAAAAACGTGCTTCCTTCGTATAAGTGAATAAAATGTACGTTGGGGGACCGATCATCCCTTCGTATAAGTGGACAATCATAATAAGAATAATAATAATAATAATAATAATAAGTTTATTCATTCAAAAGCAATTTAGCAAATACAACTGAATAAACATGACTCACAAAGATTAATATCTTGTGCGTGAGTTTGACATATTAAGAAAATTGCAATTAAAACGTTTCGTATAAGTGAATATCGTATAAGTGAATAATTAAGTACCCATACCTTATGGGAGTACCGTCGGGGAGAAAGAAGTATTCATATAACTGAGTGTTTCGTTTAAGTGAACTTCGTATAAGTGAGGTTCCACTGTAATTACTCATTTTCATGTTTCATAATTTTGACGTTTCAAACCTCAGTATCATCCGATCCTGCAAAATGCTCAATGTATATTCAAAATATCATTTAAATTGAAAATAAACCATGAAAGTAATATATAAATCACTATGATTCTATCAAATCGGAGAAAGTTACATGATGGCCACCGCACCATTTTTTTATCAGATCTTGACTGAATTTAAATGTTTTGTTCGCAATAATGGCTAAAAAACATAGTGATTTTTTCAATAATAATAATAATAACGGTCGCAACCATCCTCCTTAACAGATCGTTTTATTCATTAATTGGTCAATTCAATTAATTATATGAACATAAACAAATCCGTTTTATAATTGTTTCATAATTTATACAATTCGACATGCAATTTAGTCACGATTTATTTACTGATTAACGCCAAGATACGAAACTAACAATTTATTTCTTTTCATTACAGAGATCATTTACTCTCATCCTTCAGGCTGTGGACCACAACAATTATTCCTTACCAGGTGAGTTTTCCGAAATTACACACCTTAACGCCTATTAGGTTAAATGGTGTGCCCGAGGGGACCCAGACTCGCTACTCGCGAACGCTCCCTTGAGGGTCTTCGTGGCTCATTCATATATCCGACCATCAATGGATCCTTCGATTTCACGCCGTTACAATAAAGATGGAAACACACAATTTCTTCGATGATGTCTGTGATAAACGATTTCTCTTTGTTGTGACTGCGTGGCGCTCGTGAAGCACTTGGAGTGTTACAATTAAGCACTCGAGCTACCTGTAGGATGCTTATTATGCGTGTAAACATTGTTGAAGTGCCCTTTTGTGGAAGGGCGCCCACGCGATGCTTGTTTGATTTGTGTTTCTTCTTCTGCTTGCAGCTACCAATGATATAATAGAAGAGGCCACGTATTCGGGCATCATCGATCCCAGCGCTGACTGGCACACGCTGAACCATCGGGGGCCCAGGGCCAGACTGACCTACAGGGTGAGGGTGCAGTGCGACACCCATTACTACAACGCTACCTGCACCAAATTCTGCAGGCCCAGGGACGATAAATTCGGTCACTACAGGTGCGATGCGAATGGTGATAAGGAGTGCATTCCCGGATGGAAGGGCAGCAATTGTGAAACAGGTAATGATTGAATTGTTTACGCCTTTTTTTCCAAAAAAATGTTCTTATTTTTTTTCAAGTCTAAGAGCTCATTTTGAACACTATTTGTCTATAAAAATTGTGGGACTTCCGGGAACGAAGATACGCAAAATTACTTTTGTCAAAAATAGTGCATAAATCGACTGGAAACGCCTAAATAACGATGAAACATTTTTTTTTCAAAAAAATGTTCTTATTTTTTTTCAAGTCTAAAAGTTCATTCTGAAAACTATTTGTCTATAAAAAAAATTGTAATTGTGGGACTTCCGGAAATGAAGATACGCAAAATGACTTTTGTCGAAAATAGTGCGTAAATCGACTAGAAACGCCGAAATAAGTTTTTTAGCGCCTATTTAAGGATTATTTATTTCGAACTATATGACACCTTTAAACATCGTCCCCAAGCAAAGATAAAATTTAATCAAATTTTTCAAGAAATTTCTAAAATCAAATTCAACTCTCCTCGAATATTGATCTATTAGCCCAAAATTCCGTCCAGGCTATGCCCTGAGCCATCAGATTCTGTGGAAGAAAGTTCGAATATTGTAATCATAACATTTTTACTTTCTCCGTTACGAAGAACGGGAAAAACATTTTCAAATTTTTTTACGGAAATATCCGTTTTGAGTACCCTACAGGCGATTTCAAAGATTTCTGAAAAACAAAATGGTGTGTGTATGTGTGCGTGTGTTTGTGCGTATTTGAAGGTGTGTGTGTGTATATTTGTGTGCGTGTGTGCGTGTGTGTGCTGTGTGGCTGTGCGCGCTGTATCTCAAAAACTAATACAGGAATTAACATGAAACTTTGAACATAAGCGTAACTTAATAATCCAAAGTACTTAAAAGCTGTTTCGTATGCCGGAAGTAGATGTTTACCATAACCGCGTTTTTGTTTTTTCCCGATAATTTTTTAAATATAAAAAATATTGCTAAAACATTTAAACAAATATTGAAGATAAAATATTTTCCATAAATTATTATTTTATCAGAAAACAGTGTAAAAAGATGTAAAAGCCAACTCGATGTAGAATTATTTTATTTAATATTTAAAAAACCATAAGTCATACACCCACCAAACCATACATCATTGCAATTGTTGGCAAAGTATCTATTCGAAAATATAGAATTGCACATGGTGTTAAAAAAACTGCCAATGACGTCATATCTCGAAAAATAGGGTAACTGTAAAGAAAATAATAATACGTCAATAAATAAAATAAATAAAACTATACACATTTCTTTTTAAAGTAATAAGAGAACAACAGATGTTTAGCCAGAAATCAGGTGTTCCAACCCATTTGACCAACCCTGTATATAAATAACTATTATACCATTAAATCGAAGAAAATAACATGATGGCCATCAGCATGTCTTTGCAAGATGATGACTCTAAAACGCGTTGATAATTTTTAACAATTCAAATACCAAAAGATATAGCAGTCTCTATAGAAGTCTTTGGACACGTTTTTGTAAAACAAAAGTAGTAATTTCTTCGTTCTTTGGCACTGACTCAAATATAAAAAGTTTTTGAACAATTTTTGATCTTCAGAAGGATACTTTGTTTAACAGTAATAAGGTGCCAAAATCCTCCATTTCCTTTTGTTTTAACATGGCGGGAAAAACAAGCAACTTTGATTTTTGTTAGCGGACAACTCCAACATTAGTAGATGAATTTTGACAATTTGAAAATATATTTTGTAAAATAGTTAGAAGACAAGTATTATCTCTGTTATTTTACTCGGACGAATAAATAAAGAGGCAATTTTGATTTTTACAAGTAGATAACTGCCAGATGCGTTGATGAATTTTTACAATTCAGGTGCCAAAAGGTGCGCAAATGTATAGTTTCTAAGTTTGTTTAAACAAACCATTTACAAAACAGCTAATAGATGTTAAAACATTAAATATGTTATTGTTTGGCCATATCCAATTTTGATTTTTGATAATTCTGAATCACTTATACAAATACAAATTTTAGCAATTGAAAAAAATATAATTGGACATGAAGTGTTTAAATAACGAAAGATACATTACGTTTCTGTCAAAATTATTAATACTTCATCCCCAAATTTTGGAGTAATTTAATTTGACATGACGTTCATTTTTTAGTGACTTGGAAAAAAATATAAAAATAATTGGCATTGACGTGAAACTTCTTAAATCTGCTTAAAATGAATGCAAAATTACGTTTCTGTTAAAATTATTAACACTTCATTCCTAAATATTGGAGTTATTTATTGAGAACAGGACATGAATTTTGAAAAAATGTAATAATTTTAGTGACTTGAAGAAAATATAAAAACAATTGTCATCGACTTGAAAGCTCTCACATTTTATTATAGTGAATGAAAAATTACGTTTCTGTGAAAACTATTAACACTTCATCCTTAAATTTTGGAAAAATTTAATGAGAACAGAGCGTGAAGTTTTGAAAAATATAATAATTTTAGTGACTTCACAAAATATAAAAACAATTGCTATTGATTTACAACTTCTCAAATTTGCTTAAAATGAATGCCAAATTACGTTTCTGTGAACATTATTTTTTATTTTTTTATTACTTTTTGATTGACATGAATAAATTATTATTATTATTATTATCATCATTTTAGTGACTTGGAAAAAATATAAAAATAATTGCCATCGACTTGAAACTTCTTAAATTTAAATTGAAATTAATGCCAAATTACTTCATCCCTAAATTTTGGAATAATTTAATGAGAACGGCGTGAAGTTTAAAAAAATGTAATCATTTTAGTGACTTGGAAAAAAATTAAAACAATTGCTATTGACTTGAAACTTCTCAAATTTGCTTAAAATTCATGCTAAATTACGTTTCTGTCAAAATCATTAACACTTCACCCCTAAATTTTGGAGTAATTTAATGTGAATAAAACGTTAATTTTTGAAAAAATATAATAATTTTAGTGACTTGAAAAAAATATAAAAACAATTGCCATCGACTTGAAACTTCTCAAATTTGCTTAAAATTTATGTTAAATTACGTTTCTGTCAAAATCATTAACACTTCACCCCTAAATTTTGGAGTAATTTAATGTGAATAAAACGTTAATTTTTGAAAAAATGTAATAATTTTAGTGACTTGAAAAAAATATAAAAACAATTGCCATCGACTTGAAACTTCTCAAATTTGCTTAAAATTCATGCTAAATTACGTTTCTGTCAAAATCATTAACACTTCACCCCTAAATTTTGGAGTAATTTAATGTGAATAAAACGTTAATTTTTGAAAAAATGTAATAATTTTAGTGACTTGAAAAAAATATAAAAACAATTGCCATCGACTTGAAACTTCTCAAATTTGCTTAAAATTCATGCTAAATTACGTTTCTGTCAAAATCATTAACACTTCATCCCTAAAATTATGAGTAATCTAATGTAAATAGAACTTTCATTTTTGAAAAAATTTAATAATTTTAATGGCTTGAAAAAAATATAAAAACAATTGCCATCGACTTGAAACTTCTCATATTTTCTTATAGTGAATGAAAAATTACGTTTCTGTGAAAACTATTAACACTTCATCCTTAAATTTTGGAAAAATTTAATGAGAACAGAACGTGGAAGTTTTGGAAAATATAATCATTTTAGTGACTTGAAAAAAATATAAAAACAATTGCCATTGACTTGAAACTTCTCCAATTTGCTTAAAATGAATGCTAAATTACGTTTCTGTCAAAATCATTAATACTTCATCCCTAAAATTTGGAGTAAGTTAATGTGAGTAAAACGTTAATTTTTGAAAAAATGTAATAATTTTAGTGACTTGAAAAATATGAAAACACAATTGCCATCGACTTGAAACTTCTTACATTTTCTAATAGTGAATGAAAAATTACGTTTCTGTGAAAACTATTAACACTTCATCCTTAAATTTTGGAAAACATTTAATGAGAACAGAGCGTGAAGTTTTGAAAAATTTAATAATTTTAGTGAGTTGAAAAAAATATAAAAACAATAGCTATTGACTTGAAACTTCTCAAATTTGCTTAAAATGAATGCTAAATTGCATTTCTGTCAAAATCATTATCACTTCATCCCTAAATTTTGGAGTAATTTAATGTGAATAGAACTTTAATTTTTGAAAAAATGTAATAATTTTAGTGACTTGAAAAAAATATAAAAACAATTGCCATCGACTTGAAACTTCTCACATTTGCTTATACACTTCAAGAGAGCGTGAAGTTTTGTAAAAATGTCACCATTTTAGTGACTTGGAAAAAATACAGGGTGCCCGTTTTTCGAGCGGCACCATGGGGATTTCAGTTATCTTAAGAGATACAAGGTTGGTTAAATTAGGGCAAAGTTGTGTATTATAACGTTGATTAATAATCTGTTGAGAAATTTGAGTTACCTTTTAAAAAAATCGCGAAAAAATAAAAAAATTTAATTTTAATTTTTTATTTTTTATTCAAAAACTATTACTATTACGCATTTTGCACTAAGACATTATTAGAGCACTTTTTAATGGAGGATCTAAATATGTTATTAGATTTATTGTAGCTTTTAAGATGGCGGAGAAACAATAGACAACTTTTGTTTTTCTTATGGGCGCCATATTGGATTTGTACATTTTCTAATGCAAGATTTTTTTTGTTTACGATGATATATCACACATTATGTTTTAATTTTACATTTGAGCCAAAATTTGAAATGTATTATTTTTGTAATTGATGGTCGAAATTAAATTTTCCCTCTTATCCATAATCTGGACGTCCGCTGGCGAGTTTTTTCTCAAAAATACTAATAAAAATTGTACTTAGAATCAACTGTTTTAATCTTTTTCATTGATCACAACATCTTGCTTGAATAATTTTCTAAATTAGAGTTATCCTGAAAAAAACAAAAATCAGTTGAAGGTCGAACGTCAATTTTAGACCTTATCCATATTTTTTTGATAATTGCAATTCATTGATTAAAAATTTTTTTTGTTTTCCACAGCATCCATACATTTTCGATCATTACAATTAGTAAACAAATTATAACAATCTGGTCACAAGACAAATAAATGTCGAATTCATATTTTTATCCTATCTATACCTATTCGATAAGTAGAATCAGAGCACTGCAGAAGCGGGTTTTTGAAAGCCGGCCCGGCCCGACAGTGAAAATTTAAAACCCGGCCCGGCCCGGCCCGTTGCAAAGAAAATGTGTTGCGGGCCCGGCCCGGCCCGGCCCGGAGCTGAATATTCAAAGCCCAGCCCGGCCCGGCCCGTCTCCGAAAAATGTTTAATTAAATAAATAAAATTACTGGACCTATGTACTCCTTAAAATTCCAAAAATACATTGAATTCATCTTAATAACATTTTTTTTCGATTCACTTAGTTGTTGCTTTCCAAATTATAATAAAATTAAATTCATCCAAGCCCGTCCCGGCCCGGCCCGGGTTAAATTATCCATCGGAAAGCCCGGCCCGGCCCGGCCCGGAGTTTGAAAAATACGGTACGGCCCGACCCGGCCCGATGTCGGGCCGGGCCGGGCCAAAGCCCGGCCCATGCAGGCCTCTGAGTAGAATACCTTGCTTGCATTTTTTTTCAAAATCTAATCATCCATTCAAGAGTTATCTCAAGAAATAGGAAAACAGTTGAATCTAGAAGTTAGTTTTTTTATACCATCAAAGCGGAGAAAGTTACATGAAAGTTAAAACATTTTTTGTTTTCCACAGCATCCATACATTTTCGATCATTACAATTAATAAACAAATTATAACAATCTGGTCACAAGACAAATAAATGTCGAATTCATATTTTTATCCTATCTATACCTATTTGATAAGTAGAATACCTTGCTTGCATTTTTTTTCAAAATCTAATCATCCATTCAAGAGTTATCTCAAGAAATAGGAAAACAGTTGAATCTAGAAGTTAGTTTTTTTTATACCATCAAAGCGGAGAAAGTTACATGATGACCACATCAACATTTTCGTCGAGTAGATATGGTTTTTCGAAAATCAGTTCGACAAAGATCTGAAAAATATAAAAAATAGTACAGGCAAGTCTTACTTGTGAATCAAGCAGAAATAAAAAATAAAAAAAAACGGAAGATAATTAAAAGTCAAAATTATGCTTTCTATATCTATTCGATAAGTATTAGAATATTCAAAATCTAGTCTGCTATTCGAGAGTTATCTGAAACAAGTTTCGAATTATTTTTTCCGTCCTATCTATCCATTACGAGTTATCTCGAAAAATAGAAAAATATTTTAATCTCGGAGTTAATTTCTGTATGCCATCAAATCGGACAAAGTTGCATGAAGGCCACATCGACATTTTTTTTATTTTAGAATCTAGCAAAAAATGTCTCAAATACAATTTAAATAAAGACAAATTAGTCAAATTAATGAAATACAATTAGCACACCCACCAAACTCTACATCAGTGATGGCGAACCTATGGCACGCGTGTCAGTGCTCATTTTTGGTGACACGCATTTTCAAAGTTAAAAAATTTCATAATTCAAATATTTGTCTTTCATAATGGCCAGAGTTGGTTAATACTAATATATTATTGCTTACGTTAATAATAATTAATGATTAACAAAATTATAATTAATTCATACAAAAATTATAAATATTTCCATTTTTTTTAGTCTTTACTTTTGTGATTTGTGACACGCCACGATTTTTAAAAATTTTGACACACCGAGCTTAAAAGGTTCACTGCCCTACATCATTGTAATTGTTGGAGAAGTGGCTATTCAAAAATATATACAGGGTGATCCATTTAAAAAATCTCTCAATGACGTCATATCTCGAAAAATCTAGTAGCTGTTGAAAAGTACGTCACTGAATAGAATAAAGGAAACTATAAACATTTCTTTTAAAAGTAATAAGAAAAAAACAGAATCAGGGGTTCCGACATATTTGCCCAACCCTGTATACCATCCTAATTAAATTGCTGTGGATGCCCCTAAAACCCAAATTTCATTAGTGCAATATCGACAAAAACTGTTCAATATTGTATACAAAAGGAACTCAAGTTAAGATTTCTTTAACAGCAACAAACTATAATAAGCTTGAAGTTGCTACGATTAAAATATTTTAGTTTCAGTTTTAGTATCAAATTGTATACTAAAGGAACTCAAGTTAATATTGTTTCAACAACACCAAACTCCTACAATAAGCTTGAAGTTTCTACGATTAAAATATTTTAGTTTTTCGTTTTTGGCAAAACAATGAAACAAATCGATTATTTTCCGACGGTTTGAACACGTTTAAGTTTTTTTTTTGTTTTTCAAAATTCTTGTTTAATCGTTTGACCTAAAAGGACAACAAGTGCAAGAATTGATAACAATTAAGTGCAATTAAAATAAGTTCAGCAGAAAATTTCTGCGCGCACATTGAAATTAATTAAAGTGTCGGACCGGCGCGCAAGTTCCATATTAGGGTGATGATAATTTCGCGAAAGCACTAATGAGACGACATGTTTCGTACCCGAAAAAGCATCTGCCGCTGTTGTAAATTTCACTTCACCTTTCAAAACGTCTTTAGTCTTCAATAATAAAGCTGCTGCTTACATAAAATACATACAGCTAAATCACTCATATCGTGTATTTCGAATTGGGATGAATTAATTTCAGATCAAAGTGGCTATGACATGAATTCATGGTAATTTTCATTTTAATGGTTACGAAGTTGGTTATCACTTTTAATGGCAAATCAAAGCTTACAAGAACCAGCTTTGATCGGTATTTGACAAATTGGTACAATCATTAAAAAAATACTTATTCGTCCCCAGCATCTATAACTGTGTACCAGTTTCGACCTCTTAAGCTACGCGCACACTTATCGGAATCGGGCGGACGGCACGCATCGGCAAAAATTGCTTAACACAGTTGTAAACGAGTCAACGCATATTTATCCGTTCCATGCCGTACCGATAAATGTGCTTTGACTCGTTTACAACTGTATTAAGCAATTTTTGCCGATGCGTGCTGTCCGCCCGATTCCGATAAGTGTGCGCGTAGCTTTACGCTTCATTCGCACATTTGTGAATAAACGAATAATTTGCTATTAAAAGTGATAATCAACTTGTAACCATTAAAATGAAAATTGGACTTTTGATTAGTGCCAGTTTTTAAACCTATACCGCACCGAGCCGATTGTATATCTTTCCTTTTCCTGGAAAGGAAATATTTACAATAGGCTTGTTGTAGCATAGGTGCGGAAACTATTACCAATAATAAATTCAACCCTGATGGATATTCCTGGTATACTCTGGCCGCGCTTAAAAGGCGTCTGAGGTGATTAACGAAGGGTCGGAAGCAGTGGCGGTTTCAAGGGGGGGGGGGGGGTAATCGGGTAATTACCCCCCCTAAAAATTACCGATATTCCATATTCCAAAGAAATAATATAACCGGTAAATTTTTCCAACGCTTTAAAACGTTGGAAAAGGATAGGGAGATTTCATGGAACAGGTGTATGCAGTGGCGGCTCGTGGAACATTTGGATGGTAGAGCCACTTAACATATAATATAATAATCCACAGTGGGTCAAAAAGAAAACGGTACAAATAGTTTTGTACTGTTATATCTTCGTGAGCTATTAGTATTTTAAAATAATTAATACAACAGTGAAAAGCCCAATTTTTACAGATAAGATGAAGTACTTTTGCTCTAAAAAAATAATACTTAAACTTGTGCCCAGAGCAGTGGCGGCTGTAGGAAAATTTTGACGGTAGAGCCACTTAGCACACACAATATATCTCACCGTCTAATTTTTTAGGAAAGAAAAATCGATCAGAAGAAGCACTAAAAAAAAAAACAAAAAGCACGGGGCTGTTTCTCTATACGGCAGAGTTCAATTTGAAAATCGCATCCGCGAAAGCCACTATAGTGGCGCATAGCGTAATACTTTAAAAATTTAAAACTTATTTTTGGTTAAAAAACGAAAAATTATTTTTGATCTTATCTACATCTCTTTAATGACTACCGAAAGGAAAAAAAATAAAAATTAGAAGATTTTAAACGTTGAGTTGTAGTAAGTTATTTTTAAGTTATTTTATTTAGTTTATTTTTTGGTAATGGTTTGTTAGTTGACCTAAGTTACTCTTTATTTTGACGTGTCTCGCATTGTAAATACAATGCAAAAGACCAACTCTTATCTTATCTTAAAGAATGTGCAAAATCTTTCCTTTCGTTTAAGAATTATCCTCAAAAAACTACAAATTTCTACAAATCTATTCGGCGAGTACAACACTTTGCTGAAAGAATTTGCCAAATTTGGTCATCTGTTCACAAGTTATCTTAAATAAATGATTTTTTTGGTCCTGTACATTTATTCGATGAGTAGAAATACTTTTCAGGGGGAATTTTTAAAATCGACCATTTTTTTCAAGAGCTATCTTCTCAAAACCACAGAACTATTGAGTAATTTTTTTTTATATGCACATACTTTGTTGAAAGATTTTTCAATATATGTTTATCCGTTCAAGAGTTTTCCTTAAAGACCAGAAAACAATTAAATGACAAATTTAATTTTTTGGTCTTAACTGCATCTATTCGACTTTGCTGGAAGAATTTCCCAAATTCGATCATCCGTTCAAGAGTTATCCTCAAAAACCAGAAATCAATGAAGGAAACATTTAATTTTTTTGATCTTATCTGCATCCATTCGACGAGTACAACACTTTGCTGGAAGAATTTGCCAAATTTGGTCATACGTTGAAGAGTTATCCTGTGAAACCCGAAAAACTTTGAACAAATGTAATGTTTTGGTTCTTTTTTTTATTTTATTCAAATTTAGATATAGTACATAACAAATTATAATAAAATACATCATAACAAAATCAAATTCTACAGCTAATTGAATACGTCACAGAAAATAAGAACAAAATCATTTGCAATTGATATAATCCTCTACTGAGTAATAATCTTTTTCCATCAGTCGAGACATTTTTTCTAAATCTTCCGGATGAACACAAGACTTTGTCGAAAGAATTTTACAAATCTCGTCCTCGGTTCAAAAGTTAAAATGTTGAAAATTAAAAAAATTCAATTTTTGCATTTTGTGTTAATGTCAAGAGAAAATATCGTAACCCGTAATAAAATTACATAAAATTTGCCATATTTTGAAGTTTAAATCATCACAATTGAACAATGTGTGCGGCAGTAGTGCAATTTAAAAAAAATCAAAATCTTGGAAATTTAAAAACTGCAATTTTGCATTTCGTGTTAATTTCACGAGAAAATATTGTAATCCGTTTTAAAATAACAGTAAATTCGCACTATTTTGACGTTTAAATAATTCAAATCGGACTACGCATTTGGCAGGTGTAAAGTTCCAAAAATTAAAATCGCGTTTTAAAATTCTGGAAATGTAAATGTAAATTTTTTACATTTTGCGTTAATTTCGCGAGAAAATATATGAATCCATTTTAAAATAACACTAAATTCGACAAATTTTGACAACGCGTTCGGCAGGTGTGCAATTTCAAAAATCGAAATTTTGATTTTAAAAAGTGAGATTTTTGCATTTTGTGTTAATTTCACAAAAATGTTTTGTAATCTGTTTTAACATTACACTAAAGTTGCTACATTTTGACGTGTTTAAATCATCAAAATAGGACGACGCATTCGGCATGTGTGCAATTTCAAATATCAAAATCGCGACAAAAATTACAAATTTAACGATGGCTACTTTTAACTGTTAAAAATAATAATTTTGAGCTACAAAAAATGACAATTTTCAACCTCCAAAAACTACAATCTTGAAATGCCAAAATTGATCATTTTCAATAACTAAAAACTTATATTTTCAACTGCTAAACATGGCAATTTTCAACTGCCAAAAACCACAATTCCTAACTGTCAAAAATGATAAATTTTCAACTGCAATCACTTACCGTTTCAACTGTCAAAAACTGTAATTTTTATCTGCTTACAATGATCATCTGCTTACTGGCAGAAATGACAATTTTTTGGCTATTTTCAACTGCCAAAAATAATTTGAGCTATCAAAAATGATAATTTTCAACCCCCAAAAACTACAATCTTGAAATGCCAAAATTGATCATTTTTAACAACCAAAAACTTATATTATCAACTGCTAAAAATGGCAATTTTCAACTGCCAAAAACCACAATTTCCAACTGTCAAAAATGACACTTTTCTGAAAGAATTTTTAATATCTGCCATTTTGTTCAAGAATTATGCTTTTAAAACCGCAAAAAAATGAACGACGAATTTAATGTTTTATCTTATCTGCATCAATTCAGTGAGCACAATACTTTGCCGGAAGAATTTTCAAAATCAGATTATCCGTTACACGAGTTATCCTCAAAAAAAGAACGACGGGTAACACTTTGCAGGATGAATTTTTAAAATGTGGCCATCCTTTCAAACAATTGAACGACGAATTTATTTTTTGTTTTTATCTGCATCTATTCGATGAGTGAACAACACATTGCACCAAGAATTTTCAAAATCTGGTGATGCTTTCAAGATTTTTTTTTGCATATACCATTTTTTTGTGAGACTTCCAGGACCGAAGATATGATAAATAACTTTAGTCGTAAATTGTGCTTAGATCGACTGGAAACGCCTAAAAAACAAGGAAAAAATAGTTTTTAGCCACTGGGTGTATGAGAGCGGAAGCACCAGTTTATTTATCTTTTTTTTTTTATTAGGGGGCGGTCCAAGTTAATCACCTCAGACTCCTTCATAGCGCGGCCAGACTTTATACAGTATACTAATAACATCTTTAAATTCATAATTTAATATACCAGGGCAAGTGCTTTGGCAAAGATATTAACTACAGCTTCGGCCACTTTGCGCATGTATTCCTGAAGCATAACAAATTTATCAAAATTCGAATGAAGACTTATGGTGTACGTCAAAATAACCACAGCATATGAATTCTAGCCAGTCGTGCAAGAAGTAAATCCAGCGTTCGTCTACCTTTGGCGTGCGATGTAACATTTCGAGCAAGACGGTTAATTGTCATTAACTGGCCGCTCACGGAATGTAGCTTATTAGAGTGCACTCGCAAGAGCGCAGAACCGTCTTCGGTGCTTTTTTCCGCCCTTTTTTCACTAACGGGGACTCTCGGCCGCCTCCATAAAATAAGTGGTAAATCAATTTTAACAAGTCCCTAGAACGAGTCAAAAAAATACCGAGTTTCTATATACGCTGGCCGCAGTGGTCATTGCAATTAGTGTAATTAGCCGATTAGGAGGATGTTTATAGCTGGGGAATTGATTAGCGGGGTCCGCAAATAAGGAAATGAAGAGATCTGCTCTCGCACGACCGACATTGTTAATTGGGATCATATGGCAAAACGATTGATTTCGTGTTTTTCACACGAGTTGATATTTAAAACATAAACATTATCTGCCTAATTAAAAATATACCTACAGATACTGGCACATGACAATATTTGCCGAAAATGAAAGGGGATACACAGAATATTAGAAGACCAAATTCGATATCAAAAAATTCATTAGATGAGCAAAAATGTTCTCAATTTTAGATTCCTTACAACAGAAAGAACGTCTACTGTTTAAAAGCATTGACACGGGGTATTTCAAAATGCCATACAGTTTGGCGTTTGATACACATAACCTCAAAAATAAGTAGTGTTTACTATGGTAATAACAGGAGAGCATATTCGAATTTACATCCGCTTCGCTTTTCATCTGAGGAAAAAATGATTTGTGTTGCATGCTAGGTGGGAATCAAAAATTTCGCCAAGAAGATTTCAGTCTTGAAGATGAACCGCATACTGGACGCCCTCAAAAGATTGAAACGAGGACATTCCAAGCTATTTCAATAAATATATTTTAAATGAATTGATGGACCATTTTTAATATTCTTTATATTTGCACATGTTTATACATGTTTAGAGAGCTCAAAAGCAATTAAAAAAAGGAAAATATCCTTTCGTGTGACAGATACGTCCCCAGATGGCGCTTAAAACATATAAATTGTTGTGATTACATGCATTTGCGCAAAATGTCTTCCTGATTCAGCAAATTAAATTTTTCTAAAAACCTTTCATTTAGAAAATGCTGGTTATTTGAGCTCAAGTGTGTTCCATCATTTGAAATATTTTTGAAAATTGACAATCAAACTTTACCATTGGACTTTGCCTTTTTCATTTTCCGACCCTGGTTTTTACTGTGAAGGAGACAATATACTCAAACCAAATCTGTTTTGCAAAATCTATAGTAACAGTAGATTTTACCTGAACAGAGAAACTGCAGTGTTTTTTCAGGCTTTTTCAACAAAGTTCAGATTTTTCAAAAGCTGTATTTCCAATTTATATTACTGATGCTTCTATCAGCTAGCAATACCATAACAAAATTTGGTCACTCTGTTATTGATAATACCTAAACGAAAATGCGTAAGCTTTGAATTGTGTAGTATCTTTTTTTATTTATATTCTTGGTCTTTAAAATTTCTATTTGGTTCTTATTTCTACAAAAAATGAACGTATATATTATAATTTATAGTTCAAAACAAAACAGCAATTTTCTTCACAACTTTGAACTCAGATAATTTTGTTACTATGCAAAACAAAATAATGAAATTTTGTTATTGCGTTGCTACCTAATAGTAGCTTCAACAATATACATTTAAGAGTTTTACTGTAAACCCCATTGAAGATACAGCTTTTAAAACACCTCCATTTTGATGAAAATACCCACCAGCGAAACGTTTCAAAACACTCCAGTTTTCACTTCAACACCAGCTTGGCGTTACGCAGCAAGCCAATTCCTTCGTTCACATGCAATGGAAAATGTTCAAAAGAAAGACGGAAGGTTCCGTACGACCTGTTCGAAGACAACAAAAACTGATGTAGTTAAACTGTGCACTTTATTTACCAAGTTCTGTAAATAGGATTTTCTGCACAATTAACAATCGTTATAGACGATGAAAACTGGATTCTTTATAACCCCAAACGTAAACAATAATGAGTTAACTCCGGTCAACCATCGTCATCGATGCAAAGCCCAATATTCACGCCAAGAATATTTTGCTCTGCATGTGGTGGGATTGCGAAGTTGTGTTCTATTACAATTATTGTTGTTGTTAAAACAATTACAGCAGTTCGCTATCAACAACAATTGACTTTAAGCGATGCTTTAGAAGAAAATAGAAACTACCAGAGAGAACATACATATAGTACTAGGCAAATAAGCACCTACATGTATCCAACGCATAGATTAACTCTTTTTGAAAGATCGCCAAAATATTGTGTAGAGATCTTGTCAGTAAAAGTACAGTCGCTTCACCTATATGTACACTTTGACAATATTTGTGTGAACATTAACACTTGTACTAATCTGTATTTCACTACAAGAATAAAGAATTATTATTATTATTAAAATAGGCAAGAGTCACGGTCGTCGTAACGTGATTGAGTTTCGTAACAATACCCGATTGTTGCTGTTTTGTTTTCAGCTAGGTTATGACAATTGTTGTTATGGAAAACAACAACAATACATTGTTCTGCCATGGTATTTGAACGTTTGAAGTAAATTCCTTGATGGATTGATTTTTTTTACAATTATTAAAATCGTTGTATACATTTTTTTTCTTAAAGATTGGATTGGAGCTGTTTTGTTTCTAGCTAGGTTATAGCATTTTTACTTTCTCCGTTACGAAGTACGAGAAAGTATTGTGATCGTGATTTTTTTTCAAATTTTTTTTTTACGGAAATATCCGTTTTGGGGTCCCTAGATGCCGTTTCTACAATTTCTGGAAAAAAAAAAAATTGTGTCTGTGTGTGTGTGTGTGTGTGTGTGTGTGTGTGTGTGTGTGTGGTGTGTGTCTGTCTGTCTGTGCGCGCTGTATCTCAAAAACTAATAGAACAATTGATATGAAACAACATACGTCTTATTTGATAATCCAAAGAACTGAAAAGCTTTTGGTAAAATTTCGTACACCGGAAGTGGGCGTTTACCTTAACTGTTTTTTGTTTTTTGCCAATATTTTCTTAAATATGAAAAATATCACAAAAACATTGTAACAAATTTTGAAGACAACAAAGAAATGAACATCTTTTACTTGAAAATATTTTTCATAAAATCATTGCTATTCGAGAAAAAAAATTATTATTTTTCTTTCATTTTTGGTTTACAATTATAAAACGATAATAGTTACAGCAAATTTATTTTAATAATAATTGTAGAGAATGGTAAAATGAACAACTTATAGAGAATAAGTTTCTTTCGAAATCCCTTTAGTTTTTGAGTAAACTGAGTTTTTGAATTTAAGTATAATTTTTCCATATTTCATAATTTTGACGTTTTAAACGTCAGTTTCATCCGAGTTTACACAACACTCGTGGTACATTTAAAATATGATTTTAATTGAAAATAAACCATGAAAACGTAAATATAAATGGCTACGATACCATCAAGTCGGAGAAAGTAACATGATGGCCACATCACCATTTTTTTTATGTAAAATCATTAATACATTATTTTACTATGGATCTTGAACTTTGAAGAAAATTCCTCGATGGATTGATTTTTTACAATTCATCAAAGCGTTGAATGCATTTTTTATTTTCTTAAAGTTTGGAGAGTTGCTGTTTTGTTTTCAGCTAGGTTATGACAATGATTTTCATGTAAAATCATAAATACATTGCTTTGTCGTGGATCTTGAACTTCTGAAGGAAATTCCGCGATGGATTGATTTTTTACAATTCTTCTAATCGTTGAATGCATTTTTCATCATCTTTTTAGTCAATCGTTTTTATGTAAAATCGAAAATGCATTGTTTTAAGCTTTTGAATAAAAATTCTTGATCGATTGATATCTAATTTTCAGAACCCTTGATTGCATTTTTTTCTTTTTTTCAAAGTACAAGTTTGAATTGTTGCTGTTTTGTTTCCAAATAGAATAAGGCAATTGTTTTTTTTTTATGGAAAATTAGAAAAAATGTGTTTTTATTGATTTTCTGCGTTTGATGCAAATTCATCAATGGATTATTTTTTTACAACTTTTCAATTCATTAAATGCAGTTTTCGCTCGTTCAAGTTTGAATTGTTGCTATTTTATTTTTATTGAAAATAAGGCAATAGTTTCTATGTCCAATTATACATTGTTTTTTATGTATCTTTAGCTATTGAAGTTAATTTCTCAATTGATTTTTTTACTTTCTCCGTTACGAAACACGAGAAAGTATTGTGATCGTGATTTTTTTTTCAAAAATTTTTTTTTGCGGAAATATCCGTTTTGGGGTCCCTAGATACCATTTCAACAATTTCTGGAATTTTTTTTGTCTATGTGTGCGTGTGTATGTGTCTGTGTGCGCTGTATCTCAAAAACTAACAGAGCAATTAATATGAAACTTTGAACATACGTCTTATTTGATAATCCGAAGAACTGGAAAGCTTTTGATGAAATTTCGTACACCGGAAGTGGGTGTTTACCTTAACTGTTTTTTGTTTTTTTGCCAATATTTTCTTAAATATGAAAAATATCACAAAAATATTTAAACAAGCATTAAAGACAACAAAGAAATGGACATCTTTTGCTTAAAAATATTTTTCATAAAATCATTGCTATTCGAGAAAAAAAATTATTATTATTTTTTTAATTTTTGGTTTATAATTACGAAACGATAATAGTTACAGCAAATTTATGTGAAAAATAATTGTAGATATTGCAAAAGTGAACAACTTCCAAAAAATAAGTTTTTTTCGAAATTCCTTTAGTTTTTGAGTAAACTGAGTTTTTGAATTTGAAGTATAATTTTTCCATCTTTCATAATTTTGACGTTTTAAACGTCAGTTTCATCAACGCTCGATGTACATTTAAAATATGATTTCAATTAAAAATAAACCATGAAAGCGTAAATATAAATGATACCATCAAGTCGGAGAAAGTAACTTGATGGCCACAGCACCATTTTTTTACTTTGCCGTTAATGCATTTTTCTATTGTAGTCGTTTTGTTTTTACTTGGTATATAGCAATTCTTTTTACGAGAAATCAAAAATAAATTTCATTTTGAGATTTGGACTAATTATCTTCATTGATATATTTTTTTTCAAAATGTTGAAAGCATTCTTCGTTTGCCTAGTACAAATCTGGATCGTTGCTGTTACGTTTACGTTAAGATATAGCAATAGTTCTTACGAGAAATCAATATATAATTGAATACATCTTGAGCTTTCGAAACTATTTTCTCAGTTTTTTTCATTTTTTTACAAGTTTTCAAGTCGTTGAATGCAATTTTCATTTTCCTAGTTCACTTTGCGTTAAGCTGGAAACTTCCCCACATTATAATACGTCAAACTGACAAGTAACATGTCCTTTAAAAAAGGATTCTAAATACGCCATAAAGCCAAAAAATACCTAAATATGGTACATACAGAAGCTCGGACAAATTATCAAGTCACTGCCAATGAAGATTGGGTCCGAGTGGAAGACCATTCTGAAGGGTGAACTCCGCCCGTTAGGCTTGCGATCTAAATTGTTTGTATATGAATTTATATGTATTTGCAAATTATTTTATACCTATTTTGTAAGCAATGCTAACAAAGATAAATAAACTAAACTAAACTAAACATGTGAGGTGTAGTAGCTGGAGCATTACTGTAAGGCTTGAAAAATGATACGAGAATGCAGTGATGACTTTATCGCTTCAAAACCGGCGAGCTTCTATTGTCAAGGAATTCGCAGGCCTAACTAAAGGTCGAACAGGGTCATTGATGCAAACGGAGAATGTTTGCTGATTAATATTTTTTGTTTGTTCTGCCCATACTTACTACTTCTTAATAGACTTCACCTAATCAGCACCATGGTCTGCGAACATGGAGCACAAGGTGAGTCGTTTAAAGCAGTGTTAAGTTAATAAGCTGTATCCCCACAAGCAACGCTTGTTGCTTATAGGGATTTAAGGAACAATAAATCTTCTTATGTTTTAAATAAATACAAGGAGTGATCAAAAAGTAAGGTTACAAGACCGATATTCCTGGAGTTTCTTCTGTTATAGATAAATTGGCATTGTGTGGTAATTCTAACACATGTGGTTGGCAACTATGCAGAGTTGTAGCCACCCGCCACGTACAGCGCTAGTTGTAAGTTGACACAAATGGCGACTCGTTTGAAAAAGTGGTCTCGCGAAGAAATCCACTCAGTTATTCGATTTCTGAAATTCACCGCCAGCTGGTCGTGGTTTATGGAGAGACATGTCTCGACAGCATGTCGAAAAATGGCGTCGAAAGTTTGCGGCCGGTAGAGAAAATGTCATCGACGAGGATCGCAGTGGCCGGCCCAGCACGGCACCAACAGATTTGAGCATAGCTCGCGCGGAGGAGCTGATTCAGGACAACAGGAGGATCACGTTAGAATTGGGAATGTCGTTTAGAAGCATTCGTTACATTGTTCACGATATTCTACAGTACCAGAAAGTTTGTTCCCGATGGGTACTATGAAATCTGTTCAACCGGTACAAGGAGAAGTGCATGGGAGCAAGTCTGCAGCTTTTTCAATTGTTCTCCATGGAAGGGAACAGTTTTCTTCACCGCATTGTCGTGGGTCAATCATGGATCCACCATGGTTCCCCTAGCAGTAAGCGATCGTCAATGGAATGAGAAACGCACCTCCTCTCCAAAGACAAAGAAGTTTAGGGTGACGCCGGGAAGGTGATGGCAACAGTGTTCTGGGACAACGCGGATATCATACTGTGAATTGCTCCTTGATGTAAATTCAAAAATTCTTGACAAAATTTATAGGGATGAAATTCGATCTAAGCTTCCCTTTGATATTCCTAGGATAAGGGTTTGTCGATTAACAGACCTTTTAGGGCTCCTCGTAAACGCAATTCTAACTTGTTCAATATTTTCTGGTGTACGAACTGTTCTTCGACGTCCAGGCTTCTTCTAATTTTGTACAGAACCATTTTCACGCCAATGACGAACCTATAACTTAACAGTTTTACGATTTGGCGCGTGACCTCTATTGTTGTTATTAACTGACGCCGGAATGCACGCCTTCTTCTATCGAATTGCTTCTTATGTAAGTTTCTACACAAAACACACGTTGTTGGACTGAGTAATCCATGAAAGTTAAATAATTATGATGAGAACTAACAAACTTCTCGTAGAAAAATAACGTTTCACAAAATTATTAATATAAAACTTATTTGTTACAGGTGCCTACTTTATCAATAATTAACTTAAATCCCAAAGACTACAGAACATAATCCCACAGAGATGAACTTATTTAGTTATCTCGTAGGGAATTAATTAATAAAATAAAATGGGTAGCCTGTTATGGGGAACCCTGTATATTAAAATTGTACATTCAGGTAATTAAGGCGGTCATTATTGGGGAGCTCCAGATGTCATCGTTTTCGTTTTCCTCGCTTAAGCGCTAAAGGTTAAACTCAAATCCTTCTCCGAGATTTAAATTTCGGCCCTTATTACCTGTGTGTGCTATTTTAAAATTATTTTCCTGGAAGAAGTGGTCATGTCTGATGCAATGTTTGGCAAAACCGGTGGTGCCTTTATAAAATAATTTATGATATAAAATATAATATAAAAATTATATTATTATTTATAAAATAATCATCTATGGGCAACAGTATCCAAATTTTGCAATGAAAAGCTATTATTACATTTCCAAAATCATTGCTCGTGATCCAACCTTATGATTGAATTTGTTGTTGGCGTTATTTTCACGCTGGAAGATCTTATTAATCATTTATCACAATATACAAAAATATGGATAACCTGTAGTATTCATTTTAACATAATTAATTGAGTTCGGAGTAAAAGGGTAATCATTTTAATTGCACATCATTTTTTCCCCAAATATCGTACGAAGTTCCACGAGGTCTTTAGAAAATTATGTCACATCCAATAAATCTACCCGAATAAACGGTTTTTCTAACATTTATTTTTTGATTTCAGCATTGTGTAAGCAGGGATGCCATCCAGTGCACGGAAAATGCGACAACCCGGAGGAGTGCAAGTGAGTACCATTAAAGTAATTGTTGCCATGTATCCGGATAATGAATGTTGCGTTGTGGTTAGGTGTACTGAATGTTTCAATGTTCCGATGCAGCACCGAGGAGCATTGAGTGGTGAGTCGTGGCCAGAGCTACATAGCGTACGTGACGCCATGTTTCTTATGTCAGCCGCTCTTCCTACAAATCCCGGAGAACGTGTTATGGTCTAGTCGTTAAGGACGTTGACACTAATATGATAGGCATTAACAATTGTTAATGTTCATTTTAAAGGGAAACAAAGAAGATCGTTTGTAATGAGCAATTATTGAGGAACAAATGGATAAACGTGATAAGAATAATTGTTGCTTCAGCTTGCTTAAATTTTTAATTTAAAGATGCGTGCAAAACCATTTTCCTTCGATTGCTTCAAAAAGAAAGCTTTGCAATACCTAATTTATGCCTCCAAAATCTGTAACCTTAATTTCCAAGATCAATATCTCTTATACGAATCGCGTGTTTTCATTTGCGAAATCGATAATTTAATTGACGGTGTTGGAAGGAATGCGTAGTGTGTTAATAACTTCTTAAGTAATTATTATTTTTTTAAATTACACATGCATTTTTTGCGACCTGATTACACAGGCAAACGAATGTACTACATTTACAGCATAATTTTGTTAAAAAGATTGAGGTCTTGATAAAGTAAATTACACAGGTGGCGATGCGGTATGGAAGTAATTTCCGAAATGGATGAGAGCCTGATTCAATTCCAAAAGAATCGATGCAATTCAACGTAATGACGAGAAGAGTTTGTCTCCAAATACATTACTAACTACTAGTGGCTAAAACATTTCTCATTCGCTATAGTAACAGCTACTAATTAGTAACTAGTAGCACACTAATACCGGGATTATATATATATCTACAAATCACTATAACTCATCTATTAAGCAAATATTCAACGAAGATTGCAACCGTGAACCAAGCATCAACGTTTTACTTTCTCCGTTGCAAGTACTGTGATCGTAAAAAAAATTAAAAAATGTTTATAACGGAAATATCTGTTTTGAGATCCTTTGAGGCGATTTCAACAATTTTTTTGAACGTATCTATATGTGTCAGCCTAAGATCTACATTAGCCAATTTAATGTGTATTGCTCAACAAATCTCTTCCAACATGGACGAAAGGTCGCAAACGGATGTTATTTATGCTGATCTGTCAAAAGCTTTTGATGTACTTTGATAGACAAGTCGACGCAAATGCGTACTTTTTGAACCAGAAGAACTAGAAAAGCGTACGTCAGCAATACTAATTAATAAACTTCTTTCATTTGAGCTACCTCATAATATATTATAATTCAAGATATCTGGTCATATTTTATGGATAGATTTCAAAATAGAGGCTACACTTCAAATGGCTATATAAAGGCAAACTTGACGAAAAGTGGCTTATCTAGTAATTATAAAGGGAGATTGAAGATTGAAGCGGTGGGCGGAGCATAGTCTCAAGTAAAGCAATGAGAACCGCTGAAATATTGACCACGTTAGTGAGGTTGTTCAAACATATTAATATTATTGTTAGCCGATGAATTCTAGGCGACTCAGGAGAGAGACATATCATATTATCCCGGTTCGGACTATAGCTAAAAATGGGGTACCGCAGGGGTCCAATTTAGACCGTTTGCAATTTGTGTTATTTATCAACGATATATCTCATGAAATTGTTTGAGACATTCTAATAAATGCAGATGACATAAAAATTTACAAAACTATTCGCTGCGTTGGCATGGGCGTCCGCAGGTGTTGGCAGGGGGGGGGGGCAGCTGCCCCTCCTGGAAAATGAATTTATTAAATTAAAGTAATATTTTATGTACTAAACTTGTATGTAGTCGGTAAATGTATACTTTAACAATCACATCAAAATTAAAAATTATAACAAAAAGTGCGTTCCACGTTATGTTCGATGAATCCAAAAAAAGTTGCCGCACAACGACGAGCCGGCACGGTTCCACCCGACGCGTATAATACACTGCGATCGAATAAAAGTTAGTCAAAAGTTGGCCATGAGCCAAAATTCCTAAACTTATTGGCAAGTGTCAAGCTGGCGTATATTGATTTTTTCAAATTTAGGAACTAAGAAAATACATGCGTTTTTTGTTCATGACCTGCTTTAACTAATTTTTTATTCGATCTCGCTGTATTATTACAGTACATTTTAGTAGAAATTAACAATTTTTGATAGTTGTAAATTGTTATTTTTGGCAATTGAAAATTTCCTTTTTACTGCCAACGTGCCATTTGTGATGGTAGATATGTGCGATTTTTGACAGTTCGAAATTGTCATTTTTAGCAATTAAAATTTTCTTTTTTCTTTTAACAACAAAAGTGCCATTTTTGATTGTAAAAATCCACAATTTTTGGATTCTACTAATTTCTTTATTTACTGTTGAATCGTACCGTTTGTGGTGGCAGAAATGCAGAAATTTTGACAATTTGTAATTGTTACTTTTGACCATTGGAAATTTTCCTTTTTTAAATTTTGGCATTTCTAATTTTTCTTTTATTGTTGAAATGAATCCGTTTTCAGTAATGAGCAATTTTTGATAGTCTTGAACAGTTATTTTTGGCAATTAAAATTCCCTTTTTACTGCCAACGTGCCATTTGTGATGGTAGATATGTGCAATTTTTGACAGTTCGAAATTGTCATTTTTAGCAATTGAAATTTTCTTTTTTTTAAGAATCAAAAAATGCCGTTTTTGATAGTAAAATGTCACAATTTTCGGCAGCTGCTAATTTCCTTATTTGCCGCTGAATCGTGAAGTTTGTGATGGCAGAAATGCAGAATTTTTGACAATTCGAAATTGTCATTTTTTTACTGTTAAAAATGTATCTTTTTACAATTGAAAAATGATATTTCTGACAGTAGAATTGCACAATTTTTGACAATTTGTAATTATTACTTTTGGCTGTTGGAAATTTCCCTTTATTAATATTGAAAAATGCTGATAGTAATAGTAGAAATGCTCAAATTTTGACAGTCTAACATTTTTGGCATTTGGAAATTTTCTTTTTATTCCTGAATATTTTTGACAGTGTTGTTTCAGCAATTGAAAATTTCCTTTTTACTTCAAAGTGCAATTTGTGATAGTAATGCGATTTTTGACGGTTCGAAATTGTCATTTTTAGCAAGTGAAATTTTCTTTTTTTTAATATCAAAAAATGCCGTCTTTGATAATAAAAATCCATAATTTTTGGCAGCTGCAAATTTCTTTATTTACCGTTGAATCGTGCCGTTCGTGGTGGCAGAAATGCAGAATTTTTGACAATTCAAATTTGTCGTTTTTGATGGTTAAAAATGTATCTCTGCACCATTGACAAATGCCGTTTCTAACAGTAGAATTGCATTATTTTTGATCATTTAAAAAAATGCCGATAGTGATAGTAGAAATGCTAAAATTTTGACAGTTAAACATTATTGGCATTTGGAAAATTTTATTTATTGTTGAAACTTGCCGGTTTCAGTAATGAGTAATTTTTGATAGTACTGAATAGTTAGTTTCAGCAATTGAACATTTCCTTTTTACTGCTAACGTGCCCTTTGTGATAGTAGTGCGATTTTTGACAGTTCGAAATTGTCATTTTTAGCAATTGAAATTTTCTTTTTTTTATATCAAAAAATGCCGTCTTTGATAGTAAAAAAACACAATTTCTAGCAGCTGCAAATTTCTTTATTTACCATTGAATCGTGCCGTTTAAGATGGCAAAAATGCAGAATTTTTGATAATTCGAAAGTGTCATTTTCTTTTTTTTAATATCAAAAAATACCGTTTTTGATAGTAAAAATCCACAATTTTTGACAGCTGCAAATTTCTTTATGTGGCAAAAATGCAGAATTTTTGACAATTCAAAAATTGTCATTTTTGACGGTTATTTATTCGAAAGTTTTGTCTGTAAGTACAATTTTGTAAAATAATTTATTCAATTTAAAGGGCTATTTTCCATTTAAACTTTTAACATGTAACAATCTTTAGTCAAATGTTCACTTAAACTTTGAGCTTGAAAAATTCATTAGTTAACTTTAGCTAACTTTTTTGTAGAATTTCCGGGCGAAGGCGAAATAAAACGGCCGAAATATTGAATTAACAGAAAATGATTTCATTAAGCCCTTGCCACTAGACCAAGAAATGTACCCTTTTCGCCAATATATTATACCCTCGATTTACACGGTGGATACGTGCTACGAAAAAACATGTAAATCGAAACCGAAATGAGTTTGATTAAGCGTGTTTTGTTTTCATAATCATGTTTAGTTAGACATTCTATGATACACAATCTTTAAAATAATATCGTCCGGCGAGATAGGAACGATGAATTTCAAAATGTAAGGAAAAGCTCAGAAATACACTCTATTTGACGCTAGTGCAGCTCTTTAAACTATTTTAGAAAACAATGTTTGTTTAGTTTCTAATCACGTCAAGTTAAAGTTTCGCATAAAACATATACAGGGTGTGACATTTGAAATGCCACCCCAAATATCTTGAAACCTGAGCAACATGGCAAAAAATGTTTCAGATGAAAGTTGTAGGATTCGGAGGGGGACATATGCTAGTGATCTTGCAAATAACCTTGAGGTCAATTTTCAAGATCAAACGAAGATCAACTTTGATTTTTCAAATGAAACCCCCTATTTTTTTATTGTGGGATCGTATTCAACGGGATAAAATACAAACTTTTTGTACGAAACGTTTCTTTTTAATGCTTTTTTTAAGAGTTTATTCACGAATTTTATCCTTCATGTTGTTTGAAATCTCAGATGAATCCAGGCTGTGATTCATGCATTACCCTCAGCATTAATGTCACCCGATGTGTGCCACGTGGAGGTTGCCGATGGGATTTTGCACATCATTGGCCCTGAAAAGGGCCGATGGTTTCGGTGGCTGGAGGTTCGATCTCGTTCTTAGATCAAATTCTCGATCAAGTGTCCATCCTCGACAATACACTTCTGTACCCGCTGGCAAAAGTTTACTTTTCAAAGGGTTTAGATGAAAATTGCTCGAAATGCAGCCCTAATCCTCTCCTTCATATTCTGCACTGTTGTCGGAGCTTCAGCAAATCCTTGACTAGTGCACAGAGGAAGAAGTCAAGGGGAGTAAGATCTAGGGATCTTGTTGGCCACTCATGGACTCAACGCTCATCGCGTTGCTCTGCTCCCGCACCTTTGATGTTAATGCCGAGGGTAATGCATGAATCACAGCCTGGATTCATCTGAGATTTCAAACAACTAACGGACCAAATTCGTGAAAAGCATTTAAAAAATGTTTCCCACAGAAAGTTTGTATTTTTCCGGCAGTACGATCCCGTAATAAAAAATAGGGGGTTCCATTTGAAAAATCAAAGTTGACCTTAGTTTGACCTTGAAAATTAACGCCAAGGTCATTTTCAAAGTCACCAGTATATGTACCCCTCCGAACCCTACAACTTTTATCTGAAACATTTTTTGCCATGTTGCTCAGATTTCGAGATATTTGGGGTGGCAATTTAAAATGAGACATCCTGTATACATCTTCAGAGCTGGGACAGTGCCGTTGCGTATAGGAGGTCAGGGGCGGCGAATAAAAAACGGGTTATACCATGCTCTCAAGGCGTGCGCAGTAACCATCTTACATTCAATTGGCTCCGGAGATTTGTTGTTGCGTTCTCTCGCGATATCCGAATACTTTCTCACTCTGCGCAAACTTTACCTCGACACGTCTCGAGTGGTCGTTAATACTGTACACTTTTCAATAAGGGCTGGGGCCCTAGAACAGGCGCATCGCAGAAGCCCTATATGACTGACCGATAGCGATTATCGGCTCAGTGGCCGATATACATAAAAACGAATCTTCCAATTAATTCTAAAACTATTTACTTTAGGAGTATGGGTTGCATAATACTTTTATCTAGTAAATTTTTCTCCCAATAGTTTTATGTAATAAAAAATGGTGATGTGGCCATCATGTTACTTTCTCCGATTATTTGATGGTATTTATATTTATAGATTCATTCATTATTTTTAATTTAAAATCGAGAGTTTCACATGATCGAATGGTAATGACGTTTGAAACGTAAAAATTATGAAAGGTAAAAATGATCAATTATTTTTTAAATCTTTACCGTAGGTTTACTGAAAAACTATAAAGAAATGCTAAAAAAGTACTGACAAAGATTTCTAAAAATAGTTCTGATTCAAAAGTCCTAAGAAAATCTAATAAAGATCCTGAACAAGTAAGTCTCGAAAATGATCTCTGAAAATAGTCCTCATTAACAAGTCCTAAAAAAACTAATAAAAGCCCTGAACAAGGAAGTCGTGAATAAGATTTCTAAAAATAGTACTAATTAAAAAGTCATAAAAAAACCTAATAAAAGTCCTGAACAAGTCTTGGAAAAAGTCCTGAAAAAAGAGTCCTGACAAAAAAATGTCTTGAAAAACAGGTCCTTCAAAAAGACAACAAATAAAGTCCTAAAAAAAGAGTTGTGGCACAAAAAGGTCCTGAGAAGAAGTCCTGGAGAAACAGTTTTGGAAATAAAGTCTTGAAAAAGAGTAATGTTAAAAAGTTGTGAAAAAGAGTTGTGAAAAAAGTCCTGAAAAATTACTGCAAAAAGAATCCTGAAAAATTCAGTCTTCATATAAAACACCAGAAATAAATGTCCTTAAAAAAATCCCAAAAGAAGTCCGAAACAGAGTCCCAAAAAAGTCCCGAAGGAAAGTCCTAAAATAAGTCCTGAAAAAACTTCTGAAGAAAGTCTTGAAAAAAGACCCAAAAGAGAGTCCTAATATATTATCCTGAAAAAATGTCCTGTAATAGCAGTCTTGAGAAAAAGTTATGAAAATAACATCGTAAAAAATCCTAAAAAAACATTTCTAAAAAAAAAACCTGTAAAGAACTGAAAAAGTTCTGAAGAAATTGCCCTGAAAAAAATTGTTACTTTCAAAAATGTCCTGAAATATAGTACTGAAAAAGTCTTGAAATATAGTACTGAAAAACTCCTGTGACAAAAGAAAAAAAAATCCCGAAAAAATAATTCTGAAAAAAGCAATGAAGAAAATTTTGAAAAGAATCCTGAAAAGAAGTCCTGAACAAGATTAGGAACCTCTTGTTCAAAAAAGTCCCGTAAAAATTGTCCTGGAGGAACCGTCCTGGAAATAAAGTCGTGAGAAAAAGTATTGACAAAAGCCGTGAAAAAAGTCCATAAAAATAGTCTTCATACAAAATACCAGAAATAAATGTCCCGAAAAAGAGTCCCTGAAGGACAAAGAGTCCTGATGAAATATCTCAAAAAATTGTCCTGTAAAAACAGTCTTGAAAAATTGCTCTAAAACTAACAAAATAAACAAAAAAATTCTGAAAAAAGCATTGTAAAAAGTCCTTAAAATGGTCCTTAAAAAGATCTAAACAAATTTTTTTGAAAAATAAATCCCAAAGAGTCTTGAAAAAAGTCATGCAAAAAGGCCTAAAATAAATCCTTAAGAAAAATCCTGATATAAAAAGTTTTGAAAATAGTCTTAAGGTCATGAAAAGAAAAATTGTAAAAAATGTCTTAAAAAAAATTTTGAAAATTTTTTTCTGAAAAAAAATCCCAAAAATTAATCCCGAACAAACAGTTCTTAAGAAAGTCCCGAAAACGTCCGGAAAAAAAATTCCTGAAAAAATATCCTGTTGATAAAATTTTGAAAAGAAAACCTGAAAAAAAAGGTCCTGAAAGAAAAAGTCCTAAAAATTGTTAAAAGTTCTGAAAAATAATCCTAAAAGAAAAAAAAAGTCCTTAAAAAAGACCTGAAAAAAGTTCTGAAAACATTGTCCTGAAGTTTCAAAAACGCTAAAAGAACAAAAAACTGTTAAGGTAAATATTCGGAAATTCCAGTTCTTCGGATTCTGAAATAACACTTATGTTTCATGGTCATTTCTGTATTAGTTTTTGAGATACAGCGCGCGCACAAACAGACTGTTATGTAGAGAAAAAATGGTGATGTGGCCATCATGTTACTTTCTCCGACTTTACATTTTTCATGGGTTTATCATATTTTAAATGTAAATCGAGCGTTGCGTAAACTCGGATGAAACTGACTGGCGACTGCAGTGCAGACTAAAAGTGCTTTAAAGCAAATTAAATGTGGTGGAAAGTGTGGCCAGTTTGTTAAGGATGGCACGGTGTGCAATTTGTGTAACAAAGTGGTTCATCCAGGATGTTTAGAAAAGCATAAGTGTAATGGAGAGGTAATAGATAATAATATTGCCTCGACAGAACAAGTTGAGGTTAATGAATGCTGCAGCCATGTCAGAGAAATTGAATTATTAAAAATTCTCGTTAGTGAATTGCAAAGTAAGAACGAAATACTTATGGAGAATCGTGCATTACAAAACGATAAAATTGAGTTTCTCGAAATGAAAATCGGGCGTGAAAAATTTGACAACAAAGCGCTCAACAAGGCGGTAAATTCCATTGCAATTGTAGTGGAAAACGAAAATCCCCATGGAGCCATCGCAAAGACGTACGCAGATAGTGCCAATGCCAAGAGCCGGGATGAGGATGTCTCTTCCAAAAGAAATGTAAACATTGAGGATGTCTCTTCCAAAAGAAATGTAAACATTGAATTTACAAAAAATGTAAATACCGAGGATGTCGACACGAGGCCACGATCAGCTGTAGATGAAGAATTTAAAATAGTAACTCGCAAGCGGCGTTCTTCGCGGATTTTTGGAACAGGAAGCAGTTCAAGCAGCATGCGAGCTGTACCTTTCTACTCTCATCTCCACATCTGGCGTTTAGATCCAGAAATCACCGAGGAAATTGTGTCGGAACACTTAAGGAACCATGATATACGTGACTTAATTTGTACTAAACTACAGGCGAAACATCCTGATATCTATTCATCATTCAAATTATCAGTGCCAATTTCTGAACTGAATAAAGCGAAAAATCCGGAAATATGGCCAGAAGGTGCTTGTATCTCAAATTTTTTTAACCGATCCAAAGAAACTTCAAAAAACTAAGTAAGACAACTTATTCTAATGAAGAAAATATGTTTGCTATATATTATCATAACGTTCAATGTTTAAGTACTAGCATTCAAGAACTTATAACAACAGTGCAGGATACAAGGAGCAAAATAATATGTATTACCGAACATTGGCTTACTGAAGAAGAAATAAATAATACTCATTTTGATAATTACACATTAATAAGTGCATATTGTAGATCAACTGCACAGCACGGCGGTTCAGCTATTTTCTTCCATAATTCATTAAGTAATTCCGGTGCACTGAATTTAAATATAACAGCCGAATGTACATTATTTGAGTATTGTACGGCTTGGGTAAAAATCGGCAATTTAAAATGTGTAGTTATTTGCATTTATCGCACACCTACAAGTGATCCACTTAACTTTATAAATAAATTAGATGCATTGTTAAATACATTAAACGAACGAAATTATCCTTATATAATATGCGGCGACTATAATATTAATACGCTTAGACAAAACAATATTACTACATGTTTCTGTAATTTAATAAAATCTTATGGTTCGCATTTACTTATCAAAGAGCCAACTAGGATAACACCCGCAAGTAGTACATGCATTGATAACTTTATCATTAGCGACAAAATTCACAATACATATGAATACCGAAGTAGTATAACATTTCAAGGTTTTTCAGATCATTGTTCTCTAATGCTGAAATTAAATATTAACATAGATAGACCTGTGAGCAATTGCATCATGCATAGATGTTATAATGATAAAAACATTGTTAAATTTATTGAATCTATATCTAGCGAAGCTTGGCAAGACGTAGAAATCAGCGCGGATGTAAACAATTCGTGTAATATTTTCTTAAACATTTTTAATATTTATTTCAATGCGCATTTTCCTCTTATTAAAAAGAAAATTAATAATTCAAATCATAATGAGTGGTTAACACCAGAATTAAAACAACTAAAACAGGAAGTATCAATGTTGCAAATGGTATCTTCATTTGATGAAACGTATAAACCACTCTATATAGCATCTCACAAAACATATAAAACAGCTCTATTATCTGCGAAACGAGACCATTATAATACCAGAATTGAAACAGCAAAAAATACGTCAAAGGAAATGTGGAAAGTAATAAATAGTGAAAGGAACAAATTAAAAACTCAAAAACTGCCCTCGCATAATAATAGGATAGATTTAGTCAATGATTTTAATGATTTTTTTGTTAATATTACAAATAACTTGCCGCAAATATTGGATGATAGACATAATAATCAATTTTCTTTTCCTTCAAATAATATATCATTTTTCATGTATCCCGTTACATATAATGAATTATTGAATGTCATAACTGATATGAAAAATAAAAATAAATTTTGTTCTGGTGTGGATGGCATACCTATCTACATTATTTACAGCTGCTATGAATACATAGCCGCACCTATGTTAAAAATTATAAATGATTCCTTTTGCTTGGGTGTTTTTCCGGATATGCTAAAGACGGCGTTAGTAATTCCTATATATAAAAAAGGAGATCAAAATGAGATGGGCAATTATCGACCCATTAGTTTACTGACATCATTGGCGAAGATCATTGAATCATTGGTTTTTAAACGAATATTAAATTTCTTCCTCAATTGTAATCTACTCAATTGTCATCAACAAGGCTTTCTTCCTGGTAAAAGTGTGGATACAGCGCTATATGAGTGTGTAAATAAAATTTTGGAAATTTTAGAAAATAAGGAGCTGGCTTGCGGTATGTTCATAGACTTATCCAAGGCTTTTGATTGCGTAGATCATACAATACTAATCGCCAAACTTGAACGTTATGGGGTCAGAGGAACTGCTCTTTCATGGTTTCGATCATACTTAAATAACAGGAAACAAATTATTAATTTGAATATTAATGGATCAACTACTCGCTCAAGTCCTAAAAGCATATCCAGGGGAATACCACAGGGCAGCGTTTTAGGGCCATTTTTATTTATTATATATATAAATGACATAACTCATAATGTTCTCGACAGTAAGCATAATATTATAACATATGCAGATGATACATCCATCATAATCAGTGCGGAAAATTATATTGAATTAAAGCTTGAATGTGGGACTTATTTTAGCAAGCTGCAAAATTGGTTTTCGGATAATAAATTATCAATAAATTCGAATAAAACAAAATGTGTAATATTTAAGACAAATAAGAGCGTCCCCACTCCGCAATATTTAACTTTAAATGATGAACAGCTTACTGTTAGTACATCTGTCCAACTGTTAGGGATCGAGTTTGATGAGTTTCTACGATGGCATAACCATATAGATAAACTAGGCAGGAAACTAAGTGGAATATGTTTTAATGTTAGACAACTTAAATCTCTCCTGAGTCAACATGCTGTAAAAATTGTGTACAACAATGTCTTTATATCAAATATGCGATATGGGATACGTTTTTGGGGACATAGTAAATATTGTTCGCATATATTTGTTATTCAAAAACGGATTGTTAGAATCATTTTTAATCTTGAATTTAACACATCCTGTAGAGGGGTATTCAAGAAATACAACTTATTAACCGTGTATTCACTGTATATTTATGAATGCCTAACATTTCTTTACAAACATAAACAATTATTTGAAGATCACAAAATTGTTCACGAATATGCTACAAGGCATAAAAATAATTATAATATACCAAAACACCGATTAACTGCTTCAGAAAATTGTTTAAGTTATAACGGCATTTTGTTATTTAATAAATTACCTGATTCTCTTAAGTGTATCAAAACTATCAAGAAGTTTAAAACTAATTTGTTTAAGTTCCTATGTGAAAAAGAATTGTATAGTTTAGAAGAATACTTTGATTAGTGATGTATGCTTATGTTTTTCTTATTATGACGCACTTTCTTTCTTATAGTATATCTTATTATAATTTAAGAGAGAAATAAAGACTTATTATTAAAGACTTATTATTATTATTAATTAATATTATTATTATTAATATTATTATTTAAAACGTCAAAATCATGAAAGATGGAAAAATTTTACTTCAAATTCAAAACTGGGTTTACTCGAAAACTAACGAGATTTCGAAAAAAACTTATTCTTTATAAGTTGTTCATTTTGGCATTCTCTACAATTATTATTAATCTAAATTTGCTGTAACTATTATCGTTTCATAATTATAAACCAAAAATAAAAAAATAAAAAAAAAAAAAATTCTCGAATAGCAATGATTTTATGAAAAATATTTTCAAGCAAAAGATGTTCATTTCTTTGTTGTCTTCGATGTTTGTTTAAATGTTTTTGTGACATTTTTTATATTTAAGAAAATATTGGCAAAAAACAAAAAACAGTTAAGGTAAACACCCACTTCCGGTGTACGAAATTTTACCAAAAGCTTTTCAGTTCTTCGTATTATCAAATAAGACGTATGTTCAAAGTTTCATATCAATTGCTCTATTGGTTTTTGAGATACAGCGCACACAGGCAGACACACACACACACACACAGACACACACACACACACAGCACACACACACACAGACACACACACACACAGACACAAATTTTTTTTTTCCAGAAATTGTTGAAATGGCATCTAAGGGCCCCAAAACGGATATTTCCGTAAAAAAAATTTTTGAAAAAAAAATCACGATCACAATACTTTCTCGTACTTCGTAACGGAGAAAGTAAAAATGGGTCATTCTATTTAACAAAATTGAATTATGAGATATTTAAGAAGGCACTTAGATATTGACATTTTAAGATCACTTATTATCAAAATTGACAGTTTCCAATTATTTTGCTCATAGAAGCATCCTCTAGGTACAATTAGAGATACACATCATATTTTTGTCTTATTCTCAAGAGAAGTTACAGGCAGATTTCAAGTTGCCATTTTGAGGTTTTAAATTTTAGAAATAATTAATTTTCTTGAAAACTAAAAGAGATGAGTGTACAAAGGAATCCAAAAATATAAACATATATAAGTTGTTCAATTTAAAATAACAAATATGGTGCTACTTCCGGTGGAACCGGAAGTGATACAAAGTTAAAAATATGTCACATGAGGAGAACTGATTCAACCGTGTGATAAAGTTTTTTTCAAATTTTGAATACAACAGCAACCCCGTAAACGTTTAACGAACGGTTTAGCATAGACACGCAGTATACAAAATGGATATTTCTGTTGAAATTTATAATTCAAAAATGTTCATGAAAACAATACTCTCCCGTATTTTTTCGTTTTATATTTGCTACTTTAGAAAATGGTCGCGATATTGTTTTCAAAAGAAAAGGAGACTACTGGAAATTTTATTTGAATAAGTAGTATAATACACGCAAAAGCATTAAAAAGGTAATTCATTTAATAATTAATATTATTTATTGGAAACATAACCAACGAAGATTTACGACCAGGCTACCCTGAGCTTACTTTTCACAAGAGGTAAACGTTTCAATCAAATGCAAATCAAACAATACCGTTGCATATTATGAAAGCACGATGTTCAATCATGTCGCAACTAGCAAAGGCGTCGATTCTTCGTAATTCCTCCTTATTGGAAAATCCCTTCTGTGGGATTCGAACCCACGCCGCAATTACGTGACTAACGCTGCTGCTTAACATGCCGGTTTTGAAATCGGAAGCCGCACGGAACGAAAGGGAAATTTATAGTTCTCGTCTCGATGGTGGGATGAAGACAATGCTGTATTGAGATTATTACACGAATCATAAAAGAATATACAATGCTGTATTTATCGTGCTTACAAAAACCTGAAAATGAATGTGCGTCCTTGCTATTTAAACAATATGATAGTATAAATTTGTAAAAGATAAAAAATGCATTATTGTGTGAACGATAGTTGATTGTTTATAGTAGAGGTTCCCAATGTTCTAAAGATTCTCTATCGGTATGTATAAAGTCTGGTCGCGCTATGAAGGCGTCTGAGGTGATTAACTTGGACGTGTTGATTCGCACCTTTTTCCCTGCCACGGCCCGGCCTCACCATGACAACATAAAAAAAATCTAATTACAGAACTAATTAAACTGATACCGAATCGTTGCACAAGATTTTTGACCTGTACTTTAGATTCTTTTGGCACTAAATTTTCGATCTGTTGACCTAAATATTCTTTATTTTGACATAAATTTTCGATTTAATTGTTAAAATTTTCGTTTTTTTTTTGGTCCGTATTTTTGATTTTTCGAGCCGAATTTTTAAATTTTAGAATTTTAGAACAGTATTTTCGATTTTTTTTGGTTAAAATTTTTGATCATTTGCTCTAAATATTCTTTATTTTGACCTAAATTTTCGATTTAATTCAATTCAATTCAATTCTTTATTTCACGTAGCCACCATACACAAAAATAAAAAAGCCAAAGCAAAATGCGTTTGCAGTGGATGTGAGCGTTAAAATATATAGTCTAAATAGTATTAAATTAAATACAACGTATTAAAATCAAAAATAAAATTAGTGACAACATTGTTTCAATTATAAATAAATACAACACATTAAAATCAAAGTTAAAATCAAAAACAATATTGTTACAGTTATAAAATAAGTGCAACACATTAAAATCAAATTGTTAAAAATTTTGATTTTTCAGGCATAGTTTTTAATTCTAGTTCCAAATTTTTGATAAGATTTTGGTTAAAATATCTAAAACCTGAGTAATTTATTTATATGCGAGATTTATTTTTTTTCGGTTTTTCGAGTTTTGTTTGTTGAAATTTTTAATTTTTTAGTCTGCATTTATTATCTTTAGGCCCGAGTTTACGATGTTCTGTCTAAATTTTCGACTTTCTGGCCAACATTACAGATTTGTATTATTTTTTAAAATATTTTAATCTAAATTTTTGATCTAACTTTTAGATTTTATTGTTATAATTTTCGATTTTCTTTTGCCCCAATTTTTGATTTTTCGTTTAGTCTGCATTTATTATCTCTAGGGCCGAGTTTTCGATGTTTTGTCTAAATTTTAGACTTTTTGACCAACATTGTGGATTTTGCCCGAAATTTTATTTAAATTTTATTTTTTTTCCTTGTCTGTTAAAAAAATTTTGTTTCCTTGGTCCACTATTTTTGTTTTTAGGCCAGAATTTTAGACTTTTGGTCTCAATTTTTTATAGTATATTTTAGATTTTTGGTCTATTTCTTATCCTATATTTTTGATTTTTAACTTGGATTATTGATTTTATTTAGTAAAGTTTATTTTTGGCGGCTGAAAGTGGCAAATTATTTTGCTTAAGTTTTCGATTTTTTGTCAGCGTTTTTTATTTTTAGATCAGGATTCTCGATTATTTGACCCATATTTTAGATTTCTATATTTTCGATTTTTTTGTTCCATTTTTTTTATTTTTCTTTATTTTGACCAAAATATTCGATTGGTTTGTAGAAATTTTCGATTTTTTTTGTCTGCAATTTTTAACTTTACGCTCGATTTCGATGTTTTGTCTAAATTTTCACCGTTTTAGGCCCTATTGTAGATTTTTACTTTTTTGGCCTATATTTTGTATTTTCGATTTTTGGTCTTTTGGCTGAAATTTTCTTTATTTCGACTTAAATTTTCGATTCGTTTGTTAAAAATTTTAATTTTTTGGTCTATTACTTAGATTTTTGGGTACGAATTTTAGATTTTTCGTTTTAATTTTTTATTTTTTTGTCCCATATTTTAGATTTTCTTAACTTGAATTATTAATTTTATTGTGCGAATTTTTTTAAATTTTCATTTTTGCTATTATCTATATATTATATATATATATATATATTATATTATTATTATTATCTACAAATGTCTCGTTGGAACTTAATTTAAGCTAAAAAGAGTTGAAAATGGCAGATTATTTTTCTTTTGCTTGTATTTTCTGCATTTTTATTTTTAAACCAGGATTTTTGATTTTTTGGCCGATATTTTAGATTTTCGGCTTTTCGGATTTTTATTTTTTGGCCAAAATATTCGATTGGAAGATAAATGGTTCTTTGTGTCTTCAAAAAAGAAAGGGGGGGGGGATTGCATAAGTGTCTCTACCATCAACATGTTCCACGAGCCGCCACTGCCTACAACTAAGTATCTTAAAAATACAAAATAATAACGAGAGACAGTTATTTAAAATTAATTTAAAAAATCGCGGCTCGTCACTATAAACCACTTGATGCTCTTGATGATGACGGTAATACGTCGATTCATTATATAGATTTATATAAGTCTTCTTCTTCTTGTTGATTTTATATAATATTTTTTGCAATAATTTTTTGCAATTTCATTTTTTCAATTCAGTTTATTTTATAGAAAACCATTTTTTCATGAAATCTTAATAACGTTAGAAAAAGGATGTTTGTTATTTCGCCAGAATAACGAAACATTTAAAAACCGTGAATGGTATCTCACAGGCATCGCCATTTGTTCCGCTTTTGAGAAATAAAGCCATTCGAACGTCGACATGTAAGATCCGTCTTGGACACGATCTTCATTAACTCTTTTCCAGCTCCTTGGGTGGCAGTAGGCGGATCGTGACCCCATGTATACTTAAAAGACCCCGTACACCACACACCCTCCCTACCCGTGACCCCCTTCGCCGCCGATAATTAATTCCTCGCGAGGTGCCCTCTTTTCGTTATTTTCGTTGTTGCACGTGCACCGCCGTTCCCATGAGATTTTCACATTCTTACATATCCCGGCCTATTATGGCCTGTAATAATGTCATAAAGGTGTAGTAGGTGCGAATTTTCCACGCTAAGCGAGTGAGCTATTAAACCGAGCCGGAGGCGGCGGGAACGGAAGACGGAAGGTCCGTTCGCAGCTGCACTCGAGTCAACACACGCAGAAATAGTATCCGAAAACAAAAGCGCCGCAGTTCCGCCCCTGCAAATCCAACAATATCGTAACTGCCCATAAAGGTTTCTTGCATCCGCAGGGTGTTAGAACGGCAACAAAAAAGTGTAAAAGTTCGCACTATGTTTAAGCAAACAACAAACATGTAATGAAAATTTACATTTTAACACGAGTTGTTCATTCAAAAGTGACCAAGCTCTTATTTCATGCGAACTGTAAAGTCAAAAAGAAACGACTGTTCAGTCATCGAGATTTTAACAAAAATACCGGTTTTCAGACAAAAATTATATCGAGGTATCGAAGGTAATTGCAAAACATAGCATTTTGCAAATAAATCAAAAAATAATTTTTGTACTAGATAAAGTTTCAAACTTGACGATGGAAATTTTTCTACTGACGTTCAAAAATTGAAGTGCAAAATATCGTTCAACGAGTCGACTCATAGCAATGAGTAGACTAGAAATGGTTAACTCATGAGTGAGTCGTTCAAAGAGTCGACTCATCGCAATGAGTAATCAAGTGACTCATGGTTAAAATTACTGACTCAAAATGTTAGTGAAATTTTTTGTTAGCGTGTTGAAATGTAAAATTTTGTAGGTGAGGACTTTTTCTTCTCTTCGAAATTTTAAGGGGAAGAGAGTCGAATCTTTTAAGCATGAGTCGACTCTTTGCAAAGGTTTATAGCAGATGAAATATAAAATTTTGTAGGTGCAGATTTCAAAATGCATAACTGTTTTCCCAGCATATTTTTTACTTCATACAAAGAGTCATGAGTTGACTCATTGCAGTCAACTCTTTATCACGAGCCGACTCACAAAGAAGAGTAGAAACCAGCCCACCTCCAATACACACACAGACAGACAGACACACAGAAAATATTTTTTTTCCCAGAAATAATAATTATAAATAAACAAGAATTATAACTAAAAAAAATGTTGGTTAAGAGCAGCTACACATTTTAAAGCTTTTAATTTAGAAGCGCAAAAAAGTGAGTAAAAATCGGTACATTATTTGAAGCTGATGGTATGCACGAACTAGAGATGAGTAACTAATGAGTGAGGCGACTCAAAGAGTCAACTCTGAGATGTGAGTCGTGGACTAAAATTATTCCTGTTTAAATTTTGCAGCTTTTTTGAGCCATGAAAAAAGTGAGGACCTTTTTTCGTTTTATTTTTTTTGCTCTGCACTTTGTTTTTGGAGTGAGGACCTATTTATTTTTACTGCTCATCAATTTTTTTTTAATTTTGAAAATGATGAACTTTTTTTGTAGCTTTTATCAGGGCCTGCCCAAAGTGCCGAATCGGTATTTTGGCCAAAGTGCGGAATTTCATACTACCGATCAAGCCCAAAGTGCCGGACGACGCAAAACAACACCGCATCGTTCGTCAACAAGTCGTCGGACCCAAATGCAAATCGGCACTTTGGTCATTCGACAGAACGTCTTCGCACGCACCTTCGAATAAGGTCCAAAATACCGAATGCACACCCTCATGTATGTTCATGTCAGAAAATAATTTTTGGTAATACAAGTCTATCAATGGAAGGTAGATGGTTTCAGGCATGGAGAATGTTTTTTTAATTCAAAATAAAACAAATTGTATTTTTGTTTTAAACGTTTTTAAAAGTATTATAACAGAAATATTCGGCATTTTGGGTCTTACTGGTAGGTGCGTGCGAGGACATTGTGCCGAATCGGCGTGAATTCGACAGTTTGGGCCCCTCTGATAGGTCGATGCAAGGACAAAGTGCCGAATGTCCAAACTGCCGATTCGCATTCGGGTCCAACGCCTTGTTGACGAACAATGCGCCGTCGTTTGGAGTCGTTCGGCACTTTGGGCATGGTCGGTAGTATGACAGTCGGCACTTTGGGCCAAATACCGATTCGGCACTTTGTCCCGGACCCCTTTTATCACTTGAAAATGCGTGGGCATTTTCTAATTATTAGTCGACTCTTTGTACGAAAACATGGTTCCCAACAAATTTGGTGGTGAGGATTTTCTTTTTTTGCTCTCCACTTTGTTTTCGGGGTAAATTGGAAAATTTTGGAAGTGAGGACATTTTTCGAAAAAAAAAAAAAATACTTGTAAGATTTTACATACGAGTGAATTGAAAATCCCGGAGTCAACTCTTTTCACTAAGTCAGAGCTTATGAAGCAGTTCAGCTGCACATTCTAAAGTTTTTAATTTAAATGCGCAAAAAGATGAGTAAAAATCGGTACCTTATTTGAAGCTGATGGTGTGCACGAACACGAACTGGAGATGGGTAACTAATGAGTGAGTGGACTCAAAGAGTCAACTCTGAGGTGTAAGTCGCGGAGTCAAGTGACTCCTGTGGAAATTTGCAGCTCTATTTGAGTCATGAAAAATTGTTTTTTGTTTGTTTTCTTTCTCTCCACTTTGTGTACAGAGTAAATTGGAAAATTTTGGAAGTGAGGACCTTTTTTGTATATTTTTGCTAACCAAATTTTTTTTTTGGGAAAAATTAATTTGTTATAATTTTTTTTCCCTTTCTAATTAATAAGGAAACGTGGTTCCAAACAATTTTGGGGGGGACCTTCTTTCTTTTGCTCTCCACTATGTTTTCGGTGTAAATTGGAAAATTTTGGAGGTGAGGACTTTTTTTGCATATCAGTATTTTTTGGAAAAAAAATTACTTCTTAGATTTCAGATCGGAGTGAAGTGAACTGTCTCCGGGAGTCGACTCTCACTCTCACTGAGTCAGAGCTTGTAAAACAGTTCACAAAAAGAGTCATTTCGAACCATTTTTTTAATAGGTGAGTTAGTTAAGGCGTTTCTAGAATTACATTGTAGAAGCCGGAATCAGTCATGACAGCAGCATATGGTTAAAAAACAATAGTGGCTGGTGGGGCTGTGCCAAATAATCGATTAATCCACAATTTGATTATTACTCGAAAATAATCGATTAATCGATAATTTAATTAATTGATTAATCGACCATTTGATTAATCGATAATTTAATGCATTGATTATTTGATTAATCAAATATTTGATTATTATTAGTAATGAAAACGCATTACAAGTTTTCGAGTTTCATCCGAAAATGAAATAGTTATTTATGTATTAAGGGCGAAAAATGATGTATTAGGCGTGAGGTCGAAAGTGAGCCGCAGGCGAACCACGAAACAACTTAACCGAACGTCTAATACGATTTTCGCCCGTAATACATACAAAACTTTTCCTACGATTGCAAAATTTGAAGAAAATACCCTTAGAAAATGTGACGTTCCTCAAATTTCTAATGTCACATCCGACAGGAGAGATTCATAGATCTATCATTTTATTATTTCCTAAGTACAAAATTAAAACTCAGCAATTTGAGAGAACAAAATCTTTATTTATAATAACTTGTTTAATCAGATTTATAATAATTGTTAACATTAAGATTGACTGTGATATTTGTACAATTTTGGATTGTTAATCCGTGTTTCCCTAGAGTGGAGAGTGTAGTATTTTTAGTATTTTGCACATTAGGAGTATCGATATTAATTTCCTGTTGGCTCGTACAAGTTGTAGAACACGAAGGTGTTGTTAAAATTTTTGATGTATTTTTTAGTTTATTGGAAATCGAATCATCAAAATAGCCTTCGGCTACTGTCCATGACTTACAGCCACCATGTCTCTTTATATTGGTTAAATCTGCACCAGTGTTAGCCAGAAGAGTTGCCGACGATCGTCGAAAACAATGCCCCGTGAAAAAATTTGGATTTTCCAGATTTAAATACTTGGCAATTATTTGCGGAAAGTGACCAATTGTGTTTAATCCAATAACTTGATTGGTACATTTGCCATTTTCATATCTTAAAAAAAAGTTTTTCGACGTTGCTGATTTTCTTTTTCTCAAAATGGAATATTTGTGATACAGATTGAGGAAATCAATTCCACAGTCATTATTATTAATAACGGTAAATGTTCTTGGTGTGTTGGTTTTAGTGTCAGGAATTTTTATTAATAAATTGGAGCCCATGTCTTGGATTTTATGTTCTTGCAGTTTATATAATTCATGTCGGCGGCAAGCACCCGAAATTCCAAAAATTAGGGCCACCTTTAAATGTTTACTCATTAGTTACAAATATTAAATTATAAACTGTTAATTTACCTTTATCATTAAGAATTTTTCATCTGGTGCATCCTTTATAAAACGTATTACTTCATCTCTTGACAATGTTTTCGATTTCTTCGGCTCATAACCAACCGCCCCTTGTTTTAGGAATCCGATGAGTTTACTGTATTTGGAAATATCCACATTTTCTATTATTAGAAGGGTAGTTGTATAAATGTGACATTGACTTACACGAGATTGCTGCGATGTATAAATCTATCGATTTTAAGTATATAATCAATAGTGGCAAATGTTGGTTATATACATTACGTTGCTATGACATTTCGTACTTATTGATTATACCGTATGTTTTTTTTAACGTGGGCCATATGATCTTACATGCTAAAAATTATACATTGTATTAATGTATATTTTATCATACAATTTTGAATCAAATTTTAGTTAGTAATATAAATGAATTATTTTTCTACATGATGCGCTTCATTAGAATAATTTAAACATGTTTTATTCGATTAAATAGTGCTTTTGCTCGGAACCGAACAATCGGGATACACTGCAGAAAAGTTGTCAACTACTTCCCTAAAATAAAAATTCCCTGACTTCTTGTAGAAAAATACAACTATTTCCGTGCTGGACAAACCTCTTATAATTGCCTTTACAAATTCCAATCGTTCTTCAATAGTATAAACAGACATTTTCTAGTATAAATTCGTTTGATTACTTGCCTCACTAATCAATCTGACATTTCGTAAATTCAAGGTACTTTGATTATTTTTTCTCAGTTATTTATATGAAATAATTTCATTTTTTAATGGAATAAAAGTTGTTTAAGTAATTCTAATGCAACGCATCACATAGAAAAACAATTTATTTATTACTAACTAAAATTTTCTTCAAAATTTTATGATAAAATATACATTAACACAAGGAATAATTTTTAGCATGTAAAATCCTATGGCCCACGATAAAAAAAATGTACTGTATATTTAATTTTAGAAGATATATAACCAAAATGAATTATTTTTGACGTTTGTATATAAGGCCCAAAGCCTGCTTTTAGAAGCAATCGTAGGAAAAGTCCTTTAATTCATAAAGTTACCTCCGTAGTGCAAAAAAAAACATTACTTTTAATAACCCATGATTTGGAAGCCGAAAAACTATGTATGAAATATGCACTTTGGTATGTTAATAATTTATAACTCTAAATTATGTGAATTATTTTACGTAAATGTTTAACACTTTATGTTTTGTAACATAATATTTTCATAAATATAAACAAAATGTTGCACTTGATTCAACAGTTTTATGATGATAATTTACAAGAAGTATTCAGTATTTCTTTAAATATCTTAATTTCGGTTAAGACATTTCGTAATATTTCCAATATTGAAAACAGATAACAGAAAAATAAAAAAAAGCACTAATGATTCACGAACTGGCAATAGCTGTTTCCTATTGTTATTTGTGTTAGATAATCGAATTCTTATTACAATATGATAAATGCACTATATACAGTGTGTTTCAATGAATGATGAATAAAATACGTATGCAATAAGGTGAAATCGATTATTTGATTAATTGATCACTTGATTAATCGATTATTTGGATTAGTCGATGTAATCGATTATTAAAAATAATCAATAATCGATTATTCATTTCCATAATCGAACATCCCTAGTGACTGGCCACCGACAAAGTATTGTAATCTGAAAGTAATTACACGGATAACCGTGATAAGGACTGTTCTAGGGCAACCACCGCGTAATGCCTAAAATTTCGGTCGTTGCATCTCCTTCCCGAAAATGTGGAGGGTAAGGGGAAAAACACCGACCGCACTTAGGGAAGAAAACATTTGCCGCCACTGAACACGTACCGTCGAAACCGCAGGTACTCGGTCCCTTTTTCGAGGGATTTTAAGAATCCGAGCATTTATGTGATAAATTAAAATCTGACGTCGAAAAGTAAATCTGAACATTTAATTGTTTCACAATATAAAAAAAAAATTATTAGTTGTTACCCGCTTTTAAATTTAGTAAAATTACCGGATAGAATATATAAAGGCAGATTTCGCTACAGAGTTAAATAAATTACTAGAAGTAGAAAGAGTTTGGCTTATACTTTTGACCAATGAATACCCAAATCCGTTGTTCAGATGAGTTGAGGAAAGAAGTTCCACTACCAAAATGTATTATAAAATCTCAATTTAATAAACAAAAGTTGATACTATCACGAGCTGCAGCTGACTTTTGATACACTAAAAACAATTGACATTTCCATGCTAGAATCAAATTGGCGGCATTCGTAACTTGAATTCGAGTAAGCAAAATTTGCATCTTGGGATTTGAAAAATTCTAATAGTTTTATTACTCGTGGAATTATCTTCAGGGTTTCTAAAACTGCTTAGAGATAATGCATTTTTCACATACTAGAAAATAATTTCTATTTTTAAGCTAGAATCAATATGGCGACAGAATTAAAACTGGAATTTAAGTAAGCAAAATTCACATCTTAAGATTAGAGAAATTCTTAAAAAATTATGGTGTAATTATTTTAAAAATTTTCAAAACTTCTTACAAATAATGCATTTTTAATATATTAGAAAACAATTCATAAAAATTTCAGCTAGAAACAAATTATCGACTTTTAAAACTTGAATTTGAGAAAGCGAAATTTGCATTTTCTGATTAGAAGTATTGAGAAAAATATATCACTCGGGGAATTGTCTTCAAAATTTTTAAAACTAGAAATAATTCATTTTTGACATACTAGGAAACAATTGATATTTTTAAGCTAGAAACAAAATGGCGATATTCGAAACTTGAATACGAGGAAGCGAAATTTGCATCAATTCTAAAAATATTGCTCTTGGAATTGTCATCAAAATTTCCAAAACTACTTGGAAATCAAGATTACTTTCGGTGAACACGAAACGTGCAATTAAAGTTCTTGGACATATAATAAAAAATGGTGATACGGCCATCATGTTACTTTCTCAGATTTGATGGTTTTGTTATTTATATTTACACTTTCATTGTTTATTTTCAATTTAAATAATATTTTAAATGTACGTGAGCGTTTTGTAGGATCGGATGATACTGACGTTTAAAACGTCAAAATTATAAAAGATGAAAATGAAAAATTACATTTCAAAAATGAAAAAAAAAGTTCATGCATTTTTTTCTCGAATAAAAAATGTTTTATGTTCGACTGTACGGAAATAGTAACTTTGGCGGTTTCTTTTTAGGCCAAAATGGTGTATATTTCATACTAGTCCCATAATTGATAAAGTAAATTGGACTCTTAACTATGATAGTGGTTCATAGCGATAGTACTTACTATTATAAATTATATACTCCTGAAGAAGTTTGCAAGGTTTGGACGTTTATTGTGCGAGTTAGGTTGTTTAACCTAATCATCCATTCTCTATGAAATTTACCATGAATGACATTAGTGTGACAAAATATATATAAATAATTTGCTTCAGTTTGTATTTAAAAAAGTATTCCAAAAATGCTAAAAGCAGTCGAACATAAAGCTTTGTATGTAACTCGTCCACAATAGCACTCCATAGACTCGCCTCCATTATTAGCCTCTCTCGCTTCGCTCGCCCGGCTATAAAATGTCTCGTCCAAGAAAGTGCTATATTGTGGACTTGTTACATAAATAGCTATTATGAAAAATATTTCCGAACAAAAAATGTTCATTTCTTAGTTGTCGTCAGTATTTATTTGAATGTTTTCGTAATATTTTTCATATTTAAAAAGAAATATCGGAGAAAAACAAAAAACGCCCACTTCCGGCGTACGAAATTTTCCCAAAAACTTTTTAGTTCTTCGGATTATCAAAAAAGACGAATGTTCAAAGTTTCATATCCATTGCTCTATTAGTTTTTGTGGTACAACGCGCACAGAAAGACAGACAGACGCACACACACAGACACATTTTTTTTCCAAAAAATTTTGAAAACATTTTTACTATCACAATAGTTTCTCGTACTTGGTAACGGAGAAAGTAAAACCCTGTAGAGGTTAGCCTATTTTGTGTTACTCCCGGTATATAAATAAATATATTTTTTATAAAAACCAGCGAAACAAAAGAATGAATACAATATATAATATAAGTCTGATATTGTATTAATTTTTCACACTATTTTACTAACGATGATAGTATTAAAAAATTTTAAATCGTTGTAATTTATTCGATTTTTTTTTTGTTCTACCGGTTACCGGTGACTTCCAGGGCTCTACGAATAATTTCATCTGGCAAGTCACCAGTGACCCCCGTGACATTCAAAATGTTAACTGACAAAAATTTTGATTTTCTAAATAAAATTTTATTTAGCAACGGATTAATGGATCTGTCAATAGGCATAAAATGCATTATTATGCAACTACAAACCCTCATTTGATGATAAATTATCAAAATCGATGGTCGCTGAATGAATGGGGTGGAATCATTGGTGGACGAGTGATAGGTCCCTTTTTATTTGACGGTATTTTGAAGGTGAAGGGTACTTACAATTTCTTCAACAAGATCTCCAAGTACTGCTAGAAAATGTTAGATCTAAATACATGTGTGTGTGTAAGCTTCCCACGAATAAATTGCTTCAGTCCGTGATGTCCAAAGTAGTTTACAATTATTTCATCAACTGATAATTATTTTTCAAATATTCCATATTTTTTAATTCCTATAACATATACCTAACTTTCAAACCTCTGTCCATCTTTTCTATATGTTCATTATCAGCAAGATGAATAAACTGTTTTATTTTTAAATATTTTTTTTTAAGAACTACTTCCTCACTCCATTAATCTTTTTCGGAAGGCACTTGATGATATCCAGAAGATAAAAGAATACCGATAAAAGCTTTGACCTTACCAGATAACAATGTGAAACCCGGATTGTACGCTCGATCTAACCTCTAAAAAAAAATCTTCAAATCGTTACATTTTTCTGTGAGGCGACCAAGTAGTAGCTGACCAATCCACAGGTGGTAGTTTGGTATGAACGGGTAACACCTTTTCCACCTGAACATCTTCAGTAAGGAAACATTTTGTTCGGACTAATTGCATCAGTATTTAAATTTTGAATATTCGAAGGTCCAGCTGCATTCATATCGTTAGTTTCGCAGGGGTCAAACGGTCCAGAATTATCGGTAGTAATATACCTAGATCGAGGTTAATTATCAAAAAATAGTTTTTTGAGTACCTTGTTACCTAGTATTTAACGAGACAATAACATTTGTTGTCTGGTTATTAACCGAGAGCTTCAGCTCGAGGTTAATAACCAGTTGACAACAAATGTTATATCGAGATGAATTACTAAAAGGTAAAAGGTACGAAAAAAATGTGTTTTTGATAATTCATCCAAGCTCGCGGTATATTTGGGTAGACAATTGCCCTCATTTACTTATTAACCAATGAAATCGAATAACGTTGATGAGATGATCCAATAAAATTCTAATTACGATGCGTAACAGACCACGCTCGATGTTATGCATGGCAATTAACCCTGGGTGGTATCTAATCAGATAATCTCTCATGTTGGTATTGCCTAGCAACGCGTTGGTTCATTTTCTATAACGTTTAAAACGTCAGTTATTGCCGGACTTTTAAGCAGTTTGCTCCTGAATTCGATCTGTTTGTATTTTCGGGTGAAGTGTTAGTGCTTTCATAAGTAATAGTATTCATAGGCATTTCTCAAAATGTTGGTAAGCTGATTTTTACTACAATTATTGTGGCGCAGATTAATACACGTCTGACACTTGGTGTCACTAAATTTAATTTTTCAAATTAAGAAATGTGAACTTTCTGTTCGGCCAATTGTCTTCTCGAATCTAACTCGTGACTGATTTTTCCTAGGCAATTATTAGCATCTGGATCACTCTTGCTTGTTGCTTCTAGAAAATCGGCACTCCTGCTTCGCAGTCGTGCCGATTTTCGTCGCAACAAGCAATCGTGATCCTGCCGCTAATAATTGCCGGCAAAATCATAGGCACTCGTTATATTACTGTTGATAATTTATCGAATGAAATAATAATAAGGATCAGGAAAAGTTATGGTTTATTACAGGCTGAATAGTTTGGTTTGCTACAAGAGTAATTGTAAAAATTAAAACTTAATGACAGTGACGTAACGTCATGAACATCATGTTTTTATAACCTTAAAAGCTAGTCACCTAATTACCGTTTTTCTGTTATCGATTATGACAATGCAAAACATTGTTGTAATGTCAAGCTACCCCATTAATTATCGATTTTCTGTTATCGCATCTATTATTATGTGGTAAATTATCAGGAAAATTATATTGCACTAGAAGTTCTTCTGGTACATCATTCACTTCTACTGTTCCAAAATATACTAAAGGAAAAAAAATTAAACGACCATTTTTAAACCGCCATAACTCGGCGTATTTTCAATCGATTTTGATGAATCTTTGAGTGCAAAAAAACTTTGAAGTCTTCTTTGGAAGTCACGCATGCGAACTTAAGCGTAACCCCTTGCGACCCCCTCTAGCGCTCCTGTGAAAAAAAAAGTTTTTTCTGGAAACCATGTCCACGGAGTTGAAAAAATTTTGTCGACTTGATCCACCATAAAGGCATTAAAATTTGATCAATTCCCTATGCTGGATTTAAAGAACGAAGTTCCTACGACGATTTGACACCAAGTTATGGGTGTTTGAAAAAAGTGCATTTTGAGGGTTTTCGCACACAACTCTTTCGGGAAAAAATCCCATTTTGGCGCTACTTTAAGGAAGTAAACGCAGATTGGAATGATCCCTTTTCGAACCCTTCAACTCCCGAATAAAAAAAAACACGTTTTTGGCCAAAAAACGTCCAACTTTGGCAACGTGTACCGAGTTGGAAAAAATGTGTCGACTCGATCCACCAAAAGAGCATTGAAATGTGTTTCATTATCTGCGCAGAACTCAAATAACGAAGTTCCTACGACGATTTGGTACAAAATTTTTGTTCGGGGGTTAAAGGGTTCGAAAAGGGATCATTCTAATCTAAGTTTGCCCCCTTAAAGTAGGGCCAAAATGAGATTTTTTTCCCGTAAGAATCATCAAATTTGGTTAAAAAAATGCACTTTTTTTTCATACACCTATAACTTGGTGCCTAATCATCGTAGAAACTTCGTTCTTCGAATTCTGCATAGGGAATTGATCAAATTTTAATGATTTATGGTGGATCGAGTCGACAAAAATTTTTCAACTCCGTAGACATCGTCAAAGTTGGACATGGTTTCCTGAAAAAAACTTTTTTTTCACAGGGGTGCTAGAGGGGGCGGAAGGGGTTACGCTTAAGTTCGCATGCATGACTTTAAAGAAGACACTTCAAAGTTTTCCGCCCTCAAAGATTCATCAAAATCGATTGAAAATACGCCGAGTTATGGTGGTTTGAAATTTCACGAATTTCGTGTTTCATTTTTTTTCCTCCAGTGTATTATCATCTGCTTCATCTTCATAAGTCAATGAGTCAGGATCTGGTGAAAGAACCACTCTATAGACATATTCGGTTCTCATAAATAATTAATTTCTTTGACATGACTGACTTTTCTTATTATAAAAACTGTTCAAAGTTGTTCACGAAGATGTAAACTCATAGTCTGCCAAAATAATGTTGAAATTCTAAACACCATTAACAGACATACAAATTTGAGTAAAGAAATCCCTATGATGTACTGATAAAAAACCACTGTATGTCTGTTCGTAATGGTCCTAAAACCGAATTTTTGTATTCGTTTAAATGTAATTCGTTTTTAACATCGATCGATTGAATTGTATCTGAATACTAATAACAACATTTCGTAATATCGTAACGTCTAAGAAAGTTATTCAGATTCTCACGCAAAATTGATAGAAACCATGACCCATGCAATGCTAGAGTTTTAGAATTTGGCTCAAGTTGTGAGTGTAGCCGCGGGCAAAAACTTATAAGTAATAATAATAATAATGTCTTTATTCACATATATACAATTTACTTATAATTAGAGAAACAAATTATAATACGTGAATCCGTAGGCGGGATTCAGTTGAGATCTAAGTAGATTTCGAACTGTTCTTCCATCCAAACCCACATAATTAAGAACAAAATTTGAGTTGTTACTGGGTAACGTTAATTGATATTATAATTAAACTTTAACTGTAAACGTTACATAAAAATAGAAATATAACATTATAAAATTTGTCTCACGAATTACGAATATAATTGCATTTCGTTGCAATACGTCCTGTATAGATGCCACTTTATTCTCTCATCCATGGCATGCGCTAATTCCAACAAATATTCTATTTATACGCAGATTTTCCGCTCCTTATCGACATCAACGTATATTACATAAACACTTCAAATTAGATTCCTTTTTCATACTAACGTCATTATGCACAATTGACACGAAGTGCGCGTAAAGAAACGAGTTACTGCTCGGATTAAAATGCCCATTTGAATGTTATAAGAAGAGTTGAGTATGTGTGAACTTGAAAAAGGCGGCAGCCAGACAGGAAAGGGAAGTGCTGAATTGATTAGGTGCGGAATTCCAGTGTGTCGTGTGATGCTTCGGCTTTGCATTGGAATTTCGCAATTTTTGAATAACAATCCGGTCGGTTAGAGGCATCCTTGTTGCTTCGAGGCAATTACAAGCGCGGGGAGTCCATTACATGTGATTTAGGCTCCTCAGGTGTTTCTCTGTATGGCCAGGATGTTTACGATTTTATTATGCAAAGTGTGAGAGTATAGGGGACGCCTTCATAATTCATATGTTGTCAGCGACATTATATCTTTTCTAATGGCCAATTACCATTAATCAATCTTGTACATTTCTTCTAGATATATTCACGTTTATTTTTGTGCTAATTTTGTTTACAATTTTAGATTTGAGGTTGTGATAAATGGATTTTGATATTTTTAGATTTATAATATTGATGCGACTTTCTTCGAGTTGATGGTATAGAAGGAAATTTTTATTGTTTTTCGAAAAAGAAACATTTACTTTACCATTGATACAGATAGACATCCTCGCACTTTTTTCGGAAATTGTTGAAATCGTCTCGGAAGATAGATATTAGCTTTATAATATCGACTTCCTTCCCTTCAAGATGTATCAGCGGTGGCTCGTAGATGTTTGGCGAGGAAGCTATGGAAAAAAAATTGACTGAAGTTGCAGCGGAATATTTGTAGTGCAGCACGAGCGGTATCTCAGTCTTAGCCTCCTATACTAAGATCCACGAGCCGCCGCTGGTAAGTATATTACAATAACACGAGTTGTAAATAGCAAATCACGCACAAGTGAAAAAAAGGTACATTGCTTTATAACTCACTTTATGTACTATACTTTACCTAAGACCACACATGAATTCGCTTAAAGTAAAGATAAATTGAAATACAATCTTGTCAAAGTGACGTTTGAATTTTTAAGGGACTACTTGATTAGAGTTGCATCAAGCGCTCGAGGCGCAATGTCCTTCTTAAATTTAACCCTTTGCACTCATATTTATATTTGAGAGCACAGTGGTAAGCGTATTGTGGCGACTGTAAGTCAACATACGAGTGCAACGAGTTAATTGGCTTCGGAAATTTTTTGTTACGTTCTCTTGCGTTCTCCAAATACTTTCTCACTCTGCACACACTTTACCCCCACACGTCTCGAGTGCTCGGTAATACTGTACTACAGTCTATTCATATCAGCAAGAAGCAGTAAGTGTAAATACAATCACGTGAACGATGAGATTCCACATGGTCGCACTCTTTCTTACAAAATGCAGCTACAAAATGCACGGCGCGCTCTGCAATCGACGGGCACGAAATGAATCCGTCGAGAACTCGCATCACTGAACGGACCAAACGTATGCGTCTAATGAAGTGAATACGCCCGTAACACGCAGCCGGTTTACACTTGCAACCATTGACTGATAAGTGTGCGGTAATATTATTACTCCATACTTATTAATTACATTACAGTTATTAGTAATGATTTGCTTACTATAGATGAAGACAGTTTGTAATTTCAAATTTTCAATTACAAAATGAGCGTAGTGGTTTTTTTTATCATTATCATTAAGTTATAATAAAGTGATTCTTTATAAGTTGTGCATTTTAACATTTTCTACAATTTTTGTTTGTCTTAATTTGATTTAAATTATTATTTCATAATTTTAGACCAAAATGACAAACTTTTTTTTTTCCAAAATCAAGGACTTACTTTATACTTCGCAAAAAAATATTGTGTACCTTATCCAGTTTGTGACAATTGGTGTCTGTGTGTGGAGACCAAACTGCCGACGCATATTCTAAGTGGCAGCGTACCAAAGCGCAATAGAGTAATCTAAGACAGTGCAAACTTAGATCTTTACCAATATACCATACGAAAACATACACCAAAACAAACATTTTCAAATGAAATAAATAACCTAAAATTAATACAAAAACCAAGTACAGGCCAAAAATATCAAAAATTCAGTCTGCAAAATCTAAATTATGGGGTAAAAAAATCAAAAACTCGAAAATATCAGCCAAAAATTCGCTCATAAAAATTAACAATTCGTTTAAATCTAAAGTAAAGACCAATAAAAAATTCGCTCTTTAACATTAATAATTAGGATAACAGAACTAAGAACATTGGTAAAAAATGAAAAACTCTTGGCAAAAATAATAAAGCAGTCAAAAAGAAGAGAAAATTTTAACTAAATATCCGAAAATTGTGGTTTAGATGCCAAAAGACATCTAAAATATAGGCCAAAATAATCAAAAACCCTGGTTTAAAAATAAAAATGCAGGCTAAAAATTGAAAATTCAAGCAAAAGAAAAATAATTTGCCATTTTCAGCCCCAAAAATAATTTAAAAAATTCGCCCATAAAAGCAATAATTCAGGTTAAAACATCTAAAATTTGGTCAAAAAATCCAAAATTATAGACCAATTAAAAATTCGCTCATTAAAATTAATAATCAATGTAAAAAAACTAAGAATATAGGCAAAAAATGGTGATGTGGCCATCATGTTACTTTCTCCGATGGTATCATCATTTATATTTACACTTTCATGGTTTATTTTCAATTTAAATCATATTTTAAATGTACATCGAGCGTTTTGTAGACTCGCATGAAACTGACGTTTAAAACGTCAAAATCATAAGATGGAAAAATTATACTTTAAATTCAAAAATTCAGTTTACTCAAAAACTAAAGAAATTCCGAAAACAACTTATAAGTTGTTCATTTTGGCATTCTCTACAATTTTTATTAACTTAAATTTACTGTAACTATTATCGTTTTATTATTATAAACCAAAAATGAAAAAATAATTTTTTTTTTCTCGAATAACAATGATTTTATGAAAAATGTTTTCAAACAAAATAATCTTATTTCTTTATTGTCTTCAATATTTGTTTAAATATTTGTATGATATTTAAGAAAATATTGGCAAAAACAAAAAACAATTAAGGTAAACACCTACTTTCGGTGTACGAAATTTTACCAAAAGCTTTTCAGTTCTTCGGATGATTAAATAAGACGTATGTTCAAAGTTTCATATCAATTGGTCTATTAGTTTTTGAGATACAGCGCGCGCACACACACACACAGACACAACAATTTTTTTCCAGAAATTGTTGAAATGACACCGCAAAACGGATATTTCCGTTAAAAAAATTTTTGAAAAAAAAATCACAATCACAATACTTTCTCGTACTTAGTAACGGAGAAAGTAAAAATCGAAAATTTAGACCTAAAATCGAATTCTCAGCAAAAATAAAAAATTCAGACCAGAAAAAAAAACGAAAATTTTAACTAAATATTCGAAAATTTTGATTTATAAGCCAAAAACTCTAAAATTTGGAACAAAGAAATAAAAAACACAGACCAAACATCTGAAATATAGGCAAACAATTAAATATCCTCATGTAAAAAATAAAAAAATGCAGACTAAAAAATTGAAAATTCAAGCAAAACAAAAATAATTTGCCATTTTCAGCCCCAAAAATTACCTCAAAGTAAATTGCCGAAACTCTAAACTCGAAAATAGTTTTAAAAATTCGCCCATAAAAACAATAATTCAGGTTAGAAAAATCTAAAATGAAGGGCAAACAATCAAAAACTCGAAAATACCCTCAAAACAAAACAAAATCTCTCATAAAAATCAACAATTCATGTTAAAAATTTAGAGTGTAGACCAATCAAAAATTCGCTCTTTATAATTAAGATAAAAAAACTAAAAAAATCGAAAAATGAAAAATGTAGACTAAAAAACCGAAAATTTCAACAAACTATTAAATATTTTGACCAAAAACTCTAAAAATTAGAACAACAAAATCAAAAATGCGGACCAAACATCTAAAATATAAGCAAAACACAAATTCCTAGTTTAAAAAATAAAAATATGGAGACCAAAAAATTGAAAAATCAAGCAAACAAAAAATCAAAAACTGAAAAGTACCGGTAAAAAATTGAATAATTAAAAATAAATAATTCAGGTTAAAATATAGGACAAAATATGAAAAATTCGGGCCTACAAATAAAAAATGCCGACCGAAAATTCGAAAATTTTAACAAACAAATCGAAAATTGAAACCAAAATAAATATTAGTTCAAAAGATCAGAAATTTATACAGAAACTGCAAGTCAAAAATTTAAAATATAGGTAAAAAAATCAAAATCCAGTCCTAACGATCAAAAAAATTGACGATTAGTGTTGCCAGTAGTAATAATAATAATAAACTTTATTACATATGCCACCATTTACAATATTATATGTACATGTTGAGTTACATATAACATTTAAGCGGATGTAGTCGTCAAAAATATACAACTAAAATTAAGTTTGATTACCAATATAAACACGTTAAAACAAATTAAAATTTAAAATCAAAATTACAATTTAAAATTAAACATTAAAAATTAACAATTGACAATTAAAAATTAAAATTAAAGATTAAAAATAAATAAAAATTACAATTTAAAATTAAACATTAAAAATTAACAATTAAAAATTAAAGATTAAAAATTTAAAATAAATAAAAATAAAAATCAAATTATAATCAAAATCAATTAAAATCAGAATTAAAATTAAAATAAAATTTAGAGTTAAAATTTAAAATATTTATACGTCAATTGTCAACATTTAAAAAGACTACAGTTTACAATCATAGTTAAAAAAAATTCAAAACATAAAATAATAATAGTAATTTTTAATTTTCCCCAAATATTTAATAAAAATCCCCCAAAATTACGCCGCTGTCCCTCTCCAAAATAATAAAATTTGAAAATAGAACGTAAATACAGCGGATTTATTGGAAACTTATATAATAAATTAAAGTAGTATAAATATAGAATTTATTAAAATTTATTATTCATCTTCATCCGCAATATTTCCATCTTCTTTTCGGCACACATACATATTTTTTAAATAAAAGTGCAGTACCTCATTGGGAGTTACAAAATTACGATAACGGCAAAAATAGAATCCCTAGGGCAACTTCCATAAATTAAGTCACAGGTTTTTCCTCTTCGCTGAGGAAAATTACTGACTTCTTTATGGTTGTGCACTATTGGTAATGATGATTTCTAGGAAATGTAATAACATGTTCATTAATTTCCCCAAAAATACCCCTCGTATAAAAACCCACCCCAAAAAATATTCCATTGATTGAAGTTCCCCAAAATACAACCCAAAACAATAATTTACCCCAATTTTGGGGAAAAACCCCCAATCTGGCAACACTGCTGGCAGTGCATATCGAGGAGCTTGCGGGCGCATGCAAGGATATTGTTTGTGAATAACACGAGAATCTCCGCAATTGTACGCTTTTAGTGCGGATTATAATGAATAACTGAAACTGAAATAAATATTAGACCATGTAAATGTATAATTGCCAGTGACGGTTCGCGGGTTTTTTCTGGTACGGCCGAGGAACAAGAGGTGGTAATACAGATAGGTGCGGTCACCCAGCCAGCCGTCTCTGCAACTGACCCTACCTATCTGTATTACCACCTCTTGTTCCTCGGCCGTACCAGAAAAAACCCCTCGAACCGTCACTGATACGTGCACATGTTCTCTTGTTGAGAAACTGCCAGTGATGAAAGGAGATAATAGATTAAATTAACACAATACATCCCATGATATCTTCAGAATTTCAAATTATCAGATATCTTTTAAAATTAAATTTGGTGAAACAAAATACAATCACTGCTAAACATCTGTTCTATGATTAATACAAAAGAATGTGTGTCAAACATACAGTCTCCAAAATAAATAACATTGCCACTAAGTGCCACTAAAGCCAATGATGTTTGTTGTGCTCGCTTGAGTGCAATGAGAAGTAATGAGTTAATAAATATTCACGTATATATTTTTTTAAATATCAATTTTGATTTTGATGATAATTACTTTGTATTACATCTTCAATCTGAAAGTGCACTTTGTTGATATCACACACGTTTTCTTTATTTTGCGAATAAAAAGGGTGTAAAATAGATGTATACGAAGCTTCTACTTCGTTATACATGTTTTGTTATGAAAAATTAAATAAAACACTTTTTACTTTATACTGGAGTTGCCGAAATATGTATTATATCGCATTTACACATTCGCGTCTCGCCTCGTCCCTCGTCGAGATTATCGAGCACGATCCTTTGACTCGCTCCCAAAAACCGCGAGGCGAATGAGCTAACCAAGTAGACATTCGCCTCGCGATTCGATTCGCCACTCGTGCGAATGTGTAAATGCGCTAGTATGCATAGAAACTAAAAAAAGTGTTTAATTTCATTCCTTCCTAGATAATGTATGATACCAACAACTGTAATTTTATTGAAAGTTCCTGCATTCATTTTTTAGTGCATGCAGAACAAGTTTAAAACTTAAATAAAAATTTTGTTTGTAATATCTGTGTAATACCATTCTACAAACACTCTATTTATATTTTCAGTTGTCGTCCAGGTTGGAGAGGTGAATTCTGCGACCAGTGCGAACCATACCCAGGGTGCAAACACGGATACTGCAACGGGTCATCATGGCAGTGCATTTGCGACACGAATTGGGGAGGAATCCTTTGCGATCAGGGTGAGTATGTTTTCATGGGCTACACATGTTGATCAGCAATATCAGCGACAGGGTTAAAACCATTAACTCCCCATTGTGCTCACCGAACGATCAAGTGCGGTTTTATCCCTACGACCCCATGGGGGCGATTTTTGTCCGTTTTTTTTTTAAATCATCACCGCGACATTTGTACAAGTACCCATCTGTTGGGCCGTCATTGAATAGTTATTTTTTGCACAGATGAAGCCATCAGAGAATGGTTCGTTAATTCGTCGCGTCTCGCGGGGAATGCGAGTGAATAAATCAAGAGTCTGTTGGAGGCCTATAAATTTATTAAAACCATAAAACCGTTCTTTTTTTCTCCTGTATGTGTGTGTGTAATTGTGAGCGCCCGTACGTTTTCACCTCGGATGGTTTGTACGTGTGTGAACGAGGCGCATTAATAAATTCAAAACGTAAAATTCCGGCGCGTCGCGAAGGTAGGAGAAAGAAAATGTGATATTGTCCGGTTGATGGGTCGTAATAAATAATTGAATGATTAAAATTGTTTATAAACAGCCGTTGGTGGTCATAAATCATACGGGGTTTAATTCGATTCGTCCCATTCTGAGCCTTCGTGTAAGAAAAACGCGTTCCTCGGATGCTGCAACGAGAACCTGACTTAAGACCAACACGTACTCTCGAAGAAATAGTATACGGTGTGTAATACCATATTAGCATATTCATATTATAATTTGACAATTTTATGAAAAGAGCTTTTTCTTATCCATTGTTCGGAAATGTTTTTTTTTAGACTTACAACCATCGATGTACGAGCATGCTAAGAGGTCATGTAATAAGGATTATTATCTCTGTTTATTTTTGGTTAGTACACGAACTAACATAATTTTACATGAAGAATAATACTGCTCTCACTTTACCTTTTATAACGACCGGATTCAAATTTGAAAACTGCTTGAAATAGCTGTGATTCGTAACCTAACAAAATGCTTCCGGTGCGTTCCCTGTGGATACGAGCCCCAGACCGAGACCTTGAGTTCGTAGACGTTGTGGTTGTCCTTAGTGGCGGCTCGTGGAATATGTTGATGGTAGAGCCTCTTTTACAATTTATTGGATGAAAGATGGAAATGACAAATTATGCAAATTAAATACCGGCCAAATAATCAAAAATTTTCACATAAAAATCAATCACCTTAACAATCTAAAGTATAGACCAATAAAAAATACGCTCTTAATTAAGGTAAAAACCTAAAATATAAGCACGAAAAATACGAAAATTTAGACAAATATCGAAAATTCGCGGTTAAAAAAAAATGCAGACCAAAAATCCGAAAATTTCCCAAAAAAAAAAAGTTTAACCAGAATAAAAAATATTTACGGCAAAAAACTCTAAAATTTGGAACGAAGAAATGAAAAATACAGGTCAAAGATCTAAAATATAGGCAAAAAAAAACAAAAATGCAGGTCTAAAAATAAAAAATGCAAACCAAAAAATTTAAAAATCAAGGAAAACAAAAATAATTTGCCATTTTCGGCCCCCAAAATTACTCATTAGGTCAAAATATGTTGCCGACCAGAAACTCGAAAACGGCAGTCAAAAAGTAACCAAAAAGTAAAAAAAATCGCCCATAAAAAATAATAATTCAAGTTAAAAAATCTAAAATGAAGGGGAAGAAATCAAAAACTGTACTTCAAAATATCGACAATTTTTTTTTAAAAGTCGCGTATAAAAATCAATAATTTAGGTTAAAAAAATCTTAAAATCGACCAAAAATTCAATCCTAAAAATCAAAATTGCGGACCAAAAAATCGAAAATTTTAACAAACAAATCGAAAATTTAGAAGAAAATTTAAGCTAAGAAATCAAAAATTTAGATCAAAATCCCGCCTTAACAGTAAAAAATGAAAAGTAACCAAAAAGTAAAAAAAAATCGCCCATAAAAAATAATAATTCAAGTTTAAAAATCTAAAATGAAGGGGAAGAAATCAAAAACTGTACTTCAAAATATCGACAATTTTTTTTTAAAAGTCGCGTATAAAAATCAATAATTTAAGTTAAAAAAATCTTAAAATCGACCAAAAATTCAATCCTAAAAATCAAAATTGCGGACCAAAAAATCGAAAATTTTAACAAACAAATCGAAAATTTAGAAGAAAATTTAAGCTAAGAAATCAAAAATTTAGATCAAAATCCCGCCTTAACAGTAAAAAATGAAAACAAAAAGATTGAAAATGCAAGTACCAACATTGCCATTTACAGCTCTCGGGGTGATTAGCCCCAGAAAATAAAGGAAAAAAACTCGAAATTTGCTTTGTGGCGAAGAAAATTTGCACTCGACGATTTGAAAAATTGTAAAAAATGTATTACCCCAAGGATTCGCTTCAAATAAACTTCAATTATTCAAAAATAGTGTACTTTTGATTTCCTACGAAAAAGCAACGACAAGCTCCTGCAGAAAACAAAGGAATAAAGTCAAAATTTGCTCTGTAGTGGAGGAAATTTGCACTCACTGTTTTGAAAAATTGTAAAAAATTAATCACTTGCAGAATTAGCTCTTAATTAAGGTAAAATACTAAAATATAAGCACAAAAATCGGAACTTTACACAATTATCGAAAATTCGCGGTTAAAAAAAATGCAGACCAAAAATCCGAAAATGTCAACAAGAAAATCTAAAAGTTTAACCAAAACAAAGAATATTTGGGGCAAAAACTCTAAAATTTGGAACGGAGAAATAAAAAATACAGTTCAAAGATCTAAAATATAGGCCAAAAAAATAAAAAATACTGATCTAAAAATAAAAAATGCAAACCAAAAAAATTGAAAAATCAAGAAAAACAAAAATAATTTGCCATTTTCAGCCCCCAAAATAACTCTTTGGCTCAAAATAAGTTGCTGACTAGAAACTCGAAAACCTCGGTTCCTGGAAGTCCCACAATTTTTTTTATTGACAAATAGTGTTCATTATGGTCTCAAAATTGAAAAAAAACAAAAAAATGTTTTAAGAAAAATTAAATTTAATCGATTTTAGTCAAAAAGTAACCAAAAAGTAAAAAAAATTGCCCATAAGAATAATCATTTAAGTTAAAAATCTAAAATAAACGGCAAGAAATCAAAAACTGTAAAAAAAACTTGTCAAAAAAATAAAAAAGTTGCGTATAAAAATCAATAATTAGGTTAAAAAAATCTAAAATATAGGATAAAAAATTAAAAACTTCGACTAAAAAATTCGATCCTGAAAATCAAAATTTCAGACCAAAATATCGAAAATTTTAACAAAAAAATCGAAAATTTAGAAGAAAATGATTTTCTTTAAAAATTTGTAAAGACGCATTATTCAAAATGAGTCTGAATTCGTAAAGACACATTATTCAAGATTAGTCTGTCAAAATTTCAACCACCTGTTGCAATAAATGTGGAATTCCCTTGCAAATTTCTGAAAAATGCGCTTTTTTGGTCATCAAAATTTGCTCTTTAGTGCAACTACTTTTGTTGTGGTATTTTCTTTATAAATTTGTAAAGACACATTATTCAAAATTAGTCTGTCAAAATTTCAGCCATCTGGTGCAATAAATGTAGAATTTGTATGTTAATTTCTGAAAAATGCGTTTTTTTGATCATCAAAATTTGCCTTTTAATGCAACCATTGTTGCTGTGGTGAACTTGCGATTGCTTTCTTTGGAAATTTGTAAAAACATATTATTCAGAAATAGTCTGTCAAAATTTTAACCATCTGTTGAAATTAATGTGGAATTTTCACGCGGTGTTACAGGTGTTGTTTAACATGTAAAAAGTTTTTTAGGAAGCAGTTAAAAATTCTCGCTAAGCTTGAGTCTACAGGTAGTGCCATGGCTCCGTGGCTCTATATAACGAGCCGCCACTGGTTGCCCTATTTCATTAGAGAATGTGAACTCTAACAAATATAAACAATCAGTCGTGGCAGAATAGCCTAGTAGCTATTTTATCATTTACTCCGCCTAACCCGCATTCCCAACATTCTTCCTCACCCATGGAGCACTCGCGCTATGAGCATTTCCCTCACACTTATGCTAAAATAGTCATACTTTTAGACAGGGTTGAGATTTAGGAACAGGGCGCCCTCTAGCTGAGTTTATGTATCACTTCTACTAATAAATGCAACTAGAGCAACAATTAGGCGTCTCCAACAATTTCTAGAGAGAAATTGTCCATCACTTGCAGACCGCGTGAGCATTTCTCTCATGGCGCGATTTACAGCGTTGACTTGTTCTGTTTTTATTTTATATGAGTATTGCATTTATTAGTATTTAGTCGTGTACCAAATATTTTATTTTAGCAAAAATCGTGAATTAGCGAGACAACAAAATACTGAATTAAATCCGCAACCAACATGGATGGCAACCTTTGCCCAGAGGCGGCTCGTTATATAGAGCCAACGAGCCATGGCACTACCTGTAGTTTCAAGCTAGACAAGAATTTTTTACCGTTTAGAACGGATAACGCGAAAACACGTTTGTACTTCCCTGAAACGTGAATCATGAAAATCGCGCCTCACACTTGGATCATTTAACAAAGATACATGTTTATATTGTATAAGTGGCTCTACCATCAGCATGTTCTACGAGCCGCCACTGCCTTTGACCATCAACTAAAAAATTTAGAAGATCATTTTTGCAATTTATATTTAATTAGATTTGTTTTATTAATAAACGCTATATGTTCTAAATTCCTTTAAACAACTAAATTGTCTAAAAAATAGTAAATATTGATTTTAACCCAAAAATACTGGTTGGATATGCATCCTGGGCTTTGATAAGGAAAAATATGAAGTATGAGAGAAATGTTCACGCGCGAGTGCTCGCGTTTCACTGAATGACGCGAGCTACAGGGTTGAAAAAAATAGAGCACTGTATTAAAAATTATTTTTACAACGATCATACCAACAGCTTGACCTATATAGCGAAAGTAATTTAAGTACCATATTTTAAGTGTTGTTTATGTACAAATTGTAAATGCTGTAAAAAGGGGTTACCCGTTAATAAAACTATTATTATTATTAAGTACAATTATATGTAAGAAATAATTGCAGATGATAATAGTTTTTATATTGCAATTATATATCGTCGCACCCAAGTTAAAAGCCTCGTAACTTCAAATTTTTCATAAAATCAGGTTTTGGGTTTCAAAAAGAAGACGTCATAACTCGTGAATCATGAGAATTCAAAAACTACACGTTGTATGTATCGCGTTATCTAGTTTTAACTCGTTTCTGTAAAGTTTTGCTAACTAGACTTACCAGGTTTTTACTTGGACACGACGATATAGGAAAAAAGTTATTTAAACTATTGATTTTTTTAACTGTTTTATATATTTGAAAGAAACTATGGCTGAACGGCCATTTGCCAATTAATGTCACGTATTTATGTTTATGGTTTTAATCATAAACCTCGACTCCGCAGGTGCTCCGGGGCTAAGCACCCACGCGCTCAAATCAGCTTTCAGTGCCAAATTCGATTACAAATTACGAAAGCTAATTTAGTATTAATCAAAAACGGTTTAAAACAATATCTTGTAAAGTAATTATAAACGTTAAAATCGCGAATTTTCCAAGACCAATGCCTCCAAAATCGTTATTCAATTTTTGTAAAGATTCTTTCAGAACGTAGCCCCTTTTTTTAAATCATGCAATTAAAATAAAAACAAAAAGTTTGCACAGGTTTGAGCACGTTTCAACACCTTGCGTAATTCGATATCTTGCAAAAATTGGATGCTATTCCCAAAAATTGGATCATGCAACTCAAGTTTGCACAGGTTTGAGCACGTCCCTATACGTTTCAACATCTTGCGAAAACTGGATGCTATTCCCAAAAATTGGATCATGCAATTAAAATAAAAACAAAAAGTTTGCACAGGTTTGAGCACGTTTCAACACCTTGCATAATTCGATATCTTGCGAAAACTGGATGCTATTCTCAAAAATTGGATCATGCAATTGAAATAAAAACGCAAGTTTGCACAGGTTTGAGCACGTTTCAACACTTTGCATAATTCGATATCTTGCGAAAACTAGATGCTATTCCCAGAAATTGGATCATGCAACTCAAGTTTGTACAGGTTTGAGCACGTCGCAGCACGTTTTAACACCTGACAACTTGCGAAAACTGGATGCCATTCCCAAAAATTGGATCATGCAATTGAAAAAAAAACGCAAGGTCTGAGCATGCTTCAGCAGCTTACATAATTTGTTATCTTACGAAAACTGGATGCTATTCCCAGAAATTGGATCATGCAACTCAAATTGCACAAGTTTGAGCACGTCTCAGCACGTTTTAGCACCTGACAACTTGCGAAAACTGGATGCCATTCCCAAAAATTGGATCATGCAATTGAAAAAAAACGCAAGTTTGCACAGGTCTGAGCATGTTTCAGCAGCTTACATAATTTGTTATCTTGCGAAAACTGGATGCTATTCCCAGAAATTGGATCATGCAACTCAAGTTTGTACAGGTTTGAGCACGTCTCAGCACGTTTTATCACCTGACAACTTGCGAAAACTGGATACCATTCCCAAAAATTGAATCATGCAATTAAAAAAAGAAACGCAAGTTTGCACAGGTCTGAGCATGCTTCAGCAGCTTACATAATTTGTTATCTTGCGAAAACTGGATGCTATTCCCAGAAATTGGATCATGCAACTCAAATTGCACAAGTTTGAGCACGTCTCAGCACGTTTTAGCACCTGACAACTTGCTAAAATTGGATGCCATTCCCAAAAATTGGATCATGCAATTGAAAAATAAAAACGCAAGTTTGCACAGGTCTGAACATGCTTCAGCAGCTTATATAATTTGTGATCTTGCGAAAACTGGATGCTATTCCTAGAAATTGGATCATGCAACTCAAGTTTGCACCGGTCTGAGCATGTCTCAACACGTTTTAACACCTTGCTTAATTTGATATCTTGCGAAAACTGGATGCTATTCCCAAAAATTGGATCATGCAAGTAAAATGACAACGCAAGTTTGCAAAGGTCTGAGGTCGTTTCAACACCGTGTATAATACGATATCTTGCAGTGTTGCTGTTTTGTTGTGAAATCGGGGACTATTTTTTGTCAATACTTGAACTTTAGACGGTGGTTAGTACACCCGTAAATAACATGATATTTAGTCCCACTATCGCAATTTTTTTAATTTCCTCCACCGACCTGAACCTAAACCTCTGCGGCGTTGCCATTTTTGGGCAAAACCTTAAGGTCATGAATTTAATTTTTGGAACTTTCACAAGTGCTTAACTTTAATCATTCAAACGTCAGATGGTTAAACTTTGACGTTTGAATTCAGTCCGGTAGATATGAAATGTTCAAAAATCAAGACAGCGATTTTGTAATAGGTTTATGAATTTTAACGTTTTAACTCATTACTTCCCATCAGTGGCGGCTCGTGGGACATGGTAGATTGATGGTAGAGTCACTTTTACAATATATCTAGAGAAAATTGCAACAAATTTGACAAATCGCCATAAATGCTATGGAGCATTTGGAAAAAAGAAATTTTTTCAGACTTTGAACGGTCGTAGCGGCTAAACAAAGAATCCAAATCGAACGCGGTTTTTAAATCTGTGCTCCTTGGGTGCAAATTAGTCGGATTCGATTAAAATGGGCGATTTTTAATTTTTGACGAAAACTTGGAAAGCTACCCAAGGGTCTCCCCTTCTTACTTTTGCTCAAAAATTGTATTTAAAAGGATTTCCTGAAGAAACCACCGGTTCGATTCGGGGTTTCTATAGGTCACCGGAAAGATCCTTCAAAACGCTTTAATAAATGTACTTGCCTAACCACAAATGTCAATTTGACGCCCGTGGCGAGTTTGCAAAAAAACTCTAAAATGGAAAAATCGAAAAAACCAACTTCATAGACCTTTATGTTATATCTTACTTTTGCACAGAAATTGCATTTAAAAGGATTTCCTGAAGAAACCACTGGTTCGATTCGGGGTTTCTATATGTCACCGGAAAGATCCCTTCAAGACACTTAAGGAAATGTACTTGCCTAACCACAAATGTCAATTTGAAGCCCGCGGCGCGTTCGCGAAGAAAACTCGAAAATGGAAATATCGAAAAAATCAACTTTTTTAATAAACATCCTATACCTTTATGTTATACCTTATTTTCGTCAACAAGATAAATCTATTGGCGTTAAAAAATTTTATCTAGAGAAAATTGCAAAAAAGTTGCAAGTCACCATGAACATTATGGAACATTTGGAAAAAAGTAGATTTTTTCAGTCTTTGAACGGCCGTAGCGGCTAAACGAAGAATCAAAATCGAACGCAGTTTTCAAATCTGTGCTCCTTGGGTGTAAATTAGTAGGATTCAATTAAAATTGGCGATTTTTAATTTTTGATGAAAACTTGAAAAACTACCCCTTCTTACTTTTGCACAGAAATTGCATTTAAAATGATTTCCTGAAAAAACCACTAATTCGATTCGGAGTTTCTATATGTCGCTGAGAAGATCCCTTCAAGACGCTTCATAAAATGTACTTGCCTAACCACAAATGTCAATTTGAAGCCCGTGGCGCCTTCGCGAAGAAAACTCTAAAATGGAAAAATCGAAAAAATCAACTTTTTAAATAAACATCCTAGACCCTTATGATATACCTTATTTCCATCAGAAGAACGAGATAAAGCGATTAGCGTTAAAAAATGTCATCTAGAGAAAATTGCAAAAAATGTGATAAGTCACCATGAACATTATGGAACATTTGGAAAAAAAGTAGATTTTTTCAGACTTTTCGTAGCGGCTAAACGAAGAATCCAAATCGAACTCGGTTTTCAAATCTGTGCTCCTTGGCTCCTTGGGTATTTAGTTTTACGATATTGAGTTATAGCTGGCATCTGAGAATTAGATTTTTTTTTTGAACACTTATATGTCATGTGCTGTAATGGGTTAATTAAAGCATCAGCAATCTTCTGTAATTAATATAATTAAATCAATTTTTTTCCCTTTTCAAATAATCAAATTTTACAATGATTTAAAATTGGTAATAAGTTTTATATAGTAATGACGCATTAACTAACATTACACCACCCAAGCAACAAAAGCCATCATCAATCCCCCTAAAGTATTCTCCCGTGTGTACTCATCATTTACGAACTCGATTGTCATGCAAATCGACCGTCTCGCTCCATTTTTTATACCGACAAGAATAATAACATTACACCCCTTAATGTACACGCGATACCCCTCCTGCTCAATTACCCGATTGATCCGGAAAACACCCCCTCGATAACTTTTTTTCTATTTTTTAATACTTGAATCCGTTCCGGATAATTCCCAGGCATGGGGGTGACTTTTTTTTAGATATTCAGTGGGGTGAGATGTTCGAAAAGAGGGCAATGTGTTCGAGAGAGGGCTACTTGAGCACCTGCGTTTTCCCATGTTCGATAGTGACAACCCCCAGATGATTCCGAACAAAACATCCCTTTCCGTGCAAGTGTAACCTACTAAAGAAAATAAAAATAAACAAAAGCAATTGGTAAAAAAAACATGATATGGGAATTAGAGGAGGGAATTAAGGGGATTATTTCATTAAAAAGGGGTTGGACACGTGAAAGGATGTATTAAACTGTATGGGTTTGAATGGTTAATTGATTAGTAATGGGGTTTTAAATGAATGTATCAACTGATTTACAAAAAAAAAAACGTAAAGGCTTATCTTGGGAAAGGACAAGTGTATATTTTCCTGTTAGTCACGCAAACATTCATGATTTTTGTTATTTTGTATTGAGTCGGATAGACTCGTACGCATTTTTTTTTGACTCGCGCGTAATTTGCTATTTACAACTCTAGTTATGTAATATACTAAAGTATGTTCATTAAAAAAAACCTCAAGTGTGCCATGATTTTTTAATTTTAAAAATTTAAGTTGGTTACACCTATTGAGGTTATGTTACTTCTCAAAATTAAACAAACTGTAGTCAATTTATAGATACTTAAGTTAAATTTTTCACTAAAAAATTATATTAAATGTTGTATATGCCTTCCTTCTTCTTGAACACAAGCCTGAACTCTTCGTCGCACACCCTCCATTACGCTCCGCAACAACACTGGATTATTGTTAATTTCTATAAATTTATCTCGAATTCGTTGCCGCATGTCTTCTAGATTGTGTACTGGTTGTGCATAAATACAATTTTTCAGGTATGGCCACAAGAAAAAATCGCATGGTGTTAAATCGCATGAACGGGACGGCCAGGGAATCCGTGCATTTCGATTTATTATTCGGACCTCAAAAAATTCATCCAAAATGGCCAAATTATCCACTGTGCAAAGAGGAGTTGCTCCGTCTTGATGAAAATATCCACTTTGCAGTTCGTCATCATTTAATTCATTTATAAAAGGCAATAAAAATTCTGTACGATAACGGTTTGCAGTTATCGTACCTAAAATGAATGCACGGTTATTGAATTTCTATGTTAATAGCATCTTGAGTTCGTTTAACTGGTCTACCACTTCCTGGTTTACGGAGAATACTACCCGTTTCACGAAATAATACTACAGATCGTGATAAGGTATTTTTAAATTCATCATAAATAATGGGCACGTTAGGAAATTCTTCCTGAAACTCTGCTAAACGTGCTTCGAATGAATACACCCAAAATTACACCCACTTTAATCCCATTTCGGAAATAACTTTCAATTAGAAACGTTTTTTGCTGGTTGCTGTAAACCATTGTGAGCACGGAATAATTGTGACTTCTAGAAAGTTTATATGTCAATTCCCAACAAGTGTTAAGTGTGCCAACTGAAATTTTTAAAACGAAAAAGTCATGGCACACTTGAGGTTTTTTTTAATGAACATACGGTATTAAATCACGATATTAAACGTAAGCCACAAGTTTTCTAGATTCATGAGATTTATAACAGAGGAAATTATTTATTTGGGTTTTTACTAATACTTAAAGTCACCTAAGAAATATTCGTGTACACCATTAACATTCAAACAAGACATCACAAATTATGACTGTATTTAAAAAGCCATTCGAAAATCTCGAAATAAACACCATTGCCACGGTCAGAGATTTTTCTTTCACATCGCTGGCCACCTTTCTTTACGACCCGTCCGCATAATAAAACCCATAATTGATTCAACAATCTCGGAGTCATTATCCGGCAATCGGACGTTTTGCATACCGAAACCTTCATCCTGCGTCCTCTGGTTCCACATGATTCGTTACGACTTCCTATGTCCATTAGTTACGCAATTAAGAGGCCAGAACGTTCGGGATCGTTTGTTAGTTCACTGATCAACTGAGTCTTCCTTCCCGGGATACGCTTATTTGCATAGAAGCCATAATCAAGGCACCGTGAATACATATTATAACAACGAGAACTTAATGAGCATAAAGAGAATTGATTGATTGAAACGAGTCGACTCCCCGATGGAAATGTAAATGTATCTGGTGTTACGCATCGTTTATCATGAAGTTTTTTTCTTAATTAAAACTGGGATATGAAATGAATGTAAATAAATAAACACTGCTATAAAAGTCTACTTATCATTAAAGGTGTTAAATATTGCAAAGAATTACCTTAGTCATAACCGCGAAGTGGATGAATAAAATTAATCTGTTCATTCAAATTTATTTGTGTGTGAACTTTTTAATTAGTTCAGTTTTTTTAGTGTCTTTGTTCAACAATAAACACATTCAAACCTTGTTTTATTTTGATATCTTTGATATTTTTAACATACAAATTATCTATTGTATCATTTAATAGTCGTCCTGGTATTAGCCAGGAAAGTAGTTTCAATAGATCAGGGGCGGCTTGTTACGTAGAGCCGAGAAGCTATGGCACTACCACTAATTTCAAGATCAGCGAGGATTTTAAAATAATTCTAAACACTTTTCGTCTTTAATTGATTTATTTAATGCTTCTGTAAAGGTTTTCGATTTCAATTATCGTTCGTTTTTTTTCCTCAAAAAGAAGGCATATACTGTAGGCTAAGTGGCTCTACCATCAAAATGTTCCACCAGCCGCCACTGCAACAGATAATTTGTTTATTGTAATCTTTTAAAGACTCTTACATTATAGAAGACGAAAAGCATCGTAATTCCCATTTGAATAACAGTGAAGTGTTTGGATTTTTAATTTACAAGATATCGTGTTAAGAAATTTGTAGTGGTAATTATAATTTCCATTTATTTCGAAAAAAAAATGTTTAGATATTTACGTATTAATAAAAATGAGAATATTTTGATATCAAAAATAATTAATATTCAACCATAGAAAATTTAATTTCATTTATTCATAAAAATAAAGTACAACACTGTGGCGGTCCTGTTTCAAGAATGGCCAAAGAAAGTCGAAACCGGTTCACAGTTGTCGATTACGGGGAAACAATAATTAATGTTTACCATCATTATTATTGTCGTCTGGTAACTGTTTTCTATAATTATCGGTGGATAATTTCACGTAATTCAGGAGATTTGGTGCAACGCTTTTATGGTGGTTTTATTTCCATCAGCACCGATAATATTTATTCATAACGATTTATTCATTTTTCAGCCATCGGCTTTCCTTTTAACCAAACAAAGTTCTAAGTAGAGTTTAACCTGCCTGTAACGAGTGGATAAAGAATTGTGTATACATTATTTTTTTCAACTATTAACGTAGTTTATTGATTTAAAACTTAACAAAACGCTTCATTTTTTTTGTTGGCCTCGAATACAAATCCAGAAGGCCAACTCGAAGCATTTTATATTTTAATACTGTACATTTGATTGTACAACTTTTATAAACATTAATTTGTAGTTTTGCTTTATGGTTAGTTACTGCCGAAACTGGTTGCAATATACAGGGTGTTCCATAAATATACCAACAAACTTTTAGGGGTGGTAGGGGACATCATAACAAACATATTTTGTTTTATAAACATTCGTCCGCTTCCATAGAATAGTTTGCTTACTGCCTGCTCGTTTAAAGGCAAACTTTTATCAACATTTTCTGCAAAATATATATATATATATATATATATACATTATCTTTATTAACAGCCTTTTAACATGATTACATTTTTTACATATTTACCAAATAAACTAGACTGTCACATGGGACTAGACTGTCACATGGGCTACCGACCTAAGATCTTTCGGCAAAATATTCTAACGGGATTATTAAAAAATTCCCCTTAGATATTAAGGCTAACATGCGGTTTTAGCATGATGGAGCACCTCCACACTTTAGTTTGAACGTGCGCCAGTATCTGGACCAGCGATTTGGCAACCAGTGGATTGGAAAAGGTGATCTCTTTTGATTTCTTCCTTTGGGGTTCTCTGACATCTTTAGTCTACGATACCCATTCGTAATGAGAAAGATCTTGTCGCAAAAATAATGGCCGCTTTTGCACAAGTGGAAGCTATCCCTGGACTCTTCCATAGGGTGCGCTAGTCAATGATCTGGCGGTGCAATTGAAGTAAATGGTCAACATTTTAAACAATGATTGTAAACAATAATTTCATTACAATGCAATAAACTTAATACAGGTTAATAAAAAAAAGATTTTTTTTTACAAATTTCAACACGAAATGTCTCGAAAACGAAGCATGTTCGGGCATATGTTTATAAAGCAAAAGATTTTTGTTATGATGTCCCCTATCACCCCTAAAAGTTTGTCAGTATATTTATGGAACACATATATTCATAAAAAATTCAGGACGTACTTATTATCACTCATATAAATATTATTACTCTGTGTAGTTTTTCTGCATACCTGTAACAAATATTACATGTGTTTTCTTTAATTAATTTAGAAAAAAAAATTGTTGTAAATATATAAACTAAATCACATCCAGATTGATCGTTTTTGTAATGGACACATAATTTTTAAGATAATTCTACTGTCTAGAAACTTAATTTACATTATTTTTTTCTATTGTGATATAGAAGACTCATACTACTTACATTTGCAAAAGTATCTACAATATAGATTTAAATTTTAATTAATTTTACACTAACCTGCAACATGTTTTCATATTTTTTTTTTAATTGAAGACAAGTCTACACTAACTTTATCAATGCATCTTCGCGAATGACCTTAGCTGTCGATGCGCCTTGAACTCAAAATTCATCATCAGCAATAATTCTTTACATTTTTTTTAGCGTTTTTTTGCATCTGCAATTTTTTTGTAAAGAGTGAATTTTAATTGCTGACCGGATCGAAGGTCAACTTTGCTAAAATATGATCAAACCTTCATTATTTCTACCAAATTTGACACTGGCGTCGGTTTGCGAGTTTTGAAGTGCTTTTTTGAACAAAAGAAATATGCAAAATATCGTTAAATAAATTTTCTTGACAATAAACTAGCTTCTATTTTACTACCTTATTTTAATTCATAATATAATTTGTGATAAACATAAACTGTATATAAATTAGATATTTATTTTCAATACTTTGAGCTAGGCAACTTATTATTCTCACATATCCTCTTGGACGCTACTGTCTATAGAGCGGCACATACCCATAAGTATGAAACGACACGCGGTCGCCTATTTAAAATCACCCTGTATTTTCTATGCCTTGTACTTTAAGGCATTTTCTTTATCAACATTAACAAAATATTATATTTGTCTTAAGATTTCAACACTAACTTTGATAAGATGTTTTTTGAAATTCATTTTTTTATTGAAAATTTAAGCCAATTTTTTTGAGTATCTATAGAGCGTTCCCACTTAGTATGTAACATATAGAAAACTTGTATTTTTGTATTTTTTGTATTTTTTACAAAAGTTTGTGCTTTATCTAACTATCTGTTTTCTATATGTTTTTGTAAAAAGGATATTGTCCGTAAATAAAGTTATTATTATTATAAAGAAACAATTAAAAACTTTAGATAAAAAATTAGATTGTATTTACTTTATTTCATATATTTCAAATTAACAATGATATGATTTAAACAAATTACTCAATATGATGCTTTTCTTGTTCAAAATATTAATTGTTCATCTATCAAAATCTCTAATTACTTTTACAAGGATATCCGGATTATTAATTAGATATCTTACACCATCTCTAATTTGGTTTTCCAAATGCTATAAATTCCCAAAAGGCCTCTTAGCATAAACTTTATTTTTAACATATCTCATAAAAAGTAGACAGACAGTGGATTAAGTAGGGTGAGCGAGTAGGCCATGGAAATAATGATAATCTTCCAATGCTTTGCCACTGCCCGAGCACTATGTGCAGGTGCTCCATCCTGCATAAACCAGAGATAAATTCTCGCTAATGGTAAATTGTCAAATTATTTTTTTATTGCCGTAGTCAAGAGTAGAGGTCCTAATAATTCGAAGCTTCGAAGAATCCGAAGAAACGAAGAGAACTTGGAAGGATATCGAAGTTTTCAAATTTTTCGAAGGATCGAAATTGCCAAGTTGCGAAGTTTCGAAGTTTTCGATTTTTTTCAAGAATCGAAGTTGTGAAGTTTTCGGTTTTTTCAATCCCAAAACCCTAAACAGTTGGGGGCTTAAACTTTTATGTAATTTCAAAATGTTTATCTCGAAAACCCAACCTATCTTGCAAACTTAATCGTTTCTATTAGTTTTGAAATAATTTGATGTAAATTAACTTTTTCATTTATCAATATTTGCGAAATGATGCAACATTATATTTTAAGTACAAATTTTTTAGTGCAAATTTTAATAAAGATATTTTTGTTCGCATTTCGCGCTTTGAACTAACAATTCCGATACAGTGAAACGAGAGAAACAAAATCTCTGTACTTTAGATTCAGAAGGTGTCATATACACTATACATATCCACAGTGGGCCAAAAAAAAAACGGTACAAATTAGAAGTATTCATATTTTCAATAATAATTAACGCAGATATATGAGAGTACCAAACTACTTGTACCGTTTTTTTTTGCCCACTGTGTATGGTTCAATCAGTTTGGTGTCGCATCAGTACCTTTAAAAATGTTCATTGCATCGATTAAACTGACTTTCCTTTACCACTATGTAAAATTGGCAAAGTTTTCGGACACATATCTCCGGAAACAAGGGGTAAAAAAATAGTATCAAATTTTCAGATCTATCTATATTTGATCTAAATGCGCGAACCATCTTTCCTCTGCTTCGATTCGAAGTTTCGAATCTCCGAAACTTCAAACCTTCTAAACTTCGAATCTTCGAAACTTCGAAATTGCAATCTTCCGATCTTCGAATCTTCGAAATTGGAAATATTCGAAGAAAAAATCTAGCTCTAGTTGTGACTTCTACATACATTTCTGAATTTAAGCTTTGTCGAAGTTTGTAACCTATAAACATCAAAATTTTAATGACAGTGTCAGGAATACTTGATTTAATAAGTGAATAAATTATAATAAAGTATTTATATGTTTGTGATTTATGCTATTTGTTTATTTGTTTTGTGTTTTTAATAGGTTTTGAATTAAACACCAAATTTGTAAACAATAAAATTTTCTGAAAAACCGCCAATAATAAAGTTTCCCATACGTTGTATACTTAGGTGGGCACGTTTTATTGTGTCATTATAGATTAGTTTCGAACTTGAATGTATTTCTTCACTAACTATATCATTAAATCTGTATAATTTGTTTCCAGCATATTTTACAAAAATTGTTGATTTTGTTTTTTAGATCCATTTGAGACGATTCAAAATTGGTATCGAGTGATGTCGAGGGTTAATAAATTTTTACATTTAGATATTTTGTATGCACGATGAATAAAATAAATAATTTAAACATTAGGCAAAATATTAATTAGATTTAATTCTTTCGATAAAATATGAAGGTGTTACAAGAATAGGGAAATGTGCAAATTTGAATATTTAAGTTTTAAAAGTCAATTATTAATACTAAAACCCATTAGAGACAAGAAGCATCTAATCCCAAATCACGAATTCAGATCCAGAACTATGTATTAGACCTGACGTTCACAATCCGGTAGGCGAATTTTGGGCTACCGGTACGCGATAAGTGAATAAAATAATAATGAAAGCAATATCTCCAAAAAATCTCTAATTACATTTATTCGGATAATTATTTAAATATCTTACGCCATCTCTAATTTGGTTTTAGAAACCCCTGAATCCCCAAAATGCGTCTTAGATTAAACTTTATTTTTAACCAACCCCATAAAAAGTAGAAACAGAAAGTGGATTAAGTAAGGTGAGTGGGTAGGCCATGGAAATAATGATAATCCACGCGGTTAAGAAAAGGGTCATCACTTTATTAAACGAGTTTTATTTTTCCAAAAACATTTAACTTCTGGTCCGCCTCTATATTGTCTACTAGCTCAGGCAGTTGACGAGGTGTGGCAGGAATGCCTAATTTATAAAATGAAACAAAAATGACCAAAACAATATTCCCAAATTCCGGATTCTTATATTTCACAAAGGAATTTAGGGAACCCGTAAATTCAAAATAATCTGAAACATTGTGTGGAAGTAAAGTAGTACATCCGTAGCAGAAACCATTTCTGTTTATGTGGTATTCCAGTATGAGGCGGCAAAACCACTCCTCAAAAAAAAATGTCAGTAGCAAGTATTTACAAGACATATGAAAAAATGGTCCATATAAACGAATAGCTTTTGAAAGAACGCTCTGGAAGATAGCAGGTGCAATTTTCAGTCCAAATGGCAATCTTTTCCATTAGTAATGACTAGAGAGAGGATCTCTTTACTACGGTATATTCAGATTTTGCGGAAAATCTAAAGTTACTCCCCCTCATTACCTTTGTAAATAAGTAAGTTCTTGTTAGCACAAAATTATAGAATATCAAATACCAAATCCATCGATGTATAATATTATACGGTGGTCGCGATTAAATGTTGGAGAAATCAAGATGATAATGAGCTGGTGTCAGAAAAATGTGAACTTTGCCTGTTGATTCACGTCTAATAGCGATAGACTTTACTTTTTGCAAATTTAATGATGTGTAACAGGCTATTACCTACGATTTGCACTTCGAAGAGACTCTTCTTATTTTATTATTTCTGGGCTTCTCGCTAGCTTCTTCGCACAAGGTTATCGGGGGTGGCTTTGCCTCACTGAATGTTACATTTTCACGCCATATATTATTAGTCTTATCGCACTTATTATACTTCAAGTAATGTACGAATATGTGTACTACTGTTGTTATTATTCATATGTCTGTCATACATTCACGGTTGCGTATAATCGCCCGTAGCAAAGAGAATAAAATACTCTGCAACTTTTAAATGAACTATTTTACATATGTCTTATACTTTAGGAGAAATTTTCTAAAAAAAGAACTGTCGTTTTTTTAGGAGTGGTTTCACCCCATCAGAGTGGTATTCCGCAGAAACAGAAACTGGTTTTGTGCTACGGATGAACTACTTTACTTCTACACAATGTTTCGGATTTTTTTTTAAATTTACGATTTGCCAATGTTCCCTTGTCAGACAGATACGTCGGCGAAGAAACTTAATCAGAATTTAAAGAAGTTTAAACGGGGGTTCCACAAGGGAGTGCCTTATGACCGGCCCTTTACCTATAATTCACTTATCATATGCCACATTTAGAAAACAAATCCTTCGCTGATGAGTAGAGAAAATAAACAAGAAGTCGCAAGCAAAATTACAACTTCATTTACAACATGATATTTGACTTCTTAAATCTCCAAGATTAAAAAAAAAATGAATGATGATGGTGATGGTTGCGACCGTTACTACGTGGTAATTCATTATAGAAACACTATGTATGTATATGTAATAGCTGTACATACATCAAATAAATTATGGTAAAAAACGTAGTAAGTGTTTTATTCAGTGTTTCAATATTTATAGGTTTAATTTTCTTTAAATTTAGAGCATTGCATTTTTAGGTTTCAAAATTAAATAAATAGAAATATTCGTTGTAATAAATAAAATGCTATCATTTCGTAGAAGTATAAGAAGGCATCCAAAGCTGAAATCAACCGTAAAATAAATAATAGAGTTACTTAGTAATAACACCAAAAAGTTAAGTCTGAAGCATAATATACCGTTTAGTTGCTTAGGAACGAATCTTAAATTAACCGACAAAAACAACATGTAGAAGTTTTTATCCATTAATATTTACTGATGAGGTATTTAATGAATCTGCATTCATAAAGAATATTTATTCTAATTACTTAAAAACCCCGTTTCTTTCTTCTACATTGAAACATCTATTAATTACAACCTGAAGGATTAACTATGTCTATTACCCAGAATTTAAATGGTGTAATATCATTTCTGGTGATAAGAATGAACGAAATGCTCCTTTATGAGGATCGCCTTGTTCTTGTCGTGAGATCAGCGTTTTACTTATGATGCCAATAAAGTATTACGAAAGAGCGCATCCGGTCCTCCGAAGCGCACGGCACCTGTACGTCCCGGTCCCACGGTCTCGGCACCTGTTCCCCGCCTGGCAATAATCCCTTCCTCACTTTGAAGCCTCTTTCTCTTCGGCTTTCTTTCAATTAATTTATCCGATTATATACCATCGCGTTATTGACGAGAAGCAAAGTTCCAAATAAACCAGGAAGCATCTCTTAAATTTTTTTCATTTCATCATCGTGATGATTGCTGCAAAACTTCAAAATATTAGTTTACGGTTAAATATAAGGTGCGTGTTTGGTTGAAAATAATGGAACATGAAGATGATGAATCATAACTGTAGTCTTCAATAGGCATAATAGATGGCTTCTAGTGTATTAGATATTTAGAACAATACAATTTTGTCAGTAGATATGTATCCAATAAAATGGAAATTATTATAAATAGTAACATTCAATTCAATAAAAAAATAAAGTCCTATTATTGTTATTATTAATATGTATTATTAGCCTTTTTTGCGAAACAGTGGGGAGGACGGGTCGTTTCCGGTTTATGTGAAAATGTGCAATTGTTTGCGTAAAATTGCGAAGGGATACCGCTCGTCCTCTCGATATAATATAAAAAAAGAAATCGCGCTAAATAATTTTGATTTTTTACTAAAAAAGCAATTGAAAACTTACGAGGGTACGAGTATTATTACAATTAAAATCTGTCGGAACTTTATTTTAAGAAAGAGCAAGGCGTTTAGTCGCAATTTACTAACTGGACATCATTTTATCAATTTATTGAAAATTGATATTTATAGGCAGGGGCGGCTCGTCAAGGCTCGGCCAAGGAGCCATGGCACTACCTGAAGTTTCAAGCTCAGCAAGAATTTTTAATTAATTCTTAAAACACTTTGTTGCCAGTTACTTTGGTCTAGGAAGATAAACCATTCTTTCTTTCATCAAAAAAGGAGGGGCGGGTATATTGTATAGGTGGCTCTACCATCAAAGAGCCGCCACTATTTGTAGGGATGTGATTTGTTTTAATAAATCTCTCTGGCACGAGTTAACCTATCTCGAGCATATGGCATAACATAACATAACAATTTCGCGAGTATAGTATGTTCTAAACCAGTGATTTCCAAAGTGGGCGCCACCGCCCCCTAGTGGATGCTGCAGCGATTCAGGGGAGCGCTGATAGCTAAAAGTGCATTTGTGGGCGATGAATAACCGTAAGCGGGCAGTGATAATATAAAAGAAAGAAGAGAAGATTTAGTAACACGTGGGTTCAGTGCGTTAACCAATTTATTAACAAACAAAAAAACCAATTGCAAATAGTCAATCTTGGTGATCCTATTAATTGCTTTTAAAATTTAAAAAAAAATTCCAGGGACGCTAAGTAATATTTTTTCTGGAAAGGGGACGGTAGGACAAAAAAGGGAACCACTGTTCTAAACTGTTCTTACTGAGTACTATTTAACATTACCCACACCCAAAGCACTTTTCTCGATGATGATAAATTATTTCTATTTTGAGAATATATTTTTGTTTTTCTTTCAGATTTGAATTATTGCGGTACGCACGAACCGTGTCTAAACGGCGGCACCTGTGAAAATACAGCTCCAGACAACTACCTTTGCACCTGCCCTGAGGGATTTTCAGGGACGAACTGCGAAGTGGTAGACAATCCATGCGCGCCGGCTCCTTGTCTTCATGGCGGGACCTGCAAGGAGGCAGGCGGATCTTTCAGCTGTGACTGCGCCCCCGGTTGGATGGGGGCTACCTGTAATATAGGTAAGTTATTATTTATACCAGAAGATAGAAAGGCAAAATATTAAAAAAAATATTTCTTTGGGAAGCTTCAACGTAGATTAGGCATGTTAGTGGCAGTGGTGGTTTCAAAGGGTAATTACCCCCCCCTAAGAATTTTTTGCTTAACAATTTTTATTGTTAAAAATTACCGATATTCCACATTCCAAACAAATAATATAACCGGTAAATTTTTCCAATGCTTTAAAACGTTGGAAAAGGATAGGGAGATTTCACTGAACAGATGTATGAGAGCAGAAGCACCAGTTTATTTATCTTTTTTTTAATTACCCCCCCTAGACTAGTTGGTTGGAAGCGCCCTTAATTAGTGGTTAAGTTTTCGTGCTTAAGTGAACCTGAACAGAGCAGGAAAAGGTATTGTTTCTGAAAAAATTAGGACCAGTTGCTTAATAGCAGTTTATACCAGGGGCGGCTCGTTATGTAGAGCCAAGGAGCCATGGCACTACCTCTAATTTCGAGGTCGGCAAGAAATTTTTCCGTTCTGGAACTGCATTAGGAACTAAATAATTTCTGGCTTCGCTCATGCGCACTACGACGACGTATTTCCGCGCCATCCACGATGAATGAAATTAGTTCATTACCGAATACGCCTTTTTTGCTTATGTAGTATAGAGGGCACTTGAATATTGTCAATTTTAGCACTTGAAAATGTCTTTTTCGGCACTTTGCATAGTTGAAAATTGTCATTTTTGACACTTGAAACTTGTCTTTTATGACAGTTGAAAATGGTTATTTTTGAACATTGAGAATTGTCATCTATGGCACTCGAAAATGATAATTTTTGATAGTTAAAACTCGTTTTTGACACTTGGAAAATATATTTTTCTGCACATGAAAATGGTTATTTTGCACAGTTGTAAATGGTAATTTTTGACATTTGAAAACTGTTTTTTTTACACTTGAAAATTGGCATTTTTGACAGATGGTAATTGTATTTGTTGGCAGCTGAAAATTGACATTTTTTGGCAGTTAAAAATTGTCATGTTTGGCACTTGAAAATTGTCGTTTTTGACAGCTGAGAACGGTCATTTTTCAATATTTTCATTTATGGCACTCGAAAATGATAATTTTTGACAGTTGAAATGATCGTTTTTTGCAGTTGGAAAATGTTATTTTTTGCACTTAAAATTGTCAATTTTGGTACATGAAAATGTCTTTTTCGGCACTTGAAAATAGTCAGTTTGCACAATTGAAAATTGCCTTTTTGACAATTAAAAATGTCCATTTTACACATTTGGTAATTGACTTTTTTAACAGTTGAAAATTGCGACATTTGGCAATAAAATTTTTCATTTTTGGCACTTGAAAATTGTCGTTTTTGGTAGTTGATAATGGTATTTTTTTAAAAATTTATGGCATTTGAAAATGATAAAGTTTGATAGTTGTAAAATTACATTTTTGGGCACTTGAAGATTGTCAATTTTGGCATTTGAAGATTGTCAATTTTGGCACTTGAAAATGTAATTTTTTGCACTTGATGATTGTCAAGTTTGGCACTTTAAAATGTCTTTTTTGGCACTTTGTACAGTTGAAAATTGTCATTCTTGACACTTGAAAGTTGTCTTTTATGTCAGTTGAAAATGGTCATTTTTGAACCTTAAAAATTGTCACTTATGGCATTCGCAAATGATAATTTTTCACAGTTTAAAACTATCGTTCTTGATGCTTAGAAAATGCAATTGTTGGCCCTTGAAAATTGTGAATTTTGACTTTTTTGCACATGAAAATGGTTATTTCGGATAGTTAAAAATGGTCGTTTTTGAAACTTAAAAATTTGAATTTATGGCACTCAAAAATGATAATATTTGAAAGTTGTAATGATCATTTTTGACAGTTGGAAAATGTCATTATTTGCACTTGAAAATTGTCAATTTTGGTACTTGAAAATGAATTTTTTGGCACTTGAAATGGTCGGTTTGTACAGTTAAAAATTGCCTTTTTGACACCTAAAAACGTTTATTTTAGACTGTTGGTAATTGCCCTTTTTAACAGTTAAAAATTGTGACATTTGGTATTTAAAAATGGTAATTTTTGGCACCTGAAAATTGTCATGTTTGGCAGTTGACAATGGTAATATTTGAACCATTTATGGCATTCGAAAATGATAATTTTTGGCTGTTGGACTATGTCGTCAATTTTGGCACTTTAAAATGTCTTTTTTGGCACTTAATGATTGTCAAGTTTGGTCTTTTAAAAATGTCTTTTTCGGCACTTTGCACGGATGAAAATTGTCATTTGTGACAATTGAAAATTGTCTTTTTAATAGCTGAAAAATAGTCATTTTTGAACCTTGAAAATTGTCATTTATAGCACTCAAAAATGAGATTTGTTGACTGTTGACAACTAACGTTTTTGACACTTGGAAAATGCCAAGTGGGCTTGAAAATTGTGAATTTTGACTTTTTTGCACATGAAAATGGTTAATTTGCACAGTTGAAAATGGTCATTTTTGAGAATTGAAAACTGTTTTTTGACACTTGAAAATGGACATTTTTGGCAGATGGTAATTGTATTTGTTGGCAGCTGAAAATTGTCGTTTTTGGCAGTTGAGAATGGTCATTTTTAAAACTTGAAAATTGTCATTTATGACACTCGAAAATGATCATTTTTGAGAGTTGAAATGATCGTTTTTGGCAGTTAGAAAATGTTATTTTTTGCATTTGAAAATGGTCAATTTTGGTACTTGAAAATGTCTTTTTTGGCACTTGAAAATGGTCAGTTTGTAGTTGTTTTTTAGCACTTAAAAATGTTCATTTTAGACTGTTGGTAATTACCTTCTTTAGCAGTTGAAAATTTGTAAGTAAAATTTTTCATTTTTGACATTAATAAAAATATGTTTGACATCCTCGCTTCTTAAAAAGATTTTTCTGATTTATCGCATTTAATCGAGTTTTCATTTATGTAAATTTTATAACTATTATCATTTCATGAATATAAACAAAGAAAGTAAAAAGAAAATCTAAAATATTAAAGAGTTATTAATGCACAAAATATGTGCAGTTCTTTCTTATCTTTAACATTTGTATAAATTATATGATTGATTGTTTAAGCCATTACTTTGTGATACTTATTGAATTACTAAGCAGGTTGCATTAAACACTTTGCTGGTATCACGAATTTTTCACTTTATTGCGACTAGTTTCATCCTGTCCCGACATTATCAAACAATACAGTAGTGTGAAAAATTCGTGATACCGACAAAGTGTTCAATTCAACTTCCTTAGTAATTTGTATAAATATTTTTCATATTTAAAAAAATATCGGGTAAAACAAACACCTTTTTATTATACCCAAAACAATTTTGAGTTTGTCTAATAAACCTTGAGTCATTATTTTAAATATCTATTCGTTTTTGAGATATAACGCCCACGGGCAGTCAGACATGGGCATTTTAAAAAAATGGTCGGAATCTTCTCTAGGGACCTCAAAATTGCATATTTTCGTCGAGAAAAGAAATCGCGAAAACATACCTTTCACATACTTTATACAGAGAAAGTAATAATTTGGGATTTAACATACAATAAACAGTCAATTAAGCTAAAAATGTTTGCTGCCATATGCCAGCTATGCAATATACTGATGAACATCTTGATTATGATACCGATAGTTATTAAATTAATTTATTTGTAGTTAAATAAGGATTATTTTGCCATTTTTCTTGCTCTCGAGATATTGTTTCATTAACTAATCCATCGTTTTGAAGCTTTAATTTTTGTTTACAGAGATAATTCAACTCATGTATAAAAAGGTGCATTTAAAACGGCGCACAGTGGGCCAGAATGCTACCACTCGCAAACGCGCAGGCGCGAATTTCGCGATTCCCGTGGCCCTCAACCATTTTCATTTTACCCATACACGATTTTGACGATTGGCGCTTCATCCAATTCCATTATACATAAACAATGCTATTTCACCCATTGTACTTTTAATTAACATAAATTGCTAATATATATTATTATAAGTTATCTTAACAAACAAATACCACACGCGGTTATAATTTTGGCAGGATAAATTTTATTTTAAGCACTCGTCATTTCATCGCAAATTTCTTGAATGAATCGAGATTAGGAAGAATCCACTCGCACTCGAAATTTGTCTAGTTAAATTCTAACCTCTTGTGGTATTACCCCCGATAAAATTCATTGTGGTAATGAAGAAGAACATTTGTTTTGAATGAATGTACAAGTTATTGTCATAGACCTGAAATATTCCGAGAAACTCAAGTTCGTCACGAATAAATTGTTTTTCAACCAAATTTTCCACCATTTTGCTTAAAAAAATTAAGACCCAATTCGTATTCAGCGAGTCCAAAAACCTCAAATACTCACGCATTTCCCAGATAAATGTTATTCAACAGTACAGGTTGGGCAAAATTCGACAATTCTATAGGTGATCTCGATAACTATAATAGATAGAGAAAAACGGATGGCGCATCCTCGATCTCTTTTTTGAAGAAAAACTCAACGGTGAAAACTAAATTTTTTTATCATCTTCTGTTTTCGAATTATAGCCAAAAAGAAAATTAATTTGTGGTTATCGGGATCTCCTATAGAAACGTCGAATTTTGCCCAACCTGTACTGTCCGTCATTTTGTTTTTGAAAAATTAGACTTCAGTTTTGGAATCAGCGACCTCAAAAACCCCAAAATGGTGAATTTTGTTAATACCACAACATTTTTTACATAAGTGGTCCGTCATTTTTGAAAAAAATGAGCAGTTTTGAAATTAGTGACCTGAAAAATCCCATATTCCAAAATTTCATCGAAATTGAACGACACCTTCATATTTTGGCCAGCTTGTTTGGACTTTTGACCACTGCGCGGCGTGTTGAATCAAGTGTAATTTTCATTACTCGGAGAACATAAACAGTAACTCGCACCGAGAGCAATTTTACTTTCGTGTAGTTTTATTTTTTTTTTTTTGTGTGATACACGAAAGTCGACTGTGGAACCGGTCGGTTTTCGTTCGTTACGTAATTAAGTGCGCGGGCTCGGTCGGTACGGGTGGATAATTGCCGTGCGAGCTATGGAAATCTTAATTATGATCGGTAGAGACGGACCGATCCGGTTGTTTTCTATGAAATTAATTAAGAGAGAGGGTGTTATTAGCCGATAGCAAATAATTACCTTTCAATATTGAGTCACTCCTACAATTGGAAACCCAATCTAAGGAACGGAATCCAACCGATTTTATTTCCCACTTCTCGCGTCTCTCGTGCACTAAACTGCGAGTTGCTTAATGAGAATCTTAAGCTTGTGCCGTGATGCAATTTTCTGTACATACAAATCGTTTTGAAACCTTTGGTAAACGTACATATTTGAACCAAAAAAAACTAATATTGCAATCGACTAGGAATTAAATGATGTTAATCATAACATTTCATTACCTGAAAGAAAAAAAACACTAATTTTTTTAATCGGCTAGAAATTAAATCATCTTAATCTGATGAAAGGAAAGAAAAAACTTTAAGTATCTATTAGCACATCGTTCCAGGGGTCATTGGTTGCCATTTTTTTTACAAATATTGACTATTTTCCATCTAAGTGGCCTATTAGTTTGATCCACTCTTTTTTTGAGCGTCACTATTCGATGATGTTTCCCCATTGCCTCTTTTTTTTGAGCGTCACTATTCGATGATGTTTCCCCATTGGCTTTCTCAAGTGTTGTCACCGGATCGAACTTTGTAACTTCATTAGATCTTGACCACATCTGTTTGGTTCGTTTCTTGCTGTGGTTTCAGGACTAACGTGAAGATCATTATTTTTTGTATTTTTACTTTGGTATCAGTTATAAAGCTGTAGTACCATGCCAGATTGCTACTTCTACGGCTCGTTAGGTTTATTGCTGGTTTTCTCCCAACTAATTTTGGTTACAGGTTCTTTAATTGTGGGCAGAGAGTACTTGAAAATCGTATGATAATAATTATTGTAATACTCTCTCTGTAAAAGCTTTTGGAGGCAGAACTTGTTTAGATCCAGAACTGACCCTGGATATCACCCTAAAATACTATCAACAATTGGACTCTGGCACATCTGCCATAGGCTAAAATGTCTTGCTGTTTCCATTGCAATAATCTTGACATTAGTTAAATCGGGGGTGGGTGTTGGAGACCTGCCCTTTTACCCGAGTACCTTTTCGTGGTCGTTTCCAGTTGATGGGGGAAATGAATAGTGGTTGTGTGTTGCGGTGGATAAAAATGGTGGAACGGTCGAGCGGTATAAATCAGCGGTTACCTAGCAATTACGTTGCCTCCCCGCCCCGTTATTATATCTATTACCCGCTAGGAGCGCCCGGAGATCGCGGGGAGACTTAATTATTACGGCCGAGGCTGCTCCTCACCTCTGACCCCAACATTCCACTGCTGCCACCTATCCGACACGAACGGCCCAACGACTGCGGGAAATTTGTTATACATAGGACTCCCTATTAATCCTACCGACAATAATAAAACGCAAAACACACACTCGCTCCGATTCCCAGCGTGCGATCCTCTTAATTTGAAAGCATCACTTACCATCCGGCTCCACTCCTTTCTGATAATGTGCTTCAATTTGTGCATTTCACCGCACAGGATGTCTTCATGTAAATAAACCAGACGCCCATCAGCCGTCCGTCCTACCTATCAAAGGAGGCCCTTTACGGGAACCCTAATTTATTTCTTTCTGGCTCCTTCAGTTAGGCACCGCTCACCGTATCCTCTTGTTCTTTATCTCTCCACGGGGAGGGAAAACGTAATAGCGCGGATCCACTTAATTATAGGTCCTTCAGAACTGATTTAATCACAGAATGTGATTAAGATTGGCCCTTTATTAATAAAAATTCGAAAACTGGATAGAACGAAATAAATTACATTAACATTACTTCTTTATTCCTTGCCAAGATTTAAATTTGTACAATTGTTTTGATAAGTGGTGATTGTGTAGGTGAAACTCCTAATCTCTGATACTGACCTCTTGATTTTTCAACCGTATCTTTTAGTGCAGAAAGTGAGGTTGTCCGAGCTTGTAAAAAAAAGCGCCACTTGAAAAATCGCGAAAAAACTCGACTTTTCAAGCCGTCGTAACTTGGTTCAATTTGGTCGAAAATCGATTAATCTTTCAGTTTGTGAAAGATTCAAGTTTTATCTTTAAGAATGTGTAGTTGATTTTGACCCCAAGTCCAACCCGCCCCTCCCGTAACAACGCGATGGAAAAAAAATGTTTTTTATGCAAAAAATTGTCCAACTTTGACAAGCTGTGCCGTGCGCAAAAAAATCGGCGGGAAATTTCACCACAATGGCAGAAAAATTTAATCAATTTCCTTCAAATGCCTCAAAAATTCGAGTGGTTTCGATTATTTGGAGCAAAGTTATGAATTTTTGAAAAAAAAATGACATTGAAAATGAAAACAAGTTGTAAAAATTTAACATTTTTTGTCAATCCAAAACACTTTTTGTAGGGGTTTTCAGGGGGTCACGAAAGTCGAAAACTTCTTAGATCACAAAATTCCATCGAGTTTCGTGCGAAATTCGCCTAGTTATGGCCAAAGAGGCGCGAAATGTATTTTTTTTTCAAAACTGCATAACTTCGCGCCAAATCATCGCATCGACTTGATTTTTGAAGGAAATTGGAGGAAAATGATTGAACTTTATTGCCATGCTGACCGATTGAGTCCACGATTTTTTTTTGCACACGGTACAAGAAATCAAATTTGCACATTTAAACTTCAAAAACATTTTTTTTCCTTTAGGGGGTGGCAGGGGGTGGAATCGTTTTAGCAACAAAAAAATTCACATGACGTTGAAGAGAAAATTTGAAACTGTTCTGACTGCAGAAATTCATCGATTTTGATGCAAAATTACTCAAGTTATGACCAAAAAAGTGAAAAATGTAATTTTTTTCAAAAATTCATAACTTTGCTCCAAATCATCGAAACGACTCGAATTTTTAAGTCATTTGAAGGAAATTGATTAACTTTTTCTGCCATTTTGGTGAAATTTCCAGCCGATTTTTTTGCGCACGGTACAGCTTGTCAAAGCTGGACACTTTTTACATAAAAAACATTTTTTTTCCATCGCGTTGTTACGGGGGGTGGGTTGGACTTGGGGTCAAAATACACTACACATTCTTAATTTGAATCTTTCCCAAACTGAAAGATTCATCGATTTTCGATCAAATTGAACTAAGTTACGACGCGCGACGGTTTGAAAAATCGAGTTTTTTCGCGATTTTTCGAGTGGCGCTTTTTTTTGACGACGATTGTACATAGAATTACAGAACGACATTAATATTACCCCAATGGTTATTGGGGTAATAAAGATCTAAAAATACATATGTATAATTAAGTTCTACTCTTAACCTCTTTAGGGACAAATTAATCCTGAAATTTTACAATCTTTTTAAATACAATATCTCGCTAGTGATACCAAACGGCAGAGAGGTATGTAAATTCACACCTGCGGCAGTTTTCCACCCTTGAGACGAGATTCTATTCGTTTAGAATACATGAGGAATTTATCTGTTCCCGAAGAGGTTCTCCACACATTATGATGGAAAAACGGCTTCTGCAGTAAATTAGAATGTCGCATCATCATGTTACTACAGATTTGCTGCGTTGTTCCAGAATTCTTTCTGCACATCGTGTTAATTAACATCAGGCGTGTATTTAAGAGAAGGGTACAGGGGGTACTGTCCTTAAGTATATATTTTATTTTAGAAATAAATCCTCAACTAAAACCAACGTAGAAAAAACAGTATATTATACTTGTTTAATAAGAGGCTACTTAGAATTTTTTTAGACGAATCAATAACTTTCACAATTTTGATCCGCTAGAAGTTGAATTTTAAACATTCTATAGAAATATGAAATTTATAGAGCAATTTCTGCTAAAAATGCATTTTTATTCATAAAAATTTGGATTCTTGCGCAGCCATTGTTATTAATATGAGTATATATTCGAAAATTTGAAAATAACATCTTTCAAGATTAACCTGTCTAAAATTCAAGTATTTGTCTAAAGAAATTAAGTATTTACAGAGTAATTTCTGAAGACAGTGCATTTTTGATCATCAAAATTGGGCTTCCAGCACAGCCTTTTATGTTAGTGTAAAGTTCAAATAAGTTACTTAAAACAGATGAAAATGCACGTTGTTCAACAATAATCTATTTAAATTTTAAGCATTTGTTCAATGAAATGAGAAATTAGTCATTTTTGGAGAGAATGCATTTTTGGTCATCAAAATTTTTGCGCTGCCATTGTTGTTACTAAGTTCTGATAATTTTCTGTTGCCAATTTGAATAGAACGTCAAACAAGTTTTTTTTTATATTGAAATTTGAATCCATCTTTACTGGGTGTATTTTAATAAAGGGAAGACGAAATTATACTCTCCAGTATTGTAATATTACAATACTGGAGAGTATAATTTCGTCTTCCCTTTATTAAGTTTTTTTTGTTGAAATTTCAAGCATCTATCTAAAGAAATGTGGAATTTATAGAGCAATTTCTGAATAAAGTGCATGTTTGGCCATCAAAATTTGGTTTCTATCGGAGCCATTTTTGTTCTACAAAGTTCATATTATTTTGTTTAGCCAATTTGAAAGTAACGACATTCAAGATTAATCTGGATAAATTTCAAGCATTTGTCTAAAGAAATGTGAAATTTATAGAGAAATCTCTGGAGAGATGCATTTTTGGTCATCACAATTTGCATTCTAGCGCAGCCATTGTTGTTACTGCAAAGTTCGGTTAATTAGTCAATTAGTCCTGGATTCAACTCTACATATTGAGAATTTTTCCGGCACCAAACGAGATCTGTGTTTCGAAAAAATTGATGCATCAAAACTTAGATTCCTGTTGCTGCTAATGATTATTTCATTATTTCTGTCGAGAATACAATCTTGTATCTCTGAAAAGTTATGGCCAAGAGGAAGATGGAAATAGCAATAAACTCACTAATTAGAATAAATACAACTATAACGAAGTATTCTTAAGAAATTAATACATTTTATAAAGACAGTTTATTATTATTATTTTTATAAATGCCAGAGTGTATAAGTCCATAAGGCTCTATTAAAAATATAGCAATAAATTATCATTATTTTGATGTCATTCATGTTAAACATATTTTACAACACGATAAGTGTTCATTGTTAATGAAGAAGTATTAAAAATGTTTGATGATAATTCAAGCTTTGCGGACCCCCAGAGACTGGGAAGGCCAGGGCTTAAGCCCTATTATTCCCTACGTAGATCCGCCCCTGATAACAATATTACCAAGCAATTCTCACAGTTTGTATGTCTACTTTTAGAAAAAATTCCACTTCCGGTTTAATCGGAAATGGCTATAACTTTTCTATTTCAAATGGAACACCCTATATATTTTTACGCAATTTAATTCGTCTCTAAATTCTGAGGTTAGAAATGTATCATAAGTCACCTTTTGGTTGTTGATTTTTTTGTTTAAATTTAAATGAAATTTAAACAAAAAACTAATAACCAAAAGGTCACTTATGATACATCTCTGTACTCAGAATTTAGAGACGAATTAAATTATGTAAAAATATACAGGGTATTCCATTAGAAATAGAAAAAATATGGTCATTTCCGGTTAAACCGGAAGCGGAATTTTTATTATAAGTAGACATTTTAACGCACTTTATGCCCTAAAAAACCTTACTAAATTTTATAAAGATATAAGGAAAAATGCAAATGATATTTGGGGTCTACCAGATTTCAGTTACACCCGGTATATTAGGTTTGAACTTAGACACACGATCTATTAAAAGTCTGGAAATTTATGAGCACATGTAATTCCGTATTTTATTTTTATTTTATAACATCGATCTCATGAACAAAAATAATTAATTTTGGGAAATTCTACAATCATGCGTTAACTTTTTACATTTTCTTCAAAGTGTGAATTTTTAAATTAAAATTATGTGTTTAGTTCTGATTGATTACATTTTCCTATTGAAAAATGTGGTCCATTTTGTTTTCCAGGTTTTTATTTCACGTATTTACAAAAAAATATCGATTTAACTTTCTCCATTTTAATGTCGCAAAAAGGATTTTTCCGATATTTTTTTATATATTACAAAAACGAATGGAATTTCTAAACAAAATTGTTTATTTAGGCCTCCTCTGCATTTTTTTTAGTGTAAATTTGATGTAACAATTATCATGGACCAAAAATCACAAATATTTTTATTTATTTTTTTTTTCTTCGAAAATCAAGTAGTTTTTAAAACTCATTAGCAAAATATGTGTGTTTATCTTCAACATTTATAAAAAGGTAAAGATAAACATGAAACTAAATTGAAAATTCGCGAATTTTTTAATTCAGTTTGCTTATGAATTACACTGTAGTGTCCTCCTCTATAATTTGAAATAGATATTTTTATTTTCTCCGTTACGAAGTACGAGAAAGTATTGTGATCGTGATTTTTTTTCAATTTTTTTTTTACGGAAATATCCGTTTTGGGCCATTTCAACTTTTTCTAGAATTTTTTTTTGTGTCTGTATGTGTGTGTGTGTGTGTCTGTATCTCAATACTAATAGAGCAATTAATATGAAACTTTGAACATACGTCTTATTTGATAATCCGAAGAACTGAAAAGCTTTTGGTAAAATTTCGTACACCGGAAGTGGCTGCTTTTTGTTTTTTGCCAATATTTTCTTAAATATGAAAAATATCACAAAAACATTTAAACAAATATTGAAGACAACAAAGAAATGAGCTTATTTTATTTGAAAACATTTTTCATGAAATCATTGTTATTCGAGAATTTTTTTTTCATTTTTGTTTTATAATTATGAAACGATAATAGTTACAGCAAATTTATGTTAATAATAATTGTAGAGAATGCCAAAATGAACAACTTATAACGAATAAGTTTTTACGAAATCTCTTTAGTTTTTGAGTAAACTGAGTTTTTGAATTTGAAGTATAATTTTTCCATCTTTCATAATTTTGACGTTTTAAACGTCAGTTCCATGCGAGTCTACAAAACGCTCGATGTACATTTAAAATATGATTTAAATAGAAAATAAACCTTTAGAGCGTATAAATATAAATGACTATGAAACCATCAAGTCGGAGAAAGTAACATGATGGCCACCATTTTTTACTATCTCCTTGTGAAATACGGGAAAGTCTGATTTTCGTGAAGATTTTCAAGATCGAAACTTCAACGGATTTTGAAGTCCCCCGAGAGGATTCTGACCATTTTTATACATGTCTGGGTGTGTATCTGTCTGTACACGTGTAGGCGATCTTTCTAAAAAAAATGAAATGTAACTTTAAATTTAACACAATCGTTTGTTTTACAATCCGAAAAAATAAAAGCTTTTGGTAAAATTTTTGAAACTGGAAGTGGGTTTTTTTGTTTTTGCCCGATATTTTTCAGCTATGAAGAATATTACAAAAGCATTTAAAGAAATGTTCAAATAAATAAAAAATAATCATCTTTTCTTAATAATAAACGTTTTTCAAAAAATAATTAATTTTCCATGATTTTTAAATGATAATATTGGTTTATATAATTTATATGAACAAAAATTGTAGAGAATATCGAAATGAACAACTTAGAAGTAACCGAATTTTTCAAAATCCCACTACTTTTTGAAAAAGATATCGACTAGATGGAAAATCACAATAAACTTTTATACGTAAAAACGCCAAAGTGGCGGCATCTATTGCCTGAATGCTGTACTGAACTATGAAACTAACTACACTGATGAGACCTGAAAGGTCGAAACCTGTCTGTAGGTGTTCTGATGGGAGAACAATATTTAAACTTTTATACTCGTATCATTATAGGTATAGAAGTAACATAATAAAGGAAATTCAAATAAAAAAAAAATCGAAGAAAGTGATTTTGTATTAGTAATCAAATAGATTCTAATCTAAACAATAAGTCCTTCTGCTTATAAGTTAGATCGTAATATTATAAACTTTTTTTGACTAAAAAAGGTGAAGGAGAAAGTTTTGGGATCGAAACGATCCTGATCAAATCTATTTTCCAGAACGTAGAAAAACACTTTACCGTTAGAATGGGAATGCAGAAAAAAGTTTAATGGAATTTATTCGAACCACCGTGTAGACGTTTCAGCTACAAATAAGTTAGATTAACTTGTGAGAGAGTGTGCGCGAGGAACTTAAGTAAAATAATCACGTCTATGTTCGATGTTGTAAGCTGCTCTAGAGGCAAAAAGTCACCAACAAATGTGCATAGATTACATCGGACCACGATGGCAGCTTTATGGTAATTCGTATAGGTAATGGTGTGGATTTGTATGGGACTTTTTTCGGCTCTTCTCAACTATTTTATAATTGGCCTTCCTGATTTACGAAATTTTAAAAATTCTACGTAAATCGAGAAAAACGAATAAAAGACAAAAAAAAATGAGAATGTGGAATTAATAGCGTACACATGGAAACGGTTTATTGGTTGGCTTGCGTGCGTAATTATAACACATTAATTAGATTAATTGCGAGCGTCCCCTTTGTGCTTTTAATAAAAATCGGCCGCCAATTAGCGAAACATTCCGTTTGGTGAGCCAAAGGGGCAGAGGGAAGAAAAAATGTCACCCGCCACGTCAGCATTCTCGAGTGGCCGCGTCTGGTTTTTAATCTCCTTAAAACTACTTAAAATCACACGAACACGTGGGAACCGATCCTCGGCTTCAATGGTACCCTTAAAATTAATCCAATTTAAAGAGTATAAAAAAGGTTCGATTGAAACGAAAAACATGATTACTTTTTTTTTTACTACGGCAATTTAATTTGGTCACTGTCGGTTTCACGTCAAGGGCTTGAACGTTAGATCCGAAGTTTAATCCTAGTAATGTCATTCATGTTTGATTCCCGTGCATTTGGACAATTGTATACACATATAATCGAACGCGGCTGATATCCCTGATGACAAACTCAATTCTTCTAAAATCTTGTTTTAAAAGAAACCTGTAATAGAGTTTATCCAAAATTGGATGTAATAAGCGAATTACTGCGGTCATTTGAGGGAGGTAATGTTGTTCATTACCCACTAGTGAGAGAATAACTCGGACACACGGAATGATTAGGTTCTTCATAAGATTTTTGAAATAATTCAAATTGACACCACGTACGTCAAATTGTCGTCAAAATTTTATAAATTTTTATTTTTTACACGTTGAAAAGTATCCATGTTAAGTACGCATCCTTTTTTAATATTTTGAAAAACCAAAACAAGCTCGTCCTCTCCGATCGCGTTTTAATAAAAACCTTGTTCAAATTATCTCCAGCGTCCCATCTTTACAGAAACGTCCCCTTTATCGGTTATTAATTACGCCATGGGACCAAGACGACAATTACGGATCGAACTGAATGATCTACGAGCCCCATATTTGCGACATTACAATGCGCCCACGCGGGCCATCGATCGGCGGCCGATAATATAGATAACTGTTTGATCGATGGTCACGTTATTAAGTCTCTTCTATTGTTTAACGCGACGTTTCGTTATTCTTTTTTTGCAGACATAGACGAATGCGCGTCCGCTCCCTGTCAAAATGGAGGGACCTGCAACGACGGGGAGGACTCCTTTCGCTGCGAGTGTCCGCCGGCATGGGAAGGAAATGTCTGTCAATTTGGTAAGTACTCATTTTTAATATTATATAAGTTAGTGAATGCGGTAATTATTGACAATTCGTTGTTTCGCATTTCTAAGAGATGTATGCACACTTGCGTAGCTAACCAATGTGATCATATATTGTTTGTTTTATTATGGTAAATCTATACAGTGTGGTCAAAAAGTCTGAAATATCTTGCAAAAAAATGTTTATGCCAAAAATTCTCGTAGGGCTCAAAAGGTATTTTAAATTAGCTATCTTTTGAAATAATTCAGATATATCAGGTGTTCGAAACTTTTTGACCACACCGTATGATTTCCAAGAAAACCTAAATTATAAACTAATATTTCATCAGCAAACTAACTTACTTCAGTCCGGTAAGTTTGTATCACACCGTCTCGATAAAGGTATGATTCCTATGACGCGTCCGTCGCTGAGCATCCGCGTTTCGTCTGCACTCGAAGCAGTACGGACGTGGTTGATGGTTGGTAGACGCGCGTCCCATGAGGACGCGCATTGTATTTATAGCAGTATATCGCAGTGACTCGTTATAGGAATCACACCTTAACAACCTTACTCTTATAAAGGAAGCAAGTTCTGGCTTTCTGGCTTTCTGGTTTTCTCCCACCAAACTCTCATGCAATCAACCATTATTCTTTAAAGAAATATCTTAAAAATTGTCTGCTACCATCCCGTTAATCAATAAAAAGTACATATTCTCGGAGCAATTCAGATAGAATTGTCATCTTTTTGAAGGTTTTTCTGGATTTCAGGCAGAGGCTGCTCGAGCAGTATTTTATAAGTTTGAGGATGTAGACATCCTGTATCGACTTGCTTTTTTTTGGTAAGGGAAAGACTCTGTTTGCCTATACATTGCTCTCAGCTATCAAGTTTGGTGGTCAAAAAAGCCACCGCCTCTGGTCCGCTTAATTTTTTTTAATGGGCACAAATTTAGCCTTTTCACCGACATCAAGTTAAATTGATTTGATTCGGTTTTCCATTTTACTGATTCATAAAACTTCTTTTTTGCAGATGCGGACGAGTGCCTAACCAATCCGTGCATAAACGCTGTCTCCTGCACAAATTTGGTAGGAGATTACCACTGCAAGTGCAGAGTCGGCTGGACCGGCAACAACTGTGACCAAAACATCAATGACTGCGTGGGACAGTGTCAACATGGAGCCACTTGCATCGACCTGGTCAACGATTACCATTGTGCTTGCCAGCCTGGATACACAGGTACGCAAACTCCACAGCTTAACTATAAGGCAGAATGCTTATAAATATCATATACTAAATAAAACACTATTGCTTTGTTTGTATAACTTTTGAAAATTTGATTATTTCCGTGTCTAGTTTGGGCAACGTCAACGTGCCACTATCAAACTTACAGTGAAGTAACTTTGATAATGACACGTTGACTTTGCCGAAACTATAGTCACGGAAATAATACATTTTCAAAAGTTATAAAAACAAAGCAATAGTGTTTTATTTATTCGGTATAAAATGTATTACGAAGTAGAAACCTCCAGTATAAACAAATATCATGTACTTATAATTCATGCTGAAATTTTCTTGTACGTATAGCCAGGGTCAGATTATTCAGAAGGCAATGTAGACAGTTGACTAGGGGCGCCGATGGCTTGGGGGCGCCGGCGCGCATTGGTCAATTCCCAGTCTAACTGGACAAAAGTCGATTTTGAAAATGTTTCTAACATTTTGCAGACCCTAGCCATTAAACAAGTAGCTAACCAGACTTCGCGAGAGATCGGTACCATTCGTTTCAGTGACTCCCTTTGCTAACAATCGCCCTTTAAAGCAGTGGCGGCTCGTGGAACATGTTAAGCCAATATACCGCCTTCCTTTTTTGAAGACAGAAAGAACGATTTATCTTCCTAGATCAAAGTAACTGGCGAAAAGGTGTTTAAGTTTATGAATTCATTAAAAATTCTTGCTGAGCTTGAAACTACAAGCCATGGCTCCTTGGCTTTATATAACGAGCCGCCGCTGCTTTAAAGTTTGCCTATGCGTTAAAAGTAGTTTTTTTTGAGTTGTGTATAGTTTTATACGGGTTCTATTCACTCAGGAATTTGAATCATTTTTACATTAATTTAACATTATTTTGCTATTACAATGTTTACTATAGTTAAGCAATATGGTAATGTTGTATATTTTTATGATTGCTCCACTTTATGAAAACTCAAATTCATCATGAGTTATTGAAAAAAATGGCACCCTGCTTTTTGCATTAACAGATTTTAGTAACTATTGAAGATTTTGTGGTTTAATGCATTTATTTATGGAAACTCTGGAGTGTGTTAAACAAGCTGGAGGGTGCGATAGGGCCCACCCACCACCCTTCGTTTTCACATAACCTTAACCCAGAAACTCCCTTTGACTTTGCAACAGCGGCGGCTCGTGGATTTCCGTAGGTGAGGCAAAGACAAAGATGCCGCTCGCGCTACACTACTTACTCTAATAGAGGAAGTAAATATTCCGTTGCTTTTTCGGTCAAATTTTCTTACGTTGCCTCACCGCCGAACATCCACGAGCCGCCACTGCTTTGCAACTTAAAAAACTCAAGTGATTTCACGAAGAAGTTTCTATAATCAAACCTAGTTTTGTAGGTTGAGTTTAAGTGGAAACAATGGGGGTGGGTGGGCCTTATCCTATCCTTCAATTCTTAGAACACAAACGCGGGTTTTACAATTGTTAATAAATTGATACGAGAAGATTTAAACGGTTTATCGTTGCTTCGACAAAATAATTTATTCATAGAAATCTGGGATGTGTTCAACGGGTTGGAGAGTAGGATAGGGACCACCCACCGCCCTTCGTTTCTACTTTAACTTAACCCAGCAACCCTCTTTATTGGTGGTGTTGCAACTTTTGAAACTCTAGTGATTTGACGAAGAAATTTCTTTACTCAAACAACGTTTTCTTGGTTAGGTGTAAGTGGACACTCAGGGAGGCGGGTAGCTTCTATCCTATAATCCAATTCTTAGCACACAAATGAGGGTTTAGCAATTGTTAACTTATTGTTTGAAGAAGTACCGAACATTTTTTTATATTTTGTTTCCTCGACAAATGAATTTGTTAATGGAAACTCTGGGGCGTGTTTAACGAATTGGAGAGTGGGGTAAGGACCACCCACTACCCTTAATTTCCTCTTACTATAACCCAGCAACTCTTTTTATTGTTGGCTTTGCAACTTTTAAAACTCCAATGATTTGACGAAGAAATTATTTTAAGCAAACAGTGTTTCCTTGGTTAAGTTAAAGTGGAAACATAAGGCGGAGGATGGGCCCTATCCTATCTTCCAATTCTTGGAACACAAACGCAGGTTTTACAATTGTTAGTTGATAAGAGAAAAATCAAATGGTTTATCGTTGCTTCGACAAAATAATTTGTTTACAGAAACTCTGAGATATGTTTAACGGGCTGGAGAGTAGGATAGGGCCCACCCACCGCCCTTCATTTGGACTTTAACTTAACCCAGCAACCCTCTTTATTGGTGTTCTTGCGACTTTTGAAAGTTCTGTGATTTGACGAAGAATTCTTTACTCAAACTGCGTTTTCTTGGTTAGGTGTAAGTGGAAACTAAGGGCGGCGGGCGGGCTCTATGCTATGATCCAATTCTTGGACTACAAACGAGGGTTTTGCAATTGTTAATTAATTGTTTAAAGAATTTTTTTATATTTTGTTTCCTCGATAAATTAATTTGTTAATGGAAACTCTGGGGCGTGTTTAAAGAATTTAAGAGTGAGATAGGGCCCATCCACCACCCTTCATTTCCACTTTAACTTAACCTATCGACCCTCTTTATTGTTGGCTTTGCAACTTTTAAAGCTCCAATGATTTGACGAAGAAATTTATTTAACCAATGTTTTCTTGGTTAAGTTAAAGTGTAAACTCAGTGCAGTGGGTGGGTCCTATCCTATCCTCCATTTCTTGGAACATGAACGCGAGTTTTACAATTGTTAATTGATAAGAGAAGAATTGTAACACAATTGGATTGTTAGTTAAGTTAAAGTGGAAAGTCGGGGCGGTGGGTGGACCCTATCCTATCCTCTAATTCTTGGAACACAAACGCCGGATTTACAATTGTTTATTGGTAAGAGAATAATCAAATGGTTTATCGTTGCTTCGACAAAATAATTTGTTTATAGAAACTCTGGGATGTGTTTAACGGGTTGGAGAGTAGAATAGGGCCCACCCACCCCCCTTCGTTTCCATTTTAACTCAACCCTGACACCCTCTTTATTGTTGGTTTTGCAACTTTTAAAACTCCAGTGATTTGACGAAGAAATTTCTTTACTCAAACAGAGTTTTCTGGGTTAGGTGTAAGTGGAAATTCAGGGCGGCGGGTGGGCCCTATCTTATCATCCAATTCTTGGAACACAAACGAGGGTTTTACAATTGTTCATTAATTGCTTAAAGAAGTACCGAACATTTTTTTTTATATTTTGTTTCCTCGACAAATGAATTTGTTAATGGAAACTCTAATGTTTATCGAATTGGGGGCTGGAATCTAGACCACCCACCACCCTTCATTTCCACTTTCACTTAACCCAACTCTTTGTTGTTGGCTTTGCAACTTTTAAAACTCCAATGATTTGACGAAGAAATTTTGTTAACCAAACAATATTTTTTTGGATAGGTTAAAGTGGAAAGTCAGGGCGGTGGGTGGTCCCTATTCTATCTTCTAATTCTTGGAACACAAACACGGGATTTTACAATTATTTATTGATAAGAGAATAATCAAATGGTTAATCTTTGCTTCGACAAAACAATTTGTTTATAGAAACTTTGGGGCGTGTTTAATGGGTTGGAGAGTAGGATAGGGCCCACCCACCGACCTTTGTTTCCACTTTAACTTAACTCAGCAACCCTCTTTATTGGTGGTCTTGCAACTTTTGAAAATCCAGTGATTTATCGAAGAAATTTCTTTACTCAAACAGCGTTTTCTTGGTTAGTTGTAAGTGGAAGCTCAGGGCGGCGGGTGGGTCCTATCCTATCATCCAATTTTTTGAACACAAACGAGGGTTTTGCATTTGTTAATTAGTTGTTTAAAGAAGTATCGAATAATTTTTTATATTTTGTTTCCACGATAAATGAATTTGTTAATGGAAATTCTGGGGCGTGTTTAACGAATTGGAGAGTGAGATAGGGAACGCCCACCACCCTTCATTTCCGCTTTAACTTAATTTAGTGACCCTCTTTGTTGTTGGTTTTGCAACTTTTAAAACTCCAATGATTTGACGAAGAAATTGTAACACAATTGTATTGTTAGTTAAGTTAAAGTGGAAAGTCGGGGCGGTGGGTGGGCCCTATCCTATCCTCTAATTCTTGGAACACAAACGCGGGATTTACAATTGTTTATTGGTAAGAGAATAATCAAATGGTTTATCGTTGCTTCGACAAAAGAATTTGTTTGTAGAAACTTTGGCGCGTGTTTAACGGGTTGAAGAGTAGAATAGGGACCACCCACCATCCTTCGTTTCCTTTGTAACTTAACCCAAAATCTCTTTATTGGTGGTTTTGCAAACTTTTAAAACTTCAGTGATTTGACTGAGAAATTTATTTAATCAAACGGTGGTTTCTTGGTTAGGTTTAAGTGGAAACGAAGGGCGGTGGGTGGGCCCTATCCCATCCTCCAATCCTTGGAACATAACCGAGGGTTTTACAATTGTTAATTAATTGATAAGATATCAAACGGTTTATCGTTGCTTCGACAAAAGAATTTGTTTGTAAAAACTTTGGGGCGTGTTTAACAGGTTAGAGTGTAGAACAGGGCCCACCCACTACCCTTCCGTTCCACTTTAACTCAACCCAGAAACTCTCTTTATTGTCGGTTTTGCTGCTTTTAAAACTCCAGTGATTTGACGACGAAATTTCCTTAATCAAACAGTGTTTTCTTGGTTAGGTATAAGTGGAGACGAAGGGAGGTGGGTGGCCCCTATCCGATCCTCCAATCCTTGAAAAATAAACGAGGGTTTTACAATTGTTTTTTAATTGATAAGAGAAGAATCAAACTGTTTATCGTTGCCTCGACGAAAAAAAAAATGTTTATAGAAACTCTGGGGTGTGTTTGGCAGATTGGAGAGTGGAATGGGGCAATGGAGACTTGATTCGACGTTGATCTGCAATTTTATCATTGGTTTTGGCTAATGGTCATAGAACCAAGGCCAGGCGTAACGCCGAAACAAAAAAAATCAATGATTGCAAGCGGGTATAATATATATATATAATAATATATATTCACAAATCAAAATCCGTACAGTTAGCGAAGACGTCGTAAGAAGTTCATCATATTAAAAATCACAGATCACAAATCAAAATCCGTAGTAGAAGCAAGGTCGTTATATACAAAAAAATCCCAAATTCAGTTATTATTCAGATTAAAAATCAAAGTCCGTGAGAGTATCGAAGTCGTCGTAAACAAAAAAGTACCAAAAAGAAAAACACTAGCGAAGTATACACTAAGGCAACTGTTGATAAAGTGACAATTTGCTCGAGAGGCAAGGCGAACTAGATCTCTAATTACAGGGATTTCCACATTAGTACAAGCATCAAGCCTACCTAAGTACAGTTTTTGCTGTGCGCCGCGCCGTGCCGTGCTGTATTCGTAGAAACTAAGAAGATCGATGTTTCCAATATTCGATGCATAGCCGCACAGGGCGATACCCATAAATCACGCACTGTGCGCAGTAGTTAGTTACAAATTTACAATGTTGTAAAGCAATTGTATTTTTATTGCGGGTACTCGAGATAATTTTTTATTGCTCAGCACTAGAGCTTGAAATATACTATACGAAGTAAATTTTGGTGCTTTTGAAAAGTACTGCGCAGACGCATTTAAATTATACCTGAAGCACTCTAGCTGGTACTGTTACGGTGCACAAAATTCTTGCGCATGGTAGTGAAATTATAAGATCAGCTATAGTGCCTAGCGCCCAATTAACAGAGGAGGTGCGAAAAGCTAGCAACAAAAATTGCAAACGGATCCGGAGAAACAACACTAGAAAGTTTTGAAGAAAGCAAACGAAGAAAGATTTGGTGCATTTGCTATTGGTAAATCGCTTGATTTTGCTGATATTATAAATTCGCCACAAAGAAAATGGATATAAAAATGTTCATATCTGCTTGTAAAGTTTTTCATTAATGTTTTTTATCGTTTGTTTGTGCCGAGCATAAATTGCTTTTTATAGTATATTATTTTAAAGTAAAAGTTTTGGAATGGGAGGAGGCGCTATAATATCGTGTGAGCCACAAAATTTTGTTTCAGAGTTGGCTGATGAGACCTGAAAGGTCGAAACCGGTCTGTAGGTGTTCTGATGGGTGAACAATATTTAATGTTCACATTAATATTGTTATATTTGCCGCCGCTGGCATTGCCCATATCTTGTCGGTGTTAAAGCCACCCGGATTTGGTTCAGTACAGCATTCAGGCAATAGTTTCCGCCACTTTGGCGTTTCTACCTTCAATTGAATTAGATTTAAAAAAATTAATTAATCTCAGACATGACTGCTATGTTTCTTTCTCTCAGGCATGGCCTACTCAGAAACAAAATTCTGTTGCTCACACCTTATAGTTGCCTATGGACGAAAAAGTCATAATCCGACCCTGCATATAGCGATAATATCAAAGTGAATGTTACTTATTAATACGAGTTTTTTTTTTAATCATTTGAAATTATCCATTTGTGTGAGTTATTGTATTTTACCCAACGACCTCGTATTGGTTTGTTGCGGTATTTTGTGAGAAATGCACATGTGACTAAGCTTGTTACTTCAAAAATTTGTTTCGATTCCTCTCACCTAATTCTATCCATCATGCTAAATGATAGCAAACTCTGCAAGATCTACTATTTTCGCCCACAAAATGCAGTTTTCTGTACGTGTCTTTGCTACCATGAAATCGAAAAATAATTGTCGAAGAAGGTCATGAATCAAAAGCCGCTTGTCTTATCATAGTTCCAAAATAACTTCAAACTTCAAGTTGTTTATCTTCTAATTTAGGAACTAAGAAAAGTATACAAGATAAAGGTCACTTCGTGAATGCAATTATTCGTGATTTTATAAACAAAATTACTGGCGGTGTTTCTCTCGTGCAAATGATCAAAGTTGCCGAAGTGCCTTAATTAAAGTTTCGACTGGGGGCCGCGGTGGTCTAGTGGGTAGAGGTCCGGCCTCTGGACCCTGTTGCTGCGGGTTCGAGTCCCGTCCGGACGGTCACTTTTTCAACACGAAAAATGGCCGTACGGATCCCTGGGTGTCTAGTGTTTCCATTTCATTTAAATATAAATATTACTACTATAAATTGGTTGTGGCTGAATGCCCTTGCTGGCTAAGCCAAGTCGCCATCATCCTCGATTCCTTAACTCGAACTCCTGTCAATCATTTTTACTTTCTCCGTTACGAAGTACGAGAAAGTATTGTGATCGTGATTTTTTTTTCAAAAATTTTTTTTACGGAAATATCCGTTTTGGGGTCCCTAGATGCCATTTCAACAATTTCTGGAAAAAAAAAATTTGTGTCTGTGTGTGTGCGTGTGTGTGTGGGTGTGTGTGTGTGTGTGTGTGTGTGTGTGTCTGTGTGTGTGTGTGTGTGTGTGTGTGTGTGTGTGTCTGTCTGTCTGTGCGCGCTGTATCTCAAAAACTAATAGAGCAATTGAAATGAAACTTTGAACATACTTCTTATTTGATAATCCGAAGAACTGAAAAGCTTTTGGTAAAATTTCGTACACCGTAAGTGGGTGTTTACCTTAACTGTTTTTTGTTTTTTGCCAATATTTTCTTAAATATGAAAAATATCACAAAAATATTTAAACAAATATTGAAGACAATAAATAAATGAAATTATTTTGTTTGAACACATTTTTCATAAAATTATTGTTATTCGAGAAAAAAATTTATTATTATTTTTTTAATTTTTGGTTTATAATTATGAAACGATAATAGTTACAGCAAATTTATGTTAATAATAATTGTAGAGAATACCAAAATGAACAACTTATAAAGAATAAGATTTTTTCGAAATCTCTTTGGTTTTTGAGTAAACTGAGTTTTTAAATTTGCAGTATAATTTTTCCATGTTTCATAATTTTGACGTTTTAAACGTCAGTTTCATCCGAGTCTACAAAACGCTCGATGTACATTTAAAATATGATTAATTTAAAATAAACCATAAGAGTGTAAATATAAATGATGATACCATCGGAGAAAGTACCATGATGGCCACATCACCATTTTTCCTTTTAAATTAAAAAAAAAAGTTTCGACCGTCATTACCTAACCTAACCTTCTTAGTTTCTTTATTTTTGAAGTTCTTTCAAGAAGAAAATGCAATTATCAAATACAAATTAGACATTTTTTAATACACTTTTTAAACAACATTGCATAAACAAACATTACCATCACAAGTTGATCAGTAAATTCCGAAAAAAAGTGAAAACCTATCAGACAATCTCTGCGATCGGCACGACATCAAAACGGCCCCATTACGAACCCTCGTTGGACCGACATTGTAAATTGTTCCACCAGAATGGGATTTTAACAAGATCCGAACGATATTTTACGACCGCCGCTGATATCTATCTGGATCGGAATAAACCCCGGTGCACCCCTCTCATCCTCACGTGCGAAACGTGGAATAAGAATGTGTCATTAAAATCCACGGTTGACGTGCGAATGCCTCGCTGAAGGCACGACCCGAACTGCTCGGCTGGCGGACGGACGGCGATGTTGTTGTTCTCGTCTTTTCTCAGGTAGTTCACGGTCTTGGGAGTACCGATGAGGAAATTGCGAAATTGCCGAGCTCGAGATGTTTGCTTCCTCGTCTATTTATTACTGTATTTTTTCTCGTCTGATAATAATGCACGATAACTGGTGAAAGATCGTATCGGTACTAACGCCGATGTTTTCGCTAACGTCGACGCCATTTTTAACGGCAGTTTCGTGTCTTCGAGTCTCATAACGATTATTGACAAATGTCAATGGTTAACATTAAATATTAATAGATAACCAAATTTTTGTATCGTTTTTTATATATTTACGAAAGATAAATGCATAAATTTCTAACCATGTTGTATTGCAAAAAATTTAAAATGGTAAATGATTTCAGAATTATTATCAAAACGTATTGATTAGGCGACGTGATTTGAATCATGTTGGGTCCTTTTCCTATAGTTTCAGGATTCTCACATATCCCAGATTCTTCATCTTAATGCCATTGTGATCTTTTATTTAAAATAACATGTATCTTAGCATATTACCCTTGATAAAAATACAAAACACAACCAACACTTTTTGTGTTTCGCACTTGATAAAAACAACATCGCAATTGTGGAAATAAGGAAGCTTGGTGGTGTAGAAGGTAGAGTGTCTGTCAGTGTTGTGGGTTCGATTCCCCGCCCGGGCGGAACATTTTTCTGAGCGCGAAATATCCGCTCAGGTCTGTGGTCGATTATTTCAAAATCATGGTGCTTTGGTAGGTTTTTAAAGAGTCTTAAAGTACATATAAAAAAAGTTTTAAGTTGCAATTACAATGGTTTTTCTAATAAAACAAATAATAATTATTTTAAATTAATCATTACAACTAAAAATAATCAGAAATATCACATATAAATTCATATTTTTCTAACCTAAAAAATATCATAACTTAAAAAATAATTTATTTTTTAAAGAATAGCAATATGAAATATACACTGGTGGAAAAAAAAAATTAACACTTGAAATTGTGACATTTCGACCATTTTCAAACCGCCATAACTCGTACTTTCAATCGATTTTGATCATTCTTAGAGGGCGAAAATTTGTGCCAAATCGTCGTAGGAACTTCGCTATTTGAGTTCTGCGCTGGTAATTGAACACATTTCAATGCCCTTTTGGTGGATCGAGTCGACACATTTTTTCCAACTCCGTAGACATCGTCAAAGTTGGACATGGTTTCCAGAAAACACTTTTTTCACAGGGGCGCTAGAGGTGGGTGGAAGGGATTACGCTTAAGTTCGCATGCATGACTTTAAAGAAGACACTTTCGCCCTCAAAGAATTATCAAAATCTATTGAAAATATGCCGAGTTATGGCGGTTTGAAAATGGTCGAAATTTCATGAATTTCAAGTGTTTAATTTTTTTCCACCAGTGTATTTTACCAGTGGCGGCTCGTGGAACATGTTGATGGTAGAGAGCCACTTATACAATATCCACCCCCTCCTCCCTTTTTGAAGACACAAAGAATCATTTATTTTCCAATCGAATATTTTGGCCAAAAAATCAAAATTTTGGAACAGCCGAAAATCTAAAATATCGGCCAAAAAATCAAAAATCCTGGTTTAAAAATAAAAATGCAGAAAACAAGCGAAAGAAAAATAATTTGCCATTTTCAACTCTTTTTAGCTTAAAATAAGTTCCAACGAGAAATTTGTAGATAATAGCAAATATAAAAATTAAAAAAAAATTCGCACAATAACATTAATAATTCATGCTAAGAAAATCTAAAATATGCGACAAAAATAAGAAATTAAAACGAAAAATCTAAAATTCGTACCCAAAAATCAGAGTGGTAGACCAAAAAATTTAAATTTTTAACAAACCAATCGAAAATTTAAGTCGAAATAAAGAAAATTTCGGCCAAAAGACCAAAAATCGAAACCAAAATAATCGAAAATACAAAATATAGGCCAAAAAAGTAAAAATCTACAATAGTGCCTAAAACGGTGAAAATTTAGAGAAAACATCGAAATCGAGAGTAAAGTTACAAATTGCAGACAAAAAAAATCGAAAATTTCTACAAACGAATCGAATATTTTGGTCAAAATAAAGAAAAATAAAAAAAAATGGCCTGTTGTATATCGATGTATCTCGAGTACAATAAACTGTTATACTACTAAAAAAAAAAATTGAACAAAAAAATCGAAAATACAGAAATCTAAAATATGGGCCAAAGAATCAAGAATCCTGATCCAAAAATAAAAAACGCAGACAAAAAATCGAAAACTTAAATAAAAGCAAAATAATTTACCACTTTCAGCCGCCAAAAATAAACTTCACTAAATAAAATCAATAATCCAAGTTAAAAAATCTAAAATATAATATAAGAAATAGACCAAAAATCTAAAATATACGATAAAAAATTGAGACCAAAAATCTAAAATTCTGGCCTAAAAACAAAAATAGTGGACCAAGGAAAGAAAAATTTTAACAGACAAATAAAAAAAAATAAAGAAAAATTTCGGGCAAAATCCACAATGTTGGTCAAAAAGTCTAAAATTTAGACAAAACATCGAAAACTCGTCCCTGAAGATAATAAATGCAGACTAAACGAAAAATCAAAAATTGGGGGGGAAAAAATCGAAAATTTTAACAATAAAATCGAAAAGTTAGATCAAAATAAAGAAAAATGTAGGTTAAAAGATTTAAAAAAATAATAAAAAACTGTAGTGTTGGCCAGAAAGTCGAAAATTTAGACAGTGCATCGTAAACTCGGGCCTAAAGATAATGAATGCAGACTAAAAAATTAAAAATTTCAGCAAACAAAACTCGAAAATACCGAAAAAAAAAATCTCGCATATAAATGAATCATTCAGGTTATAGATATTTTAACTAAAACCTTATAAAAAATTTGGAACTAGAATTAAAAATTCGGCTCGAAAAATCAAAACAAATCTAAAATTTAGGTCAAAATAAAGAATATTTAGAGCAAATGATCCAAAATTTTAACCAAAACCAATCGAAAATACTGTTCTAAAATTCTAAAATTTAAAAATTCGGCTCGAAAAATCAAAAATACGGACCAAACAAAAACGAAAATTTTAACAATTAAATCGTAAATTTTTGTCAAAATAAAGAATATTTAGGTCAACAGATCGAAAATTTATTGCCAAAAGAATCTGAAATACAGGTCAAAAATCTAAAAATTCGGCGGGAAAATGAAAAACGCGGACCAAAAAATCGAAAATTTAAACAATTAAATCGCAAAAGGTCAAAATAAAGGATATTTAGGCTAAAAGTTAAAATATTTTGACCAAAAATATCGAAAATACAGGTCACAAATTTAAAAACTAAAAATTCGTCGGGAGATATAAAGAATGCGGTACAAATAGTCGAAAATTTTAACAATGAAAACGAAAATTTAGATAAAAATAAAGAATATTTAGGCCAAATGATCAAAAATTTAGACAAAAAAAAATCAAAAATACAGTCTTAATAATACAAAATGCAGAATATTCTAGTAAGAAAATGGTTTAAATTAGTCTCAAAAATCACTCTATTGTTCAAAATAATTCTCCATTTTTTTTAATAGGAATTTTTTTAAATACAAAGTTGTTTCTAATTTGTTAATTTTTTTTATTTTAATTTTCACTTTAATCGTCCAAAAAAGTGAAACTAATTTGAAAAAGAATTCAAATAAAACCATTAACTTTGTTGGGATCACCTTTTGTGCCATCAGTTTCGACGACTTTAGATTCAGGAGGTAAATTTTGAATAATTCAAATAAAACAATTCACTTGGTTATTATGACTCTTAGTAGCGGCTCGTGGAACATGTTACATGGTACTTTTACAATTTGAGAAGGCCCACGCCTCATTTTTCGAAGAAAGAAATAACGATTAATCTTCATGGTCCAAGATTATTTTGAATTGTAAAGTAAAGGTTCATAATTTCAAACAGCGGAACAAGCTGAAAATATGGTTATGTATACTTTCGATTTATCGTGCGTTTACATTTTGTCCCAAACACTCACTTTTAAAAATTAATTGAAAATTCTTGCCGAGCTCAAAACTAGAGGTAGTGCCATTACTCCTTGGCTCTATATAACGAGCCGCCCCTGTATTTTACACAATCAAAATTTGTATGATTAGCTAATTTAACTGCTTATTTGAAGTAAATATGTAATAAGAGAGTTTCCGTTAATAACTCTATTCTTATTATTATTATTGTTTGTTTCTAGGAAGAGACTGTCACACTGACATTGACGACTGTGCTTCAAATCCTTGTAAAAACGGAGGGGAATGTGTGGACCAAGTCAATGGATATAGATGTATTTGTCCTGTTGGATTTACAGGACATGAGTGTGAGGTAAGTCACTTTTACATGATAAGTTAATACTAGTTTTATATTTTAATTAACACGTTAAGCCCGGCGTGACATCTATGAGGTCTCACTTTCACCTGCCCTCCGGTCGGTGTGACATCTACGCTGTATCACGCCAGTTTAGTATCGTGTTCAGTAAAAAAAACCTCAAGTGTGCCATGATTTTTTATTTTTAAAAATTTAAGTTGGCGCACATGTTAGGAATTGCCATACAAAACGTCAGATCGTTCTAAAAGTCACAATTATTCCGTGGTCACAATGGTTTACAGCAACCAGCAAAAACGTTTCTAGTTGAAAGTTATTTCCGAAATGGGACTAAAGTGGAAGGAAATTGGGTGTATTCATTCGACGCACCTATGGCAGAGTTTCAGGAAGAACGTTCCCATAATTTATGATGAATTTAAAAATACCTTATCATGACCTGTTATGTCTCCGTAAACCAGGAAGTGGTAGACCAGTCGAACATACTTATTAGGATGCTATTATCACAGCCCAAGGACTTTTGGAAGGTGAACCTACGGCTTCTCTGCTTCGTTTATCACAGCAAATTCATCGGTGGGAATATGCCGCAAGTAACATAACCTCAATATGTGTTACCAACTTTAATTTTAAAAAATAAAGAATCATGGCACACTTGAGGTTTTTTTTAATGAACATACTTTATATTCATAGCCTGTCGCCTAAAGTCACTTTTTCACACCATGCCCGGCCATGTTCAATATAGACATTATTGCTAAGTATTTCCTAATCTACCTCTGATTGTAATGGCAAGTTTGCATCGATAAAATATCTTAATTTTCTTATGAAACGAGTAAATCGAAATATGAATAGAAACCAATAATTCATCTGAGTTTACACCAGACTAAGCGCTTACTGGTCATAAAAAGATCAAAAGGTCACACTGACGTTTCTCCAACATTCAAAACGCTGAACTGTGCCGTACCGAATAAGATCAGTCAATAATGGGAACCAATAATATTTTGTTTGTTGTTTATTTCAGAATGACTATGACCATTGCAGTCCTGATCCCTGCGAGAACGACGCCCCCTGCTTCAACACCCAGACGGACTACTACTGCCACTGTCCGGAGCGGTGGCAAGGGAAGAACTGCAGCATCCCGCGTCTACTCTGCGACAATCCGCCGTGCGATGATGGTAAGTTTCTTCGGATTTCTCCTTACAGAAACGAGCATGAATCTCGAGGTGATGCCGCGGATGACAGGTAATTTCTTGTCGACGGAGGCGGCGGGGGGATCGCCCCATGGGGTCCCCGGCGCCCCCGCTGCGCTTGAAATGGAGCCAGAACGGACTGATCGTCCGTGTCCGCTCGCTCGCTGGCCGTGTCCGTTTGGAAACAGTAGACTAACTAGTACCAGGCCGGCTCGGCATAACTGATTGAAAACATTTTTCTTACAAATTAAAACAGCGCCGTGTGATAATTTCAGGTCTAGATAGTTGCATGGTCGTTTCAGTTGGCGGCGGCAGAGTCGACCCCAGCATGTGCGGCGAGCACGGACACTGCATCAATCAGCCCGGTTTAGGCTACAGGTGTTCCTGTCAACCGGGGTACACGGGGAAGTACTGCCATGAAAGTAAGTACTCACCCACTTATTCAGTCATGTTCTAAACAAAACAAACACTAACACTTCATGTGTTTTGTTTGTTTCAGACATCAACGATTGCAAAGTCAACCCTTGCGAGAATGGCGGTACATGCGTCGATAAAGTCAACGCCTTCCAGTGCATTTGCAAGGATGGCTGGGAAGGTGCTTTATGCAACATAAGTAAGTAATAATTTTAATATCACTCTCGGTACTCTGACTTAATACCAGCATGCATATAAGATGTATATAAAATATGACCCGTGATCCAGAATTACAAAAGATATCAAAATAAACTATTTGATTATCAAAAAATAAAAAAGTAACGGCTGTTTTTATTTTTTTAACTTGTGATGGTGTTCAAATATCCGACTCTTCAATTCAATCTTATAGTGGGGTCGGTGATGCTATCGCCTAAAATACTCCATTGGTTATGAACAGGGGTATGATAAGAGATATGGGAAACAGGGCATAAGAAATCGAGCTTTACGCCGCTAATATTGGATGGCGCCACAATAGAAATTAGAAGGATTTCTGTAAATTATGTTTGTTGCTAATACTAGACGGCGCTTTTCCGGTAAAAACTACATGCCGTGTAATTCCCCGTGTTACTTGAAACGTAGAATGTCAAACATTGTGGAAATCGAGGACGAATACAACAATCATTTCTTGTGTTGGCCTCATAGCACAATATGTACAAAATATATGTGTACATCACCCGATGAAACATTATTAACAAGGTAAATATTGGTAAACAAAATCACTATATTTTACTATTTATATTAAGTAGAATAAATATTATACAACTTGCCCAAGTAGTTTTGTTCACACGAACATTCTCGAAAGGAGAATGCACAAAACTTGTGGAAGTATAATGTTTAATTAGTATAAATAGTAAAACCAAGTGTTTTTGATTACCAATATTTAACTTATTTTAGTGTAGTACTAAAGAATATATATATATATATATATATATATATACACACACACACGTATCGGTTGTGTGCATGTGTTGGTGTTAGTTCACGCCGCTATTCACAGATGGCGCTTATCGATTCCAATTTATCAACATGCCTTGTCGCTTCCTGTTATTCCATGGTTATGAATGTAAAGCATGTTGATATGCAAGAGGCAGTAAGTCTAAACAACGCCAGCTGCGTGAGAGCCGCCTGATCACTTCATTAGACGCATACGATTGGTCGTTCGCCGATGCGAGTTCTTGCCAGATTCAGTTTGTATTTTGTGTCGGATGATTGTAGAGCGCGGAATGCATTTTGTAAGTGGGCGCGAAAGAGTGCGACCCTGTGCAATCTCATCGCTGACGTGGTTGTGTAGACACTTACTGCATCTTTAATATGAACAGACTCTAGTGGCCCATCAACCAACTGAGAAATATTTTAAGCTAAATGTTCATTCTTATTACTTCAGATGATCACAATCGACGCTCTGAATTTTAATCCCAATAGTACCGACCATTATACATTATAAAAGCAATTAATTTGCCAAAAAGAACAGTTGAAAACGAGTCGCCACAGAAATATTCCCTCACCCCAAATATTTAGTAGAAATTCAGTAATTTATCAACTTGTAATCATTTGGAAATGACGGTAACAAATCAAAACTCTAAAAAAAAAGTAATTTTTTTGCAATAATGATCTGCGGTTAAGTTTTTTACATTAACTTTTACGTAACAGTTTTCCTATTAAATGTCATTTAATAATCAGTATTAAGACACACGTGCTACTTTCAATCTAACTTCGGCAAAAATATTTTTTTTTATATATACTTTACAGTTCCAAAGCAAGAAATCATTTTTTTTTTAGTTACTCAAAAATTCAACTGGATTTACTTGGGACAAAACTTAGTTTTTTTCAATTGAGGCATTAAACACAAACGTGAATTAACCCACATGAAAACAATATATTTGTTAGGATAAGGTTTTCATTTTTCAATTTTTAATTTTTTTCTCGAATAGAAAAGTTTATGCAATACATTTATTAATAAAGATGTGCAGTTCAGTATTATCTTCAATATTTATACAAAGATTTTTGTAATATTTGTAACATGGTTTTTGGAAGAAAGCAAAAAAGTAAACACCCACTTCTGTATTTTCGGAACTTTACCAAAAGCTCTTCGGATTGTCAAATATAGCATAGTTTTAAAGTTTCATTTTAATATCTCTTTTTGACAGACACACAGCGAGACAGTGCCGTCTGGTCGGTATCGTCTCAAGGAACCTCAAAATGGCTATTTCCGTTGAAATTTCTAATTTAAAAAATGGTGATGTGGCCATCATGTCACTTTCTCCGACTTGATGGTATCATGACCACTTATATTTACGTATTCATGGTTTATTTTCAATTGAAATCATATTTTAAATGTACATCGACTGTTGTGTAAACTCGGATGAAACTGACGTTTAAAACGTCAAAATTATGAAAGATTAAGAAAAATTATTATTATTACTTCAAATTCAAAAACTCAGTTTACTCAAAAAAAAAAACCTACTCTTTATAAGTTGTTCATTTTAGCATTCATTACAATTATTATTAACATAAATTTGCTGTAACTATTATCGTTTTATAATTATAAACCAAAAATTAAAAAAAAAGTAAAGTAATTTTTTTCTCAAATAAAAATGATTGTATGAAAAATGTTTTCAAGCAAAAGATGTTCATTTATTTGTTGTCTTCCAAGTTTGTTTAAATGTTTTTGTGATATTTTGCATATTTAAGAAAATATTGGCAAAAAACAAAAAACAGTTAAGGCAAACGCCCACTTCCGGTATACGAAATTTTACCAAAAGCTTTTCAGTTCTTCAGATTATCAAATAAGACGGATGTTAAAAGTTTCATATCAATTGCTGTATTAGTTTTTGAGATACAGCTCGCACAGACAGACACACACTCACAGACTCAAAAACATTTTTTCCAGAAATTGTTGAAATGGCATCTAGGGACCCCAAAACGGATATTTCCGTAAAAAAAAAATTTGAATAAAAAAAAATCACGATCACAATACTTTCTCGTACTTCGTAACGGAGAAAGTAAAAAGCCGATCACAAAACTTTGTAATAAAGTTGACCTAATTTGAAATTTAAAATATTTAGTAACAGCAGTTTATTTTTTAAATAAAGTTTGTCTGACCATTTGTTAGTAGCTTAAGATATTACGCAAAATATCAGTTTTTCTAAAGAGAACTCGGTTATTAAACGTGATGCAAAGTTCAAATGATCATTTAAGTAATTTACATAATTGTTTTCACTTGTTCAAAAATTGCACATTGCCGCTACGTGTTGCTTGTTAAGTTAGTGGTAAATCAGCAACCATGATTCTTAAAACAAATTGTATCTTGCAATCAACTCGATCACTTGGAACTTATTAGAGTAAAAAATAATTATTTCAAATTTGGATTCATGCTGTCAAGCAGGCACTTTTGTACTGACTGGGGAAGTTAAGTTTCTATAGATTTTCCCTTAGTACACTAAAATAGTTACCTTCATTCCCTTTAAATCGAATACAGAATGTCTGTATAAAAAACTATCAATCGAATTCTATCAAAATCACTTCAAGGGTGCTACAAAATTTGCATGAAAGCGACACTTCAGCCTAGAGTATGCGCATTGGTAACTGCTGTGACAGCTGATGTATATGACGCTCTTGATTTTTTAAGTATCGAGAGTGGTTAATAGTTTAAATATTTTTTAATATTGCCATTTGCTTCCCTTGTCGATTTTCGACATCCGACAGGTCGAAAAAAGAGGTTCATGAATTTATTGAAATATTTATATAATTTAATAAAACACTAACACAGTGTATGGTTTCAAATTATCTTTATTGTTCTACAACAATTGTTTCACCACACAGTGTGGTGAAACAATTGTTGTAGAACAATAAAGATAATTTGAAACCATACACTGTGTTAGTGTTTTATTAAATAATACCATGGAGTTTCAACAAGTAACAGCCTCATCCATCCAATATATTTATATAATTTATTTTATCAATCGTTTTCATGTTTGTGGAAAATTAGAAGTCATGACTATGAAGTCTGTAGCTTATGATATTTTAATTGAGAAACTGCAGATTATTAATTGACCCAGATGCTAGCACAAACCGCAGTTAGAGAAAGAAGTAATGTTGCGTAATTATTTTCTATTTTTAATACCAAAAAACTCTTTGTTGTCCACAAACTGTGCAAGCTAAAATAAACACACACACACCTTCAGTTCATATGCGCAGTTTTGCATGCACAAATGAGTTTGCGCAAATTTCATGAGAGTGTAAACCTACCATTACAACTTTTAGTAGGAAGGCTTTTCAAATGTGGGGTTTTGTATGGCAGAAACGAAACATAATGTTGAGTGAGGACATTATTGTTCTCTAGTCAGATTCCATCTTGAATACGCTTGACTGTGGAGACACTATATTCAACTACTAACATTAATTGTCTAGAATCAGTACAGAGCAATTCTTACAATGCGCGACGCATGGAATACAAGAGAGGGTTGCATCATGCTCAAGGTGAAGCTATAAGGAAATGTTAGGTTATGACAACGTTAGAAAAGGTTCGAGTAAGAGTGGACTTATACGTCTTACATCGCCTGTTGAATGGAACTTTAGATTCGCGCAACCTTTTGGAGCAATTTTTACATCACATCACAGCACAGTAGCAGGAATTTGTTGAATAGTACAGGATGTTTTAAAAATAATATACGTATTTTAAACGGACATATTTATTAAACTGTAAGCCATACAACTATGAAACTTAGGGCACTTACTTACGAATCTCTCGAGTTTAGATTACAGATGTTCAATATGTCCTCTACCAGCGACTCGAACAATATCACATCGACACTCAAATAATTCCTGCCATACCCGTGTAAACATGTTTCTCGTCACTGATTGTGTGGCAGTGCAGATCCGGTTCTCCAACTCTTCTAGGTTCTGTTGTCAGGGCCGCGCCAAGGTATGTTACCGCCGGGGTGCGAGACAAAAATTGCCGCCCCCTTTCAATGTGAAGAGGGGGTAGAGAAAATGAAAACCATTGATCGGCGCGTCTCAAAATTATTTAGAAAGAAAGAATTTCGATATATAAAAAGAGATACGTTCATGGATTTGGCGCACGAAAAGAATAAAACAATCATCTCCTATTTCACGAACGTACGTGTTACGAAAAAAAAGTTTTTTAGGTGGATTGATTTTTTCTACGAGCGCCAATTTTAGATAAATAGTTTAAAATTGTAAAAACCCTAAAGGCCTGCCACCCCCAAGATTGGTTGCCCTGTCTGTTGTACTGGTTAATAAAACCCCACAAGATTAAGTCGCAGAGCGTCAAATCCGGCGATCGTGGAGGCAGCTGAAAAGTGCTAAGTCATCAGCTCCTTGACGACCAAACCCACGGTTCGCAAGAGTTTCATTCAGAAAATCACGCACTTGGCGACTCCGGTGATAGGGTGTCCCGTCTTGTTAAAAAATGTAATTGTTCAGCCTCGGAAACGCCCAATTTTGTAACAGAGCTAGATACTGCTGACCGTTAACCGTGTTTCCATCAAAGAAATAACGGCCGCAAAGAGATGTGCGGGATATCGCACAAAACACATTGACTTTGGGCGAATCTCGTACATGTTCAATGTGCGCATGTAGGTTATGTAGGCCGCTAAGGTGAAAAGTCGCTTCATCCCTGAGCACGATGCGTTATGAGAAAGTGTTACCACTGCCAATAGCATCCTGAATCAGGCCAGAAAATTCCACACGTTTGCGTTTGTCATCATGTAACAGCTGTAACTTGTACGGCTGCATAACCAACCGACGTCTCAAAACACCCCAAATAGGAGGCAGGTGTAACTCCTGACTGGCACGACGAGTTGATTTTGATAAGTCTTCTGAATTCATGCGACATTTTCTTCAGTCACCCGAGGGTCGCCAGTACGCATTCGTTTACATACAAAACCCGTGTCTACAAACTGATCTGCGAATGTTCCATTCATTCGAAGGATCAATTTCTTACCTCACCCTGAAACGTCTTTGCACTGTAATCACGGAATTACACTTTTTAAAATCTAGAGTCCAAAATGATTTGTGCTGTGGAGTAGCCACTTTACATCAAACTGACTAACCAAAACGAAAAGAAAACCAGCATCTAGCGGCAAGGATGTATACTAGACAAGACAATGTATTCGTTCCTCAGATAACCGAGCGATCGATAGTTTTGATAAAATAATACATTGTAATAAAGGGTCCGCCAAATAACTTTTTTTTTTTTTGAAAATGCTATAAAAAAAACTACTGAATATTTTCTCAAATTTCTTTTTTTATTTGAAAGTACAATCCTTCCGGTTAATAATGGAAAATAATTTCATTTAAATGGCTGCCTCGGCTGGCCATGCAGTAGCCTACACGATCGGTCCAATTTTTAATTACCGATTGTGTGCAGCTGTATTTCACCAATGGCTTCACGAATATTGTCCTTTAAAGCTTCAATTGTCTCTGGCTTGTTGGCGTAACACTTATCTTTGAGGGCACCCCACAAATAATAATCCATCGGTGTCAAATCGCAGCTCCGAGGTGGCCAAACGACATCAGCTCTGCGGCTGATAATGCGATCTTCAAAAACAGGGCGCAAAACCTCGAGTGTAGCTTCGCCGTCCTGTTGAAACCAAATGTTGCTAATATCCTCCTCTTCAATTTTTGTGAACAAAAATTCGTTCAACATGGCCCGATAACGATCGCCATTGACTGTAACGGCCACTCCTTGCTCATTTTCGAAGAAAAATGGCCCAATTATGCCTCTGGACCAAAATCCGCACCAAACAGTGACTCGTTTTGGGTGTATCGGCTTTTCAATGTATGCGTGCGGGTTTTCTGTGCCCCAAATGCGACAATTTTGCTTGTTTACATACCCGCCAAGATCAAAATGAGCTTCATCTGAAAAGATGATTTTTTGGCAAAATCGGCATCTTCTGTAAGTCGATCGCAGGTCCACTCAGCGAAGCGAAAACGCATTGGATGGTCAGTTGGCTTCAACTCCTGAACCAATTGGACTTTGTATGGTGTCATACCAAGGTCTTTATGCAAAATTCGTCTCAATGATGTCTCCGAAATGTTCAATTGTTGAGAACGACGGTGAATTGATGTTGATGGCGCTTCACGCACACTTTCTGCCACACCAGCAATATTCTCGGGTGTACGCACTGTTTTTGGCTTTTCACGCTTTGGTTTATCGATGAGGATGCCAGTTTCTTTCACTTTTTTTACAAAATAACGAACATACGGAGCTGACGGTGCTTCTCTTCTTCCAAAATCCGTACGCAATTTTCGCACACATTCTGCAACATTACCATGATTTTCAAAGTAATGTCGCAATATTTCCCAGCGTTGTTCTAGCGTATACACAACCATATTCATTCAGCGGAAGGATAAAACTAATTATCTGTCAAATCAGACATGAGCTCAGTGCTACCATTCACGAAATAAGCACTAGTTGAAAAAAAAAAGTTAGATGGCGGACCCTTTACGTACATACGAGGGTCGTATTTTTTTCAACTTTCGATGGGCCATAATAAAAAGACAAGTGTATATAAAACAATGATTTTTATACCAAAAGTTATGTACACTTATGGTTATTTATCGACATAATCACCTTGGAGATTGAGGCATTTGTCGTACCTGTGAACGACCTTTCCAATACCCCCTTCATAAAATGTTGCCGCTAATTAATTTAAATGTGTCTTGACGTTGTTTTGCAGCTCCTCGATATTTTGGAAAAGCCTGTGAACTTGAGAGCCGCAATCTTTCTCAGTACAGAACTTTTTCGTACCTTGTGTCATAATCAGAGAGTTTACTGTTAACTAACCGGCGCTCAGCGTCTACATGTGTTTCCCGATCATTGAAACAGTAACGAAAAGCTCGACTGCATGCTCATACAGTGGCGTCGAGATCCACGTCCACAACATGCTCGTTTTAAGCCAGCCGGCGCGCCTATAAAAAATAAAAGTTATTAAAAAGTAGACCCTCCAGTTGTAATTGCGAAAACCGTGGAGAGAGAGATCACTTTGATTTTCTTTAATATAACAGATACACTCTAAAATATGCAGACTAAGAAACAACAGTATGCTTAATGTGTTAAAGGCATTGTCTAGAGTTTATAGGTACAGGTAGCCTATCCTGCCACTATGCGAAAGTACGCCGTTGGACAGAAAATACGGTGTCTCAAAGTAGAGTGGCCCCAAACCAGCACCCCACATCGCTTATGTGATTCGATAAGACCAAAGTAAGCAGTACGAAATACATCCATTGAAGCTCTAGTTGCTAAAGTCCCCAAAGAAAAGAGGACCATGCACAAGGTTCTAACAAGCTTATCACCTCGGTTCTTCCAAATGAGAACCGAATCGGTATATCGGTATAAAATCGCAAAACCTTTACAGAATTATTCATATTGATTGTATGTGTGATAGAAAAATTTATTGAGTAGCAAGAGGACACGAGATCTAGGCGTTTATTGTTGAACCTCGTCTTTTGTGCTTCCTCCGCTTACCACGTTTGTATCATCTGCAAACAACAATATATTTTTTTGACATACGTGGTGTCAATTTGAAATATTTCAAAAATCCTATGAAGGGTCTATGCGAGAGAATATAATTGTGAGTGGTCTAACTCTTCTCTCTAGAACTCTAAGGTCATTGATAAAATTGGAAAAAGGACAGATCCTAGAATTTACTCTTCAGGAATGACATGAATTGGCAGCATTGATGACCTGTTACCACTAACTTTCACTGCTTGTGCTCTGTTTGAGATATAAGATAATGTCAGATCCAGTCTCTTTATATGTAAATTATATTTGGCCAATTTGTTAAGCAACCAATCATTAGAGATCCAGTCTCCTTAAATCCAAAAAATGAGCCTATGGACTTGGCTTTGTTCTCAAAGCATTCAACTAATAACTCACACAAATCCAGAAGAGTATTAACAGATAGCTCTAAATCCAAACTGCCTTGAACTAGTTGACAACGATGGATATGATTATGGTTTGTGGAGGGCGACCAAATGGTTGCAGCACTTAGACCATTCGTTGGTCCTTTGTGCCACCTCCTGAGCCCTACTCCTCAAGCCAACCTAAACTTCTTGTGAAGTCAAGTAGTTGGCCTTGTGGAGTGTTGCCAGTTGTAACCAATCTGGCCACTCCTCTCTGAATACGGACCACCTGAGTTGTTTGAGTGACACATTCATACAGGATGTGTCTTAGGGTCTCCTCTTCTTGCTCACATTTCCGACATAGGGGATTTTTTACCACCCCTATGTTATGGAGGTGCTTGTTTAGTTTGCAGGGCCCAGTAAGGGTACCGATTAGCAGCCGCAAACTACTTCTTGGTAATTCAATGTATTTCCTGCTCAGCTTCGGTGTTGGTGAGTGGATGAATTTTTTGGCGACCACATACTTGTCAGTTTGTAGCCATTCCTTTTTGTGTTCTTCAAGGGAGTTTCCTTTAAGTATTTGGTAGATAGTGAGTGGTGCCAGTGGCAAAGCCTTAGAGCCTTCCCTTTTCAGGGCAGCCCTTTTGGCTAGCCTATCGGCCCAGTCGTTCCCTTCATTATTTGAATGTCCCTTAATCCAGGATATTGTGACTCTGTTGGTTGCGGCGAGTTTCTCTAGAGCTTGCTTGCACTCCAGTATTATGCTGCTGGCCACCCTTGGTCTCGATAGCGCAGCTATGCTTGATTTGCTGTCAGTGAGGAACAGAATGGATTTGTTCGAGACTGCCAGTTCCGATAGTTTCCGAGCACCTTCAAGTATCCCGAAAAGTTCCGTTTGAATAATCTTCACATTCCTACCTAGGGGGATGCTGAGTCTGAGGTCAAGTTCCTGGCAGTATATGCCTGCCCCTGCGCCTTCTTGATTCTTAGCCCCATCGGTATAAACGGTGATTTCTGGTTTATCATCAATCTGATCTTTTATTTCGTATTGCCGCTTAAACAGGTGTCTCGGTGGGACACTGTCGAGGGATTCTTTGAGTTCAAGCATGGTTAATCCCACCTTTCTCAGTATTTTCCCGTGTCTCACACCGTTTACTGTCGGGCTCCACCTGCCATTTGCCTTCCGAAGGCAAACGATGGATATTATAATAGTTTAAAATTATGCAATGCACTTCTTGAGTAACCGGGCCTGTGTTTTTCTCATTTCTAAATAATGATTATAACGAAAAAAGTAGTATAAAATAACAACTTTACTATCACATAAAAAGATACTATAAAGTTTAAATATTTATCGAGAAAGGTATTTACAATTTGTAAGAACCGAGAAAAATTTTGCTGTAGTTGTTGGTCATTAAGATTAATGTTATCATTTATTTTAAAAATTTGTACAAATTGTTAGCCCAGTACCTGTTTCAAAAATTATTATACATATGTCTTTATTAATGGTAGTACAAACCAGGGGCGGCTCGTTATATAGAGCCAAGGAGCCATGGCACTTGTAGTTTCAAGCTAAGCAAGAATTTTTAATTAAGTCTTAAAACATTTTTTCGCAAGTTACTTTGGTCTAGAAAGATAAATCGTTCTTTCTTTCTTTAAAAGGGGGGTGGGGGGTATATTGTATAGGTGGCACTACCATCAACATGTTCCACGAGCCGCCTCTGGTACAAAACAATAACTTGTATTTGTCTGGGCTATAGACATTGTTAGTAGATTTGTAAAATTTGGCTAAAGCGTAAAATATTGTTTCAAAAATATATTTTTGCTTTCTCCCTACGAAATACTGAAAACTGTTTTCGTGAAAATTTTAGATTGCAAAAATTAAATGGTAATATCCATTAACAGGTCCTCGGAGACGGTTCCAACTATTTTTGTTAAATATCTATTTGTTGTATCTTAAAAATTAATACACATTTTGAAATACAACTTTAAACAGAACAAAAAGGCTTTTGGTAAAATTTTGTGAACAGGAAGTGGGTATTTTATTTTTGTTTTTCTGTTTTTCTGCTACACTTTGTTAATAAAAATGTATTTTAAACTCCTTGATTTTAGAAATATTTGTCCATAATTTTTATTAATTATAAGATAAGAGTAATATTGAATTTACCTTAGCAAGAATTATAAGCTTTCTTTAAAACCCCATCAGTTATTGAAAAACTCGTTGGTTGAAAGATTTTGTGTGTTTTATCTGAAATCGATAAAGTTTTACATAAAATTTTAAATCCATTTGATAGCTTAAATCGGAGAAAGTCACATGGTGGCTACGTCAATTTCATTGTACATTAATTAAGAAAGACTAATATTATGTACAGGATGTATCAAAGGTATCAAATAAAAGCTGTAACTTATGTATGAGAAAAGTTAAAAGAAGAACATTAAAACAAGTTTTTTTTTAGTTTATTCCAATGCATATTGTGATCTTGGTTTGTTTGTGCCTTCTAGTGTTTTGTTACTATGGCACAAAACTATGTATTTTTAATAGCTCTCATACGTTTTCCTTGGAGATATGAAAATTGCAAACTGATATTTTGTCTTTTCTTCTCTTAATATTATCGTTGATTTAACTTTATAAGTAGCAACTAATGAATGGGCCAAAGAAATCAAACAATTGTAGGTTTAATCTAATATATCAGACTTAATTATTAGGTCTAATACAGAATGCATAGTTGATTGTGAATAAGATAGTATACGTACCTCTTTGGAAGACAATTCTCGCCTCGGACAATACAGTCTCAGTCTATAATGCAGTACTTCCAAGTACTTTTAAAAAAACCAAGGTGGTTTCAATGGCAACAAAACAAAAATGACAAAATGAAACAAGACTGTCACAATAGGCAAAGGAATAAATAAAAAAATGGTATTTAATTTTTTTTAAACTCTTCAAATTAAAAGATATTATTTGATAGCTTTGTTCCGCCCTGTATAATACAACTATTATAAAAATATATTAAATTTCTATAAGAGCATTTCTTTGCAGATACTGATGAATGTAACCCGAATCCATGCCATAACAATGGCACTTGTACTGATAAAGTGGCCGATTTCCAATGTGACTGTCGCAATGGATGGAAGGGGAAAACTTGCCAGCTGAAAGATAGCCACTGTGACCACAGCACCTGTAAGAATGGTGGAACTTGCCAGGATTTGGGTACTACTTTTGTATGCAGATGCCCTCCAGGATGGGAAGGTAAGCTGAAATCATAACATTTAATTTAATCAGTACTTGTAGCAATTATTTTCCCTAACATTTGTCCTCTATGGGCAGAGGTAAACAAACCCACATGTTTCCTGCGTGGTATTTACTCACAATGCAAAACGGGTTCTTAACCGTTTCTCATTATCCATGAATTTTGGCATGAGATGCCATTGGTTTTCCCATACTTTCAAAAGACAATAACTCATGCTTGTGAATTCATCGGTACTATTTAATTTCAACAGTTAGCTATTCCATCAAGCGGTCATAAGGTATATTTTTTTATCCATACGACCACCCAGCAAAATATCTAATTTTGGTATTTAATATGCCAACTTTAGGCAGGTCTGCTAATGACATCATTATTGTAGTTTACACATAACATGGCAGGAAAATAACAACACTGATGTAAAGAAATGTAAATTTTTGTTCTTATTCTCTTTAATGCACTCTCCTGTTATAAACATCCAAATTACTGCTACTGCAATTCATCTTATAGTATTCAAAACAGGCGTTCTTCATGAAAGTTTTTATATAATATTTGAACTAAAGAAATCCCAGGGAATGAGTTGAATTGATATTGTTGATATTGAATAAACTTCTGTATCGTCTATGCATCTATGTGTTTCAATTGAATTAAACTTTTTTACATAATTAGGGCCTCTATTTCTTCACATGCTCTCTCAGTGAAAACAAAACTTATTTATTTGTGTACTGCTTCATTGCTTGTCCTTCAAAAAAACTCGACTATTTACACACACTTAATATAAAATGAGCGAGTAACCTTTGCTTCAAAGCATCCATTAAATCGCCTCCCAACATTCTAGGGAAACAATCTACGAAATTAGTCTTACTCAATCCACTCCCGAGATTTGTGTAGTTGGAAGTTATTTCTAATTATATACTGCGTTTATATCTTTTGGCCAGCAAACCAGGTCACACAATGCAAAGAGTCTACTTATTTAATATATTTGATTTACTCATTATCTCAGTTTATCTGAAGTTTTAAATAACACAATGTACTCCACTTTTCAAAACCCGTGATGCAAGTTACTATTTATATTATCATTTCACTTTAGGTACAACTTGCCATTTACCGAAAAGAACAGCATGCCGCTCAAACCCTTGCATGAATGGGGGTACATGTGTCAATACAGGAGACTACTATCAGTGTTTGTGTCGTGATGGTTTTGAAGGGAACCACTGCCAGGAGGATGTCAATGATTGCATCCCGCAACCTTGTTTCAACGGAGGCAAATGCATCGACGGTGTCAACTGGTTCTTGTGCCAATGTGCCAACGGTTTCAGTGGCCCGGACTGCCGGATCAATGTCAACGAGTGCGCTTCTAACCCCTGTGGCTACGGAGGTACCTGCATCGATGGCATCGGCGACTTTCAGTGCATATGTCCCCCTGGTAGAAGAGGAAAAAGATGCAACAGTAAGTTAAATTTAATGATGTTTTTGTTATATTCATGTCATCATTACTGAGGCGAATGCATTATCGCATTAAATACCCGCTTAGGATCAAGAAATATAAACTATCACTCCCTCGCGTTTATTTTTTGGTTTATTAATCTCTTCATTTTCACTAATATTTTTTTCTAAAAGCTTATTGTAAAAGTGAATATACTAATAAGTTTCCAGTGGGAAACTTCTCAACAAGACCATCATCAAACTAAATACTTATTGTCTCCTTGGCAAAACTTTTGTAACCAATGATTATTCTTGTTTTCTTTTCTTTTTCAGTGGATGACATCTCTTATCTTCCATTACCAGGAAGCTGTACATGGCAAGGCCACACCCTTGAAAACAATGCCACCTGGCAACACGAGTGCAACACCTGCATCTGCATGAACGGCGCGGTCAAGTGCACAAAAGTTTGGTGCGGATTAGGGAACTGTCGCAACACCCCCAATACTCTCTGCAGCATGAACCAAGTGTGTGTGCCGTCTTCGAGTGAGAGTTGCCTGACACCACCATGCCTTCCATATGGGGAATGCCGAGATCTTGAGAGTGGGAGGAGGGTGAAACCTCCCTCACTACCGACACCGACCAACTGTTGGCCAAATCAGGCTACATTGAGTAATTCCTGCGCAAGACTTACATTGCTGCTCGATCGTATTAAGTTGCCACATGGGACCACAGTTGAGGGATTGTGTGGGGATCTAAGAAGACTTCTTGCTAATCACGAGGCGGCTAATGATTTGCAGAATGAGTTGGTTTTGCTCTGTGACCTGAAAGTGGAGTACAACGATTCAGTGGAAGTAACTTTGGTAAGTGCTAAATTTATATTATTGATTTAAAGTAAAAGACAACTGGAATACTGGTATAGTTCATACATATACACACACACCTGGCAAGAATGTGATCATTTTAATATGACGGTAGTTAATAATGGTTTTATGAGATATATTAAACATACCACCAGTGTCATGGGGTGACTAACTTCACGGAAGAAATGCTCGACAGTGAATAGAAAGATTTCACTTCGATACCAGCATACCATCCATGGATTGCCGTAATAATGGTAGTTAACATAGTAAAGAGCGTGGAAGAGGTGTCCTGGACTGCAAAATATTCTCAGAACTTTTGAATTAGTACCTCATGTATTGCTTGTGACCTGAGCAATCAGTGCAATATTTTTTGTATGCAAGTGCGTTTTCATTAACTCAAAGAAATTTGGGAGTGAGGCAATGTTACAATTCTGTGACCCTCCCAGTTAACTCGTAGTCTTGTTTTCTATTCTTTTTTACCTATTAAAACGTGCAAATTCGAGTTTTCAAAGAGTTTAGTTTTAGCATGTTGTTTTGATAGTATTCTGCATCAGTTTTCGGGACCTTGATTTATTTGTTTGTCCTTTAGACTCTCGGGATTTGTTTGTTTATTTTTCATTTATATTTCTTGATATGAATCAAACTTTTCCAATAGATAAAGAAGAAGAAGTTGTTTTGATGATCTATCAAAACCATGTTTTAGTGGTTACATAATTGTATATTTGAAGTCTCAGAAGAGCTATAAAAATTTTACTTTAGTTTGCTACATAAAAAGAAGAAAGAAATTCTAGTTTATTTTAGTTATTGTAACAAAAAAAAGTGACAATCCTCTGAAGAGAGATGTTCATTTACTCACGAGAACAATAAACACAATCACAGTTGAATATGTTCAAATAGGGTAAATTATTTGAATTGTTCATTTTTTGTTTCAGTCGGGAACAGAAGGAGTTTTGGAAGGTATAAGAATATTGGGAGAAGCCATCTCCCGAAAGCAGACATCCCTCCTAGCCCTGACTTCAATCGTCGAAGTCAAAGTCGAGACAGCTCTGGTATCCGAAGAACCACCAAGCAACAAATACTTAATAGCCTTAGTATGCCTCATCATAATCGGACTCTGCGCTGCCGCGTGCGCAGCAGTCCTATATCTGCGCCAAAGGAGGCGCAACTTAGGTCTCAGCGGAATCAACCTATCCCCGTCGACGGAAACTTGCCACAGGAACCACGAAGATGAGAAGAACAATCTCCAAAATGAAGAAAATTTGAGGAGGTACGCCAATCCTCTAAAGGATGATGTTGGGAGCCTCGCTAGCATAAACAGTGCGGGAGCATGCGCTCTGGATATGCCGAAGGTTAGTGTAGTGCGCCCTTTATCCTCCATGATTCCACACGAAACGCCCAGTGAGATGCTGGAGATGATTTCGGAGACGGATTGCCCTGGTTCGAGGAAAACCATGCTGGTCGTACCAGGAACCAGCTCTGAAAACACCTTGAAGATCAACGAGATGAAGCTGAACGATGGGGGGTTAAAACCCGCGCACAGAAGCAGCCAGATAATGCTCTATAAAGCGCAGAACCCCGATGTGAGGAAAAACACAGCCGCCTTCGATGACTCCTCGGGTCACAAGGATTTTAGTAAAAGTGTTATAAACGTTAACAAGCAACGGACTTCTCAACAGAACAGTAGTGCGGGTGCGGGTGGGGACGTTCTCACAGTACTCGTCTGAGACGCGCAGCAGGGCCAGTGTAATAGAACTGAACTGTAGAATTGCATAAATCGTGGAGATCTTTTGTACTATTTATTATTGTAAATTTAAAAAATTGCGGCAATAATTACTCTCTCCCGGGGAAGAAAGTAACAGTTTAATACGAAATGAGAGCTCGTCAATTTTCAACACTTCCTAAGTGATAGCTACAAGCTATGATCTCGTGATGTTAAAAGATAATAAATAATATATTATATATTTAAAAAAAAATAATTAAAAAAGACTCCTTACGAAGAAGTGACACAAACAAACGATGAATAGAGTTTGTCGTTAGTGTGATATTATTTAATACTATAATTTGTTTTCTTTTTTATGATAATATTATTGAATTGTTAGTGCATTTAATATAATTTTTATTTAAATTTAATGATTACGATTATTACTATTATGATAGTAACGTGTGTAAATACTATTTGTTTGTTTTATATATTTTTTGTATTTTTTTCTTTTGTATTTATTTTATTGTTCCTGATGCGAGTACTATTATTTACGCCTTAATGATGATGATTTTTTTGTATTCCGACTTCCATTCCAATGTAACCGATTTATATAATTTATAATTAATTGAAGAAAAAAAAACAATTAACTATTAAGTGATGGCATGTATATATTGTAAATAATATAGAGCGAACAGTATTTTCATCCTTTTTTATAATAATTTTGTATAAAAGAGCATACGATGCAGTACTTATTAGGATATTTGGAGTGCCTTCGCCGACTACACGACTACATACAGCCGCAGTATTTTTGTTTTTCTCATTGTTCGTACTTTTCAAATAGATGATTATATAAACGTATAATACGAGACAAAGAGACGATCACTAACTTCTTCTATTTTGTAATAAAGTATTAAATAGTATTGTAATAATTTATGTATATTTTGTATAAATGAGAAAATGATGCATTCTTTTTAATATTTACGATTTACAAACAGCTTTTTGTAATTATTATTGAAATGTGAAATTGAAGCTTGTGAATTTAAGGTCATAAAATAAAAATAAAGATATATTTAAATTTACTGTTTTTGTTTCTTTTAACACCTCAAAGTGAGTAAAAAGTCTGTTGCACATTCGATGCATTAGCATTGCTATCTCGGTAACTATGACCGATAAAGATTTGGTTAAATGGAAGTAAAACCGTGCATTTTAATGCTGAATAATTAAAAAGATATTTTAAATATTCCTACTACTCCCGGAGATATTTGAAGAAAACCGAAAATATCAATTTTGGTTTGTATTTCTTTATGGATATTTTAAAAAACCAAGAGCACTTTTATGTCACCTTAATTTCGGGAGGTGAAAATTACTGAGAACTGAAATAAAAAAAATCTAGGTCCGTATTTAAAAAATAAAGTTGCTGTGTGGGTATCTAAATAATAAAACGTCATATTTGCAAAATAAAATTATTTTATTAGAAGAGCTTACAAAAATGGTTTAAGAAAGTGCTCTTGGTTTTTCAAACGTAACAAAATTAAAACCAGAATTTATTTTTTCGGTTTTCTTCGAATATCTCCGGAAGTGGGCGGCACGTTGGTGTAGTGGGTACAGGCGAGCGCTTGTGTCGGTTGCACCGCGTGCCGTGTGGGTTCGAATCCCAGCTCGGGCGAAAGATTTCGGGGCCGCGGAATATTCGCTCGGGACCATGGTCGTTGTGTTTGTATCATTATTCATTTATTCATTTAATTTTCTGATATACAATTAATCAACGGTTGTGGCAGATGGCCTCGTAGCCGACGTCAATTCCCAAATCATTCACTCTCCCTAACCTGCAGTTCCATCCACGTCCTTCCTTTAAAAAAAAAAAAAAAAAAATCTCCGGAAGTAGTCAGAATATTTTAAATATGTTTTTAATTATTCAGCATTAAAATGCACAGTTTTGCTTCCATTTAACCAATTCTTTATCTGTCATAGTTACCGAGATAGCAATGCTAATGCATCAAATGTGCAACATTAAAATGCGCAACTTTGGTTTCATTTAGCCAACCCGGCTAATGCATCGAATTTGTAACAACCTGTGGTTGTCTTCGGTGTGGTGGGACATGATGCGCAGGTGGCATAGAAGCCCGTCAATTTGCTGTTTATCTCGCCGTGTTGTTGGATCATGAGCGTGGAATCCTTTTCCAGCGGTTTGCTGTATTCGTTAAAGTATTCGAAACCAGAGGGTGGGGCAGCTCGGCCTACCTTGATGAACTGCTCCGCATAGGTGTTGGTGGAATTTGTGGTTTAGCCGTAGCAACGGCTAATTTTTAGATTTACGTGTAATAGTAAATCTTAGAATCTCAAGACGACAATGATCGATCTCGGTGAGACAATTGTGATCTTTGAGATTGTCCGTGATTGGAGGCTTGCTCATAGGTGTTTTCTCCTCCGTGGTTAGGAGTTTTCTTGACTATAGCACGTCAATTTTTTTTTTACGCGAGGAAAAGATATCATTTATAGACACCCCCTTACGGGGTAGTGCTGGACTCACCTGAATGGTATATCAGCTAAAACTCCTCTTTTTTGTCGTCTGGCGGGGTCGAGTGATATCCTACCCGGACGGAGGTTCCTTCTCTGATCATCTGAATGTCTGGATGTTCGGGGTAGGAGTGCGGTGGCGGAAGAATTGCCACCGGAAACTCGTCGGTGTCCTCGGAGTCGATGGTACCTGTAACAAAAATAAAATAAAGTCTGGACTTGGATCCCCAAGACCACCAAGACGATCATACAGACTATTGTAGTTACGATGGTGGCGTGGTCCACCAGTCCTCTCGCCATGCTGAGGGCCGCCAGCATCTCTGCCACGATCTGCCGACCTGGGCGCAGTCGGGTCCCTTAGGTGCCTGGGCCGCAGACTTCTTAGATGTGGGGTAGCTCTTCGTCTGAGGCTTCGTTGTAGCACTCTTCCTGTGTGTAGCCAGGAAACGAGTGCAGCTGGGCCTCGGCACAGTTAGCGCACTTTACCGGGTCCGTCCTGGGCCTCTCGCATTCCTGTGTCAGGTGTACGCCTACACAATTAATGCATTTGCGGAGCAGCGTGCAGAAGCTCTGCGTGTGCCCTAGCTGCTGGCAACGGTAGCGCTGTTGTTCGCTGCCGTCGTGTCCACAGTGGGAAAGTCTGTCCTTGTTTTTTTAGGTCATCAGCGATCTGGGCCTCTGTCAATGTCGTGGCGCTATATCGGATAACCGCCTTGATGGTTTTGTCCTCGTGAAATTGGTAGGTGTGGCATCGAGCATTGTCGCCGTCAAGGGCTCTCGTCAGTGAACGAAAGTCCGATGGCGTCTCTGGGAAAATGCGCGGTCCCCGCCCTGCGTATTTAGCCTGGTAGTACTTGATGGTGTGTGCCATTCCATCTCTGGCCAGTTGGTGTCCGCTGGGAGGACAACTGTAGGCTGTTACCTGTACCACAGCGCCGTAGGTGTAGCAACAAGGAGATTGGTTGTAAAAATATCGCATTTCTCTCCTTTGATATATTATCTACTATTAATGAAAAAATATACATACATATGTATGTATGTATTCATTTCCACTTTTTTTTTCGGCCGAATTCGGATTATCGACGCTCTATTGTACATGGAACTTGTTGCGGCAGAAGTAGTTGGTACTACTTCAATATTCGTCGCAGTACTAGCCAGGAAAGTAGTTGTTTCGGTAGATGATTCGTTAGGTAATTGTAGTCTCTTAGAGACTCTTAAATTGTAGAAGACGAAAAGTATAGTATTTCTCATTGTATTGTATTTATCTACAAGAAATCAGGGAATTTGTATTTTATTGAGTTTACTCAGTTGTCACTGAAAATAGGTGCATTTCCCTCACCACCCAACGAACGCAATTATTTCTGTCTAGTTCACTAATTCCCTTCAGGTAACTATCGTCAAAATCGTCTTAACTCAATTAGTGTGGTGTTCAACAGTCGAAGTACAGGTACGTTTCTATTCTTTGCTTTTTTACATATTATATATTCTCCTAAAATCATTTCTTGCTTGTTGCTTCTAGAAAATCGTCGCAACAAGCAATCGTGATCCTGCCGCTAATAATTGCCGGCTAAATCATAGGAACTCGTTATATGACTGTTGATAATTTTGCGTGATTCTTACATTTTACTGGATTCTGCTGGATTTTATAGGTTTTTATAATTTTTAAGGTTTCTGTCATTTTATAGGTTTCTATAATTTTATAGAGACCTGTAATTTTAAAGGTATAGGTTTCTATAATTTTAAAGGTTTTATAATTTTATAGAATTCTATAATTTTATAGGTTTCTATAATTTTACAGGATTCTTTAATTTTATAGGTATCTATAGTTTTATAGATTTCTATAATTTTAAAGAATTCTATAATTTTATGGATTTCTATAATTTTATAGATTTCTATAATTTCAAAGAATTCTATAATTTTATGGATTTTTATTATTTTATAGATTTCTATAATTTTAAAGAATTCTATAAATGTATAAGTTTCTATAATTTTATGGAAATTTTATAACCTCCAAGTCATCGATTTCATAAATCCTTTACTATTTCCAAATTCATCGTTTTTTAATAACAAAGGCAAAGCAAAGTTTAGTAATTTCAAATTACTAAAAAATTGTCTGTCAATTCACGATTATAAACGTCGCGCTGAGTTCGTGATTCGCGTTTGAGTACTCGAATTATTAAAATCAGCTGATTAAATATTTGATGTTTTAATCAGAATTAAGTAGCGATGCAAGCCAACTTTCCGCTAACCATTGATTCACTTTTTAATCAAGATTAAGTAGCTGTAATGCAAGTGGGCATTAGTAACCACACATTTTAAACGAATGCGGTGCATACAAGCGTAAATATTATACAACTAACTTTGATCACCCGAGCATTCTGAAAGGAAAATCGTCTGCTCAAAACTAGTAATGGAAGTTGTAAATATAATATTGTGGTGTAATGTGTGCTGCTTTGACCAATTCTTTGTGACAAACACGTTCCATGTTCTTTAGAATTCCCCTGTACGTTCGCGATAGGCAGTCTCGTAAAACGATTGTCACTTCAACACTTTATTATTGACACGGAAGATTGTATCAGCGCGTACGGACAATCTAAAAATGTGCATTCTGTAATATTAAAGTAATATTGTAGTATATTCTGTAACAAGGTTAGAATGGAAATTCATGGTTCCTCGCCTCGCACTCGGAATATTCCACTCGCATCTGAATTTCCATTCTTACCGAGTAGCAGACTATACTTTTTCTTCAACCAGATAAAATAGACTAATAAAATAATGAACACAAAGAACTAACGTTATCACGTTTGTGGTTATGTTTATAGTATTTTGACAACTGTGATATCCAAGGCTAATTGTTTTATTCGAAACGGTGTGAGAATATTCATTCCATTACTTGTTATGGAATGAATCACATGCAAAACTCATAAGCGCATAGTGTTTTGTTCCATAACAAGAGTGACAACGTGTACGTTCTATGATCAAAATTGATTTCAGAATGCTTAAATTCTACAGTGGTCGTGGAGAAACATCTATTATAATCTATGCAGCAGCAGTTGCTACTACAGCTTTATCGACTAGGAAACGCTAGGAAACGCAAAAACAAAAAAATTAAGGTGTGAGCCAACGTTTTTAAACATGTGCGCCGTGCTGCATGCTCTGTGCGCACTTTTTCACTCAGATTTACCTCCGAATTTAGAACCAGTTCTAAATAGTTTACACGAAAATTTTCCTGAAAATTTACTGCTCAATTCTCTGTATGCAACTATGCTTAATATGTTAATATGTTAATTTTGTGTAAAATTAAGCACCGTGCCAAATGAGCTTTATTGTATTATAATGAGTTAGTTAGAATGGAATTGGTCCATTAGAAATATATTAAGCACTTGAAGGACAAAGGTTATTAAGTGCAATTAGTAATCATGAATGCAAGGCTGAAGAAAAATGCAGAGCTATTTATTGATCTTTAAGGTTATGTGTGCTTTCGAATGTATTTATAGCTAAATCATTAAGTTTGAATGACGCAAATAGGTGTTTGCGTAAAATAGGAGAAAGCTTAAGACTAACTTAATGTATGGACTGATATATAACAATAAACGTAAATACACAAGCATATGGTAAGGGGTATATTACAAGTGTAATAAAAACGAAATATAGCCTGAATATGTAAATATTCAACTCCCTCTTCGCAGTCGTTGCATATGTTTGGTTTAGTATACTTCTTGTTTGAAACTTTTATTTGTATTTTAAATCATAAACGTGCTATTCTCCGATAGGTTTTATTTGACGCTATATTTGATTCTATATTTTTTTATGCCAGCTCTCTTTTAAGGTACTCCTAGCGGTACTGTGTCGAAACGACCAGTGGAATAACTTGAACTGCGGCTGTTGAGCGACTAGAAACAAGATGGCGCTAATTTACTTTATCTACCATATTTTGAATGTTTTTTTTTTCAACTAGTGAAACATAGATGTCAATTAATTTTCATATACAACATTACGGTGCATACCCTAGCTTATATCCTCTTGGAAGGGAGTCAATGGTCACTCTGGTTTCCCTTCAGAGCGAATAAATCTTTCGCCTTTTACTAAAGATTTCCGTGGGGGGGAACAACTCAAATGAGTCTATAAAACAATTTTTTTAAGGCCCGGCGAAAGCTGGGGCCGTCTAAATAAATATAAATAAAATATTGGTTGCAGCATGGTAGAAGCGGAATTCATCTCATTCATACATATGCGTGTACCAATTTTACGCTATTTTTAGTGTGTACTGCTTGTCAACGCCAAAGTAGCGAGTTTTGTGCTTTGGGGCGATTAGTTTAAAAAAAATGCCGAATTTTTAAAATTTTAGTCTTCCTTTGAATATAATGATTCCGAATTCTTATTTGTAGAGTCATAAAGTTTGTTTCTCCTAAAAATACCTCAAAAAGAGACTTAGAAATATATAAAACTTCACCAAATATTTCTGCTGACTTGATACAAATATAAAAACGTTACTTTCATTGCAGTGACGGTTCGCGGGTTTTTTTTTCTGGTACGGCCGAGGAACAAGATATGGTAATACAGATAGGTAGGGTCAGTTGCAGAGACGGCCTAACTTGGATATTTATCCCAATATTGAACGACCTGCTTGACCTTATTTACGCCCCTATTTTAAAGCCCTAGTATAATTAGTTTTTACCTGTATATATACCTCTGTAAATCGGTTTTTAAATCACTTCATGTTTGAAAATGGTAAGCGTAGTGACCGATAAACTTAAGTCAGAAAAATAAATATCCAAGTTACAAAACAGTGTTTTATTATGATATTCAAAATGTATAACGAAGTAGAAGCCTCCAGCACAAACAATATTATCTTTTTTTTTTATTCCAATAAGTACGTTTAGTGATTATTTATTTGCATTTGACAGGAAGTAATAAATAACCTCTCTGTGTTTTTAATTCTTAATTACTTGATTAGAGAAACATGTCATTTACTTTCCTTTAATTTAAATCGCGAGTAAATGTGGGTTAATATCACACAATTTATTTATAGCGATTATTGTTTCAGTCAGTGACGGTTCGCGGGTTTTTTTCTGGTACGGCCGAGGAACAAGAGGTGGTAATACAGATAGGTGCGGTCACGCAGCCGTCACTGGTGTCAGTCATTGTCAAACTAAAAGTTTTAGTTTGATAATGCTCAGCACTTAACAATTGTCGCTATAAATAATTATTTTTTTCCCTATATCGTTACCAACGCCGCTCAATTTTTTTTCAAATCATAACTCAATTGAAATGTTTCTCTTATAGTTTCGAAAAAATGATGTTTGGTAAATTGAATGCAATTTTATGAAACGTAGCTCATTTCGATAACTTAATAACTAGACTGAAAATCGATATATTTTTAAAATCCAAAGTAATTTCGTTTTGTGAAAGAAATGAATTTTTAATTGGTTTTCGTATTAGATTCACATTAAAAGCAATGGAAATTTCTGTTTTTATAATGATTTTCAAAACTAAATATGATTTTAGAATAATGGTATTAGTCAACAGTCAATTTAAATATAATTTTTCTAACGTTTATTGTTAGCAATTCTTAGTTTTGACACTTTTTTCTTCAACAATGTTTCCAATGAGAAAAAAAATTCAAACTGAATACTGGCATGTTTTTAATAAAAGTAATTATAAGAGCAATGCTTTAGAATTTTGATTTTTCTCTAAATTCGTATTTTTTCAAAATTTGTTTCTGTGACAGCAATTTTAAAACTTTATTAAAACTTATTAAAAGCTTGAAAAAATTTTCCCGAATTTTATGTATATAATTAAAATTGGAAACCTTCTTTATTAATTATTAGTAGTCAAACGATTTTATTAGGGCCCTCCTTGATTAATTATATTTAATACTTATTTAAAACATTATATAAATTAATTTCATATTTCCCAAACTTTATTTACAGATTCCTACATTATTGACTATTTAAATCAATAATAATGTATGTATTTCAATGTCACACCTTAAAGCAATAACAATAATATTGAAACTATTTATAATGCAACATTTTTTTCTTAACAAGACTCTACTATTGGTATAATAAATATCAAAAAAGTGATAAATAAATTACTCGTAAGAGCGCCATCTAACAAACTACTCTAATATATATGCGCAGAGTTTTAGCTGTGCAGTTTGTTTGGTTATGTGTTCACATAAACAAGAACTATACTTCTATTAAAATGTAATTTATTGTAATACGTAAATATTAAATGTGTTATAACGCAATTCGCTTTTTGCAGGGTTGTAAAGTACAAGTAATTTATTAAGGATATCCTGGGTGCAAGAGATTTTTGCCCTGAAAGATGAAGCCAAATAGGGGAGGACGAGGTAGAGGAAACCGAGCAAGAGGTGGAAGAGGTAGAGGAAGGAATAATTGGAATAATTTTAATGCTCGGTAAGTGTTGTGCATTAGTTTCCTCTGGTTGAGCGGTTTTGTTTGTAAACAGAATGGTTAGTTACTTATTTTTGATTTAAGATAAGAGGTTCTAAAATAACAGGATACTAAAGGAAAATACCATTAAAAGTCATGTATTAATCATACCTTCATAGAAACAAAACACCTGATACTGTTGATTTAAGTAAGTTGTGGTTCAAAGCATTTTTCGTTAATGTAATGCATTTCTGAGCATTGTATCGTTACCATTATTTTTTACTGGTGAGATCAGTTTTATTGTCGAATTAATAAATTGTATTTGTTTTAATAACAAAGTTAATATAATTCTGTTTCTAAGCATTAATTAGTATTTCCCGTCAATGACAAATTACAGGCTAGACATATTATTTATTATACTGCAATGATGATATTAATAGTCTTCAACAACGTAGTACAGTTGCTGCAAAATGGGAGTTAATGATCCACTCGGGTACTAAAATTCATTGATAAAAAGTTTAACCGCCATCTCTTTACTATGAACAACATTCGCAATTGGGCATTTCTGAGCCATCTGCCACCAGAGAACAATTGGTTTGAAAACAACAATAACATTAATAATTTCTCTTTAACATCATTGTTTCAGTAAGATATTTGTTTTATAATAGTATAGTAATTTTATGGATTTAAGAACAGGTTGAATATTTATGGATGTAGGCTATGTTTAGTTTTTTTTAATTTAAATTTATATAAGTAGGCATTTCATACAAGTATTTTAAAAATAGATAAATTGTGTATTTACACTTATGTGTACAACACATGGTTGTAATTAAAATTGTTTATGATAACTTTAAATTCACAGAATAGTACATTATTATACATATATTATAAGACGGTATATTGTGGAACGAGTGGGATTGGAGCACGATTCGCACATCGAGGAGTGCTCCAATGTAACGAGTGCCCCACAATGCCTCTTATTAAACAAGTATATACTATTTTTTCTACTTTGGTTTTAGTTAAGGAATTATTTCTTAAATAAAATATATACTTAAACCTAGTGAGTTTTATCTTTTAACATTTGGCAGCACTAAAAACATTTGATCCTTTCGAATGAATTTAATATTTGACATACTTATTTCTACGGCGATTTCAATAGTTGATTTTAAAACATATTAAATCAAGAATATTACTTACACACCTCCAAAAATAAGGGAGGTTGCCAAGGGTGCGATAAACAAACTATTTCCACGTAAGTTGTAACCAATTTAAGCTTATAAAATAATGCAACGCCTAAATGATAATCGAAATGTAAGGTTATGTTTACATTTGTTCCTCGTTCCTCGTGTCAGGCATCGATCGACGCTAATTAAAAATCCACACCGAATTAACACACCGACTCAAGCGGCTCTTTTTCGCCGCGAATGAAACATGCATTGTACTCTCGCTGTTTCTTCCTTGATATTCGTTTTGCAAACAAAGTGATAATATATATAATAAATTACAAGCTTTCCTCTGTGTATGTTGTGTTGCCTAAACGTCGTCACCGAGAGCCAAGTGAATTCATGCGTCCGGCCATTGTCACCGAGTTCCTACATTTTCCATGCGGATAAAAAGTGAACAAAAAGTTTTCTTTAACCTTAGTCGTACTAGTGGCGAACTCCCCAATATGCATTCGAACATATTCAGTGTGTAATGTATTGGACGGTTCCAATTATCCTATGAATTAACGGCAATTTTACATTTTGATGTCGCCACATGTCACGTTTAAGTACTGCCAATCGCCACAACTAAAATGTTACCACAAATAGTTTAATAATGAGCGAAACTGTAAAATAAAAAATCTCATTATTAAACTATTTTTGATATAACAAAAGGTTGATTGTTAAACCAAAGTAGAAAAAATATTTTTACGATTGCTTCCATTTTTCCTGAATTGAAATATTATTTTACTCAAATTTTCTGTTTATAGTGAATAGTTAAGCAAGCATTCTTGTTTATAAATAAGTCATCTGTTGTGAAAAAAAAATTCTTCATATGTCATCACAGTTTGGAAAAAAATATCAATATTATTAATGAGATTATACAAAGTGATTCACTTATGTATATACAAAGTTCTGGGAGGGGAATTTCAATTAGATAGCAATATAGAGGCGGAAACACAATCCAATTCAATGCATATTAAGATAATATATTTATAAAAATAAAATTTTGAAATAGGCAAGCTAAACATTATACAGCAAGAAATAAACGCCGATTAGAACATCTACTGTTTGAAAATCAAACTAATTTTTGTTTAATAACCGAAATCTGGATTCATCTCCAGAGTTTCCATAATGTAAATAGTAAAACAGGAGCATGTATTCTTTTGCGTAAAAATATATCATAAGAACTTTCCCAATATCAATTCAGTTAAAAAACAAGAAAACCATTGAATTTATATCCCTTCATTGTAATCCCAATACAGCAGTTAACAAGAATTCGTGGATAAGCATTTTTAAGTATACAGGACTAAATTACATACTAAATTCTGTCGGCACCTGTTCATGTGTCATCTCTGGAGATTATGTTCTATATAAATATCATCACAAGTTAGTGGGTACAAGAAGTTAGTGGATAACTATAATTGAATAATGAAATCGTAACAAGAATATAATTTGTTTTTCTGTTTCAGTTCTCAAAACTTACGAATTTGGAATCAATACACCCGCCCTCCACCATTTCCACCCTACTTCCCTCAGAGGAACAGGTTCCCACCTCCTTTCTTCAATGGCCCGCCTCCACCACCACTGCGCCCACCTTCCCCTCTACCGGGAACGGAGGAATACCGCCAGAGGAACATCCAAGAAACAAGTGATCTGATAAAGCGCCATTTGAACCTAGATGGAACCACTGGCGATGAGCCATTTTTGCTCAATACAAATACTGATGCTGGAAACACAAATGAGAATCAAGAAGCAGAAAGAAGCAATAGCACGGCTAATAGCGCTACACCAAGCACAAAAAAGAACAAACCAGCGAGAAGACAGAAGAGTCCAACAGATGTTGATTGTGACGTCGATGAGATTCACAACAAGATTATTAAGCACATCTCAAAGCTCAGTCACAGCAAGAAAATCAATTTTGTAAATCAGGGCTTGACTGGATATGATGTTGCAGTTCAGCAGTTGCAAATGCAGAAGCGCTTGGAGTTATCAAGAGCATTGCGGGATATGAGTAGTCGGACAACACAGGATGCTGATTGCGAGGTGATAAACTCAATTATCCCAGATATAGGCATTAAAATCGAAGATTTGCCCAGGGAAGTCATAGCTCGACTTTCGAGTACTTTAGGGATTGAATTGAATCAGGACGGGGATTGGTATAGTAATCAATCTTATGTAGAAAGCCAAGATTCAGACTCTAAACCCAAATATCTGAGTGGGAATAATGAAAGGCTTTTCGAAAGTAATGAAAATGCAAGCACTCCAATCGAATCAGATTGCAGACAGCAAGATTCAGAAATTAGGACGTCAAGTCCCGATTTATTATCTTGCAGTCTTCCTAAGTCGAATGAAAAGAGCCTAGAGAAGCAAAATTCTGGATTGTTTAAAGGCAGAAGGTTTTCGAATTCGTTTTCAGACGAAGATGATATATTGGATGACATTCTCAATACTAGAAGTTCTTCTTCTGCATCGAATGTAACTTTAGGAGATACTACAGAACAAACAGTTCATCCGGAATTGAGTGATACTTTCATATCTAACTGTCTGAAACCCCTTGTTAATGATAAATTGGCATGTGATAGTGTAATTAATCAGTCATCAAATCCAGAAAAATCAGTTTCGGGTTCGAGTCGAGATGAAGCTTCAGTATTTCCCATTTTAAAAGTTTGTTCGAATAATGAATCCACAAAAATGGATTCCCAAAAATCGTCATTTCCTCTTTTAAAACTCAGACCAACGAAAGATCTACTTAAAATTACAGATGATTATAATTTGCCTTGTGTAGATAACGAACAATCTTCTGAAGACAAAAATGTTTCTAGTGAGGAAATTTATGACGCTCAAATACTTAAACCTGTAGATGGTAGCAATATATTTAATTCTCAAATGCGTGATGATTGTAGAAATTTATCAAATGATAAATCTCGTGAACCTCAAATTCCACAATCTTCAAATTATGGGCATAGTCTTCAAATGGAACAATCCTTTAGTAATACAAATCTACCCAGTGAGGAAACCAAACCCGGTGTCGTTCGTTTAAAAGTGAGACAGGATTTGCAAGCATCTGCAGTCCCCGTTAAGGCAATAAGTCCCCAATTTAAATTGAAGCGATCAATTATGGATCAGCAACTGACGAAGTGCGAGAAGAACCGTTTGAAACGCCATAAAGCTGCTGCAAAGCGAGCAGCACAACCCAAGCCGCTAGTGAGAGGTATATCTAGAAAATTCAAAAAGAAATTACGCGCCCGGCAATCTGAAATGCTCCTCAATGAGGAGGAAATAATGGCGGATGACTTGCCCACCAAAAAACACTGGAGATCCGCTGGTGAAAAAAAACAACTCCCCAACAATCTTCCAGTTATAGAGGACAATGAAAACATTGAACATTCGCACACTTCGGCAGTTATACCGTTTGCTATCTTCACCGAAAATCAAATTCCAAAGACATGCTCGTCCGTGTCTTCACAAACATCAATGCAGACAAGACGGGATGATGGGATCGTTTCAAAAAGTGTAAAGGATGCGTCTTGCCAGTGTGTTCAGGTTAAAAATGAGATGAGTACCTCTGGGAGCCAAACAGAAACTAATTTTAATTCTAAGGAGGCGAAGGAGAAAAGGAAGAGCATGCTCAGTCAAATAGTTGAAATAGAACAACAAATTTGCGAGTTGATGAAACTGCGGCTTAGTTTGTATAATCAACTGATGGACAATGATGAAATCATTGAAAAGGATCAATCGAGGAAGAGGAAATGTGATTCTAGTCTTCCTGGTGTTAACAGTAGCAGCAAACGATCCTGCCGGGATGAAAATTCTCAGGTAATATATATTTGTACAATTTTTACAGGGTAAAGGACTATGTTAAAAAAAAACAGTTTTTTACCTAACGCCGCAACGGGAAACATCTATTTAATATGTATCCGTAATGCCTATAGATGATGAAAACGAAGGTTAGACTGCGGAAAAGTCTGGGGAAAACTTTTGAGGTTCTATCAAAGATACAATATTCAAGGTGGATTGTATCAATTTTCTCTGAAACTATCAATAATTCAGAAAAATGTCTTAGATCAAAGTAAAGTTAAACGGTTTGGAGGGAAACATACAATAGTGACATAGTGACCTTGGTCTGACCTTGTGATATCTACATAAAGTTAGGTGAAATTCAAAAACTAATACAGGAATTAAACTTTGAACATAAGTTTTATTTGATAATCCCAGGAAGAATAGAAAAGCTTTTGGTAAAATTTTGTACACCGGAAATGAAGTGGGTGTTTACCTTAAGATCACGGTATTGAGATGTGACGAACGACTATGAGAAGTCATATTAAAGAGAGAACAAAACTGGAGGCGGGCTCGCAAACATCACGTATCTACCCTTTCCATTTTTTGCTATATATAACGCGTGGCTCACACAAATTCGGAATTTGGTGTTTGTCGCTCTTTAATGGCTAGAACTATAATCACGCCCCCTTGAATATATTATCGTTATCAGCATCCACCTGATTGGAGAGAAGGGGATGAGCGCTACTCGTGAGGAATGCATTGAACTAAATTTCGTCGCGCGCATACAACTTTTAAGCAATTTTAAGAAATCTAACTTCTTATTGAAGTTGAGTAATTGACAATTAATAATGATGAGTTTTAGTATGGTCACTTTAAATTGAATTATCTATGCATCAAACTCAAAATAAGTTACTATAAAACAATTTTTCGCTAATTAATGACAAAAAAAATAAGAATTTGTTTTTTTTTTACAATAACACATAGTTCAAGACATAAACAATTTAATTTTATCTATAATTTTTGGTTTCTTAACTGTTTACAAGATCAACTTTAGGAGAACAATATGAAGTTTCAAGAAGCGTACGAATTCCCTGCTCTTAACCGTTTTTTGTTTCTTTTTGATAATTTTTTAAATATGAGGAATATTACAAAAACATTTAAACAAATATTAAAGACAATAAAAAATCTTTTCTTTGAAAATATTTTTCATAAATTTTTTTTTAAATTTAATTTAATTTTTCTAAGCCTATAGCTTTTGTTATTTAAAGAATTTTTAACTTGTTAAATAAACTTTTAGTTCATACAGGAAAACAATCGATCCACAATTTTTTAAGGAAAGTCCAGTAATTCGTTGCTTTGGGAATATTTTCTATGTTCCATAATAATGCTGGGATCCTTTTAAATTTGTTTACGCAAACTAAATTAACAAAAAACAGAAAAAATATGGCAACGGGAGTAAAGTCAGAGGCAGTAGAGTTTAGACTGGTTTAAAAGACAAAGAAATTTGTGGAGATTGGAAAATAATGAGACGGCTTTGGTGTATTTAAAACTACAATAGGGTGGAAAAAGAGGGGCGGAAAAAACTAGCGTGCAGGTAGAAAAGAGATAGCGAGCAAGTGAAGATGTAGAAGGTTTTTCCTGGAACCAACGGTTTAGTCTGGCGCCACCTTCAAGGGATAATTGCCCTTTTCATAATGCGTGATGACTGTGTAAAGATTTTGCATCGTCAAACAATTTCAAGAAAAAAAGAACTAGAACATACTTGAAATTGAGTAGATTTTACCGGGAAACAAATCTCATAAGATTAGTGTGGGGTCCTTTAACCCTTTGGCCTACTTTCCTTACGTCCGAATGTGTGCACTTTTAATAGCACTCCAGTCGCGACGCACGTGTACCGATTCAACCCATGCAGACGCGACGGAATAATTCACAAATTCATGCTTTTTCATGGCACAACTGAAAACGTAAAATATGGACTTCAAAAAATTCTGTTTCGCAAGAAAATGCATTCATTGTGCAGCACTACTAATGCAAGCGCTGCGCTATGAGTTGAGCTCGTGGTCGTTGTGTTTGGCCCGAACATTTGAACACGAGGAGTACTCGTGGTTGTAGGTCAAAGGGTTAAGAATATATTTGCCCTACCCAACTTGGCGTCGATGTTTGCCCCTAAGTACTTTGAGACCACTTGTACATCGTAACTAAGGAGATGGATGCTCTCCGCCTTGGTTTGAATTACCCTCCTTCTAGAGAGCCACGTGGCTGCGGTCTTGTGGGTGCCGGTGTTATCTAATCAGCTGCTAACTGTGTGGCCAGATGAGCCGCTACAATCGGGTTGCCAAGGTTCATTTTCCCAATTAGGAGAAGGTTGTCCTCCGCGAAGCCTAGAGTGTCAACCTCTTCTGGAAAACACCTTATCATATGCCACATTCCACAAAAGTGACCTTAATAGGGAGCAATGCAGAGCACCGGGTGATAAGGTCTGTCCCTGTATGAGGAAATTCATCACCATTTTCAGAAGCTGCCTGCTGACTAAATACGTTTCATGGGAGGGAGTTGAACATGTTCGTAACATCCAGCACTATCGCAAGACAGTGCCTTCTTCCCCTCAGGAATCCCGATCAGCTTCGCCTGCCATCCTCCTGACCTCAATTAGCGTCCACAGCCGATCTTCTCCTGCAGAACCCGTATTGTTTTTTTGAACAGACCTAGGGACCCCTAAATGGATTTTTGGAGCCTATCCACAAAAAACTCATCTCTCCTCATTGATTAGGTAGATGGTCCAGCACAACACCTGGTTGGTTTGCTGGCTCCCTACCCTTTAGTAGAAGCACCGGCCTGGCTCTCTTGTAATTGGAGGGGAAATCTCCCTCCTTCAGGCACCTGTTCAGAGACTCAGTGAATGTCTGGGGATTTTCGTTTCCGTAATGACTACTTTGGGCGTTTCCCCGGGTCACGATGCTGTCCTATTTGGAAGAGTGCCAGCTGCCCGGCTACCTTGTAAAGAGGGAGCAACTCATCTTCGTGTGCGTGTGTGTCTCGGTGGAGAAAAGCACCCTCAAGACCTCCTCCAAACATTCACAACCTCTATCACCAGATGATGCCACTATCTTTTATTCTAAAATAACATTAAAAACACGTCTAACTTCTTATTTTATTATCTTCTTTTAACAAAATTATATGCTTTACTGTTTATAGATGACATCTCATACAAGCAGCATCCTGGAAACACCTACAACTTGTAATACTGCAACATCTTCAACAGAATCTAAAGTTTCTCGAAATAAGTCAACTAGACATAAGGAAACATCAGCTAATCACGCTAATGAATCTAATAAGGTAAATATATAGTGTAAATATCTCTTCGAAAGAATGGTATACATAAATTATTGACTGAACTAAATATATCCAAGAAAAAAAATATATTTTAAACAATCAACAAAATAATAAGGAAAAATTGGTAATAAAAGTAAATCAGCTGTGGTTCGAATTCCATTGATTTTAATAGCCTAGAGACATCTACCATTTTTTTAAATGTTTCCAACTTTATTCAAAAATTGTGGGGTGAAAATATTTATTGTGACAATAAAAGCTTTACAGTGTGGAAAAGCAACTTTAACCCATTCAAAAAAATAATAAAGGAAAATTATCCAAAGGAACTTGAATTCTCATCTAATCAACTATAAATAATAATAATCCATATATCCAATAAAGCAAATGGCACATAATATTTATAGAATTATGTATGGAATCTTTCACCATGGAGATAATTCATTAATTTATTCTAAGAAAATAAAATAATCACTTTTAAACCTCTGTATTAAGATCGCATGGCAGTTATCGGGGTTTGGAGTTCAGGACATAATATGTATATACAGGTTGGGCAGTCAAATCGCATTATTTAACAAAGCTTGTATACTATGTGCGTATGTGGTGGGGGAAGCAGACAGTGACATTGACGTTCTACACATTTAGAAGTTTTTAAATATTGTTGGACTGGTGAATAGCGAGGTGTCGCTGTTACTGCGTATTTAGAAAATGACGTTCCATATAAAAGGTTTTCCAATACGAGTGATATGATTTCTTTAAAAAAAAAACACTTATTGTTAATGAAATTCAAATGTTTCAAATGTGAAGTACAATCGATACAATTAAGTTCTAAATAAAACGTCATTCAAATGGCCTCCACGACTTCTTCTGCAGGAACGAATTCGATGAACCCAATTTTCGAGCACTTTTTCCACTAAATCAAGTCGTATGTCATGAATGGTACGTTCAATATTGACTTGTAAAGCTTGAAGAGAGTCTGGTTTATTTCGAAAGACCAATGACTTCTAATAACCCCACAGGAAATAGTCTAATGGTGTTAAATCACAACTTCTTGGAGGCCATTCAATATCACAATTTCTTGAAATAATCGAATCTCTAAATTCTTTTCGCAATGATTCAATTGTTGCATTTGCTGTGTGGCATGTAGCCCCGTCTTGTTGGAACCAAATGTTGTCAAGACCAACTTCTTCCAATTTCGGCCATAAAAAGTTGGTTAGCATCGATCTAAACCGCTCTCCATTGACAGTAACGGCTTCATTTCGAAAGAAGTACGGACCGATGATTTCACCAGACCAAAAACCACACCAAACTGTCAATTTAGGTGAATGTAATGGTTTTTCTTAAATAATTTGTGGATTTTCTTCGCACCAGAATCGACAGTTTTGTTTATTTACCGCACCACTCAGATGAAAGTGAGCCTCATCGGAGAAGATGATTTTCTTAAAAAAATCATTATCGTTTTCAAGTTGTTTCAAGGCAAAATCAGCAAATTCACGATGTTTACGGTGGTCCAATGGCTTCAGTTCTTGAGTGAGAACAATTTTATACGGATGCAAACCCAAATCCTTTTTCAAAATCCGCCAGGTTGTGGTTTGAGACAGTCCCAGTTGATGAGAACGGCTTGGAATCGACAAATTGCGGTCTTCAGCAACACTTGCCTGAACGGCAGCAATATTTGCATTACTTCGAGCGGTTCTTTGTCTTATTGGCACTTTAACATTATGTAAAGAAAATGTACGCTCAAAATTTTCAACAATTCGACAATAGCGAGCACACTTGGATGATTATTACGACCATAAAATGGCAAAAGCGCACGAAAAGTTACAATTGGAGAACGATTATTTTGATAATAAAACTGAATAATTTGTAAACGTTGTTCTTGCGTATATCTCTCCATGATGAAATTGTAAACACTACTGAATACAATGAAAAATAAATGACAGATCATGACATATTACAAATGGCCGAAACGTCACTTCAAAATCATATCATCCCTATTGGAAAACCTTTTACATACACAAACAATTCCGGTTACATATTCATCCTCCACCTTGTCCTCCTGTTCCAAGCAGGAAAGCCATTTCAGTTTTTCAAACTTAATAACAGCGGGCCAAACAACACGAAAAAGAGTGGTAGTGTAAGAACTGATCGGACTTTGGAGAATGTGGAATCTGCATGAGTAGCGATTACTCAAAGATCTGTCAAGTGTTGCTCTACGACTTTTAACTCAAACAATAAGAAGAATTTTGCATGATGACTTACACTTCCACCCTTATAAAATTCAAATAGTGCAAGCTTTAAACTCTGGAGATTATCCTATCTGCATTGGCTTTTGTGAGCACGTGTTACAGCTATTTGAAGACGATCCACAACTCATCCATAATCTATGGATTAGGATGAGGCACATTTCCACCTCATTGAAAATGTAAATAAACATAATTTTCGCTATTGGTCTGCTGCCAATCCTCAAGAACTTCACGAACGGCCTCTCTATTCGGCCAGAGTGACAGTCTAGTGTAGGATCTCTTCGAATGGAATAATTGGTCCGTATTTTTTCAAGGATGATGATGGCCTTGCAGTTACAATAACATCAGTTTGCTATGTTTAAATGCTGCAAACCTTCCTCATTCCAGAACTACGCCAATTTCTTGTGAATTACATTTATTTACAACAAGATGGAGCAACTAGTCATACACCAAGGGTGTCAATGAATCTAAAAGATGTTTTCCTGAACCGCCTCATCAGAAGGAATGGGGATATTCAGAGACCACCACGATTTACGATTTGAGCTCTTGCGATATTTTTATTGGAATATCTGAAGTTTTTGAGACTCACCCAGCTACAATACAGAATTGAAGGAGCACATCCAATCGCGCTGGAGATTCTATGACATGTCAGTGAGAATTTCAGTTTGACAGACCGTGCACATAATGATGATCGCAACCTTACTAGAGTTATATTCAAAAAATGAATCTTTTTTCTGTTTGTACAATAATTTCCATTTATGTTCTTAAGATTAGTTGCAATAGATGAATACAAAAATGTTTCTGTATACTTTTTTAATACCTATATAGTGCGGTTTGATTGACCAACCCTGTATTAAAAGGTTTGCTCACCTAATTAATCCAATTGACCAGTGAATTGATAAATTGGCTCCTCTATTTATTTTAGAGACAAAATGTATGTAACTTTTTTGTAGAGGGAACAAATTTGAATTTATTAATGTTCACACTTAACACTTTACGTTTCTCTGAGTTGAAATAATTAATAAAAAGTAATGTGATTTAATAAAAATAATGACATGCCATGGAATTGAAACAACAATTACGGATATCAAAATGGCACAATATATTGCTGTCATTTCGTTAAAGTAAATGTTTTCGAAATGATTTACACTACCCTCTCTTAATTCTTGATGGCACTCATGCTTAAAAGAAATAAATTTGTGTTTTTTTTAAACCTTAAAAGCATTTGTATGGTTTATATTCAACTGGACTCCAATTTTCTCGTATTCATATCCGCATTTTCTTTGTTCGATAGCAAAATATCTAATTCCTTTTGATTTCGCTATATCTCATTCTTGTATGTCCTTACTTTCACACTTACAGTTATTCAAAACTATTCTCCTAGCTTCAAACTTGCTTACCAATCATTTAACAGCAGATTCAACAGGTATCGGTTTGTCTGGAAACGGATAGAAAGCATATCGCAATAATCCTGATAACTGTGGTCTGCATAACACTATTTAATTATGGAGATTTTTTTCTTGTGTAATGTAAATCATTTGACAATGTTTACTTTACGCAAATGACAGCGATATGTTGTGCCATTTTGATATCCGCAATTGTTGTATTAATTCCATGTCATGTCATTATTTTTATTAAATCACATTCGTTTTTCTTAATTATTTCAACTTAGAGAAACGTAAAGCGTTAAGTGTGAACATTAATAAAATCAGAATTTTTCCCTCTACAAAAAAGTTAAATACATTTTGTCTCTAAAATAAATAGGGGAGCCAATATTTGAATACTTCAAAATTAACATGCGATTTCCTATGTTGCGTCCGCCAAGTCAACACCCGGTATAGTTTAAAGAAAGTTGCAAAAATCTGTTGTTTTTCAAATTGTATCATAAGTTACTATTACACCACCAATCGTAAGAAGTTACATGATGGCCACATAACCAATTTTTCTTTTGTCCAGTCTGTCACAGCCAAACCTAGTTCAAGTTCATCTCACCATTCGAGTAGAAGTAGAACCAAGGAGAAGACGAAAAAAGATGAAAACAAAAAGTCAACAGATAAATCTTCGAAACCAGTTAGTACCAAAAAAGTAGTAGTCAAGCCCGAGAACCCCAGTAATGAAGAAACGAGTTTAATTTCTGAAATTACGGATGATGATGAGCGATTGTATGATTTATCTGATATACACTTGACAACTGAGAATGTGGATGAACCGTTCACGAATACTAATAATAATGGTGGTAATAATTGGATAAGTTAGTTATGGATTAAGGTTAATGTAGTGCTATGTTATAGATTGTGTGCCTCCTATAACAGAGATAGGTGAAACTGATAGCCACATGTCAAAAGAGGAAAAGGATTCAATGCTGGAGTTCAAGGATTGGAGTGGATCCATTTTGGTAATTAAGGTATGTGGTTTAAACTTAACTGTTTTGTTGAATTCATTTTGGGTTTAAGACACATCCACAGCATTTGTTTCATTGTAATATGTGTAAATAGAATGTATTTAAGCAAATATTATGGAATACATGTTGACATTTTTGTTAAAGTAATTCACTTTTAATGGCAATTGTACATCAAAAATAAATAGTTATTAAGAGAAGACGAGTGCAGAATTTTCAATTAATTGTTCAGGAGCAATGAGAAATGAACTCAGAACTGTAGTAGTCATATTTCTCAAAACTAGCCATAAATTCCGGTTTACACAGAGTGGCTCACATAAATCCGGCCCCTGAAAGGAATATCAATAAACGAAATGTACATATGTATATTACTTTATTAAATTGTTTTACAGTTAACAGGTTATTTTAGAAACGAATTTAAAGTCTGTGTTCGGATTGTTCTCTGCCAACATTCAAGCAAAGTTGTGCACATCGAAGCATGTCATTGAAAACAGTTTTCAATACATGATGAGGGATGTTAGGAATCTCTTCACTTATGTTATCTTTCAATTCGTTGGATTTGTTCAAGTGTTCCGGGATTGTTGTGGTAGACTTTTGCTTTTAGAAATCCCCACAGGAAATAGTTATATGGTGACAAGTCGGGAGAGACGGGCGGCTACAAATCCTTGCTAATGTCTTGAACACTCATTGATCCATGAAGTAAGGCATGACTAAGAGCTAATTAACTAAATTTATTTTATCCTATAATGTTACATGCCAATAACTCTTTAGCAACGAGTAATGTTAAGGTACCTTTAACAACACTAGTGTTAAGACATTCTTAACAACACTAGTATTGTTATATGAATCTTAACGCAAGTTGTTGCTATGGAGATATTGGCAAACAATCATGATTTCGCTTTTTGACAGTTTTCATTAAGAAAATTTTAAATTAAAAAAAAAATAGAAATAGGATAAAATAAATCGTGTTACGACACTACGTCGCTCGTGCTTTCAAACTCACCTCTCGTAATGTAAAAACCTTCATAACGTTACTTGTATCGTGAATTACTATTGTTTAACTGATTCGGGCCGGTTTTATGTCCGCCACTCTATATTACATGTATGCATAGACCCACAAGACTATAATTGTAAATATTGTTTGATTTCTTGGATTTTTTAAAAATCATTTTTCATTTGTCAGATTTTGAAACTAACTTATGCATTCAACAAATTTTGGAACAAATTGAGGCCTACTGGGTTTGAAATTAAATGAGGGAAGTACAGTCTAACTTGGATGAGGGGCATAATAATAATAATACATTTATTGACGTATTCAACTTTTTACAAAGAAATACATAAAAATAAGAAATGTTTTACAAATAATATAAACAAAATTATACCAGTTTACAAAATATAATGTAATCAAACTGTAATAAACCTAAAATAGAGGAAAAAGAAAATTAGATTAAAATTTCAACTGTGAATGAGTTCGAATTATTCAAAAATTTGAAATCTAACAAGTGGGGCAAAAGTCCTGCTGTGATTTTGACTGCCTATAACTTTGCTCAAAGAAAAGATAAGTAAGTTTGGTTTTCATAAAAACTTTATTTGGTCTTTACATTTTTTTTTCGTTATGATTGGAAAATTATATCGGCTAAATGGTGACCGCGATTTGCTATGCAACTTTCGGCTCTTTTTAAGGCATTTTTCATAAACTTTTTATTTAAAAAAACCCCATAAGAAAAAGTCTGGTGCTGTTAAATCCGGAGATCTGGCTCGCCGTGCTAAATCACCACTTTGCGGAATTAGTCTTCGTGGAAGAAACGTCATTCAATAATTGAATTGTTGAACGAGCTGTGTGTGCTGTGGGCCCCATCTTGCTGAAACCACATGTCCTCTAGTCCTGGCTCTTCCATTTTAGGCACAAGAAAATTTCGAATCATGTCTTGGTACCATTCAGCATTAACAGTAACTCCAACACCTTGGTCATTTTCAAAAAAATAGGGACCAATGATGTTTCCAGCATGAATACCACACCATACAGGCTACTGAGAAGAAAATGGGCTTCATCGCTCATTATCAATTTAGAGGAAAAATCTTCAATTTCACCAGAGAGCCTTAGGATTGCATTACTGTACTCAACTCGTTGATCAGCATCTCTTGGTAGCAATTTTTGGACTAATTGAATTTTGTACGGGAACATTTTTAAATCAGTTTTCAAAATTCGCCTTAAACTGCGTGCAGAAATGTGTAACTGGGAACCACGTCTCCGACTTGATGTTTCTGGAGACTCTGCAACACTTTCGCGCACCAGAGCCACATTTTCAGCATTAGGAGACGTCCGTTGCCTGCTCGTTCTTGTGGCATATATTTCTGCATAATAAAATTTTGACGTCTACACAACACAATGGTTAAAGCCAAACTGAGCTAAACGTCACAGAACCCAGATGGCGCGCAATCAAAATGGTAGCGGGACTTCTGCCCCACCCATTATATGCTCCCTCAAAGAGAAGAGGTAACAGAAAATAACACATACATTTTTTTTTTAATCGAAATATTACAGTTTTTCAATTAAATTACGCAATTACCTTATTAATTTTTATGTACTACCCTAAAAAAGTTGGACTAGAATCGCTATTTTGAATACAATCTTTGAGTCATAACGTATGATTCCATTTATCAATTGATAAAGAAATAGTATCTCCTACATTAGACTGACCTTCAAAACAACATCATAGAACATGTATACAGGTATGTATCATAGCTTCTGCTGCACTAGGTTGGGGCTTTTCCAGTATTTCTTTGTTTTCTTCATGACCAGATGCTCCGCCCTTCGTTTGGTTGTTCTCCGTCACTTATCTTGCCACACACAGCCACAACTTCGTCCACGTTGATGTAGTCCTCATACAAGATTGATGGATCAGAAGTTGTCTCTATCCAATTGTCAGCAGCAGACTCATGATCAGTTTTCTCCTATATTTACTTCTTCACTTTCTTCATGTATAAATCTCACCTTATAATGATTCTTTCAGTAACCTCGTCCTATGCTTGCTCACACATTTGTGAAGCCTGAAGAATGTTGAGATGCATATTGCTAAAATCTCCAATGAGGGTGTTTTCAACCAACAGGCGGCTGTAAAATATTTTTTTAATTATGCTTTGGTCCTTGGTCCATTAGCTAAAAAACAGATCTCATGTTGGGACGGAAAAAATTACTTTCACATATTTAATTTAAGAAACGTTGTTGTGAGCTGAACTGTTGTCAATAAAAAGGAGAATCTCTCGTTTTTTCTTTCCAAATTTCTTATCCAGATTCAAAAGCCATTTTTTAACCCTTAACTGGTGACCCTAGGTCTGTGAGACCCATTGCATTAAACAAATCCACCCCACTCTTAAACTGTAACAAGTGTCGGTCGACCCGGCCCAGTAGCCTTTTACTATTCAGTTGTCAGTAAGACACCGCAAAGCTTTTGTTATTATTTGTATTTTTTTAACTCAGAACATATGATTATTATTGTCTATGTTCTATGTTATAATAATCACATCATACTTACACTCAGTTTTATTTAATTGTCAAAATTGTGTTATTAATAAAAATGTATTACACCACCGAAGAAAGAATACAGATAATTAATTGGTACAAGAGTGGGAACAGCATTCGACATGTTAGAGATTTGTTTTCGGTTGAGTATCCGAGCAGACAAGTTTCATTGATCTCAACAATTTGTCCATCATTTTGACAATACTGGCTGCGTGAATAATTTTCACATTAAAAGGGCTAAAGGAAATCACATTTGAACGGAAGAGATGAAACTCAACATTTTATGTTACATAGAGCAGAACCCCATATCATCGTTAAGAGTTATCGCAGCACAGTTTCAAATAAGTTCAGCTTCCGTTTACAAAACATTAAAAGAATTTATATACAATGCTTACAAGTTTTCAACTCATCAGCAACTATCAAATGAGGACAAAGGCAAACGAACAGAATTCTGTGAAACCGTATTCAATTTAATTAATAATGATCAAGAAATTTTACACAGAATAATATTTACTGATCATCATTACATCATCATTTTCCTTAAATGGTGAAGTTAATCCACAAAATTATAGGTTAGTATTCTTCATTCCTTATCGATACCCATTCCTTACACCCATTCCTTCACCTTTAGGTTTTTTTAGATTTTGGGCGTGCAATAATCCTCGCTTACAAAATTTGACACACACACAATACAAAGCGAGAGTTAATGTGTGGGCTGGACTAATTAATGATACCCTTATTGGTCCCTTTTTTATTAATGGAAATCTAAACAGTAATGTTTACTTAGATCTTCTGCGGACTCGTATGATGCCAGAAATTCACACACTAAACATTGCTGCTTCTTATTATCACATGGATGGAGCGCCTCCACATTCTACAGCTGCCATTAATAATTATTTAAGTGAATTACTTCCTGATCGCTGGATAGGTAGATTTGATCCAATACCTTGGCCACTCCAGTCGCCTGATTTAGCTCCAAACGACTTTTTTTGTGAGGGTATCTAAAAAGCAATGTTTATAATAACATTATTATAAACAATACTTCAGAGTTAAAAGATCGTATAATTACTGTTTGCGATGGATTAAAAAGAAATCCGCAACACATTAGAAATGCTATTCAAGGATTTTATAATCGACTTGGCTACTGCTTAGAACGTGAAGGTGGTCATTTTGAATACTTATTATAATTACTTACGATTTATCATTGTTTGTTTCATTAACCTCACTTTATTCGTAATAATTTTAAGCTTTCACTGTACTGTAACAGGTTAACGGGGCCGAGAGAAGCAGAAGCATTCACTGGCACCTTTGTGTACTTGGTTGCCTACATTGTCGATACATTGCAATGCGTTGATATGATTATTATAACATAGAACATAGACATTAACAATCATATGTTCCGAGTTAAAAAAAAGACCCTGTATATATCTAGCAAATTATTGAAAACTCAACAGTACGTCACCAGTTAAGGGTTAAAAATATCCCCAGTCATCCATGACTTTTTGTTCGATTCATAGACCACAGGCTTAGTTTTTAAATTTTGAAAACACCGTGGACTAGCCGATTTACCGATTATTAATAAAGGCAGCTTTTCAGATCCATCCATATTTGCTCCAACAAACAACGTTACTCTGTCTATACTGAGCTTTCCGCCGCTGCATGCTTTTCCTTTGAAAGCAAGGGTTTTATCTAGAGTTGCAATATTTTTTGGTTCCCTGTCTTGAATAAATTCTTTTAAATGTGTTTACCAATCATCAGCTTTCTTTAAAATCATTCAGCCAGCCTGTGCTGGCTTTAAAAGTATGATTGCCTAATTTATAGGCAAACTCTTAAGCATTGGATCACATAATACGATCACTAATTGGAATTTTCTTATCTGGTGCTTGCTTAAACCACTTAAGAACACAATCATCCACATCAGGTTCTCTCGTTCTTTTTCTGTCTTTTTTTTCCACTTTTGCTTCTCAAAATCTTGTCAATATTCAATTAAGTCGATAAAGTGTTGGGTGGAATTTCAAATTCCTTGGTGATTTCCGATTTCTTTTTAAGCCGTTTTTTACTTCCCTAATTACTGCTACCTTTTGAGCTAATGTTTGTGACTTGTAACTGTAAGGAGTTTTAACATTTGATGATGCCATAATATAAGACAAAAATCCCATGCAACAATTGAAAATGTATAACTGTATTCAATCAACAGCAAAGAAAGAAATCAATTCACCTAAAGCGTGCGTAACTGCTTGTCCTTGACTGAAATGGCGGCAGGCACTGGATTAGTTTAGCGGAGGGGGGAGAGGGTAACAATAGAGGAAAGGAGCAAAGAAAGAAATCACTTCACCAAAAGCACACATGATTGCTTGTCCTTGACTGAAATAGCGACAGATGTGCGATTAGGCACATCTCATGAACTATTTTTACCGTAATGTTATAAGAACAATCATACGAAAAATTCGAATTATCCAAAATGGAATTTGAATTATCCATGACTTTTTATCTTTGTTTTATGCGTAATTCTAGGGATCGGACAAAAAATTCGAATCATCCAAAAATTTGAATTATATTAGATTGGTGCATACGAATGTCGGATTTTCTTTAAATGTGAACGTTTGTCTCCCTGTTTTTGTTATGCTTTTGTTTTTGACATAACCTGGTTTATAGTCGTACTGTCCATTGCCAGAGTCACATTTTAGCAAAGAATATTTTCTCAAAAGTGTTCCCTTTTGTTATTTGCTTTGAATTTTGCACCGATATGAATTCAACCGATATTCATGTAATTTTCTTATATGAGTATAAACTTGGTAATAATGCTGCAAAAGCTGCAGGCAATATAAACCAGGCTTTGGGGAGAATACTGTGAACGATCGCAAAGTGCAGCGTTGGTTTGAAAAATTTCGGTCTGGTGATTTTTCCCTGCAAAATGAACAGCGTGGAAGACCCGAAACGTCTGTGAAAAATGATGCTCTGAAAGCATTGGTGGAAACGAATCCAACTGTTTCTTCAAGGAAACTTGCAGCACCCACCTTATTCACCGGATCTTTCGCCAACCGACTTTCATTTATTTAAACATTTAGAACTGTTTTTACGGGCTAAACAGTACGAAAATGAAGACGGTCTGAAAAATGCCATATCAGAGTTCATCGATTCTAAAAATCAGAATTTCTTCAAGACAGGCATGTATGCATTAAAATCTCGTTGGGAAAAGTGTATTGAAGTAAATGGAGCATATTTTGATCAAATAAACAGCTTTTGGAAAAAGATATGCAGTTTAATATATTCACTTAAAAATTCGACATTTCATTCGCACCAACCTAATAGAATTTTGAATTATTTAAGTTCGACTGTACTAGTTTTAACACATTCTAAATTAAATTTTGATATAACAATATATAGAATTAAAAAACTAATATTAACTATTACAACACTTAACACTTTGTCGTTTTACAGGTATAAATTTAAAATTCCAACACGTTTCGGTCTCATGATCATGTCAGTCATTATTATGACTGATTTTCATAAATTATGACCACTCTCAATTTCGGGGCGTAGCTTAATTGTGCTAACAAAAATGTCGCCTGTCTTACTAAAAGTTGATCATGAATGGATTATAGACTATTATATAGATAGTTTTTATCTCTCTCACCCAAAGCTGTGACAAATTTTGGCAAGCATGAAAAAACACGTTTGAATATATTGTTATTATTAATTTATTTTTATGTCGGTACATATAAATACAGGGTCAGGATCAATGCAGAATTGAATTCTGCGTCGGAATATGTAAAAATATACAGGGTGTTCCATTAAAAAAAAATCGAGATTTAATGCTTTAAAGTTGACTAAATGTGGTGTGAAATTTTGAACACACTTAATTTTATTTTTCCAAAAACAAATCACCACTGGGTACCTTCGGGTATTGGCTTTATATGGTCAACATTACATGCCTTTAATTTTCTATTGTTCGGAGATATGTATTTTTAAAATGAATTACGTAAAAGCAAAAAAAAAATTAAAATGTCGAATATTTCGAAAACAGTTAAATTTTGAGGTTATGTTACTTAATCATTTTTTCACAGAATTTTATGTGTAATCCAAATTTGCAATAAAAAATATAGCATTCCATTTAAAATAAGGAAGTTGATGTTGACTGCTGGAAGTCGAATAATCTTATATTTTCATTGAAAAGGGCACCCTCAATACGTACAAGCCTATATACTTTTAATGCACCATCTCGGTGGGACACCCTGTATACATAAGATAAGAAATTTTGTTGTAATATTTATTTATTTTCTTTGAAACTGTATTTAATATTCCTAAGCTTTTTATTTCATATTCTACCATGACAGACATCACAGTCTTAATAAGATTTTTTTTTATAAAGAGAACCTCAACTTTAATGTAATCAGGTGTCAAATGGCTCCTCTCACCACAATGAACCCATAACTGAAAAAAATCTTTCAAAGCTTGAATTACTAGAACAAATTCCATTCAATATTGAATATTCTTTCTCTCTTTTTCAAGATTAGCTCTTATCTTTCCCTGTTTCTTCTTCAATTATACAATCAGCAATATCTTTTAATGGACAAATTTCATAAAATAAATTATCTCCATAAGGTTTAATATTCAAAATTTAGATATTCACTTTTTGCAAGGCTGTTGTTAATTGTAGGAACAAAACACATTGCTTTGACTTGAAGTTTTTAACACACACTAGAAATGAATTTTTAAAGTCATACAAAGAGGATTATATAAAGAGTGGCAATGTAATGGACTGATTTTGGATCCAGTTTTAGAACCGAGCCTCCAGTTTCCGGATTCGGTACTAACTAAGAAGGAAGAAGAAGGATTGATAGTAATTCCATGTCTGTCGCTCCGACTGTTATTGGTGGACTAATTTCATATTTGTCTTACGTCCACGGGAGGGGATGGTTTCACTGCCAATCATCAGCGGGGTGTTATCTCTCCCATTATTTTGCCAATCACGGATTGAGCGACGGAGAAGAATGATTGAAACAGATATATCATCGGATCGAAAACTCGGTTTCATATTCAGTCCATTACATTGCCACTCTTTGGTCATACTAACCGATTAAAAACTTAAAGGCTCTGTTATACACTGTGTCTGCATCATTTCTAAATCGTATTTTATCAGCATTCAAGAGATAAACTAGCGATTAATTAACTATAAACCATGGAACGACTTCACTTTAGTTTGCAAAGTGTAATTTCTTAATTTGGAAGATGTTGCCCCATTCTGTGATGTCTCCAAAAGTAGGACATATTTTTGAAGTATACAGGGAAATGTATCAATGAAATATAATTTACGAAAGACACCCGGAATAATCGACTCGCTTATGAGTTGCCCACCTCTACTTCTAACCCACACAATACAACCCTTTTAACCAATTTTGTACCACATAATCCTAATATCAGTGGTGTATTGGTAAAATAAGAAGTAAGGGAACGCATGGTGAGAGCAAAGAAGTAAGGGAACGCATGTTGAGAGCAAAAAAATAGTCCGCGACTTTCCACAAGCAGCTTGCTGAAAGTTTTTTGGAGATCATCTTATTTTAAGCAAACTATTGTTTTCCTTGTAAGCTTTTTTATTTTTTTTTATTCTTACTATACAAAATATTAACAAACACAAATGCGTTCCGTTTCTGAAAAAAGGTGCCGGAACGTCGTTCCTCCACGTTCCCCCTCCAATACACCACTGCCTAATATTCCTTCAAAATACAAATATTTTCTCATTACACTACATCATTCATTTGTGCAAATCATTAGGACATGTAATTAACTTAGATTTGTATTTTTGTTTTATCTAAGCAGTAACTTCAGAACGGCTCAAAGACCTCTGGTCGGTAGCCCTGAGTGACTAACAATATTATGTGTGTATATACCTATGTGCAAACGATTGTATCTTAGATCTCTGAATAAAGATATCGATGTATGTATAACTTCCAGCAAACTTTTTGTGTAATTTTCCTAATTTAGTACAAATTTCTACCTGCTCTCGATTATAAAATAAACTTTAATTGCCGACCAGTTTTTTAATATCCTATCCACAGCCCTATAAAGGTTGATCCATCTTGTAGAAACAAGCTTTCAATTCTGCAAAACAAAATCAAAACTATCTTTTAATTTGCTTTCGGTACGAGGCACTGTGGCTTCAAGCCCCACTCTCGGCGGTAGTTTTTATTAATTAAAAGTTACTGTTCACGTCCATAGATGTTTAGTGGTTGTCCATTTCATTTAGTTGAAGGGCAATTTTGCTCATTTCATGCTCCCTAACCCGCAGTTTCTTTAAAAATGCTTCCTTTACAGAAAAAACCCTTCAATTCCTCTAAATTTTTAGTGCTTGAAACAAATTCCCTATAAATTTTGAAAAGTAATGTCTCTATATCAAATTTGATTGTTCTTAAAGCTTATTTGACTGCGACATGAACAGTTACAATTTGCTATTGTAAGTTGTGGATTAACATCCGAAGTTTAGTGAAATTTACCGCAAATTATGTCATATATTTCCTGTTCAATGACGATATAATAATTCAAAAAAACATTTTTGTGGTCTCCACCCACTGTTCTCTGGAATCAATGAGAGAATGAATTATCGATTTCTCCTCGGTAGATGATCAAAGACAGAATTTCTTTGCATGATTTCTGTCACATCAGATGCACGAGGAGCCAATTAATTTTGTACAATGAATTGTATTTTAATTCTAGTTGTATCTTTTTGCATATCTTGGAATCTAAAAATATTGTCGAATTATTTTTATTTTTTATTATGTTTGAAATACCATATGTATAAAAATTATTTAGATAAGGCATGGCCATGATAAACAAAATCACGGTCACGGTTCAGCACGTTGTTGACTCTATGTCAATTACTTTCAACAACTGGTGGCGAAGATGTGATGTGACGTATCAAACCTGCAACGTACGTTCCGAAATACAAAGCCACCCTTTATCTAAATAATTTTTATACATATGGAAGAAAATTTTGGCAACTGTCCAAATGAAGTCTGACAAATATATTTTGAAAACATGAAAGAGCATTGCCTACATTACCTAAGCACTAAGATAAACACGATTAGCCTTATTAAAAAAACACAGTCTAAATAACAAAATTCTGTTATCCAAATCTTATTTGTGTTCGAAAAATATTCAACAATAATTGCACAAGTGCATTGGAAATTATCGGTAACAAGTTTGTGCGATTTCGACAAACGAAGTCGTATTGTTTGACAACAGTTCCGAGCCCGGAAGGGCGAGAGGCTGTTACCTAAAACAATGCGACTGAGTTTGCCGAAAGAGTGCAAACTTGCGATAATTTACAACGTACGAGAGCAATTTATCAGACTATATCCCAACAAAAATATTACAACAAAATTGAATGACATTTATTGGCATTGTGGGCGTGTCATGCCAGTTTGAATTTTACATTTTGAAACGGGTCAAACAAAATTTGAAAATCAGAAACGTACTTCTCTTGCACTAGCTTATTTGGTATTCCATATGGACTTTACATTTTCTTTACAGTACGTACCGTTCGCGTTTCGCACGTTATGTGCCCTGTTTTCCAATATTGTACAAATGACTTCCCGAGCACAGGTCATGTTTGTGACTCCGCTCAAACTTTTTGGTTGGGCCTCTTTCCCTTTTTCTTGAATTACTTCAAGAGAAACACTTCCAATGCGGAGTTTTCACTAATTTTAATAGTTTAACATTTGCCTGAGATTTAAATTGAGGGAAAGTAAATGATATGTTTCTTTAAATCAAGTAATTAAGATTTAAAAACACAGAGAGATTATTTTTCGCTTCCTGTCAAATATCAATGATTAATCACTGAACGCACTTATTGGAATAAAGAAATGATAGATGGCGGTGACGATATTCTAGGTATAATTTTAAGAGGAACTTTGGAATAGTCATCCTACCTATAGAACTCAGTTGTATCAGTTATTTTAGTAAATTTTATTCGATAAATAGAATAAAGATTATAATTTAATTAATTAAAACACTTTTTTGTTTCACTGCTTTTATTTGTCTCTCCTATAATAATAAAGATTATTATTATAATTAAATTTACATCCCAGCCAGTTGCTTTATCTATTTCCTGATACCCGTCTTATAATGTAAAAGAAGCCAGGTGTTTTATGGAGGACTTATAATGTACTTTATTTACATTCGCATTTCTACTTGTGTGTACCACCTGCAGATAAGAATTTATATTTTTATAATAAAAGCATGTTATCAGTAGAGTATCACATTGCTTGGACTATTTAACAAAGCCAGGTGTTTTGTGCCTTCCTCTTAATCAACAGACATTATTTACATTGGCATTTCTACATGCTCAGATAAGAATGTTTTATTTTGATAATGAAAACATCTTATCTTAGAGTATCACATTACACACAATAGTAGTATTACTTGAAATATTATTTCTTGATCAAGGTCGTGAGATAAGAAATGTATTTATCATATCAATAAAATAATCACATTATCATTGTTTAATAAAAATTAATTACAATATAAATGGTTGTAACGGATACTTCTTCTTAACCCATAATTAAGTAGGAATGAAGGTATGGATTGCTGCATAGTTTAGTCAGTCAGTATTCAGGAGTTGTTTATGAACTTGTCATGTAGGAAGCCTCTACTTGCTTGGCAGTGTAGTGGGTCTGTAGGCTTGATGCCCGGGTGAAATATGCCTCTAAATGAGAAATATTCGCTCGGGTCCATGGACACTGTATTTGTATTTCATTAGTTATTTGTTCATTTTTAAATTGGAGACACAAATGTAGATACGAAAACTGATATATTTATTCAGATACTTACGACGGAAATGAATAAATGCACAAACATTTCTAGAATACCAAGAAATAAAATAAAAGGGAATTGCTGGTGAACTAACTCATTGATAAGAAAAATTAACAGGAAAAATGAATTATACAAGATTAAGACTCCTCACAACAAGACACTAGAAAATGAATATAAGACGCTGAGAAGCCAAGTACAAATAGACATTAGACGAGCCAAAATTGATTATTACACACAAAACATCACCAGCAATAAGGGAGATCCAAAAAGGTTATGGGATACCATTAAAGAAGCTTCTAATAACAACCGAGTAAACTCCATTATACGGGATAATAAAACGACACATTCAACACTAGAAATGGCTGATTTATTCAATAACTATTTTATCAATGTTGGGCCCCATTCTCACAGCTGATATTAACAAAAACCGCCAGAAAATTGATTACAAAAACTACACCAGCAAATCCTTGTTTCTCCAACCAACTACAGAATATGAAATATTAGAAGTGTTTGCGAAATTAAAAACGAAAAATTCATATGGCCGTTCGTGTCTATGATTGTTCAGTATTTGTCCCATTCATTATTAAAATGAATTTTCAACAATGTTAAAATCAACGTTAGTGGCCGAACAGCTAAAACGCTTACGTCAATTCTCTTAATCATTCACTCTCCTTAACCCACTATTCCGTTATACATCCTTACTTTATAAAAAAATAATAATAATAATGAACCAATATGGATTTACACTCGGAAAGTCAACAGAAGATGCAATTAACACACTACTCCAAAGGACGTACGCAAGCCTTAACACTAACCGTAAGTCCTTGTATGTCTTTTTAGACTTACAAAAGGCTTTCAACACAGTTAACCACAATCATCTACAAAAATTAGAGTGCATGGGCTACCAAATCAACTATTTAGATCATATATACGTAATATACATGGTTACTCTAGCACGGAAAAAATTGTTCAATGTGGTGTACCTCAAGGAACTGTTGTGGGCCCTATTCACTTCTTGGTATACCGGGTGACCCACGGATCTGTAAAAGCCCCATAACTTATTTGCTATTTGAGATATCGACTTCTAGTTTTCTTGAACTTGTACCCACAATATGTATGTTTTTGTATAGGGTGTCCCAATATACATAACAGAACAAAGTTATGTTTTTTTAAATGGAACACCCTATATTTTATACTTCATTTTCAACCCTCTTGAGAAGCTGATAAAAATAGTATAAGATAATATGGGTCTATTATGGACGATTGGTTAGTTATGGGCAAATTTGTGGCAAAAATATGTACACATTGAAAACATTGCAGAAGCGTTCCTAGCAAAGATAGCATCATTTTTTACACACTAAAGAATTTTCCACATCAACCGTATTTAAGGTGGGGCAAAAATCATTCAAAGAGCAAGAAACGTTCCCACCAATATAATACCAGAATAAAAGACGACTGTGTAGTTGTTAAGATGAATTTATCACTTACGCAAAGATCACTCGAATATTTTACCAAAAGCTTTTAATACAATACCGGACTACATAAAAAATGCGAAAACGGAACAAACATTTAAAAGGGAACTCAAAAAATTTATACTTTACGGGAACAGCACAAATTGTTATTACCTAAGGTAATGTTCTAATTACCCTAACCATGTATATATTGCTTATAGTTTATTACTCAAGATAATATGGTTCTCATAATAATCATTTTACATTGTACAGAAATGTTGTTTAATCGTAATTAATGGTTTACTTGTATTAGCCCGTTTATTTTATTTATTACGCAAGAAATTCTTATCGTATGTAAATATCAGAACTTGTGTTACCTTCGAAAGATTTTTGTAAATATTTCAACCTCACATATTGCCTGCGATTTATTATTGCTAGGCACATTTATATATTATATTACTGTTCTCATTCTCATCAACTGAGACTTGACATTAAATATTGCCATATCTCAATGGATACTTTAATATCTGTTTTATTGTCTAAATTATGTCCCAAATATGCTTCTCCAAATTTGTATACCCATCTTTAGTGGACCTGTTTATTCATGTAAAATTGTTCACATGAAGTGCATTATTATTATTATTTAATATCAAATATATACAGTGCATGCCTAAAGTATGAATTAAATTCAGTAAAGTTTGCGCAGAGTGAGAAAGTATTCGGAGAGAACTCGAGAGAACGCAATAACAAATCTCCGCATGACCGCACCACCAGATTGAAGCTGAATCATCATCTCACAACCAACACTCTCTGAATAATTGTGTGTTTTCGGCACCAGGCCTTCACTCTGAAGCACCTATCATTGTATCCCAATAACTAATGGTACCGGTCACCCATCCATCTAGCAATTGCTGGACTTGCGCTGAAATTTAATTTGCCAACCACCATCGGTAGATAATGTATTATTCTAAAATCAGGCACAAGTATTGTACCAGCTGCTGGTACCCGGAAATACGTGGTAAAAAAAACCCAAATACAAAAACATAAAATAATGTAAATTATAAACCATAAATAAAATACTTAATACTATAATTTATACAAACTAAAACTAGAATACTTACAACAGATCATTATAACAACCAAGTATTTAAAACGGTGTATGTCGCTTAAAACTAGATTTGAAACCGTTATAAGGTGAATTAAAAATATCGAAACATTCATTACTATTAAATACGTTTGCTAATCTCATAATTCGGCTAATAGGGTTATTGTAACTAATATTTGAAGCAAACATATTTATACGAAATAACGGTCTGGAACGCAGCAGACGATTACTAGATTCAAAATAAAAGTCCAATTGATCCAAACAATCGGAGCAATCTAGAGTACCATTAAGTAATTTATGCAAAAGATACAAATCAAAAAGGCATTTTAACAGAACGAAGGGACACCGTTGTATCATCATATGACTTTAGTGTGCAACTACCAAATATTACTTCTTATTGCTTTGATAAATTGTTGTGTCTTGATTGGTATTTCGTACCTTATTTTTAAAGCAAATTGTTGATGCAGTGACAAGTATAAAAATATTTTGAATTTGTTTTTTTATATTACAGATTCGGAGTTCTAAGGTATTGTCGGGGAATGATGAGGGAACGTTCTATTTCCACGATCTAAAGACCGGAAAGCTAGTGAAGAATATTCAATTGGGAAATGCCGCGATCACGAGTATCTGTTTTCCAAATATCAAAGTCTCCCATAGTTTTTATGTGGGAACGTTTGAAGGAAAACTGTATTCCATGAATTCACGCCGACAAAAAGTCATGTTAACTTTGGATTTGGATGAGAATCCAGTACAGTGCATGGAGGCTAACTGGGGAATGCTCTTCATCGGGGCTACGAATGGAAATGTAGTTCGGTTTTCTATGAAGGTAATTAAGTAATATAAAATATGAAGCAACATGCTTTTGAGTCAAGTGGTGATTAACTACTTCACGCCCATGCTACTTTGATTGGGTTATAGCATAATCCATGGTTCATTGAAAAATTACTTTTTTGTGTTTTACGTTTTTCTACGAAATATTATTCCACTGTCATAAACTCATTTTTTTTATTTTATTTGTAAAATATCTTTTTTTTCCTTGTCGCCACATGTGGCAACCTGGGCGTGAAGAGGTTAATTACAATTGCGTTTAAATCATTGTAAATCGGTCAGAGATACACGCATTTATTAGCTTAAAGATCAATTGAGAATTGGATTAATGATTTGAAATACAATCATAATGTTGTTTGCAGAAAAATAAAATTGAAGATACTATATCGATATCACAAAATAGTATATTAAAGATAAAGGCAGTTCAAGAGGGTGCTAGAAGAGTTCTTCTGGTTGCCACTAGGAATGCCCCTGTTACAGTTAGGGATGCAATGTCAGGGCTGTTAATGAGAACGATGGAATCTACGCCGACGCCAACGGTTTACTCTCTTTTGTTTCATGACAACAAGGTGTATTGTGGTACTAGTCAACAGGACATTCTTGTCTATACATTCCAAGTAAGTTTTATATAATTATTAATAATCATGCTGGTACACAGAAATATTGCGATCAGTTTACAAGTGAGATAATTGCGATTTGAAAATTGAAATGCATTAATATTTTTCTTAAGTAAGTTTAGTTCATGCAGTAGGTAATAAGTCATTGTTCGATGTATTTAGTGGTGCACCCGTACTCTGGTCTGTTAATGGCCTAGCTTAGAGGGGTAGCATGAATCTGCGAACAAACCAGGTGTTAAAAGACTAGCACGTGTAAGGTGGCCCTCATGACGTCATTAGGAAGTACAGAGGATTGCACCGATTAGCAACCCCAACTAACCAATTAGCACTCAGGGGAATCAATTGATTAGTTTTGGACATTGCGCTTCTTACCTGTGTTCCAGTACCACGCCAAAGTGAGGCACTAAATACTGGAGTCAACCAGTAATTCCTGTGTACTACTGGAGGTGTCCAAGACCAGTCAGGAGGTGATGTTCCAGGGGCACTTAAGAGTCTTCCAGTGTTATATACGCGACACTGGGCACTGTTCCAGGGTTATAATTAAGTGTAAGATATTGGGTATGTGCAATATAGGTATTGGGCAATGTGCCAGGGTCATGTAACACTTCCCTTCCTTTTTGCGATGAGCGATGAAAAATCACATCGAAGGAGAGTCGAGGTGTAATTCGTCGAATGGCGCCATCATTGCCACTTGATGTTTTCAGTGGATCAATTAGACCCAAATGGCAAGGAGGGCAGATCGTTTCCACTTGATGTTATCGGCAAATAAATTGAGCCCGGATAAATTTATTTATTTATTTATTTATTCACAACAGAAAGTTTACCAATTAAAGGCAAATACGTGTATTAATAATAATATAAATATAAATATAAAAATTAATACTAATACTTAATTTAAATGCTTATAATAAAGTAAAATAACTATAAGTAGGTATGGGGACACTTGGGCCGACCTTGAGTGACCTCTACGGCCTTCCCAAGATGACCTCCATGAGAGAGCATTGACCCCAGGGCGATCGTAGTACAGACCTGTTTCCAGTGAAACAGACCTGTTAAAAAGCTGTTTTTCAGTTAAACAGACTCGTTAAAAAGCTGTTTTCCAGTTACATAGACCTATTTAAAAGCTGTTTTTCAGTTAAATAGACCTGATTAAAACCTGTTTTCAGTTAAATAGACCTGATTAAAACCTGTTTTCAGTTAAATAGACCTTTTCAAGAGCTGTTGAACCTTTTAATTTAAGTATATTCAAACATAAAGGAACAAGATAGAAAAACCGCTTTTAAACAGGTCTATGTAACTGAGCATTTTAACAGGTCTGTTTAACTGGAAACAGGTCTGTACTATGATCGCCCCGGGGTCAATGCTCCCTCATGGACGTCATCTTGGGAAGGCCGTAGAGGTCACTCAAGGTCGGCCCAAGTGTCCCCATGCCTACTACTATACTTAAAAATTAATAGAAAATACAAAATGTGAAAGAGCGGCAACATAGGGGGTTGGGGCAAGTGTGTACCAATTAGCAACCGCAACCTAACCAACAGTGTAAACAGCGTCCGTGTTTAAACCAGTACCTATCAATGGGTAACATCGCAGAGAGCTACTGACTGGATTTTTGCCAGCCGGTGGCCAAAAATTGCTCAAAACTGGGAGTGTCAATTTTCATCATTACCCAACAGCTTGCGCATCTTCGCCTCAGTAGGGGAGCGCGGCCACGTCGACGCCGTCCTCTTTCGAATTCGGCGAAGGTCAGGTTAAGCTAATAAAAAGCCGAATAGTATTGGTGACCAAAGCGGTGACGTCGGAGCCGAAAATTAATCGCCATTTGTATTTGTTCCTAACCGTCGACCACAAACCAAGTCGAGTTGTTAGTTCGGCAAAATTTCATCAAACGCACCTTGGTATTCGACATTTTGGGCTTTTGGTACTCTGTTCCGTCTCCTTTAACCCTGTATAGTCACACCTCCGAAAAATGACGTAATAGTCATTCGGGGTGTGGTACACCCCACGCCTTTGAACTTCGTTCAATTAATGTTAAATTGACAAAAAAACAAAAAATAACAATCTGGGATACATTTTAAACCTCTAGTTACAAGAATATGTGAATAGTTTTCGAAACCTGCAACTTTACATGTGAAAAAAAAATGTTGCAAAAAAAAGTTTTTTTGCAAAAAATACGGTAGTAGTTTCAATTTTCAGCTAAAAAATGAAATAGTTTGAACCTGAAAACCTGAAATAGTATCATTCCAAGTGGAATTAATAAATTTTGCGACCTTTCCAAAAAGTATATTTATTTTCATGATCGAAGGTGGGATTTTTTACGAAAAAATTATTTTAGTATTTTTCTAATATAAAGTCAATTTAATGTTAAATATGAATATGAAAATATTTTTAAAACTATTATTATGAAGAAAAAAGGCTATTATAATGTAAAAGACAATTATTCGATCCCAAAAGAGCATTCGACGCACATATAAATATGTGTGATGTATGTCGCACATCGACCTCTCGCAACTGCGACATTGCATGTGCGACTTTTTGTCGCTTCTTCTGGAACAAATATCGCAGTGCTTTTGATTCGGCAATCTCGGAATAATCCACAGAAGAAAATGCTCAGAATTTTTTTTCTGGCACAATGATCACACGGGTTGTCGTACACCCCACAATTTTTCACGAATTGACTCAAACAGGTATCACATTAACACTGACGCGTGAGCTCAAATAATACCTAATGGGGTCCACAAAAGAAGGTTCAAACTATCTGTAGATGGAGTAACATGTCCCGTTTACTTTCAATTTCAGGGCCTTATTCAACGTCGAAAAAAGGCTGGGGTGTATCACACCCCTAGTGACCATTAAAGGTTAATGTAAACATCAAAAATTTGTACAGGGCACGGCAAAAAGGTAGGCAGGATTTCAAATAGTAGTTGCTCGGTTTGTAAAACCGGCAACACTATGCACGCGGTCGCGTTAGGTAGACAAAAGTATGCAATTTTCAGTTATCGACATGGCTTGGAGCGGAGTGCATCGTGCTTTTGTTGTCGAGGAGTTTATTAGAAATTGGGAATCTGTAATAGCGACACAGCGTGCCTTCCGTAATCAGTTTGATGTTGATCGGCATGGCACGGTTCCGGATGGAAGAGCAATTCGTCGGTGGGTTTTACACTTCAGGGCAACAGGTTTTGCGCTTAAACGAAAATCTACTGGCCGGCCAAGGACAGTAAGAACACCGGAAAATATGAATGCAGTAAGAGTTTCCGTACAACAGTCTCCAAAGCGTTCAGCTCGTAAGCATGCAGCTGCTTTGGGAATTTCCGATAGAAGTGTTCGAAGAATTTTACACAACTCACTCCAAATGCATCCGTACAAAATGATGGTAGTGCAGAAATTAAGTGAAAGAGATTTTGAAACCCGTATAAATTCATGCCGGGATATTCTTCAAAACATTCCCCAAGGCGCTGTATTCATGTCTATCGATGAAGCTCACTTTCACCTATCAGGTACCGTAAATAATACACCGTCTGGTGTGCAATATCTGAGTTCGGCGTGTGGGGTCCTTACTTTTTCGAAGAAGATGGAATAACGGTAACAGTCAACAGATATCGATATTTTGATATGCGTAACAATTTCCTGCGTCCAAAAGTTAACGAGTTGAACGATAATCACCGAGAACATCTTTAGTTCCAGCAGGATGGTACTACATCGCATACCACACGTTGTTCACTTAATCTTCTTCAAGAAATGTTCCTAAACAAAGTGGTGTCTTTACGGGGTGATCTCGGCTGGCCCCCGCGTTCGGCCAATTTGTCGATTTTTTTCTTCGGGGTACCTCAAATAGAGAGTTTTTACACATCGTCCGCAGACTTTGGAAGAATTAAAGGCAACCATAAGACAAGAAATGATCCATCGGGTAATGACGCGCTTCCGTGTGAGAACCAACAAGAGTGCATCGATAATATTGGCCGTCATTTAAAACATATCATTTTTGAAAAATAACGTTCCTAAATGGCATTAAATCTAGATTTCAAAAATAAAAAATAAATTTTTTTGCTTTATATGGTTTGGTTTTTATTGGCATCCAAAATAGTGCCTATCATTTTGCCGCACCCTGTATTAATAACTGCAATAATTTTATTCCTGACAAGCCCAACGTTTCTTTCTAGAATGGAGAATTTTCTTCAAAATATGATCAAGGGCAATCCAGTGGTGTGGTCTGCATGATAATTGTCCGCAACATTCTATTTGCTGGTTGCTACAACGGAAGCATATATGCTTACAACACAAAAACCAACAAATTCGTCGCATCAATGGTTGGTCCTGCAGGCTTATTCCTTAGCATGACTGCCACCGAGGATAAGGTAAGTGTCAGTTCTTCTCGGGACTAATAAACCCTCACCGCATTTGTTTCAGATAATCTTAGCAACAAAAATGAACCATTTCAAGGCGCTATCCATTCCTCGCAGTATCAGGAGGGAGATGACATAGATCATGTTTTCTTATTATAATTTTTCATTTTCCCAGTGCCTTATTGTATGATATGTAAGTAAAATGATTGTGTTTTGTGCATGTATATTTTTGTATGTATATAAATTAATGTTTTTAAGTCAGTCAAATGTGAATTTGGGATTAAAAATAAAACTTTGTGATTAGAATGTTCTCTACAATTTTATTTACCATTCTAAAAAGTGTGTTAAGCAGAAGAATTTGTTTATATTGTATATCGGTCTGACTACCCTGGAGAATGTTTGATGTTGGTAAGTTGGTGTTTTTGTTTGGATCCAAACCTCGTGGACTCTGCTATTGCATTACTCCCTCTGCAATTGGAGTTTGTTAAAACTTCTAGTGTATAAACATGTTTGTTTAGTTGGTAGTGTCCAGTTAGAATACAAGTTGGTGGTTTCAAGTTAGCTACCCTTGGCATTGATAGATTAATGCAATAATGAGCAACCTTCATATCCAGTGTTCGTATTATGTTATTGAAGCAAGCACTTATGGTGGTGCTTGGTCATCTTGGTCTTGTATGTTGCTAAAATGATATCTAGCAGTATTTAAGGCGTGTACTTATCTTTTATTAGATGTTGAGCCAGAGCATCTGACTTGTCGTCTGTATTTAAATATGCTTTTATTCAGGAGAGCGCTACTATATTTTGTAGAGATGCTTGTTAGAGCCTTGATTAGACAAATTATTTATTACAATGGGTGCGTTGGGTTGGCTTTACTGTCTGTAAAAATGCAGATACCTTCATCCTTCATGTTCAGTTTAGCTTTTTTTAGTCACCTGTGAGTTTCGCTTGGAAACTAGAGTATACAGGGTGTCCGAAAAGTATGCCAAGTAAACCAATTGTCAAGTAACTTCTATTTAAAACTTTTTTCTCTAAAGTGGATATTTACTGAGCTATACGGGATATTCCATACTTTTCGGACACCCTATATATTTACACCAGTGTTTCTCAACATTTTTGGACACAATGCCCACTTTGTTATGTACTGTTCTTAATTCTCCCCCTTTAATTTTTAACAGCTTATAATTACATGACAATCCCTAAAATTAAACAGGTTTGGGTTGGTATTAGTTTCTTGGTTTATTTTCAATTTAAATGATATTTTAAATGTATATCAAAATAATATGTAAATGAAAACACGTATATTTAAAAAAATAACAACTACAACTACTTGTACACTGGACTAACAAAAGTCGCCGGGGATTTTGACAAAACCTTTCCAATATATCATCTAGTAACATTTTTTTGTGAACAGACATGAGGCAAAGTCCATTTAATCGGTTTTCAGTCATCGTAGATCTAAGCCATGTTTTAACTTGCCGCAATGTACCGAATGATCTTTCAATTGTAGATGTGGAACAAGGTTGTGATGCTGCTATCATAAGGGTATTTTTTTATACAAGGAAAAAACTTATTGGCTTCTTAATTAATTGAACCACCTCCAAATTTTTCAAAGAATTGGCATCAATATTTTTCTGATTCCATATGTGATGCCAGAATTCTACCTCAGTTAAAAGATCTGGTAAGTTTTGGTAAAAATTAACGCATGGTTGAAGTCGAAGTTTCATTTCTTCAAATGTTAATTTCAACATAATATGGGGGTGCAATGAAAGAATATAATATGCGGCTATGTTTTCTTCCGTAAATCTGTTCTCTAATGAAGCTATTAAAGAATCTATATAAGGTATTAGCAATGTTTTTTTCCAATAGTCACTTATGGACTCGGCTGGGACATTGGATCGATGCTTCTGATGTTTAGTTGTTCTTGGCATGTTTAATTCCACTTCTAATTCATCTACAATTAAATGGGCAGAAGAGATAATTTCATCTATTATACCATCCGCAACGTGACGATGATACTTTAAAACTTCAAGAATTCTGTCAATATGGTTTTTACATTGTAGAATCTAATTCTAATTCTTTTAGTTGTAATATATTTGCAACAGGCTCCAGCAATGCAGAATATGTTGCAATGAGTAATGTTGCAATTATAAAGCACAATTTTGTTGCAGCGGAATGCAATTGAAATGCATTATTTCTGGTTCGAGCGTTACCTTCTCTTGATAACTTATCTAAGCCTTGTACTATTGTGACAAAATTATGTTTAAACACTGCTATGCTTTTATATTTTTGTGACCATCTGGTCTCACAGAATGCTGGTATATTTGGGGCATATGTACGCCTTAAAACTGACTCCTTAAAATAATTTATAATATCTTTAATAGTAGAAATTGAGTTCCTAATTTCTGATACGCGATTCAAGTCATTTACAACAAGATTTAACCGGTGGCTTGCACAAATGGCCTTTTGATATTTTTCCCTTAAAAATATTTGCACTCCATCTTTGCCTGCCATTGTTGCACATCCATCAAAACCCTGTCCAACACATTTTTCCGGATCTAAATTACTTCTTTCTAAGAAACTGTGAATCGTATCAGCTATGGTTTTTGCTTCCATTGCATCCAACTTTTCATAACCAAGAAATTCTTCCCCCACAGCAAACTTATCTTCATCAAAAAATCTTATAACTATAGATAATTGTTTGGTATCCGATATCAGCAGTCTCGTTGGCTAGTATACTGTAACCATAAGATTTTTGGATGTGTTTTAGAATACCATCTCTGATTACATTGCCACATAAATTAATTAATTGGTTTTGTATTTGCGGTGATATAAATGGCATTTTTTTTCAAACTCCTTTAAATATTGTTAAAGGACATTATCACCACTATCAATGCGAAATTTAATTAATTCTTCAAAAACTCCTTCATGCTGTTCTTTGCCTAGAAGGGGTAATGCTTGCATTCCACAAAACAATATTGAGTAAATAAGGGATGCGATAATTTTTCGGTTTTCGGTTTTTAATTGTTCATCGGCTGATACCAATTGGACATCTACTGGCACCGCTTGAAGAAACGATATTGCAGAGTTAGTTGAAGCCAAATGTTATCGACGGCTTTTGCAAAATTTGTGCATATGTTTATATCTTGTAAATTCCTTCACAACAAGAGAACCTTGTACTCCTTTGAATATGTACAGAGCGAAATAACACGCAGTACAGGCACAAAGCTCTTTTTGGTTTCTTGGAAAACACAAGCCAAGGAGAGTATTTTGCTAACCAATTATACTGGAATTTTCTTGGCGTATGTATGTCCGCTGCAAAATTGTAGTCCTCTGTTGGTTTCCAGAAGTGTTTTAAAACGTCCATCTTTTAATCAGTAGTCATAAATGCCACTTTTCGAACCCATTTTCCAACATAGCAGTTTGTTTATTGTTGATCTATCTTGGATAGTTCAGCAGACGAAGTTATAGCCGGTAACTTTGGATCGAGGTGATGAATACTTTGGTTCCTTGATGACGAAGGGCCTGGTTCTCCTTCCTTCTTTTGTCGTCTTGATCTTTGGCTACTGGAGGAAGAGTTTCGTTGTATTTGTTTTAATAAAGACGATGCTCCTTCATCAGAATCACCATCACATCTCTTTCTCTTCTCCGTTACCCCTGAATTAGCTAAATTTAAATAATACGGTAAATACTTTCTTCACTGCACCCTTGATGAAACGAAATTGTACTATTAAGGAATTTTAAATTAAAACACTTGTTTGGTTTCATATTAATATATTCAGTTTCCTGAAACGTATTTTGGACAATAACGAGGGGTCTCAAAGGAATTACAAGAATATACAAGAAGATTAAACTTGGGAGAACACCAAAAAAATCATACTTATGGAACTAACCAAACATTTGGACAATAAATCAATGGTTATCTACCTTGCAGAAGCCAATGAGAACGGTAACAACATAACACATGGGCATTATATCAACCTGCTCATTAAACTAAATAAACTAAAGCAAAGACAAAAGCCACTCGTACACAAAGGAGCAGACAAAACATCATGTTCGGCACATAGCCTCTATCCACGAGTGAAGAACTTATCTATAACCGACTTCAACAACACTAAAATGGAACTTCTGAATAAGGGACTCAAATATTCTCCGATCCCTAGGAATCTTAAAGAGAATCTGGTAAACTTAGCATTTGAAACAGAACCGGATAAATATATCATCAGATTTGGATAAAATCTCATTCACCAACATCATCAGGAAAGATGACTCCAGAATAAAGCCCTAATAAAAATTCCTGGTGAAAAAATCTTGAAAAAAGTACTGTAAAAACTCCTAATAAAGTATCGCAAAAAAGTCCTGAAAAAATACGAGAAAAAGTCCTAAAAAATGTGCGGAAAAAAAACCTTGAAAAAGTCTTATAAAAAAGTCCTGAAAAAACCCCGCTAAAGTCCTGAAAGATGTCCAGAAAAATAACTGGGAAAAAAGTCTTTCAAGAAAGTCCTCAAGGAAATTTGTGAAAAAAGGTAAAAATGTCCCGACAGAAATACCAGAAAAGTCCTAACAGTCCTGAAAAATATCCGGAAATAAAACCTGAAAAAAGTCTCTCTAGAAAGTCCTCAAAGAAATTTGTGAAAAAAAGTCCTGAACTAAAAAAATCCCTAATAATAATCCTGAAAAAAATGTCCTAAAGAAGTTATGAAAAAAACCTGCAGTTTTCGATTTTAGATCCGCATTTTTTGGCCTATATATCAGATTTTATAACCTGAATTATTTTATTGATTATTTCTTATTTTCGAGTTTTTATTTATAGACCTTTATTCTAGATTTTGCAACCTATACGTTGTATATTTAGTACTTATTTTTTGTGAGGTTTTATTTTAATTTTAGATTATTTACTTAATTCCATATTTTTACTTTCTCCGTTACGAAGTACGAGAAAGTATTGTGATCGTGATTTTTTTTTCAAAATTTTTTTTTACGGAAATATCCGTTTTGGGGTCCCTAGATGCCATTTTAACAATTTCTGGAAAAAATTTTTTGTGTCTGTGTGTGTGTGTGTCTGCTGTGTCTGGCTGTGTGTGTGTGTGTGTGTGTGTGTGTGTGTGTGTGTGTGTCTGCCTGTGTGCGCTGTATCTCAAAAATTAATAGAGCAATTGATATGAAACTTTATACATCCGTCTTATTTGATAATCTGAAGAACAATTTATTTTTCATAAAATCATTTTTATTCGAGAAAAAAAATTTATTATTATTTTTTTTAATTTCTGGTTTATAATTATAAAACGATAATAGTTACAGCAAATTAGCAAATTTATGTTGATAATAATTGTAGAGAATGCTAAAATGAACAACTTATAAAGAATAATTTTTTTTTCGAAATCCCTTAGTTTTTGAGTAAACTTAGTTTTTGAATTTGAAGTATAATTTTTCCATCTTTCATAATTTTGACGTTTTAAACGTCAAAACTTGACATTTACTTTTAAAATATCGTTATTTTAACCAATTACTTAAGTTTTGATTTTTTGCCTGAATTTTTTATTTCTAGACCAGGATATTTGATTTTGGGCCATGTATTTTCAATTTCTTGGTCAAAATTTCTATTTTGGGGCTTAAATATATTTTTTTATTTTGGCCAAAAATTTCGATTTGTTTGTTGAAATTTTCGATTTTTTTTGTAAACATTTTTCATTTTAGGCAAAATTTTGCAATTTTTGGTTTAAATTTTCGATTTTACTTTCTCCGTTACGAAGTACGAGAAAGTATTGTGATCGTGATTTTTTTTTCAAATTTTTTTTTACGGAAATATCCGTTTTGTGGTCCCTAGATGTCATTTCAACAATTTTTGGAAAAACAATTTTGTATCTGTGTGTGTGTGTGTGTGTGTGTCTGTGCGCGCTATATCTCAAAAACCAATAGACCAATTGATATGAAACTTTGAACATAAGTTTTATTTGATAATCCGAAGAACTGAAAAGCTTTTGGTAAAATTTCGTACACCGGAAGTGGGTGTTTACCTTAACTGTTTTTTGTTTTTTTCCAATATTTTCTTAAATATGAAAAATATCACAAAAATATTTAAGCAAATATTGAAGACAACAAAGAAATGAACATCTTTGGTTTGAAAATATTTTTCATAAAATCATTGTTATTCGAGAAAAAAATTTATTAATTTTATTTTTATTTTTGGTATACAATTATGAAACGCTAATAGTTACAGCAAATTTATGTTAATAATAATTGTAGAGAATGCCAAAATGAACAATTTATGAAGAATATTTTTTTTTCTAAATCTCTTTAGTTTTTGAGTAAACTTAAGTTTTTGAATTTGAAGTACATTTTTCCATCTCCATAATTTTGACGTTTTAAACGTCAGTTTTATCCGAGTCTACGAAACGTTCGATGCACACTTAAAATATTATTTAAATTGAAAATAAACGATGGATGCGTAAATATAAATGATACCATCAAGTCGGAGAAAGTAACATGATGGCCACATCACCATTTTTTTAGCCTTTTTTCAGATTTTGTAACCTGAATTATTGATTTTTATAGGCGAATTTTGGATTTTTTTGGCATATATTTTCGAGATTTTTGGTTTAAATTTTGGATTTTTAGCGCTTTATTTTTGCAACCTAAATTTTAGAATGTTTTGGCTTGTAGTTTTAATTTTTTAATTTTTAATTTCATTTCTTTATTTCACTTGTGCCTGATGCTTGAAAAAAAGCCTTAAATTTTTGAATGTCAAATAAATTTCTTTGAATTTGGCGACCCACAAATACAGGGTGTCCCACGAGGTAGTAGACAGTCGACATCTCAAAAACGGTTAGTAGTACGAAAATGAAATTTAGTGGCTTTAACTGGTGCCCTTTTCTGAATAGATAGATTTCATTTCCGTTTCTCCATTTCCGGAAAAATGACATCAACTTCAGAATTTCAAATTGGATCCCTGTATATTTATGGATTTTTGGAAAGGGGATTGAAAGGCGAGTGTTGTTTATTTTTCACCTTACCAACTGAAAGAACGTGGTGATATCTGTCAAAAATCCATCTCGATTTAAAAGTAGCGAGTTTTGGAACGCGGAGCCTCATGTGGCTTCGCTAGTGAAAGTTCCATCACACTTCTACTGCATCTAGTATCTACTACTAAGTTCGTTGTTTGGTAGCCGTAGAACGTAGATACGTTAATTACTTGGGTTTATTGGTAGCCCCTAAAATCTCCAATTTTCGATTTTAGGGGCTACCAAACAACGAACTTGTTCTAAATCAGATTTCGTTACTCTGAGGAAATTGCGGTCCGTGCAAAAGTAAATTAAACATCAAGTCGTCACCTCTAAAAATTCTCTCTGCCACCATTTTCTTTTTCGTTATTGAACATGAGCAGCTATTATGACCAGCAGCAGCAGTTATTAGTTCTATTTTTACATTAAAACTGAGTTTGGTTTGAACACGCACCTGGTTTTGGGACTTCACTAGTTACCTAAATTCAGTCACTGATATCAACAATAAATCGTTAAAAGTAGTCGGTTTTATTTAAATAAAATTAAAATAACTAAAATGTGCGACGGATAAACATGATCAGATTAAGCCCCAATAATAGAATCTCAAGTATTTAACTGGAGTAAAATTACTGGTTATAATAATCACTTGAAACACAATTTTTAGTTGTTGACCTTATCTTTTATGATTGGCACCTGCATAAATCTACACCTGCACTATCAAATATAATCTTATCAAGTCATGGTATGAATGAGTTCGTTGTTCAAATGAAATCAGTTATGTGAGAATGGGTAAGTCAGTTCATGTCGCTGAAATGGGGAGGTTAATTATTGGGGTTTCAGGTGTTCTTACGGGTTTTGTTTTATTTGCGTGTGTTCTTATAAGTGTGAAAGGACATTGCGTTATGTACGGCCACTGTCATGAGTCTGAAACAGGCACGCTTATAAATTGTTTCCAAGAACCTCCAACGGAAGAACAGGAAATAAAAGAAAAGGACGTCCGTGACAAGCTTGTCGAATTGTGTCCGATATTTAAAGGCAAGGGTATCTCAACTCGCTTGTATTCACATATAACAAATACGAATTTTATAGATGAGACAAAGTTTTGTTGTGACGATGCACAGGCCCTTGATACGATACAACAGGCTGCGAAGGCCGACGTGTTTGGTAGATGCCCGACGTGCAAACGGAACTTATTACTGAGTGTGTGTCATATGTCGTGTTCTTCAAATCAGAGTGATTTTGTAACCGGAATAAAAAGCCCTAATGCTGACGAAGAATCTGGAAAGGATTATATTCAGTCTATTACATACAAAATCAATAGTGCCTACATTCACAAGACATTTGAATCCTGCAAGAAAGTTTCAATGCCGAGCATGGGTGGAATTGTCGTGAACACGATGTGCTTAGGAGTTAATCCGTGTAATGCAGAAAGGTAAGAAAGAATTATGTTATTAAAATAATGTAAGTTAATTCTTTGATATTACTTTGTGATACATTTTCATTCAGGAACTTTTCAATAAAATGCACTTTGTTATCATATACGTGATGTGCATTTTATTGAAAAGTTCTTTGATATTACCTTTGGTCAACGCAATTGAAAAGGCTCAACACGAAATGATACGCAGTTGGTTGGAGTATGATCTGTTACATCCGTGACCAGACATATCCGCACAGGAAGACTGCTCACGCGAAAACTGCGCACACGAAAACTCCTCACACGGAAAACTCTGCACACAGAAAATAACGCACAGTGATAATTGCGAACATGAAAATTGCTCGCCTAGTGCAAAATTAAAAAAAAAAAAAAACTAAAAACTATTTCTTTAAGTATTTTATTTTGGTTGTAAGAATTTTTTGTATAATACAAATATAAGTATAAGCAGGGGCGGCTCGTTATGTAGAGCCAAGGTGCCATGGCACTACCTCTAATTTCAAGCTCGACAAGATTTTTTTATTAATTCTAAAAACACTTTTTCGTCATTTCAAATGTTTATACAATGCCTGCGAAAGTTAATGAGTAGAGAAAAATATCAAGTTTAATCCAGCTATACAGGGTATTCCATAAATATACCAAGGAACTTTTAGGGATGGTCAAAAACAAAGAAATGTTGTTATATATTAATGGTCTACATTTTGAACGATTATTGTAAACAATAATTTTATTAAAATACAAAAAGTCAATGAAGCTTAAAATAATAAAAAAATACGATTTTTTTTACACATTTCAACTCAACGAAGAGTTTTCCGACATATGTTTATAAAACATTATAAAATACATTTGTTTTCTTGTCCTGTTTTAAAAGTTTGTTGGTATATTTATGATACACCCTGTATACTTGAAAATACAATTGGCTTTGCGGGGTGTGAGGAAGAAAACGCATTGTTTGTTTCCTATGTCTTTTGTTTCGAGGTGAGGTCAATTTTGTTTTTGAAATAAATTTAGGATAGATTGAAATATATAGGGTTATTCACGCTATACGGCACGGAATATTGTGGCCAAAATACGTGACTTTCAAAAAGTTTGACTTTTAGGATATATAGGGGTCTATTATGGTTACTTTTTAAAATTAATTTCATATTATTTTATATTCCAAACGCCCTAAAATATCAAAGTTGTGTTTTTTTTAATGGAACACCCTGTATTTTAATAAAACCTTTAATAAAATTATCGGATTAAAATCCAAATCTTGGATTTTATTGCAAAAATTTTATGTTTAGGATCCAAAACCATGAAATCTATGGTCAAAATTTAAGATTTTACGTGACATTCCTACATTATAATCCAAATTTTTGATTTTAGGACTCAAATTCTGCGTTTAAGAGTCAAAAACTTGGATTTTATGTTCCAAATGCCAGATTTTAAATACAATTGATCAATTGAATCCAAATATTGGATTTTGGGTCCCAAGTTCTGCGTAAGGGGTCAGAAACTTGGATTTAAAGATTTAAATTAGAGATTTCACATATAATTATCAAATTAAAATCCAAACTTTGGATTTTTCAACTCAAAGTTTGCGTTTAAAAACCGTGGATTCTATGGTCCAAATTCGAGATGTGTCTAGAAATTCTTGTATTAGAATCCAAATATTGAATTTTAAGTGTCAAATTCTGTGTTTAGGGGCCAAAAACTTAAATTGAATATTTAAAATTTCGGATTTTACATATAATTATCAAATTAAAATCCAAATTTTTAATTTTTGGTCACAAATTATGCGTTTAAGATCTAAATTGGAGAATTCTCATAAAATTCTTGGATTAGAATCCAGAATCAGTACAAAGTATTGTACTCAGCAAATAGATGTAAATAAGATTAAAAATTTTTTTTTGTAGATTTTTGACCTGTATATTCGTTTTTTTTTAATCGAAATTTTTGATTATTAGGCCCAAACATGATTTATTTTGGCCTAAATTTAATTGGTAAAATTTTCGACTGTTTGGACCTCATTTTTTATTTTTCCCGACTAATTTTTAATTTTTAAATTTTTGAGCTGTATTTTTAACATTTTTGGTCAAAATATTTTATCTTTGTATTTTTGATTTTTTTTTTAATATCCTAAATATTCTTTATTTTGACCTAAATTTTCGATTTAATTGTTCAAATTTTTGATTCTTTGGTCCGCATTTTTGATTTTTCGGGCCGAAATTTTAATTCTAGTTCCAAATTTTTGATTTGATTTTGATTAAAATATCTATAACCTGAATTATTGATTTATTTAATTTAATTGCAATATTGTTTTATTGTTTTAAGTTACTTTTTTGTTGTATTAGTAGGATTGCTTTAATTATTAAGTTAAAGACTCTCAATTACATTATATGTTTTTTTCTGTTAAGCTACTTAGTTTTTACATATGTTTTCCCTGAATAAGATGTAAGATCTGTTGGGAAATAAACATATTATTATTAGTATTATTATTATTTATATGCGAGATTTTTTAAATTTTTTCCGGTATTTTCGATTTTTTAGCCTGCATTTCTTATCTTTAGGGTCAAATTTTCTATGCAATATCTAAATTTTCGACTTTCTGGCCTACATTACAAATTTGTATTATTATTTTTTTAATCTTTTGACCTATTTTTTTTTTACTAACTTCGATTTTATTGTCAAAATTTTCGATTTTTTGGTCCGCATTTTTGATTTTTCGTTTGGTCTGCGTTTATTATCTTTAGACCCGAACAGACATCGAATCGATGTTTTGTCTAAATTTTCGACTTTTTGGCCAACATTTGTTTTCTTTTATCTTTTGCCCTAAAATGTTCTTTATTTGCCTTATTTTTCTTTCCTTGGTCCATCATTTTTATTTTTATGCCAGAAGTATATTTTTTATCAAATATTTTAGATTTTTTAACTAGGATTATTGATTTCATTTCGTGATTTTTTTTATTTTTTGTCTATTATTTTCGAATTTCTGATCAGAAACTTATTTTTGGCAAATTATTTTGCTTCTAAGTTTTTAATTTTTTGTCTGCGTTTTTTATTTTTAGTTCAGGATTCTTGATTCTTTGGCCCATATTTTACATTTCTGTATTTTTGATTTTTTGGTTCCAATTCTTTTTATTTTTCTTTATTTTGACCAAAATATTCGATTGGTTTGTAGAAATTTTCGATTTTTTGTCTGCATACGCCCGAGTTTTCGATGTTTTTTCTAAATGTTCACCTTTTTAGGCCTATATTTTGTATTTTCGATTGTTTTGGTTTCAATTTTAGTCGACTTAAATTTTCGATTCGTTTGTTAAAAATCTTGATTTTTTGGTCTACCACTTTGATTTTTGGGTACGAATTTTAGATTTTAGGTCTTTATTTTTTATTTTTTTGTCCCATATTTTAGATTCTCTTAACTTGAATTATTGATTTTATTGTGCGTTTTTTTTTTAATTTTAATTTTTGCTATTATTTTCGAATTTCTCGTTGGAACTTATTTTAAGCTAAAAAGAGATATATTTGGGGGTGAAAATGGCAAATGATTTTTCTTTTGCTTGTGTTTTCAATTTTTTGGTCTGCATTTTTATTTTTAAACCAGGATTTTTTAGATATTTTAGATCTTAGGCGGTTTTGTTCCAAATTTTTGAGTTTTTGGCCAAAATATTCGATTGGTCTAGGAAGATAAATGGTTCTTACTAATTTTTTCTTAAAAAAAGGGGGTGTATTATATAACTGGCTCTACCATCAACATGTTCCACGAGCCGCCACTGAGTATAAGTAAAAAAAAAACTTGTATGACTAAGTAGATGCGTTTGCTGTTTTTCTGAAAAATGTGGTTGAATGAAATTATTTTTTATCATCCGCGCTAGGTTAAGTCTAGGCAATTTAAATTGCCGAAATTATTATCGCTGAATAAATTTCTATGATCTGTAATTCACAATTTTTAATACAGAAAATACGTTTTTATAGAACAAATATGTCATCACATTTCTAGATTTGAATCGACATTGTCCAACAAGTTTAGATCTTATAAGTCATACATTCTAACTACTATCTTAAAGGCAAGTCATTTTGAAACATTTTGGAATTTGAAAAATGGTTCACGTCAATAGAGCAAATAGTGCCCAGAAGACCAAAAATCCATAATTTTCAATCATGACCAAACTGAAATTCGAAATACTTGGATCTCTGACGCACACTGGCTGATTTTGTGAAGTGTGGAGTATCAAGTGAATGTCGATAAAGTGTTATCATTATCAGCGGAAAATTAATGTGATAAAATGAAGCCTCACTTCCAAGTGTTAAAAATGTTTTAAGTGTGTTTTCGAAATCCTGAATTCATCTAGGTTGATGAAGGTTAATTTTATTTACAATTTTGCAAATCGTTGTAACTGCGCTAGAAATAATCTATGCTGATTTAATGTTTTAATGGAGACGTAAATCACACATTCCTAAAGGGCCCTTTGATACTAAGCAATTGAAGATATGAGTGAAAGAACGTGTTATGTAACAAAATTCAAATTTTGAGGAAGTTTAAGTAAACTGGTGTGTTAGTTGAAATGTTCGGCAGTGATATTCGACTCGTCCAATAAAATGTTTCGGTCTATTTCTTTAAATAGTATATAACACCTTCGTATTTATGAAATATTGATTAATAAAAGAAAGGCATACATTGAAAAGAGCTTTATTAAGCAAGGTAGATTTCACATTATGATTTTATTATTGGTTCATAGAAGAACTATTGTATATTCTGGCTTGATAAATTTTAGTCGTTCTACTCGGTTTTTGCATACTTCTCAAAAACTTTCTTAGAATTTCTTACTTGAGTTGCTCTCTTCTTATTTGTGAGCATATCAGGGCCTTTCCTGGGTTGTTGGCCGCCCAACATAATTTGATTTATACAGAAAAAGTCGAGGTTTCCTTCTTACATGAAATTCTGGGTTTACATCAATAACCTCAAACTTTAAAGCATCACTGAAAATCATTTCTTTTTCCATTCAAAAACGTTTTTAAATTATCCAGTGCCTTCATTTATATTAATATCTTTATTTTGTAATATTCTGCTAATAATGTCTAGTTTGGAGAGAATACAACTCAAGAGTCACATGGTACATTTTCGACTAATTTGATTGGGTGAAATGGCAAAATAAAAACGTGTAAGAGGCTATCAAATCGATGTTAGAAAGTATATCACCGCATGTTATTCCTACATTGTTTACAAGTAATCAAGTAATCAAATTTAGTGGAAACATCAGTGTGACGTTCATAATGTTCTCGCTGATACATATCAAAAATTTAATAACGAGAATTTGATTATCAATATGAGTGATTGCAGTCGATGGGGAAAGGCTACAAACGATGATGTACGAGAATGAATTAACGGTATAGTACTTATATTTGATCATAATCGTAAAAATTATAGACGTCAAAGCTGACATTTACGATCTTTGAGCCGAGAGCGAGGCATTTCTTTATAGGTATAGTAATGTTCGTTGTATTCTCTCCACAAATATAACTCGCGCTATGATTAATCCACGACGACACCACTCGTTATAGCTATTATTACAACTACGGAAATGTATTCATATTTCCCGTGTTGTAATCAATAATTTTTTTCTGATTGAAGAAATATTTTTCTGTAAATGGGAAAATATTGGATTGTAAATTTTTGAATTTATCGGATTGGTAACGTTGCTAAGGGCCTTGTAAATATCATAGTTGACGGGTTTGATATTTGCTTGTTTCATAAATTGGTGAAATGTCAAACTATGTGTTAACGCAAGCGCCGAAAGACCGTGAATGTTTGGTTCCGGTAAAATCCAAAGCTGTAAAATCCATAAAGGATACCTTCCTAAGAAATCGGAGGTGTTGCCCCGAGAGCAATTAAAACAATTCTTGCGAGAAGCTCTTAATGACATTTTTTTGATGTTTATATTTTCCTAGCGAAATATGAGCACTTCATATTTCACTGTGTTATGACATATCGTAACTAAGGCAATATCACTCAATATTGTTTCAATCAGAAAAAAAGCCATTTGAAAATTGTACTCGTGCTGCGCACTTGATCAATTTTCATCGGCTTTAACTCGGTGCTATCATCGATAATAATCATAGCACTTGTTATATTACCCCCGAGTATATCGTGAAAATTATTAACGAACAAACAAATTTAAATAATTTTAATGGCAGATTTTGCCATGTTTCTTGTATTCAAGTCTCGACTTTAATTTAATTAAACCATCATGGATCTAAAAGGGGAAGCTGAGAAAAAAATATATAATTCTTGAATTATGTTGAAAAATCTAACACTTTCATTATTAATCCTCACAGCATCATTAAGGACTAAATTTAAATGTATACTTTTGGAAATTTATAAATTGTTTGAGTTTTGGCTATTTTTCAAGAAAATTGGAATTCAATAAACTTTCTGAAATAAAAAAAATTGCTTCAAAGTTTTTACTTTCTCCGTTACGAAGTACGAGAAAGTATTGTGATCGTGATTTTTTTTTAATTTTCTTTACGGAAATATCCGTTTTGGTGTCCCTAGATGCCATTTCAACAATTTCTGGAAAAAAAATGTTTGTGCTGTGTGTGTGTGTGTGTGTGTGTCTGGCTGTGTGTGTGTCTGGCTGTGTGCGCTGTATCTCAAAAACTAATACAGCAATTGATATGAAACTTTCAACATATGTCTTATTTGATAATCAGAAGCACTGAAAAGCTTTCGGTAAAAGTTCGTACACCGGAAATGGGTGTTTACCTTAACTGTTTTTTGTTTTTTTACAATATTTTCTTAAATATGAAAAATATCACAAAAACATTTAAACAAACATTGAAGACAACAAAGAAATGAACATCTTTTGCTTGAAAATATTTTTCATAAAATCATTTTTATTCGAGAAAAAAATTTATTATTTTTTTTTAATATTTGGTTTATAATTATAAAACGATAATAGTTACAGAAAATTTATATTAACAATAATTGTAGAGAATGCTAAAATGAACAGCTTATAAGGAATAAGTTTTTTTCTAAATCCCTTTAGTTTTTGAGTAAACTGAGTTTTTGAATTTGAAGTATAATTTTTCCATCTTTCCTAATTTTGACGTTTTAACCCTTTGCACTCGTATGTCGACTTATTGTCGACACAATACGTGTTATCACTAATAAATACTAATAAATACGAGTGCAAAGGGTTAAACGTCAGTTTCATCCGAGTTTACACAACGCTCGATGTACTTTTTTTAAAATATGATTTCAATTAAAAATAAACCATGAAAACGTAAATATAAATGATACCATCAAGTCGGAGAAAGTAACATGATGGCCACATTTTTTTTTATATAAGAATTTTTTATTTTTAGGCAAAAGTTTTCCATTTTTTACTTTCTCCGTTACGAAGTACGAGAAAGTATTGTAATCGTGAAAAAAACTTAATCCGTTTTGGGGTCCATAGACGCCATTTAAACAATTTCTGGAAAAAAAAAATGTGTGCGTGTGTGTGTCTGTGCGCGATGTATCTCAAAAACTAATACAGCAATTGATATAAAACTTTGAACATAAGTCTTATTTGATAATCCAAAGAACTGAAAAGCTTTTGGTAAAATTTCGTACACCGGAAGTAGGTGTTTACCTGAACTGTTTTTTGTTTTTTGACAATATTTTCTTAAATATGAAAAATATCTTAAAAATATTTAAACAAACTTTGAAGATAACAAAGAAATTAATATCTTTTGCTTGAAAACATTTTTCATAAAATCATTTTTATTCGTGAAAAAAAATATTATTTTTTTTTAATTTTTGGTTTATAATTATAAAACGATAATAGTTACAGCAAATTTAAGTTAATAATAATTGTATAGAATGCTAAAATGAACAACTTACAAGGAATAAGTTTTTTCGAAATCCCTTTAGTTTTTGAGTAAACTGTGTTTTTGAATTTGAAGTATAATCTTTCATAATTTTGACGTTTTAAACGACAGTTTCATCCGACTTTACACAACGCTCGATGAACATTTAAAATATGATTTCAATTGAAAATAAACCATGAAAACGTAAATATAAATGATACCATCAAGTCGGAGAAAGTAACATGATGGCCACATCACTATTTAGATAGTATTTAATATCAACGCCCTTAAATTCTCGACATGTCACTAACAGGGGCGGCTCATTATATAGAGCCAAGCAGCCATGGCACCACCACGCCCAGCAAGAATTTTTAATTAATTCTTAAAACACTTTTTTGCCAGTTACTTTGGTCTAGGAAGATAAATCGTTCTTTCTTTCTTAAAAAAGAGGGTGGGGGGTATATTGTATAAATGGCTCTACTATCAATATGTTCTACGAGCCGCCACTGATGTTAGGTACGGCCATTAGCAATGCAATTATGATAAAATATTTCTAAAAAAAAAATTGTATTAAAGCCCTGATATTGATAAGTGATTTTGGGTGACAGTCAGTTGTGATTTCCTTTGATTTTAACCGAAATTTCACTTTTTCCCAATATTTGTTACAAAAAACTGATATTTTCGAGTTTTAAGTTGAATAACTCAAAATCAATCTGCAGAATGTTTTGATCTTCTGCAAAAATATTAAAGCCCTGATAAAGATAAGTGATTTTAAGTGACAGATCATTGTGCTTGCTTTGATTTTAACCGGAATTTCATTTTTCCTCAATATGTGTTACAAAAAATTGATATTTTCAAGTTTTTAGTTGAATAACTCTAAAACCAACTTCGGAATGTTTTGATCTTTTGTTTGAATATTAGAGTTTTGATAATAATAATTTTGAGTGACAGTTCGTTGTGATTTGCTTAGATTTTAACTGAAATTTTAGCTTTTCCAAACATTTGTTTCAAAAAATTGACATTTTCATGTTTTAACTTGAATAACTCAAAAACCATCTGCAGAATGCTTGAATATTTTGTATAAATATTAAACCCTTGATATTGATAAGTGACTTTGAGTGACAGTTCATTGTGATTTCCTTTGATTTTAAACAAAATTTCAATTTTTTTCAAGATTTATTCCAAAAAATTAACATTTTCTGGTTTCTAGTTCAATAACTCAAAATCAATCTGCTAAATATTTTGATCTTCTACATGAATATTAAAGCGCTAATATTGATAAGTGTTTTTGAGTAACAGTCCGTTTTTTTTTATTTCAACCGAAATTTCACTTTTTCCCAATATTTGTTCCAAAAAAATAATATTTGCGAGTTGTTAGTTGAATAACTCAAAAGCCATCTTCAGAATGTTTTGATATTTTGCTTGAATATTAAAGTCCTGATATTGATAAGTAATATCAAGTGATAGTCCGTTGTGATTTGTTTTTTATTTTAGACGAAATTTCACCTTTTCCCAATATTTGTTCAAAAAAATAATATTTTCGAGTTTTAAACTCTTTTTAAAAATCAGAAACGGAATTTAGTCGCCTTTAAAATTTTGACCATTTTACTTGATTCGCGAAACACTTGCGATATTGTCAAACTTTTTTAATGCTTTTGTTAAATATACAGCGCGCGCCTAAAGTATGGAATATAGTCAGTAAAACCGAAATAAAATATTTTTGGAAAAAATCCTCGAACAGGTCGATTTTCTTTGACAAAAATACACATTTGTAATGGTTCGAACCCCGGTGTTTTACACATTTGCAATTTGTATTATTTTTACGTTGTGTTGTGTTGTGTAGTAACCCTTAATTATTTAATAGGTTCGTTACGGATGTTAATATGTATCATCTGAGCTATGTTTTCTTTCTTTATTGACTTGGTGATTCACTTACTTATGCTGGTCTTACTTCACTTGCCTGGACTCAATCAATTACCTTTAGGATGACTTAAGGACAAACAGGAATTAAATAAGAACAACAAATAAAACAAGAGGGTGTGAGTTTAATGAATGATCAGTTTATTATCTTTTGGTTCAGTTTAAAATGTGCAGCGAAATTGTTAATTATATATTTGACAATTATCAACATAAACGATTATTTTACCATTTACAATTCTAATGCCGTGACCATAAAACATTAGTTACGTGTTTTTACTGCATTTGTTATAACCCAAAAAAACTATTCTTTCGGATTGCCCAAGTAATAATGTTCTACTTTCAGACTAATAAAAAAAAAAATTATGTATGACCCCCCTTGATTCATTACACATTTTTGCATAAAACTCGATTTTCAGTTGGTCATTTTGTTTTGAAATGACAACCCCCTATTTTTGTTCTTGATTTTGAGAGATCTTTTCATTGTCAAACTGGCAGTATAAAAATATTGCTTACATAAGAAATTTTTCGAGTAAATTGAAGGTGCGAACCCGATATTTAGAGTTTTTGCAAAATGACCTTTTTCCAGCGCTTGTAGCAATTTTTCCAAACAACAATGATCTTGTTCTTCCGTATAATACAATATGGTTTCAGTAAGACGGCGCATCCCTGCACTAGGCGCGTTTTTTGTTTTTTTTTTTAATTTCAATAATTTAGAAAGTCTTCTAGAACATTTTGAATATTTTCGAGGCTAATTCTGCGCATTTATCTCTCTCGCGAGCTATTCTATCGGTTCTCGCCTGCCAATCCAACTATTTGTAAAGCAATTGTCAAAAAGCCCGCATGGTACGGGGGTGCGCCATCTTGCTGAAACCATATTATATTATATGGAAGTCAAGATCATTTTTGTTTGGAAAAAAGCGCTGGAACAAGGCCATTTTGCAAAAACTCTAAATATCAAGTTCTCACCTTCAATTATCATTTACTCGAAACATTTGTTATGTAAGATGGCAATATTTTTATACTGCCAGTTCGACAATGAAAGGATCTATCAAAATTAAGAACAAAAATAGTGGGTTGTCATTTAAAAACAAAATGGATGACGTCATTACTCAAAAACAAATGACCACTGAAAATTGACTTTTAAGCAAAAATGTGTATTTTTATAAAAGAAAATCGACCTGTTCGAGGATTTTTCCAGAAATATTTTATTTCGGTTTAACTGAATATATTACATACTTTAGGCGCGCACTGTATGTTAAATACCTGACGGTTTTCATTAAAACTTTATATTTCATGTAATAGTAATTTACGTAACAAGTTTCGAAAGTGATACTTTACGGGATGAGGAGGAAGTTTTTTCCTGGAATCCTGCGAGTCCCGTAAAATCACGAGGAACGAGTTACGTACAATATTTTTTCTGCAGCCGTTTTTTATGTTAAAAAAACAAAAACATGGTTTATGACAGGCGCTGTCATAATTAAATACAAAGTTCATGTTTTTGTCAAGGCCGCCTACATATATACTCAAAATCGTCCCGAAAGTAACAAAAAGCGTCCCGAGAGTAAAGAAATCGTTCCAAAAGTGAAACAAAATCGTCCCGCAAATAACTACTTTCGGTACGATTTATGTAAAGTGGTACTTTCGATTTAATAAATCATACCGAAAGTTTTATTTTCGGGACGGCTGCAGAAAAAATATTATTTGTATGTTATGTTAAAATTATAGTAAGTATTTTCTCCTTTTTATATTTTACGTTCAAATAATAATTTAAAAATTGTCTCCTCATGCAACAAAGGAATTTATGCTACATTTAGACAACAGATGCCGCCTTTATGGTGTATCTATCTTCAAATAATAAGTACTAAATGCTGTTTTACTTCGTTCCTTTAATTTTTGTTTCGTTTATGTTTTAACATATGGCCTAAACCTAAGCTACATTATTTTAGGGATTATCATGTAATTTTGAGCTGTTAGAAATTAAAATAGCGGGTACAGGCGAGCGCTTGTGTCGTTTGCACCGCGTGCCGCGTGGGTTCGAATCCCAGCCCGGCCGAAAGATTTTTTGGGGATCGAGAAGTATTTGCTCCGGTCCATGGTTGTTGTATACGTCTGACATTATTCATTTATTCATCCAAAAATTGTACATAAATAGTAGCCGCCTTGAGCTGGCCATATGGGTTACGATACCGAGGCCAAAAAAAAAATTAAAATGGGCGAATTAATAGGTGGACATGACACATGACACAGTGGGCATTTGGTTCAAAAAGTTTGAGAAAGACTGGGTTAGTGTGTTTAATAATTCTTGTGAATGAAGGTATTAATAGCCCATAACATCTTCCTTTCAAAAGTTCAACAAAATGTAGCATAACCTCTTCATCCATTCTTAAATCTTTAAGGTAAATCGATTCGGTATTTTGATTTTACCGTCTGATATATCAGCACATAATAAAACAGGTTTTAATTCATAGATAAGGGCATAAAATAAAACCGTTTTTAAAAAATGTGACATAACGCCAATTATTTTAGATTAAAATCTATCATTTAATATCATTGCAAAATGGTATTTGGCGCAATTCGGGTTTTTAAAACAAACAATTATAAGAAATTTAGGATAAGATATACTTTGATCGATGGATGACGTGCACGTCATAGATACTCGCTCTGCGGAAAGTTGAATTAGGTGAAATCATGTGTGTACGTATGTCGTCCAAGGCGAGAAAACTCAGTCTTCGGTAATGGCGCACACGCAAAGATCCATTGATCAAGCTATAGAATTAGGAACCCTCCATCTGTAGTCTTACTTATAGGTCATGACGGCCCTTATTGACTATCCCTTCTATAATGTAGACTAATATAAATATAAATCGGTGGTGACTGAATGGCGAACGCCTAAGGCAGAGGGAAAGTTTTAATTGTTTTAATATAATACTTGTATAGCTTTAGAAGTCAACAAAATCAATACAACATCTATAGTTATAAGACGTAAAGCTTTTTACGGTATCATAATGAATTTTGAGTGAACTAAATTCTCAAGTTGATGGAAATAAAATATCGGAATAGTTTGTTACGCCATCTACTGATAGCTAAAACTCATTGCATAAGTAACTATCATGGATTATATCAAGACTTTCGATAATAACAATTATTTTTAGTTTTTTCAAGTACTTCGGCGATAATGAGTTCGCACCTTTTCCAATTTACTACGACATTCGAGACGACGACGATGCGCTGAACATAACCAATGCATTATCATGCAGCGAAAAACATCCGGTGAGTAATTTAAATATTAATTTTTATAATCTACAACATGAGTCTAGATTTTAGATAAGGATTACAGTAAATAAACAAATGATTTATTGAAGCAACTTCTTAAACTGCCTTGACGATTATTGAATTATATAATAAATATAAAAAAAATAGTACAGCTAATGTTAATGCCCACTTGCACCGCAGCTACTTAATCATGATTAAAAAGTGAATCAATGGTTAGCGGAGAATTAGTTTGCACCGCAACTTAACCATGATTAAAGTTCCCAAGAAAAGTCAAATATTTAACCAGCCGATTTTGACCGATTAACTCAAAAACTAATAACTTCACGACGAATATAGTCGTGAAGTTATTTACATTTGGCAGACGATTTAAAAATTAATAACCTTTGTTTTGTCTTTGTTATTAAAAACGATGGATTTGGGAATAGTTGAGCAGATTGATGAAATCGATGGCTTAAAGGTTAATGATTTTATTAATTTTGGTTTGTTTACCTCGTCCAATAAATGTAAGGTTAAATTCTGTCGATGTATTTGATGATAATTTCCATCGTCAATTCAGATAAACGAGAGTGCATCGTGTATTTATTAAATTTAATTGAAGGCGACAATGAATTTATGGTTAATTGGTAAAACTTTAATTTAAAAAATTCATAACTTACGAAAAAAGTGACACATTTAACAATATTAAAGTTAGTTTTAACGGTAGATGTTTTGTGTGTATATTAAAATAATTAGATATTTTTGTTCGTCCTTTGTTGTTCAACAACTTTAAATATTAGTTTTTAAAAATTCATAACTCGTGCAAAAATTGGTACATGCTCAAAATCGAAGTTTATTCTAAAGGCAGATCTGAATATATTAAAAAAAAAATTGTGAAATTCTATCATGTCAGTATTTTTTATCGTGTTGGACAACAAACGTTAATTTAAAAAAAATTATAACACCCAGAAATGAACAAATTTTCAAAAATCAAAGTCAGTTTTAAAGGTACAACTTAAAATATTAATTTTCAAAAATTCATCCCACGCAAAAATTTACACATTTTCAAAAATCCTAGTTAATTCCAAAGGCAGATGTTTTGTGAATTTACTTAAATTTTTAGAAATTCTATCATATCAGTATTTTTTTTTTAGTTTTTTTTGTCCGGCAACACATTTTCAAAAATCAAAGTTTGTTTTAAAGGTAGTCGTTCTGTGAATGTATTAAAATATTTGAGGGACTCAATTTTGTTAACGATTTTTGTTTTGTGTAAGTGTTCGACAACTTAAAATATTAATTATTAGATTAGTGAAAGGTTGATACTTCCTTACTAGTTTTTTTATTTAATTTGCAAATTAAATAAAAAACTATTAAGGAAGTACCAACCTTTCACTAATATAAGCAACCTTAATACGACAATACAACATGAATTAAAATATTAATTTTCAAAAATTGACTCGTTTTCAAAAATAAAAGTTAATTGTGAATTTAATGTATTATGACTACGTTAGGGTTTTTCAGGAATTAAATCATATAAGTATACATTTTTTTTCTATTTTTTTTTTGTTCGAATATTCAACTTAAAAAAATAATTTTCAAAAATTCATAGCTCACGCAAAAGTTGACACATTTTCAAAAATCCTAGTTAATTCCAAAGGCAGATGTTTTATGAATTTACTTCAATTTTGGAGAAATTTTATCATACCAGTAATTTTTTTTAGATTTTTTTTTGTCAAGTATTCAACTTAAAACATTAATTTTCAAAAATTCATAACATCCAAAAATGAACACATTTTCAAAAATCAAAGTTAGTTTGAAAGGTAGTCGTTCTGTGAATGTATTAAAATATTTGAGGAACTCAATTTTGTTTACGATTGTTCGACAACTTAAAATATTAATTTCATTTAAAAAAATCAAAGTTAATTTTAGAGGTAAATGTATTATTATTGATTGCCTTAGAGGTTTTAAGGAATCATATCAGCATTATTTTTATTTCTATTTTTTTCTTTGTACAAATATTATACAACTTAAAAAAATAATTTTCAAAAATTCATCTCACGTAAAAATTTACACATTTTCAAAAATTGTATTTAATTCTAAAGGCAGATGTTTTGTGAATTTACTTAAATTTTTGAGAAATTCTATCATATCAGTATTTTTTTTAGATTTTTTGTTCGGCAACTTAAAAAGTTAATTTTCAAAAATGAACTCAATTTCAAAAAATTAAGTTAGTTTTAAAGGTAGTCGGTCTGTGAATGTATTAAAATATTTGAGGAACTCAATTTTGTTTAAGATTTTTATTTTGTGTTCAACAACTTACTTTTTTCAAGAACTATAAATATTAATATTCAAAAATTTATAATTCATAAGAATGAAACACATTTAAATTTTTAAGCAATTCAATTGTATCTGCATTTATTTTTCTTTCAATTTTTCATTGTTTTACCTCATAATATTCAGGCCTAATTCGTACGTAAAACGTTAAATTTAATTGCTGAACGTTATGTTAAAATAAGAGATAGCTTATTGTATTTCCAATTAGTAAAACAAGTGCAGCTAAATTACGAAATAGAGCTATTCTAAAAATAATTAAATGTTTTTAGTGGAAAATATTTTAAATACGGTAGAAACCATGCATCTTTGGCAACAGATTAATTTAACGACAATTTTAAAAATGATTTGACAAAAAATTAACTCCGTAACAGAATTAGCGTTGAAATCTTAAATTATTGCAATTAGGGAATAGCCAAAACATTTGTTGTCTTCAATTCTAGGTAACAGATTCAATTTTAAATACTTTGAAAACTGTAATCAAAGCTCAGACCTGAAGCTTTGACTACGTAAATATAATCAAAGGTCTGAAGATAATGAATAATGATAATTGAAGAATGTTTCTGAATTCTGTAATCATTTAATTTTTTTATTATTATTTATAACATTGTTGAGTTTTGTAACATCGATATGTTTGTTTTATTTATTTCGTACTTTATTTCTATTTTCTGGCTGAATTCTAGCGGAATTAGGTTTGCTATCTGGCGGAAATAGCATGTGACCAGTTGGCAACGCTGCCTTAACCTCACACTAACCTAAGCATAAGCAATGACTCAAACGCGCCGTAGTTTTTAATAAGCCGTCATGAGATAAGTATTATTGCAATAAGCCCGGATAAAATCAGGTTGTTTGAACAAACAATTGCTCATTTTCTAACTAGCCTAAAGATGCATGGGCTCATTGCAATAAGCCTAAAAAATATCAGGCTGATTGGAAAGTGCTCCACAAATTTCCAATTAGTCGGGCGCATTGCAAAATGACTAATTTTTCAATTAGCCTACGACATATACATACTCTGAATAGTGCAACTTTTTCCAAATTTAAGCCACCCTGTATCTTTTACCGTTTTCCTCATGCTGTGCATTCTTATTTTGGACACGGTGTATATAAACTTTACACTGTAAACTTGTATTAAGAATAATTTTAGAGTGTGGGTTTCGTAACTTGAAATACTTTTCCCCACAAAATTAAAGAACTCCTGTTTAAATTAAATACTAGGATCTCGAGGAATCCTGTGGTTGCATCGATTGCATGAATTGCACCTTAACCAAATTTCCGGAAAATGAAGAAGTCTTCACCATCATCGAACTGAATGGATATGCGTTTATAGCATCGTGCGTGATCTTAGCTGTGACCACTATAATTTTGTTAATTATATACATAATATTAGCTAACAAGGGTAAGTTTACAAAAAATTGCAAAACTAATCTTATACAGTATAATCTACACATCTCATACTTTTCGTTGTTTGTAAATACAAATAAACGTTCAAAAGCTCAAAATGATCGAATACATTTTGAGATTTTGATCAGATTTTTAATATTGTGCAGACACGCTGAAATAAAATAAACCAAAAAATAAGTAATTTAAAACCTCGGTGAGGCTAAATTTTTCAAGAGAAAATTTCAATGCTCGATGAATTCGTGTTCCTTACATTTATATAGAAATTGCAATTAAATTGATTAACAATAGTGAAAAAATCCAAGGAATTACGCATTTAAATTACTAATTATTTTTTATTGGTTGTTCATATTATTAAGAATAGTAATATAAAATAGATACTAATACTACCCAATAAATAGTTAGGTTATGTTAAATGAAACAACTGTGAAAAAATTAATCCGCAATTTAATAATTTTAAAGATGTTTCATTTAAAATCATGTGAAAATTAACTACTGCATAAAATGCGAGTTTGTAACTGTTGAGGGTTTCCTTTTTAATTCACATTTTAATAATTTTTGTTATACAGGTATTTCAAATAAGGACCGAAGACAAACGCAAAAGGATGTATGCATGCATAAATTGATGAAGAGTGGATTTTATAATTTTGGAAAATGTGCGTATATACAATGAGTGATTGGAGTTCGTATTAAAGTATAGCTTTGTACAGTTATAGCAGAATATAGACAGTGGGTTATCTGCGTCAGTTCCTGGGTGGTAGTATCGTTATCCTTCGGTATTTTATATTTGATGGTAACGACAAACCCTGTTGAGATATGGGCAGCACCGAACAGCCGTAGCCGAACGGAGAAGGACTTTTTTGATACTAACTTCAAGCCGTTTTATAGAACTAACCAGATATTTATTAAAGCTGTCGACGTTTTAGGGGTAAGTTAAAAATAGATATTTATGCATCAAGGGAGATATGGAATGTTTTTTTCCCAAGGTTGACAGGGTTACAAACTGAGGGCCTCTGGCCCGAGGTTTGTAAGTCAACCGAGGGCGAAGAACATGAATATCTTCCGCAGTGCATACAATATTTTATTTTTAGTAATTCGTAAAAATATGTATATCAATCTGCAATATGTATTTGCATGGTTGCTATGAGTTTGTTTTAAATCAAATCGCCCGCATTTCATGAACTGACGTTTATTTATTTTGATTTGATTTGACGTTAATGCCTTAACAACAAACGTACAGTTGTGAATAAAATAGTGAACAAACCTGGGAGAAAAGTTTAATTCCTGTCTCGCTATAAAGTTGGTCGTGAGCAGACGCAAGATTGTCTATCTCCAACCATCATCTTGAGCGGATAATTTGGAAATTGTACACACTATTTGTCAGGTAAACAGGAGCAGACCTCATAACTCCCAAGGGAGATATAACTCATATCTCCCGTGGGAGTTATGAGTACGCTTTCATGCCATGTATCCACGACGATAATAGTAAATATCATACTAACTAAAAAATAAAAGTTTTTTTTTTAATGAGATTATAATCAAAGACTATTTTGGGTGACAAAGTGTACATATCTAGTTGAGAACATTTGACTGGAGAAGAACCCCAGGCTGCACGAAATCGTTACGGTCGCTTGCTACTAGTGGCGTATGCATTTTAAGTAAATATACTATTTCGAAGGGCAGAAAGTAATACGAACTAAAGGCATCCAAATAGTAAATACATGTCGTAGGAACTATTTGGTAGTAGACATGTATAATAACATTCTTAATCATAAAAACAAATAAAACAAAGAACAATAAAAAGCAGTATGAAACTGGGAATCAACTACGCCAATGAGACACAACCTGAGTCAGCATCATAGACTCGGCTAACGGCATCAAACCAATTATACCATATCCACCGATATATTAGACTTTTTTGACATATTTAGTGACAAACACTAGAAAGTGAAAAGTACCAACACGGCTATGAACAAAATGTAATTTTGCATCACGTTAGGTTGATACTGGTATACTTCCAATATATTCATACGCGAAGTTGCCATACAATTATTGATAGTTTGTTATTGTTATTGAGTTTTAACTATTTTTCGAATTTCTAAAGTAGGAGTTCTCTATTCAAATGAACTCTACTGATTCTTCATACCGGTCCTATTTTTTAAAGACATACATTATATATTGTAATGAATGGTTTCTAACAACTCTTTACACCTTCCCTATCTCTTGGGTATTTCTAGCATGCCATTTTATATCGTCGATACTTCTGATCCGAGGTCTTTCCTAGGATCTTTTGTTTGTCCATCTGTTGTAATTAATTCTGGCTATATGATCGGCCTATCTCTATTTTAATTGACAGATGAGACAACTGTAGGGCCTACAGGGGCCACCAGAGGAACGATCAATTTTAAAAGTGGTTATGTGGTCGCTGTGTTGTAGTGGGAAAGCTTACTTCACCTGCGTTGTGGCACAAAGGACCAACGAATGGTCTAAGTGCTGCAACCATTTGGTCGCCCCCCACAAACCACCATCACGTTGCATTCCTTGCATTTAGTTGTCATGTATATTTGGATTTACACACGTATAGTGATCACGTGCCCATCATGCAATAACAACGTCGCACGTTTGTTATCGGCGTCTCGGGGCAACGTGGAGGGCTGCGTGGTTTCGAACTCTGTGAGTTCGAACGAGGATCGTGAATTCAAGGATTCAAAATCAACAATACAGCAGTCTACAGGGTGCCAATTAAGTTTGGTCGCCATGAAAAACGAATGGTAGTATAGTTAATTTTTATCGTTTTTCATAATCTTAAGACTGTTATAAACATCAAACATTCGTAGCCATAGTAAACTCGAACAGTTTAAAAAATTCCTTCGTTTGCGCTAATATAGCAGTCTTTTCTTAACAGATCACACTTCCTCAGGAATGGCAGCCAGGCGGCCTTTAACGAACGCTTTAGGTCTTCAACATTAGCATGACGTTTTTCGCAAGCCGCTGCCTCTAGAATAGCCCACATAGCGCAATCCATTGAATTCAAGTCTAGCGAAAATGAAGGCCAATATTCAGACGAAAAAAAAAGTTTGGAAAATTCCCTCGAATCCAAGCAATAGTGGCATTTGCTATATGGGTTGTTGCAGAGTCTTACTGGGAAGTCCATCGACAGTCTCTAAATTGTTGACGTGTTCGTGATTCTACCACGGCCTAAAATACGTTCCTATGATAGATTTCTGTGGTCATCCTAATTCCCTCGTCAATAAACATATCGGAGTCGGCTCTGACTATGAAGCGTTGTTCACATTACGGAAATCCACGCAAAAGTGGCAGTTCTCGTCCTTCTTGGACCCTATTACGACAGGCGATGAACTTCTGGAGTGCTCGATTATTCCCTAAGCTAGCAGGTTGGTAACCTAGACGTCGATTAGGCGCTTCTTATTGTTGTTGACCATGTAGAGCATCGTGCGGATGGGCTGGCCATGAGAGAGTCGTATCTAGGGCTCCGTGTGACCTTATCGGGTGGTTGGAACAGATCGGAGAATCTCCCGAGAAACTCCTGGAAGGCTGGAAAGGCGCTGTGGGAATCCTTTCGTCTAATTGTGGAGGCATCGCTAACTGTGGTGATGACGTGGTTGTAAAGTAGATCGTTTGCCGAGTCACTCTTACCAGTTAAAAGCACGATCGTGAAAAGGCATATACGGTATTTTCAGTTGAACCTGGTCCCCAAAATAGCATCATATCGGAGGTCCGGTACGACTATGTAAACTCCTCGGTAAACTAACTAAAAAGAGATACAAGATTCGGGACGCAAGGCCCCGGCCGTGCTCTCACTCCGCAATAGTAGAATATTGGACTATCTTCGCATATTGGGACTCTACCGCACCGTGCCTGAGCGAGCCTCCCGCCTCGTCGCTTCGTCCCTTGGCACGCATCGTCTGTCCTCTTCTAAACTTTAATTATTGCTGTAGTAATTCCATCGTTAATGGTAATTTTGATTTTATACATGAAATGCTTTAAATTAAGGTATTATATTGCAATGCCGTAAAAATTTAATTGATATTCCTATTAACAGGAAAAATATTGCTTGATAATAACATCCCGATTTTACTGCAAGTTATAAACAAATACAACTTAAAAAAATTCTGACATATATACAACAGTGTCCTGCATGGCCTGAAAAAAATTCAATTTTTTCTATCTCATGGATTAAGAGAAAATAATTAGTAAAGTGGCATATTCCAAAATGAAGGCAAAAAACCGGTACATTTTTTAATATAATCTTCAATACATAAATAATTGAAATACTGAAAATTATGAAATTAAAACACGTTACACAGAAATAAATAATGTTGATATTCCTTTTCGATTTACATTATTTGAGTGAATGGTTTTTGTTTTATGAATGTTCAAACACAGGGGCCAGAACTTTTGAAACGGATAGTAAGTCTATGACTTGGTCAACCCGTTCCAACTGCTCACCGCCCAGATGGTATCTATAAAAAGGGACAAATACCCTTTTCAAGAGGGTGATCGCATGGCACTTATCCAAATCTATCAAGGTCATCTTGCATGTGCCATTATTAATCACAGATAATATCTTGATATCATCGGCGTACATAAGAAATTGAGAGTGTTTAAAGCAATCGGCAACATCGTTAATAAATGTATTGAACAGTAACGGACCTAAATGGGAGCCTTGAGGAACACCGGACGTAATGAGATATTCAGATATTGTGCTACCAATTCGTACAGCTTTAATCCTATTAGTTAGGTAAGACTGGATCTAACTAAACAGGACACCGCCGATTGCCCATACGAGTCAATTTCATAATTCAAATTGCGTGGTCAACGGTGTCAAATGCCTGAGAGAAGTCAGTGTAAATTGAATCGACAATGTCGCCCTTCTACAGGGCATCAGTCACAAATTAACCAAATACCAATAAGTTGGTAGTTGTTGAGCACCCCGCTCTGAAACCATGTTGATTATCATGAAGTAACATTCCTAGAGAGCTAGTTAAATATTTACAGTTTAGCAATGTACGGCATATTGGAAAGTGGACGGTAGTTGGCGATAATATATTTTAAAAATCGGTGTTATCAGAACAGTCTTCCAGGTGGAAGGAAAATACCCCTATTTTAGAAACATATTAAACAGCAGCCAAATAGGTCTACTAAACTCAAATGCACATTCTCTTAAGATTATTGTAGGTAACCCGTCGGGCCCTGTGCAATTAGTTTTTTTGAGATCCAATAATCCATATAATACAGAGGAGGTTTTGATGACTGGCCCGTTATGTAAGTTAAGATGCGCATCACTGGCAATATTCAGAAGGACTTGGGGATTGTACACAGATCCAAAAAAATCTGCCAACAAGGCGACTATATTTTCACGCCTGGAAATTATTGTACTTTTAAACCAAAGAGGATTATATAAAGAGTGGCAATGTAATGGGCTGAACATGAAACCGAGTTTTCGATCTGATGATATATCTGTTTCAATCAGTCTTCTCCGTAGCTCAATCCATGATTGGTGATCTGATTCATTCACGTGCATAGAAAGAGAAAGAAAGGCGGTGCTTGTTGTAGTCGCTTCGAACGTAAACAGTTTTTCGCCTTCTGATAAGTGAAATTTGAAACTTGGCTGTTTGTTTTCGAAGACCAAGTCCAAATCAGTTCACCAATAACAGTCGGAGCGACAGACATGGAATATTACCACCTGTACAAAGCCTTCCTGCTCTGCACGAAATCAGGTGCCTACTTCTCGCTGAAGAGGGCGATCATGGGCGCTCAGTGAACCCTTCAACGCCTCGTAGAGCGCGTTGTCGGTGTTTACTCTATCACACCTTCATCTCTGAATACTGTGGTTTAGAATTCTGTGATCCCTTCAATGAGACAAGGAGCATGATCAAAGTCAACAATACACCAATCCTCAGCACACTACAGATGCCTCGGTGCTGTTCTCTTGGTCCAAGTGGGGACCTTGGCGCGGTCTTCTTGGTCCAGTTGGGGGACCTTGGTAGGGTCCTCTTGGTCCTGGTGAGGGCCCTAGTGCTGTCGTCTTGGTCCTGGTGTGGTCTTCTCGGTCCTGGGGTCCTGGGCTTGGTGGAGGTACTAGCGCGGTCCTCTTGGTCCAGGTGGGGGACTTTGATGGAGGTTCAAATGCGTTCCACTTGGTCCAGGTGGCGGACCTTGGTGGAGGTCTAGATGCGGTCCTCTTGATGATAATAAGGAACCTTGCTAGAGGCCCTGGTGCGGTTCTTGGTCCTGGTAGGACAGCTGACTTTTTAGGTTTATTAAAAATGGAGCCCTACACAAAAGAACAACATGTTTGTTGAGCAATATATTAAAAATAATTAAGGTTTGGCAGCTACAGTTCACAATTTTCGTGCGAAATATGGTCGGAATAGTGATTTAACTTCAACTGTAAAGAGTTTAATCTAAAAAAAAAATAAGGAGACTGGATCAGTAAGTAATCTCTAAGTAATACTCTGGCCATCCTTCAACGAGTCGTTCAACACAAAACAAGAAGCAGATCGTGAGTGTTGCGAGAGTCGCGGAACATCAATTCGGCACCGTGATCAAGAATTGGACGCTTCGAGAAGCTCTCACGCATCTCTTAATTGTCTTAAGAATTGAAGCCTACTGACCACGTACAGCGAACAGAGTTCGTTGAATGATTTATGAAACAACAATAAATGGATGCTGATTTTTTTTAAACAAAATCATGTTCATTGATGAGTTTCATTTGAGGAAGTAAATATTCCGCTGCTGTTTAGGTCAAATTTTCTTCCGTAGCCTCTTCACCGAACATCCACGAGCCGCCGCTGTTATTATTTATTTATTTATTTCGGACCCAGCAGACACAAGGTCCAATTATATACATAATGTGCGACTGTTAATATATTTTAATATTATTTCTAAATTAATTCCAGGTTGAATACGAAACCATAGCAGGTGTGACGGAACTTGGGCCGGCCTTCAACCAAACGTTCCTAACCGAAGTTTTCATCCTGCAAAAATTAATTGAAGAAGTAAGTACTAAACAAGTACGCAAAGTATTCCGACCTGAAATCATTATCCTCAATTTTAGATCGGCATGAAAGAGGGACAAGGTCTAAACAAAGTTTGTTATACTCCGGTAGCGAGTCCATTTGTCGAAGCGACCATCAATGATTGTGCCGTACAATCGCCGCTTGGGCTATTCCATAATGACATAGACGAATTTTTAAATAACGAAAACTACACGCAACAAATGCTTATGTGTGCACAGTAAGTAATAATTTCATTAAAGGTTAAAGTGGCGGAAAGTAGCCTGAATGCTGTACTGAACCAAATCCGAGTGGCTTTAACACCGATATGGAAATTGCCAGCATACAGCATTCAGGCAATAGATTCCGCCACTTTGGCGTTTCTACCTTTAACGGTGTTTGGAATACTTATATTCCAATAGTAATCTCCGTTTCCCCATCAGTAACTAACTACACTCATGAGACCTGAAAGGTCGAAACCGGTCTGTAGGTGTTCTGATGGGGGAACAATATTTAATGTTCATAATAATTTCCTGTTACTTTTCTTTAGAAAACAAAATTATCAAAATCTATTTTAGGGGACCTTATAGTCCAAGTTGCTTAGCTCCTTTTGGAGGTCCAGTTGAACCGGGTTTAATATATGGCGGCTCTGAAAATTCAAACTATTCAGATGCCATAGGAGTTACATTAACGTTCTTGGTCAATAACAAAATTGATCCTGAGGAGTTGGAGCCAATGCTTAAATGGGAAGAAAGGTAAATTATTCATCTATTGCTATATGCATTTAAATTGCACGTAATGCATATTTTTAGATTTATAGAATTTATGAAGAAATGGGAAAGTAGCAAGGACCGCAGTCCTCTTTTGGATGTCGCGTTCAGTGCGGAACGATCAGTCGAAGATGAAGTTGAACGTGTGTCGCATTCCGAAATGTCTACAGTCGTAATAAGCTACGCAGTCATGTTTGTGTACATTGCTATAAGTCTTGGAGAATTTAGATCTTTCAAAACTCTGATGGTAAGTTAATTATGTTTAATTTTTGGATAGTAGAGGCGTTTCTTTTCTACAGTCATTTGTGATTACTGTTTGTGTACATTGCTATTACTTGTGGAGAATTTAGATCTTACTAGTACTATGCAGCGGCGGCCCGTGGATGTTCGGCAGAAGAAAATTTGACCGAAACAGCAATGGAATATTTGCTTCCTCTATAAGAGTAAGTAGTGCAGCACAAGCGGCATCTTTGTCTATGCCTCCCCTACGGAAATCCACGAGCCGCCGCTGGTACTATGGTGTTAAGCTAGTTATGCTTGGCGTTTACTTGGTTGTGATTTCAAAATAATAAATAATGATGTATATAATGAATGATATATATGTATATATAAATGCTGGAGGGAAGTAACGGCCGTACTTGTTGGAAAATAGTAAAAAAGTCGAAGAAAAATCCTCGTATCAGGGAATCCGGCCAAAAAGGGTGGTTAATAAATCATCTATTTATCATAAAACCGAGCTTTCGCCAATGTTTATTAGCTTCTTCAGGGATAACGCTACAAAATAATTTACAAGAGAAAAAAAAATTATAAGTTAATGAATTGAGGTTATGCACGTGTTCGCGACGCACGTGTTGGCGAAAATTTACTTACATGGAAGATGTGAAAAACTAAACCGTTGAACATACGGGATTAATGAAATGGCTCGATGCAATAATAGTTAAACATATTAAAACTTGTTAAAAACGCTGATGTCACAAGATTAAAATTTACAAACTTTACAAACACACATCGCCGGACATGTTGGTTCGAGGCGATGACTAACAGTGATTGTGAACTAGGTTAGATTGTAATGGCCGAGGTACAAGCCAAACTGGAGGGAGAGCACTACACAATTAGTGCCAACCCTGGGAATTGATGCCGTCAAAATGGCGGTAAAATTTAAATTTGACATTTGTAAGTGTAAAAGAGTAAAAGTGTAAAAATGTATAAGAAAAAAAAAAGGGGGGGGGGTGGTGTTGTCTATGGCTATCAATTTAACCTTTACAAATGTAGATTATAACATTAACAATGACCGAATCATTTTAACGCTATAATAAAATGTAGGGGTTAGGATTAATAGATGAGTTAAAAATAATTGTTAGCGGTGGTAGTTAAGTGGTGGTGGTTAAATGGTGAGTACACCATTTATGGTGAAAAAATGTGGATTAATGTAACCCCCAGATTGTAAGTTGTAATATTAACAATGTACAGGTCATTGTAGTATTATAACACATTGCAGCGGGTGCAGGGTTGTTATTGAAAACGTATAAGTTACGTAATATTAAAGATATGTAAAAAGTAGTGTTTAAGAGTTTAAATTATTTAAGTGTAATACAGCAATTTCAATAAATTGCTGGGGGGTAAGAGAGAAAATGTGAGATGTATAATAATAATTAGGTGTGATTACTGATAACGAGAACAATTAACTTGATCCAAAGGAAAATCAAGCAGCAGAAACTAAGGAGTTGTGTGAATTATCAATCAAGGGATCGTTATTAGTTTTATGATAGTCTGAAAGACTGATAAGGTAGTTATAGATATTACTTAAGTGATCTGTGTCTGATTTGAAATTCATTGTTTTTCCACGGTTCTTCTGAATGTGATACATCTCAAGAAACAGTCTGCCCCTGTAGGATTTGTTTTTGTTGTTGAAGTCTGGGTTGTGGTTTGAAGAGTTGCAGTGAATAGAAAGAGCACATGACTTCTTGCCCAGCCTGTAATCGCTCCTGTGTTGTGTCAAACGTGACTTGAACCACTGTGAAGTTTGACCCACATAGGAGAGATCACAACCCGAGCAAGGTATATTGTAAATTACATTGGACAAGACATCAATCGAATTCTTGTCTTTTAGCCTAGTGAAAAAAATGACTGTTAAGGGTGCTAATGTTAGATTGAGCTATTCTGATGGCAAAAAAAAAAATTTGCCATCACTCCTTCAGGGAAAAAAACCCACACTTATTAGCTGATATAGCGGTTAACAATGGTTTTCCGCGTTCACTTGTGTCCAAATTGAGGTTTAACCGACAAGATCCTATTGTTACTCCACCAACAGTAGTCCCAGCTAATTCTGATGGCAAAAAAAAAAATTTGCCATCACTCCTTCAGGGAAAAAACCTACACTTATTAGCTGATATAGCGGTTAACAATGGTTTTCCGCGTTCACTTGTGTCCAAATTGAGGTTTAACCGACAAGATGCTATTGTTACTCCACCAACAGTAGTCCCAGCTGAACCTCCCCCACACCCCCCCGACCAAATAACATTCAGAAAGTTGCCCTACGCAGAGGGCCTCACCCCTAAACTTATTAACGTTCTGGGCCACGACAAAGTCAGAATAGCTCAATCTAACATTAGCACCCTTAACAGTCATTTTTTCACTAGGCTAAAAGACAAGAATTCGATTGATGTCTTGTCCAATGTAATTTACAATATACCTTGCTCGGGTTGTGATCTCTCCTATGTGGGTCAAACTTCACAGTGGCTCAAGTCACGTTTGACACAACACAGGAGCGATTACAGGCTGGGCAAGAAGTCATGTGCTCTTTCTATTCACTGCAACTCTTCAAACCACAACCCAGACTTCAACAACGTAAAAGTTCTCGACACTTGTAAATCATACAGGGGCAGACTGTTTCTTGAGATGTATCACATTCAGAAGAACCGTGGAAAAATAATGAATTTCAAATCAGACACAGATCACTTAAGTAATATCTATTCCTACCTTATCAGTCTTTCAGACCATCATAAAACTAATAACGATCCCTTGATTGATAATTCACACAACTCCTTAGTTTCTGCTTCTTGATTTTCGTTTGGATCTAGTTAATTGTTCTCGTTATCAGTAATCACACCTAATTATTATTATACATCTCACATTTTCTCTCTTACCCCCCAGCAATTTATTGAAATTGCTGTATTACACTTAAATAATTTAAACTCTTAAACACTACTTTTTACATATCTTTAATATTACGTAACTTATACGTTTTCAATAACAACCCTGCACCCGCTGCAATGTGTTATAATACTACAATGACCTGTACATTGTTAATATTACAACTTACAATCTGGGGGTTACATTAATCCACATTTTTTCACCATAAATGGTGTACTCACCATTTAACCACCACCACTTAACTACCACCGCTAACAATTATTTTTAACTCATCTATTAATCCTAACCCTTACATTTTATTATAGCGTTAAAATGATTCGGTCATTGTTAATGTTATAATCTACATTTGTAAAGGTTAAATTGATAGCCATAGACAACACCACCCCCCCTTTTTTTTTTCTTATACATTTTTACACTTTTACTCTTTTACACTTAAAAATGTCAAATTCAAATTTTACCGCCATTTTGACGGCATCAATTCCCAGGGTTGGCACTAATTGTGTAGTGCTCTCCCTCCAGTTTGGCTTGTACCTCGGCCATTACAATCTAACCTAGTTCACAATCACTGTTAGTCATCGCCTCGAACCAACATGTCCGGCGATGTGTGTTTGTAAAGTTTGTAAATTTTAATCTTGTGACATCAGCGTTTTTAACAAGTTTTAATATGTTTAACTATTATTGCATCGAGCCATTTCATTAATCCCGTATGTTCAACGGTTTAGTTTTTCACATCTTCCATGTAAGTAAATTTTCGCCAACAAGTGCGTCGCGAACACGTGCATAACCTCAATTCATTAACTTATAAATTTTTTTTCTCTTGTAAATTATTTTGTAGCGTTATCCCTGAAGAAGCTAATAAACATTGGCGAAAGCTCGGTTTTATGATAAATAGATGATTTATTAACCACCCTTTTTGGTCGGATTCCCTGATACGAGGATTTTTCTTCGACTTTTTTACTATATTTATATATATATATATATATATATATATAATGAATAAAACTTTATAGTAATGAAAGACTTCCCAGCTCATTATGTAATATACGAGGTGTGGAAATTAAGTAATAAGACTGGCAGCGTAGCGTTCGATACGGCAACACTGGAAGCACATGCGATAGGCGTTTAGTACGAGTTTGAACTTGATAAGTCATTAGGTTGTGCGTAGTCATTGTTCTCGTGAAACCGTATTTTGTAGTGCGTTCTAAAAATTTCGAGCAACGGTGTGCTATCAGACATGGGTACAGTGCAATAGACACTGTGGAGGTTGCGTTGCGTAGTTCGTTGGATCCAAGAGAATTCGATGTGGTCGTAACAGTTTATTTACAGAATACGAATATATACAGATACAGATAATTAAGGTTAGCGCGGTGTCGGTATCGCGACGGGTTGGTTGTCTTTCTTCTTGCCTTTCAGGAGGTCATTCATCGGGGTTGTACGCTAGGAGCGTTGGGAATGAACCTTCTATAGTAGTTGATCATTCCGAGCATTTGTCTTAGTCTCTTCGCTGTTTCGGGTAGCTGCAGGTTCTGGATGGTCACTACCTTGTCGGTGAGCGGCGTGGTTCCTTCTCCGGATATCATGTATCCTAGAAAAGCTATCCTGGATGCTCCGAATTCACACTTGGCTGGGTTGATTACTATTCCGTTGTTTCGTAGTCGTTGGAACAGTTGTCGTAAGTGCTTCTCGTGTTCGTCCTCTGATTTGGAGGCCACCAGAACGTCGTCGATTTACACGTAGCAAAATTCCAGGTCTCGCAGGATTCCGTCCATGAACCGTTGGATTGTCTGCGCTGCGTTGCGTAGACCAAACGTCATAAATGGGAATTCGAATAGTCCGAATGGCGTAGTGATTGCTGTTTTTGGAATGTCGTCCTCTGCTACGGGTATTTGATAGTCTAACCAAATCGATTGTAGAGAAATGTGTGCTGCCATGTAGTTGTTGGGCACAATCCTCGATATGTGGAACTGGGTATTTATCCGGGATCGTTCTTGCGTTCAGTGCTCGGTAATCGCCGCACGGTCTCCATTCTGCGTTTTTTTTCGACACTAGGTGAAGTGGCGAGGACCATGGGCTTTTCGATGGTATCGCTATCCCCATTTCACACATTGTCTTGAATTCGCTTTTCGCCATTCGTAGCTTGTCGGGTGCGAGTCGGCGTGGTCTGCTGAATACTGTTTCGCCTGGCGTTGTTTGGATGTGGCGCACTGTTCCATGTCGTGTGGTTGCTGGTGACCAGGCTGGTTTGCAGATCTCAGGAAATTCGCTCTGGATTTGGTGGTATTTTTTACTGTTGTTGGTCGTGCTCACCGTTGCCTCGTCGCTTGTCGTCCGTTGGCCGGGTGTGGTGATGCTAGTTTTGGCGTCCCTGAGTTTTCGGTGTCGGATGTCAGGTAGAACTTCGTAGTGGGCTAGGAAATCGGCCCCTATTATCGCCTTTTGTACATCCGCAATCACAAACCGCCATGGGAAATTCCTCCTTAAATTTAGATCCAAGTTCAAGTTTACTGTGCCGTACGCGTTTATCACAGTTCCATTCGCAGCCTAAAGTTTGTACGCGGCAGCATGGCCGGTTGGCTTTACGAGTTTCCGTGGGAAAACGCAGACGTCTGCTCCTGTGTCGATCAAGAATTGGACTCGCGTTTGTCGATCGGTGACGTATATACGGCGGGAGGTGTTAGGCGTGTGGTCAATCGCCGCTACTGACTGCCTTGGTCGTTTCCCTGCTTCCAATCTTTGCACGTGGGTCGGCAGTTTCGCGCTTCGTTGCCAAACTTGTAGTGGAACCAGCACGTCTCATATTCGCGGGTCTTCGCACGGGTTCTGCCTTGGCTCTGGCTCCTGCTTTGTGACTGGTCCCGTCTTTGTGGTCGTCTGAAGTTCTGCTTCTCTTGTTGCTGTTGAAGCTGCGTCTTCAGTTGTCCGATCTCCGCTACGAGGTTCTTTTAACCCATTCCTGGCCTAGGGTCAATCATGGATATCATTAGGCGGTGTATTGTGTCCACCGAGGTCGAAGCTCTCCGGACGAACTGTAGATGGGAGAGAAGAGAAGGACTTCGGGCAAAAACCTCTTTAGCCATCTCTTACGGCAAGCGAGCACACTGGGAGACTATTTTATATGTGTCGCGGATCGTTATCGGTGTGGCTGACGAGGAGGGCGTGGCTTTAAGGCTCTTGCTTTCCGAGGATCTTTGGAATTCCTACAAAAAGTCCATGATCTTATTGCGGAGAACATCTTCCTCTTTGATAGCTACTAGCTCATGTTCGAAACTCGTCTTGGAAAATGCCTCTTCTGTACTGCTTAAAATTCTTCAAAATACTCTCCTCCAGCATCAATACACTTGCCGAGACGTGTCTGCCATGCCTGGAAGGCACCCTGAAACTATTCGATGGGAATGTCTTTTCGGAACGTTGTAACATTGCTTTTGGATGTTTTCCATAGACTCCCAATGCTTTTCTTTCAGCTCTCTCTTCAGTTGGGAAAACAAAAGAAAGTCGCACGGAGCCAAGTCGGTACTGTAAGGGGGCTGATTGCTCCAGTCCAAAAAATTGGTAACGATGAAGGCCGTGTGGCAGGGGGCATTGTCATGGTGGGGCCTGACCATGGCTTTGATGTCGGCCCTAACGCGCGCGACCCGGCGTTTCAATATCTTGAGCACTGCAGGTAAAAGGCTGAGTTGACAGTTGGGGGGGGTCTGTGGAAAACATCAAAAAGCATGATACAACCTTCCCAAAAGACATTCCCATCGAGACATTTCAGGGTGCCTTCCAGCCATGGCAGACACATCTCTGCAAGTGTATTGATGCTGAGGGAGAGTATTTTGAAGAATTTTAAGCATTTATAGCGGTATGATCAATAAATATATTTTTCCCAGAAAATGCGCATTACTTTTATCATGGACCCTGTATATTCGACCAACAAGAATTTTTCTGCATCACAAAATATTGTAGTTTTTCTCATAAAGATTCTGTCTTTGCCATTTTTGGTGATGGAAATCCCACTGCTTAGATTTTCGCTTGCTTGGTGATCCCCAGTGATATACCCACATCTTATCACGAGTTATAATTTGGAAGGTGAAGTTTTCTTTAATGCAATGTAATCAGTTCATTCTTTGAAAACATGACCGCTTGGAGTAATAAATGATCAAATTACAAATATAGCATTTCGCCGGTTATTCGATCTGATCTAATAAACGAGATCTAGATGCACGTGGCATCAAGCGCCCTCTTTAATAAATTATATTACAAGTAGTAATACAATTTATTGCACCTCCGTACACGTGTTACAAATGGCCATCGACCGAAGTCTTTCAGCCTTTTAAAACTATTTAATCTTAAAATATTTTACATATTACTATACTGAAGGAAAAAAAATGAAACACTTGAAATTCGTGATTTTCGACCATTTTCAAAACGCCATAACTCGGCGTATTTATAATCGATTTTGATAAATCTTTAAGGGCGAAAAACTTTGAAGTGTCTTCTTTAAAGTCATGCACGCTAAATTAAATTTTTTCTGGAAACCATGTCCAACTTTGACGATGTATACGGAGTTGGAAAAATTTTGTCGACTCAATCCACCGTAAAGACATTAAAATTTGATCAATTCTCTTTGCAGGACTCAAAGAACAAAGTTCCTACGACGATTTGGCATCAAGTTATGGGTGTTTAAAAAAAGTGCATTTTGAGGTATTCCGCACATAACTCAGTGACTTTTCAACCAAATTTGATGATTCTTTCAGGAAAAAATCCCATTTTGGCTTTAATTTAAGGGAGTGAACTCAGATTAGAATGATCTCTTTTCGAACCGAACACGTTTTTGGGCATAAAAACGCTCAATGTTGGAAAGTTGTACCGAGCTGGAAAAAATGTGTCAACTCGATCCAATAAAAGGGCATTGAAATGTGTTCAATTACCTGCGCAGGATTCAAATAACGAAGTTCCTACGATGATTTGGCACAAAGTTATTGGTGTTTGAAAAAAAGCGAATTTTGTGGTTTTTTGACTCATAAGTCCGAGGTTTTTCGACGAAATTGTTATCGTTTTCACAAATGAAATTTTCTTTGCATGTTCTTTGAGGTGTGCACGAAAATTAATTGTTTACGCGAAATCATGAATATTGCATTTTGTACCTTAGAACTCCATTAACAATTTTTTTTTTATTTTAGGTCAAAAAAGGCTTACTTTAACGATCTCTGTAGGGTCGGAAAAAATATAAGTTAGGCACTCACTACCATTTGCCCATTTTTCTATTCGTCCAATAAAAACAAATAAATTGCACTGACGGAAAAAAATTAAACACTTGAGATTTGTAAAAATTTAGGTAATTTTCAAAGGGCCATAACTCAGCTTCTATTCAACCGATTTCGACGATCTTTTAAGAAATAAAAAGCAAAATGTGTCCTCTTTGAGAGAGTTTATCTCTCACTCAAAGAGATGGCTCTACGCCCCTCCAAACAAAAAAATAAAAAGACCACAAAATGCACTTTTTTTAAACACCCATAACTTTGTGCCAAATTGCCGTAGGAACTTCGTTTTTGAGTCCTGCATAGGTAATTGAACACATTTCAATGCTCTTTTGGTGGATCGAGTCGACACTTTTTTGTCCAACTCGGTACACGTTGCCAAAAAACGTGTTTTTTGTCCGGGGGTTTAAGGGTTCGAAAAGGGATCATCCCAATCTGAGTTTACCCCCTTAAAGTACGGCCAAAAAGAGATTTCTTTCCGAAAGAATTATCAAATTTGTCGTCAAAAAGTCGCTGAGTTATGTGCGAAAAACCTCAAGATGCAATTTTTTTCAAACAGCCATAACTTGGTGCCAAATCGTGGTAGGAACTTCGTTCTTCGAGTCCTGCAAAGGGAATTGATCAGATTTAAATGCATTTATGGTGGATCGAGTCGACAAAATTTGTCCAACTCCATAGACATCGTCAAATGGTTTTCTAAAAAAACATTTTTTTTCACAGGGGTGCTAGAGAGGGGCGGAAGGGGCTACGCTTAAGTTCGTATACATGACTTTAAAGAAGACACTTCAAAGTTTTTCACCCTTAAAGATATATCGAAATCGATTGAAAATACGCCGAGTTATGGCGGTTTGAAAATGGTCAAAATTTCACGAATTTCAAGTGTTTCATTTTTTTTTCCTCCAGTGTATATTATTAGTATTTACATTTAGAAATCAGTCTCTACTCCCTCGTGTACTCTTTCAACTGTTCGAAAATCGTTTTTCTTCTGGATATTTATATGCTTGGTGGACATGGCGGTCTCTCTGCAGAATTAGTTTATTTAGTATCTCATAATTGCAATTTATTTTGTTAACTGCTGCGATCTCGACTCGTATTTTTTTTCGTTGTTAGAATGTCTAATACATAAACATATAATAATAAGCATGACGATTCTGCTATTGATAATTTGTTCTTAACTATGGGAAGAGATGAAGAGAACAGGATATGACCATGGTCCAGCATTGGTGTACAAATCATTTTGTATGTGGTGGTAGCTGTTTTGGTGCTAATGCCCTTTTCGTTATATGTTAAGCACCTAAAACATTTTGTCCTGGTCTGGGATTTCTTTTTAATACCCGTACAATGGTGTCTGAAGGACAATTTATTATCAAACGTAATTCCCAGATATTTAATTGTTTTTGATGGTTTGAGTGAACAGTTGTTAATAATTATAGATGGAGAGCTATTATTGTTAATACGGTGGCAGGGAATAAATAATTTTGATTTTTCGGGGTTTAGTTTGAGACGCTACTTACAATACCAGTCGCTTACTCTATTGGCAAATGTTTGTAGTTTATCGGTTGCGTTGCATATGTTTGTACCATGAGTAATTAGGGAGTTGTCATCTGCAAACTGCAGCATATAGGCTTCGTTGTCAAGAAAAAGAGGATCCTTATGATTATTATCATGGCAAAATGGGTTGAAGAATAAGGGGGACAGCGGCGATCCTTGCGGAGGGCCTTCGGAAGGGAATATAGTTTTAGACAGTGTGTTATTAATTTTAATTTTACGGGTACGCAGGAATTGCTATATTAGTAGTATTAAATGTGTCAATATTGAGATCGAATAATTTGTACAATTATCCTTTGTGTCACATCGTATCAAATGCCTGTCAATAATATATTACAATAATTGTTATTTTTATTTTTTTCAGTTAGACTCAAAAATAATATTAGGTATTGGCGGAATCGTTATAGTACTATGCTCAGTAGCATGTTCTCTCGGAATCTCAGGGTACTTCAAAATATCCGCAACCCTTTTAACCATTGAAGTAATTCCCTTTCTGGTACTCGCTGTTGGAGTGGACAATATTTTCATTATTGTAGAAACTCATCAAATTGTGTCAAGGTTAGTACTGTGACATCTTTTATACAAAAATTAACGATTATACTTGTGTAGTTTAGTTGAATTTAGACCAATGATTACTGTTACTGTTGAGTTATATGCATCATGATTTAAGTTGCTTATGTTATTTTAGAATTGCAGTTAATTTATCATTGCAGGAACAAAATACTCACAGTGCCGGAACAGATAGGAGAAACCATGTCTAAAGTTGGACCCAGCATGCTACTCACGAGTCTTGCAGAAATTGGTTGTTTTTCTATAGGAATAATATCAGACATGCCGGCAGTACACACATTTGCAATCTTTGCCACACTTGCGTTATCAATTGATTTTCTTCTACAAATTACAGCGTTTGTTGCACTTTTGACCATCGACCAATATCGATATGAGGTAATACAAATATAAATATTACCATTTAAATCCCGCAGAGACATTTATAAATACAATAATAAAACAGAAAATATTGTTTTGTAAACTTACTTAAAATAATTTCAGGAAAATCGTTTGGATTTGTTCTTTTGCTGCAAAATGAAATCTGTTGATGAGATAAAAGAAAGAGATGGATTAATAAAGAGTTTCTGTAAGAAATACTATGCACCATTTTTAATGAAGTGAGTATATACAGTCATTTTTTCAAACATTAACCATAAATTTTAACATCACTGTTAAAAAATTCATCATGAATTTTCCAATTCGGTTGATTACCACTTAGTAATGATTGCAATCATCCTCTTCGTTATGGCTGTTACTAATCTTTAATTAATCGTAATTAAATATATGTTTGTGGCTGAAGCACAAAAATATAATTTACTTTCATCTCAGTGTTATCTTTAATTTTAAAAATGATTATAATTTTGTTTGGCTTTTAGTACTAATATCACGGTCATTTTTTCATATTAACCATTCATTTTTTCTTTTATCACTGTTAAGATGAATTTAATTCATTGTGAATTTTCCAATTCAGTTTAATTATAGATCACCGCGTAGGAATGATTGCAATCATCCTCTTCGTTGCAACTTTTAGTAATCCATAATTAAACAAATATGTTCGTGGTTGAAGCACAAAAATTGAATTTACTTTCATCTTATGTTATCAATAACGTTGATTGTAGAAATGATCATAATTTTGTTTGGCTTTCAGTACTAATATCAGATACATTGTTATGTTTCTATTCACTGCACTCTTGAGTGTAAGTATTGCCGTATTACCAACGATACCACTTGGATTAGATCAGGAATTGTCCATGCCAGCTGACAGTCACGTACTGAAATATTTTGAGGTAAGTGAATTTGCCTTAATGTTCCACGATAATTCCACGCACGGCAATTCGACGTACGATAATTACACGCACGACAATTAGACGCATGACAGACGCACGACCACTAGACGTACGAAAATTTGTCGCCCGACAATTATATGCACGACAATTGGACTCACGACAATTCGATGCACGACAATTCGACGCACGGCAATTCGACGTACGAAAATTAGACGCACGACAATTAGTCGCTCGACAATTAGACGCACGAAAGGCTTCCATCATTTTAATCATTGATTCTTATTTGAATCGAGCAAATTTTATTTATTTATCTGAATTGTACCTAAATTTGGATTATTTCCATTTATTTTAATTTGGTTTTTCGTCTAGAACTATAATTTCCATGTCGACTTATCTTCAAAAAATTCATTGCAACTCGGTACAAAAGTCAATTTTTATCATTTATGTAAATTATTAAATAGAGAAATACAGGTTAATGATAATACGTAAAGAATACGTATTTTATTACGCAAATAAGTATTTTACATTGTACTGTAAGCAAAAAATTATAATTTATGACGCTGTTGCAGTTAAAAAAAAATATTATTAACATATCATAAAGAGATTTAACCGCCAACAGTTTATAAATGTTGGGAAGAAATTAGATATGACAATTTTTATTTGTGTGTAGCTCTGATGATTTATTTGTTTTAAATATTATTAACAAAAGCAACTATTCTGCCCAATAAAAAAAAAACATGTTGAGTCACAAAAAAAGTTTTTTTCTGGAAAAAATGTCCAACTTTGACGGTGTCTACGGAGTTGTAAAAATTTTGTCGACTCGATCCACCATAAAGGCATTAAAATTTGATCAATTCCTTATGCAGGACTCAAAGAACGAAGTTCCTACGACGATTTGGCACCAAGTTATGGGTGTTTGAAAAACGTGCATTTTGAGGTTTTTCGCACATAACTCAGTGACTTTTCAACAAAATTTGATGATTCTTTCGGGAAAAAATCCCATTTTGGCTCTACTTTAAGGGAGTAAACTCAGATTGGAATGATCCCTTTTCGAATCCTTCAACACCCGAACAAAAAAAACACGTTTTTGGGCAAAAAAACGTCCAACTTTGGCAACGTGTACTGAGTTGGAAAAAATGTGTCAACTGGATCCATCAAAAGGGCATTGAAATGAGTTTAATTAACTGCGCAAGACTCAAATAACGAAGTTCCTACGACGATTTGGAACAAAGTAATGGGTGTTTGAAAAAAAGCGAATTTTGTGGTTTATTGACTCATAAGTCCGAAGTTTTTCGACGAAATTGTTTTCGTTTTCACGAATGAAATTTTCTTTTCATGTTCTTTGAGGTATGCACGAAAATTCATTGTTTGCGCGAAAGCATTTTGAACGTTAGAATCAATTAACAAAAAACTTTATTTTAGGTCAAAAAAGGCTCACTTTAACGATCTCCGTAGGGTCTTGAAAAATGTGGGCCTAACTCACCACCATTCGACTATTTTTCCATTCGTCCAATAAAAACCAACAAATTACACTGACGGAAAAAATGAAACACTTTTGTAAAAATTTAGGTAATTTTCAAATGGCCATAACTCGTCTTCTATCCAACCGATTTCGACGATATTTTGAGAAATCAAAAGCAAAATGTGTCCTCTTTGAGAGAGTTTATCCCCCACTCAAGGAGAGGGTTCTACCTCCCTTCAAACGAAAAAATAAAAAACCACAAAATGCACTTTTTTTTCAAACACCCATAACTTGGTAACAAATCGTCGTAGGAACTTCGTTCTTCGAGTCCTGCATAGGGAATTGATCAAATTTTAATGCCTTTGTGGTGGATCGAGTCGACAAAAATTTTCCCACTCCATAGACATCGTCAAAGTTGGACATGGTTTTCTAAAAAAAAACTTTTTTTTTTCACAGGGGTGCTAGAGGGGGCGGAAGGAGTTACGCAAAGTTCGCATGCATAACTTTAAAGAAGACACTTCAAAGTTTTTCGCCCTCAAAGATTCATTACAATCGATTGAAAATACGCCGAGTTATGGCGGTTTGAAAATGGTCGAAATTTCACGAATTTCAAGTGTTTCATTTTTTTTCCTCTAGTGTATAATATAATAATAATATAATAACTTTATTGATGTTAGAACTTTTAGAAGTTTTGTCAAACAAATGCAGATAATATTCAAATGGAAAAAGTACATATTAAGATAATTATCATAAATAAAAAAAAAATGGTTACTTTCTCCGACTTTATATTTACGTTTTCATGGGTTTATTTTCAATTGAAATCATATTTTAAATGTACATCGAGCGTTGCGTAAAGTCGGATGAAACTGATGTTTAAAACGTCAAAATCATGAAATATGGAAAAATTATACTTCAAATTCAAAAACTCGGTTTAGTCAAAAACTAACGAGATTTCGAAAAAAACTTATTCTTTAGAAGTTGTTCATTTTGGCATTCTCTACAATTATTATTCACATAAATTTGCTGTAACTATTATCGTTTCATAATTATAAACCAAAAATTTAAAAAAATATATAATTTTTTTCCTCGAATAGCAATGATTTTATGAAAAATATTTTCAAGCAAAAGATGTTCATTTCTTTGTTGTCTTCGATGTTTGTTTAAATGTTTTTGTGATATTTTTCATATTTAAGAAAATATTGGCAAAAAACCAAAAACAGTTAAGGTAAACACCCACTTCCGGTGTACGAAATTTTACCAAAAGCTTTTTAATTCTTCGCATTATCAAATAAGACGCATGTTCAAAGTTTCATATCAATTGCTCTATTAGTTTTTGAGATACAGCGCGCACAGACAGACACACACAGACACAATTTTGTTTTCAGAAATTGTTGAAATGGCATCTAGGGACACCAAACGGAAATTTCCGTAAAAAAAAATTTGAAAAAAAAATCACGATCACAATACTTTCTCGTACTTCGTAACGGAGAAAGTAATAAAATAAATAAAATTGCGGACAAACAAGTGTACATATTAAAATATTGTAAATATAAAATTTAGAAAATGTTAATTGCAAAAACAAAAAAAAATAATAAAATAAAAAGTTTAAATAAAATAAAAACTGCAGACAAACAGGTACTCATATTAAAATAATTGCAAATATAAAATTTGATAATAATCATAATAATAATAAAATAAAATAAAAAAAGATAAATTTAGTATTACCGAATTGAAAACTAAATTAAAATCAAATCACGCAATTAGTTTTAGGAGGTGAAAAGCTACTCAAAAATGAAATAAATCCAGGTCCGTATTTAAAAAAATAAAGTTGATGTGGGTATCTAAATAACAAAACATCATATTTGAAAAATAAAATTATTTTTCGGAAGAGCTTACAAAACTGTCTCTTGGCTCTTGGTTTTTCAAAATAATAAAGTCGTAAAAAATAAAAATAAAAATTGACATTTTCGGTTTTTATCGAAAATCTCCAGAAATAGTAGGAATATTAGAAATTTCTTTTTAACAAATTATTCAGCATTGCAATGCGCAACTTTGCCTTAATTTAACCAACTCTCTATCTCTTAAAGTTACCGATATAGCAATGCTAATGCAACGAATTTGTAACACCCTGTATAAACAAATTGTAATATTTATCAATCCAATACGAATTGAAAAAAAAATATCAGAGGTTAATATTAGAAAATTATAATCCACTAAAAACGTTTCGTTCCTTTGAAATTTGGTTTTTAGAAATACATGAGTTATGAACATTTTTTAAACTGCTGTCAAAAAAACATTGGAAATAAATACAAGACGTTTCAAACGTTCAGAAAATTATTTCAACATTACTCGAAATTTTAGTCGTTATAAATTTCTGAAAAATCAGCAACGTCAGATGATACTATTAAAACCAATTGAAATATTATTTTAAAATATGTTTGCGCTTAAAGAGGGCACAGAGTTTAAATTCAGCTGTAAGTTGAAGAAATTTTCGTTTTCCAAATTTAACGAAAAAACCGCGGAGCTTTCAAAAACACGGTATTTTATTAAATTCAGATTTTTTTGGAAACATGAATTTTTCAATATTTGTGGTTAAGCGCTTGGGAGGTCCGATGTCACTCGGGGAATAGTCCGTCATATATTACTTGTAACAACAAACCTTATAATAAGCAAAATGAAAAATTCCATAAATAAATGAAACATGTTTTTTTTAGAAATACAACGATTTTCAAGCGTGTTATAAATTATTGACTTTTCTACTTGAGCGACGTTGAAAATAAAAATCAAAAATTAATATGTGTCCAAGGAAAAAATTACAAAAATTAAATATTTTAAAACACGTATAAAGTTATTATTTTAGAATGTGTTTTAGAATATTTTATTTTAATATACACACATTTTAAAGTGAGCTGTGAATTATTCAATTTTAGCGAAAAATATGTTAACGCGGAGACAAGAAATTTGGAAAAAGTCCATGGCCGCCGTTATTATGACACGTTGGATTTTAAATTTAAAAATGCTGCTGTTTTCAAGAAAGTTATGATTTTTTTTCATTTTTTACGAGTTGTAGAGAGTAAACAAATTAACAAAGTAATAAATGGGACGCGTAGGTAAAATTACATAAAAATCGCATAAAATGTACAATATGTTATTCTTTCAAAATTAAATTAAATGAAAGGTCTAAATTTTTGGTTTTTTAAACTTCTTATTACCAAACCGGTACCTGCCAATTTCGATGATTAGCAATCAGTCAAAGATTTTTGAAAGCAATTCTGCAGATTATATATACCGGGTGGTACAAAGCATTGCTATCTCGGTAACTATAAGAGATAGAGAGTTGGTTAGATTAAGGCAACCCTGGTAGCACAATATGTGTCAGAATTATTTTCGAAATATTGATTTTAGATTTTTATGTTTCGGAAATATTAAAAGGTCAAAGTAAATATTCATTTAATATGTCTATGGAAATATTGAAATGAAATTATTTTATAAACATGTTGTATATATTTCAATCCATATATTTAGTAAGTAGCATTTGTTAAATATATCCAAAGAAATATATGGATGATAGAAAAAGGCAACACTGTACTGTCTCTATCAATTCTGCCACCGTTTGAACTGTTTGACACGTAGACGACTGTGCTAGTGGCTATTTCGTTATATATTCCTGTCTATTCTCTCAACCAGTTTATAATTTATTTGCAAACTCCAAAGTGTGATATTTGACCATCTTAAATTCGTTTACGTTCTCTCGCGTTCTCCGAATATTTTCTCACTCTGCGCAAACTTCACCTCCACACATCTCGAGTGCTCGGTAATACTGTACATGCATTTGGGATTCGCACCACAACCACATATATCATGATATTTCCCCAACATTATTTTACAAATATTGCAAAAATATATACATAGTAATATTTCCTTAATATTTTACAGAAATATTGCTAAAACATATAAAAATCTGACATAATCAATATCACAGAAATATGTGTTTTTCAATATTTAAGAAATATTTTGTGCTACTAGGGAAAGTTGCACATTTTAATGCTAAATAATTTGTTGAAAGAAATTAAAAATATTCCGACTGTTTCAGAGATATTTGATAAAAACCGAAAAAGTCAATTTTGGTTTATATTTTTTATTATTGGTTATTTTGAAAAACCAAATACAACGTTTCACTATTTAGATATCTACATCAACTTTCTTTTTTAATACGGACCTGGATTTTTTATTTCATTTTTGAGAAGCTTTTTACTTCCAAAAACTAATGTGTTACACTTGTCATAAAATTATTTGCTATTGGAGTTATTTGATGTTTTTCTTTTAAATTAAATAATAGATGTTGACTTTGAAACGTGTTTGAAAGTATGCCTTAACTTTGACAACAGATAAGTGTTTTTTAGCTTTGACATTACTTAAATTAAATTATATTCAGTGCCCTTTTAAAAATGTGCGTTTTTAACGAAGTAAAACGCGAAATGCTTCATGTGTACAACTTATGTAAGTATATCGTGTGAGCCACAAAATTTTGTTTCAGAGTTGGCTGTGAGATAAATGAGGTATGTCGCATATTATTACGTCATGAACTAGATTAGTTCAGTATTCAAGTTAACGGCAATCTTTTGGAACATTTAGAAAATTAGACTTTGTTAGAAATTTATTACAAAAAGTCTCTGTCAGTTTTTTAAATTCCATTTTATAAATAAAGTTAAATTGTTACGGAAATGTCCTTTTTTTACTAAAATCACGAATCCGCACCAAATTTAAAAAAGCAGCATTTTTATCTCCAAGCAATTAAAAAGCAATGAAACCTATTATATGGGTATTAGTTCTTATTGAGACCTGATTTCCAAAATTTGTCATAAAAGATATCAGAGAGGGATTTAATTATTTTTTTTGATGGTATCTAAAAACCGAAACGTCGTCTCAGAAAACTAATATTATTTTTTGAAGAACCTTGAATATTTGTTATTGTCAAGGCACACTGGTTATGTTTCAAAGTCAAAGCCTACAATTAAAAAAAAAAACTTCAAATAACTCTTAACACAATTTTGACAATTGTGACATATCATTAGTTTTGGGAGGTAAAAAGCTACTCACATATTAAATAAAAAATCCAGGTCAGTATTTAAAAAAATAAAGTTGATATTGGTATCTAAATAACGAAACGTCGTATTTGAAAAATAAAATAATTTTCTGGTAGAGTTTACAAAAGTATCGAAAAAACATGCTCTTGGTTTTTCAAAACAACCAATAATAGAGTCGTAAAAAAAATGTAAAAAAACAAAATTGACATTTTCGGTTTTTAACGAATATCTGTGGAAATAGTCGGAATATTTTTAATTTCTTTTAAACTAATTGTTCAGCATTAAAATACGCAACTTTGTCTTAATTTAACCCAACTCTCTATATCTTATAGTTGCCAAGATAGCAATGCTAATGCATCGAATTTGTAACACTCTGGATTGCCGGGTGTCATTTGGAATTCTGAAAGAGCGGCATGGATTTGTAACAAAGCGCAATAAGATGCTTAATTTAATGAATGCTACACATTTTATATCTTGGGCTCTTGATAATCAATCGCAGGCCGATGTTTTATATTCTAAAATCTCAAAAGCTTTTGACAGACTGCCTCATATTGACATGTGTAACCTAGAACTGGAATGACACGAATAAATTATTATTATTATCATATACACTGTGGATAAAAATGTCCGGATACCGAAGTTAATGTTATCATATGAAAACCTTTTTTTTGTTTTTTTCCAGACATAAAACATGATCTAATAAAATTTTGTACCAATTTTTTGGGACTAAATTTGGACTGCAAACTACACTCCTAGACAAACAATTCCGGACTCCTAAGTTATTGTTATCATAAAAAAATTTTTTTTTTTTGGATTTTTCTACAAGACATAAAACATTATCTATGTAGTTTCGAGTTCAAATTAAGGGCCAGTATTATAAAGGTCATTTAAATTTAATTACATGTGTTTTGCATATAAACAAACTTCATGTGAATTTTGATCTTCGAATAAATTTAACTGACGTTTATAATATCGCCCCTTAGTCATATAAAATTTTAGTAGATATTGTTTTATGCCTTGCGGAAAAAAACAAAAAAAAAGTTTTCTTATAACATTAACTTTGGTGTCCGGATATTTTTGTCCACGAGTGTATTATCAAATACGATAAGGAAATTAGAAATTTATGACAATATTGTGAACATCCTCATACCTAGTAAATCATAGCCATGATCGTGGTGCCGCAAGGATCTAATTTGGACCTAATTTTGTTTTTAGTGTGCTTAATTCGAAATTGTAATTTCGAATTAAGCACACTAAATGATATTAAACTACTCAAATGATTGCGTTGATTTATGAAACAATATACATAACCTTACGAGTTGGTGTTCAGATCAAGGTCTTGATGTCGTATGTTCATTAAAAACAAACCTCAAGTGTGCCATGATTTTTTATTTTTAAAAATTTAAGTTGGTAACACATATTGCGCTTATGTTACTTGCGGCATGTTCCCACCGATAAATTCATTTGATGTGACAAACGGCGCAGAGAAGTCGTAGGTTCATCTTTAAAAAATCTTGCGCTGTGTTAATATTATCCTAAGTACGTTTGCTGGTCTACCACTTCCTGGTTTACGAGGAATACTACCCGTTTAATGAAATAATATAACAGATAATTTCTTTTAGTATATGAAAAATTTAATGGGAATAGGCCCTCCTGTCTACTGGGTAACTAAGGGCGAACTAGACTACTCAAACGAAAATATTACCAATATACTCTGTGGAAGTGTGGGATGTCTTCCTAACTCCGTCACTACTCAACTCTTTTCAGCATCAGAACAGACCGATATGTAAGTAATTACACTCATTCTGTTATTAACTTACGGATAGGATATTGCATTAGTTTTATATACTAGGTTGTACCATAAGATCGGTAGATATTCTCATACAACAAATTCTAAAATTAATTTATTTGCCTTACGGATACGAAATAATATCAAACCAATTTTAAAATTATTACATTTTAGTACATTCGTAGCAAGACAAGCAACTTCCTGGATCGACGACTTTAAAGACTGGAGTGGAGAATGTTGCAGATATCATCCGGGAAATCACACCTACTGTTCACATAATGATTTATCCTGCTACAGCTGTAATTATGATGCAGCAACAACAGATTGGCCAGAATACTTTAATGACTATCTTTCGTTTTTCTTAAGTGACAATCCTGATCCTGGTTGTTCTAAAGGAGGCCATGCAGCTTACGCAGATGTAAGTATTCGTATAATATATACAATTTATTATACAAGTAATGCAACATCGTAATTAGGGGTTATAAAATGTTTCTTATTATTATTTGTGTTATGATATTGTTCTCCCCATTATATTTTCTATTGCAATTATTTATTTTTTTTCACAGGGGATAAATTTTTACATCGACGATGTTGGTAATTTGACAATACCTTCATCATATGTAATGTCCTACCACAGTATTCTCAAAAGTTCCAAGGATTACTACATGGCTCTTGATTACGCTAGAAAGATTGCCGACAATTTGACAAAAACTTTGGACATCGAGGGAGTAGAAATATTCCCTTACAGGTAATATTTTCTATAAATAATCTCTGAAACAAGTGTTTCTTCATTAAAACCCACAGTTTTTTAATAATTCTCATGTGAGTTCCTGAAGGTGGGTTCAGGTCCGATATTGGGCCATGTCGCCCTTTTTTCAGCTAGTGAGTCTGCCTTCAAGTTACCTGCAATGAATGTATCCTTTGGTAACTCAGACTAGCCGTACTTTGTTCTTTTGAGATAGTACCTTAAAACTGGCTAATAAAGCTATAGCTATAATTTTATCACTGGCGAAACTGACAAATGCTATTTTTTCAATATTTGTTTAGCGCTTATTTAACCTGGCGAACATTTGAGGAAAATCACTGTTAGTGGGATTTTTCAATAACGATTACCGTTATTATTTCATAGTAACGGTTACAAAGTAGCAGTTAGTGAATGTAACGCCCATCACTAATATCCATAAATTCTCAATACAAATTTCTTAAAAAACATCATTTCTGGAACGTAGTGGCGGCTCGTGGAACATTTTGATGGTAGAGCCACTTAGCATACAATATATGCCTCCTTTTTGAGGAAAGAAAGAACGATAATTGACATTGAAAACCTTTACTTGTTGCAAAAGCATTACATAAATCAAATAAAGGAGAAAAGTAGCCTGAATATATAAATATTTAAACTGTTCGTAAATCTAGAAAATAAGGCCTTACAAAGACTAAAAACAAATAACTTATTGAAATAGTTACTTCAGTGGCCAATGCCACACCGGATATTGCGTAATACAAAAAAAAATCGAGTTATTAAAAGCACTACTATGACATTAATGGTTGACTTCTGTTCTTTTAAATCCCAGTCTGTCTCATCATGCCCTTCATCTAGTGAACCACAATCCACTCGCTTATTGTATGCAGCAATCTTTTATCTATAAGCCGAATTGAATTACGTTCATGTATTTGTTTTTCTAAGCAGAGACAAGCTGAATAAATGTTTTTATGAACTTTAATATTGTCCCAGATATGCATTAAATCTGTAATACCATTCATTGTCCATGTAACCTTCCCCATAAGCAAATCGCATAGAAAACAAAAATGTGTTTCCTCCCTCACACCAGCAAAGCCAATTGTTTTTAAGTATATATCTGGATTAAACTTTCTAGTTCGTATTTATGATTATTCGAAATCGACGCACTAGAACGTTAATAAAATCAGGCAGAGGCCTACCTAATTGTTTAATTTGCATTTTTTTTCGATGGTATACGACTAAGAAATGCACGTCGCGTGAACGCGATGAGCCAGAATTTATTTGGCTTCAAATGCACGTTCAGAAACCCCCCCTGCACCACTGCTCACTAAAATTTTGCAGGCAATGTTTTAACATTTAAAATGACGAATCAGTGTTTTTAGAATATTACTTAAAAATCCTTGCTGATCTTGAAATTAGGCTCCTTGGCTCTACATAACGAACCAAAATATAGAATCTAAGATTAACAATAATCGTTCGCTTATATAATAACATAATTAGCTTAGGCCTTATATTTTATAGTTTTACCTCAATATTCTCATCGCATAACTAATTTCTGTCTCTTTTAGTGTCTTCTACGTGTATTTTGAGCAGTATTTGACAGTTTGGGAAGACACGATATTTTCATTGGGACTATCACTGCTTTTAATATTAGTGATCACTTTTGTAATCACAGGGTTCAGCATATTTGCCTCATTGGTAATATTATTCACTACAATAATGATAGTCTTAGATTTGATGGGACTGATGTACGTCTGGGATATTGCATTAAATGCAGTCTCGTTGGTCAATTTAGTGATGGTAAGTAGAGCAAACGAAAACATTGAAATTGAAAACCCTCACTACTAACACCGTTGATATTTTATTTCAGACTGTAGGTATATCAGTTGAATTCTGTGGACATATCGTACACTCATTCATCTTATCCACGGAAATCGGTGCTATAGAAAAGTCGAAAGATGCGCTAATAAACATGGGCAGTTCGGTAAGTCGCAATTTTTCTTAGTACCAGAATTTTTAAACCAATATCTTTTCAGGTGTTTTCTGGAATTACTCTAACTAAATTCTTCGGAATAGCAGTATTAGCGTTTTCCAAATCGCAAATCTTCCAGATATTCTATTTCAGGATGTACTTGGGTATGGTGATCATAGGTGGCCTCCATGGATTGGTATTTTTACCTGTACTTTTGTCGTTTGTGGGCAATTCAACGATAAGATAATATACTCATAAGATTGTGTTTTTGTAAAATTCCAAATTTACGTTTAAGTATTTATGGTATAGTTATATTTTGTATTTTAATGTGATTCTAAATATATAAGGTGTATGAATAATATTATTTTGTTTTAATTAGGCACAACTAATGAAAACCTGATTTGGGTTTAGATGTTTGGGATGTACCATGTGTCTCACTGAATCGTCAAAGTAAATTTTCAGCGTTAAATATGTAAGATAGAAAAATATGATTTATTTAAAAGTTGTAGATAATTATCGAGTCTATAATCTTTTTGTGTATACAGGGTGCCCCACAGAGAGCCAACACAAATTTATGTTTTCTTAAATAGAACTCTAGATATATTTTTCCATTTTTATGCGTAGTTTTTACTAGAATTCGATCAAAGTGACACATGCAACAGAAAGAAGTTTATGACCGACTTTTATTGAAAATAGTTCGTCTTAAAATATGTCATAAATAATTAGAAATAAACTTAATGATGATACTATAAATGTTGGCTCGTTTATAAAATTTATTAATAATATTAAGCAAATTTCAGTTCAGATATTAATTTGTTTTACAGTGTTAAAAGTATTTGGTGGTTTTTAAAATCTTCATTTTTATAAAATTTATATATGAAACTTTTCAAAACTGCTTATTAAGGTTATAAACAATTAATAAGGTATTCATCTTATCAGTACTTTGCAATAACAACATTGAAATATTTACTGTAGAATGCCAATACCAATGTATTATTATCATTTTGTATTCTAACTTATTGCGCACGATTACCTTAAGTTATGTTAGTAATATATTCAACTTCTAAGAAGTATTAGCAAGATGGAAGAACATTATTCCAAAAGTATTATAAAAGGTCTTCCTTTGCATCTACCTGTTAATGACGTTAGTGTTGGTAAACAGGTATTTCTTAGTTTGATCAAAAACAGTAAAAAGGACATGTTTGTAAGTTTTCAATTTTTTTTTTAATAATAAATCTTGCATAGGTGTTATTAAATTTAAGCTTAAACTACTCGTTACACGATTTAGCTTCGGCGCAAGTATGCAATTATGATTTTGGGGACGAAAAGAATTGAGATTTAAATAATTTTAAAATTTTGGGATAGTTTAATAAATTCGCACGCACTTGAACTCAGGAATGCACACCTCGCACATTCTATCATCAACAGAAAATTACAAGACAGGGCATTACAGTAGTTATGGTCTCAATCCGGTTTAAATACAGTTCGTGTGTTATAAATTCTGATGGACGTCATAAAAGGAAAAATACCATACCATACATACTGTACGCAATTGCGACCAGTGGGGTATTAAGACGTCCATAAAGTTGGAGATGGCTATGGCCTAGAGAAGGGCTGAAATTTAATGAGTCTGAAATAGTGGTGCTCAAACCGTGCGTCGCGACCCCCCCGGGGGACCGCTAGAAATTATTTGTAGGTGGTTAAATTCAAAGAAATCTATATCACAAAAAAATAAGGTTATAATAGCTCAAAAATATTAGGCAAAGAAATTAAAAAAGCGAGCATAAAAATCAATAATTCAGTTTAAAAAAAAACAAAAATTTAGACTAAAAATCGAAAACTTGTGCCTAAAAATAAAAAAAATGCGTACCAAAAATCAAAAATTTCAACAAGCAGATTGAAAATTTTGGCCAAAAAATTTAAGAATATTTAGATCCAAAAATAAAAATATGGACCAAAAAAATTGAAATTACAGGCCAAAGATCTAAAATCTAGGCCAAAATCAAATTCAGACAATAAAGTCTGATATAGGTAATTGGTTAAAATAATTACTATATTTTTCCAAGTAAATGTCAAATTTTAACTTCAAACTATAAACCTACGCGTAAATTAAAATAAAAAATGGTTATGTGACCATCATGTTACTTTCTCCGACTTGATGGTGTCATTTATATTTACGCTTTCATGGTTTATTTTCAATTTAAATCATATTTTGAATGTACATCGAGCGTTGTATAAACTCGGATGAAACTGACGTTTAAAACGTCAAAATTATGAAAGATGGAAAAATTATACTTCAAATTCAAAAACTCAGTTTACTCAAAAACTAAAGAGATTTCGAAAAAAACTTATTCTTTATAAGTTGTTCATTTTGGCATTCTCTTCAATTATAATTAACATAAATTTGCTGTTACTATTATCGTTTCATAATAATAAACCAAAAATTAAAAAATTAAAATAATTTTTTTTCTCGAATAAAAATGGTTTTATTAAAAATATTTTCAAGCAAAAGATGTTCATTTCTTTGTGGTCTTCAAAGTTTGTTTAAATGTTTTTGTAATATTTTTCATATTTAAGAGAATATTGGCAAAAAACAAAAAACAGTTAAGGTAAACGCCCACTTCCGGTGTACGAAATTTACCAGTTCTTTTCAGTTCTTCAGGTTATCAAATAAGACGGATGTTCAAAGTTTCATACCAATTGCTCTATTAGTTTTTGAGATACAGCGCGCACAGACACACACACACACAGACACACACACACAATTTTTTCTCCAGAAATTGTTGAAATGGCATCTAGGAACCCCAAAACGGATATTTCCCTAAAAAATTTTGAAAAAAAATCACGATTACAATACTTTCCCGTACTTCGTAACGGAGAAAGTAAAAATATAAAATGAAGTAAATAACCTAAAATTCAAATAAACAGCCAAAAAAATTAGCCCAAATATAAAAAATGTAGGTTGCAAAATCTAAGATACAGTTCTTTAAATAAAAACTCGAAAATACTGGCCAAAACATGCGCATGAAAATGAATAATTCAGGTTACAAAATCTGAGATATATGCTAAAAAGTAGAAAACTTAGGCCTGAAATTTGAAGCGAAAAATTGAGAATACATGCCAAAGATCTAAAATATAGACCAAAATAAATAATCTAGGTCTAACAATAAAATATTCAGGCCAAAAAATAAAAATAAAACATGTACTTGGTTAAAATAATTCCATCACGACTATAATTGTCTAATAAATTGTCAAATTTGAACTTGAAACAAAAAATTAACGAGTAAATTAAAATCAAAAATATAAAATCAAGTAAATAATCTAAAATGATGTAGAAAATACAGGCCAAAAAATTTAAAATTCGAGTCTGAACATAAAAAATGCAGGTTACAAAATCTAAAATATAGTTCTTTAATACCGGCAAAAAAAAAAAAAGGCCATACAAATCAATAATTCAGGTTCGAAAATTTAAAACGTAGGCTAAAAAAACAAAAAATTAGACCAAAAATCAAAACTTCGTGCATTCAAATGAAAAATGCAGACAAAAAAACCAAAAATGACCACAAATAAATAAAAAATTGAGGCCAAAATATAGTAGATTTCAAGGGAGAGAAATGAGTGATTTTTTGAGTTTAAATTTGTCTCCCAAGGAAGATAAATAATCATTTCCTGGGGCGGGTTGGGGTGTAACTTCGAAATCTTAAATAGGTACCCCTATTTTTTATTGCAGATTTTATTCTACTCTAAAATATATTAGGTTTTTATAGGAAACATTTTTTTCGATTAGCAAAAAAAAATGTTTTTAATATTTTTTTTTAAATTAAACAAAAACCAGTTTGCTGTTATAAAAATTCATACATCACCACAATAAAAAAGAATGGAATGGAATTTGATAATCAAATTAAATTTTATTCGTTTCTGCGAATTTTTTCTACAAAGATTCACATTTCACACCACATGATAGGGCACAAAAAAACATTTTTGGACGTATTTTTTTTTATCTTAATCCGATTTGTATTTCACGAGATATATGGGGTGTACGGGTAGTCTGAAACACAAAATATTAAATAACATTTAAACAAATATTGAACAAAGAACATCTTCATATTTGTTTTATTCAGAAAAATAACCGTAAATCTAGCATCAATTTTACTTTAACCACGTTGACATTTAAGAAATGTCTACGCAGGGTGAACACAACATTTTATACAAAATTGGGGTCAGGAATGAAAATAGTTTGGGCAACACTCGTCTAATCTACCTACATAGAATTGGCAATTTGTCTTTTAAATTCGTATCACAAGAAATTGAATATTATTTACTTAATTATAAATTGTTCTAAATAGTTATTTCTGTAATATATTATTTACCATATATATCTACAAATATATCCGATTTTTTATTTTTGCTTAACTTTCATTATCAATAAGTTGACAAAATTTCAATATGTGCAAGAAAATTGCGTAACCAGTTGAAATATAACTGTTAAAGTCGACATATTTGAACAATACATATCGCAGCCATAGAAGAAGAATGGCATAACTGCAAAATAGGAAAATTTGCAGAAAACACAAAAAACTTAATCGCTTTCACTAAAAGACATGTTGTTTCATTAATAGAAGGCTCAGTGGCATTGCAGCTCCAGCGTTTCGTACAATAAGTGTTCTCTGTATAATTCACGATTTTTATCTATTTCTAACATAGCCCTAATTTCATTTTGACCCAGTTTTGCAGTTTTTATTCCACTGGGGAGACAAACGTCATCTTAATAATAAAATGTTCTTTATTTATTTATTTATTCATTTATTTAGGCACGAATATACTTGGTATATCTACAAAATTCCAAGTAATCCTAACTTTTGGAGATTTCCTGTACAAGAATTAAGAAAACTTTATAATTGATATTTCTTGGGAACTCCTTGATGACTCTTACATTGCCCGTCCGAGAACGAACCATGAAATGTTTAGGGTGTTTAAGACTTAGACGAGTTTATTTATAACAGCTTTGCATATTGCTTGTGCTAACTGTGTTTCGAGTTCTAGATCTCTTATGCCCGATTTTGTAATGTCTGGTTACGGGGCGAACTGTACGTACGCTCCGTCACCAGATGTTACTTTACTTTACTTTATTCGTGCTATACAAGATTGTTTACACAGGTCATAATAAAAATACAAGTTGAACATGGTGAATACTTAAAATTAACACAACAATAAGATGTTATAAAACCGGGCATTAGTAGTTTTCACACTTTGAAAGTGAAATTTCAAATTCAAAAATTTTTAGGATAACAATACTCTCTTCGTTTGAAAAACATGATATTGTATTTCTATCTTAAATTTTTTTGAATTGAGAAACTTGGTTTTGGATGATAATGTATTTCTATCTTAAAAAATTTTGAATTGAAAAACTTCGTATATTTCGTCATATTCATATAACACTTTTCTGCTTCTTTGATTCTTGTATAAATCGTAAATTCTTCTTTTTGGCATTGCAATATTATCAAATCATATTTTCCTATCGACACAAAAGGCGGTATTTAAGTAATACTTCTGTACATAACACAAGTGGATTCAAACAAATAATGTAACTTAAATTATTTAAGTTTACTCGTGAATTAGTGCGGATCAAACACAAATTACAGATACTTTAAAATCAAAATTTCCTTTTAAGATCAATGCTGCGACCAAAGCCAAGATTACATATGATGAATACTTGACATCAACCTGTAAACTAGCAATGGCACTGACAAAAACTGGATTTCTTCAAAATGACATTATTGCTGTATGTAGTGAAAACAGTGAAATATTTTTTGAGCCTGTCATTGCTTGCCTTTATTTGGGGATAATCATAACACCAATAAGTCATAACTACACTGAAGGTAAGTCTCAATTACTTATTTTGTACGAACTTTTTTTTCTCGATAATAAATTCTATAGTTTAGATGTGTTTTTTTTAAATACCAACAGTGTTCTCTTAGGTAGAGACGAAATTTTAATATATTACGAAAGACATTCTTATAATATTCTACTTTATATATTTGGAATAAAGTAGTCGCTCTAATTTTGTCCGAGACTGTATGTACCAAATATGCCATTACTTTTAGGGGAAATGTTGTATGCACTGCACCTAACAAAACCAAAAGCTGTATTCTGTTCACAAGCCGTGGTGTCAACATTTATTTCCCTTCAGAACAAATGTGCATTTTTGAAAACGATTATAGTTTTGGATTCATTGAAGGAAATGCCGGGTGTAGAAACTTTGGAACGGTACAAAAGGAAAAATGCACCTAGGTATTGCGATGAATGGAGTTTTAAGCCCATTGATGTTAATACAAAGGAGCAGGTTGCTGTCATCTTATACAGTTCTGGGACTACAGGGATGCCAAAAGGTGTTATGACTACCCATGCTAATATTAATATGCGGCTTGTCCAAATCAGGTAAATAATTTATTTAAATTGTCCAACTTTTTAACCAAAGAAATCGCATAATTTTGATGGCACGAGCCAATGAAATTCTGATTACGATGCTAATCACGCTGGGAGAATAATTATCGCGGCAATTGCTCAAGTTGGTATTTCTTAATTTGTTTCCATACTGAATGTTGCGATCTTGTCATATTTTTATTACACAACGCCTAAAAATACGACAAGATCGCGTTACTAATATTATTAAAAAAAATATTCTGATAAAGGATTATTTCTGACAGTATATCCAATTATAACAAAATTATAAGAATTCATTTCTGTTTTAGGGATCCAAGGATACATTTATGTTGGGATAAATGCAAATTAATTAATTTGCCATTCACCCATATCTACGGTTTTATCGTAACGTTAGGGGCAATAGTGTTAGGGAAGAAAATTGTCACGATGCCAAAATTTAACGAGGAACTGTATTATTCATCAATTGAAAACTACAAGGTCAACGAACTACTGCTAGTACCATCAATATTGGGCGTAATGTCGAAGAGTCCTCTAGTGCGGAAGTATGACTTATCCAGTGTTAAAGATGCAGTTAGTTCATCTGCACCTTTAGGCAATAATATAGAAGAAGCTGTGAAAAAGAGGTAATAATTAAAAATGTAGATAGGTATTACTGAAGTCAATTTAGTAATCAAAATATTGTAGTAAATATATGAAGTATGATAAAATAGATATTTGAATAAAAAATTTAATTTATATACTTTTTTATAAAATCTGCAAAATGCGTCCTTCTGATATTACAAAAATAAATTGCTTATTGAAACGACGAATATTCCTTGTTTCTGCAATATTTTTTATTTAATAATCTAATTAATTTGTATTGATTTTTTTTCAGAATTAACATTATTGCGTTCATTTTTATAATTGTAGTTATCGATATAGTCATAACAACTAGTTTTTCAAGCTAAAGCTTCTTTTGGTAAATTGTCTTCTTTAATTTAAATTTAAAAAAAAAAAATTAAATTTTTTTTTAAGTTTAAATTTTTTTAAATTTCTTTTAAATATTTTTTAAATTTTTTTTAAATTATTTTAATTGGTGACTCTGCGCCGTCGTCCGTTCGTAGCCTATTAAAATTGACCAAAGTAACCGGTGACGAATGACGGCTCCGCCTATTAAAATACTACTACTAAAAAAAAATTACAAATTATTTAGTTATGCCATTTGGAAGGAAACAAATTCTAAATATTTTTTTAGAAATGTTTTTAACGAGTGGCCAACAATTATTGCAGTTCTTGGTGGCTGTGGAAACAAACATGAATGTTGATTCTTACTTCGCATCGTTGAATAACCTCTCAAATATTAACTGTCAAATAACAAATAAATTATTGTTTAAGTGATGTGAAAGCAATTTTTTCATAATAAGACACAGAAAATGCGCAGGTAGGCCTATTGTCTTCGTCTCAGTCTTTTTTCTGGAATTGAAGAATAATTTTGTGTAAAGTAAGAATCGACATTCATATTTAATTCCATAGCCAGACAGGACTACAATAATTGTTGGACACGATAATCATTAATAAAAGCACTTTTGAAATTTAAAAAAAAATCCTAAAATTTTAGTTGAATTCATTTAACAAAATGCATCACCTTAGGTTGGGCGTACAATGTATTCGTCAAGCTTACGGTCTAACAGAAGCGACAAGTGCAATACTATTACTGCCTCTTGGAGAGCAAAAACCAGGGTCTTCGGGAAAAGTCATTCCGGGAATGAGTGTGAAGATTCGAGATCCGAAAACAGGAAAAACTCTGGGCCCTGATATGCCGGGTGAACTATGCATTCGAGGAGATATGGTGATGAAAGGTTACGTCAATAATCCGAAGGCAACAAAAGAAACCATTACAGAGGACGGATGGCTTCTGACCGGTGATCTGGCTTATTTTGACAAGGAAGGCTACTTTTACGTTGTTGACAGATTAAAGGAGTTGATCAAGTTCAAAGGATTCCAAGTGGCTCCGGCCGAACTGGAAGCTTTGCTAATCAAGCATCCGAAAATTAAAGAGGCTGGGGTTGTTGGTGTACCAGATGAACTATTTGGTGAATTGACTTTAGCATTTGTTGTTAAACAAGACGGAGAACAGTTAACTGAAGAAGACGTTAAACAATACGTTAAAGGTAAATTGAAATACCTACTAATTGTAAGTACATATCTATTTAATAGTTTCATATTTGTTATTATATATTCAGTTTATTTTTAAATTCATGTCACATTTTTATTAATTTAGTATCTCAATATGAAAATATTACTTAATCATACATGATTGAAAATGTAGTACTAAATTGATTTATTTTGGAATTACACATATACAGACTTACTGTTTTAAATAAAATACACTGTGTTCGTTATTGTTTGATAGCTGTTTGAATTTTACCAGTGGCAGGACTATTAGGAAATTTATATTGAACTAAACTATAACAGATGTTCAAAGTGTTGCCCATTTTGATCCAAACACAAATTTACCCGGCGTTTCATGTTGTTGAAGACATTTTGTAGAATTTCAGGTGTAACATTGTGACACCGCTTCTGTTATTGTATTGCGCAATTCTTGTAAAGTGCGGAGTCGATCAGTATACACTTTATTTTTTAAATATCCAAACATAAAATAGTCCAGCGGTGTCAAATCTGGTGAGCGAGGTGGCCATAGATCTTTGCTAATTAACCTATCTCCGAAGAACTGCCGCAGGTGATTTAACGTTGTATTTGCAGTATGCGCAGTAGCTCCGTCCTGCTGAAAGTATCCTTGCTGCAATTCATCATCATGAAGTTGTTCGATAAAAGGATTCAAGAGTAATTCCCGATAGCGAGCTGCGTTAATATTGTCATTAAAAAAATAGGGCCATAGATTCTCCTTCGGGACATTGCCAGCCATACACCAACCTTCTGAGGATGTAACGGAATCTTAACAAATATATGGGGGTTTTCTGCAGCCTACACTCTATGGTTTTGCGAGTTCACATAGCCGCTAAGGTGAAACCAAGCTTCGTCACTGTAGAACGTTAAATCTAACAAATCGTCATCATTTAGGAACTCGTTAAACCAATTGCAATACTGCACTCGGCGAGGATAATCAGGCGGCAGCAACTGTTGAGTTGCAGTTACCTTGTACGGATGTAAATGTATTTTTTTTTGCAAGCCTTCTGACATGTACCGAGCGATAAATTTGTCTGAGCAGATAAACATCGGAGCGATTTCTTCGGACTCACATCTAGTCTTTGTTGAATATCTGCAACGACTGCTTCCGTAAGGACAGTAGGTCGGCCTGTAGATTTTCCTTTGGAAACGCTGCTGGTTTAATGGAATCTGGTAACAATACGGCGAACATGTTGCACAAAGTAATTGTAACCAAACTCAACATCAGGAAACTGCTCATGAAATTGTTCCTCGCAATTTTGATAGGAATAATTCCAACTCCCTTCTGCGTTGCGTGTCCCTGTTGGAAAATATGCTTCAAGGATAAACTTGTTGTGGTGATCTAAAATCACATTTCATAATTAAGATTTGCATGTGTTAATGTGGTTATTTTTTAATTTACCAATAAAATATCTGCAGTAAGATGAGATGGTATAAAACGTAAATATCTATAAAGCACACGCACACACGATCGCACTGACAGTTACTTCTGCGGGCGCTAATGATCGATTTGACACTCTCGCACGCAAGGTACCAACATTGCAATATGAAAAACAACGCGCCAATTCAAATGCCTATCAAAAAATGTTGAACGCAGGGTATAACGTCATTTCAAGCAATTTTTTGATTTGATTTGATTTGATTTTATATATCATTATTAGAGTATTAGGTATTTCTTTCTAAATAAAAAAGGACATTTATTGACATATACTACATTATCGTTCTTTCTAAATATATTTTGTGATTAGAGCTAACGCCCGCGGGATAAAATTGGTGAACAATCTTGTCGCTAGTGATCTTATTCGAAACGCATTCTGATCATAGTACCAAACCACATGTTTGCCGTGGACAGGTAATTCTTGAAATAATTAAGTATAGTCCTTAGCTAACGAGCTAGTTTATAATAGTCGTAATCGTCATTTTAGAGACATCAAAAATGAGCTCATTAATGGATTGATCTTATGGTGGATACGCCGGGAAGTTAAAATTTACGTTATGCGCTCACCGTAGGATTCAAGATCTTATGAGAATATTTTTATTGTTGCCAATACGGCAACGATCTTTTCGATCTTATAAGAATTTTTTTGTTGTCGAGAATAAGGTGACATTCGTTAAGTCAAACCCATTTAATATGTTCTTAATTCCTTTGAAGACCGTATCTTATTTTGAGATATCTTGTAGATACTTTATTTATATAACTTTTTTTTTTCAGATAATGTATCATATTCTAAATGGTTACATGGCGGAGTTAAATTCATTGAAGCGATTCCAAGAAATGGAAGTGCAAAAATTCTTAGAACAGAATTAAAAAATCTTATTAAAAATCGAAAATCAAAGTTGTAACTCAAATATAATATCGATATATCAATATAAGTGTGGTGGAAAAATATATACCTATGTAAATCATTAATTATAAATAACAAGTATGTTTGCAATAATTGATTGTTTATAATTCCCGAGACCTATTTTGTCATGGAAAAAAATAATTCTTGTATAAAAAGCTTAAGTTGACAATGCTTTAAACTTTTACATTACTAAAGTCAAAATAGTCTCTTGTCACTTTGTTAAATTTTAATGTCAATAAATCGTTTTTCAAAGCCACCTTCGATTTTTATTTAGTAAAATGGCTATTGAAATGGTTGATAAAACGAGTTTTCTGCAAATAACTTTTAATGCGTTAGGAATTTCGATATGGTAAAATAAGGAAAAGTGTTTTTTTTAATTCTGCATAGAATGACGTAAAAATATACAGGGGCTCCAATTTAAAATAAGAAAAATAAAGTGCTTTAAAGTTTTGAAAGTTTGACAGTAAATTTTGGGCACCCTGTACAATTCATATAAATCAAATTTGGTTAACGGGACTATCAGATCTTATTTATTAAGTACCTTGTATGATTTTATTAACAAAGTACTACTTTTATTTTTTATTATTTTTTTAAACCAATGGTGCAAAACTGATTTTTTTAGTTTTTTTTTTGCTAATATAACTGAATCAATTTCAAGAAAAATAAAGGAGTATGTAGGCAATAATCAAAGGTACCCAAAAAAAATATATCATCATGACGTCACACTTTTTTGGAACACCCTGTATAATCAAAAATATTTTCCTGAAATACATCCTAGGATACAAATATATTCTGCAAAATATCGAAGTCCTAACTTAATTAGTAAATGAGCTATAGAAGACGGGAGGTGAAATGGAGGACCCTGTATATTACAAACTCTGCTATATGTAAAACAAAATCAGTACGTGAAATTCACAACCATACAACAAGGTCACAATCTACATATCCCTTTTACTAGACTGAGCAGAACTCGTTGCGGTGTGAACTATTACGGATTGAAGTTTTATAACTGTCTTCTCATAGAAATAAGAAACCTAAATAGCAGAAAATACAAAGTGTACCTCAAAAATATGTTATTAGACAGATGCCCATTTGGCATTGAAGGATTTTTCAATTGCACATTTTAATTTTTGTCACTAATATACCGGGTGTAACTGAATTCTGGTAGACCCAACATATCATTTGCATTTTTACTTATATCTTTATGAAATTTAGTATGGTGTTTTTAGGGAATAAAATGCATCGATATGTCTACTTTTAGTAAAAAATCCACTTCCGCTTTAAGCTACGCGCACACTTGTCGGAATCGGACGGACGGCTCGCATCGGCAAAAATTGCTTAACACAGTTGTAAACGAGTCAACGCACATTTATCCGTTCCATGCCCTATCGATAAATGTGCGTTCACTCGTTTACAACTGTGTTGAGCAATTTTTGAGGATGCGTGCCGTCCGTCCGATTCCGATAAGTGTGTGTGTAGCTTTAACCGGAAATGACTATAACTTTTCTACTTCAAATTGAACACCCTATATATTTTTATGTAATTTAATTCGTCTCTAAATTCTAAGTTTGGAAATGTATCATAAGTGACCTTTTGGTTGTTAGTCTTTTGTTTAAATTAAAATTAAATTTTAACAAAAAACAAATTTAAATTGAATTTAAACTAAAAACTGATAAACAAATGGTCACTTATGATACATCTCTGAACTTAGAATTTAGTGAAGAATAAAATTATGTAAAAATATACAGGGTGTTCCATTTGAAGTAGAAAATGTATAGTTATTTCCGGTTAAACCGGAAGTGGAATTTTTATTAAAAGTAGACATCTTGACACATTTTATTCCCTAAAAACAATATACTACATTTTATAATTTTTTTTTTGTAAAAATGCAGATGATGGACCCCAAAAATCAATTGCATTTTAGCATATATCTTTGTCAAATTTAGTATAGTGTTTTAAGAGAATAAAGTGTGTCAATATGTAGACTTTTAATAAAAATTTCCAGAAATTGTTGAAATGGCATATTGGGACCCCAAAACGGATATTTCCGTAACACAAAATTTTGAAAAAAAAATCACGATCACAATACTTTCTCGTACTTCGTAACGGAGAAAGTAAAAACTGATAACTAAAAGGTCACTTATGATACATCTCTGAACTTATAATTTAGTGACGAATAAAATTATGTCAAAATATACAGGGTGTTCCATTTAAAGTAGAAACGTTATGGTTATTTCCGGTTAAACCGGAAGTGGAATTTTTATTAAAAGTAGACATGTTGACACATTTTATTGGGAATTACTTGGTTACGATTATATCGCCCTTTAACTGTGTTTGGACGACGCTCGCTAGCCGTGAATTGGTTGGGTTGGGCGGGGTTTGGTCAGGGCCGATCCTAGACCCTTGGCCGCCCGCGTACAAATGATGAGTTGGCCGCCCCTTCACGAGCAGTAAAAGATTTCTTCCTCTATAATATTAATAATAATAATAACTATTTATTTCCAATACAGGGAAATGTAACATTATTTAAGACATTAATTAACAAAAATTAAATTAAGATAAGTAATATTTTTGTAAAGTTTTAAAGCAGAAAAATATGTCAGAGCATATACACATATTTTGAAACGAGTTTGGTCTGAATTGAAAGAAGAAATGACTAAAGAATTTGCAAGTAATTTGGGACTGCGATATGTATTTCTGCATTGTACAGGGTGGGCAAAATTCGATGTTTCTATGGGGGATCTCGATAACTATAATGGATTGAGAAAAACGGATGGCGCATCCTACATCTCTTTTTTGGAGAAAAACTCAATGGTGAAATCTAAATTTATTTATCATCTGTTGTTTTCAAGTTATAGCCGAAAAGTCAAATTTTTCCATGTTCGATATATTGCAATATCTCACTTGTTTATAATTTGTCAATAATGAAAGTTTAACGTTGTTGCGGCACTTTTTTAAAAAAGAATAAAATAAGTTTAACAGCATTCGGATATGTTCATTAATATGAGAGTTATAATATATAAATGGATAAAGTGACTTTTTGGCTACAACCAGTCGAGTCTTTTTTCAACTGAACACACAGTGACCACAGCAAATGGCGAGAAAATCGAAGCCATCGGAATACGTAAGGTAGAAGTCCATGCTTGCAATCCAGTATAAGTACTCGGACAGCCAATTCATCTCATCCGCTGAAGTCTGCAACTTCCTCGTAAATAAGTGGAGAGAGCTTGTCATGGAGAACTGTCAAGAGAAGTTTGAACTCTATCAAATGAAGCCAATGCAGTAAGTAAGGGAAATCTGTTGCAATTTTGCCATGAACGATTCGTCAGCTGAAGTCTGCAACTCACTAGTGAACAATTGGAGGGAGCTCATCATGGAGGACTGTTCAAGTTGGTCGTGAAAAGTTTAAACCCTATCAAATGAGGTCAATGCAATGAGTAAGAGTTGTGCCATTAACGATTCGGACATCAGAACAACCGCCATGTGAAATCGCTACTGAGCAGGGAGCTTGACATGAATGTAGAAATGTTGCATTTATGATAAAGCTCATCGCCTACCGTTCGACACGAGGTCCAGAACAACGGAACCAGGAGACTGAATTCATACGGATGTCTGTGCTCCATTTCAAGAATTGAGGTCTGGATATCGACATATTGTGCTTTTCAAGGACGATTACACAAAATTCAGGACAGTTTATTTTCTGCGGAAAAAACTGAGTCAGTTCCTAGCTGAGGCAGGAACAGTCGAAAGCTGCAGAGTGATAATAGCAGGAAGTTCGACAGCTAACAGATCAGGACCAGTCTACACAAGAAAGGTATTGTTCAACGTCTTATAATGCCCCACACTCTGAAACAAAACGGTTCCAGTGAGAGGGAAAATCGTACGGTGGTGAAAACTACTAGAGCAATGATGCACGCACATGGACACTTTAGGCTGAGATGATAAGAAACAGGTACCTACATCTTAACAGGACAGGCCCTACCCACGTCTCAGGAACATCATCTTTCGAGTTGTGATATGGTAGGAAGCCAGGTTTTAAACATTGGTTCAAATTGCTGAATTCATGTATATTCATATCGAAGGACCAAAGGATTGACATTGTTCCGAAGGCCATTAAAGGAATCCTCATCGGCTATGATAACGACGACGGATTCAGGATCTACAGTGAAGAGGACAACAAGCTCTACAGATTCAAGGATGACATTTTCGAAGAAAAATTGGAAAAGGAGTTATTATACCCCCAGGAAGATGACGAGGAAATAAAATTCTGGGAACCAGATGACAGTAGCAGTGATTGGACAATTTTAGAAATGCCGGAAGCCAATGAAGAAGAGAATGCTGGTAAGACTAAGCGAAAACTACGCAACCGAGTGGATCTTATAGCTCTACAGAAATACTAGGATTGTGTGATGCTCACATGACGACCTTCGAGGAACCAGATACCTGTAACGACCACAAAGTAAAAACAAACGCTGATGGATCTATCGGAAAATTCAAGGCCAGATTGGTGATCAAAGGTTTTTCGCAAAGAAGAGGAGTGGATTATAATCAAACCTTCAGTTCAGTGGCAAGAAGATCGACTTTTCGAACGCTACTCATTGTTGATCTAAATTCTAAAACAATACTTTTCGCGATTTTTGCAATGCAAATTTATCAATTACATTTAAAATACCTGTTTCACCAATCTCATTTTCAATAGGAATTATGGCTAAATTAGCAATTCGCTCCTTTGGATATAGTTGACCGTAAATAATTTCAATTTAGAAAAACTTCTTTCGCCGGAAGCCACTGTTATCGGTATTGTTAAAAATATTCTTAGGCTAATACTGAAATTTGGAAAACAAGGAGCTAACAAGGGAACTAACTCAAGTGTTCCTCTCCGATTTTTATCAAATTTGGTGGATTTGATGGTGGATATTTGATGGGGACTTTTTGTTTCGGCTAAAAAACATATTAGTAGGGGGTGAACTCGCGTCTCGAAAATCAGCCATATTTTTGTTTTTTGTCTATACTTCTGAACAAATTTTGATAGCATAATTTCGTAAATGTACAACATTTCAAATTCTATCACTGGTGTAAAAAATGTGTGTATTGACTACTTCGGGACTGTAAACAAATATTCGTTAAAAAAATTATATATAAAGACAAACGAGGATGACCAAAACTAGTTTAATATTTTTTTTCAAACGAAGAATGCAAATATATATCCATCATTTCCTTTAAGTAAAACCTTTCTTCTAAAAAAAAGGTTTTATATTCACTTGCGAAATAAAACGGTAATTGAGTATAACTACTTATTAAAAAAAATATATATATTGCACCTAAGGATAGGCTTTCTACATTTACAAAATTACGATAGCATGATTTGTTTCGAAGTTATAGCGAAAAAACAAAAATATGGTTCACCCCTAAACATGTCTTTTAGCCGAAACAAAAAAATGGTGATGTGGCCATCATGTTACTTTCTCCGACTTGGTGGTTTATCATTTACATTTACACTTTCATGGTTTATTTTCAATTCAAATCATTTTTTAAGTTCACATACAGCGTTTTGTAGAATCGGTCAATTTTATGAAAGATGAAAATGACAAATTATACTGTAAATTCTAATAGTCAGTTTACTTAAAAACCAAAGAGATTTCGAAAAATACTTATTCTTTACAAGTTGTTCATTTTGGCATTCTCTGCAATTTTTATTAAAATAAATTTGCTGTAACTATTATTGTTTCATAATTATAAACCAGAAATGACAAAAAAATAATAACTATTTAATAACTATTATTTTACAAAAAAATATTTTCAAACAAAAGATATTAATTTCTTTGTTGTCTTGAAGTTTTGTTTAAGTGCTTTTATAGTATTTTTCATATTTAAAAAAATATCGGAGAAAAACAAAAAACGCTTAAGGTAAACACCCACTTCCGGTATACGAAATTTTACCAAAAGCTTTTCAGTTCTTTGGATTATCAAATAAGGCTTATGTTCAAAGTTTGATATTAATTGATATAGTAGTTTTTGCGCATCTTAATTTATATCGCTCGTCTGCGACATAACCTAAAATTGTGGCACGTAAGTTGAGTTTAATAGTCAGTTTACTCAGAAACCAAAGAGATTTCGAAAAAACTTATTCTTTAGAAGTTGTTCAATTTGGCATTCTTTATAATTATTAATCATGTAACTATTTGCTGTAACTATTATCGTTTCATAATTATAAACCAAAAATGAAAAAAAAATTAATACATTTTTTCTCCAATAAAAATGATTTTATGAAAAATATTTTCAAAAAAAAACATGTTCATTTTTTCGTTGACTTCAAAATTTATTTGAATGTTTTCGTAAAATTTTCCATATTTAAAAAATATTGGAATAAAACAAAAAACGGTTAAGGTAAACACCCACTTCCGGCGTACAGAATTCTACCAAAAGCTTTTCGGTTCTTCGAATTGTCAAATAAAGCTTATGTTCAAAGTTTCGTGTTAATTATTCTATTAGTTTTTTAGATATAGCGCGCACAGACCCACAGACACACAGACACACACACCATCAGACACAAAAAAAAAATTCTGGAAATTGTTGAAATGGCATCGAGGGACCCCAAAACGGATATTTCCGTAAAATTTTGAAAAAACAATCACGATCACAATACTTTCTCGTACTTCGTAACTGAGAATTTTCAGAATTAAAATAAATATATGTTGATCGACTCGCTGTTTTCCGTCCTGAAACGCGACAATGTGTATTGATGTCAAATGGACTCATATGTAGATACATAGATTTAAAACGGTTTAAATTGAATTGATCATTGATCAATTGATCTCCCGTCGTAAATAAGTAGTATAAGCAAATGGTTTTAACCCAAAAAATGAACAAATTTTATTGGGTAATAAGATATGATTTGAATGAAATAGAAATTATCTTTTCGAATGCGCATCGTGCAATGAAATTCTTATAACTTTGACAAAAAATCCTTAAATGTCTTGCTTCAACAACAGCCTTCCGCCTATAGCGTAGGAAATCCATTTTCGGAAAATTTTGTCAAAATTACCGCGTAGTTATCATTGGCCTTGATTCATTACAGCTGATAATATGCCAGTCTAATACCACGAGTGTCCTTATTAAATCACAAAAGTAGCGATACATTTCATTAAAAAGTTCAAATTAGGGTAATTAGGCAATTTAAAAATTGAAGTGTAGCCCAAACATTATTGCCCATTTTCTGTTTCACTCGAGTTGTTCAAATAAATCTATACACTGCACGAATCGCAATCTTGATTATTTCAACAAACGACCTTCGCCCTTCAGAATTGTTGTAAATCCGAAAGATGACGGATAATAATGACAATTTTATTTTGAAAGGACCGCCTTTACACAAGCCCTTAAGTAAGAGGAGTGTGGGAATTCAGCTGTACGAGAGTTTGGTCAGAAACAGCGATAAAGATTTATTTGTGAGTAAATTTTTCATCTTTTTTACTTTCTCCGTTACGAAATACGAGAAAGTATTGTGATCGTGATTTTTTTTCAAATTTTTTTTTACGGAAATATCCGTTTTGGGATCCTTAGATACCATTTCAACAATTTCTGGAAAAAAAAAATGTGTCTGTGTGTGTGTGTGTGTGTGTGTGCGTGTGTATGTGTGTGTGTGTGTGTGTATGTATGTGTGTGTGTGTTTGTCTTTGTGCACTGTATCTCAAAAACTAATAGAGCAATTGATATTAAACTTACATTTTATTTGATAACATGATGGCCACATCACCATTTTTTATTAGGTATTTCTACAGCCATACATGTAAAATTTCAAATAAAACCATCAAAATGGTAGTGACCAGTGGCGTATATAGAGGGGGTTACGGGGTTATAACATAAGTAGAGTTATACATGCATTTTTGATAGATTGATGTATGTTTGCCCTAAGTAATCTATTGTTGTTTTTTCGATTGAATTAAAAATGTAACAAAATACCCTTTACGCCAACAAAATCTAAGAATGTTACATGATAGCTACATCAATATTTTTATTATACACTTGTTTTAGGTACAAGCTGAGATAAATGCAAAAGTGACATATGGAAAATACTTAAAGTCCACTTGCAAACTTGCACAGGCCCTAAAAAATACAGGTTTTTGTCAAAATGATGTTGCCGCAGTATGCAGTGAGAATAACTTGATGTTTTTTGAACCGATTATTGCCTCTCTATATTTAGGAATGACTCTATCACCTGTAAACCATGGCTATACAGAAAGTACGTATATAAATAATCATTAATAACTCTAAGGGCCGTTTGTTCAATAGTAGTTTAAGCTGCCGATTATGAAAACCTTAACCTACGTTTAACTCAAGTTTATTTTGTAATGCATCGCTTAAAGTCAGTTTAAATAAAAAAGTAAATAATTAGTAGAACTTTTGTACTGTCGGTATTAAACGAGACTATTTTAGATAGCTTTATGCAAAAAACTGCAGCTTTTACAGAATAGCCCTAATACAGCATGATTGCTAAAATACATATACAGTGCGCGTCTAAAGTATGGAATATATTCAATAAAACCGAAATCAAATATTTCTGGAAAAAATCCTCCACAGGTAAAAAATACACATTTTTGCATGAAAGTCGATTTTCAGTCCTTCCGGAGATATTCGAAAAAAACTGAAAAAAATCATTTTGTTTATTTTACGGCTTAATTACTTTTTTTAAGCCAAGAGCACTTTCTGAAGACTCATTTGTAAGCTCTTCCAGAAAATAAAATTAATAAACGTTTTTTTTTCAGATGAAATATTACATGTAATAAACTTAACACGACCAAAAGTGGCATTCTGTTCACATGCAGTAGCCAAGAAATTTATATCCATCCAGAAAAAGTGTACATTTTTAAGAAAGATCATTGTAATCGATTCTGAAAAACAGATCCCACAAACGGAAAACTTGGAAAGTTTCAAAAATAATAATACTAATAAGAACTTCAACGAGAAAGCCTTTAAACCTGTTAATGTTAACGCCGACGAGCAGATTGCTGTTATTTTGTGTTCTTCAGGAACGACGGGACTTCCAAAAGGTGTTATGATAACGCATTCAAATATCAACATGAGGACAAATCATGCTGGGTAAGTAAGTATACAAATTAATTGTGAGTTCCAAAACGCCTTATGTCCAAAAATAACTGCCACCACCAACACGGTACTCGGGTGTTTCAGCAATTCAGTAGTACACAATTTCTTAATTCAAATCCTGAACTAATACGAGAGATCCCGAAATGTATCGTAAAAAATGCTAGAATTTTTAGCAGTGCAACAACAAAATATACCAAATCATACAATGACAACTTCTGCACATAATTTTTATAATCCTCCCACCATTTCTTCAATTTTTCGCATTCAAATTCCATTTCTTTCCATCCAGTTTCTGGAAAAAAGAGTTGAGCAAAAAAAAAATTCTCACTTCGGAAATTTTGCAATTGTGGAGAGCAAAAAAAAGAACAAAGAAAACGTCCTCACATCAAACATTTTCTATTTTACCACGAAAACAAAATTAAAAGTTCTGACCAAAACACAAAAATTTCATGAGTCTAAATGAGTCAGGAAATTTACACACGAGACAAAATTTATACAGGAGACAGAAGTCACTTGACTCCTCTAAGAGTAAATTCTTTTAATCGACTCACTCATGAGTTACCCATCTCTAGTTTCAACTTCACCAGCCGCTACTAAAATCATTCACAGGGTGCTGCTTAAACAGCTGCTACAGCTACCGGCTGGTAAACCAGGGTCGCTTCAGTGACCTTCAAAAATAACACGCTTATACTATAAAATCAACAATGTAATAGATATTTACAGCAGGAGTGATGAAGACAAAGCTTTCGTTCCCGCGAATTGCGTGTTCGTCCACGAAGTGCTAGCTGATGCAATTCAAGTGAATGAAAGCGGCCTTACAGGACGGCAAATGTAAGTTGGCCAGACGCGCAGAGAGCAAGCGAAAGCTATCTCTCTCTACTGCCGGCCGAGTACAGTCTCTGTAATAAGCAAGCACATATTCTTCGCGTGCGCTATTCATTTATAACTCTATCGGGCGCTGTCCTCCACCAACCATTGCACTGTCGCTTTTGAAAATGAATGTACCAGGCGCGCGAACTCTTCACGAAATCTATCGAGAGCGCCCTTCGAAGGTTCCGTCCACAATTTTGCCACTGCGCACCGGCAAGTTACGTTTGCCGTCCTGTACTCTCAACTGCTGTATTTGGTTTTGTTGGATACCTCCCCAGAAAGTCTGTAATTTTGTATTAAAAATTTTAAATTAAAATAATTCACATGTTCGGAGATTTGTTGCCATGAAAAAAACAAAAACAAAATAAACAACGTTTTGTAATGTGAATAAAGTGGTTACGTGCAAATTGTGGAATTTGTGAAAATGGATTATGAAGAATTATATGTTCCTGAGGATGTTCCTGATGATGTCCTAGAAGCCGCTAATGCCCCAAGGTATCAAGTGTTGCCTAAAAAATCGAAATCACGTTATCTGAAAGAAATTAGAAAAATGTACGCAATGACAGATCATTATGCGCGCATGAAAAGTGAAAGACAGTAAGGGTTCTTAATTTCCAAGTAATGTCTTCACCCCCCATTTGATTTTCGGGACTGATCAGAGTTGATCACGCATGTGATCCAGATCATATTTGTTAAAAAAAAGACAGTAAAAGCGGCGAGTGAAAGTAAAATAAGCGAAAGAGGAACTTTCACTCACTGGTAGCTATTAGAGATGGGCAAAACTGCTACGTTTGAATCACGTTGCTACCTGTGATTGCTACTTTCTAATACCAGTGATTTTAAACTGTGACTATGATCACGGTTAGTAAACGTCGTTAGACCTTCTAGAATGGTTTCGCAAAAATGTTCTTGATATGATTCTGCTAATATTTATCTACCTGGGCACGTAAATAGTGTTCCTTTTGATATTATACCTCTGACTGAAGGTGATATTTTGGCTATTTTATCTGCTATACCAAATAAACATATGACTGTTCTTGATTCGAGAAGCATTTGAAGATTTTTTGGAGATATATTTTGTCCGAGTTTTCGTAAAATATTAAGCGTATTGTTATGTTATATTTTTTAATTTGAATGGTATTATTTTCATATGTATCTAAAATGTATTCTTTACCTGTAACCGGATATACAAATAAATAGAATGCTTTCCTATTTTTGTTTTGCCTCTGAAAAAAACGCATCTTTTGAAAGATAATTTGCTCTTTTCTCAAAGGATTATTCTTTAAATAAACTCATTAACCAATAGAGATATGAATTTTTGAAAATTGGTTTTAATTTTTTGAGCATCTGAACAAAAACATAGCAGAAAAAAATATAAAACATGCAGACAAAATTCTATAAAAAATCATCCTTAATGGCCGAAGTATTGCTAATTCAAAATCAATTTGGTTTTTGTAAATTCCACAATTTTCAATAGAGATATGGATTTTTGAAGATTTTTGTTTTAATTTTTTTGAGCACTTGAACAAAAACATCACAGAAGAAAATATAAAACATGCAGGCAAAATTCCATAAAAAACCATCCTTAATGGCCGAAGTATCGCTTATTCAAAATCAATTTGGTTTTTGTAAATTCAACAATTTTCAATAGAGATATTGATTTTTGAAGATTTTTGTTTTAATTTTTTGAGAACTTGAACAAAAACATAGCAGAAAAAAATATAAAACATGCAGACAAAATACCATAAAAAATCATCCTTAATGGCCAAAGGATCGCTAATTCAAAATTAATTTGGTTTTTGTAAATTCAACAATTTTCAATAGAGATATGGATTTTTGAAGATTTTTGTTTTAATTTTTTGAGCACCTGAACAAAAACATAGCAGAAAAAATATAAGACATGCAGACAAAATTCCATAAAAATCATCCTTAATGGCCGAAGTATCGCTAATTCAAAATCAATTTGGTTTTTGTAAATTCCACAATTTTCAATAGAGATATGGATTTTTGAAAATGTTTGTTTTAATTTTTTGAGCACTTGAACAAAAACATCGCAGAAAAAAATATAAAACATGCAGACAAAATTCTATAAAAAAATCATCCTCGATGGCCGAAGTATCGCTTATTCAAAATCAATTTGGTTTTTGTAAATTCCACAATTTTCAATAGAGATATGGATTTTTGAAGATTTTTGTTTTAATTTTTTTGAGCACTTGAACAAAAACATCACAGAAGAAAATATAAAACATGCAGGCAAAATTCCATAAAAAAACATCCTTAATGGCCGAAGTATCGCTTATTCAAAATCAATTTGGTTTTTGTAAATTCAACAATTTTCAATAGAGATATTGATTTTTGAAGATTTTTGTTTTAATTTTTTGAGAACTTGAACAAAAACATAGCAGAAAAAAATATAAAACATGCAGACAAAATACCATAAAAAATCATCCTTAATGGCCAAAGGATCGCTAATTCAAAATTAATTTGGTTTTTGTAAATTCAACAATTTTCAATAGAGATATGGATTTTTGAAGATTTTTGTTTTAATTTTTTGAGCACCTGAACAAAAACATAGCAGAAAAAATATAAGACATGCAGACAAAATTCCATAAAAATCATCCTTAATGGCCGAAGTATCGCTAATTCAAAATCAATTTGGTTTTTGTAAATTCCACAATTTTCAATAGAGATATGGATTTTTGAAGATTTTTGTTTTAATTTTTTTGAGCACTTGAACAAAAACATCACAGAAGAAAATATAAAACATGCAGGCAAAATTCCATAAAAAAACATCCTTAATGGCCGAAGTATCGCTTATTCAAAATCAATTTGGTTTTTGTAAATTCAACAATTTTCAATAGAGATATTGATTTTTGAAGATTTTTGTTTTAATTTTTTGAGAACTTGAACAAAAACATAGCAGAAAAAAATATAAAACATACAGACAAAATACCATAAAAAATCATCCTTAATGGCCAAAGGATCGCTAATTCAAAATTAATTTGGTTTTTGTAAATTCAACAATTTTCAATAGAGATATGGATTTTTGAAGATTTTTGTTTTAATTTTTTGAGCACCTGAACAAAAACATAGCAGAAAAAATATAAGACATGCAGACAAAATTCCATAAAAATCATCCTAAATGGCGGAAGTATCGCTAATTCAAAATCAATTTGGTTTTTGTAAATTCCACAATTTTCAATAGGGATATGGATTTTTGAAAATGTTTGTTTTAATTTTTTGAGCACTTGAACAAAAACATCGCAGAAAAAAATATAAAACATGCAGACAAAATTCCATAAAAAAATCATCCTTAATGGCCGAAGTATCGCTAATTCAAAATCAATTTGGTTTTTGTAAATTCAACAATTTTCAATAGAGATATGGATTTTTGAAGATTTTCGTTTTAATTTTTTGAGCACTTGAACAAAAACATAGCAGAAAAAATATAAAACATGCAGACAAAATTCCATAAAAAATCATTCTTGATGGCCGAAGTATCGCTTATTCAAAATCAATTTGGTTTTTGTAAATTCAACAATTTTCAATAGAGATATGGATTTTTGAAGATTTTCGTTTTATTTTTTTGAGCACTTGAACAAAAACATCGCAGAAGAAAATATAGAAAATGCAGGAAAAATTAAATAAAAAATCATCCTTAATGGCTGAACTATCGGTTATTCAAAATCACTTTGGTTTTTGTAAATGCAACCATTTTGAATAAAGATATGTATTTTTGAAAATGTTTGTTTTAATTTTTTGAGCACCTAAACAAAAACATGGTAGAAAAAATATAAAACGTGCAGGCAAAATTCCATAAAAAATTATCCTCAATGGCCGAAGTAACGCTTATTCAAAATTTGGTTTTTGTAAATTCAACAATTTTCATAGAGATATGGATTTTTGAAGATTTTCGTTTTAATTTTTTGAGCACTTGAACAAAAACATATAAAACATGCAGACAAAATTCCATAAAAAATCATTCTTAATGGCCGAAGCATCGCTTATTCAAAATCAATTTGGTTTTTGTAAATTCAACAATTTTCAATAGAGATATGGGTTTTTGAAGATTTTTGTTTTATTTTTTTGAGAACCTGAACAAAAACATAGTAGAAAAAAATATAAAACATGCAGACAAAATTCCATAAAAAACATCCTCAATGGCCGAAGTATCGCTAATTCAAAATCAATTTGGTTTTTATAAATTCCACTATTTTCAATAGAGATATGGATTTTTGAAAATGTTTGTTTTTGTTAGCTGCTATTTTAAGTAGCAGTGATTTTAAGTAGCAGTGATTTTAAATAGCTGTGATTTTAAATAGCTGCGATTTTATGTAGGTGTAATTTTAAGTAGCAGTGATTTTAAGTAGCTGTGATTTTAAATAACAGTGATTCTAAGTAGCTGTAAAATTAGCCTATGAGTAACAGTAACGACCTGTGATTTTTCAATACCAGTGAAAAGGTACGTGAAATATCGCTGATCCCTAGTAGCTATGGATACAGATTCACTTTCTGTCGAGGTATCAAACAAAAGTTATTTGTTACGTTTAAATTTTTTTTTTTTTCAGTGATCCATCAATACACATTTTAGGCACCAAAATGTTAGTATTGCCATTCTTTCATGGTTATGGATTTTTGATGACGCTGGGTTCAATTATTCAAGGAGAAATGATTGTTGTGCTGTCAAAATTTAATGAGGAACTATTTTATTCAACGATTCAAAAATATCGGATTCCCGAGCTTTCTGTAGCGCCTCCTATCCTAGTGATGATGGCAAAAAGTCCTTTAGCCTTAAAATACGATTTCTCATCTGTAAAATATTTCTTATGCGGTGCAGCACCACTTGGTAAAAATGTAGAAGAAGCAGTCAAAAGAAGGTAAGCACAATACAAAATTGGTACAAATACTACATTTATAATTTTGTTATCGTCATCAAATGTATTTATTATTAATATAATTTAAAAGGGAAGTATGGAATAAATTCAGTACAATTGAAATAAAATATTTTGTGAAAATCGACTTTCGTGCAAAAATGTGTTTTCGAGGACTTTTTCCGAAAATATTTTATTTCGGTTTTACTGAATTTATTCATACTTTAGGCGCGTACTGTATACGTAAATATGTGATTTGTCTATATAAAGTGATTTAGATTCGATAATTTCATTGGTAATTTGGAACTTAGGTACCAAGCGAAAACTATTTGTAACACAAAAGTAATTGTTTTTGCTATTTAGAATTTCAAACTCAATTTTCTTAGTCAATTTTAAAAGGGCACGTTTCAAATAAGATCTCTAGTTACCAAATCTGGTGTTAAATTCATTTCGACCGAATGGCCCCATTCCACGGAGAACGACACAAATGTAGAACTTTTGTTTAATTTTTAGGTTAAATATATCAATTCGTCAGGGATACGGTTTAACAGAAGCAACCTTTGCGATGATATTTATGCCTCGCGAAATCGAAAAGTCGGGATCTTCAGGAAAAATCCTTCCCGGTATGTGCTGTAAAATTCAAGACCCTGAAACCGGGAAACATTTAGGTCCGCAACAGGTCGGTGAACTTTGCATCAAGGGAGAAATGGTAACCAAAGGCTATATCAACAATCCAAAGGCGACGGCAGAAATCTTCCGCGAGGACGGCTGGCTTCAAACTGGCGACTTGGCATATTATGATGAGGAAGGCTTCTTTTACATCGTCGACCGATTGAAGGAATTGATCAAGTACAATGCGTTTCAAGTAGCTCCGGCTGAATTGGAGGCGCTGTTATTGAGACATCCGAAGATCAAAGATGCCGGCGTTGTTGGATTACCGGATGAATCAGCTGGCGAGTTACCTCTGGCTTTTGTTGTAAAACAAGCTGGCGTCTCGCTGAATGAAGATGATGTTAAAAAATATGTTCAACGTAAGTGAAATTTCATTTGTTTTCACGTGACAACTACTCTTAAAATATTACCACTTTAACTCAAGAAATGTGCCAACGGGGTATAATGATAAGGCCGAGCGCACTTTGGACACGAATTGTATCGTGCGTAAACGAATGAATACTGTTCGTACGAATTGAGTGCGCACACAAAATACGTCTTTCTGCGTCAAAGAGGCAGTGTCGCGGTGATATCGCGTAAAATCCCAACAAGTTCGGATAGTTTTCGGACGTCGTAAGTAAACGCACGTATACGTACGACAAATCGCACTCCTATAGTACTTGGTAGATCAGGATTGTTCATGCGTATTCGTACGTTTCCGCACGAATCAAATTCGTACGAAAACACATCCAAAGTGCGCGCAGCCTAACTGTGTAGTAGAAACGAATACAGTGGTACCTCGACATACGAGTTTAAATCGTTCCGTAACCTTGCTCGCATGTCAAATTGCTCGTATCTCAAAGCAATTTTCCACATTGAAATTAATTGAAATGCCATTAATCCGTTCCAGATCCCAAAACATCACCTCAGTTGTTTTTGTTAAGTGTTTTTGAATAAGAAAAATGTATTTACAAGAAGAAACATTTATTTATAAATAACAAATACATATTATATAAAATATTATATGTAAAAGAAAAAGTGAAGTGCTTACGGAAGCGCTTAATTTTCGTCACTGGTCTTCGCTTTTTTCAGCACGCTTTGCTCATTTTCACCTGCAGATCGTTTAAAAAAACTGTCCACGGAGTTTTGTTTCATCCTCCCTTTCAGGATATTGCGGAAATGAGTTACGTAAGTTTCGTTGAACAACTCCGATGCACGACCATTTGCAACTTTTTCGGGGTGATTTTTATCCATGAGCTCTACAATTTTCTCCCACATCTCCTTTATATCTCTTGTAGAGATAACCTCCTCCATCTCTGGCTCCTCTTCAAAACTAATTTTTAGTTGAACCACCGTATGCTGCTGCGAATGTAAATCGTGTAACTCCTCGGTTGTCAGCTCCTGAGACTGTTCCTCGACGAGTTCGTTCAAATCTCTCTCATCCACCTCCAGACCCATGGATTTTCCCAGAGAAACAAACTCCTCTACCACTGACACTTCGGGTTCCAATCCTTTGAAGGTCCTTTCAGCTACAGCCTCAGGCCACAGCTTCTTCCATGCAGAGGTTAAGGTCCTCGTTGTAACACCCAGCCAGTCCTGATCAATAATTCTTAGGCATATCACGATGTTAAAGTGGTCCTTCCAGAACTCTCGAAGGCTAAGGTTTGTGTTCTCCGTCACCTCAAAGCAGCGCCGAAAAATGTGCTTGGTGTACAACTTCTTAAAATTAGAAATCACCTGCTGATCCATGGGCTGCAGGATAGGAGTGGTGTTGGGTGGTAGGTAGAGAACCTTTATAAACTTGAACTCTTCGAGTAAATCATCTTCGAGATTTGGTGGGTGAGCAGGGGCATTGTCGAGGGCGAGAAGGGCTTGTTTTCCTGTAGATAATTTTTAACAGAAGAGCCAAACACTAGGTTTATCCACTCCACAAAGAATTTCCTGGTGACCCACGCCTTCGGATTTGCCCTCCACATAACTTGCAGTCTTTCTTTTAAAATCTTGTGACTTAAAGGCTCTGGGATTTTCTAAATGGTATACTAGCAGAGGGTTGATTTTGCAGTCCCCACTCGCATTGGCGTAAAGTGCTAAAGTTAATCTATCCTTCATGGGTTTGTGACCTGGCATCGTCTGCCGTTATATAAGTCCTATTCGGCATCCTTTTCCAGAAAAGCCCCGTCTCGTCACAGTTGAAGACTTGCTGGGGGATGTATCCTTTGGCTTCTATCAGTTCGGAAAACGTTTCGTAGTAAACTTCACCTGCCTTCACATCCGAACTTGCTGCCTCGCCATGCCTGACGACGGAGTGAATGCCGGTGAAGTTGGTAAACCAGCCCTGACTGGCTTTAAACGAGTCTTCCGATTCCTCGTTTGTGAAAGTGTGTGGGATCTGCTTCAGCAAATCACCGTAAATCGCTCGTGCCTTCTCACATATGATGCTTTGTGTTAAAGTTCCTCCTTGAAGTTGCTTCTCTGTCACCCACACCATCAGTAGTTTCTCCATCTTTTCATGGAGAGAGGTACGGAGCTTAGAAATTATTGTAACGCCCTTACGTTGCGACGGGGCCAAGAACCATGACGACGGGGCCAAGAACCATGACGACGGGGCCAAGAACCATGACGACGGGGCCAAGAACCATGAAGGCGCAGGGGCAGGCATCTATTGCCAGGAACCTGACCTCAGCCTCAGCATCCCCCTAGGTAGGAATGCGACGATCACTCAAACGGAACTTTTCGGGATACTTGAAGGTGCTCGGAAACTATCGGAACTGGCAGTCTCGAACAAATCCATTTTGTTCCTCACTGACAGCAAATCAAGCATAGCTGCGCTTTCGAGACCGAGGGTGGCCAGCAGTATAATATTGGAGTGCAAGCAAGCCTTAGACAAACTCGCCGCAACCAACAGAGTCACAATTTCCTGGATTAAGGGACATTCAAATAATGAAGGGAACGACCGGGCCGATAGGCTTGCCAAAAGGGCTGCCCTGAAAAGGGAAGGCTCTAAGGCTTTGCCACTGGCACCACTCACTGTCTCCCAAATACTTAAAGGAAACTCTCTTGAAGAACACAAAAAGGAATGGCTACAGACTGACAAATATGTGGTCGCCAAAAAATTCATCCACTCACCAATACCGAAGCTGAGCAGGAAATACATTGAATTACCAAGAAGTAGCTTGCGGTTGCTAGTCGGTACACTTACTGGGCACTGCAAACTAAAAAAGCACCTCCACAACATAGGGGTGGTAAAAGACCCCCTATGTCGGAAATGCGAGCAAGAAGAGGAGACACTAAGACACATCATGTGTGAATGCGAGTCACTCAAACAACTTAGGTGGTCCGTTTTCGGAGAGGAGTGGCCAGATTGGTCACAACTGGGCAACACTCCACACGGCCAACTACTTGACTTCACAAGAAGTTTAGGTTGGCTTGAGGAGTAGGGCCCAGGAGGCGGCACAAAGGACCAACGTATGGTCTAAGCGCTGCGACCATTTGGTCGCCCTCCACAAACCATCAATCATCATCAACGCCCTTAGCTGGGGTCATACCCTTTATCAACTCCTTCTGTTTAAGCACAGTACATATCATTGATGTGCTACACCCGTACATCCTCGCCAAGTCAATTACTCGCACACCTTGCTCTTGTTTTTCTATGATTTCACGCTTTAATTCAATAGACATCATCTTCTTCTTCGGACCCATGGTTATAAAAATAAATGTGATGTTTGGTAAATGTACAAAAAGCAAAAAACGCGAACCTAACTTATCAAAAATGCTTTGAAAACGAGGGAAACAAGCACACAGACTGAGGAGGTCTACTCTGAGGTGGGAGAAATTGTTAGACGCTGCACACGACCCCAACATGCGCCCCGCATGTTCGGGTCATGTGCAGCGGTGTAGTGTGCGATTCCTCGTATCTCAAATCTTGCTCTCATCTCAAAGCAAAATATCGCTCGCTCGGCGTATCTCAAAACACTCGTATATTAGGGCACTCATGTATCGAGGTACCACTGTATTTCGTTTTTAAAGATAAACCCCTCCTCTTTTCCAGATAACACTTTTGTGCATATAATAGCGAGTTTCTGATACCTACAATTCTGTCAGATTGATGTACAAGTCATCTGCATAAAAAAACAATGTTGCAGTTTTTTTTTTTTATACAGATGACTTGTACATGAATCTGACAGAATTGTAGGTATCAGAATGGTATCTTCAATATTGTCAGATTGATGTGTAAGTGTAATGCCATCTGCATAAAAACCAATGTTTTACTTATTGGTTCGTAGGTCATTTACATTTAATTTGAATAGGATAGCTCCAAGAAGAGATGAGAACATTAATGGTATCATTTCTAGTGTGAGCTATAGCTCCGTCTTGCTGGAACCAATTACCTCTCGGAAGACACGTTATTCAAAGCTAGTCTGTCAAAATTTCAAATGTGGAATTCAGAAGGCAATTTCTGCATGAAGGACGTCAAAAAAAATTAAAAAATCAAGAAGAAAATGTTGAGTTTGGTGTTCTTAAAAACGGAACAATTTGTAAAACTCTGCTTTATGTTAAAATGATTGAAAGGTGAGATAGAGCCCACCCACAGCTCTTCGTATCAACTTTAACTAAAGCTTAACTTTGTTAAATTCTATTGTTAATTTATTAAAAAGCATGGATACAAGACAATGTAATTCAGGTTCATTTGAATTCGGGGGTGATGGATGGTCCCTATCCGACGCTTCCTGTTAATCTTCGATGCTTAACACCACTGCTAGCGCTACCTGTAGAGCGCTTGTTAAACCTACTCATACGCGTAGTCGATATATGTGTATATTTGTGCAATTCTGCAATTATTATTAACATAAATTTGATGTAACTGTTATCGTTCCATAATTAGAAACCAAAAACGAAAAATAAAAAATAATACATTTTTGAACAATGACATTGAAAGTTATATGTTGTTGAGGCACTTTTTTGAAAAGAATAAAATAAGCTTAGCAGAATTCCGATATCTTCATTAATATGAAAGTTATAACATAAAGTTGTGTTTTTTTAAATACAACCCAAAGTTGGCTTTGACCTATTTTATTCGGTTATTTTTTTCTCTTTTCAACGATATACAGCATGTGGGGGTTATATCTGTAATTTCATAAAAATCTATTAAAAATTATTATTTTTGAAACATTCAATATATTTTCTCACTTTGTCTTAGTTGGCTTGAGTTAGTTATAGAACATTAATTGTTTTCTATTAAACAAACCAATTTTCGCTGTATCTCAAAAACTACTTTATCAATTAACATCAAACTTTGAACATAATAAGCCTTATTTGATAATCCAAAGAACTGAAAAATTTCGTACACCGGAAGTGGGTGTTTACCTTAGCCGTTTTTTTTGTTTTTCTCCGAATTTTTTTTTTAATATGAAAAATACTATAAAAGCACTTGAAAAAAACTTGAAGACAACAAAGAGATTAACATGTTTTGTTTGAAAATATTTTTCGTAAAATGTCCGGTTTTTGAAAAATTATAGTTATTAATGTTGTTGTTGACATTTTTGGTGTATAATTATGAAACGATAATAGTTACAGCAAATTTATTTCAATAATAATTGCAGAAAATGCCAAAATGAACAACTTATAAAAAATATGTATTTTTCGAAATCTCTTCTCGCTTCTATTACTTTGGCAACCGAATTTTTGCCAACACGTTGCGACATTGTAATAATAAATTATTAGGTACAAAATTATTTGACATTTCTTTGTGGTTGTCATAGTAACACAGTTTACTTATTTAAAACAGAATTTTTAAATTTCATAAATATTACTTCCTTTACATTCTTCTAAAATTGAGTGATATTCTTCCAAATATCCCACATGCATTAAATATTCCCAGGATCATTTTTTTCGTGCATTTTTGCGATAGCAATCGGTCTTCGTCTTTGACTCGTGCCGATTGTGCAATGCAAAAATGCACTCAAGAAATGATATTTTCATATAGTATTTAACGCATTAGGGATATTATTCAGAGTGGTGAATGGAGAAGTTCTGTACAAAATTCATAATTGCTCTATTGAATGTTTTCAAAAAAATTGCTCGGACTGAGCGATTTTTGTTAATTACTGCGCACTTTTTGGAGTGCTAAAAAATATTGTGACGTCGCCAATAATTCAAATTATGTAATGTTTGACGTATGATATCATCGGCAATTTTTCAAAATTGAATTTGATTTTTTTCATTTGGCAACCTTGGCAAGCTCTTAATTCTCTTTACAGTCACATTGTTTTAAAAATACGTATCGTTTGATCTAAAAACTTTGTAGAGCTTGTGATTCTCTTTACAGCCACTTTTTTATGGAAAGTATAAAAACGATCATAAAACTTGGCACAAAATTCATAATTTGGATTATTTAATATCTAATTTTGAAAAAGCTGGAAAAGACAATCCATTTTTTAAAAATTTATTTTTACAACCTTACACAATAAAGCATTCATGAAAAGTAAGTCAACTCGAAATTTATTGATTTATTTAATATTTGACATGTTAACATTTGACATGTTTATTTGACACTTAATTTAAAAAAATCATTACTTCTAAAAACTAAAAATGGTGCATTTGACTGAACGAGAATAAATAAAGGTATAATATGAATGATGATGAAATATGGCGATCGGCTAAGAAGTTATGAAGAATCAGTTGATTTGTTCAATCAATAACACCCCGAAAGAGTTCCAATTTCAAGATCCACCCTATGGGGTGGGCCGCCGGAGGGCTTGCAGACAAATTCTTACGGTCCCAGCACCTGAGGCTACGGCATCAGGTCTTGGGAATCCAATACATCCGGGCGATTTTTCCCTCCAAGGTTCTCGTAAAAGGCGTGACGACAACGTCCCAAAAATCAGATTTCGCTAATTTCCATGAGAATGACGTTTACACAATTCAATTAGGAAACATTATTACTTTTCAATCCGAAACATTTACTTACTACCCAAATATTAATAAAATTAAACAATACTGCCATTACCATCTTATGTCCATGGGTACCTGTGCCGCCGTTAACTATTAACATTTTATTACGAGCGGCGCGCCTTTTATAAAACTCAAGTTGATAAGAGTTCAACATAGTCACGCCCCTATGCGTCAATATTCGAGGGTTATTCGTTTCGCCGATGGTGGCAGATTATTACGGATCACTAATTTCTAGAAACGCGATCAACGCACTTTTTCCATCTGATATACATTTTAGAAAAAAAGATTACAGGAAAAATATATTCTAAGTAAAGGTAAAAAGGGCAACCCAGAGTTATTTTTTTTAAATTTATTTATTTTTAATTTTTACGTTGTTATTAACAAAAAAACAAAAAATATAGCTCTAGGATGCCCTCGGTATAAAAATTTTAGAAATAATTTTAAAAACAGATTTGCATTTTATAAATTCGTAAGTGAAAAATCTGAGTTTTTGATATATGCATGGTATCCAGGACTCTTAAACCTGAGTGGTAATCAGGTATTATTTATATGTTAACACGGTTAAAAGTCAATCACTCATCGACTTATTTTCGTACGAATTAATAAAAATTTAAAAAATCAGTCGAGTAGTGTCGTTAGTTACCGTGTTAAGTACGAAAAGGTGTACGTGAGAAGAACTGTTAGGGATTCCCCTTGTGTCTTTCTGGGATGGTTGTCGCGCCCATATCTTTACTATAAGCTCTGTCAAAGATGTCCTTGGATTCCACTCGTGATTCTAGTAAATTTTATCTTTTTTCAGAAAATGTTTCACGTTCAAAATGGCTACATGGCGGAGTTATCTTTATCGACGCAATTCCAAAGAATCCCAGCGGGAAGATTTTAAGGAGAGAATTAAGAGATCTGCTAAAAAAAATGCATGCAAAATCGAAATTATAGTTCGTCACATGATATGTTTGATATATAATATTATGGTTCAAATATATTTTTTTGCAATTATGGGTTTTATTAAATTCTATATGCAAATAAACTTAATAATCACACCACATTGAACTTCTAACATTAATCACCTAGAACCAAATAGAGACGATATTCTTAGACGGACCTTACACGGTCAATCTGCCATCAGTTCAATCCAATTTTGTGATCCTGACATGATTGATGGTAGACTGATGGAACTTTACGAGATACGTATTAGACGTTCAAACCAAAACCGTCAATCTGGCATCAGTCTGCATGTTGAAGCCGTGAGGTACATACAAGTGGAAACTCATAATTTTCAAAAAGGTGTTATTGGTGTAATAATGGCATTGTCTATTAAAAAACGGATTGAAAGAAAAATGTGGGTTAAGGATTGGCTGCTGAAACGAGAGAAATACACTTATTTGAATTTATTAAATAAAATAAGAAGTACGGTGGAAGAAGACTATGAAAATTATTATAGAATGAAGGAAGCCTGTTTTGACGAGCTGTTAGAGATGTATAAGCCATATTTAACTAAGCAAGATACTTGCATGAGGAAATCCATATCTGCTGAAGAAAAACTAGCTGCAACGTTAAGGTACCTAGCCACTGGAAGGAACTTTGAGGACTTCAGTAATAATGTCTCCAGCTGCTATTATTGAGGCAATATTATACACGTGAAGTACTAACTTATGGCCTTATGGGTTTTGTCCCATAACTCTGGTAATGTTTCAAATACACTGGAAGAAAAAAAAACACTTGAAATTCGTGAAATGTCGACCATTTTCAAACCGCCATAACTCGGCGTATTTTCAATTGATTTTGATGAATCTTTGAGGGCAAAAAGATTTGAAGTGTCTTCTTCAAAGTCATGCATGCGAACTTAAGTGTAACCCCTTCCGCCTCCCTCAAGCACACCTGTGAAAAAAAATAATGGAGTTGACTTTGTCTATGGAGTTGGAAAATTTTTTTCGACTCGATCCACCATTAAGGCATTAAAATTTGATCAATTCCCTATGCAGGACTCGAAGACCGAAGTACATGACTAAAAATTCGCTTTTTTTCAAACACCCATAACTTTGTACCAAATCGTCGTAGGAACTTCGTTATTTGAGTCCTGCGCAGGTAATAGAACACCTTTTGGTGGATCGAGTCGACACATTTTTTCCAACTCGGTACACGTTGCCAAAGTTGGACGTTTTTTTGTCCAAACACGTGTTTTTCTTGTTCGGGGGTTGAAGGGTTCGAAAAGCGATAATTCCAATTTGAGTTTACTGCCTTAAAGTAGAAAATAGGATTTTTTCCCGAAAGAATCATCAAATTTGGTTCAAAAGTCACTGAGTTATGTGCAAAAAACCTCAAAATGCAAACACCCATAACTTGGTGCCAAATCGTCGTAAGAACATCGTTCTTCGAGTCCTGCATAGGGAATTGATCAAATTTTAATGCCTTGATGGTAGATCGAGTGGACAAAAATTTTCCAACTCAGTAGACATCGTCAAAGTTGGACATGGTTTCCAGAAACTTTTTTTTTCACAGGGGCGCTAGAGGGGGGTGGAAGGGGTTACATTTAGTTTCGCATACATGACTTTAAAGAAGACACTTCTAAGTTTTTTACCCTCAAAGATTCATCAAAATTGATTGAAAATACACCGAGTTATGGCGGTTTGGAAATGGTCGAAATTTCACGAATTTAAAGTGTTTCATTCTTTTCCTTCAGTATAGAAGAATAAATTCTTTTTCCGGCTCGGTCTCGGAGGATGGTGGCTCATGCCTTCGATGTTGCTTCATCGCTATCTCGGCACTGACTGACGCCAGATTGATGAAAAAACATTACACTATCAATCTGTCATCAGTTCAATCCAGATTGATAGAAATTCTTCATTTATTCCAATAATTTGCGATCCACTCCATCAATCCTTCAATCCGTCAATCGATTGCCATTACACGATCAATATTCATCAATCTGGATCACAAAACTGGATTGAACTGATGCCAGATGGACCGTGTAAGGTCCGTCTTACGATCCATGGAATATAAGAGAGACTTTCATGATCAAGATGGATATTCAGCTACAAGGAAGAATTTTAACTTTACAACGTTAGAAAAACAAAGGAGCAATTTTCATTTCAAGTTCCACGGAAATAAGTTTTCCGAAATTGGCAACACAATACTTAAAAAGGTAAAAACGGTTGTTATGTAGAAAGCACTGTGTGCTTGTTTATAAAAAATATTTTACTAAGTTATGCTTCCTCAAGTGAATTAAATAATTATGAGCCCAGATTGCGGCCGCATTTAAGGACAAAGGGCAAAACAAGATAAGATTAATAGAGTATAGGCAGCTCGTGGCGCCAGTCGCTGGAACGAAAACAACGAGAATTAACATGAGTGAAAGCAACGTAAGTAATTTAATTCAAGTTGCTAGATTTAACCACAAATATTTCCACGAATCTAAGTTCCAAATGAGGTGTGCATTCAGAGCAAAAGGTGTCTATAGCATTGCTACAGGATAGACACCAAAGCCCGCTCCAGCTGCGAATGATGCTACAGTCATTAAAAACACACAAGACGCGTTGGTAATGTGTATCCTAACTTCGGCTCTGGAACTGTGAAAATGTGATACTTCCAAAGATATTTTGACAAACTAAACACAGTTTATGAACAAGAAACTGAAACGAATAAGATGCTTTACATGTACAAGATAGACCCAATAGACTCAATGCCGCAACACATCTTGTTATCGGCGCTTAGTTTATCTACGCTTCTTAACAAATGCGTAATTACCTTAATTTGCATTTTATGAGCTAACCATTACTCCTTTTCAATATTAACTTAAATTCCGCATTATTGAAATTTCCAAACGAGATAATTTTCGAAGAAGTACAGCTGCCAGTAACTACACAATGAAGATGAGCCTCTACCCGCTGTGCGCCGATTTACCGAGGGCATCGTTAAGACCGTTTTCGCAGAACAATTAGTGGAAATGTGCAGCTGCCAGGATACACAATGGGCTGTCGATCCGCCTCCCGATGCCTACGTGACAAAATCGGTTCGAACCCAAATTGTTCTTGGAAGAGCAATTTGCCGGTTAGAACTCGTGCGCCGACCTCGACGCTCCCGTCACACCCTACCACCACCACCACCCGCAACCCGGAGAAGAGTAGGGCGTGGACCCCGTACAAGGCCTTGGAGCGCTCCCCAGACCAGCAGAGGAAATTCAACAATCAGTCATTATTCATCACTCAGACTTCAGAACATCTACAATAATCATACAGTCAACACCACCGTCCGAACATCGACGACGCCACGTCGCACAGTGGACGAAACGTTAAATCTAGCTGAACATTTCGCCGAAAATCAACTTTTTAGAAATCCATTTTTTTCTTTCAATATGAGTAGTACAATGTCCAGAGGGTACGCAGGTAAAGCCATAAAACCCTCCGACCCTTTTCCCAGTAGTTATCGGCACACAAAGTGCACGCTTCGTTTACGTCGTTTAGTTGTGAATTACACGCGCTCCGAACGTGTGCGTTTAACATTTTTTTTTACATTTGTGTTTAGTGCAAAATTTAAATTAACAATGGATATATATTCTACTGGTATGTATACAACATAGTTTTAATTATTTTTTGTTTAAATTTAGTCAACACATAGATACAATGATTTAAATTTTGTAGAGAATCCTACTGTAATATTTTACAACATTATATTTTAATAAGGTTAAAGTTTATTATATCCGCCGATATCCGCAATGATTTTTTTTTGGTATACATATTAACTAATTAGTTTAATGTACAAATAATATTACATGCTTGTTTTTGCCCGTTTGCAAGCAGTGATTTTTTAGGCAGCGTAACCGTTTCCCGGAGAACATTATTCGACATTTGGCGCGCTCACCAAACGCAAGAAGAAAAAAATAAAGCAGTTTCTTTCTTTGTGATGGACATTATGAAGATTGATATTGAATCGGACACTGAAAATTTACATTCGTTGAAACAAAAAATAACACATTTTACGTCAAAATTGACAATGAAATGGCAAACTTCTAATAGAGCATTTTCAAGTTTTGAAAATAAATATTCAAAGTGGCTAAACGAAATGGAAGTATTCTCTATTGAGAGTTTACCAAATGAACCCCAACCTGGATCTTCTAGTGGTAAATCCAGAGGTCCGTATAAATCTTTTACTAAATTGACAGATGTCTCAAAAAAAAAACGGAAAATTAAGCCACTGGTGGAAAATTACTCCCAGGAGGAACTAGCATTTGCCACGCGGTTCAGTCTTCGACAATCTGGAAGAATTGTGAATAATTTTATAATTAAAAAAACATGATGTAATATAATTTTTGTTTTCTAAAATTTTAAGTTTCCAATTTTTTCCAAGTGTTTATATTTCAGTTAATATTTACAAAAATGCTAATGGTGAAATTATCTTCTAGATTTGTTTGAACAATTTTTTGGCTAGAATAAAAATTAAATGGGGGATGCTGGAGGGTAGAAGGGAAGAATTATTTAATATTGAATAACATATATTTATAATAAACTATTTTCTTTGTCTACGAACAATTTTAATTAGACTAAGACGCTTTATAGCGAAATGTTCAGCTAGATTCAGCATTTCGACCTGTGTGCGTCGGCTTCTTCGCCGCCGCCGCCTTCGTATTCTTCGGACATTCCAGTGCTTCGTGAACATTGAGTGTTGGTGACTATTGTTTTTGTGACTATTTATTTTTCGTGACTTTATTTTTATTGACTTTACATATTTTTATATTTTTGAACTTTGAACATTTTTTTTATGTCACTGTAATAACTTTCTCCGTGTGTTATCGCGCCAATAAGACTATCTCTGCCTCCACCCCATCCTTCGTGTTTTTTTGTGCTGTGTCTCATAGCTACACCGACTCCAAGGGCTAGCTGAAGGTCAACGAGGGCGGTTTTTTTCACCCCGCGCTGAGCCCCCTGTAACAATCTCCAAAGTTGAATCACTTGCAAGACAGATCAAAAAATCTGGAGACATAGTCACTGATAACAAAAGAGCTAAGTACACCGACTTCCAAATATTGGCTATTTCCTCAAGCATGACTATCATTGGCGCTGCCAAACTTCACTACAAGACTTATTGGTGAAGAGGCTAATCTTAACAATAACGCAATATAAACTACATTAATGGCAACAAGCTCAAATGTTCGAAGAACGAAAACATTTAAATTTGAAGGAAAGTACTACAACTATAATAAAAAGGGGCATGTCGAGGGAATGTCGAGCTCCCAAAAGATGTTTAAATAGGAGAATTGAAAACACTGCAGACGACTCGAAAAGAGGTGGTAATGAATTCAACACTGAGGTTAACAGTTCAAGCTCTAGTTGCAAATGAAGAAGCAAATTGGTTGAGGGACAGTGGCGCCACTCACCACATGTACCGTAGCAGAGCAGGTTTCTTAACGTACGAAGACATTATTGATGTAAACGTAAAACTAGGCAACCATGAACATTTCCCAGTGAAACGAATTGGAAACTAATGGATTAAAAAAAGGGTTAATGGTCAATGCTATGATGGTTCAAAGCACAATGTGTATCATGTGCCTTGTTTATGAAGGAAGGTATCTTAACCAAAAAAGGCTGCAAAATAATAAAGAACCACACAAAGGCAACAGTTTACGAAGGAAATGAACTTGAGTATGGTAGAATGATGATTTGCGTAAAAAACAGTTTAAGCAAATGCTAATGCATCGCATGAGTTGGCCATATTAACGTTAGCGTTTTGAAAAAAAAAATCTTAAAGGATCCAGCAGATGATGTGAGAATAAAAACATCTGATGAGTTATTTTGTGAAAGTTGTGTTTTTGCAAAGCAACATATACCGATAAACAGAAAAGTAACAAAACCTAGTGAACTAATCTCAAGTGGACTAATGAATCAACTATCTGTTGGCGGAGCAAGATACTATGTTATTCAACGATAGTACAGAGTTGAAAAATTTCTAACACAAAAGTGACATCTACAAGTGTTTTCAAAACCTTACAAAAATTTGCAAGACAAAGTTCGGTTACAAAGTACGAGGGCGTATTGATAATTAATGCCTCCATGGCTATAACTTTATTAGTAATAGATAGCACGTTAGCGTAAATTTACTGCTGTCAATGGCGATTATGTGGAAAAATGAATACATCAGTGTGTAGAGAACAGTTTATACTATTATTTCACATTTATATGTAAACCATATATCTATTACTAATAAAGTTATAGCCATGGAGGCATTAATTATCAATACGCCCTCGTACAAAGAGTGCGTGTAGATAATGAGACCCTGAGTATATTAATAATAATGTGAGATGGCTGTTTAACAATTTGGGAATAGTGCTAGAAACAACGGGAATTTACACACCACAACAAAATGGAAGGAGTGAACGAGACCACTATTGTCGAAAGAGCGCGAGCAATACTATACTCAAATGCAACAATGTTTTGATTGTTCAAAACAAATATGGCGTCGATGTGAGCTTGTTGCTTTTAATCTTTTGGCATCATCGTTTTTAAACAAGTTTTAACACAAATTAATTTGGGACAAACTCACTTGTATATACAAGGTGTCTAAAAAAGACACCAGCAAAATGATATGGTGTATTCCTGAGACAAAAACCAAGCAAATTAACTAAATTTATCTATATGAAAAATTACATACTTTCCAAGATACAGAATGTCAAAGTTTTAGATTTTTAAATTGTTTTAATCTATATCTCGAAAATGGCAGATGAGAATGATTTGTTTATTTTTTTCTGACAACTACATTAGGTGTACTACATTGTTTAAAAATTTCAAGAAATTTCTTCAAGTGCAAAGGTGCTCCAGAGGACATGCTGTTTACATTATTACATAGAACTTTTTTGTTCTTCACATTTTTTACGATTCAATATTTTTTTCAATGCAACTCGTCACTTTTAAGGAATTTATAACTCTTAAAGTTTTTTTGTTTACGTCCTATTTTTAACAAAAAAAAATAAAAAATTACTTATTGTTTGGAAAATTTCGTGTTAAAAAATGAAATAATCTAAGTAGGCGGGTGTCAATTCGTTGAAAACGTGTGTCAGTACAATTAAAACTTTCAATTTAAGTAAAACTGGTTAACACGTTGAGTGGTGGTGACCGAAGTATCGCCGGTGGTTGAAGCGCATCGACGCGACGCGCGCGCCCATACAATGTGTACTGTGATTTTTTTTATGAGGGTCATTTTGAACAATTTTTGTAATTTGTTAAATAATTTGATATGTTAAAATAAAAGCAGTTTTTGGATTATAGTTATTTTTAAGACTTTTCTTGCAGGACGAGCGCAATTAAACAATGAACAATAAGTTCTTTTTTATTTTTTTTTTGCTAAAAATAGGGCGTAAACAAAAAAACTTTAAGAGTTATAAATTCTTTAAAAGTGATGAGTTGCATTGAAAAAAATATTAAATCATAAAAAATATGAAGAACAAAAAAGTTCTTTGTAATAATGTAAACAGCATGTCCTCTGGAGCACCTTTGTACTTGAAGAAATTTCTTGAAATTTTCAAACAATGTAGTACACCTAATGTAGTTGTCAGAAAAAAATAAACAAATCATTCTCATCTGCCAATTTCGAGATATAGATTAAAATATTTTAAAAATCTTAAACTTTGACTTGCTGTATCTTGGAAAGTATGTAATTTTTCATATAGATAAATTTAGTTAATTTGCTCTTTTTTTGTCTCAGGAATACACCATATCATTTTGGTGGTGTCTTTTTTAGACACCTTGTATAATAGTATATTTTTAAACGAATGAGAAAATTGGCCATTGCCACAAGGGTGAAGTTTGCAACACGAGCCGTAGGCGACTGTTGCAATTCATTCAAGTGGCAATGGCCAAGTTGTTCACGAGTTTAATACTATACTTTTTCGCATCATATTAAATAATTACCTAAAAATTTTATGTTTGTATTAAATTATAACGAATAATTTTTCTATTTGGGAATTGCGGCAGTTTGCTGACAAAAAACGAATCGTAACCATAGTAACAACTAAACTGTTGGGCAATGAAACCGCTATCATTTCATAATCTCCTCAGTTGTTCACGTTCACTAAAGTGTATTTTATTCTTTAACATTCAATTTAAATGCGAAGCTGCACTGATGAGAGATAAATTTAGAAACGCGTCTGCAGATGGCTTTTTACTTAATTTTTACATATTTTATGGTTCAGTTTTATAGTTTTAAGTTTTCAATTCAATCTAGTTTAGTTTTCAAGTTAGTCCTGTAGGTAGAAATAAACGATCTTAAACCAACGTTATTTATCTAATAGTATTAGTAATACCATGCAAATGACTTTTGTATCATTCAATAACCGGCGTGGCACTAGCCAGGGAAGTAGTTGTTTTAATAAGTTATTTGTTTGTAATTCTAATAAGACTTAATTTTAGTCATGAACAGGTTGATAATTCAATTTCTCGCATCCTATTAAATAATATAAATGGTGTTAAATCATTTTTCGCATCTTATTAAATAATATAAACGTTGTTAAATCGTTTTTGATTGAGAAAGTTGTCCATTATTCGGCCGAATCATTTTCTCCACAGGTGACGTCCAATCAAATGATAGCAATTTCATTGCCCAACAGGTGACGTCCAATAAAATGATAGCGGTTTCATTACCCAACAGGTGACGTCCAATCAAATGATAGCAGTTCCATTGCCCAACAGTTTAGTTGTTACTATGGTTACGATTCGTTTTTTGTCAGCGAACTGCCGCAATTTCCAAATAGAAAAATTATTCGTTATAATTTAATACAAACAGAAAAATCTTTAGGTAATTATTTAATATGATGCGAAAAAGTATAGTATTAAACTCGTGAACAAGTTGGCCATTGCCACGAGGGCGAAGTTTGCAACACGAGCCGTAGGCGAGTGTTGCAATTCACCCGACTTTCTCACTCGTTTAATAATATACTATTTTTATTGAGAAAGTTGTCCATTACTCGGCCGAATCATTTTCTCCACAGGTGACAGTCCAATCAAATTAAAGCATTTTCATTGCCCAACAGATTTCAGCCAATGAAAGAATTTTACAACGTAGAATTTTAAGCAGACTAAAAAATTTCAAGGATCTAATCCCGTGCGAGACGGGCGGAGACAAAAAGTGTGCGTTTCTTATATTGTGCGATGTTCTTGCATTTACTCGTACGTTCCTTCGCCCGGGATTGGAAATAGCCAGTCCAATCGTGCGGGATTGCGTGTGAGTGCCGCTTTTTAGTAGCCAGTGCTCCACCATATTAATTGTTTTGTTACTACGGTTACCATTGAAAACATGAATTCATAAACATCTTAATTTTGTCAGCGTTTTTTCTTCGTTATAATTTAATATAAACAGAAAAATCTTTTTATTTATGCAACAAGTGAGTAAAGTAGTACTTTTTTTCACGAGTAGGAAAGATTGCCACATGAGCCGAAGGCGAGTGCGGCAATTCCTACAAGTGAAAAAAAGTTGCTTTACTCTCGAGTTTCATACAAAATGTTTTCTACGTCCGTAACTTTAAATAAATTCGATAAAACCTTAATAATTTTTAATAAGTAATAACACTTTTTTTAAATGAAGAAAATAATAATCATCAAGTTTTCTTGATCGGAAGCGAATGTTTGACATTTATCGGCAGAACTCGCGGCGTGTTGCGAAGCGTTCATGACACACTTTGCGCAAACAATTTTATAGTAGCATTAAAAAATGAACCGCTACGGCACTTTTTTTCACGCAAAAGAGTGAAAAAATGAACCGTTATGGCACCTTTTTTCACGCTGTTTGCAGGGTTCAGGAACCAAACATTTTATGAACTCAAATTAATGAAAAAAACGTACATTTTATAACGGACGTAGAAAAAGTATAGTATTAAACTCGTGAGCAAGTTGGCCATTGCCACTCGTGGCAATGGCCAACTTTCTCACTCGTTTAATAATATACTATATTCAAGCTATTTTCGTCTTTATTGAAATTTTAATATGTTTAAGTGTAATGATTTAGACTAATATCGTTAATTTGACACAAGGCCACTTTGAAATATAAATTCCAAAGTTTGATTTGTAATAACATTCAACGTATTATTTATAAACCTTGCAAACTAGGTATTTTTAGAAAGGTAAGAAAAAGGAGTTTAAATTTCTATTAAAATATACTGGGTGTTTTTTTACATTTAGGGTAGGTCTTACTTCATAAAAATAGCACTTAATTACTTAAACAAATCTAAAGAAAAAAACGCTACGATAATTTTAAAATATCAACTTAGGTGACCGATCCTATTTCCATTTAAAATCACCCAAATAGAATTAAATTAAATTAAAAAAATTAAACTGTTTTATTCCAATTTAGAATAAAATTTGTTAGTCAACAATTTTGATTTTCCTAATTTTTTCATCAGTTACTGACCAAATGAGAAACATTTTTAAGCTCATCCTTTTTTTGGTGGACATTTTAGGTTTGCTTCTTAAACGTTTTTCGTTTTTTCAATTTGTGGGTAAACGTTAATAAAGCAAGTTCGACTTGCGGGCTAATGCGCATATGCAAATTTTGAGGAACTGTAGTATAAAATACTAGAGTTCCGCACATCGGCCTTTGCATAAATGTTCTAATTCTGTTAATTTTATAGATAACAAGGCAAAAAAAAGCTCATTTATTTTCAGAACACCCAAAATAAAAAAAAATCTCGTTGCCCTCACATCACAGATTTTTGTAAGAAATATTTGTCAGCAAGTGCATAATGAAATTTTTTCTTCAGAATTTCCATGTTAAAACTGGAGTCAGTGGGTCATTTTGAAATCTGATGCAATTTAACAAAATGGCATTAACGGGTAAGATGGCGTTTAAGTTTATAATAACTATAACTTTGTTATTTATGAACCAATTTTGTTCATTTTGATGTCATTTGAAAGACAAAAGTATATTTTTTATTTTTTTATTTTATTTATTTAATTAACGGTAGCACCTTTTATACAAAACAAACTTACAATTAAAAATAATCATAACCTAAATTTAATAACTAATATAAACTAACACAAATTATCTAAATTTACTTTAAATAGAGTCTGTTTAAACTTAATAAAAGACCGTACAAATAAATCAAAATTAGGATTAGCGTTTAGTGTGTTTGCAAATCTCATCATTCTTTGAATAGAATTGTTGTAGCTATAATTGTTTGCTGCCACGTTCAATCTAAAAAGCGGTTTAGACCGTAGAGGCCTCATAGATGTTGAAATATAAAAATTAAACGATCGAATTATTTCACAATTCATTGTACCTGATATAAAAAATAAAAAAAATTTAAAAAAAAGTATAAACTACAAAACAGAATTTTTAAAATGCTTAAAATTTACATGTAGCCTTAACAAATGTGCAATAAAATATGTTTTTGATTGCAAAATGTATGAAAATTTCAGGAATTGATTACAGCAAAACCACAAGTTTCACCACCTTAAAATTTATTTCTCATAATGCTTATTGTTCTGTCTTACTATGGCTAATAATAGGCGTGGGTAACTTAAAATAAACTCTTTATTCGACCACATGTAAAATCAAACTGTCGTTAAAATACAGGTAACATTTCGAACAATGTAAAAAGGTATAAAAACTATCTATCGATATATAAAATAATCGACATCCCATTGAGCTATAAAATATATAGAACATTTTATACCATCATATATTACACTTATAATCAATTGTTTCCACCATAATCTGATGATCATTTCCGATACAATAATTCTAAAAAAAAAATGAATATTTTCGTAATATGACTAGAAAAAATTACAAAAATCTGTGACATGAGGGCAACAGCCATTGGGTAATTTCAGGTGGAATGAGCCAAAAACCAAAATTATCAGAATGATGCTGTAATTTTGTTTGTCCAAACTATTACCATTAATTATTAAGGGAGGAAAGTGAAGAAAAAAATTCACAACTGTAAATTGAAAACTAACTTAAAACGGTAATTTTAGCGCTGCATTATTATTAAAAGGAAAAGGAAGAAAGACTCAGATTTATTATAAGATTACTTGCTGTAGAAGTTTCACGCTTGAGAACTTTGTCCTTTTCCTTCAATAATTTTTCAAAAATGCCCAAAATCGTATTTTGGCAATATTTAAAGTTGAATATCTCAAAATTGAGTGAAAACTTATGAAATTAATACAGATAATACCTCTTTATGACATAAACTAATGATAAAAATTTGGTGACTAACAAAACTGGTTCCAGAGTTATAGTGCATCAAAGTTGGCCAAAAATTGCGTTAAACTCAAAAGAATCCTCTTAAAATACAATTTTTTTTGTGTTACAGAAAGAAAGTTGTATATGTACGTCATCAGTTAACCTCCCGGTTAAGACAGGTGAAATGCCCCCCAGCACGAATATCCCCAAAAATTACTTTACATTAGAGCGGAGTGCTACGGCCAACATAGCAAACCACATTTTCAAAACCATGTAACTATTTTCTGGATGTGGCTTAGCTGGTGCTAGGTAAGGCCTTCCTCGTGCAATACTTTTTTTAATAAAATTAGCAACATGGGGTGCTAAGTTGACCGACCCAGAATCGAATATAACTAGTGAGGAGACTAAAACCATTGCAATTTTATTTTAAAATGCAATCGTTATAATCTCGGATGAAAATGCAACGACTGCGTGATTTCACTGAAAATAATCTCCCCACTTGTTATATTATAACTGATATAATCAATTTATAATTCTTGCGTAAATTAAAGTTTCATGAAACTGTTTTATTATTAATATAATTTTTCTCAATTAAAAAGAAAATTGTAACAGATAGTCAATGGATATGACGCGCTTATAGTACATTATAAAACAGGTTTTATAAGTTACTTGCTGGACAGGTGTTTGACCCGGTCTGCGAACGTTGTTTCCGACTGAACCAAAAATAGGAGTCGAATCTATTTCTTACTGTAATGTATAAATATCTAGCACCACAACAGGCTCTTGGTTTGTTTAATAAATCATTCACTAATTCTCACTAGTTTCGACTTATATTACACAATGCGTTAGTACGTCTCTGTTTGGGTTATCGGCCTTTCTGTAGTTAGAAAGAAGATACATTAACTGTCCGGATGATACCGATACGATATGAACTGATAAAGAGTGATTATGGAAAATGTTACTGTAAATTTCTGCCCTTCTGAATTGAATCTATAAAAATAAAAATTACTTTGTCTTTATGACATGTTTATGTTCTAAATTGGTGAGCATTAATTTTCAAAATTAGGCTCCAATAACAACAATATTTTTCATTCGAGAATATCATAAACTATAATTATTAAATTAATAGCTGATTTAATTCAAGGAATTGTTACAAGGTAGGGGTTATATTTACTAGTGGGCAGAGTCAACCGTACCTGCTCTCCACACACAATTCAAACGTTAAACAAGAAACGTACAAGCACGGTGCACCCTAGTACAAAAGGCAAAAATTCTATTATTGCCTTATGTTGCTTTTAAAATCCGCAAAATGACAGACTATAATATTAAGTTAATTGTGGAAGGTCCTCCCTTACATAAACCTTTAATTAAAACAAGTGTAGGAATTCAACTGTACGAAAGTTGTATAAGAAACAGTGACAAGCATATTTTTGTAAGTACATTTCTTATATTTTCTCAATTTTATTTTACAATTCCCGGAAAAGAGATAAATCCCAAAACGCGTCCGACTTAATTTATTTAATTGTTTGAATATTTACAAATTGGTAGCAGAGAGTCGAACCGGAACTGAAATTAATCAAAATTTTTACCAGAACTGTAATCGGAACGTAAAATTGCTCAATTTAAAAACCGAAACCGAAACGAAATTTTAATAACGGCTAATTTCGGTTAAAATGAAAAAAGAATGGTTAATTTGTGTACAATATTTTTTCATTAAATCAAATTAAATCCATAAAAAAATACATTCATGATTTCACATAAAACCAATTGCAATGTTCTAGATAAAAACAAAACGACAATAATCTAAACTTGAACCGGGAAAATAAATATTACACTCGAAGATTAGAAAAATCGTAAATTCAAATTCAAATTTATTAATTTTCCAAGAAGAATGATTACAGCATCCATGGGTTAGTCAGATAATTATTAAAGATGGTATTAGTTGAGACTTAAATATTCAATAATTATGCTAAATTTATGGAATAGGGGCCGCGGTGGCCTAGTGAGTAGCGTTCCTGCTTCTGGGCCTCGTGGTCGTGGGATCGAATCCCATCCGTGCGGTCACTTTTTCAGAACGAAGAAGTGGCCGTGCGGGTCCATGAAAGTGTAGTGTATGTCCCATTCATTTCAAAAATGAAATTTTCAAAAACTTACGTTAGCGGCCGAACAGCAAATCGCTTACGCCAATTCCCTTATAGTCATTCACTCCCCTTAACCCGCAATTCCATCAAACATCCTTCCTTTTTAAATTAAAAAAAATAATAAAAATTTATGGAATGTTATAAATTTTCTTTAAAACCTCAAAATCCACAAAAGAAATAACTCAAAAACCATCTTCAGAATATTTTGATATTTTGTATAAATACTAAAGTTCTGATATTAGTAGGTAATGTTGAGTGATTTGTTTTGATTTTAGCCGAAATTTCACTTTTTCCAAATATTTGTTCCAAATAAATAATATTTTCGAGTTTCTAGTTGAATAACTCAAAAGCCATCTTCAGAATGTTTTGATATTTTGCTTGAATATTGAAGTCCTGATATTAAAAAGTAATGTTAAGCGATAGTCCATTGTGATTTTAGTAGAAATTTCACTTTTCCCAATATTTATTCAAAAAATTGATATTTTTGAGTTTTCACTTGTATAACTTAAAAAACATCTGCAGAATTATTATTAATAAGTGATTTTTTTTCAATACTCTGGAAGTAATCCTCGATAACGGGCCATTGAGTTAATCCGCCATTTTTACAGCACCTACTTTTTAATATATATTTTAATTAATTTATTATTTTAAACATTTGTATTTTGATTTCATTTTATTACATTTATTTTAATGTATTTATTATTCTTTTAAGTTTTAGTAAAATTTTAGTCAATAGTGTGATATTGAAATTGTTCTAGGCAATTTATCCTGGTTTTTGTTTATTGATTCATTAAACCATTTGGGCTTGGACATAAATTTGTAATTTGTGCTTATGTACAATTTTGTATTTTGTTTAATGATTGAATGTAAATATTTATACACCTAATTTGATATTTATGTAAAGAGGAGTTCTGTAAAATAAATAAATAAATAACAGTGGTGATTTTCAACTGGCACAAATAATTATTTTCAACTGTCAGAAATAATGATTTTCAACTGTAAAAAATAGTGATTTTTTACTAACAGTAGTAATTGTGATTTTGCACGTTTAAAATGACGATTTTTAATTGTCAATGATAGTGATTTTAAACTATCAGAAGTGGTGATTTTCAACACTCAAAATGGTTATTTTCAACTGTCAAAAATAATTATTTTCATCTGCCAGAAATAATGATTTTCAACTGACAGAAATAGAAATTTTAAACTATCAAAAGTAACGATTTTCAACAGTTAAAATGGTGATTTTCAACTGTCAGAAATAATCATTTTGAACTGACAATAATTGTGATTTTTAACGTTTAAAATGCCGATTTTCAATTGTCAATAATAGTAATATTCAACTATCAAAAATGGTGATTTTTAACTGCCAAAAATAATTATTTTCAACTGCAAGAAATACCTGGCAGAAATAGTGATTTTATCTGTAAAAAAATAGTGATTTTTATCTGTAAAAAAAATTGTGATTTTTAACAGACAGTAATTGTAATTTTCAATGTTTAAAATGCCGATTTTCAATTGTTGATAATGGTGATTTAACCATCAAAATTATTGATTTCCATCTGCCAAAAAGAATTATTTCCAAATGCCAGAAATAGTGATTTTCAACTGTAAAAAGTAGTGATTTTTACCTGACAGTAATAGTGATTTTTAACGTTTAAAATGCTGATTTTCTATTGTCAATAACAGTGATTTTCAACTATCAAATGTGGTGATTTTCAACAGTTAAAAATAATTATTTTTTCAACTGCCAGAAATAGTGATTTTCAACTCATAGAAATAGTGATTGAAACTATAAAAAATAGTGATTTTCAGCGTTTAAATCCTATTTTCAATTGTCAATAATAGTGATTTTAAAGTATCAGAAGTGGTGATTTTCAACAGTCAAAATGGTTATTTTCAACTGTCAAAAATATCATTGAAAATCACAATTACTGTCACTATTTTTTACAGATAAAAATCACTATTACTGCCAGGTATTTCCGGCAGTTGAAAATTTTAAACGTTGAAAATGCCGATTATCAATTGTCAATAACAGTGATTTTCAACTATCAAAAGTGGTGATTTTTAACAGTCAAAAATAATCATTTTTTCAACTGCCAGAAATAGTGATTTTCAACTGATAGAAATAGTGATTTAAACTAAAAAAAGGGGTTTTTAACGTTCCAAATGACGATTTTTAATTGTCAATAATAGTGATTTTAAACTATCAGAAGTGGTGATTTTCAACGGTCAAATGGTTATTTTCAACTGTCAAATATAATTATTTTTAACTGCCAGAAAGAGCGATTTTCAATTGACAGGAATAGTGATTTTCAACTAAAAAATAGTGATTTTAACTGACAGTAATTGTGATTTTCAAAGTATAAAATGCCGATTTTCAATAGTCAATAATAGTGATTTTAAATTATCAAAAGTAGCGATTTTCAACAGTTAGAATGGTGATTTTCAACTGTCAGACATAGTCTTTTTCAACTGCAGAAATCGTGATTTTCAACTGACAAAAATAGTGATTTTCAACTGTAAAAAATAGTGATTTTGAACTGACAATAATTGTGATTTTTAACGTTTAAAATGCCGATTTTCAATTCTTAATAATAGTGATTTCCAGCTATAAAAATAGTGATTTTTAACTGCCAAAAATAATTATTTTCATCTGCCAGAAATACCTGGCAGAAATAGTGATTTTTATGTGTAAAAAATAGTGATTTTTACCTGACAGTAATTGTGATTTACAGCGTTTAAAATGCTGATTTTCAATTGTCATTAACAGTAATTTTCAACTATCATAAGTGGTGATTTTCAACAGTCAAAAATAATTATTTTTTCAACTGCTAGAAATAGTGATTTTCAACTTATAGAAATAGTGGTTTAAACTATAACAAATAGTGATTTTTAACGTTTAAAATTCTGATTTTCCATTGTCAATAATAGTGATTTTCAGCTATCAAAAGTGCTGATTTTCAACAGTCAAAAATATTTTTTTTTCAACTGCCAGAAATAGTGATTTTCAACTGATAGAAATAGTGATTTAAACTATAAAAACTAGTTATTTTTAACGTTTAAAATTCAGATTTTCAATTGTCAATAATAGTGATTTTAAACTATCAGAAGTGGTGATTTTTAACAGTCAAATGGTTATTTTCAACTGTCAAAAATAATTATTTTCAATTGCCAGAAATAGTGATTTTCAACTAAAAACTAGTGAGTTTTAACTGACAGAAATTCTGATTTTTAATGTTTAAAATGCCGATTTTGAATTGTTAATAATAATGATAAATAAAACCATAAAAAAAATTATTTTCAACTGCCAAAAAGAATTATTTCCAACTGCCAGAAATAGTGATTTTCAACTGTAAAAAATGGTGATTTCTACCTGACAGTAATTGTGATTGTTAACGTTTAAAATGCTGATTTTCAATTGTCAATAACAGTGATTTTCAGCTATCAAAAGTGGTGACTTTCAACAGTCAAAAATAATTATTTTTTCAACTGCCAGAAATAGTGATTTTCAACTGATAGAAATAGTGATTTAAACTAAAAAATTGTGATTTTTAACGTTTAAAATGCCGATCTTCAATTTTCAATAGTAGTGATTTTAAACTAACAGTGATTTTAAACAGTCAAAGTGGTTATTTTCAACTGTCCAGAATAATCATTTTCAATTGCCAGAAATAGTGATTTTCAGCGAAAAAAAGTGATTTTTAACTGACCGTAATTGTGATTTTCAAAGTACAAAATGCCAATTTTCAATAGTCAATAATAGTGATTTTAAATTATCAAAAGTAGCGATTTTCAACAGTTAGAATGGTGATTTTCAACTGTCAGAAATAATCATTTTCAACTGCCAGAAATCGTGATTTTCAACTGACAAAAATAGTGATTTTTAACTATGAAAAATAGTGATTTTGAAATGACAATAATTGTGATTTTTAACGTTTCAAATTCCGATTTTCAATTGTCAATAGTAGTGATTTTAAACCATCAGAAGTGGTGATTTTCAACAGTCAAAATAGTCAAAATGGTTATTTTCAACTGTCAAAAATAACTATTTTCAACTGCCAGAAAGAGCGATTTTCAATTGACAGAAATAGTAATTTTTGACTAAAAAAATAGTGATTTTAAACTGACAATAATTGTGATTTCTAACGTTTAAATGCCGATTTTCAATTGTCAATAATAGTGATTTTCAGCCATCAAAAATGATAATTTTTAACTGCCAAAAATAATTATTTTCAACTGCCGGAACTACCTGGCAGAAATAGTGATTTTTATCTGTAAAAAAATAGTGATTTTTACCTGACACTAATTGTGATTTTCAACGTTTAAAATGCTGATTTTCAATTGTCAATAACAGTGATTTTCAACTATGAAAAGTGGTGATTTTCAACAGTCAAAAATATATATTTTTTCAACTGCCAGAAATAGTGATTTTCAACTGATAGAAACAGTGATTTGAACTAAAAAATAGTGATTTTTAACGTTTAAAATTCTGATTTTCAATTGTCAATAATAGTGATTTTCAACTATCAAAAGTGGTGATTTTCAAGAGTCAAAATGGTTATTTTCAACTGTAAAAAATAATTATTTTTAACTGCCAGAAATTGTGATTTTCAACTGACAGAAATAGTGATTTTCAACTGACAGAAATAGTGATTTTCAACTGAAAAAAAAAGTTATTTTTAACTGACAGTAATTATGATTTTCAGCGTATAAAATGCCGATTTTCAATAGTCAAAAATAGTGATTTTAAATTATCAAAACTAGCGATTTCAACAGTTAAAATGTTGATTTTTAACTGTCAGAAATAATCATTTTCAACTGCCAGAAATCGTGATTTTCAACAGACAAAAAAATTATTTTTAACTGTTAAAAATAGTGATTTTAAACTGACAATAATTGTGATTTTTAACGTTTAAAATGCCGATTTTCAATTGTCAATAATTGTGATTTTCCACCATCAAAAATGGTGATTTTTAGCTGCCAAAAATAATTATTTTCAACTGCCGGAAGTACCTGGCAGAAATAGTGATTTTTATCTGTAAAAAAATAGTGATTTTCACCCGACAGTAATTGTGATTTTCAACGTATAAAATGCTGATTTTTAATTGTCAATAACAGTGATTTTCAACTGTCAAAAGTGGTAATTTTCAACAATCAAAAATAATTATTTTTTCAACTACCAGAAATAGTGATTTTCAACTGATAGAAATAGTGATTTTTAACTGCCAAAAATAATTATTTTCAACTGCCGGAAATACCTGGCAGAAAAGTGATTTTTATCTGTAAAAATAGTGATTTTTATCTGTAAAAAAATAGTGATGTTTTTCTGTAAAAAAAATGTGATTTTTAACCGACTGTAATTTTGATTTTCATTGTTTAAAATGCCGATTCTCAATTGTTAATAAAAGTGATTTAACCATCAAAATTTTTGATTTTCAACTGGCAAAATGAACTATTTCCAAGTGCCAGAAATAGTGATTTTTACCTCACAGTAATTATAATTTTTAACGTTTAAAATGCTATTTTTCAATTGTCAATATCAGAAGTGATGATTTTCAACAGTCAAAAATAATTATTTTTTCAACTGCCAGAAATAGTGATTTTCAACTGTACAAAATTGTGATTTTTAACCGACAGTAATTGTGATTTTCAATGTTTAAAATGCCGATTTTCAATTGTTAATAATAGTGATTTAACCATCAAAATTTAAAATGACGATTTTCAATTGTTAATAATAGTGATTTAACCATCGAAATTTTCGATTTTCAACTGCCAAAAATAATTATTTACAACTGCCAGAAATAGTGATTTTCAACTGTAAAAAATAGTGATTTTGACCTGACAGTAATTGTGACTTTCAAAGTTTAAAATGCTTATTTTCAATTGTGAATAATAGTGATTTTCAACTATCAAAAGTGGTGATTCTCAGCAGTCAAAAATAATTCTTTTTTTAACTGCCAGAAATTTTTATTTAAACTATAAAAAATTGTGATTTTTACCGTTTAAAATAACGATTTTCAATTCTCAATAATAGTGATTTTAAACTATCAGAAATGTCTTTAGTTTTTGAGGAAACTGAGTTTTTGAATTGGAATTATAATTTTTTCATCTTTCATAATTTTGACATTTTAAACGTCAGTTTTACCCGAGTCTACAAAACGTTCGATGTACATTTAAAATATGATTTAAATTGAAAATAAACCATGAAAGCGTAAATATAAATGATACCATCAAGTCGGAGAAAATAACATGATGGCCACATCACCATTTTTTATGGTATATTATACTACGGTAATGACGCTCTAGAGTGATGAGGGAAAATTTCTGTAGTAACAATCTTATTCGCAAGCACACAAATACAACAAAAAACTCGTCTGAAGAATTTCGTAATAGATGAGTTAGTTTAGAGATATTTTTCAAAGTTTACGAAAAATATTTATTAATAAAAGATGTTTAATTTTGATTTTTTTTATATTTTTCATAGTTAAAAATATATCGTAAGAAAACCAAAAACGGTTAAGGTAAACATCCACTTTCGGTGCATGAAATTATACCAAAAGTTATTCAGTTTTTCGGATTGTCAAATAAGGCTTATGTTCAAAGTTTCACGTTAATTCCTATACCTATACTCGGCGCACCGAATCGGTGGTATTATGGGTTTGCGTGATTTTCGCGTGATGTTCGCTGATTGGTCAGCGCTAACGCATGTGAAGCGTATGTCACGCAGCCGAAATTTTTAATCAGGCCCGTTGTATGCCATGTGTTCTCGTTTTTCTGTCTTATTTAAATGTAGTGATTACGTTCTATCCTTAAATCAGCCTTTTTCAATTACAATTAATTAGGAAGTGGTAAATAGTTAGATTTTGTGGGTTAAAGTAGAAAGATTTATATTTCCGGCACAGAACTAAAATGTGGCAAGGCTGTGTGAATCAGGCTTTTTATAACGTCTCGACGAACTAACACGAGGGCGCGGGGTGAACGCAATGTGACCATACCACCTATTCGGTTCGACGTGTATAGTATTCCTATTGAGATTTTTTCGGAAAATCATTGAAATCACCTTAAGGAATCTCAAATTTCTGAAAAAAAATTCACAATACAAAGAAATCAAAAATATAAAACTTTTACTATTCTTGCGGCTAGTAATAAAGTATGACCGCATTCAATGAAAACAAATAATATATGATATCGTGAAAATTTGCACACTCTTATCTGTCTGTTTTGAAAAAAAAAACATGATAAGAGAGATTTATTATGAAACGAATAATTTTGCATTTTCTGTTGCGGTCATGTTGTTCAAATAAGTTTACATTGGGCACGTGATTTGATCTTGATTATTTCAACTGGCGGCCTTTGCTCGGGCATATCTAAAATCAGTATTGTGAATTTGTGAGTCCACAAGATGACGGTTACAAACAATGAAATTGTTATGGAAGGCCCTCCTTTAAACAAACCGTCAAGTAAAATAAGTGTGGGAATTCAGCTATATGAGAGTTTGGCTAGGAACTTCGATAAAACTATATTTGTGAGTACTTTTCTATTTCTCTAATATATTTCGTTAATGTTACTACCTATATTGTTGCTTGCTATTGTAAATTATTTTTCACATTTCGGGTACATAATATCGATATCATGCATCCATATCCATAATGTAATGATAATTATTTCCAACTGCCAGACATAGTGATTTTCAACTGTAAAAAATAGTGATTTTTACCTGACAGTAATTGTACCAAAAATCGGGATGTAAAGTGTAAAACAGGATGCAATATATATTTTAGTGGATTTCACTTTACCTAGTTTATGGTAAAGATGGCCAGATGTCTCTGATGCAGAAGGTGGACAAAATTAAAAAATAAAAACTTATTCAATATTTGAAAACTAAGGCTTACTTGTTTATCACCGCTGATCCCACCGGATTTATTTTGACAAATTTGACATCTAACTTATGGCGCCATCTTAATGTAAAAAATATTGTACAATATTCGTGCGTAATTGGTTTTACTGCAGTCGATTACGCACTTGTATTGTAAATATATATTATTTTATAATAAATATAATTAAGTTATTCAATAATATTAATAACAATTGCAGATTGCAGATTGATAGGTAGGCAACCAAATACGCATGATGTTGGGGCAACTGACCATTTGAAAAGAAAACCCCTTAGATTGCTTTTCCATTGGCGTAGCAAACATTTTTTCCCAAAATAAATTAAATATTTAATCATAACTGTATATTTAATTTTTACAATGTTAATTAAATATACAAAGTAAAATGAAGTAAGTAAAGGTTTTGTATATTTGAAAATAATAAATGTGGAGTTAGCATCCCTAATTTTATAACAAATGTTGAAAGTGATGGCCTTCATTTTCTAAGCAAATGTTTTATGCGAGAAAAATGTAGTGAAGAAATATTCGAAAACAAAATCCTCAAAATATATTTGATATTAAACTAAAGAGAAAACAAATATTCAACCTCGGAAATAATACTAATGGGTAAATAATTTACTCTAATTTTATTTTGACCATTTAAATTGAATAATAAAGATACAAACTGAAATTGAAAATTTTACATGGGAATATCCAATTATGCGTCTTGAAACGGGACACACGGTATATGATAAATCTGTCAAATTTTGTATGAGAATGCCAACAATCTTCCAAAAAAAGATAATTTTTGCTACAAATCCAATTTGTAGCGTCGCCACTTTTATTCTGGTGAAGTAAGAATAATTTGTTTAGGTAGTAGAATAATTTGTAAAATATTTAACAATCTGCGAAGTTATTTGGACGATTGGCAACGGCTTTGGAAAAAGTAAATGGCTGTACGCAAAATCTAATTTCTTGTACAGCCATTTTAGTTCTTGTAAAGGTAGAATAATTACATTATAATCAATAGTTAAAGGTACATTATGTATAATTATTTTGTCAAATTTGTAACGATCTATCAAATTGTGTTTGAGATTGACAGGATTTCAAAAATAAAATAATTTTGAGTAAATTCAATTTCCATTTTTGTTCTGGTAATTTTCTTGTGTTATTGTAAAGGTACAATATTCAGGGTGGGGCACCTCATACGACGCGGTCATTTTATTCGTGTTATTCTTTTCAAATGTATAGACGTAAGATTGTTGTATGCGCAATTTAATATTATTACCAATTATACAGGGTCTCCCATAAAAAAGATCGCCATCAAAGTTATGTTTTTTTTTAAATAGAACACCCTGTATTGTCATTTCTGAATTCTAGGGAACAAATAAAGGCGAGTTTCTTCAATATTCGCTATACCTATCGTTTACCGTTTTCGAAATATTTAAAGATTTGTTGAAATGAATGGTCTGAATTTTGAATATGCAACAATTTTCAATCAAGTTATGAATTTTTGAAAATATTTTCAACCATGTTCAACACCCGAGCGCAAAAAATTAAAAATTAATTTGAAACACAAGAATACAATTCTAGAAAAAATCACTCTACAAGACGTCGATATTTCAAAATAATTTTGGCTTCTTTCAGTCGAGTTATGAATTTTTTAAAATGTTTTTTTTTTTCAATGTTCGAAAGCAAAAAATTACTAATTAATATGAAACACAGGGATAAAATCCTACAAAAATTCAATTCACTTCACAAGACGTCGATTTTTCAAAATCATTTTGGTTTTTGAATATGCAACAATTTTCAGTCGAGTTACGAATTCTTTAAAAATATTTTCTTTTTTTAATGTCGAACTCTCGACCGCAAAAAATATGAATTAATATGAAACGAGGGAAAAAGAATTGTACAAAAAATCAATTCACTTCACAAGACGTCGTTCTTTCACAATCATATTAGATTTTGAGTGTGCAACAATTTTCAAACTAGTTACGAATTTTTGAAAACATCCCTCTTTTTAATATCCAACACTCAAACACAAAAAATTAAAAATCAATATAAAACGCAAGAATAAAATTCTACAAAAATTAAATTCACTTCACAAGACGTTGATCTTTAGAAATAATTTTGGTTTTTGAATGTGCAGCAATTTTCAGGCGAGTTATGATTTTTGAAAATCTATTTTTTTCAATGTCGAACACTCGAGTACAAAAAATTAAAAATTAATATGAAACGCAAGAATAAAATTCTACAAAAACTCAGTTCACTTCACAAGCTGTCGATATTTCAAAATATTTTTTGTTTTTGAAAGTGCAACAATTTTCAGTCAAGTTATGAATTTTTGAAAATATATTTTTTTTTGATGAACACTCAAGAGCAAAAAATTAAAAATTCATATGAAAGGCAGGGATGACATCCTTCAAAAATTCAGTTCACTTCACAAGATGTCCATCTTTCAAAATCATTTTGGGTTTTGAAATTGCAGCAATTTTCAGTCGAGTTACGAATTTTTGAAAATTTCTTTTTTTTTCAATGTTGAATGCAAAAAATTAAAAATTCATATGAAACGCAGAATTAGAATCCTACAAATATGCAGCTCGCTTCCCAAGACGTCGATCTTCCAAATAATTTTGGCTTTTGAATGTGCAGCAATTTTCAGTCGAATTATGAATTTTTGAAAATGAATTTTTTCTAATGACGCAAACTCGAGTGCAAAAAATTAAAAATTAATGTAAAACGCACCGATAAAATACTACAAAAATTAAGTTTACTTCACAAGACGTTGATCTTTCAAAATAATTTTGGTTTTAGAATGTGCAGCAATTTTCAGTTGAGTTAGGCATTTTTCTAAATGAATATTTTCCGTGACGAACACTCGAGTGCAAAAAATTAAAAATTAATATGAAACGCAGGGATAAAATACTACAAAAATTAAGTTCACTTCACAAGACGTCGATCTTTCAAAATAATTTTGGTTTTAGAATGTGCAGCAATTTTCAGTTGAGTTATGAATTTTTGAAAATTCCTTTTTTTTCAATGACGCACAGTCGAGTGCAACAAATTAAAAATTAATATGAAATGCAGGGATAAAATCCTACAAAAATTCAGTTCACTTCACAAGACTTCGATCTTTCAAAATAATTTTGGTTTTTGAATATGCAGCAATTTTCAGTCGAGTTATGAATTTTTGAAAATTCCTTTTTTTTCAATGACGCACAGTCGAGTGCAATAAATTAAAAATTACTATGAAATGCAGGGATAAAATCCTACAAAAATTCAGTTCACTACACAAGACGTCAATCTTTCAAAATAATTTTGGTTTTAGAATGTGCAGCAATTTTTAGTTGAGTTATGCATTTTTTTTTAAATGAATATTTTTCCATGACGAACATTCGAGTGCAAAAAATTAAAATTTAATGTGAAACGCAAGGATAAAATCCTAGAAGAAATCAGTTCACTTCACAAGATGTCGATCTTTCAAAATAATTTTGGTTTTTGAATGTGCAGCAATTTTCAGTCAAGTTACGAATTTTTGAAAATTCCTTTTTTTCAACGACGTACACTCGAGTGCAACAAATTAAAAATTAATATGAAACGCAGGGATTAAATCCTATAAAAATTTAGTTCACTTCAAAAGACGTCGATCTTTCAAAGTCATTTTGGTTTTTGAATGTGCAGCAATTGTAAGTGGAGTCATGAATTTTTCAAAATGTTTTTTTTTTCAATGGCGCACACACGAGAGCAAAAAATTAAAAATTAATATGAAACGCAGGGATAAAATACTACAAAAATTAAGTTCACTTCACAAGACGTCGATCTTTCAAAATAATTTTGGTTTTAGAATGTGCAGCAATTTTCAGTTGAGTTATGAATTTTTGAAAATTCCTTTTTTTTCAATGACGCACAGTCGAGTGCAACAAATTAAAAATTAATATGAAATGCAGGGATAAAATCCTACAAAAATTCAGTTCACTTCACAGGATGTCGATCTTTCAAAATAATTTTGGTTTTTAATTGTGCAGCAATTTTCAGTCGAGTTATACATTTTTGAAAATGTATTTCTTTCAATGACGAACACTCGATTGGAAAAAATTAAAATTCAATATAAAACGCAAGGATAAAATCCTACAAGAAATAAGTTCACTTCACAAGATGTCGATCTTTCAAAATAATTTTGGTTTTTTAATGTGCAGCAATTTTCAGTCGAGTTACGAATGTTTGAAAAATCCTTTTTTTTTTCAACGACGCACACTCGAGTGCAACAAATTAAAAATTAATATGAAACGCATGGATAAAATTCAGTTCACTTCACAAGACGTCAATCTTTTAAAATAATTTTGGTTTTAGAATGTGCAGCAATTTTCAGTCGAGTTATGAATTTTTGAAAATGTATTTTTTTCTAATGACGCACAATCGAGTGCAAAAAATTAAAATTTAATATAAAACGCAGGGATAAAATACTACAAAAATAAGTTCACTTCACAAGACGTCGATCTTTCAAAATAATTTTGGTTTTAGAATGTGCAGCAACTTTCAGTTGAGTTATATATGAATATTTTCCATGACGAACACTCGAGTGCAAAAAATTTAAAAATAATATGAAACGCAGGGATAAAATCCTACAAAAATTCAGTTCACTTCACAAGATGTCGATCTTTCAAAATCATTTTGGTTTTAGAATGTGCAGCAATTTTCAGTCGAGTTATGAATTTTTGAAAATGTATTACTTTCAATGACGAACATTCGAGTGCAAAAAATTAAAAACTAATATAAAACGCAGGGATAAAATACTACAAAAATTAAGTTCACTTCACAAGACGTCGATCTTTCAAAATAATTTTGGTTTTAGAATGTGCAGCAATTTTCAGTTCAGTTATGCATTTTTCTAAATGAATATTTTTCCATGACGAACACTCGAGTGCAACAAATTAAAAATTCATATGAAACAAAGGGATGAAATCCTACAAAAATTCAGTTCACTTAACAAGACGTCGATCTTTCAAAATAATTTTGGTTTTAGAATGTGCAGCAATTTTTAGTCGAGTTACGAATTTTTGAAAATGTATTTTTTTCTAGTGACGCACACTCGAGTGCAAAAAATTAAAATAAATATAAAACGCAGGAATAAAATACTACAAAAATTAAGTTCACTTCACAAGACGTCGATCTTTCAAAATAATTTTGGTTTTAGAATGTGCAGCAATTTTTAGTTGAGTTGCGAATGTTTGAAAATTTCTTTTTTTCAATGACGTACACGAGTGCAAAAAATTAAAAATCCATATGAAACGCAGAGATAAAATCCTACAAAAATTAAGTTCACTTCACAAGACGTCGATCTTTCAAAATAATTTTGATTTTTGAATATGCAGCAATTTTTAGTCGAGCTATGAATTTATACAAATGTAGTTTTTTCAATGACGAACACACGAGTGCAAAAAATGTAAAATTGATATGAAACGCAGAGATAAATGAAACTAAAATTCTTTTTGAATATTTTTTTTTTCAATGTCGAACTATCAATCGCAATAAATTATGAATTAATATGAAACGGGGGAAAAAAATCTATAAAAATTCAAATCACTTCAAAAGACGTCGATATTTCAAAATCATATTGAATTTTGAGTCTGCAACAATTTTCAAACGAGTTGCAAATTTTTGAAAATATCCCTTTTGAAATGTCAAACACAAGCGCAAAAATTTAAAAAAATAATATGGAACGCGAGAAATAAAATTCTACAAAAATTCAATTCACTTTACAAGACGTCGATCTTTCAAAATAATTTTGGTTTTTGAATGTGCAGCAATTTTCAGTCGAGTTATGAATTTTTGAAAATGTATTTTTTTAATGACGCACACTCGAGTGCAAAAAATTAAAAATTAATATGAAACGCAGAGATGAAATCCTACAAAAATTCAGTTCACTTCACAAAACGTCGATTTTTCAAAATATATGTTTCTTTTAAAGATGCAACAATTTTAAATTGAGTGGCGAATTTTTGAAAATTTCAATGTCGGACTCTCGAACCCAAAAAATTATGAATTAATATGAAACGCGGGAAAAGAATCTACAAAAATTCAATTCATTTCACAAGACGTCGATCTTTCAAAATAATTTTGATTTTTGAATATGCAGCAATTTTTAGTCGAGCTATGAATTTTTAAAAATGTATTTTTTTCAATGACGAACACTCGAGGGCAAAAAATAAAAATTAAAATGAAACGCAGATATAAATTATCCTAAAATTCTCTTTGAATATTTATTTTTTTTTCAATGTCGAACTCTCGAACCGCAACACATTATGAATTAATATGAAACGCGGGAAAAAATCTACAAAAATTCAAATCACTTCACAAGATATTGATCTTTCAAAGTCATATTGGATTTTGAGTCTGCAACAATTTTCAAACGAGTTACGAATTTTTGAAAATATCCCATTTTCAATGTCAAATACAAGCGCAAAAATAAAAAAAATAATATGGAACGTAAAAATAAAATTCTACAAAAATTCAATTCACTTCACAACACGTCTATATCTTTCAAAATAATTTTGGGTTTTGAATGTGATGCAATTTTCAATCGAGTTACGAATTTTTTAAAATCTAATTTTTTCAATGACGAACACTCGAGTGCAAAAAGTTAAAAATTAATATGAAACGCAGGGATAAAATCCTGTAAACATTCTGCTCACTTCACAAGACGTTTATCTTTTAAACTAATTTTGATTTTTGAATCTGCAGCAATTTTCAGTCGATTTATGAATTTTTGAAAATGTATTTTTTCAATTTCGAACACTAGAGTGCAAAAATATAAAAATCAATATAAAACGCAGGGATAAAATTCTACAAAAATTCAGTTTACTTCACAAGATGTCGATCTTTCAAAATAATTTTTGTTTTTGAATATGCAGCATTTCTCAATCAAGTTACGAATTTTTTTAAATTTCATTTTTTCAATGACGAACACTACAGTGCAAAAATTTAAAAATCAATATAAAACGCAAGGATAAAATTCTACAAAAATTCAGTTCACTTCACAAGACGTCTATCTTTCAAAATAATTATGGTTTTTAAATATGCAACAATTTTTAGTCGAGTTTTTGAAAATGTATTTCTTTCAATAACGAACACTCGAGATCAAAAAAATACAAATTAATATCTATACTAAAACAACGTCGAAGAAGAAAAGTCACGGCATCTTGATTTTAAAAGGAACCTACCTTTATTTCTCTTGAGACTTACTAAAGATGTGCTTTGTGATATGATCTGTGAAGAAATCCTACCTTCTTCCTTATGGATGGCTGGAACGGAACAGAACTGAAAATCCCAATAGTAATAACACTGCACACCGAAGTAATTTCCACGATTTTTTAAAAGCACACAAACACAAAATTGAAACTGTGGCACTTAAACAATTAAATTATTATTAAATCCTGTAAGCCCGTCACAAATGGGACCGCACAAACAGCTCACTTATTGTCGTTTAATAAAAGCAACCCGAACTCGCGACTAATCTGTTTTGATTTTTCCACAATCGTTTTCGAAATATCTATCAACGCGAACCGTACGTCTTCGCAGCGGCGTGCAAACTGATCCAGTATCGTTATCAGTCGGTCGAATGTGAAATGCGCATTGATAAGAAATCGAAATCTGCACAAAAAAGTTACCTTCAGGTGCCAAATTACAAATCTCGGGCAGTTTCCAGTTTGAAAACTGTGGGGCGATTTAATGTGGAATGAGTAATGGAATGGGTTATAATTTGGCCGGGCAAATTTTATTTTGCCCTCAAAAAAACGCCAACGTTATTAAAATTGCATCCATCTGACCAAATAACTTTTACGTTAAGTGATCGATTTTTTTAGATCATATTTAAATAAAAATGGCAAATTTGCTCTCTGCTGCCACGAACACGTCCCTCTAATCTCTAGACTTTTTGAGCCACGTACAGTTTTAAAGTTCCTTGTATACTCTGTTCCATTTTTATTTTTAACTAACAGTAAGAAGGCTGTGGCTTCATTTTATAAACAAAAATGATCTGACAGTGAAAAAATTTAAAATGTCAGGTTTCTAACAACGTTACCTAATTCATAAATTAATTAAAGTATTGCCTTAATTAAGTGTGCTGATAGCAACATTGCCCACTGTCATTAAATATAACCTCATTTTTTTATGTAACCCATTTTTTACTTTCTCCGCTACGAAGTAACGGGGTCCCTAGATACCATTTCAACAATTTCTGGAAAAAAGAAATACAGCATTTGATATGAAACTTTGAACATACGTCTTATTTGATAATCCGAAGAACTGAAAAGCTTTTGGTAAAATTTCGTACACCGGAAATGGGTGTTTACCTTAATTGCTTTTTTTTGTATTTTGCCAATATTTTCTTAAATATGAAAAATATCACAAAAACATTTGAACAAACATTAAAGACAACAAAGAAATGAACATCTTTTGCTTAAAATTATTTTTCATAAAATCATTGATATTTGAGAAAAAAAATTATTTTTTTTTTTTTAATTTTAGGTTTATAATTATGAAACCATAATAGTTACAACAAATTTATGTCAATAATAATTGTAGAGAATGCCAAAATGAACAACTTCTAAAGAATAAGTTTTTTTCAGAAATCTCGTTAGTTTTTGAGTAAACCGAGTTTTTGAATTGAAGTATAAATTTTCCATGTTTCATAATTTTGACGTTTTAAACGTCAGTTTCATCCGAGTTTGCGCAACGCTCGATGTACATTTAAAATATGATTTCAATTGAAAATAAACAATGAAAACATAAATATAAATGGCTATGATACCATCAAGTCGAAGAAAGTAATATGATGGCCACATCACCATTTTTTTTTAGATTGCTGCTCCCCTCACCCTAACCTAAAAGGAATCCAATACCACCGTTGGATATTATTATTATTTTAATGCGCTTCATATGGTACCACACAATTATATATTAATGTTTTTTTACCATCTGTAAAGGTGCTTATTATAAACAGTTCATGAACAGCTACAAGCCCTGTTTGCGATTAGCTTGCAAACAAATCCCAAACACCCTGCGGTCAGTACGTGAGCAGTTACACGAACACTTCTAGATGAAATTAATTTTCGTTGGACGTTGTTCGCCAAGTGTTCCAGTTTTCCAGCGTCAGTACGTTTTCATCCGTCCACTCCATAATTTTTCGATTTAAAATTGATGCAAACAGTTTCACCGTCTACACCTGAGGTTCGGCGAACATACCCTTTAAAATTACCGACAACTGGCGGGACTTTTGGCGAACTCGAGACGACCAGGGTAAAATCCGTTAATATTACGCGACAACATTGGGCGAACAGGCTATTGGGTGATCGCGAGCTGTTCGCGAACGCCGGTGGATGCACAACTTAAGAAGCCTTAAAAGTAAATCAATTTATTCAAAATAATCATGTTAACTTCGCTTTATTCATGTACGTTATTAAAATCTCGTTCATCTGTTTGACGCTTATTTCGATGTCAATTTATTTGCAATGAATAATAATTATTCTGACGGAGAAAGGGTTTTTATGATGAAAACCTGACGTTCGATGTGTGACGATTTTTGTTTTTTTTTGTGCTCTCGTCGCCGCCGCCACCGTAACAATTTTATTTGGTTATTATCTGTAACCTGGCAACGATTTCATATCCGTACACCTAACCGAAAAATAGCTTACATCCGTACAGTTAGGGAGTTTATTGTTAGGGAATTAATCAATATACCGTAAGGAGTAGAAACAATAATTGTTAATTCACAATTGTGTGAAATCGTATGAAGCACAATAAATTAATCTATCCTACGGTGGCACTGGATTCCTTTTATTTTAAATAGGGGAGCAGCAATCTAGAAAAAACAGTTTTCCCATGTTAATTTGCTATGTGTCGTGGTAAATGGATCACACGGTAAATGTAGGTTCAAAGTGATTGAAAATGGTATTTTACTTCGTGAATGTATGAAATGCAATTTCTGGTAAATTCCACCAATTAAACAACTAGGTGATTTAATTAATTAATGATAACAATTTGTGACAAGTAACCCAAGTGTTACCCTCCGATTTGAATGAAATTTGGTGGTCTTTATCCTGGCGAGGATGACAGAGAGAGTGATGGAAGGGAAAGGGAGTCTGTTTGCGGTATTTCTGAACTTGAAAGCGGTGTATGATTCGGTATCGAGGGGCTATATGGTAGAGTGTTTGAGGAGAAAGGGGGTGAGTGACGGAGTGATAGATTGGGTAAGAGGCGTGTATGAGGAAACGTGGGTGGAAGCATAGGTGGGAGAGGAGGTGTCAGAGAAGTTTAGGACGTGGAAAGGATTGAGACAGGGGTGTCCTCTGAGCCCGGTGCTGTTCAATCTATATATTAGTGAGTTAGAGGAGGTGTTGAGGAAAGGACACGAGGGGAGTTGGTGATCGGAAAGTGCGTATGCGGATGATATAGTGTTGATGGCGAGAGATTGGGAGGGAATGAAAGGCATGTTGAAAAGGGTGGAGAGATGTATGCACAAGAAAACGAAATGGATGAGGTACAGGAATAAAGGAAGAGAGGGGAGAGTAAAAGATCTACAGTGGAAGGTGGAGGTGGTTGAGAGGGTGATTAGGAGTTATTTGGGTTTAAAATAACTCCGTAAGTAAATGTTAATTTCCCAACAACAACAAATCCTATTTTATTGTTTATTATTAAACAATTAATACCTCTGTAAATTACAATTTGAATCATTAAAATCAATTTAACTATTAAAAAATTGCTGCGGCAATATTTATTATTGCAGGATTTTTATAGCACTTTTATTTCAAAAGATTAAAGGATTATATGTTTGTCGGTGATTTAATGCTTAAATTATCAAAATCATCGCTTAGAATTGCTTTTTAGAAGCTTTTACACATTTTACATTCGGGTTTCCGCCCGTCGTCGCCATCTATTAGACGGTGGCTGAACTGCTAAATGATGTTTTTGAACAGCGCCAAAATGCTCGAACTTTATACTTATTGTCAAAGTGTTAATATTTAGCAATGGGCTGTGCATGAAACGGTAGACGATTTAATTCTGAATCGAATGGTGTATAAAATAGCTGAAGAAATTTAGCGGTTTTCCTATAATTTGCGAATGAAAATTAAGCACGATACCCTTACCGACATTTACAGTTCACTGTAACATAAAAATTCAATAAAGAAGAATTTGCTATTTTCTTCAATCAAATACGGGGTACAATACTTATTCCTGATTAATCATGTAACTATTTATATTGTTAATGCATTACAATAAAAGAAATATACGAGAAAACATAATCTAAGTAGAGGGCTCTACCTGTTATCGTGGGGATAAACTACTTAATAATTTGTGGATGTAATAATTGTTGTAACAATAAAAGAATATTTAAAAACTTAAAAATAATGTTGTCTCATGATTAAATAGATTCACTTGTGGATATTTACGTACTTAAATTGCAGAAACAATATTTTATAATATAGACGCCTAATCCCAAGCAACCCGATATACGCATAACTCGAATTAATTTATTATTCAAAACTTATAATTTTATACGTAACAGGGACAAAACCATAAGTGTAATGCTGCGTAAAGCTTCAAAAATAGTGGGAATATTTCAGTATTTTAATTGCGGAAACAATGGTTTTATATAAACGCCTACTTGCAGGCAACCCAATATACTATAAATAATATTATTTTTTATTAAAAACTTTTAATTTTAAATATAATAATAGGGACACAAGCATGAGTGTAATCCTTAGCAACGCTTTAAAAATATTACACTTATGGTTTTGTCCCTGTTACGATAAAAATTTGAAGTTTTAAATAATAAATCATTATTAGTTAAACATCTATTGGGTTGCCTGTAAGCAGGCGTTTATATAATATAATTATTTCTGAAATTTAAATACTTTAATATTCACATTCTTTTTTAAGCTTTACGGAGGATTACACTTATGGTTTTGTCCCTGTCACGTTTAAAATTGGAAGTTTTTAGTAATAAGTTAATATTATGTATGCGTGTATTGCATTGTCTGTAAGTAGACGTTTATGTAATATAATTATTTCTGCAATTTAAATACTTAAATATTCGCACTATTTTTGAAGCTTTACTGAGGATTACTCTTATGGTTTTGTCACTGTCACCTTTAAAATTGGAAGTTTTTTAAAGTAGTTATGCGTTTATCGGGTTGCCGGTGATTAGGCGGATATATTGTAATGTATTATTTCTGCAATTTAAATACGAAAATATCTACAAGTAAATTTATTTTATTATAAGATAACAGTCTTCTTAAGTTTTTAAATATTCTTTCATTATTAAAACAATAATTAAATCCACAAATGAAAGCGTAGTTTATCCGCACGATAACAGAGGGTACCCTCTATGAAGATTAGGTTTCCTCATATATTTCTCTTATTGTAATGCATTAATAATATAAAAAGTTAATTAAATAATCAGTAATAAGTATTGGGACCCGTATTTCATTGAAGAATATAGCAAATTGTTGTGCATTTAGGTTTTAAGTTACAGTGAACTGTAAATGTCGGTAAGTGTGTCGTGCTTAATTTTCATTCGCAAATTACAAGAAAACCGCTAAATTGACTTAGCTATTTTATACACCATTCGATTTGGAATTAAATAGTCTATCGTTTCGTGTATAGCGCATTGCTGAATATTAACACTTTGATTATAAGGATAAAGTTCGAGCATTTTGGCGCTGTTCAAAAACATCACTTAGTAGTTCGGCCATCGTCGAATAGATGGCGACGAGGCTTGAAAATGCGAATGTAAAATGTTTAAAAGCTTTTAAATAGTAATTCTGAGGCATGATTGGGATCATTTGAACGTTAAATCATCTCAAAACTCGTAGCCCTTTACTATTTTCAAATAAACGTGCCGTAAAAATCCCGGAACAATAAGTCATGTCGTCGAAATTCTACATTCATTTTAATGATTTAAACGGTAATTTATGGAGGGATTAAAGGTTTAATAATAAACAATGAAGTAAGGTTTGTTGAATTTAAGAAGAATTATGCAATTTGGTTGAAAAGTCGATGAGTTATGTGCGAAAAACCCTAAAATGCACCCCCATAACTTGGTGCTAAATCGTGGTAGGAACTTCATTCTTTGAGTCCTGCATAGGAAATTGATCAAATTTTGATGCCTTTATGGTGGATCGAGTCGACAAATTTTTTCCAACTCCGTACACATCGTCAAAGTTGGGCATAGTTTACTGAAAAACCTTTTTTTCACAGGGTTGCTTGAGGGGGGCAGAAGAGTTTACTCTTAAGTTCGCATGCATGACTTTCAAGAAAACACTTCAAAGATTCAAAAATGTTTTAAAGCAAAAGATGTTCATTTCTATGTTGTTTTCAAAGTTTGTTTAAATGTTTTTGTGATATTTTTCATATTTAAGAAAACATTGGCAAAAAACAAAAAACAGTTGAGGTAAACGCTCACTTCCGGTGTACAAAATTTTACCAAAATCTTTCCAGTTCTTCAGATTATCAAATGAGACGGATGTTCAAAGTTTCATCTCAATTGCTCTATTAGTTTTTGAGATACAGCGCGCACAGACAGACACACACCCACACACACACACACAATTTTTTTTTCCAGAAATTGTTGAAATGGCATCTAGGGACCCCAAAACGGATATTTCCGTAAAAAAAAATTGAAAAAAAAAATCACGATCACAATACTTTCTCGTACTTCGTAACGGAGAAAGTAAAAATATCTGAAAAAAACAAAAAACGGTTTAAGTAAACACCCACTTCCGGTGTACGAAATTTTACCAAAAGCTTTTTAGTTCTTCGGATTATTAAATAAGACTTATGTTCAAAGTTTCATATCAATTGCTCAATTTGTTTATGAGAGACAGCGCGCACAGACAGACACACACACACACTCTTATTATATTTAAAGATGTATGTATTATAGAGTAGTATAGAATAAATAACTACCACTCCATAAACTTTAGAATGTCGAACAACGTATTATAACCATAACATTTGAAAATTAATCGTAGTTTAATTTTTTGTTGCATAATTAAGGAGTTCGTCTAACGCTGTATAAGCTTAATTACACTAGTCTAACTTTCTTTTCGTAAACAACAGCTGAACTTCTTTAACGGTAATGAATTACATTACCAGTTCATTTACAAACACTTTACGAGTGTATAACACTTTTTGCTCATTCCACACAATTACTACAATGGTAATTGCTGTGCAGTGGCGACACTACAGAAAAATCTTAATTACAGTGTGTCCTTCCTTTTTGTGCTCCATTGGAATAAATATCTTATTATTGATGGGTTTCTGGAGAAATGGTCATCTCTCATCCGTAATGGCATTATAAATAGATTGTCAATTAATTTATTTATAGTGCGAGCATTTCAACAAGTTTACTAATTAGTGATACATGTATAGCTTTACAAATGATCGCAACGCATTACTTACATACCTTAATCATTAAAATATTGGTTTCTCTTCAAGCGTCAGTAAAATTGAACATTTTTCACTGAATACATTACTTTATTGCCAACATTTCGCGTGGCACTAATGATGTATTAATCTACTGACAGATACAACTGAACATGGATATTTCATTTGAATACACAGGTGAAAAAAAAACATGAAATTCGTGAAATTTCGACCATTTTCATACAGTCATAACTCGGCGTATTTTCAATAGATTGTGCTGAATCTTTGAGGGCGGAAAACTATGAAGTGTCTTCTTTAAAGTCATGCATGCGAACATAAGCGTAAACCCTTCCGCCCCCTCTAGCAACCCTGTGAAAAAAAAGTTTTTTCAGTAAACTATGCCCAACTTTGACGATGTGTACGGAGTTGGAAAAAATTTGTCGACTCCATCCACCATAAGGGCATCCAAATTTGATCAATTCCCTATGCAGGACTTAAAGAACGAAGTTCCTACGACGATTTGGCACCAAGTTATGGGAGTGCATTTTGGGGTTTTTCGCACATAACTCAGCGACTTTTCAACCAAATTGGATAAATTCAACAAACCTTACTTCATTGTTTATTATTAAACCTTTAATCCCTCCATAAATTACCGTTTAAATCATTAAAATGAATGTAGAATTTCGACGACATGACTTATTGTTCCGGGATTTTTACGGCACGTTTATTTGAAAATAGTAAAGGGTTAGAAGTTTTGAGATGATTTAACGTTCAAATTATCACAATCATGCCTCAGAATTACTATTTAAAAGCTTTTAAACATTTTACATTCGCATTTCCAAGCCTCGTCGTCATCTATTCGACGATGGCCGAACTACTAAGTGATGTTTTTGAACAGCGCCAAAATGCTCGAACTTTATCCTTATAATCAAAGTGTTAATATTCAGCAATGCGCTGCACACGAAACCATAGACTATTTAATTTCGAATCGAATGGTGTATAAAATAGCTAAGGCAATTTAGCGGTTTTCTTGTAATTTGCGAATGAAAATTAAGAACGACACACTTACCGACATTTACAGTTCACTGTAACTTAAAAATTAAATGCACAACAATTTACTATATTCTTCAATGAAATACGGGTCCCAATACTTATTACTGATTATTCAATTACCTTTTTATATTATTAATGCATTACAATAAAAGAAATGTATGAGGAATCCTAATCTTCATAGAGGGTACCCTCTGTTATCGTGGGGATAAACTACGCTTTCATTTGTGGATTTAATTATTGTTTTAATAATGAAAGAATATTTAAAAACTTAAGAAGACTGTTATCTTATAATAAAATAAATTTACTTGTAGATATTTTCGTATTTAAATTGCAGAAATAATACATTACAATATATCCGCCTAATCACAGGCAACCCGATAAACGCATAACTACTTTAAAAAACTTCCAATTTTAAAGGTGACAGTGACAAAACCATAAGAATAATCCTCAGTAAAGCTTCAAAAATAGTGCGAATATTTAAGTATTTAAATTGCAGAAATAATTATATTACATAAACGCCTACTTACAGACAATGCAATACACGCATACATAATATTAATTTATTACTAAAAACTTCCAATTTTAAACGTGACAGAGACAAAACCATAAGTGTAATCCTCCGTAAAGCTTAAGAAATAATGTGAATATTAAAGTATTTAAATTGCAGAAATAATTATATCATATAAAAGCCTACTTACTGGCAACCCAATATACGTATAACAAATAATGATTTATTATTTAAAACTTCAAATTTTAATCGTTACAGGCACAAAACTATAAGTGTAATATTTTTGAAGCGTTGCCCTATTATATTTAAAATTGGAAGTTTTTAATAAAAAAAATAATTTTAGTTATAGTATATGGGGTTGCCTACAAGTAGGCGTTTATATAATACCATTGTTTCCGCAATTTAAATACTTAAATATTCCCACTATTTTTGAAGCTTTACTTAGCATTACACTTATGGTTTTGTCCCTGTTACGTATAAAATTAGAAGTTTTTAATAATAATTCGAGTTATGCATAAATCGGGTTGCTTGTGATTAGGCGTGTATATAATAAAATATTGTTTCTGCAATTTAAGTACATAAATATCCACAAGTGAATTTATTTAATCATGAGACAACATTCTTTTTAAGTTTTTAAATATTCTTTTATTATTACAACAATTATTACATCCACAAATTATGAAGTAGTTTATCCCCACGATAACAGGTGGAGCCCTCTACTTAGATTATGATTTCTCGTATATTTCTCTTATTGTAATGCATTAACAATATAAATAGTTGAATGATTAATCAGGAATAAGTATTGTAACCCGCATTTGATTGAAGAATATAGCAAATTCTTCTGTATTAAATTTTTATGTTACAGTGAACTGTAAATGTCGGTAAGTGTGTCGTGCTTAATTTTCATTCGCAAATTACAGGAAAACCGCTAAATTTCCTTAGCTATTTTATACACCATTCGATTCAGAATTAAATCGTCTACCGTTTCATGCACAGCCCATTGCTAAATATTAACACTTTGACAATAAGTATAAAGTTCGAGCATTTTGGCGCTGTTCAAAAACATCACTTAGCAGTTCAGCCATCGTCTAATAGATGGCGACGACGGGCGGAAATCCGAATGTGAAATGTTTAAAAGCTTCTAAATAGCAATTCTAAGCGATGATTTTGATAATTTAAGCATTAAATCACCGATAAACATATAATCCTTCAATCTTTTGAAATAAAAGTGCTATAAACATCGTGCAATAATAAATATTGCCGCAGCAATTTTTTAATGGTTAAATTGATTTTAATGATTCAAATTGTAATTTACAGAGGTATTAATGGTTTAATAATAAACAATAAAATAGGATTTGTTGTTGTTGGGAAATTAACATTTACTTACGGAGTTATTTTAAACCCAAATAACTTCTAATCACCCTCTCAACCACCTCCCCGTTCCACTCTAGCTCTTTCACTCTCCCCTCTCTCCCTTTATTCCTGAACCTCATCCATTTCGTTTTCTCCACATACTCACACAGTCCTCTCTTGTGCATACATCTCTCCACCCTTTTCAAAATGCCTTTCATTCCCTCCCAATCTCTCTCCATCAACACTATATCATCCGCATACACACTTTCCAATCACCAACCCCCCCCCCCCCCCCCCCCCCCCGTCCTTTCCTCGACACCTCCTCACTAATATATAGATTGAACAGCACCGGGCTCAGGTGCTCCCCCTCAGGTGCTCCCCCTGTCTCAATCCTTTCCACGTCCTAAACCTCTCGGACACCTCACACACACAATTTTTTTTCTCCAGAAATTGTTGAAATGGTATCTAGGGACCCCAAAACGGATATTTCCGTAAAAAAAAAATTTTGAAAAAAAAATCACGATCACAATACTTTCTCGTACTTCGTAACGGAGAAAGTAAAAAAGATCATAGCCAATGTGTATTATTCTTCATGACGTGGAAAATTTTCTAGTGTATAAAAAATGATGCTGTGGTGCTCGCCTTTACTCTAACCTGTAATTGACATCTGACCAAGCGGGCACCTGCATACATTGTTGCTATATAACCTGTCGAGCGGTTGCCAGATTATATAGCCAAGGGTTCGCCTGACTCGCAATCGTGACTTGGACTTAACAACACTAATAAAATAAGCTTTTAGTCATTACTTACCTTTACTCCTGCTGTCTCAGTTCGGGTTCACTGGCATCTCGGCGTCGACGCAAAATCGTGCACTCGCGATTAACGTTTCGTAGGAGTAACGGGATCGGGATATCAATGAAGTACTATACAAAATGACAACGACGGCAATTGATATGACAAACGTGATATATTAATGAAATAAAGAATTTAACAAACATTACTCTTGACATACATTTAGTGGACAACACAATCGATACATTAAAATCTAATTCAGCAAACATGACAATTATCTGACGTTACATCTTACAAAAGAATAATTACAACACAAGTGAAAATTAATCTTTACACATTATAAATGAATTTAGCCAAAACCTCTCATTGTCACCTTACATTACCTCACCCATTAGGAAAAAGGAGCAACTGTACCGTACGCGGACTAAAACTCAAAGACAACTGTAAAACTCAAAGAACTGACTGAACTGTAAGACTCTCCAAGAACTGACTGAAAATCTACATGTTACTGTCCACGAAACCTCTGTGTCCCCACCGTTTTCTTTAGGAATTTTCCTGCGAAGACAAAGGGAATCCAGAGTTCAATTCGACATCGCTTTTATCTGGTTCAACATTTGCTCCTTTCCCATTTTTATTTAATTTAGGCGTTTACTTCGCCCAAATAATTCTATTATTTATTTAATCAATTACCCAGTGACTTGAGATTGAAAACGAAATTAATTTATAGACATAATCACTTAATTGACTATTTACAGGTGTTGGCTATGAATTCCCATCTTAGCTACTACAGGTAGCTCAGAAAACCGCTTAAATACACATTCTTCGATAGTGCACTAAATACATAATGCGCTGGTGCAATGTAAACACAATGACAATAACAACCCATTATCTCTTTTCTGAAAGACGGGCGCAACTATTAATGGAATTTTATGATAATAAACGAAATTTGATTAGTCGGACATCGCTAATACCTCTCACACGTTGATTAATTACACGTATACTTTTTACACTCCTCACATAACTCCCCACCTTATTTAAGTAATCTAAGTATAAAATAACTTGGATTACTTGTCAGCATTTACTCACACTTTCACCCCATTCAAAAGCAACAAAACCCACAACCCATGCGTGTTAGTAAAAAGGATGATAAATGCGAAATGAAAACCCTTCTATAAAACTTAATTGTTACAGAAACAAAATCCGTTATTATGAAACTGACTGTTTAACAGGCTTAAAAAAAAAAAAGATCAAGAACACATCACAACCATATCAAGAACAAAATTCGTTATTATTAAAAATACAAAATAATACACAAAAAAAAAACTACATTAGAACAAAATAAAATACGACTAATAGGATAAAATATCGATACAAATTAATTCGCAAAACATATAAACACATGAAAAACAATAGATTAAAATAAAACAAAACAAACAATACTAGCACATAAGAAAATAATTTACGGCGCTACTCCGCCTGCTCCTCCTCCGATTCCTCCGATTCGTAGTCGGAGTCCTCGATTCTCCTTAGGTAGCGCCGGAAGGCCTCTTCTCGCTCGGCGTCTTCTTCCTCTTCGTCCTCCTCTTGTTGATGCCGGTCCCCACAGTCGTTGCAGGGGGCCGACTGCACCGGGTATGGCATCACTGCCATGGGGAGCCCCTCCGGCTGCATGTCCCACCGGTGGAAGGGCTCCTCTTCCGCCTCCACGTCCATCTCGGAGCGAGTGTTTGCAAGTCCCGTCCTGATATAGGAGTCCAGGACGGTCTCCAACCTGGCAGCTCCCGCCAGATACCAGAGGAACACGTTCCTCACCTGATTCCTCTCCCTAGGCTCCAGATTCGGGAACCGGCTGAGCCTGGTCGGGTCCAGAGGGTGGCGTGCCAGCCACAGCACCAACGATGCCCACAATCCCATGAAAGATTCCCATGGAAACATTTTGGATTTGAAACTCAAAGATGAACTTGACTGAATGATGAATTTACGGTTCATCCCTGGGTTTATAAGGGCGGCTCTTAATGATGTTTTCTACGTCATTGATTGTTAGATCCAAATTACTGTTAACAAATCTCATCAACCTTCCTTCCCCGCCGGCCGCCTCCTGATCTGCCTCTTTTGTTCCTTGACTGTCTGGTTCACCTTTTAAATCGTTTTTTAATGTGCACACAGAGTCCCACAATTGTCTATTTACGCGGTACGATTATTTGTTTACGCACACTGTTTTCTTTGTAAACTAACCGCGCACTCTCCTTTCGATCCCTTGAACGATACCTACTTACCCTAACTACATAACAAACACAATTCGATTTACATCTCATAATTACAATATACAATCCAAACTTATCCTAATTACATCGCTCATAATTCAATATACGTTCCACGATTACCAAAAAGATTTCAATAATATTTACAATTTAATTACACAATCAACATTTCATTTACAAGTTACCCAACAATCATTCCTGCGTATTACAATTTCAATACGATTTTCGTTTTCTCGATAATCACCTCTTAACAGCCTGTTTACCTTAATTATGCATAATGATCTCCCAGTTAATTTAATTCCCAAAATTAGTTAGTGTTAGTTTCATGCAATTCCCAATTATTTAATCTTATTAATACATATAATCCCTTTTTTTTTTTTTTTTTTTTTTTTTCCACAAAAAATTTTTTCCATCTTCTACTTTTTCCTTCCCGTGAACAACTTACTAAAACTGCTCGCGCTGCGAGTATTATGTCGGTGCTCGGCTGCACTCGAACTTGCTATTATTTTACCCTCTTTAGTACAATGAAACCTAAACGTTTTATCTTCATTTTCCCCTAAATACTTATCCTCTGCCAATTTTTGAAATTTAAAATTTTCCATCTTCACTCCCTTGGTGGTTTTATCTTCGTGCTCGGTTACTCTAACCCACGTCTTGCCTTTATATTTTTCAAGAAATCCTCGCCGTACCCATGGTTTATTTCCTGCGATCCCGCTATTCCTCTCCAATTTTTCATTATGTCCTTCTGGTTCATCTGACTTTTTCGCACCTTCTCTACTAGTCCCTGGGAAACCTTCCCTGGACTTGTTCGCACTCTCGCTGCTCAGTGCTCGATGACACTGTGTCGACGTCAAAACTTCCCCCTCGTCATTGCATTGGAAACTTCGGTTGCCACTTTCATTTACTATCAAAAACCCTCCTGTTATTGGAGTTACCTTGAATTCCTCTGTCTTACAACCTGGTGGCACCTCTTCCTTGTCGTCGCAGAGGTCAAAGTATAATCTGTCCCCGAATTGCGTTAAATACCCGCGCCTAACTCGATTTTCGTCCCTGGGCGTATTACACGTCTGATCTAACCTTTCTTCGTGGCTCCCTTCTTCAACCGTTCCAACTCCACTTCCATTTTCCTCTGAGCCTTCTCTCTCCGAATTTGTACTGTCACTCGGCGTGTTCGCTCCTTCTTCGCTCACTTCGGACTCGTTCAACCCTGTTTCTTCCAAACCGCTTTCGTCGTCATCCTCCTTACCCACATTACCTTCATCTAGGTGCGCCTCGCTCTGCACGCTTTCCTGGGCGGCGATACCATCCTCTGATTCGTTCTCGTTTTCGTTCTCCCGGCTACTCTCTACACCTTTGATGCTTAATACGACCTCCCCTTCGCTCGTGCTCTCCTCATGATCAGATTCCACTGATTCTATCCTGCAACGCTCAGTCGCATCCTCCGCGCTCTCATAACTACCATTACTAGATTCACCTTCGTTTGCTGGTGGAGGTGGTGGCCTTCTCCATACACTGAATAGTATCTCATTATCATCTATTCCCTTATAAGTCTCGTGGAAGTCTGGTACTTCCTTTGGCCTCCTCGGTGGATCGAAATTCCTTTTCTCAGGTTCGTCTCTGCACAATCCGTCTTCAACTGGCGTGTAGCACGGTTTAATTCGGTTGACGTGCACTGCTTGAGTCTTTTTGCTGTAGATGTCCTTCACTACGTAATTAACAGGTCCGTTAATTTTTATAATCCGCCATGGTCCGGTCCACTTTGGTTGGAATTTGTGTGCAAGCATCTTCGACGAGTGTGCTTCATTTTTCACGTACACTTTATCACCTAACGCGAATTTGTGCGTTTTCGCCTTCCTGTTAAATTTTGCATTCCGATCCTCTTCCTTCCTCTTGATATTATCCGTCGCTCTTCTGTATGCATCCCCCATTCTGGCCATCATCTCCGTCGCGTAATTTTCGTCTAAGTCGTATTTCATTCTCGTTGGTTTTATCAACGCATCTATGGGCAGTTCCATGTCTCTCATATGCATTAAAAAGAACGGTGTTTCAGACGTCGTCGCATTTACGTTGTTACGCAGCGCCATAGCTACGAATGGTAGCGTTTCATCCCAAGAATTTTCTTGCGCTGACACGTAATGAGAGATCATCGTCTTCATGGTTCCATGCATCCTTTCTATCACTCCGTTTGATTGCGGATGCCATGCACTGGTCTGGATCTTTTCAATTCCTAGTAAACTGCAGATTTCCTTGAACAATTTTGAAATAAACTGGCTACCACAATCTGTTAAAATTTGCCTAGGTGTTCCGTGTCTGCATATAATGTTCGTTACAAATGCTTTTGCAACTGTCTCTGCTGAAATATCGGGTATTGGAATTAGCTCGGGGTACCGTGTCAAAAAATCCATACATGTCAAAATGTATCTGTTCCCGTTTCGAGTTCGATTCAATGGTCCCACTAAGTCGAGTGAAATCCTTCCCCATGCACCTGATTGTACGCTCATATGTTGCATCTCCGCTGGTGGTATATAGTTACTCTTCCTCATCGCACACGACTGGCATTCCTTGCAGTATTGTTTGACATCCTTGTTTAAATTCTTCCAATAAAATTCTCGTTTAATGTTAATCAACATTCGTTTCTCACCTGGATGACAACTAAACGGCGCATCGTGGTACATCTTCAAAACTTGTTTAATTAACTTTCGAGGCAACACCAATCTGTCGTCCCTTTGATTTTCATCTCTTCGTTTGTATAACAATCCCCTACCGTCTTTGAAAAAATCCGTACACTCGCCTAATTTTGTTGATATTTGCCTTACGTACTCATCGGTTTGCTGTGCTTTTACTAATTCATTTAGGTCGTAAATAGAAGTAATTAATAATTTTGGATCATTATCTCCTCCTTCGTTGTTCACAATTTGTCTGACAGCGTAATCCTCAATCCTTTTATCCATCGTATCGCTTCTCAATCTTGTCAAAGCATCTGCGTTGGTGTTAAGACGTCCTGGTCGATATTCAATGGTGAAACTATGTTCCATGAGGCTCAATGACCACTTAGATAACCTGCTGCTTTGATCCTTCAATGAAAACAAATACCTCAAACTGCGGTGGTCCGTATATACTTTAAATGTTACTCCTGTTAGATATTCTCTAAAATGTTTAATCCCCCATACTACCGCCAACGCTTCCTTTTCAATTGTCGAATAATTCTGCTCAGCCTTGTTTAGTGTTCTGCTTGCGTAGCTTACCGGGTGTTCTGTGTCTCCGTATTTTTGACATAAAATACCACCTATCGCCACTCCACTTGCGTCTGTTACTAGAATAAATTCTCTATTGAAATCGGGGTACTTCAAAATTGGAGGTGCTGTTAGTGCTTGTTTCAATTTCTGAAATGCTTCTTCTGTTTTTTCGGTCCATACGAACTTTACATCTTTCTTGGTAAGCTGGGTCAAAGGTCTCGCTATCTCCGAGAAACTAGGTACAAATTTTCTATAAAAACCTGCTAATCCGATGAATGCTCTGATTTCTTTAACTGTTCTTGGTACGGGATACTTTTTTATAACTTCGGTTTTCTGTGGATCTGCTTGACAACCATGTTCTGATATTATGTGTCCTAAATATTTTACCTCTCTTTGTAAGAATTTGCATTTCGTTGGTTTTAGCTTCAAATTATTTTCTCTAAGTCTAATAAAAACATCTCTTAAACGGCTCACATGTTGCACGATGCTTCCATCCGAAAATACGATAATATCATCCAGGTAGACTAGACACGTGACTCCTGTTAGTCCTGATAAAACTGCATACATTAGCCGTTGCCATGTACTTGGCGCATTGGACAGCCCAAACGGCATCTTGGTGAAATGATAATGTCCTGTTGGAGTTGAAAATCCCGTTTTTTCTTGGTCCTCTTCTTCAATCTCGATTTGATGATAACCACTTGTTAGATCCATGGTGGAAAATAATTTAGCTCCTGACAGTTGGTCTATCGTATCCTGAATGTGAGGTAGCGGAAAATAATCTGGTTTCGTAATTGCATTTAACCCTCGGTAATCAATACAAACTCGTAATTCCGGCTTCTCACCTACGTGTGTCTTCTTCTCGACTAAAACTATTGGTGCCGACCACGGGCTCTGAGATTCCACTATTATCCCTTCATCTAACATCTTGTCGATTTGTTGATTTAATTCACCCCGTTTGGAAAAGGGTACACGGTATGGTCTTCTCGCTATCGGGTGTGTATTTCCCTCGGTGATTATTCTGTGTTTGGTACGCGTCGTGTGCGTCAACTTCTGATCCGGCCTCGTAAAAATATCTGCGAATTCCATCAGTACTTCCCTTATCTCGTTAGATCCCGCCTTTGCCGGATTTAATGTTAAAATTTCTTCTGCAATTCTCTCTCTCTCTCTAACTGTTGATCCTCCTTGTCTGCAATCTCCGTCCTGTTGTCTTTCTATCGCCTCATATCCGTTACCTACGTGCGTTTTACTCCTTAATTGCACCTTTTGTCCCGTCGTATTTATCAACCTGATTGGAACCTCTTTGTCTACCTGACAATAAACTCTTGCTACCAGTACGCCCGCTGGTACCTCTCCACTAGGCTCGATCATGAGATTCTCGTTATCCGGTAGCTTCCCCTTGAGGACACCTTGGATTAAAATTTCCGAAAATGGAGGTAATTCCACGTCCGATTTAATCACTACTGGATTTGGCGCCGCCACCCTTAGGTCAGACGAGCACCCTTCTCGTTGAATCGATTTTATCCTGCCGGCACTCTCGCTCTGGTCCAGGATCCTTACACTTGGTTCTCTCATCAAAACCGACATTAACTCTTCCTCGCAGTCACATATTTCTAATTGCTCCTCTCTTACTCCACCTTGGTTCCTTTTTCGGCCTACTCCTTGGTTTACTCCTTTCTGATTGACTCCACCTTCCTTGGTGACCTCTGCCTCGGTCACTCTCCATCCTCCGCACGTGTTACTCTCGTTCTTCACTTGACGCCCTTTTCTTCCTTGGTCCTGACTGATTTTCATTAAATCCTCGCTCCCCTCGCGTTCCGCTTCAACGTACTCTCCACCTGGAAATTCTCTTCTGTGTTCCGATGAACAGAGTTCCACACGTTTGCTTCCACCGGGGCCCTTGGTTTCCGCAACAGGTACTTCGCCACTCATTCGGTTGTTGAAGATGGTCTCCATCGTATCGAGACGTCTACTAAGGTATTCGAGTTTCTCGACAATTTTTTTGAAATATTCATCGTTCCCTTTGTCCATTCGGTGGACTGCAACTAACGGCTTATCTCCCTCTTCGCAATTTTCCAGTCGCACCTGTGATCCATCGATCCAAATTAATCCCGTTGCCCAATCTATTGCAACACGGTTCGCCACTAAAAAATCCAATCCAAGTAATAAATCTGCTCCAAAATCCGTGTTTTCTGTCACATGACACCGATGCTCGATGTGTTTCAATTGCGATAATTCAATATCTACCCTTACTGCTCCCTGTGTGTGAATTCTCTCGCCGCTAATGCTCCATAATCGGGGTTTCAAACTCTCCTCAATATTATATACAATTCCAGGTCGAATCAATGATGTCGCTGCGCCTGAATCAATTATCGCCCTAAATATCCGATTACCTATCCAAATTTTTATACTATTACTACTCAAATCCTTATAATTAGGGGTGGTGAGGCGGGAATGTCCTCTCGTCGCCGTTACCTGTTGTTCATCTAGTTCTAAGCCGCGGTCCGGCGCTCCGCCGCGACTTCCTTCCCGTTTAAATTCTGCTGTCTACGTGGATTTCTGCATTCTCTTGACATATGTCCTGGTTGATTACAATTATAACAAATTATCTTCCTGCATTGGTTTGCAAAATGTCCTAGTGTTCCACACTTAAAACAATTTAAATTCCTAGCACCTTCGTCCCGATTTCCGGTCTGCCTACCGTTCCCTCGTCCTCGTCCTCGATTATTCCAATCCCTGGTTTGCCTGTCATTTCCTCGTCCTCGTCCTTGACCTCGATTATTCCAATCCCTAGTACTGGAATTTCCGCTGCCGTCCTTACCATAACTAATATCTTCACCACCTGTTGTTCCTGTCACGTTCTCTCTAGCTAAATTCCTGATCCTATTCTTACTGACCAATTCAGCGATTTTCTCTTCATTCTCTGCCATCTCGATAGCATCCTCCAAGTCCATGGGTCGGAGAGACAGAACTCTCTGCTGCAACTCCAATCTCAACCCTAATTTAAAACGCAAAAACAAATCGCTCCGAAATTTATCTGGGTACGCAGCGTGATCCGGGTTCGCTCTGTGCGCCAGCTCCTTCAATCTTGCTGCAAACTCCTGGACTGACTCTCCTACCTCTTGTATGCACCTGTGAAAATTCTCAACTGCCTCACCTAAATTAAGGGAAAGTTTGAAACGACTCTCGAGAGCTGCCCTTAAATCTGCATAATCCGCGACTCTTAGTTGTGGTTCCGCCGACAATAATTGTCGCGCCTTTCCTGTCAATTTAATCCTAGTTATTGTCGCCTTTTCTTCTTCCGTCCAACCTGTTAATGCCGCAATGTCATCTAACAATTCAAAAAAATATTTTACATTCGCTGTTCCGTCGAACGTCGGAACCGAGTTCGACGACGTCAAAATTGCTTGATTCGCTGCCATCCTTAATTATTTCGTAAAATCCAAAATACAAAATCGAAATCGAAATACACAACAAAACACAAACTCAAAACAAATCAAAATACAAAAATACAATTTCGCAATTAAAACACGTCCACAAATACAAATCAAGTTACGAAAAAAAATAAATTCAAAATACGAAGACAAAACACAAACACGATTAATAAATATCCAAGTACGATTATATCAGATGATAAAACGAGTCAGGTGTTGCTATGTTTATGTAAAACAAAATTAAACAAAATGAATAATAAAAAAAATCTGTAAATCACGGAATATCTAGAACTTTGATCACTACTTAATTTAATCCCACAATTTAAATTGACAAAAAACAAAACAAAAAAAACGAAACCCTGTTTGGATTTGCTTAGGAACAAACAACATTAAAACAAAATAACTCCTCCTAATTGAATCAACTTGGAGTACTAAAAAATCATTTACATCCAAATTAAAACAATCTCAACAATAATTAATTTATTAAAATTCACAACTACTACGGTGGCAATTAAACATCTCAATTATTTAAACAACCACACCATTATATAACCTAACAATTAAATAACCGTCTACTTTAATTAACCTAATAATGAAGCAACCCCACATTTGAGCAACCTTCTACTTTAATTAACCTCCTAATTAAGCAACCCCACATTTGAGCAACCTTCTACTTTAATTAACCTCTTAATTAAGCAACCCCACATTTGAGCAACCTTCTACTTTAATTAACCTCTTAATTAAGCAACCCCACATTTGAGCAACCTTCTACTTTAATTAACCTCTTAATTAAGCAACCCCACACCTGACACCAAAATATATGTGGTGCTCGCCTTTACTCTAACCTGTAATTGACATCTGACCAAGCGGGCACCTGCATACATTGTTGCTATATAACCTGTCGAGCGGTTGCCAGATTATATAGCCAAGGGTTCGCCTGACTCGCAATCGTGACTTGGACTTAACAACACTAATAAAATAAGCTTTTAGTCATTACTTACCTTTACTCCTGCTGTCTCAGTTCGGGTTCACTGGCATCTCGGCGTCGACGCAAAATCGTGCACTCGCGATTAACGTTTCGTAGGAGTAACGGGATCGGGATATCAATGAAGTACTATACAAAATGACAACGACGGCAATTGATATGACAAACGTGATATATTAATGAAATAAAGAATTTAACAAACATTACTCTTGACATACATTTAGTGGACAACACAATCGATACATTAAAATCTAATTCAGCAAACATGACAATTATCTGACGTTACATCTTACAAAAGAATAATTACAACACAAGTGAAAATTAATCTTTACACATTATAAATGAATTTAGCCAAAACCTCTCATTGTCACCTTACATTACCTCACCCATTAGGAAAAAGGAGCAACTGTACCGTACGCGGACTAAAACTCAAAGACAACTGTAAAACTCAAAGAACTGACTGAACTGTAAGACTCTCCAAGAACTGACTGAAAATCTACATGTTACTGTCCACGAAACCTCTGTGTCCCCACCGTTTTCTTTAGGAATTTTCCTGCGAAGACAAAGGGAATCCAGAGTTCAATTCGACATCGCTTTTATCTGGTTCAACATTTGCTCCTTTCCCATTTTTATTTAATTTAGGCGTTTACTTCGCCCAAATAATTCTATTATTTATTTAATCAATTACCCAGTGACTTGAGATTGAAAACGAAATTAATTTATAGACATAATCACTTAATTGACTATTTACAGGTGTTGGCTATGAATTCCCATCTTAGCTACTACAGGTAGCTCAGAAAACCGCTTAAATACACATTCTTCGATAGTGCACTAAATACATAATGCGCTGGTGCAATGTAAACACAATGACAATAACAACCCATTATCTCTTTTCTGAAAGACGGGCGCAACTATTAATGGAATTTTATGATAATAAACGAAATTTGATTAGTCGGACATCGCTAATACCTCTCACACGTTGATTAATTACACGTATACTTTTTACACTCCTCACAATGCTATCTTTGCTAGGAACGCTTCTGCAATGTTTTCAATGTGTACATGTTTTTGCCACAAATTTGCCCATAACTAACCAACCGTCCATAATAGACCCATAGTATTTTATACTATTTTGATCAGATTCTTAAGGGGACTAAAAATAAAGTATACAATATAGGGTGTTCCATTTAAAAAAAAACATAACTTTGATCTGTTATTTATACTGGGACACCCTGTACAAAAACATACATATTTTTAAAATATGTAGAATAGGTGCGGGTACCACTTCATGAAAATTAGAAGTCGATATCTCAAATAGCAAATAAGTTATGGGCCTTTTACAGATCGCTGGGTCACCCGGTATGAAGACATAAAATTTGTAAAAAAAAAATTAGCGTTTAAAGACGATTTTCCCATGTTAATCAAATGGGGAATATGATTTGCCTGCAGGCACGCGAAAATACGGTTAACAATAAGTTTTTTTTTTATTTCAAAATAGTTATTTACCATGAAAAGAAGACATTTAACTAGTCTTCTCAAAAAAATTCACGATTTGGAAAATAACGGACACACTAATATGCAGTGAACTAGCTTTTATCGTACTAGTTATTCATTTCCATTTACATTTTAGATTCAAGCCGAAACAAATGCGAAGGTGACATTCGGAGAATACTTGGAATCCACTTGCAAACTGGCGCAGGCACTAAAAAACACAGGATTTAAACAAAATGATGTCGCTGCAGTCTGCAGTGAGAACAACTTGGTGTTTTTTGAGCCCGTTGTTGCTTCTCTTTATTTGGGAATGACCCTTTCACCTATAAACCATGCTTACACAGAAAGTAAGTTCGTAGATAAATATAATCATTAGTCTGGAATACTAAAGCTACAAAAACTAGCGTTTGTTGAAGATAATAAGTTTTTTCAAATGGCACACCCTGTATTTAGTAACGTATTCTTAAGTAGAATCCAATTATCTTTCAGATTGTATAAGGGTTCCCTGTTTCTAATCTCAATGGTTTTCTTGTATTCGGCGATTATCATATCAGGAATAATTATTATAATCTGAAAGATAATTGGATTCTACTTGAGAATACGTTACTAAATACAGGGTGTGCCATTTGAAAAAACGAAGTTATTCAACTTTATAAGTTGGGTTTTTCTACCGCATTTTTTTTATCACCCTGTATAATTTTTTGTATGAAATCATGGTTGGCTCTATAGTTCGAACCTTCAACCAAATAATAGAAATGATTTTAATCGTTCAACGTCAATCACTGGGGCAAAAATAAAATTTCACCCAGACCATGCATTTCAACAAATCTTTAAATATTTCGAAAACGGCAAACAATAGGTATAGGGAGTATTGAAGTAACTCACCTTTATTTGCTCCATATAATTCAAAAATGACAAAAAATACAGGGTGTTCCATTTAAAATAACATAAGTTTGGTCTGTAACTTTGTTATGAGACACCCTGTATAAATTTAAATATTTTTGGGGCGTGCAGCTCACTGTTATACACAACTTTTGTATAAAACATTTTTCAAAATTTTGAAAAATAAGCACGTGATTGACCGTTCCCAGAGCTCTGAAACACCCTGTATAATCTCTAAAATATAAATAATTGTAAATCTAAAAGCGCCAAACATTACAAAATGTAAAAATGCAAAAATAAAAATAAATGCAACTTTTATCGCAGTGGAGTGTGCGCAGGAATTAATGGGAACGGTTCGGTTCGTTACTATAAGCGGGCGTTATGGAAATAACGCCCTAGAGCGTTATTTGCCATTTAATATACGTTGTTTCCATGCCATTATGATTTCAATAATAAACAAGTATGACATAAATATATATTTTTTTTTCAGATGAGATATTACATATAGTAAACCTAACAAGACCGAAAGTGGCGTTTTGCTCGTACGCAGTTGCCGAGAAATTTGTCTCCATTCAGAAAAAATGTAATTTTTTAAAAAAGATAATCGTAATGGATTCTAAAAAACAGTTGCCACAAACGGAAACGATGGACAATTTCAAAAATAATAATACAGATAAGCACTTTAACGCAAAGACCTTTAAACCTGTCGATGTTAACGTCGAACAGCAAATTGCTGTTATATTATGTTCTTCGGGAACAACGGGACTTCCGAAAGGTGTTATGACATCGCATTCCAATATCAACTTAAGGAGCAATCATGCTGGGTAAGTCATTTTATGAAAATGTATATATTACAGATTCAAAACCAGTGGCGGCTCGTCAGGGAATGCCTACCCTCACCATTAAATTTCAATATTATAAAAATATAAATTTATTCAATAAATTTCTCTCGTGTTGGCTTTAATAACGATAATTAATAATTATACAGTAATTATAAATTGTTGTAACGGGTGTCCGAAAAGGTTTTTACTATTTAAAAAAATTATAACTCATTCAGTTTTAAATTGCATTAAAAATTTTTATTTTTAAAATTTACTACAAAATGTGGAAATTTATTTGTGAAAAATTATGTCATCGAGATGGTGCCCCCACGCACACCATCTCCTCCAAACGCTCTCGAGATTGGCGAACACGCGGACACAGACTTCTTGTTTCTTCTTTGCTTCAATTAATTCAGATTTGCAGGAATGTCAGTATAAACCTTTGATTTAAGGAATCCCCACAAAAAAAATCATGACAGTTAAATCGCGACTTCTGGAAGGATAACTGATATCGCCATTTTTTTATATGACCGTTCCTGGAAACATCCTTCGAACGACCTGCATGGTAAGATTCGCAGTGTGAGCAGTCGCCCCATCCTGCTGAAACCAAGCGTCTTGGTTGAAGCCATCAAAATTTTGCAATTCTAGTTCAAGAAAATTTTCCAGCATTGCCCTATAACGATTAGAGTTAACGGTGACACCGCGTTGATTTCCATCTTCAAAGGTTTACACTGACATTCCTGCAAATCTGAATCAGTTGAAGCAAAGAATTCGCAATGAAATTCGAGGAATTCCACAAGAAGTCAGTGTCCGAGTGTTCGCCAATTTCAGAGAGCGTTTGGAGAAGACGGTGCGCGTGGGGGGACACCATCTCGACGGCATAATTTTTCACAAATAAATTTCCACATTTTGTAGTGAATTTTAAAAATAAAAAATGTTAATGCAATTTAAAACTGAATCAGTTATATTTTTCTTTAATAGTAAAAACCTTTTTGGACACCAGTTATTAACGGAATGTTCCAGACTTTGAACGATTAGAATTGGCGCGCCCTCCCAGGCCGGACTTGAGGCAAATGTAAACCAGCGCAATCGGAATTTATGCAACTTAATATGCCTCCATACAGTTTACCTATATCGTATTCGTTGTAATGTGCAGATTTATTTGGATATTGGGGGCGAGCCTCAGAGGCTTCTCATTGGTCGGAAATCACCCGCGTGATAGAGAGAGAACAGTCGCAGCGCTCGCCATTGTCAGCTGTGTTAAGGCCAGTGTTGCCAAGTCTAGCCAGTGTCGCTAGATCTGGCGGATTTTGAATACTAATTGCGGAATAATTTTCGTTTCAACGGCTGGCGGATTTTCTAACGGGATTATGTTGAATCATTAAGAAAATTTACGTAGTTTAATTTAAATTTAAACTTTATTTTACAAGACAAAAAGCTTTAAACATTAACTTAAAAATATTCATAACTCACGGAAAAATAAACACATTTTCAAAAATTAAAGCTAGTTTCAAGGATAGATGTCCTGTGAATATGCTAAAATATTTGAAGAACTCTTCTCATATCAAAACTTAGTTTCTTCCCGATTTTTGTTTTGTTTAAGTGTTCAACAACTTCAAACATTAATTTTCAAAAATTCATAACTTACGAAAAAAGTGGCACATTTTTTGTTCAACTGTTCGACAACTTAAAATATTAATCTACAAAAATTCATCATTCACGCAAAAATAAACAAATTAAAGGTAAATGTATTATGATTGCATTAGATAGGTTTTTAGCAATTCAATCATATCAATATCATGTTTGTCAATTTTTTCCTCGTTCAAATATTCGACAAACTTCGACAAATTTATAAATCAAAAATTTTGAAAAATCGAAGATAATTCTAAAGACAGATGTTTTGTGAATATACTAGAATTTTTGATAAATTCCATCATACCAGAATTTTTTTTTTCGTTCGACAACTTAATTTTCAAAAATTCATAACACCCAAAAATGAATACATTTTCAAAAATTAAAGTTTTGAAAGTCGTTCTGTCGATTTATCAAAATATACTATTTGACCAAAGAAAAAATTCAATCATATCGATATTCTTTTTTCTATTTTTTCTTTGGTCAAATATTCGATCGGTTAAAAAAATCATTTTTAAAAAATTTATGACACGTAGAAATTGACACATTTTCAAAAATCAAAGTTTAAGTTAAAGGTAGATATTGTGAATATACTAAAAATTTTGAGCAATTCTATCATATAAGAATTTATTTTCTTTAGATTTTGTTTGTTCACTTGTTCGAAAACTCAAAACATTAATTTACAAAAATTCATAACTCGGAGAAATTGGCAAATTTTCAAAAATTTAAGTTATTTTTTTTTGTGGAATTCTATTATATCAGTATTTATTACGAAGTACGAGAAAGTATTGTGATCGTGATTGTTTTTCAATTTTTTTTTTGCGGAAATATCCGTGTCGAGATCCCTAGATTCCATTTCAACAATTTCTGAAAAAAAAAATGTTCGTGTCTGTGTGTGTGTGTTTTTGAGATACAGCGCGCACAAACACACACACACAGACACAATTTTTTTTTCAGAAATTGTTGAAATGGCATCTAGGGACCCCAAAACGGATATTTCCGTAAAAAAATATTTTGAAAAAAAAATGACGATCACAAGTACTTTCTCGTACTTCGTAACGGAGAAAGTAAAAATACAAATGAAAGCTAGTCGTACCCTCTACTAACCGTGACAATTTCAACTCTTCCTTTTTAAATTAAAAAAATACGTCCTTGAAAGAATATTTAAAAATGGTGATGTGGCCATCATGTTACTTTCTCCGACTTCATGGTATCATTTGTATTTACGCTTTCATGGTTTATTTTTAATTGAAATCATATTTTAAATGTACATCGAGCGGTGTGTAAACTCGGATGAAACTGACGTTTAAAACGTCAAAATTATGAAAGATGGAAAAATTATACTTCAAATTCAAAAACTCAGTTTACTCAAAAACTAAAGGGATTTCGTAAAAAACTTATTCTTTATAAGTTGTTCATTTTCGCATTCTCTACAATTATTATTAACATACATTTGCTGTAACTATTATCGTTTCATAATTATAAACTAAAAAATATAAAAAACAAAATAATTTTTTTTCTCGAATAAAAATGATTTTATGAAAAATATTTGCTTATAAAAGATGTTCATTTATTTGTTGTCTTCAATATTTATTTGAATGTTTTTGTGATATTTTTCATATTTAAGAAAATATTGGCAAAAAACAAAAAACAGTTAAGGTAAACACCCACTTCTGGTGTTCAAAATTTTACCAAAAGCTTTTCAGTTCTTCGGATTATCAAATAAGACGTATGTTCAAAGTTTCATATCAATTGCTCTATTCGTTTTTGAGATACAGCACACACAGACACACAGACCCACAGACAGAGCAATACACACACACACAAGATTTTTTTTTCCAGAAATTGTTGAAATGACATCTAGGGACCCCAAAACGGATATTTCCGTAAAAAAAAATTTTGAAAAAACATCACGATCACAATACTTTCTCGTACTTCATAACGTAGAAAATAAAAATCATACCTCATTAAGGAGGCACCAAATGGCACCAGAGATCAAATCCCAAATGAAAGCTAGTCGTAGCCTCTGCTAACCGAAAAAATGTAAGCCATTGCAAAAGAAAAAATATGTCTTTGAAAGAAACAATAGATGAAAGCATTCTGGTCACATTTTGAAAAATCATATCTCGTTATATTACCATTTGGTAATTACGCAGATACAAATATAGAAGGTGATTCTTTGTGAACAAATTATATGACTTTTACATTATTGGCAAGTAACATAAGAGGATAAAATCGCACCCCGAAATTAGTCTAGCAACAGGTGTCAAATGACGCGCACTATAATTGTAAGAGTCCAAAAATGTTGCAAAAATTCAAAATGAAAACTAGTCATTCCCTTTACTTTTTTGTTAAAATTTCAGCTCTTGCAATTCAAAAGCAAAAAAATCGTCCTTGAAAGAAGCGTATTTTGGCCACAAATCTTATCTCATTAAGGGGACACCAAATGTAAAATTTGTTTTGACACAAATATTGTAAGGGTCTTCTTTTTAAACTAATTAAAGTATTTTTGCGATATCTTCTACAAAAAAAACAGAGGGTCAAACCGCACCCCGAAAAATGTCTTTAATTACGCGACCCGGAGTCAAAGACTGGGCGTTCAAAAATTTTTGTCAAAATTAATTTGTAATTTCATAAAATCTAGAGGTACTCTCTACCAACTGTAAAGATTTCAGCCAGATTTTTCGAATGGCGCACAGCGTCGGCAATTTATAGGCAAATTGTGTAAATCGTAATGTGACAGCAAACGTCACTTTTTAGAACAAAATGAAATATCGGCCATTATGATTTCATGGCAAACCTTCGTTTTAAATTCAAAATTGTTTAAAGTATTTTACAAATATCTCAGAAACTATTGAGTAAGGTACCAAATTTCCTTGTACCGATTTTTCGGGAATTCGGGCCTTTACCTGACTCAATCCCCTATCATCATTTATTGGTGCTATTAAACTTACGTTTTTACACAGGTCAGACATAAATGGTATGTAAAGCAGCGCATCAGTATACAATATGTAACATTAGACTAAAATTAATAAGGGTGTGTACACATAAAATTGTTTAAAGCATTCATGAGCATGTAAAAGGGTTAAAAAGTAAAATATTGCATATTAAAAGTATAGTGAGATGCCTAAAGGTTACAAAATAACAGTGGGGACGCTATGTAACACTCCATCACCCTTACCGACCCCCTCCTCCTCGCGGTGTAACATTATATATGACGTAATTCTTCTAATTGTTTCAGTGACCCGAATTTACACATTATAGACGGAGGTGCCAAAATAGGAGTATTGCCCTTCTTTCACGGCTTCGGGTTTATGGTAACACTCGGTTCAATTATCCACGGAGAAATGGTTGTTGTGCTTTCAAAGTTTGACGAGGAACTTTTTTATTCGACAATACAGAAATACCGGATTTCAGAGCTCTCTGTCGCGCCTCCAATCCTAGTGATGATGGCAAAAAGTCCTCTCGTCGTAAAGTACGATTTCTCCTCCATAAAATATTTCATGTGCGGTGCAGCACCTCTGAGCAAAAATATCGAAGAGGCTGTGAAGAAAAGGTAAGAACAATATTAATAGTAATACAAAAACTATGATATTGTATATTGGATTGATGAGGCTGTTACTTGGTGAAATTCCATAATATATGTGGTAAGTAAAACACGTGTGTTGTTGAGACATTAAAAATTTGTGAAAATTCTCAACACACGTGTTTTACTTACCACATATATAGTGATATTGTGTTACTAACGCCAATTGCTTAATAATAAACTGGAAATATGTTGGGCATGCAATGTGTAAAAGCTTAGTAAGTTTACTACTTTGTTGATGCTCGCAGTCGTATCAGTAAATCTTTATTGCCTTGTTAAATAAATAACTACTACTATTTGTTATTAGTAGTTGTTTCAAGTTATTTATAGTATTAATAAAACTTAATTTTACAGAGTCACAAACAGATTGAATACTCATATATTCAGGCATGGGCGTCCGCAGAAATTTTTTCAGGGTGGGGGGCAAATATTCTGCATTTTTGCCACCGCAAACGACACAAAAAAAATTGTAGCTGTCAGGAATGTGGATTTTTACTATCAAAAACGCCATTTTTTGATATAAAAAAAAGAAGATGACAATTTCGAATTATCAAAAATTCTGCATTTCTGCCACCATAAACGGCACGATTTAACGGTAAATAAAGAAATTAGCAGCTGCCAAAAATTGTAGATTTTTACAATAAAAAATGGCATTTTTTGATATTAAAGAAGAAAATTGCCATTTTTGTATTGTTAAAAATTCTGCATTTCTGCCACCACAAACGGTACGATTGAACGGTAAATAAAGAAATTTGCAGCTGCCAAAAATTATGGTTTTTACTATCAAAGACGAAATGTTTTGATATTAAAAAAAGAAGTAAATTTCAACTGCTAAAAATGACAATTTCGAACTCTCAAAAATAGCACTACTATCACAAATGGCACTTAGCAGTAAAAAAGAAATTTTCAATTGCTGAAAATAACTATTCAATACTGTCAAAAATTGATTATTACTGAAAACGGCACGTTTCAACATTAAAAAGAAAATTTCCAAATGCCAAAAATGTTTGTCAAAATTTGAGCATCTCTACTATCACTATCGGCATTTTTCAATATTAAAAAACGGCCAAAAGTAACAATTACAAATTGTCAAAAATTGTGCAATTCTACTGTCAGTAACGGCATTTTTCAATAGTAAAAAGATACATTTTTAACCGTCAAAAATGACAATTTCGAATTAGCCAAAAATTCTGCATTTCTGCCACCACAAACGGCACATAAAGATATTTGTAGCGGTCAAAAATTGTGGATTTTTGCTATCAAAAAACGGCATTTTTTTAATATAAAAAGAAAATTGTAGCTAAAAATGGCAATTACGAATTGTCAAAAATTCTGCATTTCTGCCACCACAAACGGCACGATTCAACGGTAAATTTGCAGCTGCCAAAAATTAAGTTTTTTACTATCAAAGACGGTATGTTATCATATTAAAAAAAAGAAGTAAATTTCAACTGCTAAAAATGACAATTTCGAACGGTCAAAAATAGCCCTACTATCACAAATGGCACTTGGCAGTAAAAAGGAAATTTTTAATTGCTGAAAATGACTATTCAATACTGACAAAAATTTCTCATTACTGAAAACGGCACGTTTCAGCAATAAAAAGAAAATTTTCAAATGCCAAAAATGTTTGTCAAAATTTGAGCATTTCTACTATCACTATCCGCATTTTTAATATTAAAAAAGGAAAAATTCCAATGGCCAAAAGTAACAATTACAAATTGTCAAAAATTGTGCAATTCTACTGTCAGAAACGGCATTTTTTAAATAGTAAAAAGATACATTTTTAACCGTAAAAAATGACAATTTCGAATTGTCAAAAATTCTGCATTTCTGCCACCACAAACGGCATATAAAAAAATATGCAGCGGTCAAAAATTGTGGATTTTTGCTATCAAAAAACGGCATTTTTTAATATAAAAAGAAAATTTTAACTGCTAAAAATGGCAATTTCGAATTGTCAAAAATTCTGCATTTCTGCCATCACAAACGGCACGATTGAAGGTAAATAAGGAAATTAGCAGCTGCCGAAAATTGTGGAATTTTACTATCAAAAACAGCATATTTTGATATTAAAAAAAGAAAATTTCAACTGCCAAAAATGACAATTTCAAACTTTCAAAAAATTCCAAATGCCAAAATTTTTGAACTGTCAAAATTTGAGCATTTCTACTATCACTATCGGCATTTTTTAATATTAAAAAAAGGGAAATTTCCTATGGACAAAAGTAACAATTACAAATTGTCAAAAATTCTGCATTTCCGCCACCACAAACGGTACGATTCAACAGTAAATAAAGAAATTAGTAGCATCCAAATATTGTGGATTTTTACAATAAAAAATGGCATTTTTTGATATTTCAATTGCTAAAAATGACAATAGTCAAAAATTGCACGTTGGCAGTATAAAGGAAATTTTCAACTGCCAAAAATAACAATTTACAACTGTCAAAAATTGTTAATTTCTAATAAAATGTACAGTAATAATAATACAGCGAGATCGAATTAGTCAAAGCAGGTCATGAAGCCGCCGAATGTCTTTTCTTAGTTCTTAAATTTGAAAATATCAATATACGCCAGCTTGACACTTGCCAATAAGTTTAGGAATTTTGGCTCATGGCCAACTTTGACTAACTTTTATTCGATCCCACAGTATTACACGTGTCGGGTGGAACCGTTTGCATTTATAAAAACCCGAAAAAGTAATAAAATAAAAATGATCATTTTCACAAAAAAATAATTGTTGCCATGCAATTAAAAAAAATGATGCGCTGTTGATGAGATGGCGTCTGTCAAATTGATTGTATACTTCTTAACACGTTGACCGCTTTGTCAGTCACCGATAACTGACACCGAAGTATTCCGATGGGGCCACGTCAGTCACCGATGACTGACAGTGAGTACCTACTTTAAACTTACTATTTAGCGCTGTTTGTATCAAAATGAATTAAATAATTTTATAAAATAAAACTTAAAAACAAAGAAAACTTTTTTTGACATTTTACAAAAAAACTTGTTGGCCAATGTGTCAACTGTTTACAAATTTTATCATTAAAAATGTATTGTATTCAAGAAAAAGTGCAAATTGTGAAGTCGTGGCAGTTTTAGCGAAGTGCGGGATATGTTACCATCAAATGTTCTGCATGGATACATGTTATTATTTTTATTTTCATTCATAAAAAAACAAACAGATCAACTGCGCACCATTTTTTTCAATTTCATGGCAACCATTATTTTCGTGAATATTATCATTTTTTAAATTATTTTTTCGGCCTTTTATGAATGCAAAAAATAACATAACAGCATGACAGCATGCAGAAATGTTTACTCTATAAAAATTTTATTTACATGTTTACTGTAAAATGATCAGGGAAGATAATATTCCAATATAAAAAAATTAACATTGAAAATCCCATGTTTCGTTTTGTTCCACTACACCCTGTATAAAATATAATAAATAATTTATTAAATTCATTTTCCAGCGGACGCCCATGTATTCAGGCTATATTTCGTCTTTATTGCAACTATTAATATCATTATGTATACAGGGTTGGGCATATGTGTCCGAGCACCTGATTGCTGGCTAAACTTCCGTTGTTTTCTTATTTCTTTAAAAAGAAATGTGTATAGTTTTATTTATTCTATTCAATGACGTATTTTAATTTTCTACAGCTACCCTATTTTTCGAGATATGACGGCATCGGCAGTTTTTTTTTTTTAAATGGATTACCTTGTATATTTTTACATTACAAGTTATGAGAAAACAACAGACGTTTAACCAGAAAACAGTTGTTCCGACACATATGCCCAACCCTGTATACAGGGTATTTCAGAGCTCTGGGAACGGTCAATCACGTGCTTATTTTTCAAAATTTCGAAAAATGTTTTATACAAAAGTTGTGTAGAATAGTGAGCTGCGCGCTCTAAAAATATTTAAATTTATACAGGGTGTCTCATAACAAAGTTACAGACCAAACTTATGTTTTCCCTAAACGGAACACCCTGTATATTTTAGCATTTTTGGATTTCTTGTTACTTGGAGATTGACCGTTCCCAGAGCTCTGAAACAACCTGTATATTATAAAAAATTACTTATATTGTAGGTTAAATATATCAACACGGCAAGGGTATGGTTTAACCGAAACAACACTTGCAGTACTCATGACACCTCCCGGAATCCATAAGCCTGGATCCTCAGGAAAAATCGTCCCTGGCATGTCCTGTAAAATCCGAGATCCAGAAACCGGAAGAACGTTAGGTCCGCAACAGGTTGGTGAAATTTGCGTTAAAGGAGGACTGGTAACAAAAGGCTACATTAACAATCCAATAGCGACCAGAGAAACGTTTGGTAAAGACGGTTGGATCCGCACTGGTGACCTAGGGTATTACGATGAGGAAGGCTTCTTTTTCATCGTCGATCGGTTGAAGGAATTAATCAAGTATAAAGGATTTCAAGTAGCCCCAGCTGAACTGGAGGCGCTGTTGTTGAAGCATCCGAAAATCCAAGATGCTGGTGTTATTGGTTTACCGGATGAATTAGCTGGCGAGTTACCGCTAGCGTTTGTTGTGAAACAAGATGGCGTCGAGTTGAGCGAAGTCGATGTTAAAGAATATGTTGAACGTAAGTTAAATTCGGGGCATACGTGTCCTGTCGTGGACTTCCGTTTTTGGCGGAATAGATTTCCATTGAACATAAAAGTTTTTTGGAACCGATCACAGATTAATATTTTTATTTATTTATTTATTTGTTTATTAACGGGAGCCCCCTATTTACAATAATGCGACAGAATACATATTTAAATAAACTTAAACTAAATAAACTAAATCTAGTTAACATAGAGTTATTGCTCAATGATTTAAAGATAATAAATACAATAAAATTATAAATCGTTATTATAAATTTTTATTAAGTGCCATTCTAAATTTGTGGCCTTCAACATTGAACAAATTGAACCAGGGATTAACATTTAGATCATTTGCCATCTAAGCATATGACTGATGGTGTTATTATATGAGAAATTCGTGTTATATTTGTTAATTGAAAATAAAGTATTACTCCTTAAAGCATTATTCTGTGGTACCGATTAACTTCATTCGGTTTACAGTAACACAATTTTTGAATTCTTGAATATTCTTGCGTTTACTTAGTGGTGCATCTTGATATTTTTTCGAAATAAAACACTTAAAACTTTGTTTTACCATTGTATATGTATTTGATAAATGTGACATAGTTTCGACATTTTAAAAATGACTAGTGTATAGTCGAAACTATAGTCACATTTATCAAATATACAGTGGTAACCAAAGTTTTAAGTGTTTTATTTTGAAACATTTTTTTAAGAAACTGTACGGGGTTTAATCACCCGTATCGCATATTATGAAGTCACACAAAAATCGTAACCGCAGTGAACGTGTTAATTAATAATCCAGTATCAAATTATACTTCCTTGATTCGCGTTTTACCCACTATTTTATTGAATTAATATGCGTTTATCTGCTTTTTTTTCAGAAAATGTTTCGCACACAAAGTGGCTACACGGTGGCGTTATCTTCATCCATGCAATTCCAAAGAATGTCAGCGGGAAGATTTTGAGGAGAGAATTAAGAAATATGCTAAAGAAAATAAATGTAAAATCAAAATTATAATTCGTGCACAACATTAATATGTAAGAAATTATTATTAAAAACGAAAAATCATATATAATCCAATAAACATGGGAGTTTCAAATAAACAAAAGTAATAATAATAATATAAATGTGCTTCAAAGTGTTTTGGGCAAGATCTATAAACTGGATGATTATTTTTTGTCAACTCGAAGTAAGTTCTGATCGGTAAATGTAAATGAAGATGCGGGAAATAGTGATAATGCTAGTGCTTCGACTTTGTGCAATATAAATCGCGTCGGTGTTGCCACAACCTAAACCAGAACCAGAATTAGCAAAATAATAAAGTGTTGACGGAGATCTAGCTAAGTAGGTAACAAATGATGCAACTATAGATTTTTTACTATTTAACGTAGATGAAGATTACTCTGTGACGAAAAAAGTTGTGTGTGATAAAACAAGTTTTCTTAATAAGAGCCTATTTACTAGAAAACTTTTAAACGAAGAAGAACAATCAAGAAAATATCTCACATATACTCTTTAGAAACAAAACAGAAAGACATTTTTGAAAGCTTAAAAAATAGAAACTTCATGATGTGCTCGGAGATTGTGGCTGCAGTTGATTCGTTAAAGGGGAGGAAAGGAAAAAAGGAGGAAATAGAGGGAAAACATCTTATTTATCTTCAAAATTTCCGATGAATTCTTTGAGTTAATCTTTGATAGTTATATTTAATAGATATTGTCCGCGAGAATGAAAAGTCAAAATATTATTCAGTTATTCTTGACTCGAAGCCGGATATTTTTCACGTTGACCAGTTATCATTCATTAGATATAATAATGAAAGCGGAAAACCGAAGGCACCGGAGATGTAACACTTTTATACTCATCGCTGACTAGTCTAAGGAGGAAAAACTATGAATCGTTCGTATTCATGGACGCTATTAAAAGCACTAAACCAAAAGTGTTTTGTACCACACTTGACAAAATTATTTTAGAATTGAAGAAAAGTAGCACAGCATATGAAAAAATTACAGTAAATTTGGTATATAGTAGTAGTAAACCATGTTTTATTAGGGCTATCGACCTATCGGTCTTTCTGGCCTTTTGGTATATATTTTCCATGAAAAGTTGTTCACAAGCAGGAGTGTTAAATAGTTATAAGAATATTATAAAAATGATTCTGGAATAACTTTCAAATATTGGATTGATGAGCCTATTACTTGAAACTCCATAATATCCTTTAATAAAACACTGAGTAATGACGGAATCACAATTAAAACGGCGGTAAATATTTATAAAATGATTTGTCGACCCCTACTTGATTATGCGGCCATCCTTTACAGCAGCGCTGTCCAACAGGCGGCCCGTGGGCCGCATCCGGCCCGTGGGCCGCATCCGGCCCGCGAAGCTTTTTTTTAAGGCCCGCGAGTTATAGTAAACTTTACATCAAATTTTAAATAAATATCTGTATACATTTAAAATATAAAATAAAAAAATGGTGATGTGGCCCTCATGTTATTTTCTCCGACTTGATGGTTTCATAGTCATTTATATTTACACTTTCATGGTTTATTTTCAATTGAAATCATATTTTAAATGTACATCGATCGTTTTGTAGACTCGCATGAAACTGACGTTTGAAACGTCAAAATTATAAAAGATGGAAAAATTATACTTCAAATTCAAAAACTCTGTTTACTCAAAAAAATTTTGAAAAACTTATTGTTTATAAGTTGTTCATTTTGGCATTCTCTACAATTATTATTAACATAAATATGCTGTAACTATTAACGTTTTATAATTATAACCCAAAAATGAAAAAAAAAATCTCGAATAACAATGATTTTATGAAAAATGTTTTCAAGTAAAAGATGTTCATTTCTTTGTTGTCTTTAAAGTTTGTTTAAATGCGTTTGTGATATTTTTTATATTTAAGAAAATATTGGCAAAAGTGAATTTTGACATTTTTTACCTAAATTAGATATGCTTATTGAGGATGTTAATAGAAGATTTTCTCAATTTGATGATTTAAAGATGAGTATTAATTTATTCAGTGATCCATTCAATATCAAATAAAATAGAAACAACCTTACTTATTGCAGAGAGTATTAAATAAATTCAAAAAAACGAAATATAGCCTGAATATATAAATATTCAACCTGTTCGTAACTCTGCAAGCAAAATTAAGTCTTACTAAGACTATAAACAAATAACTTATTGAAACAACTACTTCCCTGGCTGATGCCACGCCAGATATTGAATGATACAAAATTCCATTCAATATCGTTAATACCTCCGTTGAACCTAAATATCATATGGAATTATACGACCTTCAGGCTGACCCATTCATTGCAGCTAGTGGAGCAACTGGAATACAAGTGTTCAAACATTTGGATAAAGAAAAATATCCAAATATGAGAGATTTTGGACTTCAAATCATTTCTATGTTCGGAAATACATATATCTGCGAGCGAGCATTCTCTGACATGAAATATATAAAATCAAAATTTAGAAACAGCTTGAAAGACGCCACTCTTGAAAATATAATTCGAGTTGCCACAACAAATATTGATATGGACGTAAAAGAAATTGTTGCTCAACAACTACGGCCACAATGCTCTCATTAAAAAGCTTAGGATTAATAATATTCTAATTTTATTGTGTTTTTATTATTTCTTGTTATGTATTATTTTTAAGAACAACATTGTTTTGTCCGTTACTACGTGATATTTCATTTTAACAATAAATATAACGCAATATTTATTATGCAAAAATATAAACTATATTGTCGAAAAAATGTTATTATCTTTGACTTTATTTTTTTCGTATAAATAAAATAACTTTTGAGTTGACATGAACTGACTATTCATTTACCTACTCGTATCCTTTTCGGAGCGCGAAATATTTGCTAAAGAAAAAATGGCCCGCTGGCTAAGAGAAGTTGGACAGCGCTGCTTTACAGTAATCCCCATCCCAAAAGCCTAGCGAATTTGCAGGTTGCCGAACGATCAGCTCTGAGCAGTGATCTGTATTACCACCTCTTGTTCCTCGGCCGTGCCAGAAAAAAACCCGCGAACCGTCACTGGCTCTGAGAGTGCTAACAAAAATCATCCCAACAATCCTCTACATAATCGTTCAAATATCCTGTTATACCAAAAAACACAAGTCACACCCATTAAAACACGTCTGTCTTACCTCGCCGAGAAATTCCGCATCCTTGGTATCCTCAAACACCTATGCATAAGTCGCAATCCCAACAAAGTCAACCGCGCTGAAAAAACGATCTATGAATTCATCTCATCTTTTCATGATCATTCGTAATCATTTCAGAAAGTACTAAAGACAATGGCGAACTACCATAGACAGGCTGAAAGACCTCTGGTCGATAGCCAATTAATAATTGTCTTCTAACAAAATGTTTGAATGTATCTTAAATATGTAAACTACAATTAATAAAGATATATGCATATACAAGGTATTTCAGAGCTCTGGGAACGGTCAATCACGAGCTTATTTTTCAAAATTTCGAAAAATGTTTTATACAAAAGTTGTGTATAATAGTGAGCTGCACGCCCTAGAAATATTTAAATTTATACAGGGTGTCTCATAACAAAGTTACAGACCAAACTTATGTTTTTTTTTAATGGAACACCCTGTATTTTTTGTCATTTTTGAATTATGTGGAGCAAATAAAGGTGAGTTACTTCAATACTCCCTATACCTATTGTTTGCCGTTTTCGAAATATTTGAAGATTTGTTGAAATGCATGGTCTGGGTGAAATTTTATTTTTGCCCCAGTGATTGACGTTGAACGATTAAAATCATCTCTATTATTTGGTAGAAGGTTCGAACTATAGAGCCAACCATGATTTCGTGCAAACAATTATACAGGGTGATCAAAAAAATGCGGTAGAAAAACCCAACTTATAAAGTTGAATAACTTCGTTTTTTCAAATGGCACACCCTGTATTTAGTAACGTATTCTTAAGTAGAATCCAATTATCTTTCAGATTGTATAAGGGTTGCCTGTTCCTAATCTCAATAGTTTTCTTGTATTCGGCGATTATCATATCAGGAATAATTATTATAATCTGAAAGATAATTGGATACCAGCAGCTCAACTTATCTTTTATGTCATTAGTTTCATTTAATAGAGTTTACATATTTGCATTAGAATTTAAAGCTGAGGTATCATCTGCATATATTATTAAGTTTGTCTCATTTATGTATTTGTCTAAGTCATTCACATATATTATAAATAATAATAGCCCTAAAACTGACCCTTGCAATACTTCGCGCGATAGAGGTAGAGGTAGTGACTTTTCATTTTCTAACTCAACATACTGGTATCTTTCGGAAAAATATGATTTGAAAAAAGTTATAGTGTTATGTTCTAAGTTATAAGATTGTAGTTTATTTAATAATAGTTCGTGGGAAACGCAGTCGAACGCTTTTGTCAAATCACACAAAAGAGCACTAACATATTGGCCATCATTAATGCTTTTATACATAAAAGTCACAAATTCTACCAACGCTGTTACTGTACAACCATTGTCACGGAAACCAAACTGTTTTGAGGTAAGCAAATTATTGTTTTCAAAATATTTAACAAATCTCGTTTTCAAAGCATGAAAGCTATGCTTTACAAGATGAAGAGCAAATTGAAGTATGAGGCCGAAGGTCGAGCAACTCAAGTTCTGAGTCTAGTAAAGCCACTTTACTGGCAAGCAGGATATACTAGTTTTTTCATGGAATTGGAACATGGGTAAAAATGTGAACACATTTGTATAATTGAAGTTTTGCGAGACGCTTAATGAGAACATGCCAGAGTTTGTTTATATTTCTGCAACAAGTAAGGTTGTTTCCAATTTATTTATTGTTTCCAATTTATTTGTTTATTCCGTTACCTAGAACGATGGCAGGAAAGTGGAACATTACTTGACGATTTCAGTAAGGCTAACTTCCCTTACTGTAAATTATGTAAAATAAGTCTATTTTCCAGACAGCCGTATAACATACGATACAAATAACGTTATGAAGGTTTTTACATTACGAGAGAAAAGTGTGAAATTCTCGCTCTGCTGTCCCACAAACACAAAAAAATGTTGATGTGGCCATCATATTACTTTCTCCGACTAGATGGTATCATTTATTATTACGCTTTCATGGTTTATTTTCAATTCATATTTTAAATGTGCATCGAACGTTTCGTAGACTCGGAAAAAAGTGACGTTTAAAATGTCAAAATTATGAAAGATGGAAAAATTGTACTTCAAATTCAAAAACTCAGTTTACTCAAAATTAAAGAGATTTCGAAAAAAAACTTATTCTTATACTACAGCACATTTTCGATAGATTTTTGAAGTGAAAAACAACTCTTTTCGCTCCTGGTCTCCTGTTGCAAATCGTGAAAATTTTTCTAAATTTATTTACGGTAGACATTCTGAACGGTAAATTTTCCATCGATTTTTAAAGTGCAAATCAACTCATTTCGTTCCTAGTCTTCTGTTACAAATCGTGAAAATTTTTCGAAATTAATTTAGGGTAGGCATTCTGAACCGGAAAGTTTCTATCGATTTTTGAAGAGTAAAATACCTCCTTTCGTTTCTAGTCTCCTGATATAAATCGTGAAAATTTTTCGAAATTAATAACAGTAAATTTTCGATCGATTTTTGCAGTGAAAAACAACTCTTTTCGTTCCTAGTCTCTTCTTACAAATCGTGAAAAATTTTCGTGATTAATTTAAGGTGGACATTCTGAACTGCAAATTTTCGATCGATTTTTGATGTGAAAAATAACTCTTTTCGTTCCTAGTCTCCTGTTACAATAGTGAAATTTTTTCGAAAATAATTTAAGGTAGACATTCTGAACTGCAAAGTTTCGATCGATTTTTGAAGAGAAAAACAACTCTTTTCGTTCTTAGTCTCCTGTTACAATCATGAAAAATTTTTAAAATTAATTTGGGTTAAACATTCTGAACCGCAAAGTTTCTGAACGTGGATGGATAAAGGTGCTATGTGCACTTAGCTCCTTTTTCCGTGGGTGTTATTAAAAATAATTGAGACATAGCTCCTTCTACAATCGGATATTTGCTGAAATATGAATGAAGAGCCATAGCAAGTAGGGGCTTGTTGCACAAGCAAAAAAATACCTTCATTCGCAGCAGTGGCGGCTTGTCAACTTTTAGTTTGGTGAGGCACAGATTCAATATTTTCACATCTTTTTAAAATCTCCCTATTTTCCTTCACGTTGTTATTATACGTTTCGATTTCAATTTTCCGAGCCGTACTTAAAACATAGTATATTTTGTTTACACAGCTAATAACTAATTTCCGTAACGGGAACGACAGACTAGGTACATTTTCGTTCCCGTTCTCGTTACCGTTCCTGGGTTGTTGAGAAGCTGCCTTAACCAGCGTTGCCATCTGATCACATAATATTTGCGCCAGATAGCCAACCTAATTCTACTAGAATTCCGCCAGAAAATATGAAAACATAAAGTACGAAATAAATGTATCTTATATTTTAACGGTTGAATTTAACGTTTTCGCATTTTTTAAGGTTGAATATTAGGTAGAACAATGAAATAATCCGAAGAAAATTAATACAGATATGATTGAATTCCTTCAAAATTTGAATGAATCTTTGAAAATTCATATTTTTAGTAGTAGAAGACGAACAAAAAAATCTAAAAAAAAAGTAAATAGTGATATAATATAATTTCACAAAAATTTTAAAATCTGTTTCATAAAGATTTAACGTTCTTTTTTCGGACGAATCTACATTTCCAATAAATGGACGACACATACCTTCAATTGCTCGTTGTTGGTTGTGACATAACCCACGCAGGCATTACAAAACTATTGACATGATTTGTTTGCATTTTTAAATGTCCAACTACACATGCCACTATTGGGTTGTTAAATTTTGAATAATTCCTTTACGCTTAATTTGATTTTTTTAATTCAAACGAAAACTTGTACAGGAATTAATGGTTTGATAAAACCACAAGTCACAAGTTCATAATTATAAACTCAAAATTTAATTTAATTTTTTTTTTGGGATTAAAAATATTTATTAAGAAAAGTTGTGTTCAATTTTTAGTTACCTGTTAAGGTGTTTTTCTAATACTTTTCTTGTTTAAAAAAATATCGGAAAAAATCAAAAAACGGTTGAGGTAAAGACCCAGAACGATGTACAAAATTTTACTTAAAGATTTTAATTCTTCGCATAAGACATGTTGAAAGTTTTATTGGAAAATGTAGTAGTTTTTAAGATACAGCGCCCACAGACACACACGAACGGACATTTTTCAAAAATGGTCGGAATCGTCGCCGGGGACCTCAAAACGGATATTTCAGTTGAAATTTCGAACTCGAAAAAAAAAATCACGAATTACTTTCTTGTATTTCTAATTACAGTTTAGAAACATAATACCCTAGGCACCCGAAAGAAAATTGGCAATTTACAAATATAGGTGACACAGGGAAGAAATCACGCCTGCGCAGTATACCTACCTAAATATAGGTGGTAATGTTTGGTTTCTTATAAAACATTCCATATTCTTAGTCTAGATAGTCTAGAAGGTTGGATTTAATTGATGGGTTACATAAAACACCGCCAACCAACACGTGCTCATTTTTATATCAACCAATTGTATTTGCCTAAATGTATGTGATTTCACAATTCAAAGTTATAAGGGAAGAAAAAGTGTAGGAAAACTACGTGGAACTCACATGTACAATATACAGAAACAGCAAAGAAAAAGTTTACACGTGCATATATTTCTAAAAGTAAAGTAATAATACCAGCTGATGGCTAGCTGTCATTCATGAAAGCGGTATTTTTCAAATTACTGGCGATGTTACACGATTACCGGCGATGACCTGTTTTCAACATCATTGCCGATTCTTATAATCATAAGTTTATATGATGTTATTAATGATTATGAGTATTATGTTGATGTGACACACGGTGAAGTTAATGATCATTAAATAGCTCCGTGTGCCTAGGGTATAACTCATGTTAAATGTAAAATTCTTCATCTGGTAAACAATTGATATAATTGATTGGAAAGTTAACATCCAGCAGGTCCCTTATTCTTAAAGAATACTATACCGCGACAAACGAAATTCTAAACTGTTAAATTCGAGGCGGAGACTGAACTATTTTGTAATATACTCGCACAATTTTATAGATAATAGCGCGTTAATAATACGAGAGAAAATATTTCGAAGCTGCTAATCACCAAATTTGCGCCTGCGCGATTACAGTGGGTACCTAAACTGAAATTAAGCCGTTAATGTTTATGATTTATCCCGAAAATAATGTAACAATTTTGAATATTTAAATTTTATTGCGACCCCGGCTACAAAATCTACACTACGCCAGTGAACTAATTCCCACGCGCTTTCGCAGCATTGAGACATAGGTTGGTAACCAACAGGATAGTTCGTAATCTGCGCAACACACCATTTTCCTCTGCGCCAATCGTTCCACTTTCCTGCTCGCAACAAAATATAGCGACATTGCTTAAAAATGTTCCGTAATTCGTTGCTACGAGTATCCAGCGTACTCCGGAATGCCGTCGCCAATCCCAAGGTGTGCGCACCCGGAACCGTGAGATGCATGTCCAAGCACAGCACCGAAACCGACGAACAGTTCGATAACAGGTACGAATCCTACTTCAACAGGACCGACATCGATGGCTGGGAAGTCAGGAAAGGAATGAACGACTTGTGCGGTATGGATGTAGTCCCGGAACCGAAGATCATCATCGCTGCAATGAAAGCCTGCCGCCGCGTTAACGATTACGCCTTGGCCGTCCGTTTCATCGAGGCTGTGAAGGATAAGTGTGGTCCGAAGGTGAATGAAATTTACCCCTACATCATCCAAGAGATCAGACCCACATTGACCGAGCTGGGAATCGACACACCAGAAGAGTTGGGTTTCGACAAGCCAGAATTAGCTCTGCAGAATGTGTACGAGATCCATTGATTGCGTTATGTAATATGTTAAGTAATAATCATGGATGTAAATTGATTGTTTTAAGTTATCGATTTTAATAAATAGTATTCATGTTGTATGAACTAATTCTATTTTCTATTGTCTTTTTATCACGACAGTAGGAGCTCGATGATGTGAACACAAAAATGCAAAGCGAGGTGTTCATATTAGAGGGGTTGCAAAAAATTGATGTTTTATAAACCTAAATTATGTGTATACTTTTTCCGCTTGAAATTGAAAATCTACCTTCAAAGGGACTTTATTGCAGCCCATTGTGCGTTCGGATTTTTATTAGGGTAATGGGAAGAGACTGGCCGTCCAGAGCCGGCTTCGCAGTACGTGCGAAAATTAGAAAGATACATTATCAGAAAAATACATATATTGCATCAAGTCAAATACATACACAATAAAATTCATTACATTCCTATTTTAATCATAGATATAAAAGAGTGCAGTATTACAATAAATAAATAAATATGACAAAAATTACATGAAGAAACAAATATTACTCCACACAACTTGAAACATCACTTTCAGTTTCACTTTGAAGATTAATATTAAAACATACAGTTGGTTTCTGAAGCGTCGTATAATTTCAATTTTAATAACATGACTGTTGCAGTTCTTCCACGTGGTAGTTGGAATGTTCTAAATTCTTCTTGGAACTTTTTAATTGTCTCTTCACTCATTTTGGGATTTGTATTATTTTTCTGCAAATTACTTTTTACTGTGGACCATACAAGCTCAAAAGGATTTAATATACAGTAGTAAGGAGAAAGTCGCAACACTTGGTGGCCAAATTCTTCTGCCATCTTATCAACTACATATTCCTTTTTGAAATTTCGTGCTTAGATAATTGTCAACAAATCTTTTTTTTTCAAATTGGAAAAAATTAGATTACTCTGAATGCAAAACTCAGCTATATCATTTTTCTTAGAAGCCATGGTAGGAATTCTGTTCAGTTGCCTTGAGTGGTATGCTGCATTATCCATTACAATAACTGTATTATTTCTAATATTAGTTAATAATTGATTTCGGAACCAAGTTTCGAATAGTTCAGTATTCATGTCCTGATGATAATCTAAAGAGCTTGAGGCAACATTTTTCGCTGATAACAATAAAGCATTTGGCACAAAACCTGAATCTCCTCCCGCATGTAGAATTACAATTCTTTTTCCTCTATTACATGGAGTGCTAAGGTAACACTTTGTAGATTTGTCGATCCATCCCTTGGAAACGACGTCGTGAGTATCGAACCACGTTTCATCCAAATAAATGATCGACCTCCCTGCATTCCGATATTCCTTAATTTTTTCTAAATACTCATATCGGTGTTTTTGCAATCTTGGTGATTCCATTATTGCAATTCGTTTGTCTAGCGTTTTGTATCTAAAACCTTGACTGAGGAGATATTCATGCAGGGTTGTTCGTTTGTATGGAAACTCATTTCCAAAATAAATTCAATTGTTGGAACTTTACCTGATTTATACGAGTCGTAGATAGTATTTTTAATCCTCTTAGCAGTGGCATCATCTATTTTCACAAATTTTGAACTTCTTCGACGTCTCCTTTCCAATGGTCCTTTTCTGACTATTTTCCACACTGTTGAATATGGAATTCCAGTTAGAACCGAAATTCTCCGCAATGCAGATTGATGGTTCTCGCTTATAAGAGTGTTATACATGTGTACCACCACTCTCTTAATATCCGTTGAAAGAAACATGTGTTTTGCTGACGTCTGATTTTCATCTTCTATTGTTGATGTATCCATTTGATCGCCGTTATTTGGAAAATTAATTTGAAAAGAGTTTCCATTGATAGATTGAAGGGACTCTGTAGATTGTTGATAGAAATCTTCAACATACATTCCGGAGAAGCCTGTCTCCTCACATGGTTGGGGATCATCGAAATAAGTTTCATTATAAATAGATGAAATTAATTTTGCTGTTTCACTTAATGACGTTTCCATCGTGCACTTAAAGCTTTCACAAAATAATAATTGTACCGTTGCAAAGAAAAATAAATTTGAGGCTGTCTTTATGTACTTCTTACACTTATTACAACTTAAATAGTGGGGGAATTTGTAACTCATAATTATTATTGGCGTCTATCATTAAAAAAAATTTAAAGGGAGCATTTTATTTGTACTGTTGCAAAGAGGAAGGAGTTAAGGAATTTGTAACTATTAATAACCTAATGGGGTCTATAATCTTGTACTAATGGCATTCATCATTAAAAAGGATTTAAAGGGAGCATTATGTTTGTACTGTAACAAAGAGGAAAGAGTTGAGGAGTTTGTATCTTTTAATAACCTAAAGCCATATATAATCTTGCACTATTGGCATTAATCATTAAAAATTATTCAAAAGGACCATTAGAAAGCAGACAGTGAATATGTTCAAAATTTGTGGAAATCAACTAGTCTGACTCGGATACTCGGATAATATCTAGTTTCTTTTAATTATTGTAGTAAAATGTAATAAGTATAATGATTTTAGTTCATGTAACATAGAAATGGGGGCAAATATGCAATTACCGAAGCCGACTCTGGACGTCCGCAGACGGCCAGCCTCTTCTCATGACCCTAATAAAAATCCGAGCGCACAATGAGCTGCAATAAAGTCCCTTCGAAGGTAGATTTTCAATTTCAAGCGGAAAAAGTATAATTGCGAACCAGAACACCTGAACAATTATTTTGCTCAATCTGCAAAAAAATTAGTATCCAACTTGAACCTTATGTCTCCTCGAGACAGCAATGTTCATGACTCGCTGTGCACTCCGAAAAATATTCCTGAAAATATCAATTTACAATTTCAACCAATAACAGAAAATGAAGTTCGCAGTATCATAAATAAGTTAAAAAACTCCAACACCCTGGATTACCGCGGCCTAAATAGCAAGATTATAAAGCATGTAAAAAATGAGTCATTCCTCCACTTACTAAGCTATTTTTAAGATAATTCCTATCTATAAAAAAAGGGGAGAAGGATAATGTCGCCAGCTGTAGACAAATTGTCATAATACATAATTACAATTACAAATCATTGGTAAAATATTTGAGATAGCTATTCAATAGACGCTTATGTATTATTTTCAATCGAACAATCTTCTGTCCGCAAGTCAGTTTGGCTTTCGGGAAAATAAAAGCACAATATCTGCACTAATCAAATTTGTCATTTATATATTGCAGCATCCAATATGTTAGTGCATTTGATTGTATATCGCATAACATACTAGTGGATAAACTCAACTGCTATAGAATTAGAGGTCCTGAGTTAGAATTCTTCGAGAACTATATCCGGGAGAGGCTTCAATGTACTGAAATAAACAACATAAAGTCCAGAGTTTCGCCAATAGATAAGGGTGTTTTGCAGGGATCTGTCTTTGGACCACTTTTCTTTATTATCTATATTAATGATCTTGAACAGCATATCAATCCTACTACACTAGTTATTTATGCAGACGATACAACCTGGGTAATTCGGACTATTGCCAGCGTGCCCTACGGTCTGACTCAAAAAAAATTTTAAAAAAATTTAGAATTCTAACTCTGCCAGCAACTTATATTTTACAAAATCTGTTGTAGATCTAGGCTCTTATGATTGCATTGATGCAATACATGATTACAATACCAGGCCATCTCAAAACATATTTATACCAACCATTTTACAGACTAAAGAAAACCCAGCATGGCATAAACTACCATGGAATCAAATTCTACAAGTCTTCCCAAACCAAACACATTAAAGAACTAAATTTTAAAGAGTATAAGTCCGCATTGAAACAATTTCTAATTGACAAGTGTCCCTTTAATATAAATGATTTCGTTAAGTATGCGTTTTAATTTTTCTATTCATTGTCTTGACGAGTGTAAATTTTCTTTGTAAAATATTAACACAATAAACATTTATTATTATTATTATTATATTCTCCACAAATAGGAATTGCGTCGATTATTTAACAAATTAAAGTTGGAAATACTTACCGCAATACTTTAGTAGGTTGTTGTTAGGTTATAAAAATATTGACATTTGAAGATCATGGCATGCTCTTAAATTGTTTATTGAAAACACAGAAAGACTGCATTTTTTCAGTTAACTTCTCACCCATCCGTTCATTAAGGGCATTTCAGATTACAAGCTGAATAAACATTAAAATGTAATTCCTTTCAACTTTGATTCAAAACAAATTTTGTAAAAAATCAAGCAATTTCCAACTGTCACATTCAAATAAAAGTTTTTTGAAAACTATTCCTATAAATTTTAAAACCAGTCAAAAATGACGATATAACTAGATTTTAACAAATCATCTTCAAAATATTAGTTCCTTATAAATAGCTCAGCCTCGTCTTTTGAGGAATATAGTGTTTCAAAAAAAAAAAAATTTATCACAGTCGCCTATAAATTGAAATGCACATATCTCTGATCAAATGTATAACTGAAGCACAAAATAATCATATTCATACTAAATCGTTGGCGGAATTTGTCGAAATAAGCTTCTATGGAATTCCTCCATTGCGAAAACACGATTTCAAGAGAAACGTTTTTACACAATGGTCAACATTTTTAATGTTTACTGTTCTGCTTTGAACGACAACTACGAATGTTTAATCAGAGACATGCACATTTCAATGCATAGGCGACTGCGATTAATATCCTCTTGAAACACACCGTATAATCTGCTTGTTTTTACATTTTTAATTTTCTATAGAAATGACCTGGATTTTGTAATTGGTGTTAAAATGATTTTGTGTGTTAAAACACATATCCTCATAGGCAGTCTTACTAATATTGTGAAAATAGTAATTGAAAGTATGGCAGGAAAATAAAGCTGAATTGAACCCGGCTATTTCAAAAACAAAAATGTTGCCATCAACATTAGAGAAGTGTTCTCAAATATTTGATATAAACGTGGGTGTTCAATACACAATGAAAATAATTAAACTGCTGCATGCAATATTGCCAACACGATGAAGGATAATGCAGCATACACTTGTTGAAATCATTAAGCATCTTCTATCGTATTTATAACGTTTACCTGCTACAAATTGGTGACCCCAAAAACTGTATTTGTTACGAACATGTTTGTTACTGGTACTCCTGGCCCATCTAGTATTCTTCCCTCAGCTGATGGTGATGTCATTGCTGTATTTAGATGTGGAGCTTTGGTTTGCTCGGATTGACTATTGCTACAGTTTTCAATCAAGCGTGTCACAATCCAGATCCAAAAGTACCATTGCTTCGTTTCAAGCTATTAGGGATTTAATTATAAACCCGCCAGCTTTGAGTCCTTATGATTGCTTAAGTGCTGTGCTTATTAAGCAAACGGCAGTTTCTGATTGTAGGCGTTGAAAAGAGTTACTGTCCGAAGAAATGCTCGGTTCTAGATGCCCGACTCAATTACCAAGATCCATGCAGCAACCACTTGGATCAAGAGTTGTGGATGATTCTTTTTTCTTGGAATTGTTTATGGAATGTTTGCCAGTCCGTGTTCAGAAACTTTTAACAGCTTAAGCCGGGCCCACACGATGCTATGAACGTTTGCCTCAAATATTTACTTCCAAGTGATGAGTCAAACGTTGGACGAACGTCTTGACACACGCGCTCCCACACGATAGACGAACGTTGGATCCAAATGCAGTTGGTTCCAACGTTTGTCTGAAGGAGGTTCACCCCCTTATTAGTTCTCAGAGTCACCGCTAGGGTGACAGTACATATAGTAGAGGTTATTATTCATTGATGTTATGATAGTTACTTAATTGTTTTTACTTTTTTTAATCATTTAATTAAGTATTAAACCCTTAAGTTCAGTTAATTTTATATTTATTTTTTATAATTGTCATGATTTTCTAATTAATAATAAAAAGCTGATGTACTTACCTATTATTTATATTTATAAGCACGTAAAATGAATATTAAAAAGACCGTTACTTATGATACACGGTTGTCATTCGTACAAATGTTTGTGCATGTCGTGTGGTAATGTATCCAATGCCACCAAGTATGCCAACCAATGACAGAGGAAACCCTTTGAAGCAGACTAAAACACCGACAGCCGGCCGAACACCTTCCTACACGAACGTTTGACGCTGGAAGCTGGCCACTCGTAGTTTGTGATCTCCCACATGATGCGCCCAACCATCCAGCGTCTAACGTTGGAAGGTGTTCGTAGCATCGTGTGGGCCCGTCTTTAGCCCAAGGTTCTGCAACATAGACAGCCGCCAGAGTTTCTATTGAGAGCTCCAATATTGAAGTTTCCGTAATTAAATTTACGCACAATAAACTTACAGCGATTAAAGTTCCTTTTATTGAATCGCTCAATAATACAATTTCCAAAACCAAATAAAAAAAACATGTTTTTACTGTAAAATTCGGAACGTAAAAATGTTTCTACAATTTTATTTACATAAATTATAACAAAAATAACTCGAATACAAATCATATATTTTATTTAATTTAGATTTTTATTTTAATCACAAAACATAAAAAAAGAACACTAAACTATTCAATCAGTTTCTTGGCCTTAAAGTATCTCCTGAGGTAAAGGACCTGCCAAGTCGCCAAACCCAGCAGGCAGAACATGGAGAATACTGAGAAGTATAAAACTCGATTATTTGTTGATTCTGCAAAATAAAACATACAGTCAGCAAAAAAAAAATAAGACTCTGAGGCTTGATAGTTATAACCTGATACTGTTTGGTGTTACAAACAAGAGTAATTCAAAAAAGTTTTGTTAGTCCTGGAGTACACATGCGAGATTTTGAAATGTTAGTACTGGGATTTTTCACCCAGGAATGTTAACATACTATCGGCGGGAAAGGTATTTATACCTTAACACACTTTCAGCATTAATACCTTTCCAGCCGATAGTGTATTAGTATTAAAAAATTGTGATATAGCCACCATATAACTTTTTCCAATTTGATGGTATAATAGTTATTTATAGTTTTCCATTTAAATGATATTTTAAATGTACCGGGTGACCCAGGGATCTGTAAAAGCCCCATAATTTATTTGCTATTTAATAATAATAATAATAATTGTATTCATTTACAAAAATTATGTTTACATTGGTGACATTGTTAATCAGCGCATGCGGATTACATAATATATAACCAGGCATTAAATTTGAGATATCGACTTCTAGTTTTCTTGACTGGTATCATCACTTATTCTACATATTTTAAAAATATGTATGTTTTTGTACAGGGTGTCTAAGTATAAATAACACAACAAAGTTATATTTTTTTTAATGGAACACCCCATATTTTATACTTTATTTTCAAGCCTCTTGAGAAGCTGATAAAAATAATATAAGATAATATGGGTCTATTATGGACGGTTGGTTAGTTATGGGCAATTTTGTGGCGAAAACATGTACACATTGAAAACATTGAACAAGCGTTCCTAGCAAAGATAGCATCATTTTTTATGCACTAGAGAATTTTCCACATCATGAAGAATAATACATATCGGCTTTGATCCTTTTTTGTTCATAATGCTATACAGGGTGTCAACATACGCAAAACAATAGATGACTATTTTTTTTTTCAAATGGAAGACCCTATATATGACATATTTGATAAGCTTTCCAATGATATACAGTTTGCATAATGAAATATTAAGGACTCATCTATCAATAAAAACATATTTTTTTAGAAAACCAAGTGTTAAGTGAGTTTCTGGTAATAATTCTGAGACATTCGATGTTATTAGAAACAATTTCTTACTGCAAAAATGAATTGAACAAGTCAAAAACTCATAAATATGGTTTATTGCATGGCGAAGTTGATCGAAATATTCTAATAGCTAGAAGAATTTATTGCCAAACAGAAATTGAATGATTTCCCTGTTTATGAAGTTTATAAATATGATTGAGTAAATATTATTTGTTAATACATAATGGTTCTTCGTATATAACTGGATAAAAAGTGTGAAGATGCCTCTGACAGAACGAATCTGCAACCTCCAGATCTGGAGGTTTGATCCCTGCTGGAGGCATGTTTACATTTTTATTCAGTTGAGTATAAAGAACTTCAACCATTATTTATTAATAAATAATATTTATTCAATTATATTTATAACTTCACAAAAGATGTTATCTTTAATATTTCTTGAATTTTTTTGTAATATTCATCATAATTAAAGAATTATTGGGAAACAACAAAAAACGGTTAGGTAAACAAACACTCACTTCCGCTGCACAAAATGTTACCAAAAGCTTTTTAGTATTTCAGATTCATAGCTTAAAATACAGTGCGAACAGACGTAAACATTCTTTCCAACAATCTCTAAAAATCCATCCCTAGAGGCGGGACCTCAAATTTATTCCGTTACAAAAATTTTCATGATCACAGTTACATTATATTGGTACATAAAAATAAAGAGTACATTTCAAATCATGTTTTCATATAATTAACATATAACAAGATATACCTGTGCATGCGAATTTGCTCATTATTCTATTAGAAATACACAATTGAATGGAATTAACCCATGCATTAATAATGCTGGTAATCTTTGTACGTGACAATATATTTGTTTACAGGTTTTCCCATGGAAATGCACTTGCCGCCAGTGACGGTTTGCGGGTTTTTTTCTGGTACGGCCGAGGAACAAGAGGTGGTAATAATGATAGGTGCGGTCACGCAGCCAGCCGTCTCTGCAACTGACCCTACCTATCTGTATTACCACCTCTTGTTCTTCGGCCGTACCAGAAAAAACCCCGCGAACCGTCACTGCTTGCCGCTCATAATGAATGCCATTAACTCTTTCCTAGTCCGCAGAGTACCACATTCTAAAGTGTTTACTCGTATATTTGTTAAACTGTGAACCCAGTCAAATAAATTTTAAACAGAACAAAATGCAACTCCAGTAGAAACATAATTCAGTCAGTAGACAAGTTTTTCAAGGAGTACCCAAAGAATTTCGTAATTTCTAATCATATTGTTCTAAGAAAGGCTAAGAGTATTACATCTCATGGGTTCACAACATTCAAGCAGGAGATGAAGCAAGACGATTGAAACTTTGTGAGTTGAAGGTGTGATGTAATGCATTATTAAAAATGAGGTAATCTCCGCGAGCCAATTATGTACTTTGATGATTAATTGTACTTACGGCCGTGCATCAATAAATCTGAAAAAGTAAGTTTGGCAGTTTTAACGTATTAGGAATGTACTTTATTCAAATTTTCAAATTGATTTTTGGGCTCTCCCGCCGCAGATACTTATAACCATTATATTACTAATACACCGCTAATAATCGTGCTTTAGAACGGTGCAGACGTATAATAGTCAGTGGCGGCTCGAGGAACGTGTTGATGGTAGAGCCATTTATACAATATACCCCCCCACCTTTTTTGAAGAAAGAAATAACTATTTATCTTCCTAGACCAAAGTAACTGGCGGAAAAGTGTTTTAAGAATTAATTAAAAATTCTTGCTGAGCTTGAGACTACATGACTATATTTCCTCATTTTTTTGTAAAAAAAATTATTGCTATATTTTTTATGCTTGCCTCATTTCAAACTTGAAAATGAATATAGTTTTTGCAGCAAACACCTTCGATTTTTTTTTACTTGAAAGTGCCATATTTCAGCAAGATGACCTAAAATTTTTAGCCAAATATATCTAAAGGTTTTTTTTTTAAATTAAATTTTTAGTAAAAAAAAACGCAAATTTTTCAACATTTTCTTTCAAAATTGTTCAATATTGTTGACACTAAAAAATTGTTTAGTTTCTACCATATCTTAATCTGCATTTAAATATGTCCTCTATATAAGCCCCTGCTTTCGACAGCAAAATATACTACTTTTGACAGCTGAAAAATACAATTTTCAACAATTCAAAAATGTTGAAATAACTATTTTAATTAGCTGAAAAATACTGTTTTGACAGCTGAAACATACCATTGCTGACACACGAAAAATACTATTTTTGATAGCTGAAAAATACTAATTTTCAACAGTTGAGGAATGCAATTTTTGTCAGCTGAAACAAACCATTCCTGACATGAAAAATACTATTTTTGACAAAAAATACTATTTTGACAGTAAAAAATACTACTTTTGATAGTAAAATATACTACTTTTGACAACTGAAAAATACAATTTTTGACAATACAAAAATATCGAAAAGAACTATTTTTATTAGCTGAAAAATACGGTTTTTGGCAGCTGAAACATAGTATATTTATTATCTGAAGAATACCAGTTTTTACAACTGTAAAATACAACTTGAGACAGCTGAAAAATACTATTTTCAACAGCTGGGGATTACCATTTTTGACAGCCGAAAAATGCCATTCCCCCAGCTGAAACCTACCATTATTGGCAGCTAGAAAATACAATTTTTGACAACAAAAAAGAAATCAATTTTTGACAACAAAATTACAGGTTTTGACAGCTGAAAAATTCCATTTTTGAAAGTTAAAAAGTGTCAAAAAATGTTGCTTTTGATAGCTGAAAAATACCATTTATATAGGTCGAAAATACCATTTTTGGCAGCTGAAAAATATCATTTTTGACAGCTGAAGAATTACATTTTTGGCAGCTGAATAATACAATTTATTAAAGCTAAAAACTGCCATTTTTGACAATTAAAAAAATGTCGAAAAATGCTGCTTTTGATAACTGAAAAAATACCACTTTTATAGGTGGGAAATCCCATTGTTGACAGCAGGAAATATCATTTTTGATAGCTGAGAAATATAATTTTTGATAGCTGAAAAATATCATTTTTGACAGTTGAATAATACACTTCTTAACAGCTGAAAAATACCGTTTTTAACAGCTGAAAAATATCATTCTTTACAACTGCAACAAGCCGTTTTTGACAACTGTAACATACCATTATTGTCAGCTAAAAAATACAATTTTTGATAACAAAAAGTACAAGTTTTGACAGCTGAAAAATGCCATTTTGACAATTAAAAAAATGACCAAAAATGTTGCCTTTGATAGATGAAAAATGCCATTTTTTATCGGTGAGAAATACTTTTTTTGACAGCTGAAAAATATCATTTTCGACAGTTGAATAATATATTTCTTAACAGCTGAAAAATACCATTCTTGACAACTGCAGCAAGCCATTATTGATAACTGTAACATACCATTATTGTCAGCAAAAAAATACAATTTTTGACAGCTGTAAAATGCCATTTTTGACAATTAAAAAATGTCAAAAATGCTGCTTTTAATAGGTGAAAAATATCATTTTTATAGTCGAGAAATACTTGTTTTGACAGCTGAAAAGTACCATTTTTGACGACAGTAAAATATCATTTTTACCAGTTGAATAATACAATTCTTAACAGCTGAAAAAATACCATTTTTAACAACTGAAAAATACTATTCTTAACAACAGCAACAAACCATTATTGTCAGCTAAAAAATACAATTTTTGACAACACAAAAAATACAAGTTTTGGCAGCTGAAAATGCCATTTTTGACAGTTAATAAAATGTCGAAAAATGCTGCTTTTTGATATTTTGAATTTGTAATTTTAATCTGTATAACTTGTAATTTGTTATGTAACTATGAAGTCATTAATTTTTAATTTTTATTATTACAAAATGTGGATAATCTGCTTTAACTATAATTGTACGCCCCCTTATGATTATATTCAACTATTTCAACTATTTGTTTTTAAACTTTGTTTAAATTTTTCTCTATTGGTGATTGTATTACCCTATTTTTGACATGTGTAAAACTCTGTTGTTGTGGCACGAATACAGCATTATTATTAACTGTCGAAAAAGTGTTTTAAGAATTAATTAAAAATTCTTGCTGAGCTTGAAACTACAACAGGTAGTGCCATGGCTCTTTGGCTCTATGTAACGAGCCGCCCCTGATAATAGTCCCACTCTTTTAGAATTCCAGGGGCAATCTTGAATATATTAAATATATAGAAACAACACCGAGTTAATTTACCCTCCTTGAAGAAGTTTGTAAGCAGGGTTACCTACAGTCATACCAATTTTATTTAATCCCCCTGTATGTGGCCATTTACTGTACTTCTGATGGGTTCTGTTGTGTTACCTGATTATCTTTCTTTAAAGTTAGTTGAAAATAAGCTTCCATTATTTGCAAGCGGATTCATTTGGCTATAAGAATTGATATGTACTTCCATCAAGTCATCTATTAACAACTGCTGGAATGCGAGGCAAAATTACCAAGTCGGTTATTGACAACTCCCATAGTGAAAGGGTTAAACAAGGCAATGAAAATCATCCAGATCCACATACCGTGCATTAAAACCCAGTGCACCAATCTGTCGATAGCCTTCAACATCGTAGAGAATTAAATAACAATATAAGCAATCAGTTATTACCGTTTGTATCACGCATTTCTTCCTCCCTCTTTCTCATGATGGAGAAGTCTTGTACAATATCGTTCGACAAGTCTTCCAGTCTTCGGAGTTCTACTTCTATTGGTTTTAACTTGGCCGCCTCACCAATCTGAAAATGGATTTCATTTCATTTATTCAACAAATTCAAGTATAACAATCAATAATAAATTACCCCCTCATAACTTTTAGCCTCCACACCATGTTTGGTTATTAATGACACTTCTTGAGCAATGGCTCGTTGATCTATTAGAAATAAAAGTTATTAATAAACAGTGTTCTTGTTTACAAGTGCATGTTTCATTGTACAGTGCACGCCTAAAGTATGGAATAAATTCATTAAAACCGAAATAAAATATTTTTGGAAAAAAATTTTCTTTGAAAAAAATACACATTTTTGCATAAAAGTCGATTATCGGTCGTCATTTCTTTTTGAGTAATGACGTCCTTCCATTTTGTTTTTAAATGACAACCCCCTATATTTGTTCTTGATTTCGACAGATCTTTTCATTGAACCGACAGTATAAAAATATTGCCATCTTACATCAGAAATTTTTCGAGTAAATGAGAATCCGATATTTTGAATATCGGGTGCTGCAATAATTTTTCCAAGCAATAATTATCTTGACTTTCCCTATAATACAATATGATATCAGGTATTTAATTTAATAATGCATTTGCTTGCTAAAGTCGTTATTGTTTATTTTGTGTCAACAATAAAATGTACAGTTTCTCAATTTCAATTGTCATTTACTCGAAATATTTCTCATGTAAGATAGCAACATTTTTATACCATCAGTTCAACAATGAAAAGATCTCTCAAAATCAAGAACAAAAATAAGGGGTTGTCATTTAAAAACAAAATGGCTGACGTCACTACTCAATAACAAATGATGACTGAAAATCGACATTCATGCAAAAATGTGTATTTTTCATTTGTAGCTATTATGAGTTTCAATAAACGGTATTTATTATTATTATTTGTGTATTTTTATCAAAGACAATCGACCTGTGTGGAGGATTTTTTCCGAAAATATTTGATTTCGGTTTTATTGAATTTATTCCATACTTTAGGAGTGCACTGTATAATAATTTTAAGAAGTTAAGAATAAAAATTTAATAAATGCAAATTCTGTAGAAACAACATTCACTATTAGCAACGCTCTGTAAGAGCAACTAATTTGAATTAATTTTTGTTTCATAACTGTAACTTATCATTTGACAGATCTAACATCAAGTGATTACAATTTCCTATCCAAGCCCTATTAACACGTTCGCTGCCACCGACGCGCTAGTGCGTCCGACTTTATACTTGCGTAAATGCAATCCCAATTGCGGCGGCAACGAACGTATTAAAATGATGAATTTTGTTTTAAATATAAATGAAAAAGGTGAAATATTAATCAAATTACAAGTAACTTTGCAAAAAATACGAAGTAAATAAAACTCCCGTATTAAGATTAATAAGGAGAATACCACTCATCACTCACAAGATTTTATGTACAAGAGATTAAATCTGGGCAAGCCAATAGCATTTCTATTTCAGCGAGAATATTGATAATTTTTTTGCAGTTTCAAAAAGGCAAGTAATGTAAAATGAATAAAAAGAGGATTGTACCGGATGTTAAAAAATCATTATATACTTGGTTTTTAAATGAAAGGTCTAACAATAATATTATTACTGGCGAGATTTTGAAAATGAAGGTGATCGTGTATCACAGAACTTTGAATGCAAATATAAAATTTCAAGCCAGCTTTGGTACAAATAAAGAGCATTTCACGTCACAGAGCGAAGTAATTAAATTTCTTACTACACCATTTCTATTTTTATGTATTTCTCTTAAATGCCTCAATTCCACTTGCAATTAAGCGCAGGACTGCCCCTTTAGCATAACAGAGACTAAAGTCACTCATTTAATCCAGTGAGTGGAGCAACAACGGATAGTGTAAATGCAAAATGGGAGCGAGCGTACCATTTGGTGTGTGAGAGTACTCTTGTGCTGAAATACGCTTCCACCGCATGCATTGTTACGAGTGATGTGCCGTTGAAAGTTCCCACCGCTAATACAAAGTAATACTTACGCTGTGGCACATGTGACACAAAACAAATCTCGTAGGTGTCATAGGTTTCCGTCACGAATGAGAACTTTCCCTTGGAGATGTCCTCCCGTTGTGCAAGTACGTGCCCCTTTGAGTCCCTAACCTAAATTGAACGTACAAAGGATTGGTTGCGGAATATCAGCCAGAGAGCCATACGTACCACATAATCAATTTTTTGGCCCGGCGCCTCCGAAACCTCAAATTCCCCCGTCACTGGCACATTTTGATGGAGTTCTTCTTTTAAACACTTGTTCGTATTCGGGTCCAATTTCCACATGATACAATTTGCGCCGGTCGCGCATAATATAAGCACGGCACACACTTTCGCGTAATCCATTTTTATTTTACGTCCTAATAGAAGAATTACATTTATTCAGAATATTCTGTTGAAAATTAAACCGATGAGCTGGCTATCAAAGTGTCATGTCAACAGCCACGATTGCCAACGTTAACAAGTGAACGTTCGCCTTTCACTTATTTACATATCAGGTCGCAATTTGTATCTTCCTTTCTACCTATCACTAATAATAGGTGCAAAGTACTACTGATAAATTAAATAAACATAATTAATAAAGGCAATTTGTGAGAAATTATTCAAAATAAATAGAAAATCTGGAAATTCACATTCTATGAGTAGGCCATACTTTGACTATATACTATTGGACTGCTAGTCCCCCTCCATTTCCCATATGATCACTGCTCCAAAAATTGTCCACAAGCTGGAGCCCGATATAAGTCCCGCCCCGGAGCTGAAAATGGAGCGTAATTTAAAAACCGGAAAGCAAAAAAAATATTTTTCGATGTATTCATCAGCAACGTGGAGAATGCAAATGCGAGCATATTTCGGCAACTCGGGTCCACTTTCCTGCCTGTTCTTTACAAGCAAAGCATCAACCCATAATTTGCAAAGTTCCGGATTTGATGGAAATCTAATACAGAATTTTAGGTTATAAGTCAAAAGTCAACTGACGTGTACATCAGCTGACGAGTATTATAACCGCGTTGGCATATATACGTGGACGTATTGCAGCCTTTCGCATAGCAATATTTTGACAAAGTGTGAATATTTGACAATATAAATGTTTGTATATTCAAAGGTGTGAATAAATTGCAGGGTATCACAATATGCAATGCGAGCTCATAGAGTCATATGTCATAGACACAAAATAGCTACAAATTTAGTAACATACCGCAACCATTTAGGGTCCCGCCGCGCCACCGTTGCTTGGAGACACACATGAAGTTGGCGCTAGCAGTCCAATAGTATATAGTCAAAGAGGCCATAGATCTACGAGGATCGAAAGATAGTGCCCGCGTGCCGCTTCATACTTTTAGGTATCAACTAAACTATCAATACGAGATTTAAAAGTTTTCAAATGCGTTTTACAATAAAAGCAATTTACTGAATTTTTAGATTTAGCATAAACTAAGAAGACTATCCTTTCCCCATTATATTCTCATTAAAATAAGATTCCGACAATGAGCTTTTATTATTATTCACAGGAATCTTAAATTTTTAATTTGAATTGGTCCGATTTCTATTAATAACTTTCTAATTTCGTGCGTATCTATTTTGGACCATAAATCTAGTCTGGATCATGCTAATCTAATTGAGTGATATTAGAATCAAGGCTGAGCTGATTGTGTGCAACGTGTGTGGTGCACACAGGTACCAAGATAGTGAAGGCACCAAAAATTACAGGCGCACATATTTAAAAAAAAAGATTATTTTTTAATTTCAATTACCTATATTTTATAGATTTGTGTTAAACAAATTATTTATTTTCACTTATTTGTTATTCTTTAAAATTTTAGTTTGATAATTGTTCTGCTTAGCAAGTTCAAATCTAATAATAATAATAGCTTTATTTCTCCACTGTCACAGGAATTATAACACAAAAATTATAATTATATTACATAATACAAACTAAAAAAAAGGAGAAATCACATGGCACCAATTGAAATTATAGCAGAAACTACCCTTATTCTTCCATTGGAATCATACAATAACTCTGTTAAAGAACTGGCACTGTTCAGAGAAAAACAATTAGAAACTAGAACTCACAAGAGTTTGTGTTTGCAGGATGAGGCGCATCTAAATTTGTTTAATCTCGTTCGAACTTGCATTTGCTCTAAATATTTATAAGAAACCAGAGATTGTAACATTATATTAATAGATGCATTCTGCTATTAAAGCCTTTGTAATCTATTGTATTCAGTGGTGTATTGGAGGGGGAACGTGGGGGAACGACGTTCCGGCACCTTTTTTCAGAAACGGAACGCGTTTGTGTTTTATAGTAAGAATTAAAAAAAAATTAAAAAGTTTACAAGTAAAACAATAGTTTGCTTAAAATAAGATGATCTCCGAAAAACTTTCAGCAAACTGCTTATGGAAAGTCGCGGACTATTTTTTTGCTCTCACCATGCGTTCCCTTACTTCTTTGGTCTTACCATGCGTTCCCTTACTTCTTATTTTACCAATCAGCTGTAATTTAATGTAAAGTAATAAAATAATAACAAGAACAACAGTAAATTGTAGTAAAAATAGTAAATTTTAATTTGAACTAAGATTCATGGTAAGTTCTTCATTATTTACTCATACATTTAACATAACATATTTCTCCATTCTAACACATTTTAGGCTATCATAAAAAAATTAAATTTTCACACTTTAGGATAAATTTCGCTAAAAAAATTATTTTATATTTTTCTTAATAAACCCATTCTTTATAAATTGTTCATTTTAGTTTGAACTTTGTAAGCTTTGCAGAGCTATAATTGATACAATTTGTTTTCTAACAAAATAAATCGAAAGGAAAATACTACTTACATCATTATGGCCAATTTTTCCACATGGACTTCTACATATACAGTCAGTCCTAAAAGTCTTCATACACCTATGATTTTTGAAATGGGGTTGTAAATTACAGCTACACTTGTTTATTATAGTTATGATTGTTTGTGATTAAATTCACAAATAAAATCAGTTAAACTGAACAAAACAACATTGCTGCATGATAATTTCACAAAATTAATCGTACAGTTCTAAATTTTGTGTAGTATTAATACTTCATTGGTCCTCTATTTGACTGCCGCTCTTCTCGGTATTAATTGCAGTAGTTTTTCAGTACAAGTTACTGACATTTCTCACTCTGCTTGCAATTCTTTGCTACTAATGTTGCGTTTATTCATACATTTTTCGGAATAATTCTACACATGTTCAATGGGGTTCATGTTGGGTGATTGTGGTAAGGTATATGCTTTGGGTATTTTTCTTGTTAGAAGATCCAGTAGTCTCCAAGACTCAATTTTGTAGCATTTTCTTTAAAATTTAATTACTGTCTACCCGTCGTCATCAATACAGTGCATCCGTTGATGGAAATACGCTTTACTCTATGTATTTAGCAACTCTGCGGTTTTAAAATAGTAGAATGGTTTGTTGCGTCATCTAGTTGTCCCTAGTACGAAACACAGCCTAGCATTGGACCAAGAAATGATAAAATATATGAATAATATCTACCCACGATGCTATCGATCAAATCCACACCACTCATGACGATTCGGCAACTATGTGCAGTCGTTCAACGGTAAAGTTCTGTTGTTTAGTTTATCATAGCGTTGTACTTGTGATTTCGGTAACTTGAAGCAAGAGTGACAATTTGATGTCCTTCCAGGCAATAGTGGATATGTCTATATCTTCCAAGGAGCCCAGGTACTCCACTGAGTATTTGCAATCTTTATAAGACAATTCCTTATTTGATGGAATTAGCAGTCAGGTACTCTATTTATTCTAATTGTTGCAAGACTAAGAATACCTTGTTGGGTTAAAAATTCTAGGAGTGGCTACTAAGTACTTGAGAAAGTAGATCCATTGTTTTGGTTTCTTGGAATGATAACTTTGGATGCAATACCTAAATTTAGTTCTCCTGGCTCCACAATATTTTGCTCTTCAAAATTGTATGCAAATCTGTTGACACCACTAAAGAATTTATATCCCCATTTGTTTGGATTTTTGAGATTGTTTTGTCTTTGGTGCATCTTCCAAGAGGAACAAATCACTGGCATAATTGCTTAGTGACTATTTTAGTGAAAGAAACAATGCCAGCAAACAAATTTGCTCATCATTCTTATACGACTTATTTAGTTCTGTTACCAAGCGAAAAACAAGTTAAAACAGCATCGGGGGTGTTCACGAGGAATGATTTGTGAATTACTATTCAAGTACATAAATTGTCTTGGCTTCTTTTATTCACTGGCATGGTTTCTTCCACCTAAATAGTAACTAAGCAAGTAAGCAATGCTGTCTTGGACAATACACTAGAAGACATGATTAAAAATCCTTCTATAAATTGTCGTATATCTGTATCTGATACCCGAAAAGTCTTGCTAAGGTCTTTTTGAATCATGTACAGATTTGTTTATTGAGCAATTTAGTCTAGGAAATATTTGCAGACAAAATTGAATCGGCGATTCTAACTGTAAAACCTCAGTGGATAAGGATTCATCACCTTTGAAATGAAGCTGGTTCAACTCAAGATTTTTTTCACAAAGTTCATTCAGTTTACTTTACATTGGCGTCATCCTGATGGTCCTATTTACGAAATTGGAGCAGACATGGATGGAGGATTCATAATGGTATCACCTTGGTATAAATCTTCGATTATGCCATCAATATCCGTGCCATGTAGCTCGCCACCAGTTGGAACTCCAAATCTGGGATAAAATTGCGATTTTCATCGTTCTGGGGTTTGAAGTCAGGATCTGCAACGTTGCCATCATTCTTCAAATCATCATCACTGCATAGTTGAACAGTTCTTCAATAAACTCATCATCTCTTAAGCTACGAACAGCCTTTTTGATAAGAAAAAAACATAAACAAACAAACATTTAGCAAAAATGACACTTGTAATTTAAGATAAGAGAAATGACAAACAATAATTTGCTTCCTACGCTAAATTTATTATACCGGGTGTGGCACTTAAGACGCCTCGGACCATAACTCCTTTACGATAAAAGCTATCGAAAAAAATCTAAGAACAAAGTAGTGCATAGTTACCGTCGCTATGTTTCAAAAATATTTCTAATCATCAGTGGCGTGCCGTACTCCAGTGGCGTACCAAACTTATGTTTTTTTAAATGGAATGCCCTATTTTTTATTGCAGATTTGGAAAGTGCTCGACGAGTACTTATTTTTTTATCTAACATGTTATACCCTTCACTTTAGCGGTTTCGCTGTTATAACCCCTTCTTTCAAAATTGCGCCCCATTTTTGAGATTTTTTTGTAGAGAAACTAATTGACGCCGGCGCCTAAATTTTGAATTGAGGTACAGATTAAGACCTCGTATACCTTCACATAATTTTTTTTCGGGTAATTTATGGAAAAAAAATAATTTTTGATTGATCTTCGCATGTTGTCATTTTTTCCGAAAATTTCAAATGGCACCCCCCTAAAAAAATTAAGGCGTTGTACAGCCAAAACTATAAATTTTTCATTGGTGTAAAAAAAATTACACATTGCATAACAAAATTTCGGAGAAAAAAGGAATTTCATCGGAAATGTCGGGAAACGTTTTCCGTTCCCAAGTGTGCCATGAGAAAACAAAAGATTGGTAATTGTCAAAGTAAATTATTAGACGTCAGTAGCAGCCATAAGTCATTTTTGATAAACGTTCTAAAAATGTTCCGAACTCAAGAGGAAATGGTTGACATGATATTTATTCTTGGAGAATGTAACAAGAATTATTTCTTGGCATCACGAGTGTACGCTGCGAGATATCCGCACAGGGCACATCCAAATGAACGTGCGTTTCAAAAAGTGTTGGAGAGATTTACTACTACGGGAAGTGTGAAACGGCAAAGGAGAGTTAGAAAGAAGGCAGTTATTACCGAAAATAATGAACTGCAGGTTCTGGAGGCAGTTATTGAAGATCCTCATACCAGTATCCGTGATATTAGTAGGAATCACGATATTTCAACGCGATCCGTACATCGTGTTCTTAAAAAGTACAAATTCCGTCCATTTAAGATTCAACTGCACCAAGAATTGCAACCTCAAGATTTTCATGCGAGGCAAGATTTCTGCATGTGGGCTATCAACAAAATTGAGCAGGAGGAATCATTTCTTATGCGCGTATTATTTTCTGATAAAGCAACGTTCCATAGAAATGGGCATGTCAATCGCCACAACTACCATTATTACGCCGATGAAAACCCACAAGCCATGCGAATGATAAAGCACCAGCAAAGATGGTCGCTGAATGCTTGGGGAGGCATACTTGGAGAACACCTTTTGGGTCCTTATTTCATCGAGGGGCACCTGAACGGCAACAGTTATTTGAGGTTCCTTCGCGACGACTTGGATGATCTCTTGGAAAATGTCCCTCTAGCCGCTCTTCGACAGATAGTTTTCCAGCACGATGGAGCTCCTGCACATAATAGCTGCGTCGTTCGGGAATTTCTCGATGAAACGTTTCCGGACTCCTGGATTGGTCGTGGGGGTCCCGTGAGGTGGCCGCCAAGATCACCAGATCTCACTCCCCTTGACTTTTTCCTTTGGGGCCATATCAAAGACGAGGTTTACAGGACGGTACCAACTACTGTCGAGGATATGAGGGAGAGAATCCGCGCGGCTTTCCGCGGTATATCACCAGAAGTCCTTAGGGCAGTGTCTAGAGCCTGTGAGTCGAAGTTGCGGTTATGCCTCCAGCAGGAAGGTCGTCATTTCGAACATTTAGTTTAAGTTGTTAAATTTTCTTTTATTTCTTTATTTTATTCAACATGATATGAAAAATGCAGTTTCATATCATGTTGAATAAATAGGTACATACTATTATGTTGACCGTATTTGTGTATTTGTTTTCTCATGGCACACTTGGAAACGGAAAACGTTTCCCGACATTTGCGATGAAATTCCTTTTTTCTCCGAAATTTTGTTATGCAATGTGTAATTTTTTTTACACCAATGAAAAATTTAGAGTTTTGGCTGTACAACGCCGTAATTTTTTTAGGGGGGTGCCATTTGAAATTTTCGGAAAAAATGACAACATGCGAAGATCAATCAAAAATTATTTTTTTTCCATAAATTACCCGAAAAAAAATTATGTGAAGGTATACGAGGTCTTAACCTGTATCTCAATTCAAAATTTAGGCGCCGGCGTTAATTAGTTTCTCTACAAAAAAATCTCAAAAATGGGGCGCAATTTTGAAAGAAGGGGTTATAACAGCGAAACCGCTTAAGTGAAGGGTATAACATGTTAGATGAAAAAATAAGTACTTGTCGAGCACTTTCCAAATCTGCAATAAAAAATAGGGCATTCCATTTAAAAAAACATAAGTTTGGTACGCCACTGGAGTACGGCACGCCACTGATGATTAGATATATTTTTGAAACATAGCGACGGTAACTATGCACTACTTTGTTCTTAGATTTTTTTCGATAGCTTTTATCGTAAAGGAGCTATGGTCCGAGGCGTCTTAAGTGCCACACCCGGTATATTTTTCAAATCTAAGAAGATATTGTTCAAAACAATGAACTTACCTTTAGGTTTACACAAAAACATGAACTAGAAAGCAGTGACGGCTCACGGGTTTCTTTTGGTACGGCCAAGGTAGTAGAGGTGGTAATATAGGTAGGTGTGGTCACGCAGCCAGCCGTCTCTGCTAACGACCCTACCTATCTGTATTGCCACCTCTGCTACCTCAACCGTACCAAAAAAAAAACCCGTGAGCCGTCACTGCTAGAAAGCATAACTAAATAGTAGGTGTGTAATCTGACCGAGTATACTTATTACAGTTTTGAATGTTACGTGGCATATGTGCATTAACAAAAACACCATTGGATGACCGGTGATAAATAAATATTTACACTAAATAAATGAATAATTTCCTTGAAAATTACATTTATTCATGTCTATACAAACACATTTAAAATGGAAATATAAAAATATCAACGGAAAAGTAATAAAATTTCTCAACAGAAAACAATACTTCAATATATTAAATAAATAAGTTTCGCGTATTCACAGAAATACTCCTGAATTATTAGTATACATATATATACAAGTTTTACACGTGCGTCTAGACGCGGAACTAATTATATGCTTTGATGTGTGTGTTGTACTATGATGCCGTCGACATCGTATCAGTCTCCACTGGGTATTTGACTACAGTACCTATTGTTAACAAACTGTACTCAGTACCGATGTCCCTTCAGTGCTCCAATGTACGTTTGACTGCTGATTCACCAACGCCCACACATACGGTATGAAAAATTCTTCGGGCTGCTCCTCTTCCACATATTTAAATTTTAAATCAGGAAATTTCTACAAAAACAAAAAATTGACGTTACTTTAATCGAACTCATTAAATACACTGGAGAAGATTTTTTTTAGATCACAACAAGGTGGAAAAATTCTAACCCAGGCATGGGCAAACATCTGGCTCATGTGGTCCATTGAATAATATTTATTACAATTAACCGCTTAATGCACCATTAAAGTATCAAATTCAATAAGACTAAGGGCTTGTAATTTTATAGGATTAAGCGCTAATTTGTATGGAACTATTCAACGCATATAATCGGCTGAATTATTCCGTGAAAACAAAGTTCGAATCCGAGTGAGTGAGAATTATTCAATTTCTTTAAGCCGTGCATACTTGGCTAAGTGAATTAAGCGGAAAACTGTTTATGCATTTAACTTAGTTATTAATCCGTACGTTACTTTGTTATCATGTCTGTGAAAAAATTAGCCCACGCCTGTTTTAGTCAATATAAAATAAAAAAGCGTGCTCTCAAGAAAGCAATTTTTCTCTAGCACACTTTTCTTCGGATCAAGTGTTGAGTGTTCGTAAATATAATGCTCATTGCGCAAAACACAATTTTGAATTATATTCCTAGATAGAAAAACTATACTTTCTCCAAGCAAAACATTAACTTGCACTTGAATGGAAACGTGATTAAAAGATAACTTTAACAGAGTAGCCTACATTGCAATTTTTTTTTTACTAAAAGCTATCTAATAAAAGCCCACTCACCCGAATGTTTTCCTGAAAATATATAAATAATTTTAATTGTATTGATGTGACTAGATAAAGTCAGTTGTTTTACAGTTGATTAAAAAGTAGCTTTTTTAAAAACAATTATCAGATGTAAAAGTTTACATTTTCCTTACTAATATAAAAATATAACTATTGCTACACTTTCTACTACAAGTGTATATTTTTAGTTGATAAAAAATTAACAATGCATTTCTAATAAGTTTATTGTTATAAGTTAATCTGTTAGTTGCGTTTGACAAGTATACACGTCGAACGTACTTAACTGGTTAAATGTAAGTATATAGAGGGTGTTTCAAAATTCATGTACCAAAAATTTTCTGCTTACTCCTCGTAGATAGAAAGAAAAAAAACCCTTATGACAAATCTCGATTTTCTACAAAATAAAATGGATTTAACCCCTGCGCAGAAATATTAAAGAGACGCCACAGTTCCCTATCAATGAATACTTTCGTTCGCTTGTATAAAAACAAACGGTGTCGATTTTAAGTGTTGACGCATGAATGAATGGTGACCTAATTTCGAGCGCGCAGTTGAAATAATTTTAACTAAACATAAATAGTCCGGTGAGGGTTGATAAAACCAACGCACAAATTTCAACTTCACTTTATTTATTATGCTTTTTTTATTGTTTCTGGCGGCTTCCTACACATGTGCATTTTTATTGCTGTACAGTTGTATCCCCTGCAGTCCTATTAATTAAAATCACGGGGGGGTAGGTGCTGTAAAATGATATCCCTTTGTTACCCAAGGCCAAGACCTAATTTGGAATAACACATTTTTAGAAAGTCCATAAAAACATCTGTTTCCAGGACGACACAAATCGGTTTTAAAAATTCCAATTCCATACTCGATGGTACATTGACCTAATTTGTGTGCTGCGTCAATGAAATCGGCACCGTTTGTTTATCTAATACAAGCTCGAGAGACCCCAGACCAGGCGAGCGCGAACATGTTCGTGGTGTTCTCGTGTGTTTCTACACGCGAACGAGTATTCATTGATAGGGAGCAATGGCGTCTCTTTAATATTTCTGAGAAGGGTTTAATCCATGTTATTTTGTGGAAAATCAAGATTTGTCATAAGGGTTTTCTTTTTCTTTTTATCTACGAGGAGTACGCAGAAAACTTTTGGTGCATGAATTTTGAAACACCCTGTATTTGCCCCACCCATCATTAGTTAACAATGAATTGACCATATTCTAGAAGGTATTATTTTTATTTACACTATCACAGAGATAATATCATTTTGATATCATATAAATCTAATAATAAGAAATAAAATCGAGCGAGTCTAGTGTGTAAAATATCGATAGTTTGGTGATTATTAATCAAATAAACAAAGACAAAATATCACTGACTGACATCAAAATACATTTGGTTATTCAATTTTTTTGCGTAAAACTTGGGCAATTTTCTATTATATCTTAGAGGTTGCTAACAAAAGAACCTGTTGGGACAAATATATTCTTACATTTAATAAACCATAGTAATAAAAAGTAACAAGGTTTGAACAAATTTTATTGTATAAGCTCCCTCCCCTTCCCTCCTGCCCCGCTATAAAAAAAATCTTTAAAGGAATGGAAGAGCATCAGGCACAGCATATCAAGAGCAATGCCGTTGGTGCCCTGATGCCCAAAGGCCAATATTGGTCGTTCGCCAGCTAAAGGTTGAAATTTAAAATGTTGGGTCTTGACCACTGTTTTAATTAAATCTAAAAGAAGACCAAAATGTTATAACTAGGAATGCTGCGGATTGTCAACAGGGGTATCACTTTTGAGACAAATAAGATATGTTTAAATAGTAGATTATACAGGGTTTCTACGCTAAACCGTTTGTTAAAAGTTTACGGGGTTGCCGTTGTATTAAAAATTTGAAAAATATCCTCATCACACAGTTGAATCAGTTCTCCTCGTGTGAAATATTTTCAACTTTCTGTCACTTCCGGTTCCACCGGAAGTAGCACCAACTTTCTTATTTTAAATGGAACACCCCATATATTATTGTATATTTGGATTCCTCGCTTAAATTGCAACATATTTTGTAAGAACGTATGTACACTTATCTCTTTTAGTTTTCAAGAAATTTTTTTTTCTAAATTTTGACCTCTAAAAGGTAGCCTGAAATCTGCCTATAACTTCTCTTAGGAATAATATGAGTTACAGCTCTAAGTGTACCTAAAGGATGCCCCTATGAGTAAAATAATTGGAAAATGTCAATTTTGTGTTCATAAAATGTCAATATCAAAGTGCCCTCTGAAATATCTCGTAATTCAATTTTTTTAATGGAATAACCCATTTTTTATCGCATACCACGATTTTTTAGGAAAATATGCTTAAAAAAAGTAAGTGCACTTTAGTAGGCATGTGGCATGCTTTTGGCGTTGAAACGTCATGGGGGCTGGCGCTCAACTACTGTAGCAGAGAGTTATATCGATCATTCCTTAAACAATAAAATTGAAACAGCTAACAAAATATTGCGTTCTGTTGAAAATACTGACGACATGAGTTTTGGAAAACATGCAAACACAAACGAGAACAATAATAACGACCAGACCAATTTTGAAATTACTAAAACAGCAGAAAAAACAAATTTGAATTTTAAGAGTTCTGCCACTTCCAATACTAACTACTTAATCTCAAAGCAAATAAAACTTGATGCCCAAAATTTGGATAAATATGTAATCTTCAATAATTGTCAAAACTTTTCCAATGTAAACGTGCCCAAGTAATGAGTAAGATGTATATAATATATTTAGTTGTTAAATAAATTTGTAAGATCAATGTTTAATAAAAAAAGTTACATGTGTTCCATTTACCCATTTGGTCGTAGAAAAAGTATAGTATACAACTCGTTTTATAAACTCTCCAGACACTCGTTAATTAAGCACTCGCTCCGCTCAAAGTGACGTTTATAAAACTTGATACATAATATACTATTAAAAAGCAGATTCTTATCCATTATATCGTGCTGCTATGGCTTACAACCGAATCAAACTGATAAGATTTATTCAATTCGACAATCAACACACTAGAAAAGACCGTGATATGCTGGATAAAGCAACCCCAATATCGGAGGTATGGTCTATTGTAAGTGAGAACTTGAAGTCACTATATGTACAGGGTGTGTTTTATGTTCCCGGCCGATTTAATTTTGGCCGCCATTTCAGTTCATATTTGACAGTCGATGTTGCAAGAACGGGTTGAAGTTATTAAAACATTTTATTTAAATAATAATTCAATTGTAAATATGTGAAGAAGATTACGTGATATTTTTGGTGTTAATCAAGTGCGAAGTAAGTAAGCGTATTATGAATGATTTTGAAATTTGAATACACTGGGAAATAAAACAAAGTCCGGGCGACAACATAGCCAACATACACCAGAAAATATTGATGCAGTGAGGCAGAGCGTATGTGAACATCCGACCACCTCTCACCAACACCGTGCTTAGGTATTGGGAATGTCTGGGACATATTTGTTAAATATCCTCGAGAAAGATTTGCAATTTTTACCCGTATAAAATTTAATTGACATAACAGCTACAGGAAAATGACCATAAAGACAGTGAGAAAGGAGTACTCTGGTTTTACAGCTCTGGGTACCCTAAAGAAAAATAAAAGTTATATTCCTCCAGAATTGTTAGCCAACAAATCAAGGGAGCCAATGTCGTCTCTATTTGGATTCAAAGGCAACAAAGAGACTACTTGCACCTAGGTGCGCAAAAAAATAAAATGAAAAGCATTATATTGTTGTCAACAATGCATAATATGGAACAGGTAAGTGGTTTAAAACAAAAATCAGAAATTATACTTTACTACAATAGTATGAAATAACATGGACAAGAAGTTAATAACATGGACAAAATGATTACAGACTATATAACAAAACGGTGAACTAGACGATGACCATAGGTTTTATTTTACAATATGGTAGATATGGCTAGGCAAATCGCCTGTTATATTATTTATTTAGATAACAATCGGAATTGTGCAAAGTGCACAGATAGCCGACGCAACTTCCCCAAAGAGTTCGGCAAGAATTTGGTAATACCATCAATTGAGGTGGGCTCAAGAAATCGTCAATAATACCAACTCTTCGGCACCAAGCCATAGGACATATATTTGGAAGACCTTTGATGACTGTACCAAATAGAAATGGGTAACTCATGAGTGAGTCGATTCACTCATCAAAATGAGCCGAGAGGTGAAGTGACTCATGGTTGAAATTAGTGACTTATAGCAAAAAAACAGGGTTCCGAATATATCCGATATTTATATAAATATCAAATATATATATATCCGATATTTATCGTGGGCCATGGGATTTTACATGCTAAAAATTATACCTTGTGTTAATGTATATTTTATCATAAAATTTGGAAGGAAATTTTAGTTAGTAATAAATCAATTATTTTTCTACATGATGCGCTGCATTAGAATAACTTAAATAAATGTCCCTAGACAAGACTCTACATTAATACATTAGTCATGTCTTGGTCGGAAAAAACTATACCCTCATCTTTCGTGCCTCTCAAAAGAAATGATTTCACTTAAAGTTCAACACTTTATAATGGTGCCATTGACAGTATAACCTCAAAAATTCAAAATTCCTGTTTACATTTTATACAACGTGTCTACGTAAGTATGCAACATACATATGGGAAAATTTTTTATTATTAATTTCTCAGAAAATTTTATTCTTTATAACACGAAGTTGCACGGTATTCCATAAAACGACCGTGTCGTATGGGGTGCCCCACCCTGTATAGCGTCGAATGTCATTCGTTTGGTCTTTTTTGTATGTTTAGGATCAAGCACCAACTTTTATAAAGAATAAAATTTTCTGAGAAATTAATAATAAAAAAGTTTCCCATATGTTGCGTACTTACGTGGACACGTTGTATATGGCATTAGAAAATCCAAAAGAATTTCATACAAAATGAAAGAAACAAGTTGGTTGATTATGTCCAAAAGGAGAGAATACCAAGCTCTGTGTTTCTATCATAAGTTAATACTCGGCAAATCACCACCTTATTTATATGACAAGATTATCTTTCAGGAAGGCGTACATAATATTAACACACGATTCAGGGGTCGCTTATTGCCACTGAAACAGCACACCTCCCTTTTTGAACGGCCATTTTCTTATCAAATTTATAAAACGTGTAATGCAATACCTAATAAGTATACAGGGTGCCCGGATTTCGTAGGGGCAACATGGGCAACTTCTGCATTTGAAGAGATAGATAGTCAAATTAGCAAAAAGGTGCAGGTTCGAGGGCTCATTGAGAATCCACCCCCCAAATCCCACTTGTCATGGCTCACTTGTTCAAAATGAGAATTAAAACAAAATCTCCCAATTACTTCAATTCCAGATTTTCTTTTAATTTTTATTGTGGAGGCCATGACAAGTGGGATTTGGGGGTGGATTCTCAATGAGCCCTCGAACCTGCACCTTTTTGCTAATTTGACCATTTCTCTGCCTCTTCAAATGCAGAAGTTGCCCATGTTGTCCCTACGAAATCCGGGTACCTATAATTATTTTGTGACCTACATATTTTGGATGGTTTCGATGGTACAGCAGTTTGGGGATTTTCTCAAAACTGAATCCCACCTTAGGATTTGCATAATTATATCACATTCGGCATAAACTTTTTTTAGTTGTTATGTTATACTATATTTAAGTTATATTGTTAATGCTACTATTACATCATTATGCAAATAAAGCAATTTATTATTATTATTATTATTAATTACCACTAGCTGTAAAATTTGCATACTTTTATATTCAATTTATAAATTACTCATCACTTACCGTTAATTTATCCTTCGGCCAGTGCTTGGCGCCCTGCATGATAACATTCAAGACTAGATGCGCGTCGACCTCGTGCTGTTGCGTCTTCGTGCTCAACAACTCCGAAAAATACTCAATGATCACCTCGATGTTATGGATGATGTCGAGAAAAGCGGGATTCGTCTTGAACGGCACGAACACGTCCTTCTTGTACAGAAGCGTGTAGACCAAGTTGGGGTTGTTCTGCAGCTGGTTTATCAAGCACGAATTGAAAATCTCCAGCACCATCCGCAGCACCTCCTCCAGCACGTACAGATACTGCTCGGTGTCCGTAATGTCTTGGGAGACCTTGATGCGCACCTCGTTCTCTTCGCTCGCCAATTCCACCTCCATCTTGAATTTCTGGTAACGCTTGGCGAGCGTTTCGAAGAGGGAGACCAGCCGCTGGCTGACGTACGGGTGCAAGTCTCTGAACTGTGCGGACATGTTGGCGAGCGCCGCCAGGCAGTTTGTGTGGAGATATTTGTCCTTCATCTTCAGCATATTGTACTGTATCGTCCTAATTACAACTAATACTAAAAGGCCTCCTAGTGAGACCTCCGATAATACTCTTTCTGTGTACCACGCTACTCCTTTTAATTTCTAAAAGTAGATATTGGTACATATTAACTGAACATAATACACAGTGAGAGCAGAGAGTCGAAAATAGTTGGCAGCATATTTTCTGAAAATCCCTAGAATAATTCAAGTAAAATTATATTAGCTGTACATTTTGTTAATTTTGACATCTTGTGATTTTTTTAGGTTACCTATTTTAAACATTAGCCAGTTATTTCTAGAACTAATCATCACTATTAATAATACATTTAAGATCCATAATCTAGCTATTTCATTTAAATTTCAGGGGTTTCCATGCCAAAATTCCCATTTTTAGTGACGCCAGTGAATTTCTGTTAGTTAGGTTATGTTTTAAGGGCTGCCAACTATTTTCGACCTTTTGATCTCACGGTATACAAATGCATGTATACAACACATTTCACGATCAACTTTTACTAAAGCAAGCCATAGCATATTGTCACACCACAGCCTACCTACTAAAAGTTGATCGTAAATGTATTGTAGCTGTAGAAACATTAGCCCGCAGCACTCATCTAAATGTTGCTACTTCCATGCTTGTTATAATTCTCACACGGAATTAGCTTTATAGCACACTCGCATTGGAATATAAAAAATTACTTACAGTTTCATGAATCATCCTATTAAAACTTTCATCTTCGCTCAGGATTAATAAAATAATGAGCGACATGTAAATATGGTGAGAATTACTATCTGGGGCATGATATAACGTTTTTAAAATGGGAATCACCTGCAAATATTGTATAGGATAAGTCTTGCTAAAATTATAACCCCAATATTGTCACTTACAAGTTGATCTAAATCAGGTCTTGCTAGTAAATGTGTTTTAAACGATACATTTCTATGCAATAGGAGGTACAGTAATAAGGTGGCAGCGTCTCCCGTCGTCCTTTTGCACAGTATTTTGAACAGCTGCCCATAATCTATTTTAAAAATCCCCGGTTCTTGCGATGGAGGTATTGGATTGTTGTCTGCAATAACATGATTTATACTTGTGAATTGTTAATTGTATATCCTTCAGAAAAGCGAATTGAAAACTTCACCACCTGATATATAGAGGGCAGCCCTACAGCACAATAATTTTTGTGATCTCAGGTTAACTCAGTGTTTCTCAAACATGTAAGAGGGGGCAAGTATTACAACTCTAGTCATAAACAAGGAATATACCACATCTTGCACAGAAATACAACACATGTCTGGGAGGTCACAGTGTTCATTTTATCTTGATTACATTTTGAGGTGTAATGGATGCAGGGCAGCCCTAGAGCATAATAATTTTTGTGATCTCAGGTTACTTTGACTATATACTAATGGACTGCTATTCCCCCTCCATTTCCCATATGATCACTACTCCAAAAGTTGTCCACGAGCTGGAGCCCGATATAAGTCCCGCCCCGGAGCCGAAAATGGAGCGTAATTTAAAAACCGGAAAGCAAAAAAAATATTTCTCGATGTATTCATCAGCAACGCGGAGAATGCAAATGCGAGTATATTTAGGCAACTCGGGTCCACTTTCCTGCCTGTTCTTTACAACCCATAATTTGCGAAGTTCCAGATTTGATGGAAATCTAATACAGAATTTTAGGTTATAAGTCAAAAGTCAACTGACGTGTACATCAGCTGACGAGTATTATAACCGCGTTGGCATATATACGTGGACGTATTGCAGCCTTTCGCATAGCAATATTTTGACATGGTGTGAATATTTGACAATATAAATGTTTATATATTCAAAGGTGTGAATAAATTGCAGGGTATCACAATATGCAATGCGAGCTCATAGAGCCATATGTCATAGACACAAAATATCTACCAATTTAGTAACATACCGCAACCATTTAGGGTCCCGCGCGCCACCGTTGCTTGGAGACACACATGACGCGGCGCTACAGTCCATTAGTATATAGTCAAAGTCAGGTTAACTCAGTGTTTCTCAAACATGTAAGAGGGGGCATGAAGAATTACAACTCTAGTCATATACAAGGAATACAATACATAACAAAAAATACACATGTCTGAGGGTCACAAAGTGTTCATTTTATTTTGATTACGTTTTGACGTGTAATGTATGTAAAAGATTCCAGAACACTGGGTTAGCTGTAAATTTTCAAAGTTTAAAGTAGTTTCTGCAGAATTATGTAATAATTGGTCAAGCAGCCAGTTACCCAAATCACCTACTATTTATCTAATTAGACATACTCATCATACATAAAACTTACCTTGACTATTAACACATGAAAATAGGCATTGTCGATATGGATTAGGTTGTATTGTGCAGTGATTTGCCAACACCAGTATTAGCATCAAACTATTCGTTGCTAGTGGTACATCCATATCCTCCATCCCCTCCTGCACTTCTACTTCATTTGGTTTTCTGTTGAACGTTAATATTGACCACAATTCTGTGGCAATTCCTAAAATAAAATCTCATCATATTGCTGTATTAACTATAGAAAAATTCATCTTACCTAAAACAATACTACTACTATTACTATCACCATAATTAGGAGGCGCTTTCTTCTGATCGATGAAATTCTGTAGCAGGCTTCTCACGAACAACGGGGCGTGTATAGAGTGCCGACCTCGCATGATCAGCCTGTAGATTTCCGACTGTTCGGGTCTCCGGTTGGAATGCACTTCAGTCGACAACAGCACGAGCAGGCACGTCACCGCCTCCAGGTGAATGGCGTAAGTAAAATCTTTCAAAGGTACATCGACAATAATGCCGAACAACGCACCGACAAATGTCTCCAGTCTACCGGTGTTTTCTTCTGCATTCGACTCTATGTGCTCCAAGAGTTGCTCTTCGGCAACTAATTCCGAGAGGTATTTCAGTATACATCGGATCACGAATAAGTTATTGAAGGTTTGCCAACTGAATAAGTTGCTGAAATAATAAGCATTATTTGTAACTTAATTTAAATCATTTTAAAGCTATAGTTATAAATTTTTACATTAAAAAAAACTAATAAAAGGTGCCCAGAATAAATGTTTCTTATTTTCAGAATGTGAACTTCCTTGTCAAGAACGGAGGACATGAATAACATAATTCTTTTTATTTTCAATGGTTATAATTACATCTCTTTCCATATTGTAATGGTTAGAAAGAAATAGCAATTAGTGCACGTTAGTGGTACTGATTGCACCAATCGATGGAGTATTAGACAATGTGTCATGTTGTAGTACCATTGCGCAGCCGCCATCTAGCATGTAACGGTAACACTAACAAGGGAAGTAACCCAAGTGTTCCTCTTCGATTTTAATAAAATTTGGTGGATTTATAGAGGGGACTAAAATATTTTATACCTATTTTGATTCTCGGCTGAAAGTCATGTTTAGGGAGTGAACTCGTCCCTCGAAAATCAACCAGATTTGCATTTTTCGGCTATAACTTTTGAAAAAATCATGATAGTGTAATTATAATTAGTTATAAAACTCAATTTTTGTATTTTTCCGCTAGGGAACATGAAACCTTTCTTAACCTCTTCACGCCCAGGTCGCCACATGTGGCGACAAGCGAAGAAAAGAAAACAAATATTTTACAAAATAAAATATTTACCCCTTTAGCGCCATCTATGGAATACTTTTTCATATTTTTTTTGCACAAATGAGTAAGTTTGCCATAGTGGAATAATATTTCGTAAAAAACATAACAAGAAGTAATTTTTCAATAAATCTGAGATTATGATATAACCCAATCAAAGCAGCCTAGGCGCAAAGTGGTTAATAGAAAGGATTTATTTAGAGGAAATGTATGGATATATTTGGATTCCGTGTTTGTAAAAATTTTATTGAACGATTTTCAGGCATAAACCTTAACCGAACTAAATACGCCTGGTATAAAAGTGATTACCTGGTATCTAAACCAGAATTTGATAATCCAGTTGACTTTTGTTTTTCACAAAATTTGTTAATTTGTGATAATTGTGACCAACTTTATGTATGAAGTTTTTTTTTTTACAAATATCATTTTTGCCATAAATATCAATACTTTTTTTTTACAGTCCCAATGTATTATCCGTCAATTTCAATCTGAGTGGTGAGGAGGCGGGCCGCGCACCGAGCATCCAAGTGAGAGGAACAAACAATTCCCCGAGTACAATCAGAGACAAAAATTGGGCGGTTTATTACCAGTCTAGAGAAGGTCGTCGTTCGGTTGATACGGTTGCCGCCAGACACGTGCGGGCCTCCGCACACCGTTTTCAACAGATTATAATCATTTTTGTCATTGAATGTCCTAAATGAACGCACTCCGTATTATACCGATGGCCTTCTCCCGCCCTACGCCCATCCATTTGCCAGTGCGCAACCACTCTAGTTGAGATTGACGGATTATAGCCAATAAAGACACATTTTTACACCAGTCAAAATTTTGTACGTTTACGAAATCACCCTCATGATTTCTTCAGAATTTATAGCCGAAAAATAAAAATACGTATCCAACAAATTTTGCATGTTTTCAATTTTTAATTCCTATACGTGTTTGCGTATATTTTCATTTTTGTAGTTCGTTTTGTTATTGGCTATTTCAGTCAATATGAAAGCGTCCATGTAGTTGTGATCTTATGAAATGACAAATGTCATAACATTACATAAGCGTCAGTGTTTGGAGAATTAATTATTAAAATGTATATTTTGTCACGAAATAATCTTAACAAACACAACTCATGTAAATAACAATTGTCGCACATTCTTTCTCTTTTTTTTTCTCGAAATAATGTAGCTTTAAGAAACAATGCTCACATTCGTGTTGTTTCCAAGCAACGTACTCTATTACCAGTGATAATTATAACAATATACTGTAAAACAAAATATGTATACATATTTATGAAATACAACATTTGTAGTAATATTTAAGACACGATTCTTTTTTTAATAAGTAATAAAATATTTGTAAATCAGTTATTTTTATCGCACATCATTTGTTTACATTTATGTTATTTAATTTTGTCCCTGTATCGGAATTTTCTGTTGAGTAATAAGCTATGATTATTATTAATTATTGTTATATCCTAGAAATAACAAAACAAATGTTAAGAAGTGTTAATAAGAATGACAGCTTTAAGTACTTCCGGTAGCTTTTTATAGAAACCGGATAATTTGGCAAAAAATATCTCACTCTTACAATAATAATACCTTTATTTTCAATGTCCTTGTAATATCATACAAATAATAGATTATACAGGGTGTAGTGGAACAAAACGGAAAAACGAAAGGATTTTCAATGTTAATTTCTTTATATTGGAATAATTTCTTCCCTAATCATTTTAGAGTAAACATATGGATGAATTTTTTGTAGAGTAAAAATTTCTGCATACAGTCATGCAATAATTTTTTTTTTGCATTTATAAAAACCCAAAAAAATAATAAAATAAAAATGACCATCTTCACAAAAATAATGGTTGCGCTGTTGATCTGTTGGCGTCTGTGAAATTGATTGATCCTTCATAACTGTTTACAAGTTTTTTCATTAAAAATGTATTGTATGCAAGAAAAAGTGCAAATTGTGCGGGATAAGTTTGCCATCAAATGTTCTGCTATTATGTCTATTTTCATTCATAAAAACAAAACAGATCAACTGCCCACCATTTTTTTTTAATTTCATGGCAACCATTATTTTCGTGAAAATGATCATTTTTATTTTATTATTTTATAAACAAATAACAGCATGACTGCATGCAGAAATTTTTACTCTACAAATATTAATTTACATGTTTACTCTAAAATGATCAGGGAAGATGATATTCCAATATAAAGAAAGTAACATTGAAAATGCTATGTTCCGATTTGTCACTACACCCTGTATACCAAGGGAGAGAAATGCATGATTTTTCCTGCAGTGTAAAGTTGTAGATAGAGGGCGAAGCCCGAGGGATACAGCGCATCAAGGGAAAAGTAGCATTCTCTCTCGAGGTAGATATTCACAGACAGGATATTTTAAGAATAAAACATTTGTTTCTAAAACCTAACCTACAAAAAAATTGTCAGTCCTGACAGTTAAAATGAATAATGGAAACTCGTAGGCAAAGAGATATTTACTTCTCTCCCTAGGGAGAAATTATTTTTTCCAATCCCTTATGAGATTTCTGTCACGATTTCGACAGCTGAAAACTACATACAGCAATCACAATAATTTTGGCAATATTTTTTGATATCATCAATGTTGAATCTGGTGGCGAGTAAATCGCTAAACTGTTCTTTGGTCAAATCGGTCGGGAAACATGGAACCATGCCTTTTTCAACGACTTTTAATGATCTATTCTTAATTCCAACAATTACTGTTTTTGGTTTTCTGCGCCTGACTTTGGTAAATGTATCGCTGGATGTGTGGGTTTTATCAAAGACGATTGCCGTTTTAATCGTATCACATGCAGTCAAGACGTTGGCGGCCTTGGCGTGAGATGTGCGAATTTTCTGCAGAGACACCTCTGAATGATTTTTCTGTATACCTGACTTATCGTAATTTCCAATTCCAAAGTCCTGTATTTTTTTTGTGGATAAACCTTTTCATTTGACTTATAGGTGTCACATCCTGCGAGCATATGGCGAATAAATGTGTCGCATTTCTCACTCCAACTTGTGACAAATTTCTGCAAATCGTGCAGTTGCTCGTTGGCTCTGCTAGGAGTGACTCACTCGTCACCCAGTCACTCACAGCAGTGCCAATGTGTAGGGTGGAATGATTTGTGCGCCATGCTAAACGTACGCTTGCGCCAACTCACATCACTGTTTGTCACCACGGATCAATTGATCAAAGTTTGGAACACTTTTATTGCCGTTACGTTCATACATTTTGTGTAAATCAGGGTGGTTTTGTCTAATCATTATGCTATGATCTTAGAGGATCAAATTAATTTAGTATAGTCACATAAATTTAGACGGACCTTCTAGATAGCTCACACACGATGGACATAAACAAACTACGCACTTTTTCACATTTATTAGGTGAAGTTCGTTGTCTTTTAGACAGGTGTACGAACCGAACACTAAGTCGTTACATAACCAATAGCACTGTGTTTTCACGTCTGTGGGCTTGATTAATGTATCACAAATTTTGCACAGATTAAAATTACTGAGATCTTCACTAGCCGCCATTTTTATGTTTTATTATATATGCAAGACCCGGATCTATCCGCAAGCAGCCGTACGCAACTTACCATATAAAAGCGCAAGTATTGGTCACCGCACCCATACATCCAAGAGTGAATACATCCGCACTCTGTTAGCTCCAAGAACAGTATAACTATTTTTTTTTTATCTTTGCCGGACTCAGCCCCTTAAAGTCTCCAAGCCTTTGTTGAAATGCACAGCAAAGGCTACCACAAGGCCCAAAAAGTCAAAGTAACCATGGATCTGTATCTGGATTGTTCCGATGGGAGGGCAGAGGTCCGCTGCACGTAGGCCTCAATGAGCCCTTTGTACGTCCTCTCATCTGAGTCCTCACTTCCCGGTGCCGTCCAGCCAACCCACGGCATTGGCGAAAGCCAGGACTGCACCAAGAGGGACTCTTTGGATGTCTGCTGTTTGTAGACATCCCTCTCCCATTATGGATTGTCTTATTAAGGAGATAGCCGTACACACCAGGAGTACGTATTCAGCAGTCTCCTCTTCAGCTTCACACCCTCTACAGATGGGACTTGGGCAGAGGCCCATTCTGTTTAGGTGCATTCTTAGGTTACAGTGTCCAGTCAAGAGTCCCACGATGTTTCGTAGGTTCCCCCTGGACAGTTTTAGGGTGTATCGAAACAAAGTCTTTCGCCAGGCTTATCTTGGCGATGTTTAGTCGATGTATCTTTTAGTAAGGATATTATGTCTATCAGAGAGGGTGGCAGTCCAGGTTCCGGCCCGCAAGTGGGGCATCTGGAAGCCTTTCTTGCCAGCCCGTCTGCTATCTTGTTCCCTTTACCTTTATCGTGTTCTTTTACCCAGCCCAAGTGACCTTGTTGTTGTTTTCCACTTTTTCCAGGGCTACGCGGCATTCCATCGTTAGTGCTGAGGTGATTTTGCAGTTCTTAATTGCTGATATTGCTGCTCTGCAGTCTGTGATGATAACTAACTATAACAATGCAAATAGTAAGAAGTTCGAAAAAGAGGTCTGCAGCTTTTCCAAACTGCAGAAGCAGCAAATAAGCCGGCGAGGACGGTCCAAACAAAATAGGCCAACAATCTACTTTCTAGACAGAAAGACCTTGCTGCACGAAACACGATCGCCACAGAGCAGCTATACCAGAGAGCCAATACGCCCCAATCGGGCTAATAATAAAGACTTGTCATCGAGCAATTCCAGCGTCCATCCAAACCCTCATTTAAGAAAAGCAGCACCAATTATTTTACACTACAAAAACAACTAGAGTGCACTCCAAAAAAATTCATAGCCGGCGAAATAACAATCCTTCGTGCCACGCTGAATAAAGACGATATCACGGTACTATCCACTAGACCAACAGATTTTCGCGGCTTGCGTTTCTGGACATAGATTCACACGTATCAAGTAGAGAAGGAAAAAACCCTTAAAGTGGTGGCATACTGGTCGAGAGTTGGAAAGAGCATCACCTACAAAAATGTACTGGTTGTCTTTATACACCACTTGTCAGGTCGCAACGGGCCCTTGAAAATCATCTATGTCCACAAGTAGAAAAGACTGATGCGATTCAAAAAATATTCGATCTTACAAATATAGCTAATTATTCGATCAAAGTCGAGCACGAAAAGAAATCGGCTGACAATCTGACTCTCAGACAATGTGGCACGCCAATTGTCTAAACCAGTCGTGGCCAACCTAGAGCCCGCTGTCAAAATTTATTTGGCCCGCCAAGCACCCGCCGGCAAAAATTTAATAAATTGTCCAAAAAAATGCAAACACAATCATTACACTGCTGTTTATCTTTATTATTTTTAATTATGTTAAAAACTTGTTTTGAATATTATTGATGTTAGAATGGCAATATTCTATTATCTAAAAGAGCTCATTTATCACAGGGGAGCCTAGATGCCAGGTAAAAGACAACGTTTTAGTATCAGAGAAGGCAGGGGACGGTAATTCTCACTTGAGAATTTATGAAATTAAAAGATTAAATTTTTATATTTTTTCTATCACTGTTAGTGGCCGAAAAGTTAATGCCAAAGCAAAAAAAAAATTACAGCCACAAAATTTACCCAATTTTTTTTCATAAAACCTAATGGTAGTATCTAAACCCTAGTGAAAAATTTCATTCCTATCACAAGATAAGTTAAAGTTAACTGCTATGCTTCGCTAATTCCTAATGTCTTGACAGTAATAAAACACTTTCTACCTCGGTATGTAATATACGTATCTGATATAGTTATTATGCCACACATCGGTAATTTTTTAGTTCATAAACACTTACAAATAATGTACCATGAGATCAAAAAGTCGAAAATAGTTGGCAGCCTTTAAAACATAACCTAACTAACAGAAGTTCAGTGGCGTCACTAAGAATGGGGAATTTTGGAATGGAAAACCCTGAAATTGAAATAAAACAGCTATATTATGAATCCTAAATGTATTATAAATAGTGATGATCGGTTCTAGAAATAACTGTTAATGTTTAAAATAGGCAAAATCGGCAGATAAAAACACACAAAACTATTTTTAGAACAAAAAAAGTCACAAAATGTCAAAATTAACAAAATGTACACTGCACTGCATTGGGGAATTCCAGACAGCCAATATAATTTTACTTCAATTTTTATAGGGACTTTCAGAAAATGTACTGCCTACTATTTTGGACTTTTTGATCTCACTGTAGATAAATACAGGCCATTACGTAAGTTGATGAAACTACAAGTGATATTAGAACGATGGTGCATTCAGTAAGAAATACGTACACAAACCGGCAAGCCATTAGGCAGTTAGCTTAAATAGTTCTAAACTTAAATTATTTCATGATTGTATTGCATTATATCAAGTTCATTCCGAATGTAATTTCTTTAAATTTTTATAACGTTGAATAAATTCACTTGGTTCTTGTAATAAAACACTTTGATTGCATTACTATATTTTCAATTTCCTGATGGGTGTTCTTATATTTTCTTATCAATAAGTAATATAAATACCGGGTGACCCAGGGATCTGTAAAAGCCCCATAACTTATTTGCTATTTGAGATATCGACTTCTAGTTTTCTTGAACTGGTACTCACACTTATTCTACATATTTTAAAAATATGTATGTTTTTGTACAGGGTGTCCCAATATACATAACAGAACAAAGTTATGTTTTTTTAAATAGAACACCCTATATTTTATACTTTATTTTCAACCCTCTTGAGAAGCTAATAAAACTAATATAAGATAGTATGGGTCTATTATGGACGACTGGTTAGTTATGGGCAAATTTGTGGCAAAAACAAGGACACATTGAAAAAATTGCAGAAGCGCTCCTAGCAAAGCTATCGTCATTTTTTATACACTGAAGAATTTTCCACGTCATGAAGAATAATACAAATCGGCTTTGGTTCTTTTTTGTTCATACTGCTATACAGGGTGTCAACATACGCAAAATATTGGATAACTGTTCTTTTTCAAATGGAACACCCTATATATCTTGCCACCAGTGCATGTAATTTTTAATAAGCTTTCCAATGATGTACAATTTGTATAATGAAATATTAAGGATTCTTGAGATTTATCCATAAAAACATTTTTCTTTTGTCACCTCCTGCTCATTTTTGGATTTTCAGCCAAAACTATGCATTTTCCGAAAAAATAATAAGAGATGATCGACGTAGGTCTTTCGACTTTTCCAATTATGCGTGCATTGCCCGCCAGAGTACGCAAAATCTTGACCGTATATGCATTTTAGCGTTTTTCTCAAATTTTTTGTTAATTAATTGCACTATATTTCATTTTCCACGTCCTCTAGCATAAAACCAGGTAATTATAGAATTATTCAAATGACCTACATCGATTAAAAAAATTCCGCCCTACAACTCTTAAAAGAAGCAATTTTTACCCAAAATGCATAGTTTTCGCTAAAAATACAAAAAACCATTGAAAAACGAAAAAATTGATACATACATTTTCAATTTGCATTTTAGGGAAAACTATGAATTTTTGGCAAAAATTACTTCTATTAAGAGTTGTAGAGCGGAACATTTTCAATCGATATGGGCCATTTTAATTTCTCTATACTTTCCCGTTTTTCCGCTAGAGGGTGCGGAAAATAAAGTATAGTGCAATTTATTAATAAAAAATTTCAAAAGAAAACGCTAAAATGCATATACGGTCACGATTTTGCACGCTCTGGCGGGTAATGCACGCATTATCTTGAAAGTTGAAAGACCCACATCGATCGGAAATTTTTCGCTCTACAACTTTGGTCTCTTATAATTTTTCATGAAAATGTATAGTTTTGGCTGAAAATCCAAAAATCTGCGGAAGGTAGCAAAAGAAATATGTTTTTATTGATAAATCTCAAGAATCCTTAATATTTTGTTATACAAACTGTATATTATTGGAAAGCTTATTAAAAATGCCATAGATTGGTGGCAACTTATATAGGGTGTTCCATTTGAAAAAAAATAGTTATCCATTTTTTTGCGTGTTGACACCCTATATATCACTATGATATATAAAAGAGAACCAAAGCCAATGTGTATTATTCTTTATGATATGGGAAATTTTCTAGTATATAGATAATGATGCTATCTTTGCTAGGGACGATTCTGCAATGTTTTTAATGTGTACATGTTTTTGCCACAAATTTGCCCATAACTAGCCAACCGTCCATAATAGACCCATACTATCTTATACTATTTTTATCAGCTTCTCAAGAGGGTTGAAAATAAAGTATAAAATATAGGGTGTTCCATTTAAAAAAACATAACTTTGTTCTGTTATGTATATTGGGACACCCTGTACAAAAACATACATATTTTTAAAATATGTAGAATAAGTGTGGGTACCAGTTCAAGAAAACTAGAAGTCAATATCTCAAATAGCAAATAAGTTATGGGGCTTTTACAGATCGCTGGGTCACCCGGTATAAAACCCAATCGTGAATTGAGTTTCATCAAGAAATGCTGTGTCGATGCTAGTTTGCAAGTTTAAGAAACATTATCTCCATATACATCGAAGTAATCAATAGAAGCTAAAAAATATCGTTATTGCAAAATTTCTCCATCATTTTACAAATAAATTAAGAAATGAATTACGGTAACACAAACCTAACATTATCTACTTACTTATCGGTATTAGTGGCAGCTAATAACTCAGAAGCACGAATTAGAAACACATCAATTAAGGAACTGAGATTACCGGAGTGCAGGTTGTTGTTTAAAAACTGTTGAAGGAACGGCTCGATTTTATTTTCCAGAGCCAATTGGTCGTTCCTACGGAGAGTTTGGTTACATTCGAACGAAGTTGAGCGTTCGGGTGCGCTTACCCAGTGGTCGGTGGTGTAATGTTAAAGGCAAGAAACCTATTCCAGAATGGATCATTCCGTGTAATGTGGCTTTTGCCAACAAACCTCAGGATGTGTTCGTTGGTGGAAATGTCTATTTGCTTGCTAATTGATATTCCCATGGTTTCTCGAATTGGAAATTCAAGTGTATGCCGTCGGCGTCCCTCATAAATGATATATTTCCTATGGAATTATTATAACCTTACACGTCACAAGGAGCTTTGACGTTTTGATGACACTTCGGTAAACATCATAGACAGGTAAAGAAGATAAGCAGAAAACACTGTTTTGTTACATGAGCGCCTTCGTGGTAGGCTGCCCAACTAGTGAAAGAAATTGGTAATTTGTGAAAAGTCAGTATACCATATCCACCGATTGATTGGACTTTTTTGACATCTTTAATGTCAAACGCTAGAAAGTGAAAAGTACCAACACGGCCATGAAAAAAATGTAATTTTGCAGCACGTTGGGTTGGTACCGGTATACTTCCAATATATTCATACGCGAAGTCGGTAACAGAAACATTATTGACAATTGGGTTTTGTTATTGTCTTGAGTTTTAACTATTTTTCGAATTTCCGCCATAGAGAACGTTCTAAACGAGTGCGATTTTCGTAATAAATTACAATTTCTCGCAAGGTTTCGTAAGTACTATATTTTGTGGCGTGAGTTGTTCGGCAACCTAGTGGAATTTCTGCTACTCAAGTTGTCAAAAATGTCTAAACTATGGGTAGATGTAGTATACATAGAAAGTAATGCCCACTTGCACCGCAGAACTTAATCATGATTAAATTTTAATCATGATTAACTTTAATCAGAGTATTTCTGTTGCACCGTCGGCTGATTAAGCATCTATCGACCACCGAGTATTATTATAGAGAGCACACGTTTTTCTAGGGATTTTAACTTATTTTTTGGTTGTTTTACGTCGTTCTATTGAGAACAGAGGAAACAAATGCGCGGTAAATATGAATACTAAATGCTAACTAACATACTATTATTATTATTTCTTATTATTGGACGAGGTAAACTAACCAAAATTAATAAAATCATTAACCTCCAAGCCATCGATTTCATCAATCTGCTCAACTATTCCCAAATCCATCGTTTTTAATAACAAAGACAAAACAAAGGTTATTAATTTCAAAATCATCTGCCAAATGTAACTAACTTCACGACTATATTCGTCGTGAAGTTATTCGTTTTTGAGTTAATCGGCCAAAATCGGCTGATTAAATATTTGACGTTTCTTGGGGACTGTAATCATGATTAAGTTGCGGTGCATGCCAATTCTCCACTAACCATTGATTAACTTTTTAATCATGATTAAGTAGCTGCGGTGCAAGTGGGCATAATGCCCACTTGCACCGCAGAACTTAATCATGATTAAATTTTAATCATGATTAACTTTAATCAGAGTATTTCTGTTGCACCGTCGGCTGATTAAGCATCTATCGACCACCGAGTATTATTATAGAGAGCACACGTTTTTCTAGGGATTTTAAGTTCTTTTTTGGTTGTTTTACATAGTTCTATTGAGAACACAGGAAACAAATGCGCGGTAAATATGAATACTAAATGCTAACTAACTTATACTATTATTATTATTTCTTATTATTGGACGAGGTAAACAAACCAAAATTAATAAAATCATTAACCTCCAAGCCATCGATTTCATCAATCTGCTCAACTATTCCCAAATCCATCGTTTTTAATAACAAATACAAAACAAAGGTTTTTAATTTCAAAATCGTCTGCCAAATGTAAATAACTTCACGACTATATTCGTCGTGAAGTTATTAGTTTTTGAGTTAATCGGCCAAAATCGGCTGATTAAATATTTGACGTTTCTTGGGGACTTTAATCATGATTAAGTTGCGGTGCAAGCCAATTCTCCGCTAACCATTGATTAACTTTTTAATCATGATTAAGTAGCTGCGGTGCAAGTGGGCATAAATTGCATAACTATTTAGTCGATGAAAAGTATAGCCAATATAAGTTTTGAATAGCAAAAATGGACGACCTTGCACTATACTTACAATCGCTCTCAGCGCTCAGTCGGACGAACTACAAACTAAACACACTCTGCACAATCACCGACATTACTTTCCATCGTCCACCAAACACATCACACAGCTGCGGGTAATTGACACGAAAAAGAATTGTTTTAATTTTTATTGAGATAAACGTTCTATAAAAAAATTTAATAAATAAAATTAAAACTTCCACGGTTAAAAAGTAATAAATTAATCGAGTTAAACGTATTTATTTCTACAATACGAAACTTCTAGTGAATCAGGATTCCAGTGTGGCCAACGTAATCACGACCCGTCGCAGTGCGGCCACCCCTAAAAAAAGGAAAAAGCTAGATTGAAGAATTGCGGTAGAATTCAAACGAAGCAGAGTGATTAATCAATTTTAATGCAATAACTACAATTTGATGAACAATAATCATTACAGTATAAAAAGAAAATGTAAATCCAACTTTAACACGTTCACCACCTCATTGCAGGCAAATAAAATCTGATTCGTTCAATAAAAAAAATTTATAAATATATTTTTTTTTCAAAAAAATTAAGATTACAACAAAATACATAACAAGTATAAAATATGATTATGTACAGTATTACTATAGTATCATCGATAATTCCTCGTGAATTTCGTGGAGAGATTGGCAGTAAACGTGCAAGTTCTTAAAACACTAAGAACTAATTAAAGAAATTATAATTATAACGAGAAAAAATACATTATTTTTTGTTTTGTTTAAACATAGTAAAAAAAGGTAGCGATTCCCATGGTTCTACCCTGAAATTACAATTTGCAATAGCTAACTACATTTTATGAGGGCGACCACCGAAGCGAGCGGGAGGCGTTTAAAAAAAACCTGAGATTTATTTAATACGTATGCGCTTGCGCACGCGTACATATTTAAGAAAGAAAAGTGCTTAAACGCCGCTTGCTCGTTTCCAGCTTCCCCTGTCTAAATTTTTTTGTTTTTATTAATTGCAGTTTTTTTTTTAAACTAATACATATATAATATAAATAATAAGGTATTTTACAATAAAAATTTTCATCATGTACATTGTCCTATTATAATACACTGTCTTTAATATATATTCGTCTCGCGAATTTGTTCCAACTGCGCTCCATTTTGAGGAAAAAATATATACGCCGAAGTACAGTTGAAACGGCTTAAATAATGCACCTAACACACTCTAGAAATATTCATAAATTCATCGAGATTATTGAATCATAATCGTAATAAGGTTATATATGTTTAGACATATGGAATTTCATATCTAAGCTACCTAGCTAACGTAATTAAGTGAGTTAATCACAAAAAATGTTGTATATAAATATCAGTTATATGTGTATGAACATATTTACAGAAAGATCCAAAACATCCTGTCGGATTTCAGTCCTTCGGATCGGCGTACACTTTTGTAATCACTAAGATTAGAAAGTAATTAAGTTTTCACACCATAAGGAAAAAATTAAAAGAACTCTTGAAATTTTTCAACAGACGCGCACGCCTTCAGGGGAGACAGCAATAATAAGCACATTACCACACTACAATAAGCAGAAACACACGGGAATAACGCAAAATGAATATGCACACACGTGAAAAGGCCACTGTTAATCGAATTATGTAACAAAGATATAATTAAAGGTAGTGGAAATTAGTAGAATGATCTGCTCAAATTTTAGTATCATGTGGTTAATATTCCCTCCCCGCGGACTACCGGAATTAAACTATTTTCTGAGGCCAGCCGTATTGCTTTGAAAAATTCTAAACAAACGTACTCCTAAGTATAAAAAAATATTTTCTTTATATACAAATTATATATATTATCCTCATTACGAAATACACACGCGGTTCGTTATAAATCAACAAGAGCATGTTCGCAATATCAGGAAAACAAAAATAAACGAAATGACGCGCATGTGTTCCGTAAACTGGGAGGTAAATTTAAAAAATCCTAATCATTCATACCAATTTAAAATCCTAAGCAGCAGCGACGTATAAGCCATACTTTTTTTTTGCGTTCAACTGTTTTTTTTTACCCCCAAGTACTCTAGGCATTTGGATGTACTGCTCCGACAAGCGAGTACTTAAGGGTTAGTTATAAAAAGGTAGTAATAATAATAATAACAATAGCTTCGTGGCTGCTCGTGTTAGTCCGGGTGGGGGTCGTGGCCTACGTCGGCGCCCCTTTGTTGGTATATTTAGATTCAGCCGACCTATGTGAGGACGTGTCGCCATCACCCAGTTGCGCCACCTGCAAAGCACCAAACACCGTAATAATGAGAGCAACACGCAATACAGTACAACTACTCATGCTACATACAATTCATTAGTCAAAATTAATCCTTCAAAGGCTTGCACGTTAATTAACAACAAAAAATATAAGCAAATGAAATGATTAGTAAGTTGTAAGTAAGGACGAGCTTTATTTCGTTTAAAAAAGTATAAATATGTTTTACACGCACGTAAATTATATATATATATACACACGCATTAACATGTTTATATATATACACGTTTATAACCGTTTGTAGAGTGTGTTCAGGTTGCACTAGTATAAATCAATTAATGACAGAAACTAAAAGAGAACTACAAAGGTCTACAGAATATTTTGATCAGAACAAAATAAATAAGTTATTATTTACAATTTAAGGGAAACTATAACAATAATAATAATCATAAAATTAACATATCTAATATATATGTATAAATAATATTTACATACTTATTTCTACTTAAGCAAAAATATACAATCAAAATTAACATAATAAATATATACAGGTTAACATTCTCTAGTGATAAACTATAAAAACAAAATTTAATTAATATAAAGGAAAAACTATCGTTAAATCTCTCAACCATTAACACTGTATCAAGTGTGTATAAAAGGTTTCATCCAAAAAACAAACTTTTATGCACACTTACTACCACTAAATATAATATTCTATCTTTGGATAAGACACAACAATACGTTCGAATCGGGAAGACCATTTTTTGATTAGTTCAGCTCTTGTACTAAAATTTACTATTACTGATAAGTGGAATGTTTTTTTAAAAATAATTATTTTGGTGTGTACATATAAGAGACCTGAAACGTACTGACCATTTTCTGTAGAACAATTGTTTTCAAATATAATTCTCACACTTACACTAATATTGCTAAGAATCAATTGTTCAATAGCAGCTTAAGCCCGGTTAACTTTAAACTCGGTATTGTTCAATCTCCTCATTTGTGAAGCCATTTTATACTAAATTTAAGGTAAGCTCGGTTTAAACTGTTATTAAAGTCTATTGGCCTTGATTGTCATGAGAGTCTGGTTAAGCAATTTGGTACTAGTGATCGAACGCTTCAGTTAACATAAATTACTGCATTATTTTTAAAACCATCTTTTATTAAATTCCGGCATGAAATGATATCAACAGAATTTTCTGCAGACAGTGCAATTTGAAACCGCACCTGGTTTTTTGTTTATTTTATGAATCCACTATTTTTGAGTTCATACAATTAACCGCCAGTGCGTTTCAGGCCTAACAGAAATTAATTATTTATACAAAAATCTACTAAATTAGACTATTCGGGAGGGGGTGGGGGTGGCTGATCAGGTGGTGCATCATTAGGGAGTGGCGGCGGTATTTCCCCCCTGACCATCGGCGGAGGGGGTTGGAACATACTAGGATGGGTGTACATGGCATAACCGGCCCCGTAAACCTGTGCATACATGTTAGGATCAGCGTACATGTAAGGTGGAGGAGGAACTGACATGTTGTGCATGGAGGGGTGTGGCATGCCCGGAGGTGGGTAACTGTAGAAGTAATTAGGTGGTGCGTTGAAGGTGTTAGGCACATTTTTGTTGAAGTGTGGACGCATGTTATTGGAGTAATTGCTTACCTTGCTAAAAGAGCTGCGGCCATTTTGTTTATCACTGTGCTGCTTACTATAGCTCGACTTGTGCAATTTCGTGGGCGGCGCATCAGACGGTGTCCCCCGATCCCTCTCACGCTTTTTACTCTCACTCCCCATGCTTATCACATCCTTGGGTATCTTAATCTTAATTCCCAACGCGGACGTAGGCGCGGAAGACGAAGCCTCCCCAATTACATCCGCCTTAATCCTATCCTTGGGAATCTTGATCTTCAAACCGACCGATGGAGTATCAGGTGGTTGAATCTTATCTTTGGATATCGTGATCTTAATAGGGGTCGGCATTTCTTCCACCTTCTCCTTATCCTTATTCTTGCTCTTATGCTTCTCCTTATCCTTGTCCTTATCCTTATACTTCTTCTTCCTCTCCTTATCTCCCCGACTCTTATCCTTATCTTTATGCTTATGCTTCTCCTTATTCTTCTTCTTCCTATCTTTATGATGGTGCTCCTTCTCCTTACTCTCCGCGACAGCTGGTGCAGCCGCAGCAGCATTCTCTTCCGGAACTATGCTGGTTATAGTCGGAAGGTGGGGTACAGTCGGCGCTTCTTTCAACAGGTTACTTATTAATGTAGGATTTGTTTCTATCCCGTTAACTAAAGGTTGCGACAAAGGCACACTACTACTACTACTACTACTCAAATGAGAAGCAGGGACGTCTGCAGTCTTTACATCTTTCGATGTGATATTCTGTTGCACACTTGCTACAGGTTGGTCGGCTATGGTATCAGGAACTTGCGGCTTGATCCCAATCGTGGAGTCTCTTAAAATATTCTCGAACCCTTCCACCTGGTCAATTTTCTTCATCACCGGCCTCAGTTCAGGCTCTGAACTGCTGCTACCGGTGCGCTGCCGGTTTTTACACGATCCGAATGATTCTAGGGGCGAAATTGGAGCTGGAATGTTTTGAAGGGACGAGTCCATCGTCGGTCGCTTATTAGTAACAGGCGTTTTTCTTGGGGGTGACTTTTCCGGCGAAAACATGCTAGGTTTCTTCACGGGCGGGTAGTAAGGCTCCTCTTTCGGTTCAGTTTTAACTGAGTCATCTACCAGAGGCAGCCCATATCCACCATTACTACTACTGCTACTACTTCCATTATGGGATTCTGTTTTTACAGGTTTAGGGACGGACTTAGAAGCATCCGGTGTGAAAGGCGACTTCATTTTTGAGGTAGCATTCATGGGTGGCTTCATATGTACATTATTCTTATCATACATGTTCTTATTATCGTACCAATGTTTTCTAACATCGTTATCAGATTTATACGGCGGTTTCTGCTCATGCCTCCCGGAATCGTGTTTGTGTGGCTGCATAACTTTCGGATCCGGTACAGACGACGGCCTGGACCGTTTTTCACTACTATAATGTTCCTGCGGTGCACTATTAGTATCACTCGCGTTCGGCTTCGCGGGATAGCCGCGTTTATCCAAGTCTTTACTTTCACTACGCACGTGCAAGTCCCGATTCGGCGGATCTTTACCTACACTGTCATTAATATCACTACTGCTGGGTCGAGGCGGGTGCGAGTCTCTTATTCCCACATCACGAGTCGCCTCCTTCAAGAGGTCCCTGTGATCGCTGCGGCCTGGCACGGGAGGGTGGCCCATCGACGGGGGTCGCGAGTGCGGTTTCATTTTGGGATCCACTGGCGGCCGGTGATGAGCATGCGGTACGCTGGGAGGTTTGGTTGATGAAGCGTTAGGGTGAGGAATCGGGGGTTTTCCACCTGAGTGCTGTGCCATTCGCTCGCGCTCCTTCTTCTCGCGGTACTCCCTTTCGCGCTGCTGCTGGCTACTGGAACTGCTCTCGTGCGGCGGCCTCGATCGGTGTTTGTGCGGGTCTTCTACATCTAGTGAATAATAAATAAAACTTTTATTTCATCGCAATGCTAAATAAATAGTTTCATTAAACATATACACGTGAATTTATCCATTTGTTGTTGTGTTAATTTGGAATCAATGTGTTGAAAGTACCTTCATTTTAAATAATATTGATTAACATGAAATAGTTAAGAGATTCAATTTCATTTTCAGGTTATAGTCATATTCAGAAACTACATTGCACAAAAAGTTTCAACGAGTGTGCAACGAGAAATCAATAAACTGAATATTGGAAGGAAAGCTAACAAACGTCAATTTAGAATATTGTGTGAATTTTTAAATATTTTAATCTTACAATTGCATACAATAAATTAAAAATTAGAAGAAATTGGTTATCAATCCGAGGGCCCAAGTAAACTACAGAGCATAATAAAATCAATCATTGTTTTGTTTTCTATGACAGGAATGCCAGTTTCTGACAATAATTTCCAGTATTGGCCAGTTAGAATGAACAGAAATAATGCTTCTCAGAGAGCTTCTTTTTTAAATATTTGTTCTGGAAATGTTTTTTTGCATCCTATTAAATAATATAAACATTACTGAATCATTTTTGATTGAGAAAGTTGTCCATTACTCGGCCGAATCATTTTCTCCACAGGTGACGTCCAATAAAATGATAGCAGTTTCATTGTCCAACAGATTTCAGCCAATGAAATGATAGCAGTTTCATTGCCCAACAGTTTAGTTGTTGTTATGGTTGCCATTTGTTTGTATAAACACGTATTCATAAACGTCAAAATTTCTCCAGTGGAGTGCTTAACAGATTAGTGTTTTAGGTACGTTTACATATACACTCTTTCGCGGGTTATTGAATACCGTTCTCACTGTGCGTTACTTACACAGGCCGTACAGGACAAATTCTAGTGTGTGAATGCCAAAACTGTGTTATGTCCGTCGCGATTGGAGTGGCGCGTAGAATTTTAAGCAGACTAAAAATTTTCAAGGATCTAATCCCGTGCGAGACGGGCGGAGACAAAAAGTGTGAGTTTTTATATTGTGCAATGTTCTTGCATTTACACGTACGTCCCTTCGCCCGGGATTGGAAATGGCCAGTCCAATCGTGCGGGACTGCGTGTGAGTGCCGCTTTTAAGTAGTAGCCTGTGCTCCACCATATTTGTTTTGTTACTACGGTTACCATTGAAAACACGAATTCATAAACATCCTAATTTTGTCAGCGGAATGCCTGAATTTCCAAATATGAGAAAAATTATTTGTTATAATTTAATATAAACAGAAAAATGGTAATTATTTAATATAATGCGAAAAAGTATAGTATTAAACTCGTGAGCAAGTTGGCCATTGCCACTCGGGTGAAACTTCACCCTCGTGGCAATGGCCAACTTTCTCACTCGTTTAATAATATACTATTTCCCACTCCTTACGGTATATTGATTCATTCCATAATAATAACCTGTACAGATATAAGCTATTTTTTGGTCAGGTGTACGGATATGAGATCATTGCCAGGTTACAGATAATAACAACCGTATAAAATTGTTACGGCGGTAGCGTCGATATAAAATCGGCAAACATCGAAAAACAAAAAAAATGTTACACGTCAAATACGTCAGATAATTAATTTACATATTTGTATTCGGTATTCATTATGAAAAGTGAAAGGGATTTCAGTCGTAGAAAAAGTTATCTGTACAACGCGAGTGGATATGATGGGCATATTTCACTCGGCATTTGGGGAACTCGCCTACGGCGTCGTGCCCCAAACTTGCCTTCGCGAGAAGATGTGGGTATCATATCCACTCTTGTTGTACAATATACTATTTCAATGCTATCAATACGAAAATGAGCTTAATTTATCATTTCAGTAAGGTAGTAGGTAGTAGCTAACATTAGATAGAAATCAAATAAACTTTGAAAACCTGAATTTTTTTAATTGTTCATATTTCAAAGAAGTTATCTGTTAGCTGGCAGGTGTATTGCGTTGAAGAATAAGCAGGTGTTTGATCAGACGAGTTCAGCAACACGAGCTCAACATACAACAGCTCGATACTCATATTCGCACATGTAAACTTTGTCGTTGTCAGTGTCAGTTGTAAAATGATCAAATAAATCAACTTTAAAATTTTAAGCTCTGCGATTTGTACCAGAACTTGCATAGGCTTACCCTATGTCCTTACGACATGTAATCGTTGTGGCTGCAGAGAAAACACCGCTAAGCTAAAGATAGGTTTCCAAGTGGGAACATTTTTTGGTAAAAGTGTAGAATCTGGTCAGCCCGTTGGTGTAGTGGGTAGAGCGCGAGTATTTGCCTGCTACATCTCATGCCGAGTGGGTTCGGTTCCCAGCCCGGGCAGATGATTTTTCTGATCGAGAAGTATCTGCTCGGAACCATGGTCATTGTAATTGTCCATCATTATTTATTTAATTTCTAATATTATTCTATATGTGTAGTGTAGAATTTGGCCTTGTGCAGGGAAAATTTTTCACACCAGAGGGACACAATGGTACGAATCGTTGCCACTGCTAACTGGCAATGGCTAGCTTGCCGTTTAAAAATACACAAAAAAAAACAAAGTAAATGATGTAACGATATAGTATGTAGTGTATCAAGGGCCGAAAATAGGCTTTAGCAACCTGCCGCTTTTAGCAACACGAGCGAGCGAGGCGAGCGAGGGTTGCTAAAAGTGAAGGGTTGGCATGAGTTACACTCAATATTTTTTCGCCTGCCTTAAATAAAAACAGGGTTTCAGGAAATTTTATATCGCGCACCATTGAACTGTCACTGTCAGATTTTTGCATAGCCTACTCATATTCCGCGGAAGGTTGTCTTGATTATGCATATTATTTTTTCGGCCCTAGATACGCTAAATCGTAGTTTCGGCCCGATTTTTATGGCCGAAATGATTGGTTTTGGTAGAGGCAGGCAAAAAAAATAGTTTGAAGACTATTAGTTTGAAATTCGTCCGTAAGGCGCGCCTTGGTCAAAAGCTCAGATTTTACACTTGGGCCCATTTTTTGAAAAGCTAAACTTAATCCAAAACAAATATTTTAGCTTTCACATGAATCAATCTCAATCAGTTGAGCAAATGAAATATGAAGTAGGAATCGCTTTGCATGTTCAGTGGTTGCAATATTTCCACAATGTGTTCCACTTAAAAGTGCATCCAAGAACAATCTGCGGGTCCACGTATTGAGGTATTATCCAGTATTTCTAAGCGAAAATGTAACATTGAAAAGCTGCCAGGGCATAAATGATAGTGAATGTTTGGAGGAATAGAAAGGGATTCATGTCTGGGTTTTGTTAAGTTGGTCAATGCACGTTACTGCCTATTATTCAACAATTTGTTTGCCCTGGCTCCATAATTTACACAGACTTATGGTGGTATCAAAGCACTTCTTCAGGTTTCCCGGTATCTAACCGTAAATCATCACGTGGATCCACAAACTGGTGCCAATATACAAAATAATGAAAGCCAATGGAATTGTTTTAAGAGGAGCATTAAAACGTCTCACGGATTGAATACTAATGGAAGGATCATCAAAACGATTTTTTGTAAGAATCTATGTGGAGGTGGGAGTTCGGCAATTGCTTACAAATTTTTTTCAACTTCTGGTCTCAGATGTTCATCAAATAACATGTTAAGCAGTGAAATGTAGAATATCGGGTGTGTATAAATTGGCGGATAATCTACACGTGGCGATATTCTTCCTAAAATTCTGAATAGAAAATGCCCATGTAAAAATATTGTATCATGCCTCATAGGCCATCAGGAGCTATTCAAAAGAAATGTACATTTGGCAACATAGCATTCACGAGCTGTCCTGTTTTTTCAATAATCTCGTGATGAATTATGTGGGTTGGGACAGAGTAGAATAGTAATAATGATAGAGCGGGGTTTATTTAGAGATGTATTTGCAAGATAAAACAGATTAAGAGTAAATAGTGTTGAGAGAAGTCTATTTTGACATGCGGGAACTAATACAAACCAATAATAACGATGGAACAAGAAGTTTGAATGAATTCGTTGTGTCAAAAGTGACATAAGGGGGCGTCGGCATTGCCGGCTCTACTTTTTATGAAAATAAGCTAATTAAGTGTTAAAAATACACATTAGAGATGGAAAGATAGCACCCGCTGACAAATAATTTTCAAACTGGTCATACTATCGAGTTTTCTGTAAATTAATATCGAATAATAACGCATATTTAACGACTGGATGTTCATACTTTGAGGACCTCGTGAAGACTCAGGAAGCATGGTACAACATTTTAGAATCAAGATAAGCTGCTTACAATTGTAGGAAGAACATCGCCACGTGTAGATTATCCGCCAATTTATACACACCAGATATAGCAACTCACTTGAAAGTTTGGATCTTTAAATTTATTGTTGCATGTTGTTTTTACCCTATTATATGCACATTTGCATTTGCAAACTTACAATAAAAAAAGTGGAACTGTCTTTGCACAATAGCGCCTGCTTTTCAAATGGAACATACATCATGTTCCTTTCAAACCTCCCATATTTTAAATAATCGTTGTTAACAAGGTATGCAAAATTATAAAATGATAAGTTGCACACCAATCGCATAAAACAAAATGGTGACTCTGCAGCAGCTGTGTTCTGGAGTGCAGAGACGAAATCAACAAATACTGTGCAAAGAATTTATCGGAGAGAATATAGAAGAAATTGCAAAACTATTAAGGCAATTAAGGTGTGAGAAGTGTTAACAATCCCGAGGTTCTTGTCGACGTGTTTCAGAAGAAATTTGCGCAGGATTTCAGAATGTGCTTCAGAAACGGCTTCATTTGTAGCCCTACAAGGTGCAAATTGTTTAACTAAACTAAAAGTTTGGAGCATCCTGATGAAAGGATTATTGGTTCATTTTTCTTCCATTGACAGATCTGCAACTTCAAGTAATATCCAATAAGGTAGAGCCTCACTCACACTGGATGTTCAAGATACCCTCACAGATCGCTGGATTGGACATGGCACACCAATTCAGTTGCCACCACAACCAGATATTCCATTGGACTTCTTCCTCTGGGGTTATGTAAAAGTCCATAATTACTTTTTGCAAAAAAAAATATATTATGTGTGACCCATTTATATAAATCCATACAAAAAAAATCAGGACTCAAAGATTCATATTGGTACTCGGTGTGTCTGCGTTTAGCGTGACGTAATAATGAATGCTCCCTGAATAATAATTTTAATGATCTGCCTTCTGCTTTTAAAAATTGCATTCCAAAACTAAAACTAAATTTTTTAAACATAATATAAAGTTAAGTTTCCGACTAGTAAAGCTGGGCGTCCACTAGGTCGGTGGGACGGAGCGGCGCGGCGCAACGGGGCCCCGAAGAAAAATGCATGTGAATGCATGGAGACGCGTCCGCTCCGCGCTATGGCCCTAATGGACGCGTCTCCATGCATTCACATGTATTTTTCTTGGGGGCCGTGTTGCGCCGCGCCGCTCCGTCCCACCGACCTAGTGGACGCCCAGCTTTACAGTGCAACTTCTGGAAAATACGAGAATATACGAGAGGATTTATTGAAACCCTTGGTCTAAATACGATGTTCATTTTTGGTTTGTTAACCTTGTTAGTGCTGTTGAATCCAGTAGAAGGTCTTAAAGATTTACGAACACAATTACAACATTATCAATTCACAGGTGAACAGAACATGGCCCAAAATCAAATACGAATTTGATATTGTTCGTGTTACCAATGGTGCACTATAGTGATATATTAGTGTTTTGCTATAAATATATTTATAGTAATATATTTACACTATATATATATACTATATATATAGTGTCACAATGAAAATTCTTAGAGTTTTTTTTTAGTACCATTCTCAGTTAACACGTTCGCTGCCGCCAAAGTGTTAGCGCGTCCGACTACACTTGCGTAAATGCAATCCCAATTGCGGCGGCAGCGAACGTGTTAATCATTTGGAAACTTTGTAAACAATGATTAATCATAAGGGGGGGTTTGACATGAATACCCTGTATTATAGTACCGGAATAGTTTGGTAAGTAACGCCATCTTCATGTTGAGGCTCAAAACATTTCATACCACCCTCACAGTGGGTGCAGCAATGTCTGTACTTGGAATAAATTCCAACCGAACGACAACTTTAATTCGTACGTATTTGCCGCGCCGCGCGGATATGTACCGTGTTCGCGCGCATGACTTGTGTTCGGCACATGGTTCGTTGTCAGTGTCGGTGTCGGAAATGCGCGCTGCGACGTTGCACCGATTTGCTCGATGGCAATCGCTTCCACTGCGGTCTGAGAAATAAATGGTTTAACGGGAACGGCGCGAACACATTTGGTTAGAGGTTATGCGCGCCAAAAGTTTTTGTGCCCGGGGCGTGGTTCGTTCGACAGTTCGCGACGCGACGAGGTTCGTGAAAATGCTCAAGTGTGCAAAAGACGTGTCAAAACTTGTTACTTTAAAAGATTCTGCAAACTAAATAGGCCCTAGTGCATACAAAACAGAAGAGTTAGACCAGTGGTCTCCAACCCATCGACCAGTCAATTACGATGTCCTAACTAATTGAGGATTAAATTTTTTCATTTGTAAGTATATGAATTTGATAATTGAAAATACAATTTTGTTATTACTTTAATTTAAGCACAATTAGGAATTTTTTTTTCAAATTCAATTTTAGGTTAATTTTCAAGTTATGATTATGTAGAAATAAACGATTTTAATAGTATATTACGTAACAAGAGTTTAAAGTAGCAAATTACGGGCAAGTGAAAGAAATTGCGTACGAGCCGAGTAGCGGCGAGTAACGTAATTTCACGAGCACGTAATAGTATATTACATATCTAGAGTTGTAAGTAGCAAATTACGCGCAAGTGAAAGATATTGCGTTCGAGCCGCGTAGCGGCGAGTAACGTAATTTCATGAGCGCGTAATTGCGCTACAACTCGCGTTATGTACTATACTTTACCTTCGACCTTACATTTAATCGCTTAAACTAAAGACATATTCCAACTGAATCTTGTCAGGGTGACGTTTAAATTTGTATTAAATAAGCCGGTAATGGCAATGTAGGACGACTACCAACTAAAGAAACGAATTACCGTTCGAACTATTTTCCGTCGAATACGGATACGGATTGTTTATTCATTCTGAAGTGTTAATCTGCTAAGATACTATTGCGATGGAAGTACCAATAAGGCATGGTGTGAAGTTTATTGTGTCGGTTATTGTTTTAACCAATAAGTTGTAATCTGACGTTCAAATGTCACTGATAAGTATATTATATAGCGAGGTACATAAGTGGTAATAGTACATGTTACACATTTATGTACAACATTTAACATTTATATATGCTCTATATATTCGTAATGGGTCGCTTACGATTGGTGAAAACAGTTCGATAATTTATCAGAGGGAGTAGGTAAAGTTATGTACTATACTTTACCTTCAACCATACATTCCTTCAGCTATATACGGAGCAACTTCGTTTATTATTTATTTAATTATATTAATACTCCGTAATTCGGGAAACCATCGCATATACATTTATTCGCTTAACCTAAAGACATATTGAAACTGAATCTTGTCAGGGTGCCGTTTAAATTTATATTAAATTGCCCGGTAATGGCAATGTAGGACGACTACTAACTAAACAAACGAATTTCCGTTGAAACAATTTGCTGTCGAATAATATATTGTCCGACACATTGATTGAACAAATTTACGGACACCCATCGTTGTATTCGTTCAGAAGTGTTAAGCTAAGACACCATTGCTAAGTACCGATAAGGCATGGCGAGGAGTTTATTGCGTCGGTTAGTTTAATAACCAATATGTTGTAATCTGACATTTAAATGTCACTGTCACTTTTGATATTTAAAGATGAACAGATGAATGATGGGGATTCAGCAGACGTTAATTGTAATTGGCTAATAAGTAAATAATATATAGCATCAGTACATAAGTTTTAATAACATCACAACTTATGTACTACATTTCATTTTATATATGCTCTATATATTAGTAATGGGTTGCTTACGATTGGTGAAAACAGTTCGGTAATTCATCAATTACAAAGTGGGAGTAGGTAAACCAATTTTATTTCTAGTAATAACATTCAAATTTCTTTTGTATCATTCAATATCTGGTGTGGTACTAGCCAGGGAAGTAGTTGTTTAAGTTATATGTTTGTAGTCTTAGTATGACTTAATTTTGAAGAACAGGTTGAATATTCACATATTCAGGCTATTTTTCGTCTTTATTACATTTGATTAAGGAATTTTATCGTAAAAGTACATCGTGGAGTCATATTTAATATAAAAAGTGATATTCAACCAAAAAAGGTTAGAGACCACTGAGTTAGAGTATAGATAGTATCTCAGTGTAATTAATCCATCACTAGATAAATCTATCGTATGTTCATTAAAAAAAACCTCAAGTGTGCCATGACTTTTTCGTTTTAAAAATTTCAGTTGGCACACTTGACACTTGTTGGAAATTGACATACTGACATATTGATCTTTCTAGAAGTCATAATTATTCCGTGCTCACAATGGTTTACAGCAACCAGCAAAAAACGTTTCTAATTGAAAGTTATTTCCAAAATGGGAAATTGGGTGTATTCATTCGACGCACCTATGGCAGAGTTTCAGGAAGAATTTCCAAACGTGCCCATTATTTATGATGAATTTAAAAATACCTTATCACAATCTGTAGTATTATTTCGTGAAACGGGTAGTATTCTCCGTAAACCAGGAAGTGGTAGACCAGTTAAACGAACTTAAGATGCTATTAACACAGCCCAAGAAATTTTGGAAGATGAACCTACGACTTCTCTGCGTTATTTGTCACAGCAAATGAATTTATCGGTAGGAACATGCCACAAGCTTCTACGAAAAGATTTGCAAGTATACCCTTATCGCATAACATTGGTGCAAGAGTTATTACCTGTTGATTACCCCAAACGACTGGAATTTTGTCAGTAGTTTTTACAAAATGTAAATGAGGATGTTTTACAAATTACTTTTTTTACCGATGAAGCTTGGTTTTGCAAGGATGGGTACATTAATTCCCAAACTATGAGAATTTGGTCGGATGAAAATCCTCGTATATATCGAGAGAAACCACTACATCCAGAGAAAGTTGGCCTTTGGGTAGCGATTAGTGGGAGAAGATAACCGTGCATTCATTTTAGGTACGATAACTGCAAACCGTTATTGTACAGAAATTTGATTGCCTTTTATAAATGAATTAAATGATGACGAACTGCAAAGTGGATATTTTCATCAAGACAGAGCAACTCCTCATTGCGCTGTGGATAATTTGGCCATTTTGGAGGAATTTTTTGAGGACCGAATAATAAGTCGAAATGCACAAATTCCCTGGCCGCCCCGTTCAAGCGATTTAACACCATGCGATTTTTTCTTGTGGCCATACCTGAAAAATTGTATTTATGCGCAACCAGTACACAATCTAGAAGACATGCGGCAACAAATTTGAGATAAATTTATAGAAATTAACAATAATCCAGTGTTGTTGCGGAGCGTAATGGAGGGTGTGCGACGAAGAGTTCAGGCTTGTGTTCAAGAAGAAGGAAGGCACATACAACATTTAATATAATTTTACAATGAAAAATTTAACGTAATTATCTATAAATTGACTAGTTTGTTTAATTTTGAGAAGTAACATAACCTCAATATATGTTACCAACTTAAATTTTTAAAATTAAAAAATCATGGCACACTTGAGGTTTTTTTTAATGAACATACTTTACAATCTAACCTTACATATTTCCTTTTATTAAATTTAGGGTAAATCGAAGCAATAATCATTTAGCACAGAATGGCCAGAGTTGGGTAAACTACTTTCTCTTGCCTATCATTGATGCATGATATCTGACGCTTAGATTGATACATAAATTATTGCAATAATTAACCCTTTGCACTCCGTTGTATAACGCGATATTGAAAACATGAACTTTAAATCCACTGTCACTGCTGTGGCGATACCTTATTTTGCTAACTTGCGAAATACGTGGATGTAGAAGATGAATTTGATTTTGTTTTGGTGTACTATACGAGCCACAAGGCTGGAGTGCAAAGGGTTAAAGCAACTTTTTCAAGTGTAGCAGCTGTCTTGTAATGTATTAGCAAGTGGATCTCCAACATTTTGCAAAAGAGCACAGCCAGAATTAGCACAGGCAACACAAATGTAAAGGTTCTAAGAAAGAAGCGCAAAAGAAAAAGACTCACCAGAAAATAGCCCAAATAATAGGAACCCCAAGGTAAGAAGCGCTCAGCAAATATCTCGCATTGTTATTGATATCTTACCTATAATTAAATAATCATTTCGAAAAAGTTGTGTTTTACCCAAAAGCAAGCAAAATCCAGTGGTATTGAATTGGGTCCTTAATTTAGATTGAAACATATCGATGTTGGACAGTTTGATCAATGGATCTTTGCATGTGCGTCACTACTCAAGACCGAGTTTTCTCGCCTTGGTCGACATACGTACACACATTATTGCGTCTAATTTAACTTATCTTAGAGACACTAAACACATGAAAATATTGTCAGGATTAGGTTCAGTCATTTATGATGCGCGCGCAAAGATCCATTGATCAAAATATATATATTTAAAACAAAAATCATGTAATTCATATGCAGTAGCGGCGGAAAGTATTTTTGTTTGTTTTTTGTTTGTTGACGTCGGCAACTAGGCCATCTGCCACAACCGTTTTCTTGTAGGTTTCTATTTTTAACTTAATTCCTATCTCAATTCTAAAGCACAAACTTAGGATTGAAGGGATGCATATGCCAGTTCACGGGCCTTCACGGTTTTTAAAGTTTCGACATACAGGAGGGGGCCCCTGGGAAAGTATTTTGACAACGCGTTTTTTTTTGCCGGGAGAGCGCGCACCGGACGCGCTGTTGACTAAAAGTTGTTGTTAGTAAACACTTTTCTATTGTCTGCAGCAGTGACAACATCAGTCTTGATTGGGTGGATGTTTCGTTACAGAGGTGCTGCTGTTATTTTTAATTTGCCAAAAAAAAGTCAAAAAATATTTTGGCACAGAGGGAATATCTCAAGCTCAAGAGGCAAGGGATTTAAACTTGAGCAGACAAATCATCTCGGTTTGGAACCGTAAGCAGTCCACAGGCTCGGTTAGCAACAAACAAAGGTCAGGTCGACCACCAAAATTGACTGATAAGGTATCTAGGATTATCCGCCACATAAGTGTCACTAACTCAAGTCTGGCATTAAGAGACATCTAAATGAGAATCACAGTCTTGACATCAGTTTAACTACTGTAAAACAATGCCTCCACAACGCGAATTCGTTGGTCAGAGGCCCCTCCAAAAAGCCATTCATATCCGCGAAGAACCGATAGGCGCGTCTCGAATTTGCCCACAAGTACAAGTATTGGACTAATAAGGAGTGGGCTCGTGTATTGTGGAGCGATGAAAGCAAGTTCAATATATTCTCATCTGATGGTATAAGATATGTTAGACGACCTCCGAACAAAAGAGGTGATCAGGTACCGACCGTTATGCACGGTGGTGGCCATGTCATGGTCATTCAGGAGTCAGTCCGTTAGTCGAAGTGAAAGGCATCATGGACCGATTTCGTTACTGTGAAAGACTGCAGAATCACATGCTCCTTCATGCTAAGCGTAACCTTGCCAGAAACTGGATTTTCCAGCAGGATAACACCTCTAAGAGTTCTTTACATCTAAAAATATTGAAGTTCTAGAATGGCCAAGTCAGAGTCCCCGACCTAAACCAGATAGAACGTCTATGGGAGTTAGATAGACGGGTAAGGAAAAGAAAATTCTCCAGAAAAGACCTGATGGCCTGTTTTTCAGAAGAATGGAAAGAAATACCATCAAGTGTGATCACCTAACTTATTGACTCTATGCGGGCAAGATGTGCGGCTGTGAAGCTTTAATATTTAGTGGCAAAGCCCTTAGATTTGGGCTTTGCCACTAAATATTAAAGCTTCCGGTGTAGCCAAATTAATTTTTGGTGGTTAATATGCCCCTAAGTAGGTTCCAAATATTTTTCTTCGTTTGAAAAAGTTGGGTTATTTAAGGTTAGAAAAGGTGGAGTGTAGTTCTTTATGTTCTTTAGGAGCTATACGATTCTATCCGATAATTATCCAGCTCCCATTTTACTCGTCTAGTTATGTTAGTAGTCTTAATCTATACTTCATCCGCGGGTCTTGGTATCGCTGAACTGCATTCCTAATGCTTGCTGGTAAGTTCTCAATTGCTGCAGTTTTGCATTCAAATTTTGGTATAAATATTAATGTATTAATAGAAGTATTAAATATTGAGGTGCAAATTTGTATCCCGAGGACGAAAGCCTGAAGGATACAACGCACCGAAAAATAGCATTTTCTCCCAAGGTATATATACTATTTTTTTCACAAACGGAATATTTTAAGAGTAAAACGTTCATTTCTTAAACCTAACCTAGAACAAAACGCCGTCAGCCATCACAGTTAAAATAATTAATGGGACCTCGTAGGGAGAGAAATGATTACTTCCCTCCCCAGAGGGAAATCGACTTTCTCTCCTGTTTGTTAAAAAACAAATTATTTATGTTAAACACATTAAGATTACGTTAATGAAATTATTTGAAATTGTGGTGCCGAAAATTTGAAAACATGAAATGATAGGTACATCGGTAGTTGTTTTGTATCTGCGTACACAAAAAAGTTGTTCCTGTCTACCAGATACAGCAGGATTTTTTAACCTGGAGTCTATGGACCCCAAAAGGGTCTACGGCATGAGATCTGGGGGTCCATGTCAGTATGAAGACAATTAATACTGTGCATGATCCATCTTAAAATGTAAGTAGGTACCTGTAGCTTTAATTGAACGCAACGGATGTTTGCGATTTTTGGTGTAGTTTACGACAAGCTTACACCCTTTCCTTGTTAAACGAGCAATGTCTATATTAATTCCGTTTGCTACTACGTACCTTTGCGAGTCAGGGTTCTCAGTATTAGTGCCAATTAAAACTAAAATTCGTAACCGATTAGACGTCAAAGGTGATATGCGTCTTGTGTTGTCTAAACAATTGCTCAATTTAATGTGCTTATCGAACGGAAGCAGCAGCAACTGTCTCATTAAACAACCGTCACGTGCTAATCTTTACTTTGTCTTGATTATAAATAAAAGTTTTTTTTTTCAAAACGCCTTGTTTTCTCTTCCTACAATTAAGTTTGGAAGGGGTTAAAAATTTTAAAGTGGTCCGTGACTACAGCAAGGTTAAGAAATCCCGATTTCCTGCATCTCACCTCCCGTCTTCCATAGCTCAGTTACTAATTAAGTTAGGATTTTGAAATTTTGCTAATTTTACTTGTATCCTAGGGCGCATTTCAGGAAAATATTTTTGATTATACAGTGTGACGTTATGATGATATAAAATTTTACTGAAATCAGTCCAGTGATATCGGCAAAAAAATAAAAACTAAAAAATAATGTTTTGCTCACTCTTGGGAATTTTGGCCAATTCGTCAACATAAATAGAAGGAATCTTTAGAATGTTGCAAAAGTTGGTAGACTTATATTTTCAGGGTCGTTGATTACAGATCTGAATTCGAAATGGCGGGCATTGCATATCTAACTTTTGTATCTAGCTAACAATTAACGTAATATTTTGTGTACAGAAGTTTTTATGGTCGCTGATTACTAAAAAATGGCAGATCTAACATGGCACTCTCACGTACAAATTAAATAATAAAAAAGAGTGGTAAGCTGTTATGTACCATTAATGCTTACCTTATTATTCATTCTATTATCACATCCTATCAAATTAAAACTTTTCAATTTGATATGAGAGGTAAGCCGTTATGTGTCATTACTGTTTTGCCCTATTATTCATTCAATTCATAATCACACCCAATTAAATTGAAATACTTTTCACAAATTTTATGAAAGTGAGTTTATCTTGAAAGGTACAAATTAAAACACTGGTAATTATTGGAGTATAATTTAAAAATATCACGTGTCTACAGGAAATTTAGAATGAAATTAGCAATTGATAGTAATATGTACTTACTGGCTTTTTCATGATAATGTAACCTATGATGTGGGTCTTTCATGTCGGTAGGCGGGTGTAGTTTTCGGGGCTCAGTATCCTATTTAACAACAAACATAATTAGTATGATTCTTTAATTATACCTTCAGTGCACTTACAAAAGGTGAAGCTGTTTGTGTGGAACTCCTACACATAGTGGCGCCATCTCCAATAGCCATGATCTTCTCTTTCAGTCTGGATGGGCACCTTTCAAAAATAACCAGGAACTCCTCCGTGAGCTGTTGAAGAAGCTCGGCAGTAACCGTGGGGTCGACATAAGAAAACCACTCCTTCTTCTCGTTCGACAACGGTATTTCCCAGTTCGACCACTTACACGCCAGGTGTATGCAAAAACAGGCCACCACCGTAGGTTTATATTGCAGGCACATTGTGGTTAGGTGTAAACTACAATTTGTATGTGTTAATTGTTGATGAGCTGTAATGAAGAAAAAAAAGCGAGTATACCCACCTAGTGCTGGCCATAAAATAGGAGGTCTGTGCTAAGTCTTTACTGGCCCTCACTAGATGGCAGCACCTAACTACGTGGGCATGCGGGTGGTCAATAGCCACATCGAAACCCAGCGTTTGCAGCAGGATGTTCTCGTTAAAAACTAAATCTTGCGACTGAGCTTGATACCTAAAATCACAATCCACGGGATTTACTCCAAAATCTACAACAAGAGCACTCGTTAGCTAACCTCTCCGACTGTACATCGAGGGCGGTATCTCTGGAGTTCTTGCACAAGTTGTGAATCCGGATGACATGTTCCAGTTTGCGAGGTTGTTCCTCCACTTTTGCGGAGAGGAAGAGAGCGGCAGCGGCTATCGAATGCCATGGGAAGTGCGTGAAGGAGTGGAACACGTAGAACCGGTGCATGTAAACTGTTGCTGTATTTATACATAGTTGAGTACTGTACTTGTAGTTAAGGAATGGTTTCAAAATAATAAACATAACAATGAAGTACAAGGAATGCAATTTGTGATTGTTTATTAAAAGCTCAGATAACAATGGCCGTCCCCAAAGCCTTGCGAATGATTCACAATCACAGATAAGAAGAGTTGACTCATATATAAAGCAGTGTTGAAATTAATATTGTTCAGTTGCAATTTACACAGTGTAGTGAGCAGTGGATGTGACAGGTAGGCTTTACATAACTATAGCACTAAGATATTAACCTATTTTCTTAATCTGAAAAATGCTTGTATGAGTGTAAAATCGAAAATACCAATGATTTATGACAACCAGGGTTGTACAACTTGTATTTTGCTAGGTTAACTAACTTGCGCAGTGTTTGAATGAGTACACCTACAACAGTATCAAACAGCTGGTCAAATGCTCATCGTCGGTCGCATTATTGTAGCGGCGGATCGTGAACATTCGGGAAAAACTGGTTAAGCAGTCGAACAAGAGTGGCTGTCATAGAGACTGGTCTCGGCGGTCTCGCGGCGCCTTAACACCGAATTTTCACGAACCGCCGCTGCTGCATCATAATGCATAGATTGCCATTATGCCATTTTCAAAGTCGCGCCGCGATTGTCGTGGGCTTTTGTAGAGCGCTTATTCATATATACCGACGCTAATCAGTGCTAAATAAGCAGTGCATTTATAAAATACATTAAAATAATTAATCATTGCTGATATAAAATATCAATTGTTAATAACAGCTTAGATGTACATATTTAAAATTCTCAACCTGTTTTTCTAGTAGTAGTAGTAATGAATGGTGTTCGTTAGGCTTTGTCTAACTGGCTATTAATCTCGAAATCGCTGTGTATTTTTGCAAGTGTATAACTGAGCTTATTACTTCAGAGAATTACTCCTGTTACCCAAACGAGCCATTGATAGTATCCCAATGGCAAACAGTGAACATCAGACCTAAGCCAACTTGCCTGTAGCCAAATGCGCCATCTATTGGCGTTGACCTGTTTTAATTGAAATGATTTCCAATCAATTTAATAGTGACATAACTGGTGCAACTACTTGAGAAACTATTTGATTATAAAATTCGTTCATATCTTTACTATTACTTTTACTTTATTGTCATAATCTCGGGCAACTATCAACTGTTTTCAAACTTATTAGTCCTCTCCAGCACATCAAAGCTAAAGGACTACTTTTTTTTTACACAGATCACGAACCTTCGTAAGTGGAACAAAAACAGAGATATTAACATACTCATACAGAGGAACGAGTATTGAAAGCTGCCACTGGCACTAGTAATACCATCCAGAGAGCATTCACGTTGAAGCTATTGCGCTGTACAAAAGTCTTGGGATAAAATTACTGAACTACTATACTCATAATGTTCATTTACTATGTTGATAAGCGAGTGCAACAGATCTAGCTAAAACAGCGATTCAGACAGGGAGGGCGCAAAATGTATTTAGGGGGGCCTTGAAAATATTACTAAAGTTTTTAAAGTTTTTTAATCTTTACGAAGGTAAATATTTTGGGATTTTAAAGGGCCGTGAATATATTAGCTTGTAGGGAAAGTTCTTGCGGTTTTTAAGACATTTATTTTTATTGCCTTCTCGAAAATTGGCATTAGAAAGCGGCTGTTCACCCATGTTAACCCACTGTCTACTTCATTTTGACATACAGACAACACTTCTCATCTTATGTGACGATAGACTTCAGCCAGTTGTTGTTGATTCACCAGATTTGAAGTCATATAATAAAAGGCCGCGAACGAAAGTTACCTTTCGTTCAATGGGGTTATGCGGTAATTTACATTTATGGTAGTTAAGACATGACACACACACGTGATCAACTTATTTACGCACAAAACAAGTTTCGAAAACCGTGAGAACTTTCCCTACAACCTAATACTTTCGGAATTTAAGGTGGCTACTAAAAGGTTAAGAACCACTGCGCTAAAGAACATTTTCTTCTAAACTAAGTCATTAAAATTAAGTAAATTGTATTAGTTACGCATTCTAAAAAGTACCAATCGATAGCATGCAGGTCAAAAAACTACAAAGTTGAAACAAAACAAAACACTAGAAATTACAAATTAAATCTAATGATGGAAAAAAGTGGCTACAATTTTTAGGCTGGTTGTAACTATGACATATTTTTTCATGCATCCGATGAATAACTGGACTAGAGAAAAATGTTGATGAGGTCAGCAGGTAAGTTTCCCCAATTTAATGCCATAAAAGAGATGTTTCTGATATTTTCATTATTTATCAATTATTCATTTTGGCATTCTCTACAATTTTTGTTAATTTAAATTTGACAACTATTTTTATTTCATAATTATACACCAACTATTTGAGGATTAAGGAGTTTTTGAAATATATCTATCAACAAAATATGTTCAGATCTTCGTTATCTTCATCTGCAGATGGATATTTACTTAATTTTTACATATTTTAGGGTTCAGTTTTATAGTTTAAAGTTTTCAAATTCAATTTAGTTTAATTTTCAAGTTAGTCCTGTGGGTAGAAATAAACGATCTTAAACCAATGTTATTTCGCTAAGTACATAGTACTAGTAATAACGCAAAAAAAATTTGTATCATTCAATATCCGACGTGGCACTAGCCGGGAAAGTAGTTGTTTCAATAAGTTATTTGTTTATAGTCTTAGTAAGACTTAATTTTGCTTGCAGAGTTATGAACAAGTTGATTATTCATATATTCAGGCTATATTTCGTTTAATTTATTTAATTCTTTCTGCAAGTAAGGTTGTTTCTAATTTATTTACTCGTTATCTTTGACATTTATTAAAAGGTTTTTATGACGTCTTCAAAATATATTGAAGGTTTTCAAAATTTTTACGAAAATCTTCAGTTCTTCAGGTTATCAAATAAAGCGCAAAGTTTTGTTTGAAAATCTTTATTAGTTTTTTGATAAACAGCACCTATAGTCAGGCAGACAAACAAACATACAGAGACTATTCAAAAATTGTTGGAATTGTCCAAGGAGACCACAGAATGGGTATTTGGTTTGAAATTGTGGATTTGAAAATTTTCATGAAAGTATGGAGAAAGTAAAAATCGTTTCAAAAATTATCTTGAAAATTAAACTGTTTTTGATGTACTGACATGTTTCTCAATTGATTAGAATTTTGATATAATTTTTATTTTTTTTTCTATATTTGTATCTTTAATGTTACTGACAATTTGATGCAAATAAATTGAAGTGGAGATAAATGATGTGCATTACCTTCACAACAGACTCAAAATTAAAGGTTTTGGTGCAAAATGTTGTGCATCATGGCTCTGATCAGGTTAATCCCCCTTTATATAGCAAACGGTTAGACACCAGCGGCGGCTCGTGGATTTCCGTAAGTAAAGCAAAGACAAAGATGTCGCTCGTGCTGCACTACTTACTCTAATAGAGGAAGCAAATATTCTGTTGCTTTTTCGGTTAAATTTTCTTTCGTTGCCTCACCACCGAACCTCCGCGAGCCGCCGCTGTTAGACAGATAAGTCTAGTGCTTCTCAACTCATGAGTCATCCAACTATCTGAAATGACTCGCCAAGTAGCACATCATACGGTTCTCCGCCTTCATAAATAATTTTAACCAAGAAATTGTAATACAATTTTCAATGAAACAAACTTAGTTCATGAAATAATAAAACTAGCAGTAAATGATACGAGTCCTACATTTGTAGAGGTGCTCATTTATTAAATCACACAAATCAAAGGCCTTGTGAGAATCTAATATCGTTAAGGATCAAATTGTGAAAGCAATTACAAGAAGTAAGTTCAACACTTCTCAATTAGCTGATTTTCATACAGAGTAGAGCCTGCAATGCTGACACCCGCTTATGTCACTTTTGACACAACAAATTCATTCAAACTTGCTGGTTCCAATTTAGTGTCAATTCTGCTTTCCTCGTTTTTATCGGATTGTATTAGTTCCCGCCCGTCAAAATAGACTTCTCTCGACACTATTTACTCATAATCTGTTTTACCTTGCATTTACATATGTAAATAAACCCCGCTCTATCGTTAAAACTTTTCTACTCTGACTCAACCCACATAACTTTTCTTGTTTTCTCTTACTGCTGCACGCCCAACAAAATAACAAAGTTACAGACCTAACTTATGTTTTTTTAAATGGAACACCCTGTATTTTTTGTCATTTTTTAATTATATGGAGCAAATAAAGGTGAGTTACTTCAATACTCCCTATACCTATTGTTTGCCGTTTTCGAAATGTTTGAAGATTTGTTGAAATGCATGGTCTCGGTGAAATTTTATTTTTGCCCCAGTGATTGACGTTGAACGATTAAAATCATTACTATTATTTGGTTGAAGGTTCGAACTATAGAGCCAACCATGATTTCATATAAAAAAATATACAGGGTGATAAAAAAAATGCGGTAGAAAAACACTTATAAAGTTGAATAACTTTGTTTTTTAAAATGGCACACAGATAAAAAAACGGTGCCGATTTCATTGACGCAGCACACAAATTAGGTCAATGTACCATCGAGTATGGAATTGGAATTTTTAAATCCGATTTGTGTCTTCCTGGAAACACAGATGTTTTTACGGACTTTCTAAAAATGTGTTATTCCAAATTAGGTCTTGGCCTTGGGTAACAAAGGGATATCATTTTACAGCACCTACCCCCCGTGATTTTAAGTAATAGGATTGCAGGAGATACAATTGTACAACAATAAAAATGCACAAGTGTAGGAAGCCGCCAGAAACAATAAAAAAAAGCATAATAAATAAAGTGAACTTGAAATTTGTGCGTCGGTTTTATCAACCCGCACCGGACTATTTATGTTTAGATAAAATTATTTCAACTGAGCGCTTGAAATTAGGTCACCGTTCATTCATGCGTCAACATTTAAAATCGACACCGTTTGTTTTTATACAAGCGAACGAAAGTATTCATTGATACGGAACTGTGGTGTCTCTTTAATATTCTTGTGTAGGAGTTAAATCCATTTTATTTTCTAGAAAATCGAGATTTGTCATAAGGGTTTTTTTCCTTTCTATCTACGAGGAGTACGCAGAAAATTTTTGGTGTATGAATTTTGAAACACCCTGTATATATGTGTAACACCATGTGAGAATAAAGTCTATTATTATTATTATTACGGGGGTTATATCAGTTTGTTTGATTGGCCAAAAAAATAATTAAATGCTAGGTTTTAATTGGTCATTTTTTTAATAATGACATAATCATTCATTTTTATTAAACAATCGAGATTTTAGACTCTGTGAAAGTTAAATTTTATATATGATTACCAAAAGATTATTATATACTAATTAACAGAGTCACAAAAGAAAGAAATGTATACTTAACCGGATGAAGCGCGAAGATTTCAATTCAACGAAGATCCTAGAAGATGTTGCTTTAACTTAACAGATCAAAAAACACTTGGGGAAAAAATTATTTGGTTGAAGATATGCTGGATGTGCTTTTACAAGAAATGAACCATTGCAGAAAACCTCTATGGTATGTAGATACAAAAACATTTTTAAAAGATCTAATTATCACCTCTATACAAAACTTCTTTACCCATAACCCCAGCCGAATATAAAGATATGACTGATCTTTCAAAAACCCTTCTCATGGTATCAAAGAGGATGTTTTAAATTTTAATAGATTAGAAATCATAAACATTTTGTTTATTTTTAAAGTATAATGTTGTTTAAAGTTATAGATAATATTCCTTCGCAAAACATAAGTAAAGGTTTAAGATTTTTGAAAATACATATATTTTTTTAAAAACCCTTTCATTCAAAAGCTATTAAATATGATTCAAGTTGAAAATTTGAACATTTTGATGTAGTGTGTAAGTCCATTTGTGTGTCCCAATTTTTCTTTAAGGGGGTAGTTCTGTTTGAAATTTTCAAAAAATCGATTTTTTTTGTTTGCTAAAGATGTCCACTTTATTATAGTGTTCACTAGAAACTCCATTATTGAGTTACAAGGCTAGAGATATGTTTAACTTAACTACAAAAAGTAGAACTCAAAACTTTAACCCGCCAATGGTGACCCTACTGGTCTGTGAGATCGGGTGTGTCGAATAACTTTATTCTCCATTATTGTTTTTTGTTGCAATTTCGAGTAGCTGCCGCATTGCAGAGCTTAAATTGATTAAATATCTTTGTTTTATTGTCAAAGAGCATAAAAAAAAAAACATGAACTATTAGTAACACGTTTCGAAAAATCTTGTTGAAAACCCCGGTGAGTGAGACCGGCATCACCATTAAATTTGCGTCACCAATTAACCGTATTTTTCAAATTGGTAGCCAACTTAACTTTAAAACGGCACAAATTATTTAGGTCGGATTTTGATTTCCGCATTCTAAAGTCTATTCTCGGTCCAAGCTTTGGACTTGATTTTTTGACCGAAAAATGAGGTTTTTTTCCAACATGTCACCATTTTGTCAGAACTTAATATTTTTCAAATATCCTAAGTATGTCGACTCAAAGTGTTTGATTCTATTACAAGGGGGAGATACCCGGGGGTGGCCACCAACAATCAATGTTTCGGTTGCAAGGGGTTGTTCCACCTGGTGCAGTGGTCGCAAGGAGATTCCGATGCGGACCAAAAAAATAAAATTTTTGAAGATAAATGTACAATAAATAAAACTGTATAATCAGATTTGGAATTACTTTTTATTTTATTTGAAAAAAAATCAGGAAAATTACTGCTTCAGGTGTTCAAACAGAATTATCCAATTAAGCAATTCCAATATATTTTATATACCTTAGCAGTTTAAATATTTGTCACCACATAAAATATAAAGTGAGACTACCATACTCGTGGTATATTGGGTTTGCGTGATCTTCGCATGATATTCCCTGATTGGTCAGAGCAACCGCATTTGAAGCGTGTGTCACGCAGCCGAAATTTTTAATCAGTCCCGTTGTTTGCCATGCGCTCTCGTGTTTCTGTTTTATTTAAATGTACTGATTAGGTTCTATCCATAAATCAGTCTTTTTCAATTACAAGTGGTAAATAGATAGAATTTGTAGGTTAAAGTAGTAATATTTATATTTCCGCCACAAAACTAAAATGTGGCAAGGCAGTATGAATCAGGCTTTTTATAAGTCTTGACGAAATCACCTGGACACGGAGTGAACGCAACGTAATCATACCACCGAGTTGGCACGCCGAGTATAGTGATCATTAGTATTTTTGAATTGATTAAAATGAGAACCCCAACTATCTTAATATTTTGGAAAATGGATTTACACCACTATCAAACCTGAATAACTTTATACCCAAATATCATTTTTGCGCTACCGTTCTATATTGCTATGCTTACTGTGTGTGTATTTAGTCACGTTCGAATGGCTTTCCCGGACTAATTTGCTAGGAAACTCACAAAATAACAAGCCTGTTCTGAATAATGACAGTCGTAGTACCATTATAGGCTAGTTAAAAGAGCAGGAATTTTTAATTATAAAAGTCGTTTTGAACTACTTATTTTACTATTTTTATAACTATTTAAATCGGTAGCGCAAAAAATACTATACAACACTCGGTTCGTTAAGTGCATTCAAACAGAGTTAAAGAGCACTTACCAAACTTGTGTCGTAATATACTATTATTCAAGAAAAAATTGACATAATGAAGTATTCTGAATATCTGTAACTTTTGGATGCATTGCACTGTTAGAAATGAATTTATAATAGTAGGCAATAGGTATTCCAGACCTTGGAATAGATTATCTGCTACAAATAGAATATGATTTAAGTCCACAGTACTTCAATCAAGTAAACTTGGCATAAGTTATTGTTTTCCATCAATGACAATTGAATATAAATTTGTTAAAAGAGCATCTGTATTTATTTCGTCCATTTTGATGTTGACATATTGATGTTAAGAAGTCATCAGTACACGGAGCAAAACCCAAGCGGTACCAAGCCACCGAGATATAAAAATTGTGAAATTTTTTAAGAGGGCATGAGTCTTGGCTCATTTTGTTCTTAAAACGTTAAAAAACATTTTTTACTTACTTTGAGGGCATTTTACTGTTTAATAGAAACTCATATTTGTTAAAAAAAATTAAATTTCCAATAAATAAAGTAAATTTAAGCGCTTATTTGTGATTGAACATAATAAATAAGTTCCAATATTGCAGGAAAAATGTTATAAAAGGCATAAAACATTTTTGTTTGTCTTAGTTATTGAAATTTGTAAAAAGGGCATAGGTCTATTAAAATATTAATAACAAATTGATTTTTAGTTCATTATAGCGAAATTCGTGCCAGTGCTAAATATACTGTTAAGAATAAATATGAAAGTAAAAAAAAGTTGTTTAAGATATACAGGGTGTATTTGAAATAACGAACAGGCATTTAAGGACACATACACAAAATATTTGTGAACCAATTTCCGTCAAAATTTATTCGAAAAATTTTTTTTGAATTTTCCTAATTTTTTGAGGTTTTTTAAACATTTTGAGAACCGATGCTTTTCTCATTTAATTAGGTCTGCATGGAATGTGTGTTTGTTTATTTAAAACGTGAGATACAATTTCTTGCCTCCGAAATTTGAAGTGTTATCGCAACGTTTTTTTTTTGTAAAAGATAAACAGTCCTCAACTTCATTGACGCTTAAAGAGCACTCAGATATTTCCTACGCGCTTGTTGTAATTCGATATCTAAAGCCGATGCCGTTTAAAAATTAGGTCACATTACCACTGCCCCCAAACATGTTGCGTATTTTCACTCATTAATTTTAATAATTAATTGCGGGCTTTTTGTTACAGTTCTAAACAAAATAATTGCGAATATTGTTTAAAAATAATATAATCTCTTTGTGGTTACGAGCCTGTTCGTTATTTTAAATACACCCTGTATAAACAAATAAATAAATTATTTTTATAAATGTCTTAACAATTAGAATTCGATGACTCATGCCCTTTAACAAATTCATATTCAATTGTAGACCAGTTTATGGCTATTGGCCGTCATCATTACAGTGCGCTTGTTGATGGGGACATTAAGCAACTTAAGTGATTTTATAATAGTAGGTTGCATAAAAACCAGAAACCGGTCGATAGTTGTCATTGATGGGAAACAATAATTTAGGATTAGTTCAGAGCCATTTTTCTTAAAAACAAATAGAGGTCCCGCCTGCCATTCATGGTAGAAATTCATGGCCAAAAATTATTCAATCTCCATGTTATGTGTTTGGCACGAGAGACTAGATGGCGTTAAAATAATTCGACAATTTAAAATTAAACTTGCTTTGTACTATACTTATAATTATGTAATACAAACTTGAAAACTTAGATCAACCATTTTATCTGCACGATAAAAATAATTTAAATGATTTCACTGTAAAACATTATTTTCAAAATTGAAATTTATATATGCACCAATCTGATTATTTTCAACTTATATATTCAAATTCCAAATTCATTCTCGTTATTATTTTCGGAAATTCCCAATTTGAGAGGAAAATCATCGGCTCCTATGATATATCTTTAAATTATAGTTATTATTAAATTTAACTTCTTGATAATTATGTATCAAATATATACACATCAGCCTTATACAGTGAAATCAGAAAGTCGAAAATAGTTGGCAGCACATTTTCTGAAAATTCCCTATAATAATTCAAGTAAAATTATAGTACATTTTGTTAATTTTGACGTCTTGGATTTTTAAGGTTACTGGTTTTAAAAATAATTTTGTGTTTTTATCTGCCGATTTTGCCTATTGTAAACATTAGCAGTTATTTCTAGAACTGATCACCAAGATTCATAATCTAGCTGTTTTATTTGAATTTTAGAGTTTTCCACGCCAAAATTCCCATTCCTAGTGACGCCACTGAACTTCTGTTATACTTTGATCAATGAATCTTTGCGTGCACGTCATAGATAGCCGAACCTAGTTTCTAGAATATTTTCATGCGCTCACTCCCTCTACGATAAGCTAAATGAGGTGCAATAATGTGTGTAATAATTCGGTAATGACGCACACGAAAAGATCTGTTGATCAAACTATAGTTGCCTTATATTTTAAGGGCTGCCAACTATTTTCGACTTTTTGATCTCATGGTACTTCAACAATCATGAAAACTATAAACTTATGGTTACTTACATCAATAAATAATATTTAATTAAGTTTAATGAAACTTATTATTTGAACTCCTCTACTTGAATGTACTTATTAAATCTGCATAATCTATGAGGTTCGTTATGTTACGTTAATAGCAATGCAGCGTTTTATTTGATAGGTTTGAGTGCAATTTTCAACGGAAAAGCTAAATTCCTCCTTTCTTCTTAAAGTACATTACTTTATAAATTGACAAAAGTATTCCCATTTAAGGAAATAACATTTCTTATTATTATTATTATTATAATCAATGGCTTCACTATTAGTTTGACTTTTGACAGCTCTAGACGTATGTAATTTAAAATTGCAATTTCTATTGTATTTTATCAAGTATCATCTGATAGGAAACATCCAATAGTAGAGAAAAATATGTTAGCAACTCTACTTGCATCAATTATGATACTCGTCTGGCGACCCTTTATAGTAATATTCATGCGCGTGTATTAATAACTATCATTAGAAACTCACTGCATAAATAACTAATTTATAATAATGCAATGAGTTTGAATCATTAATCATTTGACAAGACGGGATTCTGATATTTTGTCTAAAGGAACACCAACCACAGGCATTTCTTAATTTTCGGTGTAACAGGTATATGAGAGAGAACGAAAAAAAAAACAAAAACAACAAATTCAAATGTGAAAAATAAAAGAATTGAAGAAATATAAAACCGTTTTGCTTGTATCAAAAATTATTTATTGAACTTTTGCTCACATTTACAATTGAGTGTGCTATCAATATATCACATAAAACAATCAAAATGAAAATACAAGAAATTATCAAAAAGCAACCTGCAAGAATAGAGAAATTATAATTATTTTTTTGTGACGTTACAGTACTGTACACCTGAAAAATAAGAAATCATGTCATTAATTAACTTCAAGCGGAAAGCGGTGGAACCATTCATCGTTGTATTCGCAGTGATGAATGCGTTTCTAATCAAAGATAGGTTTTTAAATTGTGATTGTTTAATGGGATGATTATTGTACAATGACTTTTAATTAATAAAATAGGCAAGTTTAACAAATATAGCCAATTATAATAGGAAAGTAGACGTGCAGAGGCACATTACAATGAACAGGATTGCGGTTGTGATACATATACCCGACACATTGTCAATCGGGTGTGAAGTGTAAACATAACCTCTAAATCTCATTAACTGCTTTCGACTTATGGTGGGTTTATACGACGTTTAAAGTTTAAGGATTAACGTTTAAGGGAAAGATGCCGTTCACACGAAAATTAAGAATTCAGAATTTTAGATAATGCGCTTGCGCGTTGATGTTGCCAGATCTTTTATACCAAATTTTAGGAAAATACTGTTCTGCAACTAATTCTTCTAATGAATATAAAAAACAATAAAAGTATTGTTTATAATATTCAATTCTTCATTTTTATCACTAAAAATTCCGTCAAATTACTTAAATCGGATGTTTTAACAAATGATTTAGAATGAATATGTAAATCTGGCATCATTGTACTTATCAGTAAACGATTAATTTACCACAATTTATGTACACTGATTGAATGCTTCAATATGGATAGATGCCACAAAGTCATCAAAACTGTCCATTTTTAATCTTTGGTTGTTTACAAACACAAGCCGTGAACATAACCTCCTATGTTTAACGATTTTAAGGGAAAAGTAGAAAGTAGCCTACCCTTAAACATAAACGTTAAACGTTAAAATCCTTAAAACTTCGTATGAACGCATAAGCACTAATACGTTAGTTCTTCTTTGCTTAAACACTAATCCTTAAACGTTAAACGTCGTATAAACCCAGCATTACTTGAAAGTATGTAGTTTGTTAAGCTATCCTTAGCAACATCCCTTATTCCCGGAGGTGTGCATAAAATGTTTCAGCTTTGATAATTATAATTTTATTATTATATTGAAATCGACGTAGAAATATAAATTTGTTGAAAACAAAAAATTGTTTTTCAGTGCTGCCGCAAATACTATCAAGACTCACTAGATGTTAAAATTATTTCATTTTTAAATTAAAATCCAAAGTAGAAAAAATAGTATATTGTTTAATAAAAGGCATTGTGACACTGATGGCATAATTGGCCCTTTTATTGAACTTATACAATCATATAATATAATTGTTTTACAACAATTAGGTAGATGAAAATCGTATCAATAATAGTATATAATGTACCAAGGGCCGAAAATAGGCTTTATCAACCTGCCGCTTTTAGCAACACGAGCTAGCGAAGCGATCGAGGGTTGCTAAAGCATTTCGGCATGAGTTACACTCGATATTTTTTCGCCTGCCTTAAGTAAAAACAGTATTTCAGGAAATTTTATATCGTGCACCATTGAACTGTCACTGTCAGATTTTTGCATAGCCTACTCATATTCCGCGGAAGGTTGTCTAGATTATGCATATTATTTTTTCGGCCCTAGATACGCTAAATCGTAGTTTCGGCCCGATTTTTATGGCCGAAATATATGATTTCGGTAGATGCAGGCGAAAAAAACCTTTTGAAACCTGATACACACTTGATTGGGTTTTGAAATTCTGTTTCATTTCTCTATTTTCAGTTTCTTGAGTACAAAGAAGTAAGCAATTATCAAAATACATGTCAAGAAATTGAAAATGGAATAATGAAACTAAACAAGTGTTTACTTTAAAAATCCAATCAAGTTAACGATTTGTTCATGATGATGGTTGCAACCGTTACTACGTGGTAATTTATACTATAATCACTTAATGTTTTTTACATTAAATAAATTATGGTAGAAAACTTAGTGTTTTATTCAGAGATTATAAATTATTTATTTCATCATGAATATCAGCCAGAAAATAAAATAGTTTCAGAATGGTATAAAAGTCCCATTATAGAATAAGTTAGGTAAATATTCGCCACAAAAATAAAAATTTGATAAATTAAGTTTTGGGTTTTTGACATTAACTTTTCTGCCAATAATAATTAGTACAATCCGGTTGTTATCAAAATAACAGAGCCAAATATGAATGTTTCAGCTTTTTAGCAAATTAAAAATTATCAATATTAGCATGACATTGTAAATACTAGTGCCGATGTGTCAGTGAACTCTAAGGCCAAAATCCTTGCAAATTAAAATAGAATACATCCCAGTGAAGGTCGTCTCATGTTTTCGAACTGGAAAATTCGTATATGTATACTAATATCAATGTGACTGAATTTTAAACAGACAATTCTTAGTACAATATTTTTTTGATACACCTGTACGCAAAGTTTGAATATTTTAATAAATGATAATATCTGATTGGGGAAAAAATTTTGTTTTTCAGCCAACTCATGTGTCATGAATTATGTATAATTTGTTATACCAATTTATTTTTGTAATATTGCAATTTGCCTATGTTTAAGAGGCGATATTAGAAATTAGTAAGGTTTATATAAAATTTTGCAAGAGGTTTGTGAGATATTCCGACAAAACAATGGAATCAATTGATTTTTTTTTAATTATTACTTCATTTCTTTACTTGTTAAACCTTTGCACTCGAGGCATTTTTTGCTCGAGACAAGTTGCTGGTTCGTCCGAGACGAGTTACAGGTACTTTAAAATCATTGGGTTAGGTTAGGTAGGGTTGGGTAGGGTTGGGTTAGGTTAGGTAGGGTTGGGTAAGGTTGGGTCAGGTTAGGTAGGGTTGGGTTAGGTGAGGTTAGGATGCATCACACCTCCCGGGCGCCGTAACAGCGCCACTCGAGTGGACGCATCAAATCACCTGGGTGTCGTAGCGGCTCCGCTAGAGTGCAAAGGGTTAATATTGTAAAATGTTTTAACCACATAAAATATAGTGAACTTTTGAATACAGTTTAAATATGGATTACAAAGTAGTAATGGTCGCAATCATCCTCTTAATTAATTTTGTCATTGTGACCTAATTTTTTTTAAATAATTGTGCAAGTTCTAAATACATAATTTTAAAAGTGCTTAGAATACCGTGAAATTTAGCACATGGTCATAAATTCGCATTACAAATTTTACATTTATTAAAAAACTGTATTGCCAATAACAGGACAAATAGTTAAATGGCAAAAGCAACTGTCTGATTTTATTTAATGCACTCTTTATATTAACTAATTAAGAGTTAATGTAAAAAAGTACATTTTGCCATTTAACTACCAATGTATTATCGAATTAAAATTTAATTAACCAAAATTTATAATTATTGGCAACCTGATATCAATAAATATAATTAATTGTTTTAACATATTGGTTAATCATATCATGAATGATAGTAATAAGAAATAAATATTAATTTTAGAAAACAAAAACTCACTTTAAATTCTGAATGCCTAAAATTCTCTACTAGTTTCACCTTATTATGGAATTTTCAAGCAGTGACGTTTCGCTGCTTTTTTTCTGGTACGGCCGAGGAACAAGAGGTGGTAATACAGATAGGTGCGGTCACGCAGCCAGCCGTCTCTGCAACTGACCCTACCTATCTGTATTACCACCTCTTGTTCCTCGGCCGTACCAGAAAAAAACCCGCAAACCGTCACTGTTTTCAAGAGAGTTTTTATTTGGTAGAATTAATATCCATTTCTTATTACTAACCTTGACAAATATGATATTTGAGCTATCTCTGCAAATGTACAAACTTAAGGCAGCTAGTTAGAACAAGCATATTGTCTTTGCGTACTATTTCACGAGCCATTGAGAACAATGATGTTTAAAGTTCTCGCAAAAGGAAATTCGCAAAATATGTTACTAACCTAACTAATCTTGAAGTCACCTAATTGTGCAACATAAATAATTGTAATTCATGGACTATAATTGCAAACACAATATATTATTAATAACAGTAATAACCTTGCAAGTTTGTACCAATCATCAAAAACATAATAAACTCTCTAAATATGCTGATGAATAATGCACTGAAGTTCATAAGATTGTTGCATTGTAATTTAAATTACATAGACCTTTTGAGCTCGGTGTGTCAAAATTTTGAAAAATCGAAACATAATTTTCGTGTCGTGTCACACATCACAAAAGTAAAGACTAAAAAAAATATTAATATAAATGTTTATAATTTTTGTATTAATTAATTATTATTAACGTAAGTAATATTATTTTTTTCTGATTGAAACAATATCGAGTAATATTGCCTTAGTTACGATATGTCATAACACACTTATATTTCCCTAGGGAAATATGAAGTGCTCATATTTCCCTAGGGAAATATGAAGTGCTCATATTTCCCTAGGAAAATATAAACATCAAAAAAATGTTATTAGGAGCTTCTCGCAAGAATTGTTTTAATTGCTCTCGGGACAACACCTTATTTTTCTTAGGAAGGTATCCTTTATGGATTTTACAGCTTTGGATTTTACCGAAACCAAACATTCACGGTCTTTCGTCGCTTGCGTTAACACATAGTTTGACATTTCACCAATTTATGAAACAATGCAAAAATTGGCCCTTAGCAACATTACCAATCCGATAAATTCAAAAATTTGCAATCCAATATTTTCCCATTTACAGAACAATATTCTTTCAATAAAAAAAAAAACTATTGATTACAACACAGGAAATATGAATACATTTCCGTAGTTGTAATAATAGCTATATTAATAACCAACTCTGGCCGTTATGAAAGGCAAATATTTGAATTATGAAATTTCTTACAGGAAATCAGGCCATCACTGACATAGACTATAAGCAAATTACAAATATATGCAAAATGATTGCTGCCATCTGGAAAGCATAAAACATACTAAGAAGATATTGTCGGGCCGTCTTAAAAAGTCATCTGAGGTGATTAACTTAGACCGCCCTCGTTAGCGTGTTGGGCGGGTGCTTTATGCGTCTTGAATGCCTGAGGTTCTTAATAGGAGAACATCAAAATAAACGGCATTAAGTAATACAATTTCAATAATGCTTCTGAAGTAGTTAATATCAGAAATAGCTATTTTCAGTATGAAATCAACCAAAGCACAATTTGTACAAATTTAGCTCATCCAAAATAAATTATATTTTTGTGTGATAGTAAATACCTACTTCAGGTAATCGGCACGCAACAAGGCCATTACTTCAAAATAAGTTAAACATTTTAAACGTGGTGTAAAATTACAGATTATGTTCATTTATGATGTTCCCACAATAAAAGAAATTAAGGGATGTTACTCGGAACTGACCTAAACAAATATATGCAAATACGGAGGGACAGGGTTGCGATGAACCAGGTATATTTGCAACAACGTCATTACTTAAAAATGTGCCATTTTAAAAGTGCAATAAAATGATTACAAGATTAACGAACAGGTTGAATATTCATATATTCAGGCTACATTTCGTTTTATTGTATTTATCTAATGCTTTCTGCAATAAGTAAGGTTATTCCCAATTTGTTTGCAATAAAATGCATATTTATTTCAAAAACTTTTAATTTATAAATGGAAGCTGACAGTGCACCAATAGCCAGCAAGTAAAGTGTAAACATCTGTGAGTGTAACGTGACGAAATATCCAATCACTTCTGATGAGGGCAGTCCTTCCGACCCTTCGCTCATCACCTCAGACAACTTCTTAAAACGGCGTGTGTATAGTTCATCCGTTGAGAGCTGACGGTGACTCATGCATTTTCGTACTAAGAATTGCTTTGCATTTTATATCTATCTTTTTCTATCATGTACGAAACAGTATGAAATAAAAGCCGAAACGTGTGTCTGCTTGTTAAAGAATAGGGCAGCGTAAACGTAGGTCTAAGCTCACGCAAGACTCTTGCATTGCATTGACACGCTTCATATAAACACCCAAAACACGCGAGCGCAACGTCAAATAACATAACCGTAAAAAGTTTGTTTATATTGCGCTTTAGATTTCATTTTGATCGAGTTAATACTTAGTTAATTCATCATGCTCAGAAATAAATGAATGAAACCAACTGTTACAATAATTCCTCTATTACGTAAACCGGTCTGAAAATATATAAGGTGGTGCGCGAGAATTTTTAAATATCCCGCCAATGAAAATCAGCGCGGCACCACATTTGCTTAGGGACATACGTTTACTTAAATCTTGATTCATGCGATTTTAAGTGATGAGTGACAGGCAGCTCTCAGCGGCCCGACTATATATCATTATTGCCTGGAAAGTAACTGTGATTTCCATAATATTGCACAATTTACTTTATACATATTACAAAAGAGATCTAATTAGAGGATTATTTATGAGGATTAAATGCAATTGTAAAATCTGATTACTATAGTTTTTTTAAATGTAAGAATATATATCTCGTCCCACCGTTAAATACCAATGAAATAAGCGTATTCTAGAATGTATTATTTCTACCGTCACACAGTAATGTCATTTAGACATCACAATTTGAGGGTATTTATTAAAAATTTATGTTCATTTTATGCTAAACATTAATTGATTATTATTACGATCATAATAGCACTACTATTTCATAATGCGTTAGTTACTCATAATACGTTAGTTACAAATCAACAAACTATTTCGTACGTATACTTTGATCAATGGATCTTTGCACGTCATTGATAGCCGAACCAAGTTTCAACAATATTTTCATGCGTTTACTCCCTCCACGATAAGTTAAATGAGGCGAAATAATGTGTGTACGTATGTCTTCCAAAGCGAGAACACTCCGTTTTGGGTAATGACGCACACGCAAAGATCCATTGATCAAACTTTATCATCAATGAACCTTAGCTACTCATAATTCGATAGTTACAAATCTACAAACGTTAATAAGAACGTGTAAATTTTAGGGTTAGTATTTTTATATGTTAGACATAATTTATAGATTTGATTTACATAGTATTTGCTCATTCGATGATACAATAAAGCTTTGAATATAACTCGAATATTTGCGACTTTTAATAATCTAGGACGTTTTTTAGGTGACGAAACGACCCGCTATAATTATGCTGCTTTAGTCAGTATATACCGGGTGTAAGACAAAACAGGCTCACCCCTATAGTTTTTTTTATAGTTTGAGATATCAATTTAAAATTTTGTGGGGTTGTACTAAAAGTAAATTGAGGTTTACATTAACAAGTTTTCAAATTTAATTTTAAATAATTTTCAAATTACTCCTTGTACATCGAAATAAAGAATCAAATGCAAATTTCTTTTGTATCATTTCAATATCGGGCTTGGCATTAGCCAGAGAAGCAGTTGTTTCAATAAGTTAATTGTTTTTGTAAGCAGGGACTAAAAGCGAAAGATTTTCGTTTGTTTCTGTTTGTTTTCACACAAAAATTATCGTTGTCGTTTTTGAGAAGCGAAATTAAATAACAGTTAATACCGGTAATAATTCCATTTAAGTTGGATACAATATTAACCTAACTATCTTAATAGTCGATTCTCCAAATAGTAATAGGTAAAATGTAATTTAACTCTTTGCAACTTTAAATAAAAGCAAAACTGTTAAAATGTCAACACACAATGAATAAACACTCAACTAAACTTTAATTGTAGATAAGATAAAAAAAATGGTGATGTGGCCATCATGTTACTTTCTCCGACTTGATGGTATCATAGCCATTTATATTTACGTTTTCATTGTTTATTTTCAATTGAAATCATATTTTAAATGTACGTCGAGCGTTGCGTACACTCGGATGAAACTGACGTTTAAAACGTCAAAATTATGATAGATGGAAAAATTATACTTCAAATTCAAAAACTCGGTTTACTAAAAACTAAAGAGATTTCGGAAAAAACTTATTCTTTAGAAGTTGTTCATTTTGGCATTCTCTACAATTATTATTAACATAAATTTGCTGTAAGTATTATCGTTTCATAATTATAAACCAAACATTAAAAAAGAATTATACATTTTTTTCTCGAATAGCAATGATTTTATGAAAAATATTTTCAAGCAAAAGTTGTTCATTTCTTTGTTGTCTTTAATGTTTGTTTAAATGTCTTTGTGATTTTTTTCATATTTAAGAAAATATTGGCAAAAAACAAAAAACAGTTAAGGTAAACACCCACTTCCGGTGTACGAAATTTTACCAAAAGCTTTTCAGTTCTTCGGATTATCAAATAAGACATATGTTCAAAGTTTCATATCAATTGCTCACAGACACACATACAATTTTTTTTTCCAGAAATTGTTGAAATGGTATCTAGGGACCCCAAAACGAATATTTCCGTAAAAAAAATTTTCGAAAAAAAAATCACGATCACAATACTTTCTCGTACTTCGTAACGGAGAAAGTAATATAGCTTCAAAATCTTTGTATTCGTGTAATAAACATTGCACCCAATTGCATGCAGACTGTACTCTGAGAAGCGAAGCATTTGAGCAGTGCTAATAACCCTACCGAAATTTTCGGTATTTCTTCTGATTTTTTTTATATTCTACCGATCTACCAAAATTATTAACAGAATGTACTTTTAAATTAAAAGTACTCGTACGTGCAAAAAAAACTGATGGATTGCTTATTGAACTGTAAAACTGCATTAATATCCGTTTTAAAATTAAAAATCGAAGTGTTTAGCTTGCAAAAGCTATAGCATTGTTATAATTTTCAGACATGCTGTATATTTTGACTAGGTACTAATTATTGTGTGTAATAGAGGTGGGCGTAATGACACTTTTTTGTGAAACTCTAGGCGAATTTTAGTGTTATGACATTTACTTAAAACTCCTTTAAAAATATATCATAACACCCATGACAATTTTAAATGTACGCTAAACATCATTTAACTAGATGCCTGTTTAAAAAAAGTTGATAATACCGGGCGAAACACAATCTACATATTTATTATTTAAAAAATGTACAATTTACTTCTTATTAAGTCCATAGTCTAAAAAACCAAAACCTTTAGAAGGGTTATTGCAAAAGGGTTGTTTTAATTTGCAAAACTGGTGAATATGATTTGCAAAAAGAATAATTTGATTTCTAAAAAGTTCAATATGATATGAAAAACCTGTATCAAAATGATCTGTTCAAAAATCAAAATGTAGTGAAAATCTATGCGAGTTTATATTTTGTTCCAACTTCAAATCTAAAATCGCTAGGCTCCAGACTAGCCTCTGTTATGCCGACATTGACTTTGCATTGAATTTTTAGAATTCACTGAAGAGATTGTGTTAATTTTGATAACTGTGGGCTTTATATTGCAGTTTAAATAGTTTTGAGATTGAAAGGCAATAATCTGGCAGAGAAATTTTATGGAAATACTGTATATTGTTACAGCCGTCACATACCTCTATTTCGGAATAGTTTTGAGATTGAAAGGCAATAATCTAGCGGAGAAATTTTATGGAAATACTGTATACTGTTAGCCATCACATACCACTATTTTGGATACCTTTCCATAAAACTAATTACGATTTTAATAGCCTTATAAGTTGTTTAATACGTACATCTAATTCATTATCTACTTTTGGTAGTTTTGATATATTTTGTAAATCCTTATCTGTTTTTTTTTGCGCAACATTAACTATTAAAGTTTTATAAAATGTATTAATATTGGTTCCCTTAATTATTCGACAGTACCGGTCTTCTTAGTTTCCTCAATAGTTTCTGCAGAGTATTTACAAAAATTGCAAAAAAAAATAAAAACAAAGGTTTGCCATATCATAATGGCAGGTATTTAATTTGATTCTAAAAAGTTGTTGTCGTATTACAGATTTACAACCGGCCGAGTATTCTACACAAGAAAAAATATTGCAATTAAATGGTTTTACTCAGGTACTATTTAAAAAGTGTAGGTGATTTGTTTAGTGATGAATTGCCGGAGAAGGCAATATCCAGCAAAAATACAATTCAATGAATAAATACGACTTTATTATTACTTTCTAAATTTGAAATGTGTTGCAATTGGCTCCCTTAATTATTTTATAGTATCGGTCTAATTACATTATTTTGAATACTTATTGAATGGTATATTTGCTTGGTATTGCCTTCTCCAGGAATTCAACACTACATAACACTTCTTTAGTACTACCTGAGTAAAACCATTTAATGATAAATACCGTGAGACCAAAAAGTAGAAAATAGTTGGCAGCACATTTTCTAGAAATAGGGATAATAATTCAAGTAATATTATGTTAAATAAGTAATTGTGGAGGCTTTCACTTCGTGATACATTTTGAATAATTCAAATAAAAACGAATAACTTTGTTGGGATCACTTTATTAACTTGGAGTAGTTACTATTGTTTCGACAATTTCAGCTAGTCATTTTCAAACTATAAATATTTACATTACGATTGTATATTTATATATTTTTAAAGAGCATTGAACAGGGGGGAGAATGACAAGCTGAAATTGTCGAAACTATAGTAACTACTCCAAGTTAATAAAGTAATACCAACAGTTACTCGTTTTTATTTGAATTAATATTATGTTGGCTGTCTGGAATTCTCGAGTGCAGTGCATTTTGTTTATTTTGACATCTTGCGGTTTTTTGAGGTTACTTGTTTTAAAAACAGTTTATATCTGCCGATTTTGTCTATTTTTAAGACAAGTAACCTTAAAAAGCCACAAGATGTCAAAATACACAAAACGCAGGTGAACTGCGCTGGAGAATTCAAGGCAACCAATATAATATAACTTAATTTTGGCATTGAAATTTTGTATTTGGACATTTCCTGAAATTTTATATTTCATCCTATGATATCTTAAATTTTTACGTTGGAATTTTCTGTTTGTTAAGGCACCGACATTTTATGCTTTTTGCAATAAGATCTCAAATTGAATTTAAGTTTCATATTTGAATGGTCACCCAAATATTATATTTTCTCATATGAAATCTAAAATTTTGGCATTGAAATTTCTTATTTGGACATCCCCTGAAATTTTATATTTTTCCTTCGACATCTTTAATTTTGGCATTAAAATTTTGTGTTTGTTAAGAAACTGAACTATTATGCTTTTTTCTATAAAATCTCAAATTGAATTGAAATTTCGCATTTGGACAGACACTGAAATTTTATATTTTCTACTAAGAAATCTTAAATTTTGGCATTGAAATTTCGTATTTGGACATCCCCTGAAATTTTATATTTTATCCCACGACATCTTTAATTTTGACATTAAAATTTTGGGTTTGTTAAGAAACTGAACTAACATGCTTTTTTCTATAAAATCTCAAATGGAATTGAAATTTCGCATTTGGACAGACACTGAAATTTCATATTTCTACTAAGAAATCTTAATTTTTGGCATTGAAATTTCGTATTTGGACATCCCCTGAAATTTTATATTTTATCCTTCGACATCTTTGATTTTGACATTGAAATTATGTGTTTGTTATGATTTAATAAGATAAAGTTGGTATGAAGAGTGATAGGTGGGCCCTATCCTACAATCCAGCCAGTTAACCATAAACAAGGGTTTTGACTAGGTAAAACAATAAAGAAGTAGTATAAATGCTATCCTTACGATTTTTGTTTTTGTAGACTCTGGCCTGTGGTTATTTGAATTGTAAAATAGGGCCCATTCACCACTCTTCAAATTAATTTTTACTTAAGCTACACACCATGGTTTTTTGATGGTTATTAAACTTTTAGCATCTTTGATATGAAGGGTGGTGGGGGCCCTATCCTACAATTCAACCAGTTAACCATAAACGAGGGTTTTATGTAGGTAAAACAATGAAGTAGTATAAATACCATCTTTCGGATTTTTAATTTTGTAATTTGTAGGAACTCTGGCCTGTGGTTAACTTGGATAGTGAAACAAGGCCCACCCATCACCCTTTCAATTAACTTTAACCTAGGCCAAAGACTCCATTCTTTGGTGATTATTAAACTTTTAACATTTTGTTAAATAAAAATATATAGTAAATTAAAATGTTATCCAAATTGGATTATTTATAATAACTCTTGAGTGTGGTTAACTGATAGGATTGTGGAATCGGCCCCACCTGCCACCCTGCGCATTAATATTTACTTAGGCTGCACACCCCATTTTTCAGGCGATTATTTAAATTTTTACATCTCCAATGAATTACAAATAAGCTTTGTAGAATGAACATTGCTTTGTGTATTAAGGTAAAGTTAATATGAAAGGTGGTGGGTGGGCCCCATCCCATAATCATAACAGTATTTTTTTTGTGCTTTTGAAAAGATATATTGAGGCATCAAAAATATTTTTTTATAAAATTATATTATTCATCTCAACTCCACCAGAGGGCGTCGAAGTCGTCTCCTGAAAAACTTGTATGGTGGACAGGATATCTTTGCACTAATACTGCTGATGTTATTAAATTGGGTTATTTGTAATGACCTCAGATTGTGGTTAACTGGTTGGATTGTGGGATAGGGCCCACTCACCACCCTTCGAATTAATTTTTACTTAAGCCGTACATTCTATTTTTTGTGTAATTATCTGGTTGACGCAGGGAAAGGATTAAGAATTAATGCTTTCTATTATGAAAATATTAACCATTTGTGCCGAAACAGTGCCGAAGTTTCAAAGTTTTGAAATAAATTCATGGACCCTAAAACTGTCCAAATCCGCCCTACACTAGAGAACTAGTTTGTTATGGTGCCTTATTACTTTTGTAGACAAATGACCTTATCTGTTGATACCAAAATGCTATTAAATGCCGGCATAATTTATTTTCAGTTACAATAAGCATTCAGTAATTAGCTTTATCCATTCAAATATTTAAATGTACGGCAGTTAAAATATAATTTCAAGAAAGACCAATGCACAACTAAAATAATGTTAGTGAGTGAGTTAATTACCTACTACTCTTATGAATAATTCAATTACATGCTTGCATGCACTTCTGCTACATAAATTATGATAATTTAAGCTTGAGCATGTGCTCCATGTTGTCTTATTTTAGAGAAACATATTTTTCCTTAACTCCTAATTATACCTCGAGATCAAAAAGTCAAAAATAGTTGGCAGTAGGGGTGTTCGATTATGGAAATGAATAATTGATTAAATCGATAAATTGAATAATTAAATGGTCGATTAATGAAATTCAAACAGTCAAAACAGGCATATTTTAAGTGTAATAACTGTAAAATAATTTACCAGTAAACTATGGCATATTTTAACAGCCAAAAATGGCCAGTCAAAATAGATGGCATATTTTAATAGTCAAAATGGCATATTTTCAGGCCTATACACTATTGACATCCTTAAAATTAACAACACTGTTAAAAATAAATTTATAACAGCGACGCTAAAATTTTAAACACAAATGTTATTCTTTAGTTGATTTTAACATGGATGTTAATTTTCACGTTAATGGTGTTATTCTGAACAACTGTTATTAACAGCGATGTTATTAACATCGATGTTATTAACGTTGCAATGTTATGTGAAATTGAACAGCGCTGTTAAAAACTGTATTCTGAACAGCCCGATGTACACAAATTGGCAACAATGCAACGTCTACAGAGCGACTAACTTCATGTATATTATAATAGATGATTAATAATACGTTTTTGAGGATATTTTTAGAAAGAAAATGAGTGTTTCATAAAGCATGCACATAAATATTGGAATACTACAATCCATTTGAATTTTTTGTTGACGAAAAACACAAACTACGAAATAACCTCAAAATATCACCATTAACAATCTCGTAATGTCGACCGTTTTGACAAGTGTTGTTTAACATTGAAAATGTTAATTTACATCGATGTTAGTTGACAGACAGTGTACAGAATAGTATATTCATAACATCTGTCGATGTTAGCAAATAACACCGCTGTTAACGCTAACATTTTTGTTCAGAATAACACCATAAAACTGTGAGTTTTAACAGTAGCGTTAAAAACAAACGTGAAGTTAGTAGCGACATGTAGAAAATTAAGGCAAAATATTGTGAATACACCTGCGTATTGCGTGAATTTATATTCCGGTAAATTACAACATTTGTTTTGAAGTTTAGTTTGGACGTTTGTCAGTATAATTTTCTCTTATTTTAACAAAATGGATGTAACAGATACCGTACAATTTAAGTATGGTATAATTTATGGCGAGATCCCAGTGTTTGCACCACTCTCAAACGCGTACGCATGGATCGATAAAAGTAATGAGAATTAAATTATAAATGCTGCACCACTAGGTTCCCAAACAAAGAACTAGTCTTAGATGGGTGATAAAGAAAACACCATTAGAGGTTGCGATTGTAGTCGCAGCAAATAATTCTTTGGCAATGGCCTATATGATCCAAGCAACTCAATAAAACTTTTGGCAGCAGCAATTAACATAACCTACATAATTATTATCTAGCTACCTTTATATTATAATAATAAATAACGGGAGTATTTATTTATTTTCTCCTGATAAATTTGCCCTACTGTCTTTCATTTGCTTCCATTTGTTTCAGATTTAACAGTTCATTAGACATTTTTACTATTTAAACTCTAATGTTAAAATTAAAGCCACCTCCAAATGTGATGTTTAATTTAACATGGTTCTGTTTAATTTTAACGGCAAAATGTTAAAATTTTAACCAATTTGTTTGTACAGAATAGGGCAGTGCTGTTAAAATATTTTTTTTTCTGATTGAAACACTATTGAGTGATATTGCCTTAGTTACGATATGTCATAACACACTTATATTTCCCTAGGGAAATATAGACATCAAACAATTGTCATTAGGAGCTTCTCGCAAGAATTGTTTTAATTGCTCTCGGGACAACACCTCCGATTTCTTGGGAAGGTATCCTTTATGGATTTTACAGCTTTGGATTTTACGGGAACCAAACATTCACGGTCTTTCATCGCTTGTGTTAACACATAGTTTGACATTTCACCAATTTATGAAACAACGCAAATACCAAAACAAGTCAACCATGATATTTACAAACAAGGCCCTTAGAAACGTTACCAATCCGATAAATTCAAAAATTTACAATCCAATATTTTCCCATTTACAGAACAATATTCTTCAATCAGAAAAAAACTATTGATTACAACACGAGAAATATGAATACATTTCCCTTGGTTGTCTATACATGCCTCGGGCTCCGCCCTCGGGATATAACTAGCCAACCTCGGGAAATATACTAATACTATTCATATTTCCCTAGTTGTAATAATAGCTATTAACGCCGCCCTTGAAATTAACAGAGGTGTTATAAATTACAGAATAGACCCGTTTACTAGTCAAAACCGGGATATTGTAACAGTCAAAAATAGATAGCATCTTTTAACTGACACTTACCAGTTAAATATGGCATATTTTACCAGTCAAAAATGTAAGTAAGTAAGCAGCCCTTACAACATAACCCAACTAACAGAAGTTCCGTGACGTCACTAAGATTAAAAATTTTGGCATGGAAAACGCCGAAATTTAAATAGAACAGATAGATTGATGAATCCTAAATGTTTATTCTAGAAATAACTGATAATGTTTAAAATTGGCAAAATCGGCAAATAAAAACACACAAAACTATTTTTAAAACAAGTAACCTTAAAACATCACAATATGTCAAAATTAACAAAATGTGCACTGCACTGCATTGGAGCGTTCCAGACATCCAATATAATTTTATTTAAATTATCATAGAGATTTTCAGAAAATGTACTGCCAACTATTTTCAACTTTCTGATCTTGCACCATAGACAGTGCCGGCCTGAGCCATACGGGCCGGGCGAGATATTTTTTAGCACCTTTAATGTTAACTGGATTTTTAAAGCGACCCACGGGCAAAATCAGTGTATTCAGCCAAGAAAAGGGCGCCTATTGAATCAGGGTCGTAAAATTATCGTATATGTATTGGTAAACATTTTCAAATTATTTTAAAATGTAAAATGTTCCATGTACAATTAAATTATAATTATATATAATTAGAAAATTGAGCTTTGAATTTGCATAAAATAGTTATTTTATAAAAAAAAAAAATAACAAAAGAACAGGGACTTCCCCTTTCTCTGGTTTTGTTGTGGCGTCATTATTTCTGTTTGCTTCGAAGTCCCCCCTAAAGCCGCCACTGACTAGAGTTTAGTTTCATGAGTAATATTTTGTTTTTTATAATAACAAACCAGTTTTAAAAAACTGATAACTCCGGGTGCTTTAAAATACCAGGGTGGTGCTTGCTACTGTCCACTAGTGGGCGATTTAAGCTTTCATTGTGGGTGGTAGAGGCTTTATCCAACTGAATATTTCCGAAAGAGGTGGCTTTCTTTGGTTTGATATCAAATATTTACATTTGCCTTATTAATAATAAATGCAAAGTAATTTCAATAGACTTTGTTTTTTTTTTTAAATAAAGGAAGGATTGTTGACGGGAATTCGGGTTGAGGAGTTGCAGATGATTTGGAATTGGCGTAAGCATCTAGCTATTCGGCCACTAACGATAATCAAGTTTTTGAGATTCCATTTTAATAATGAATGGGACATACACTAGGCATCCATGGACCCGCACGGCCACTTCTTCATTCCGAAAAAGTGACCGCACGGATGGGATTCGAACCCACGACCACGAGGCCCGTGAGCGGGAGCTCTACTCACTAGGCCACCGCGGTCCCTAATAGACTTTGTAATTTTATAGTTTTTATATTTAATTTTCTCTTTCTTAAATTTAAGCAGATCCCGCACAAGTAGATACTATATCGATGAAGATGCAGAAATGCAGCATCAAATTAATTTTATATTATAAGCAAATAAAGTATAAATTAAAAAATTTACTATTTTGTAGTTACGCTAAAATTACTGCGAAACCGGTCGGCAGTTAAAATATTTTACTACCAACAAAGATAGAAAAGTGAGCGGTAGGTAGCGTAAAGCTAGCAAAAAACCCATAATTTGTTTTTGCAAAAGCTTCATCCACCTTCTGGCTATATAACCGTTGTTCTGAGACCATTTTCAGCCTATTGGGCAAAACATTCCTAACAACTTGTAAACACACAGTTTAAAGCAATCAAAAACAATCCTTCCAAGATGGGTGTAAAGTTGAAGAAGCAATAGATTTTAAATTACGTTTTCCATTAAAATGAGCTACATAACTAAATATTTCTCTGATTCATAATAATCTCACATGAACAATGTAAACCCAAAAAATATTTAATCCCCAATTGTCCTCTTTTGGAACCACCCCCATTATTCCTCAAAAATAACTCCCGCTTTTATAACAACACGACAAATTCCAATATGAAAACAAAAAATACAGCTGTATTCTGTAGACACCCTAGAAAACATAAAATTAGATAAATGTTCATTGCATACTCCTCAAGAATAATCAAACAAAACTTGCAGGCACAAACCCCCCATTTTTTCGAAAAGAAAATTGCGTAACACTGCACGACATTCACATACCTTTTCAAAAAATGGAATTATAAGGTATAGAAAGACAAATAAACAAGGTTAGTGCGCTAATGAACCAAATTTCTGAAGATGTCACGCGACAACAATTTCTTGAATAGGCTATCGGACATGAAGAATCATAGCAATCCACACATGATATTTTGGAACATATTCAGAATGAATCAAGCTCCGACGAAGAAGTAGAAGTGATTCCACAACATGTAAAGCACAAAGACGCAGTCATGAGTTTTGAGACATATTTGAAGTGGGCTGAAGAAAATGATGAATTGGAACAGCACATTCTAAATCTATCGGAAATAAAGAAACGAGCCAAAAAGGCAGAAAAAGCGAACATTAAACAGAGCAAAATCACTAAATTTTTCAATGTTACGTAGATTTACTATTCACTTTAATATAGATTTATGGTGTTATTCTGAACAAAAATGTTAGCGTTAATAGCGGTGTTATTTGCTAACATCGACAGATGTTATGAATATACGATTCTGTACACTGTCTGTCAACTAACATCGATGTAAATTAACATTATCGATGTTAAACAACATTTGTCAAAACGGTCGACGTTACGAGATTGTTAATGGTAATATTTTAAGGTTATTTCGTATTTTGTGTTTTTCGTCAACAAAAAACTCAAATAGATAGTAGCATTCCAATATTTATATGCATGCTTTATGAAACACCCATTTTATTTCTAAAAATATCCTCAAAAACGTATTATTAATCATCTATTATAATATACATGAAGTTGGTTGCTCTGTAGACGTGGCACTGTTGCCAATTTGTGTACATCGGGCTGTTCAGAATACAGTTTTTAACAGCGCTGTTCAATTTCACATAACATTGCAATGTTAATAACATCGATGTTAATAACATCGCTGTTAATAACAGTTGTTCAGAATAACACCATTATGTAATATGCATATAAGTATGTACTTTATTCTGTTATTCAGAAGTAGTAAGTTCTGTTGTAAATTATTTTTTTATTTAAAAATAATTTTTTAGTGAGAATGTGGAGTTCATGGAGAATTAAGAAAATGGATATTGTTCGATAATCCGGATCAACGTGTGCATTTATTAGTTCGGATTAAAGAGGTCATTCTAAAAACCTGCAAATTATTTTTTTCTCGAAAAACCCTACTGGTTTTGTTTGATTATTGTTGAGGAGTATGCAAGGAATGTTTATCTAATTTTATTTTTTCTATGGGAGTATGTCTTGTTTTTTTTTAATATGTGAATGTTGTGCAGCGTTTTTGTACGATTATTGTTGAATAGTATGGGAACTTTAATTATTTTTTTTTTATGGGGGTATATCTTCCTTGTTTTTTTTTAAATATTTGCATGTCCTGCAGCATAAAGCAAATGATTTTTTTCTCAAAAAAATGGGGGGGTGTTCCTGGGTTTTTTTTATGATTATGGTTCTAGGGTGTCTGCAGCTGTATTTTTTGTTTTCATTATGGAATTTGTCTTCTTATAAAAACGGTAGTTATTTTTGAGGGGTAGTGGGGGTGGTTCCAAAAGAGGACAATTAGGGGTTAAATATTTCTTGGGTTTACATGTGTTTCATAGTAATCATAGAAATGTAGCTATGTAGCCCGTTTTAATGGAATAATGTAATTTAAAATCTCTTGCTGATATCTATTGCTAACTTCACACCCGTCGAAAGGGTATTTTTACTTTATTTCCGATTAACTAACTATTTTACTAACTTATATGTGTATAGAATTCTGTATCACGAGTACCATTTGTCATTCTTTATGATGAAGAACTTTTGGAACTAGCAGGGGGCGCATTAAAAGATTACATTGCCTTAAGGTAAAGCAAGCAAAAAGACATAATTTATTTTAGCAAAAACATCTTTTCCATCGGGTTTCAAAAAATTAAGTTTTTAGCCTATTGGATAAAAGGACCTTGATAACTAGCAAACAGGCAGTTGAACGCAAACAGAAAAATCCATTGGGTAGGTTTTTCCTTATTCACGTTTAATAGTAGATTATATATCAAGGGAGAGAAATGTGTGATTTTTCCTGAGGTGCAAATATATACTATGCATCAAGGGAAAAATAGCATTCTCTCTCGAGATATATTTACTATTTTTTTCACAAACACGATATTTTAAGAGTAAAATGTTCGTTTCTAAAACCTAACCTAGAAAAAAACACTGTCAGCCGTGAGTTAATTAACACATTCGCTGCCGGAGCGCTGGAATTGATTTATTGCGTTCGGGCCAAATGGTTTTTCATATTGCTCAAAAAAATTACCCTCCAAGCTAATGTGCGCCAAGGTATATTTATATGTGTAGTAAGGGCTCGTGTGAGCTATTTTTAAAAATTCATATTCATAGAGCAGGAATTTGCAAGTGTCTCGGTCATATGGACCGAGTCGGCAGCGAGCGTGTGAAATAATTATAAGGAGAGAAATGGTTACTTCTCGCAATTGGGAGAGAAATGTTATTTCTCTCACGATTTCGACAGCTGAGAAATCAACTTTCTCACGTTTGTAAAAAAAAGAAATATTTCACTCATTAGTGTATATCTTATTAATCACTACGAAATTTTGAAGAATGTGAATATTGAGTCAAAAATACAAGCAAATATCTAAGATGTGGTGAATATTTTTTTAGGTTAAAAACTACGATCCCTTCTTAATATTAATCTACGCTATTAGCAGGTCTGATATGTTAAAAATTCATTTTAGGTTCAACTGCGCTCTCATCACAACTTCAGCAATTAATTCTGGTGCTTATCGGTAAGCAGTTGGAGAGGATTAGGGTCACATGTGCTATAACCCCAAATTATTTCGTTGAGCGAACACGGAGTTATATAACATAAATCCAGAACCACGAGAGCCGCCTGGGGATGCACCCCTCGAGCCTTATTAATAATTTAATAAATAAATGGCGTAAATTGCATGCCTCATACCTAAGGAGGTGTAAACATTTTGACTTATTAAGGATACACTCTGAGCCTCTGTCCCATGTCCTGGATAAAATTAGCGGCCTGCTGTCTGTAAAATAATTCCTTGTAGGCATCGAATCCGCATTGTCTCGAGGGTGTGTTATCCAATTGCTCTTTTGTGAAATACCATTTTTCTTCAGAAGCCATTTACGAACGTCACGGCACGGGGAAATAAGAGCAATCCGCAGATGTCGCTACCTGTCGCCCACGAAATGTACCAGGACATTTATTATTCTGCTTCTGCTGGCTTTCTGCAGGAAATAATACGGGGGCACATCACAGGAACTGAACCCGGTGTCCTAGGATCGATCCGTTCTTCCTAAATCACCGTTTATTAAGAACGAAATTGATCTCTTGCGTCACTAACAAACTGGGTTTTTAACAAGTCACTTGAGCGCTGCGCAATTCCGACGATTTTCACAGGTAATCTCCAATTTTCCCTCGTTTAACTTACATCAAACAGTTCCTTAGCATTCCCCCGTCACGTTCCTCTATTTTTTCCTTATCTCTGAGGTAGTTTACTAACAATAATTGCAATACATACAGAAATGTCGTAGAATTTGATGTTATTCACTGTTTGATGGCCGACCAACCACGCTGATCAACCCAACGATTTACACGAAAGTCTTTTCCTAACGGTCACCCCAATTCACCACCTGCCGCACGGTAATTCATTACGCATTTTTTCACTCTTAATTTACACTTTTATCATCGAAACCATTAACATAAACCCATTCCTCAACGTTGTAAACACTCGCATGACTCAAACATGGCCGCTTTCCTCTTCCGGGTTCGGGGCGGGAGATATGAAATTTACGGAGTCGCCAACATGATTGTGAGTCACGAAAGCAGGCGTACCCGCGGTGAAATATTTGCAAGCGGCAATTGTTTGTTTACTGTGAAATGCAGCAATTCATTGCTCAAAACTTCTCGCTGCCGTGAAGGTTTCATAAAATAAGAGCATAAATGTGAACAACCTGATTAAAGGAGTTGAAATGGCGAACGCATTTTTGTAAGTACGCTGATTTTTTTTACCAAGGTAACATACGAAGGTTATCTTTATGACAATAAAAATTCCGACGCCATTTTTCAGTTGCTGCTTATAAAATTGAAGGCAGAATTTACGTTAATTTCCAGTAACTACCGCAGGTATAATTATACAGATTTACTTACTATTTGTCCTGTATTGTATTGAGGGTTGAATGGGATGATTGTAAACAATGCAAATATCTTATTCACATTAATGTTTTTGTTTACATAAACAATTGATGTTTATTGTTTTCCGACCTTATTTGTTTGTTTACAATTATATTCAATTCAGTAAGTAGATGTAGGTGGTTTGTTTATCTATAGCATATCGTAACATCATTGTTTAACCTTGGGCAAAAACCGTAGACAAAGTCTGAAATTCCCTGTATTATTCTTACTGTTCTCTATCCCACGTGAGTAAGTATTTAGTTACATTTTAAAAATGTGTTAAATTTAGTTTTTATTAAGGAAAATATTTAATCCATAAAAATTACGATTATATTTGTTGAAGCTATAGTATTTATTGAGTTTCTAAAATTATCATTATAAAAACAAAAGATGGTAGTACAGGAGTCTCTGAGAGGCTTAGCATTTGTACAAATGCGACAAAATTGGATGTCTGTAGTAGATTAAAAATAGTCAAATTAAAATGAACCAAATACTTCTAGGTCTTTGTATATTTGAGAGGAAAGAGTTTCTCTACACAGTAAAAAAAAATCAATATTTTCATGAAGCTTTCTCATTAATTTCTCACCTGAATCAACTTCTTGACAGAAACTTATGAGTTGGGTTATTCCGCTGTACCTGTAACTGAACCACAAGTTAGCTCAATTGGGTTTTACTCTCAAAGATGTGGTAATGGAATACTTTAACTTTGATAAGAGCCTCAGTTTCATGTTTTACCTAATCTATTAATTTTAATTACATTTTTTCAAATGGCATTTTATCATGACCCATGGAATGGCCGAGGTAGCAGAGATGGTAATGCAGATCTCTCAGTCATCTCTGCAACCCATCTGTATTGCCACCTCTGCTACTTCGGCCGTACGTGAGTCACCCCACGAGCCGCATTTTATACTAAATTATCACTTTGCTATGAAATAGAAAGACAATCTAAATTCTTCTGGAAGTTGCCAGGAATGCTTTTTTAGTTCCACTTATTTGAATTATTTATAAAAAATGTTTTTAAGGACATACTATCTACAATTCCATTAAAATGTAATTTTTCAATTCATTTCAGAATGCAAGCAGTGAAAGATAGGCCCGTTGATACGGACGCCCAAGCGGAAGCAACAGCTGTACTGCGGGCACAAATACAAGTTGAATTACAGAACAAAAAGCAGTGTGCATATAAACCTTACGAGTGCACGCAGTTGGCCATAAATGGATACAGTTATTGCTCGAGGCATATATTGAGTGATAAAGGTGCCCCATTTAAGCAGTGTTCATTCGTTTATAACAACAACGGGAAGAGATGTTCTCTTCCAGCACCTAAAGGAGATAAAAAAGATATGGGGTGAGTATTTAATGTATTTTCCTTTACGGCTAAAGGTAGTGCTTATATTGTTGTGACTAAAGCCCAGTTTTATAATATGTGGTTGGCTATTCAGTGGTTCATAATTTCATTCTTGGCCAAGGCAATTAGGCCATTTTAGCGGGTCTCAGTTTTTTAGACATTAACTGATCGTGGGCTGTCGATTTATTTACAAACACAATATCACACACTGCAATTGAAATTCAAGAATATTAGTATTATAAGTGAATATTATTTTTAACAGTAGTTTTGAAATGAGCCTGGGCAAGTTACATAAAAGATTTTCAGTAGATATGGTAGAAGTAAAACCCAATTTGTAAGATAGTTTGAGCATTTAAAGAAATGACTAAGATCTCCTCTAGCTTCACATGTGCAATTCGGTGTCTACCCATATTAAACAAATTAATGGGGAAGGAACAGTGTCCCAATTTACATCTAATTAGAGATAAAACAACTATTGCAAGCACTTATAATCCCTGCCAAAAACATTTTGGTGGAAGTTTTAATGTTTCAGATATACAAATTGTTTGCAATCGTATTGCAAATTATGTTTGTGACGTTATTTACATGTTTTATTATTATTGTGTATTTATGCGGCCATGCTTATATAATTAAACTCAGTTTCCTGGCAGTTAATACCTGCAACGATTTGGGTTCTTAACAGCATGAACCAAACTGTTTAATTCATTTATTGGCATGTTGTAAATTGTAATACCGAGTTTAGAGTAGTAATTCTTGCATTTAGCTAATTTACATTTTATGGCGGTTATTGTGTTTTGTATTCTGTTCATTTAATCTAGAAATAAGCTGACAATAGCCGTAATTATGCAAAACATGCAGTTGTTTGGGTACATCATTTTTCCTAGTTTATTATTGGATAAACCTGACATCTGCTATTCTTAGAAATAGTCATTAGGAGATCGGGTGTCCATTCGAAAAACCTACCGCGCAAGCATTAAACCCCACTTTGTAACTATCCACCACCACTCACCTCCCATTAGAATAAGTTAACATTTTTTGTAAATATTGTATTTTTAAGACAGTTCGCTTTTACAATTGTTTGTAACAAGTCGTTTGTTAATTAAAGTAAAAACTCGTTGAGTTACGTTGAATTCTCATTTACAACATCTAAAGGTATTCAATCATAAAACTTCAACTAGATGTAACCAAGCTGTTACAGTAACCAGCTAACACTTGTGCATCAACAAAATAAACAACGGTCGTCTTCCGTCGAACCAGGAAGTTAGCACGCGTCCGTACATAACACAAATTATTATTTGTATATCTGAAACATGGAACATTAACTTAATATAATAAGTTGTAGGTCAAATAAAGAACCATTAACTAACTTTAATTACATAACTTATAATCTCTACCGAATGAATATGTTGGTGGGAGTTCCATAATAATTTGTATATCTGAAACATGAAACTCCCACCAACATATTCATTTAGCAGGGATTGTAAGTAATTTAATTAAAGTTAGTTAATGATTCTTTATTTGACCTACAACTTCTAATATTCCGACTGAGAACCTTCATCTTCATTCCCATCATTATGTAATAAAATGGAACATAAAACTTCAACGTTATTACTGCATTAATTTTGATTAAGCATCGTTGAAATGCACTGAAGAGGACATAAAATTTTCAACTACCATCAACTTCCAGATCAACATCGCGTTCCATCAAGGAAGAAGTATCTCTAAAGCACAGTTTGGGAGGTAATTTCGACATTTTAGGAGATACGATTTCTTTATGTCTTTCTTAAGTTCAATTGCTTTTACAGATTCTGTTGGTGAACCAACTTTACGTCTTGCTGCAATGGATACGTACGGAGTACTATTAGGCTGAGTATTTCTTGAAATTACTTCCAAACTCCTCAGAGCTGGAAAAATGGGATAATTAAATACAGGGCTGTTGCCACTGTCTAATTCCTTACTACTAGTCTCTGACGTATTTTGAGATAATTTCGAGAATATTTTTACCGCTTCAAAAAAACTAACTTTGTTTTGCATCATCTAATCTTTTGATCTCCTGACAACCTCAAACTATCTTGAGTACCAAATTCCATGCAAGGATGGTTACCAGAACAATAAAAACAAATACTAATATTAGCCTTACAATTCACATTTAAATGTTTATCCTCATCACATTTCACACATCTTTCTGACCCCTTACATACATTCTTATTGCGACCTAAGTGCGCACCCAGATATTTGGCTTGGGGGCGACACACATATAATACACACAAACATGTGTAAACTGAAAATCCGACAATATGACTTTAAATTAAAGTGTAACATAGCAATGGCATTGGAATTAATTAAAATTCTGAAGACAATATTTTGCTATGACCAGATTTGATGGTTAACGTTTGGTATATAGAAGGCTTGGGGGCTCAAGCCTGATAGCCCCCCCTCTGTGCGCGCCTGCTGTGATCATAGCTTAAGCACTTGTAGCGCTGGATTACCGGATACGAGTACATAGCAGGAGTTATACAGGTTCGGGCAGTCAAACCGCACTATTTAAGCTATTAAAAAAGTATATAGAAACACTTTTGTATTTATATATTGCAACAAATCATAAAGGGAGGGAGATGAGGGTAAAGCATGTAGTATAATATTGAAGTGTACAGTTAAATTACATGCCATAAGAATATAAATGGAAATTATTATAATTCATTTTTTTAAATAATAACTCCAGTAAGGTCCGAGTCATACTTATATTCTTACTGACACATCGTAGTACTGCTGGTATTATTTCTCGTACTTCTTTTTCAATGATATATTGTTGCTGGAAAATCACAAGAGCTCAGATCTGGCGATCTTGGAGGCCACTACTATCCGTTCCAAAAAGGGAGTCTCCTGTGTTTCAGCAAGTATATTTCAAAAACTAGTGCACTCTAAAATTATAAAAAATTGGTCACCATTCTTTGTAGTATTATCTACAATTTGCTATAGAATTAAGTGTTTATGTTTGTTATTTGTCGAGATAATACTGAAAAAGTGTAAAAAAGTACCCGAAATTAAGCAAATTTTAAGATGTATGACATTCAACAGCTTGTAGAAAGTAAGCTACTGCTTATAAAAATCTGAAAAAATTACATAAGATCAATTGTACCTTTACTTATTATGTGGGGTAATGTGAATATTGTTTTTTAAATAAGTTTTGTTGTAATTTGGTAAAATGCGGGGCATTGTTTTTTCAGTTATGAATGAATAAATGTATAAGCATTTTTCAGATTACGTACTTCATATAAATCTGATGCAAAATAAATCATTTAATCTTAAATAAATATAGTTTTGTTAATTACATAAATTAAAAACCTTTTAATGAAATAGAGAATATTTACGCTCACAGCAGAGGCGCGGGGCGAAGCGGGCAGAATATCGTGTCAGTATATTTACGATGCGTTCACGGCGCTTCTAATGACTGTACATGATTTTCTGCCGGGATCTGTTGCTTATCGTCAAACTGAACCGTACTAACGTCGAACGAACGCCTGAGTCACATATTTGCATCTCTCTCGCCGATCTAAAATAATCATCGACGGGAAAATTACTCAATTTAGACAAAAGTTCTATTCTTTTCTTGAAATTTCTTTGCAATTGTTTCCTAAATAATATTAAGCCATCTATAAACGAAAGCCGCATTTCAATTCGTTGTATAATTATCGAGATAGCAGATATTTCGATTCTAGGCCTGAACTCTTAAAATAAAAACAATAAAAAAAATTTCTTTCGTTCTACGCCTTCAGAATAGAATAGCGTTAGATATATATTTTTTTCATAATATTCAAGTAATTAATAACAATGTTATATGCACACAAAGATGAGAGTTTCGAAAATTGTCGTTCAAAACAGTACATTTTCAAACAAATGCATCGGAAAAAGGCGTATTTATCAAAATATTTCCATAAAAATTAATATACATATAGAAAAACGATGCATCTTTATATGGTATAAATTTCAGAATATTCGTGTCCTCTAAATCATAAATATGAGGTTTTGAAGTGAGGAGACTCCCTTTTTGGAACGGATAGTAAATATCCCCATTCCTACGGATAAGTGAAAAGGTCTTTCAGAAGGTCCATTGACACCTTTGCTGTATAACTAGTTGCTCCATCTTGTTGGAAATAATTGTTATTCACAGGAAATCTTCGAAGTTCTGTAATGAGAAACGTTCGCAGCATTTGGTGGAAGATGAAAATGTAACCGGAATTCGCGTTATGCACATATTAAACTCCGGCCACTTTCTAAATACCCAGTAATAATGAAACCTTGCTGTTCACTAGTCCAATCATTCATATACAGGGTGGGGCACCGCATACGACACGGTCGTTTTATGGAAAACCATGCAACTTCGTGTTATTCTTTTTAAATGGATAGATGTGGCATCGTTGTATGCACAATTTAAAATTATTACCAGTTATACAGGGTGTCCCATTAAAAAGATACACATGAAAGTTATGTTTTTTTTAAATAGAACACCCTGTATTTTTTGTCATTTTTGAATTGTAGGGAACAAATAAAGGTGAGTTACTTCAATATTCCCTATACCTATCGTTTACCGTTTTCTAAATATTTAAAGATTTGTTGAAATGCATGGTACGGGTGAAATTTTATATTTGCCTCAGTTATTGACATTGAATCGTTACAATCATTTCTATTGTTTGGTTGAAGGTTCAAATTACAGCGCCAACCATGATTTAGAATAAAAAAATATACAGGGTGATAGAAAAAACGTGGTAGAAAATCTTAACTTGTAAAGTTGAATAACTTCGTTTTTTCAAATGGCACACCCTGTATTTAGTAACGTATTTTCACGTAGAATCCAATTATCTTTCAGATTATAATATTAATTCTTGACATGAAAATCGCCGAAAACAAGAAAACCATTGAGATTAGGAAAAGAGAACCCTAATACAATCTGAAAGAGAATTGGATTCTAAGTGAATACGTTACTAAGTACAGGGTGTGCCATTTGAAAAAACGAAGTTATTTAACTTTATAAGTTAAGATTTTCTACCACATTTTTCTTATCACCCTGTATACATTTCTATACTAAATCATGGTTGGCGCTGTAGTTCTAACCTTCAACCAAACAATAGAATTAATTGTAATGGTTCAACGTCAATCACTGGGGTAAATATAAAATTTCACCTGTACCCTTTATTTCAACAAATATTTAAATATTTCGAAAATGGTAAACAATAGGTATTGGAAATATTGAAGTAACTCACCTCTATTTGTTCCCTACAATTCAAAAATGACAAAAAATACAGGGTGTTCCATTAAAAAAAACATAACTTTTATGTGTATCTTTTTAATGGGATACCCTGTATATATGGTAATAATTTTAAATTGTGCATACAACTATCCTACATCTATCCATTTGAAAAGAATAACAGGAAGTTGCATGGTTTTCCTTAAAATGACCACATCGTATGCGGTGCCCCACCCTGTATAGAAATTTCCAAATGTGTAGAACGTCAAAGCCAATGTCTGCTTTGCCCACCAAATATGCAAACACTACACAAGCTTTGTTAAATAGTGTGATTTGACTGCCCAACCCTGTAGAAGTACAAAATAAGTAAAGCTCAGAATGTAGACCATCTGCACGAAAATCCACAATTACTGAATGCATTCTAATAAATTCAATCTGACCATCCAGTTTAATCACCCTCCTGTTCAATCTTCGAACATACATAACCTCTAATCTATTGTTTGATGAATTAATATTATGTTTAATCTACTTTTCCTCTAACGACATATCAATCCCCACAAAATACCTCTTGACAGGATTGATTAATTAGGAATGAATGCTTTCCATCCATTTTATGTCAAAAATCCTGTGTTAAGAAATTTATTTGCTTCATCTCTGCAATCAAAATTAAGCCCTACTTTTTTTCCAACCCGTTCTAAAAGTAATTACTTTTCAAAAATACGCTTTCCTACTGCCATGGGTTGTAAAGAAAAGACGTCGTATTTTTTCTCAACATATACCATAAACGGAACCTTATCTTTCTCGTTAAATTCTGTTCCCTTCATATTCTGCTTTTTGTGATGTTTGTCTGGAGGCACGAGGACAGCATAATTAAAAAGCTAACTAACCACTAACAACACAAATTAACTCAAACTATTATTTTTAATAAAGCAATAAAAAAGAACGCGGAAAAAGTGTGATAGAAAAAACCCCTTACTTTATACTAGCATGAAGAGTTCAGATGTGTTACTCGCACGACAGCCCAACAATTCTCTATTTTTCTTATTCGGTTCCTCTTATATCCTTATTGATTGTCAAGTTGTTTGTTTTGTACATGGAACTTATATTTTTAGGTATTGTAACGAACATGCATTGAAGGCTCATTTAATTCGAGCAAAACAGGGTACAAGACCACCACCTCCACGGACAGCTGAAACATTGCTACATTCGCTCTCACATTACGTTAGGAAGCGGAGAATAAGGAATTCGTCAACGAGCACACAGTATTCTGATGAAGGTGGAAGAACTACTCCAGACGAGACTGATCCCAAAGTTACCAAATCCCTGGATCCATTTGGTAAGGGCTATTAATTATATCGTAATAATATTACCAGGTCTTCAGAATTTAGTTGTTGTAATCTGTAATTAAACTGAATTGAATGATTTTGCAATCGAAAAAGTGTTTATGTTCGACTGTTCGAAAATAGTAACTTTTGGGAGTGAGGAAGAATGGACTGTGAGGACCTTTTTTTTAGCTGTTCATATTTTTTTACGGGCGTATTTTTTTTTTGAGAAAGAGTCGACTCTTTGTGCTCGGGGCATATTGTAAAATTTTTGGAAATGAGGACCTTTTCTTTTAGCGCTTCACTTTATTTCACGGATACTTTTTACTTTTTCAAATAATTTATTCTTGAGAAATTTGATTTTAGTCGACATCGATGCACACTATGCAAATGCCTCAAGAAGTGATGTTCTGGACATGTGCAGTGAGTCAGAGAGCGACGTGGAACCCGCAACATATACAAATGTATGGCAAGATGCTCAAGCAGACAGTTCAGAAAATGAAAGCATAGATTCTGAACAAGAAGACATCTTAAAGTATGTTTTTCACTAATTATAATATCAATTATAGAAGTGTTATACAATGTGGCTAGTAAAACCCCGGCCACTTTTCCAAATGTACACACGAGGTGTCGCTGTTTTTGTACAATGTTCTGGTTTTTAAATTAAAATGGCTACTCTGCTTTCCACTGCCGATTTGAAAATTAAATTTTTCTGTCAGACTGACGTCAATCAATATAATGCTTTAATTTTTAAATAAATTTTAATTTTTCTTTACTAAAGCGCCATCTCTGGACCGCCGCAAGAAAAGTGGCCGGGGTTTCCTAAACACTCAGCATTTATAGTTAATATATTTTGAAAATATTGCTCATTACAAGTGAAGTTTGAAATAGAGATTTCGCGAAAGAGCCTTGTGCAGATTAGTTTTTATAAAAGAGTCGACAACTCTGGTGATTCATATTTTACAAAAAAATTGGTGGAGGCTATTTATCAACAGTCACCCCGTTATTGAAAATTTTACTTTATATTAACATAACACATTGGCTGATAAGTTTCCAGTCTAATGAAGAAAATACAATTTTTTCGGTCGAATTCTGTTTTATTCATCAACATAATCTCCTTCAAGAGCGATACAGTCATTCCAGCGCCTTTCTAACATTTCAATACCTTTCTTGAAAAACGATTTGTCTTTGGCCTCAAAATAAACGTTTGTTTCAACGATTACTTTTTCATTTGAGCCAAATCTCTTTCCGGCGATAATTTTTTTTAGATCTGCGAACAGGTAAAAGTTGCTGGGGGCCAAATCTGGAGAATAGGGTGGGTGCGGAAGCAATTCAAAGCGCAGTTCATGCAATTTTGCCATCGTAGCCAAAGACTTGTGACACGGTGCATTGTCTTGATGAAAGATCACTATCTTTTTTGGCCTATGGGGCCGTTTCGTTGAAATTTCCTCGTTAAAACGATCCAATTGGGCCATGTAGTGATCACTATTGACTGTCTTACCTGTTTCAAGGTAGTCGATAAATAAAATACCGTACGCATCCCAAAATACGGACGCCATAACCTTTCCAGCACTCCGTTGCACTTTTGGCCGCTTCGGGTGAGGATCACCGGCTGCTGTCCGCTCAGCTGACTGCCGTTTTGACTCTGGCGTGTAATGGTAAATCCATGTTTCGTCCATCTTTACATATCGATGCAAAAAGTCTTTTTTATTTCGCCGAAATAGGTCCAAACATCTCTGGGAATCATCTACTCGTTGGTGTTTTTGGTCTACTGTTAGCACACGCTACACCCACTTCGAAAACAGCTTTCTCATCGACAAATGTTCATGCAAAATGAAGCCTACACATTCTTTTGATATATTGAGAGTGTCAGCTATCTCCTGCAATTTCACTTTACGGTTTGTCAAAACGATTTTGTGGACTTTTTTAATGTTTTCCGGTATAACCACCACTTTTGGGCAACCAGAGCGAGGCGCATCATCGGTATTCGTACGACCACGTTTAAAATCTGCAAACCAGTCAATAATGGTCGATTTTCCTGGTGCAGATTCCGGAAAACACCGATGTGTTAAGTTACTGAATTCAATAAGCAACACCTTTGCAATCTTAGTTAAAATACTCAAAATATAGAATGAAAGTGCTTAAACATGTAGGGAACTTGCTAATAAAGATATGTAACAAATAGTATTTAAGAAAAAAAAAAATTATTACAAACATTTCAATAAATTTTTTAACAATCATAAAAAAATTTTGGAGCATGTGGGAAACTAAAACGTGTAGATGGTAAACTTTGGCAATTTTAATATTTATCATTTGTGTTGAGCAACCTTTCAACACAAAAAAATAATGAATGCAGAAAAGAATAATGGTTTCATAACAAACTATTAAGAGTTTAATTCACATACAAAAATTTGAATTCAAATGTTGATGATAACAAAGAACTGCACATTTTTTAAGCACCTTTTTAACTCGACATGCAGGTCTAAATTAAACTGAAGTGACTTATACAGTATGTTTTTTTTATCGTGGACCATAGGACTTTACATGCTAGAAATTATACCTTGTGTTAATCTATATTTTACCATAAAATTTTGAAGGAAATTTTAATTAGTAATAAATCAATTATTTTTGTACATCCAGTAAAAAATGAAATTATTTAATATAAATAACTGAGCAAAAATAATCAAAGTACCTTGAATTTACGAAATGTCAGATTTATTAGTGAGGCAAGTGATCAAACGGATTTTATTCTTGAAAATGTCTGCTTATACTATTGAAGATCGGATGGAATATGTAACGGCATTTATAAGAGGTTTGTCCAGCAGGAAAATAGTTATATTTTTCTACAAGAAGTCAGGTCATTTTTATTTTAGGGAAATAGTTGACAACTTTTCTGCATCGTATCCCGATCGTTCGGTTCCGAGCAAAAGCACTTTTTAATGGAATAAAACATGTTTAAATGATTCCAATTAAGTGCATCATGTAGAAAAATAATTGATTTATATTATCAACTAAAATTTGCTTGAAAATGATATGATAAAATATACATTAACACGAGGTATAATTTTTAGCATGTAAAATCCTATGGCCCACGATAAAAAAAAACATACTGTATAAACGTTGTGGTGTGATTAACAAATTCACCAGAGTTGTTTAGACAGGTCTGGCGTTTATTTGACATCTTTATTGGAATCTATTTTATCATACACCGTTGGTGAACACATTTTTTTAATAAAACCGCAAGCAAATAGAGTTCCATCAAACAAGACTCTTTGCTATCTGTAAAGTGTATATTTTTTAAATATAAGTAAAATTACAAAAACACTGAGACACTTGAGCAACTTTTCTGGTTATATTCAGCTTTAGCGTAGCAAGATGCATAAGAAACAGCTACAGTTTTTTATTTAACAAAGTTACTGTTGACCAATTTAAGTAAAAATAAAAAAAATCAATTTTGGTGTAAAATTATGAAATGATTGATCTTTATAAACAAAAATTGCGTAAAATGCCAATATAAAAGTTGATGAATATACAAAAAAAAATTCCTTTAATATAAATCGAAGAAAGTTACGTGGAACATTTTTATGTTCTTTATGCTCTGATGATGTACTTTTATTTGTTATAAATTTTTGTGATTTCAGACATGCAAATGTATATTCTTCAGAAGAAATCACCGTAATTACAAGAGAAAAATTAATCCGCTTGCAATCATTGTACATAGAACAATACCACCATCTGCAGCATGTGCTTCGTGAAAAGAGGAGAAAGTATTTGCAAGCTTTAAAACGTGAAAAGGAAACTTGTTGTAAGTAAAGCGTTACAGCGAATTGGGATTTTATTTATACATGGCATAACATTTACAGGTAGCATAAGTAATCAAACCCGAGATAATCCCAAAGAGCAACGGATGTACAAAAAATTGAAAGCTTACAACCACTATCACAGAAAATTGGGTACCGATGCAATATTGAGGAAAAAATTGAATGAAATGCGGTCAAAGGTTTGTATGTTATTGAATTCATTGATATGTTCATTTGTGATCCACAATACAGGGTGTCTGGAAATTCCACCAGCAAATTAACTCATTGTAATCATGGTGATGGTTGCGACCGTTACTACATGGTAATTCATTATAGAAAAACTGAATAAAACACTTACTATGTTTTTTACCACAATATATTTGATGTATGTACAAATATTACATATACATATCACGACTTAAGTTTCGATGTTTACTGTCATCAATATACTTGATAATGACAGTAAAACGCTTAGACCTACGTTTACGCTGCCCTATTCTTTAACACGCAGAGACACGTTTCGTCTTTTATTTCATACTGTTTCGTACATGATAGAAAAAGATAGATATAAAATGCAAAGCAGTTCTTAGTACGAAAATGCATGAGTCACCGACAGCTCTCAACGGATAAACTATACCACAATTTGATGTAAGGCAGTTTACTTAATTATTTAAATATATACTGTGTTTGTTGTTTGATTCCGTCCCAAGTTATCCCCTTTCACTCCCTCATTCCAAGTTTTTCTCGTTTTTTTTTTTATTAAGTAGCGCAGTGTTCTATTCCGAGCCTCGCCACGAAAGGGTTAATCTAGCTTGAATGTATCCTGTATAAATAAATATTCCATAATAAATTCCATTTTACCAATCTAGATCACTGAAGGAACCCAACACAAACCTCAAAGTTATCAGACGAAATGTTCTTTCACGGAGGGCGGAGTCAAATGTACTGAGAAGGCTCTTCCCGTTGCAAGGCACTGCAGGAAACATATTTTAGAGGTAAATTGCTTTCTGCGGTAACTACAAAATATAATCCTAATATTCTACAGGATCCAAACCAGGTGCTGTTTAGAGCCTGTGGGAAAAAGAGATCGGATGTTGAATGCACAACACCGGTTGAAGCTATTTTTGAAGATCAGACGTGTGTACTTCACAGAGATATTCCCCCAGTAAGATCATATGCTCAGCCTAGAGTAAGTGACTTGATTCTGCATTTGTAAAGATATAATTAATAAAATAGATGTTTTGTTTTTTTTTTTTATTCTTCAGCTTACTAAATTGTGTAACGCCACTTCGGCGTTTCTACCTTTAACGGTGTTTGGAATACTTATATTCCAATAGTAATTTCCGTTTCCCAATCGGCAACTAACTGCACTGATGAGACCTGAAAGGTCAAAATCGGTCTGTAGGTGTTCCGATGGGGAAACAATATTTAATGATTAAAATACGTTTATATTTTGTTTGTCTAATAAGTTGCAAAATACAGTCTCTTTGTAGTTATTTTATGCAATTTATCTATTGCCTTGCAATATATTGCTTTTACTATTTTGAAGTAACTCGAACGAACTGTACATTAAAACTATTCTTACAATGTGTTAAAGTATGATGCATGAAATAATTTAATACTTGGGGGATAATTGTCTACATATTCCGTAAAAAAAAAAAGTCTAAAATAGTTGGCAGCCCTTAAAACATAACCAAACTAAAGAATGACAATTTTGGCATGAAAAACCCTGAAATTTTAAATAAAACAGCTATATTATGAATTTTAAATGTATTATTGATAGTGATATCAGTTCTAGAAATAACTGCTAATGTTTAAAATTGGCAAATAAAAACGGAAAACTATTTTTAAAACAAGTAACATTATGTCAAAATTAACAAAATGTACATACGTTTGAGAATTCCAGAGAGCCAATATAATTTTGCTTGAGTTATAGGGATTTTCAGAAAATGTGCTGCCATCTATTTTATACCATAAACAAACTTAAAATTATAGCATAAAGATTTAAAACAGTCCGTCAGTTAATAATTAAAACAATTTTCTTGCCATTTATCATTCCAATCATCCTTTTTCACAAACTTTCTAATAATTGGACATTTCTGTACAAACATTTACCTACAAAATTTAGGTCTGGCATTTTTCAATTTGTTAGTAGAATATATTGTTACAATGCAATTACTCAAGTTTGTGTGTGTATAGTAATGCCATCGAGAGCTGGGAAGGATGCATTATAAAAGCATGGATTAATATTTAGAAGATGTGACTTATAAAACTCGTAAATATACATTTTTTTTTTTGAATTCGCATTTAGAGATTTGTTTTTTAATGTAAACATTGTACTCGCCACAATTTTGCTCAATAAACATTTATTACCAGAAATATACATTATATTACTTAGTGTTAGTATGACATGCTAGATGGCGCCTGCGCTGCGGTACTAAAACGTACGTTTTCTAATGCTACATTGATTTGTAGCCGAAGTACAGTATTCAGTACAGAGGTAAAGTTTGCACAGAGTGAGAAAGTATTCAAAAGACATCAGAGAACATGATGACAAATCTCCAGAGCCAATTGAATTTAAGATGGTCACGACGCAACACCCCTCGAGTGCTTGGTATAACTCTACATGCAATATTGGTGCTTCTAGCAAATATAATATGGAAAAAGTTGCATTTATAAGGCATACTTTAAATGTGATCACCCCGCTCTCATTGGTATTACTACAAACACAGTTTTTAAACTGACCCAGCTAATAATCCGTAAATAAATATAATATAATTAAATGACTGCATTTAATTTTCATAATATCATACTTTAGTAAGATAAAACTAGACAATAGAAGTAGTTGTTTCAATAAGTTATTTGTTTATACTCTAAGTAAGGCTTAATTTTGCTTTGCAGAGTTACAAACAGGTGTATTTCGTTTTATTAAATTTATATTTTTAAAGTTATTAACAACCAGGTCATCTTATACTGCTTATTAATTAACACCCATTTTCTTCCAGAAGGATTCGGAATCTGATTATGAAGATCCCGCAGATGCGAAACCTCGAATCCCAACTGTTAAAACTGAAATAATTGATTACAATAATTCCGTCGATTTGCCGACGTCGATAATTAATAATTTAATAACTGAGCAATCATCTTTGAACATGGAGGAGGATGATGTGGACATCTCTTTGATAAATAATATGTACGATCCACCAAACGATGAAGAAATTAGCAAGATAATGGACACCGATAATTCAACTTTAGACTGTCCAGAAAGCGCAGAAAGTACATTGGATATATCTATTAAAACAGATCCCGATATTGAAGAAATTGAGTCATGTAATTGTTAGTTATTAAATTAAAGTTGTTTAACCAAATATACTGATTTCTTTTCTTACACCTTTAGAATGTCACGATTCAGTCTTCACATGATAAGGTAATAATGGATAGTTACGTTTTTAAGGAATTAAGTGTAAAAATTTGGATTTTTTTTCAACTGTGAAGCAGTAATAGTACATTATTATACAAGTTTAACAACAATTTCAACAATTCCAAAGCACCACCTATTTTTGCTAAAATAGTAATTTCCTTGATTTCTCCTTTGTATGGAAAGTAAAAAAAAAATGTTGATGTGGCCATCTTGTTACTTTCTCCCATTTGATGGCATAATAGTTATTATTATTTGTTGCTACTTTTTGATACATGTAAATTTAAACTGTGATTGTGATCACAGCCGACAAACATACTATGTTAGAACTTTTACGTATAAATTTCAACTTGTTCAACTCATAGATCACAGCAAGTTTGTTGTTAAAAACGTGTTCCAGTAAATGATAAATTTCCAATTAATTAGCACTATACACTTACCTTAGTGAGATGATGTCTATAAGACGACAACGGCCTCACCTATCTTTCAAATTTGACTCAAAAACGAAAATTTCACAACAGCACTCCACCGCACTGCCTAAAACACCGAACTCGCTGATGGAACTGGAAAACATTTTCAGGTGCGAACCGCCAAATCATCTGGCCTTTACCCCGGAGGCAATTAGCGTCGCAAAAAAAAACACATTCTTTCGTCGTCTGTTATCAATGCTTATCTACGATGCAACGCAGCTCCGAATCAAATTAAATCTCTTTTTAATCATTGAAAATCGTCCGAGTGCTTGTTCGAGTGTTTTAGCGTGCAGAATATTGAAAATTATATTAATATAAATTGATTTTAATTATTAGTTATGAAGCTAGTACCGACTGTTGGAAAGTGATTAAATGAAATTAATTAAACTTTATTGGATGAATAATTTATTGTGAATTTTTCAATGTAATTTAATATCTCTCAACACAAATAACGATTCGAATAGAGAGACCATCAGGCCAATAGTACATTTACAAATGATACAGAATCTTATAGTCAATGTATACAAAAAATGATGATGTGGCAATCATGTTACTTTCTTCGATTTGATGGGTTGGCAGCACATTTTCTAAAAATCCCTGTAATCATTCAAATAAAACTATATTGGCTGCCTTGAATTCTCCAGTGCAGGGCACGTGCATTTTGTTAATTTTGCCATCTTGTGTTTTTGAGGTTGTTTTATAAATAGACAAAATCGGCAGAAATAGACAAAACTATTTTTAAAACAAGTAACCTAAACCACAAAATGTCAAAATAAAGAAAATGCACTGCACTGGAGAATTCCAGATAGCCAACATATTACTTGAATTATAATCCCCATTTTCTAAAAATATGCTGCCAACTATTTTTGACTTTTTGATGTATGGTTTATTTTCTATTTAAATTATACTAAATGTACAGAGTGTTTTGCAGAACCGGATGAAACTGACGTGTGAAACGCCAAAATTATTAAAGTTGGAAATGACAAATTATACTTCAAATTCGATAGTTTACGCAAAAACAAAAAAAAATTCGAAAAAACTATTCTTTATAAGTTATTCATTCTCTGCAATTATTATTAACATAAATGTGATGTAACTATTATCGTTTCATAATTATAAGCCAAATATGAAAAAAAAAATTTTATGAAAAATATTTTCAAACAAAAGATGTTCATTTCCTAGTCATCTTCAATATTTGTTTAAATATTTTTGTAATATTTGGCATATTATTGGAAAGAAAAACAAAAAACGGTTAAAGTAAACATCCACTTCCGGTGTACAGATAGTAAAATAAGACTTCCAGACATTTCAGAATATGATGAAAGTAGAATGATTTCTGTATGATGCTAGTAATAATTTTGATGTATTTTAATAATATGTACTTGGGTATTTAATGAGTTAGAATCGTAACCTGAAAGAAACTTTGCAGCGACTAACTATAAAACACTTACCTTTTAACAGCAAATCCAATAATTCTGGCTCTTTTTGTAGTACTCATTATATTTTTTGTTATAACACTCCATGTAAAAGTCCAGCTACGGAAATATAAAATGAATAAACAAGAAAATACGCCATTTTCTCATTTATTATAATATATTACAAAATAAAACAACACATTACAAAAAGATTTTAGCATTAAGTTCGATAAGTTCTCGTGATAGGCCTTGTTTCTTATTACAATATCTTAAAACCTTATGCCTGCGCAAAACGTATATATTTTAAACACTTGTTTCATGCGTAATATTAGGAACAAAGAGTTACATTAAAAAAATTATGTACAGAAAATCCTTAAAGTTTCTAGTCTATACACTTAACAACTGAACAGTTTAGCCTTGAAGTATATTCAAAAAGTGATAAATGAATTAAAAAATAATGCAAGATTCTGAAACGACACCTTCCTATTTACATATAAAAATATCTACTGTTATCCTTGGCACACACCGCACTCGCTTTCCACTCAGCTCATTAAAAAATTTAGTATAAAATTACAAAAGCTTCACTTTTAAGTACTAAAAATAAAACTAAAGTTGTGTTTTAAAAAGGAAATTATAAAAGTGATGTGTGTAATAATTTAATACAATCTCTATATTTTCTAGTTACCTTGTTTTCTTGTTTTAGATTATGGGATAATTTTAAGTTTCATGGAAGATGCTCTTTAAGTCATTTTCGTACATGGCGATTAGAGCCATGATACCGAAACCTAGGAGGAGGCCCCCTAGATGCAGGAATACTTGGGTTAGTGTTCCTTGAGCCTCATGTCCAGAACTTAGCTCAGGTATCATGTCTACAAGAGCTATATATAAAAACATTCCAGCTGCCGCGGCAAAAATCCAAGAGCTAGCATCTTCAGCGGTGCCCAACCAGAGCCCAAATAGGTTACCGAACAGACAGAGGACGCTAGATAGCAAGTTGTAGAACAAAGCTTGCTTCATGCTCATCCCTGCCTTGAGCAGCATTGCAAAGTCACCTAGCTCGTGTGGAAGCTCATGACAAAATACAGCCACCGCCGTGGAAAACCCGCCGGCGACACCACTAGCAAAGGCTGCTCCAATCGCCATACCGTCAGTAAAATTATGCAACCCGTCTCCCATAATCACCATCCAAGCCACCGACGACATTGTTTTTGGTGCTGCATGGACATGTCCGTGAGTGTGTGAGTGTCCGTGATGAGGATTATCGTGCTCCCTTAAAATCACAGTGTATTCAATACTATCAGTTTCCTCCCTTGTATCCACATCCAACATCTTATTTATCTCCGAGGAGATCATTTTGTTAATCTCCGAGCAATTTATGTTGTTGCTGTCGTTGGGGCATTCGGTCATGTTTTGATTCTTCTCGACTTTATGTCCTGGTTTATACGCTTGGATCTCTGAACTGCCCAACTCGTCAAGGCCTGTTGAAGCTGTGTTGTTGTGAGATTCCCAGTGATGGTGGTCTCCGGATCCTGCCACTTGGAAGACATGATCTTCATCTATAAAAAAAAAATACATAGGCATAATGCTTCGCAGGTATCAATAATTGTCCACCAATGAGAATAATGGATGTGTACCCAACACAGCAATTATTTATTGTATAATTGTCTTGGCATTAGCCGGGAAAATAGTTTCTTTAATAGTGATTTGTTTATATTTTGTAGTCTTTTTAAGACTCGGGTTCTAGATTATGAAAAGTGTCGTATTTTCCCCAGCAACATATAAAATTAATTGAAAATAAGTAATCGGTTTTACTGCGTGAGCGGACATTAGTAATGTCCGCGAATGCCGTAAAACCAATTACTTTACTTTACTATATTACTTTTTGTTTTATAAACATTTTACTGCTTATTTTTTCGGCCAAAAATCGATAAATTTTTTCAAATATGCACCATTTCTATAAAATTTGATTTAGATAATAACCCCTACGTACTTCCATAGCCAATGGTAACTGAATTATAAAAAAAATATTTTTTTGTGCCAGGTCATACTTTATGAGCAATCCGAAAAACAGCGATTTCAAATATTGGCTCTGTCGCCGCCATTTTGCATTAAAATGATAATACAAATGTTTTTTATTCATACCTCAAAAAAGTGTTAAATAAACCCTCTAAATAGAAATCCCATTCCTTTTTCCATATTCCCAAAATAAATCGTCAAAGTTAGGTTAGTTTTTCGGCCTGTTTGCGCTTTGTCGCTTGTTTCTTCAAAAGAATGCAATAAAACTACTGGTATTATAGGAAATTAATAAATTTTTGACAAACTTAATTTTATATATTCACGAACAGGTTGAATATTCTATATTTTATTACCTAAAAATCGATTTTTTATTTTTTGCATGAATCAAATGCATCTTGTATCTAGAATATGGAGTTAAAGAATTTTTCCGATTGCCAAATATTAACAAAGGTATGAGCGATAATGATAAATCATGCCCGCCCGGAGAGCCCCTTCCTCTATCCGTAGCTCACATAAAAGGGATCTAGTTTATCTAGCTGGCTGGCAAAGAGAGTTGGTGCTCACGGCAACAAGCTAAAGCCAACAGAACACTGAAAAGTTCCTGCCATAAACCAGCATCGACAGAAACTGTCCAAAGAGTTTTGAAACCTGATATTTCCGATGAATTTCTACGAAACTGCATGGTCAGTTTAAGTCTAATATTCAGAAAATTGTGCCAAAAGTAACACCTGGCAGTCAAAGACTAGTCCAAAAAGCGTTTGATGTAGCCACCTCCTCTTTTAGCCTACTTGGGAGTTGGAGGTGTCAATTGGTCGAGGAGCAAACTACATTGTCACAGAGGAAGCAAACTGCCTCAAATAGGCACGCATCGCAGCAAGCAAGGAGGCTCTCATTTAGTCGAGGCAACAAAAAATGGTTCATACAAAGAGGCAGGGTTGTCCTAAATATGGTGCCGGAATAGTGGATTAAGTATAAGTCACGTTGAAATATAGATATATAACAAAAATAGTTGAGCTAAAACTTTAAACATGTTCTTCTTGAAAAAACAGGTCGATGAATTCTCAATATTTCCTGTAAATATGAAATATTCTTCATCATATTCTCTACACAGTTAGTCAGGGCACTTTTTGAAATTTGAATTAAAAGAAACATTTTAAGGCAAACATTTTCCGAATTTTTTTTCAAAATATATTTTCTTTATTTTTCAAAAATTTCAAAATCCGATCTGACAGGTTATAGACACACTAATATATTTTAAGAATTTTATATTATCCCTTGTTGCGACTTTACCTGCTTCGTCACAACCCTGACCCTTCTTATTTGCATATTATTGCCTGGGTCTGTTCCGAGTAATGGCCCTTAATGTATTCTTATTATATGCACTTATTATTTAGTGTCCATCCCGCGAAATTACCCTTAATGTAGTTTTTATTACATGCGCATTCATATGAATGTCAATTGTTCGAAAATGTGCGCAAATTGTACCAGGGGCCATAAACAGCTTAGCGGGTAATTCCAACATCTGCGTGACAAACCCGTGAATCTGAAAGATGCGTTTGAAGAAAATTGGCAACAAGGCAAGGTGGTGGTAATTTTCGGTTTATCAATAACCAATCATACAGATTTACATTACTACCACTCAGTCTTAGACTCCACCTCCAGCCCTGTACAGGAACGTCCAGAAATTCATCGAAGACACTTCCACTCAAGTCTTTGAGCAGAGAAGATTTGGTACGGTCACGATAATTTATAACCCTTTTGTAAATTAATGTAAATATTGTTTGTTTTAATATATTAATTTGTTATAACAAACACTTATAATTATTTGTAACTTGACATCCAAGTTGCAAATTGGTCCTTCGAATAAGTTGAACGAAACGGATACAAATCCACAACAACTCTTTTGAGCCTGTTTTCTTTCATTAGTATTTACTCAATGTTTGAAGTTATATTTACATTTTTCAATGAAAATTTGTATTAAATATATAATATCCCTATTCTAGAATCCAATCCGTTGCTGCAGATTTTTACTAATAAATAAGTTAAACAAGTAAGAAATAGAGTTAAGACATTTTTTTTTATTCACTTATGAATTGGTCGAAAAAAGGGTGCGTGGACAACAGGTTGGATTGTAGGATAGGGCCCACCCACTACCTTGGTTTGAAGGATAGGGCACACCCACCACCCCAGATTCCACTTTTATTTTTTAAACTACAAAATCACGTTCTTTATCATTATTTCTAAACTTACATATCTCCAATAAATTGTTAAAGAAATTTCTTCAACTAAACAGAGTTTTGTAGTTTAAAGTAATGTAGATTCGAAGGGTGGTGGGTGGTCCCTATCCTACAATCCAATCCGTTACTCACACATCTAGATTTTTACTAATAAATAAATTAAACAAGTTAGAAAGACAGTGAAGACTTTTTTTATTCACTTATTAATTGATGGAAAAAGGCAAGTAGACCACAGGTTGGATTGTAGGATAGGGCCCACCCACCATCCCAGATTTCACTTTTATTTCAACTATAAAATCACGTTCCTTATTATTTCTAAACTTTACACCTCCAATAAATTGTTAAAGAAATTTCTTCAACCAAACAGAGTTTTGTAGTTTAAAATAGTTGATTCGAAAGGTGGTGTGCAGATTATATTGGGACAAGTAGGTCTTGTCAGACTTGATCAGTAAAGCCGTGGGACACATGTGTCCCGACAGGCTCGAAAGGGTTAAGGGCATGATTCCTTTTATTTTTACAGCTGCCAACCCGTTTTTTTTAAGGTACTTTGGGAGCCCACCATTTTTTAATGTTTATTATCGATTAAAATCCCCTATGACTTTAAATTTTGTAGTTTTAGTATTTGATAAATTACCCTTTGCACAGTACTCTTGAAAATTACCCATTTTTAAAGCCCGTAATGTAGGCCTCTTAATGCAACAACAAATGGGGCTTTAATTTTTAATATTGGTATTACATATTTGGTAAGTAAAACCGATTACGCACAAATATTGTACAATATTTTTCACATTAAGGAATTTTTATGTTGAAAATAAGAAAGATTTGTTTTCACGAATTGTTGATAATTCTAATTTCAATTTTATCAACTCATTTGCATATACACATTAGCATTACTAGATGGCGCCATAAGTTTTATATCAAATTTGTGAAAATAAATCCGGTGGGATCAGCTATGATTAAACAAGTGATTTCCTTATTTGTATGTATATCTTGCGGGCGCGATTAAACAAGTAAGCCTTTTTTTTTAAGTTAAAAGGAAGTATGTTTGATGGAATTGCGGGTTAAGGAGAGTGAATGACAATAAGGGAATTGGCGTAAGCGATTTGCTGTTCGGCCACTAACGTTCATTTTAATATTTGAAAATTCATTTTCATAATGAATGGGACAAACACTAAACAACCATGGACCCGAACGATAACTTTTCGTTAATAAAAGCTACCGCCCGAGCGTGGGACTCAAACCCACGACGCCTCGCACCGCAAGAAAGCCTTAGTTTTTAAATATTGAATAAGTTTTTATTTTTTAATTTTGTCCTCCTTTTGCATCAGAGACATCTGGCCATCTTTATTATAAACTAGGTAAAGTAAAATGCACTAGTGCATCCTGTTTTACACTTTGCATCCCGGTTTTTGGTAAAGGATGTCATTACATTATGGATATGGATGCATGATACCGAAATGTGAAAAGTAATTTACTGTGTACGTGATAAAAGTTCAACGAACTGATTACCAATTATCAAATTGATCTCTCAATTGCATAATAATCCATGATTTGAAGTAAATACTCGTATACAGATTATATTTTCATTATTTAATATCCCACACTTTACCAAAAATACTTGAAATGCCCTAAACACACTTCAAATTATCATTGCCTCACGGATATTCAGCAGTGGAACAATTTTACACAAATTACATAATTAAAACTAAAAGGGTCAATGACTCAATATATTTATTATATCCAGTTTGTAAAAAAGAGCATAAATTTGAATTAGCGCAAAGCTAAAAGCTTAAAACCAAGCATTGCTATATTCCCAACTTATTAATATAATTGGTTTCAGTCGTTATTTTAAAAAAGTCAAAAGTGCATAGAAATTGTCACAACGAATTTGAAGTACCCTATTCGAACACTATTTTGAAATTTTCGACTTTTTCATTATTCTTGTGTTCAAAACATATTTAAAACTCAAACTAAAAATAATAATAAATTATAATTGAACCGTACTTGTTTATATCTCTGCATCCGCTTCGCTTATGTGAAGACTATTTGCTGTTATTAATTATATTATTTAATGTCTACTGTACCAGCTAATATTTCGTTTATTTATATTTATTCTGTATGACTTATGTAATACTTGTGTGTAGCATAAATAAATGATTTGATTTGAATCTTGCGATGCGCACTATAATATACCGGGTGTACCATTTAACCTGACAAATCAAAATAACTCAAAAAATACGCATCTTGCGAAAAAACGTTCTCAGACCGAAAATTAATATTTCCTTATGGGGCATCATCCCGTTCTAAATTCAGCCCCACTGAGGGTTGGGCGGGGGGCAACTTCGAACTTTCAAATAGGAACTGACAGAATCAGATTCTACGGAAAAAATACATAAGTTTTTATTAAAACGTTACTCCCATTTTGTAACAGATGGCGCTGTAATAGCAAAAATTAAATTTAAATATTACCTTTTTTGTCTCGGAACGTTTTTTCGCAGTTTTCGTTTTTTTATTTGCCAGGTACATGGTACTCCCGGTTTAAAGTTTACACTGTAATGCGTACTTAATTGATTGTATATTTATTTAATTTATTGTATAGCCTTATTTATAGTCCTCACTTGCAAGCTCGCTCGGACTCTAAACTTTAAGGCTCATCCATAAAGTTCTAAATATTTTTCGTTAATTTTCATGAATTTTAATTAGACATGTTATATCTATGTAAAGATTTAAAGTACTACTAAACAGGGTGTTCCATTAAAAAACGCAACTTTCTGTCATAACTCTGAAATTAAAAGTCGAAATAAAAAAATAAGCACGCTACCTACTTTCTGCAAAGAAACTACACAAATAACCAGTGACGGCTCGTGATCTAAGGAAGTGGGCCGGCCAAGGTTATTCAACTTATTTTTTTTATAGTTATTAAATATTATGTGGAGGCGTAGTATTTACAAGGGTAAATATTGGTCAATAATTTGTTCGACTCTATAATCGGAATTTTTTTATGTAAACAGGGTGCCCAACAACGGAGAAGCAACAGAAACTTATGTTTTTTTTTTAATGGAACACTAGGTATATTTTTGCATTTTTATCTGTAGTTTTTAATACCGATTAAACTGATAATAAATTGTATTGGGATACATTTAACTGTTATGAGTTATTCTGGTTTTTATGATTTATGTAAGAAGACCTTTGCTAAATGTAAAGAAACTTTTTTTTTAATGGAACACTCAGTATATTTTTCTTGCCTTTCTAAAAATACGTAGTTTTCCAGGTTTATAAACAATAATAATAACTTTAAAATTATTGTTTATAAACCTAGCAAACTAGAACACTAGATCTGATCATTTTTATTCTGGCGTACGCGCACAGGCTAAACAGCCTGCCGTACCGAAGCATACTCCTCCGCTTGAACGATACACATTAAATAATTTCACCCGACTTTCAAGACTTTCAAAAATAGAGAGAGAGTGTTCTCGGAGTATCAATAACATGTTATATACAGAATATGGTTAATTCTACACTGATTATTTCACATAAACCATCTAAAATACCTAGAATGTATACGTTAATAAATAAATACTAGTTTTAGAATAAAAATCTGTGATCTGACTTATCGAGTCGATGCCATCGACACATGGGCATTGGTGTATTGTGTGTACCATTTGCGGATGTACGTTCATGCTGCAGAGGAAATGTAACGATAGAAACCGCACTGACACTCGTGATGACGTAGCGCTTGCATTAATCTTCATATTCTGAAAATCTACGGCTGGCCGATATTGGGGATACGAACTTGTGTAGTAAACATATATTAAATGAAAATGAATTCCCGCGTTTATCGGCCTTATACTCAGTGCTTATTAATATTACCAATTATTAGCCTAAAATATATTCATTATCAAAAATGCGCAATTTTTATTTTTTCAGAAAATAAAATTTTTAGTATTTGTCTTAATCAAATTTAACGGTACGGCCTGGCCGACCCTGCCGTCCCCGACGAGCCGTCACTGCAAATAACTATTGAACGGTTTATTGTGCGTCTTATAGTTTTTGAGATCTATTTTAAAATAGCCAACATAATCTGGTAATGCTATTGTTATTATTTTAGAAAAAGAGGTCTTAACTTATATATCAGAATTTTAACTCATGAGGTTATCGAGCTAACCTCTAAAAACATCAAATTTGGACCACTCTGTACATTCCTTCTGCTTAATTATAATTAATCTTAAGAACAGCCTTCTTTACATTTCAAAACTTTATAATTGTCTCATCTGTTTAACAAGTCAATACAATAACAACTGTATTACTTACGTGTTCCATCAGGATCGGTTTTGATTTCATCATAACAATACGGGAACGAGCTGTACTTGTGCTTGCACTGTTTATCGACAGCGTTGGTAAGCTGAGTGCTTTTCTCCGGTTTGATAATGTTCAACTTGGAAGGAAGCTGTAAGGAATGGAAAACACAATAAAATACATGTAACCCAACATTACACAATATATCTTGTTTATGCATGCGCCAAGTCACCTTAAATGTCACACTGTGGGCCGGCTGCAAAAAATGTAACCAGCCATGCAAATGCCTCGTCGTAATTGTATTCAATATGTTTATTTGAATAATAAAAATAAATTGTTAATGATGTAAAGCAATTATATATTAACATATTTAGTGAGCTGCTGACAGAAAATTTATTATCGTTCTAACCTTGTTAAATATGCTATATAAAAATGACTAATTAAATAAGCGTAATTGTCTACGAAGTGGGAACTGTTTTGTTATGCATAATAAGGTGGTAGTTAATTATAATTATATGTATTTTAAGAAAATGTGGCACAGTGTGTGCATTTAAAGTGTTTTGTACAATCATTGCAGTAATTATTGAATTAAATAGGTGATTATTTAGATACGTTCATTAATTATCGATTTATTATATGTAATGTTTATTCATTATAATTGTAATATTTATATTATAATGAATTACTAGATATTAATTCTATCAAATAAAAACTCAGTTTCAGTTTTGGAAGCACGTGGTCAAAAAATAGCGCAAGTGTTTATCGATTAAGAAGAGGCCCGACAATAAATTTTAATAGCGTGGTCGCGCTGATTGGGACTGATTGGGCTGAGTTATACTAAATAGGTTTTTTTAAAGTAAAAAATGACGAGTAAAATTGTCATCCAGAATAGTATCTAACTTACAAGGTGATTCACCCTTTCCGATTCAAGCTCTGTGTAGAAATGTTGTAGGTGATGCCATTAGGATATTCTGAAAGTTATAGCACCTACCTTTGTGTTAAAAAAAAATGGCGAAATGATTAATTCCACAATTTATTAGTTCGCCACAATATTTCTAATCGTTGAATGCAATTTTCGTTTTCCCCAATTTAAGATTAAGGTGTTGTAGTTTTGTTTTTAGCTTTGTTATGTCAATTGTTTTGATGAGAAATTGGAAATACAATATTTCTGAATGGATTTAGAAAGTTTCAAGTTAATTCCTCAATTTATTAGTTCTGCACAAATTTTCTAATCGTTGAATGCAATTTTCGTTTTCTCCAGTTTAAGTTTAAGGCATTGTGGTTTTGTTTTTAGCTTTGATATGTCAATTGTTTTGATGAAAAACTAGAAATACAATATTTCTGAATGGATTTAGAAACTTTTAAGTTAATTCCTCAATTTATTAGTTCTGCACAAATTTTCTAATCGTTGAATGCAATTTTCGTTTTCTCCAGTTTAAGTTCAAGGTGTTGTAGTTTTGTTTTTAGCTTTGATATGTCAATTGTTTTGATGAAAAATTAAAAATACAATATTTCTGAATGAATTTAGAAACTTTCAAGTTAATTCCTCAATTTATTAGTTCTGCACAAATTTTCTAATCGTTGAATGTAATTTTCGTTTTCTCCAGTTTAAGTTTAAGGTGTTGTGGTTTTGTTTTTAGCTTTGATATGTCAATTGTTTTGATGAAAAACTAGAAATACAATATTTCTGAATGGATTTAGAAACTTTCAAGTTAATTCCTCAATTTATTAGTTCTGCACAAATTTTCTAATCGTTGAATGTAATTTTCGTTTTCCCCAATTTAAGTTTAAGGTGTTGTGGTTTTGTTTTTAGCTTTGATATGTCAATTGTTTTGATGAAAAACTAGAAATACAATATTTCTGAATGGATTTAGAAACTTTTAAGTTAATTCCTCAATTTATTAGTTCTGCACAAATTTTCTAATCGTTGAATGTAATTTTCGTTTTCCCCAATTTAAGTTTAAGGTGTTGTGGTTTGGTTTTTAGCTTTGATATGTCAATTGTTTTGATGAAAAACTAGAAATACAATATTTCTGAATGGATTTAGAAACTTTTAAGTTAATTCCTCAATTTATTAGTTCTGCACAAATTTTCTAATCGTTGAATGCAATTTTCGTTTTCTCCAGTTTAAGTTCAAGGTGTTGTAGTTTTGTTTTTAGCTTTGATATGTCAATTGTTTTGATGAAAAACTAGAAATACAATATTTCTGAATGAATTTAGAAACTTTCAAGTTAATTCCTCAATTTATTAGTTCTGCACAAATTTTCTAATCGTTGAATGTAATTTTCGTTTTCTCCAGTTTAAGTTTAAGGTGTTGTGGTTTTGTTTTTAGCTTTGATATGTCAATTGTTTTGATGAAAAACTAGAAATACAATATTTCTGAATGGATTTAGAAACTTTTAAGTTAATTCCTCAATTTATTAGTTCTGCACAAATTTTCTAATCGTTGAATGTAATTTTCGTTTTCCCCAATTTAAGTTTAAGATGTTGTGGTTTGGTTTTTAGCTTTGATATGTCAATTGTTTTGATGAAAAACTAGAAATACAATATTTCTGAATGGATTTAGAAACTTTTAAGTTAATTCCTCAATTTATTAGTTCTGCACAAATTTTCTAATCGTTGAATGTAATTTTCGTTTTCTCCAGTTTAAGTTTAAGGTGTTGTGGTTTTGTTTTTAGCTTTGATATGTCAATTGTTTTGATGAAAAACTAGAAATACAATATTTCTGAATGAATTTAGAAACTTTCAAGTTAATTCCTCAATTTATTAGTTCTGCACAAATTTTCTAATCGTTGAATGTAATTTTCGTTTTCTCCAGTTTAAGTTTAAGGTGTTGTGGTTTTGTTTTTAGCTTTGATATGTCAATTGTTTTGATGAAAAACTAGAAATACAATATTTCTGAATGGATTTAGAAACTTTCAAGTTAATTCCTCAATTTATTAGTTCTGCACAAATTTTCTAATCGTTGAATGTAATTTTCGTTTTCCCCAATTTAAGTTTAAGGTGTTGTGGTTTTGTTTTTAGCTTTGATATGTCAATTGTTTTGATGAAAAACTAGAAATACAATATTTCTGAATGGATTTAGAAACTTTCAAGTTAATTCCTCAATTTATTAGTTCTGCACAAATTTTCTAATCGTTGAATGTAATTTTCGTTTTCCCCAATTTAAGTTTAAGGTGTTGTGGTTTGGTTTTTAGCTTTGATATGTCAATTGTTTTGATGAAAAACTAGAAATACAATATTTCTGAATGAATTTAGAAACTTTCAAGTTAATTCCTCAATTTATTAGTTCTGCACAAATTTTCTAATCGTTGAATGTAATTTTCGTTTTCTCCAGTTTAAGTTTAAGGTGTTGTGGTTTTGTTTTTAGCTTTGATATGTCAATTGTTTTGATGAAAAACTAGAAATACAATATTTCTGAATGGATTTAGAAACTTTCAAGTTAATTCCTCAATTTATTAGTTCTGCACAAATTTTCTAATCGTTGAATGTAATTTTCGTTTTCTCCAGTTTAAGTTTAAGGCGTTGTGGTTTTGTTTTTAGCTTTGATATGTCAATTGTTTTGATGAAAAACTAGAAATACAATATTTCTGAATGGATTTAGAAACTTTCAAGTTAATTCCTCAATTTATTAGTTCTGCACAAATTTTCTAATCGTTGAATGCAATTTTCGTTTTCTCCAGTTTAAGTTCAAGGTGTTGTAGTTTTGTTTTTAGCTTTGATATGTCAATTGTTTTGATGAAAAACTAGAAATACAATATTTCTGAATGGATTTAGAAACTTTCAAGTTAATTCCTCAATTTATTAGTTCTGCACAAATTTTCTAATCGTTGAATGTAATTTTCGTTTTCTCCAGTTTAAGTTTAAGGCGTTGTGGTTTTGTTTTTAGCTTTGATATGTCAATTGTTTTGATGAAAAACTAGAAATACAATATTTCTGAATGGATTTAGAAACTTTCAAGTTAATTCCTCAATTTATTAGTTCTGCACAAATTTTCTAATCGTTGAATGTAATTTTCGTTTTCCCCAATTTAAGTTTAAGGTGTTGTGGTTTGGTTTTTAGCTTTGATATGTCAATTGTTTTGATGAAAAACTAGAAATACAATATTTCTGAATGGATTTAGAAACTTTCAAGTTAATTCCTCAATTTATTAGTTCTGCACAAATTTTCTAATCGTTGAATGCAATTTTCGTTTTCTCCAGTTTAAGTTCAAGGTGTTGTAGTTTTGTTTTTAGCTTTGATATGTCAATTGTTTTGATGAAAAACTAGAAATACAATATTTCTGAATGGATTTAGAAACTTTTAAGTTAATTCCTCAATTTATTAGTTCTGCACAAATTTTCTAATCGTTGAATGTAATTTTCGTTTTCCCCAATTTAAGTTTAAGATGTTGTGGTTTGGTTTTTAGCTTTGATATGTCAATTGTTTTGATGAAAAACTAGAAATACAATATTTCTGAATGGATTTAGAAACTTTTAAGTTAATTCCTCAATTTATTAGTTCTGCACAAATTTTCTAATCGTTGAATGTAATTTTCGTTTTCTCCAGTTTAAGTTTAAGGTGTTGTGGTTTTGTTTTTAGCTTTGATATGTCAATTGTTTTGATGAAAAACTAGAAATACAATATTTCTGAATGAATTTAGAAACTTTCAAGTTAATTCCTCAATTTATTAGTTCTGCACAAATTTTCTAATCGTTGAATGTAATTTTCGTTTTCTCCAGTTTAAGTTTAAGGTGTTGTGGTTTTGTTTTTAGCTTTGATATGTCAATTGTTTTGATGAAAAACTAGAAATACAATATTTCTGAATGGATTTAGAAACTTTCAAGTTAATTCCTCAATTTATTAGTTCTGCACAAATTTTCTAATCGTTGAATGTAATTTTCGTTTTCCCCAATTTAAGTTTAAGGTGTTGTGGTTTTGTTTTTAGCTTTGATATGTCAATTGTTTTGATGAAAAACTAGAAATACAATATTTCTGAATGGATTTAGAAACTTTCAAGTTAATTCCTCAATTTATTAGTTCTGCACAAATTTTCTAATCGTTGAATGTAATTTTCGTTTTCCCCAATTTAAGTTTAAGGTGTTGTGGTTTGGTTTTTAGCTTTGATATGTCAATTGTTTTGATGAAAAACTAGAAATACAATATTTCTGAATGGATTTAGAAACTTTTAAGTTAATTCCTCAATTTATTAGTTCTGCACAAATTTTCTAATCGTTGAATGCAATTTTCGTTTTCTCCAGTTTAAGTTCAAGGTGTTGTAGTTTTGTTTTTAGCTTTGATATGTCAATTGTTTTGATGAAAAACTAGAAATACAATATTTCTGAATGAATTTAGAAACTTTCAAGTTAATTCCTCAATTTATTAGTTCTGCACAAATTTTCTAATCGTTGAATGTAATTTTCGTTTTCTCCAGTTTAAGTTTAAGGTGTTGTGGTTTTGTTTTTAGCTTTGATATGTCAATTGTTTTGATGAAAAACTAGAAATACAATATTTCTGAATGGATTTAGAAACTTTCAAGTTAATTCCTCAATTTATTAGTTCTGCACAAATTTTCTAATCGTTGAATGCAATTTTCGTTTTCTCCAGTTTAAGTTTAAGGCGTTGTGGTTTTGTTTTTAGCTTTGATATGTCAATTGTTTTGATGAAAAACTAGAAATACAATATTTCTGAATGGATTTAGAAACTTTCAAGTTAATTCCTCAATTTATTAGTTCTGCACAAATTTTCTAATCGTTGAATGTAATTTTCGTTTTCTCCAGTTTAAGTTTAAGGCGTTGTGGTTTTGTTTTTAGCTTTGATATGTCAATTGTTTTGATGAAAAACTAGAAATACAATATTTCTGAATGGATTTAGAAACTTTCAAGTTAATTCCTCAATTTATTAGTTCTGCACAAATTTTCTAATCGTTGAATGTAATTTTCGTTTTCCCCAATTTAAGTTTAAGGTGTTGTGGTTTGGTTTTTAGCTTTGATATGTCAATTGTTTTGATGAAAAACTAGAAATACAATATTTCTGAATGGATTTAGAAACTTTCAAGTTAATTCCTCAATTTATTAGTTCTGCACAAATTTTCTAATCGTTGAATGCAATTTTCGTTTTCTCCAGTTTAAGTTCAAGGTGTTGTAGTTTTGTTTTTAGCTTTGATATGTCAATTGTTTTGATGAAAAACTAGAAATACAATATTTCTGAATGGATTTAGAAACTTTCAAGTTAATTCCTCAATTTATTAGTTCTGCACAAATTTTCTAATCGTTGAATGTAATTTTCGTTTTCTCCAGTTTAAGTTTAAGGTGTTGTGGTTTTGTTTTTAGCTTTGATATGTCAATTGTTTTGATGAAAAACTAGAAATACAATATTTCTGAATGAATTTAGAAACTTTCAAGTTAATTCCTCAATTTATTAGTTCTGCACAAATTTTCTAATCGTTGAATGCAATTTTCGTTTTCTCCAGTTTAAGTTCAAGGTGTTGTAGTTTTGTTTTTAGCTTTGATATGTCAATTGTTTTGATGAAAAACTAGAAATACAATATTTCTGAATGGATTTAGAAACTTTCAAGTTAATTCCTCAATTTATTAGTTCTGCACAAATTTTCTAATCGTTGAATGCAATTTTCGTTTTCTCCAGTTTAAGTTCAAGGTGTTGTGGTTTTGTTTTTAGCTTTGATATGTCAATTGTTTTGATGAAAAACTAGAAATACAATATTTCTGAATGGATTTAGAAACTTTCAAGTTAATTCCTCAATTTATTAGTTCTGCACAAATTTTCTAATCGTTGAATGTAATTTTCGTTTTCCCCAATTTAAGTTTAAGGTGTTGTGGTTTGGTTTTTAGCTTTGATATGTCAATTGTTTTGATGAAAAACTAGAAATACAATATTTCTGAATGAATTTAGAAACTTTCAAGTTAATTCCTCAATTTATTAGTTCTGCACAAATTTTCTAATCGTTGAATGTAATTTTCGTTTTCTCCAGTTTAAGTTTAAGGTGTTGTGGTTTTGTTTTTAGCTTTGATATGTCAATTGTTTTGATGAAAAACTAGAAATACAATATTTCTGAATGGATTTAGAAACTTTCAAGTTAATTCCTCAATTTATTAGTTCTGCACAAATTTTCTAATCGTTGAATGCAATTTTCGTTTTCTCCAGTTTAAGTTCAAGGTGTTGTAGTTTTGTTTTTAGCTTTGATATGTCAATTGTTTTGATGAAAAACTAGAAATACAATATTTCTGAATGAATTTAGAAACTTTCAAGTTAATTCCTCAATTTATTAGTTCTGCACAAATTTTCTAATCGTTGAATGTAATTTTCGTTTTCTCCAGTTTAAGTTTAAGGTGTTGTGGTTTTGTTTTTAGCTTTGATATGTCAATTGTTTTGATGAAAAACTAGAAATACAATATTTCTGAATGGATTTAGAAACTTTTAAGTTAATTCCTCAATTTATTAGTTCTGCACAAATTTTCTAATCGTTGAATGTAATTTTCGTTTTCCCCAATTTAAGTTTAAGATGTTGTGGTTTGGTTTTTAGCTTTGATATGTCAATTGTTTTGATGAAAAACTAGAAATACAATATTTCTGAATGGATTTAGAAACTTTTAAGTTAATTCCTCAATTTATTAGTTCTGCACAAATTTTCTAATCGTTGAATGTAATTTTCGTTTTCTCCAGTTTAAGTTTAAGGTGTTGTGGTTTTGTTTTTAGCTTTGATATGTCAATTGTTTTGATGAAAAACTAGAAATACAATATTTCTGAATGAATTTAGAAACTTTCAAGTTAATTCCTCAATTTATTAGTTCTGCACAAATTTTCTAATCGTTGAATGTAATTTTCGTTTTCTCCAGTTTAAGTTTAAGGTGTTGTGGTTTTGTTTTTAGCTTTGATATGTCAATTGTTTTGATGAAAAACTAGAAATACAATATTTCTGAATGGATTTAGAAACTTTCAAGTTAATTCCTCAATTTATTAGTTCTGCACAAATTTTCTAATCGTTGAATGTAATTTTCGTTTTCTCCAGTTTAAGTTTAAGGCGTTGTGGTTTTGTTTTTAGCTTTGATATGTCAATTGTTTTGATGAAAAACTAGAAATACAATATTTCTGAATGGATTTAGAAACTTTTAAGTTAATTCCTCAATTTATTAGTTCTGCACAAATTTTCTAATCATTGAATGCAAATTTCGTTTTCTCCAGTTTAAGTTTAAGATGTTGTGGTTTTGTTTTTAGCTTTGATATGTCATTTGTTTTGATGAAAAACTAGAAATACAATATTTCTGAATGGATTTAGAAACTTTCAAATTAACTGCAAAAAATAAATGAGGAACAAATAAAAAAAAGTTTCAGATAACAGATTTTTGAATTAATTAACCTGAAGATAGTGCAATAAAAAATTGCAGTTTATATTTAAAAAAAAGTTGACCTTGGCCTGATCTTGCTAACGCTTTCCATGGTAACCTAAATGCATCCACTTAATTCTCAAGCCTTTAAACTTTTGTCTGAAACACTATTTTATAAAGTTCATTGTTCTTGATATATGACACCCTAAATCGTGCAGGTATCATATCGCCATTTTTTTTTTAACGCAAAGGTAGGGGCTATAACGTTCAGCAGAATGATCTATTTGCATCACCTACAACATTTCTACAAACAGCTTGAATCACCTGGGGACCTTCCCTTGTTAGTATGACTCAAGATAATTAGGATTCCTATGGTTAGGTTGAAAAATCGCATTATTAGTAGTAGCTTGCATATCTTATCAAAAATTTACATTCGTTTCAGTGAAGCAAATGAGAATTCATTTGATTAATGTGCATATTCATCGTTGATAACTCTTTTCTACAAGATAATCGATATCTTGTAAAGATAATAAATTTATGTCATAAAAATTCATGATTATTGTTTATCTTCATTATATTTGCTTTACGTATAAATCCATATATTGGACTCAAAGTTTAAAGAATTAAGCCTTCACAAACAGGTTTTTAAATCCCATATATTGATAATAAATCGATAACACACCTTATTTTTTAATTGTTCCTTCTTCCTCCATTTAGCTGCCAGCATAATAATCCTCTCCATCAAGAAGAAAAATATGAGACCCAACATGGCGACGAACCCCTTCCACATGGTCTGATTATGTGAGTGTTCGTGGCCACCGTGGTCGAGCGAGTGACCTCCGCTTTCAGAATGCGGCGCCATCGCGTGGGGAAGTAAATGCAACAAAGCATCCCCGGCGAGTGTCCCCACAGCCAGGGCAACTAGGAACTGTAATAAGGGTTGGTAGAACTTCTTCTGCATGACCGGAATGACTGCCAGTCCGAAAACTCCACAGACACTAATCAAAGTTATTGCGATCAAGGAGTACAACCACGCATACGGATGGCGGCCTCTTATCAACACTTCCTCGTCCATCATGTGTTGGTTTGATGTAATATCTCCGTGGGAGCAGCCACCTGCCATCAAACTAAATAATATCGCAGGGCAGACTTTTTTCAAAGTAACTCCTTCTATTCCACCTGACTCGTTCAGTTTCACTTCTTTCTTTATTGAAGTGTAGAGCTTATTTCTATCAATGCACTGTTGATATAACGCAAATGTTATTAACAATTACAAAAAAAGATTATGAGGATTAAATGAGATCATACTATCTCAATTATATCTACATGCAGAATTAATTTTTTGCCATGAAAACATTATGTTTATAAGGTACTGCAAGTCATATTTATTTATCAATAATAATTTACACTTACATCAGTATGATTCCCTGTATTATTTTCATCATGGTGATGATGATGGTCCTTACGCGCTGAAGATCCATCAAATTTCGAACTCAGAACGTCGAACAAGTCCAGTCGATTCATTAGTTTTTGGAAAGCGTCCAAACTTATACTATTGCCGTCACCATATAAATTAAAAAGCATTTCTAAATATTCTAACTCCTTGCCGTCACTGACGTCCCTCACTTGGTTATTATCACTATTGTCTATGCCCCTTTTAAACCGATTTCTCTGGGCACGTCCCGATGATTCCGGGACAAAATTTTTTCTGCTTTCGTTTGGGACGAAATTGTTCTTCTGTAATGGATTGTTCGCCGCATCTTTGAAAGGTATCCTGTCGTCTCTGTACTGCCGACCGCCGTGTGTCACTTCGGCATGAGATGCGCAAGGCGAGTGAGTTGCGCACAGGAAGCAAAATATGCACACTGATACGATATGCTTAGCCATCGGGAACTGAAACAAATAATAGAAATATTAACAATGTACGTACAATATGGACCTAATGATATTTAAAAATAAAATGCCCGATATTATTATTATTAAAGTAAGAGAATTTTATATTGATTTAGACTTATTTTTTGTATAATAATAATTCAATCCATCATTAGTAAAGTAAATCAAACCAAACTCCTACCAAGTTTTTGAATTAATATACATACAAGATTCCTAAATGGATGCACTGTAATTCCAACTGGTTTTATAATTAGCACATTTTTTATTATAATCACCGGAAAGACACAAAACAATGGATTGATTACCCGAACTGGTTACCCAATTAAGGAATACATTAAGGCAATTACTCACCATTTTGGAGCAGTGCACGTCAGGACAGGTGTGCCACAAAATACAGAATGATATAACGCGCTCTTTGGCAATAGTATATATATATACCTGAAGAATGCACCGCGCATATTAAACACTTTTTCATGAAACAGGACGTACTGTGAATTTACAAGATACCAACCGGTGAGGACATAAAATGCCGGCAGCTACAGATAAACAATTTGCCGCTAATAGTTTTTCCACACGTCAAGAAATAATGAAATATTTTTTCATGTACAGTAGAGCAGTGTGCATCCTGTATTTCCCCCGTTGTTATTACACGAAATTAAAACAAAAATATTCAGAGGCATGTTTGCCATTAAGTTTTACACCAATTACTAGAAACGAGTGTTTCACAATGTGATCTTTTATTTAAAAATGTATTTACATGTATTAGATTACGTCAGTAATCCAGCTTTAATTGTTTGGAGATAAAAGTGGGAGGGATTATCTCAAGGTCTTGTAAGAAATGGAATCTCAAAAACTGCGAAACTAATAATTAATACTTTTTTAAATTGCTGTTGCCTTAAATAAATTTAATAAAAACGAAATATACTGTAAATATATAAGTATAGAAAATTAAGTCTTTTTTTTATAAACTGCATGATCAACTCAGTCTCGATAACTCGAATGAAACTGATTCAGATGCTATTTTTTTTATTTTTAACTAAGTTGGCTCTGTCAGGTTGGCAGTTTTGCTGGCCAATGTAAAACGTCACTAGACTAGAAAAAAAAAAAGAGGTTATATTTTATGACAGTGGGCAATGTTGCCATCAAATTGAGTATCTTCATTGTAGAGATAAGTTCTTTCATAAATAAACAACCAATCAGATTGGCCAATTTCTGTCGAACGCCGCACGCTACAGAAACTTAGAACGTCAATGTCACTGAGAAACAGTAACACCCCGCGCGTCAGGGCGATTTGTTAAAATTAGGCTGATAACCGCTGTCAGTGTCGATGTTCAGATTTATATCATATTCATAGATACCCTTGAATAAAAAATTACAATCGATCTGTCAACGTATAAACATGTCTGAATCACGCTTCGGGACAGAATTGGATGAAGCAATTAATAATTTAATTACAACACCAAAAAATAGGGTCAAAAGTAAAAAATACGTATGGAAACTGTTCCACCATTTTTGCGAGGTAAGAAAATACGAATTGAAAATTGTACTTTTAATAAATAGCTTTTCAAGTTTTGTACAGAATTCAAGAACTTATCTTATCGAATGTACCTCGGGCAATGATAATTTCGCGATCATTTTGACTAGTCACCCTAAAGTGTGTTGCTTTAAGTAATTACTAAGCAACACACTTTTCAAAATTATCGCGAAATTATCATTGCCCTTGGGACATTATAGCTGATAATTTCTGACTTATGAAATACCAATGAAATTAGCTTATTATACATCATATCTCAAAAATGAACCAATCAATTAACACTTAGAACAAAAAACGGCAGTGCAATTATCGTTAGCGGTAATTGCACTGGATAATCAAAACCACTATGGTTACACCATGTTTATGCATAAACGAACACATTTCTTTCAAACGTCAGATATGAAATTGAAATGTCACAATTTGGTACGGCGAGCATATCATCAATCAATGAATTCATTAACGACTCTACTCTTATAAATCCGGTAGGAATATTCGTGTATGTATAATATTTAAAATAAATGTCATAGTTGTTAAAGTGAATTTTATATGTCAGAAATTACCTGACCAAATTGCCCTCGAGCAATGTTAAACCTTTATAATTTTGGTATTTATGCCCTCGAGCAATGATAAACCCTTATAATTACTTACTGCTGCGCCTTTGGTTTCTAAGTAAGTCGCTTTTGGACCTAAATACCAAAAATATTTCGTAATTATCACTGCTCTCTTTTTTAAATATTTTATACAAATTTTTAATTAAAGTTTTCGTATTGTCATCAATGATTTTTGGCATTTTTTAAATAACTAAAAAACCAGCACACTTGAATGATTGAAGCAATAATTTAATTAATTTAATATACGAATTAGGCAACGTTGTAAGAAATTTGACATTTAATAATTTTTTCACTGTCAGATCATTTTTGTTGGTGTTCATGTGTAAAACTTTATAAAATGAAACCACAGCCTTCTAAGTTAAGAATAAAAATGGAACAGAGTATACTTGGGGAATTAGGCAGGAAGTTTTCGCGATGCCCGAAATTAAGTCTAACAAAGTCTAAAAAAAGTTTTTGTAAATGAAGAAATTCTTGCCTGAAGAAGCCAATGAGTTATTCAAGAGACATACGATCAATGTTAATGCCAAAACGACGTTCTTAACAACATTAATTAATCAGAAATTCTTAAAATAAAATAGAAGATTAAATAGACAAACGAATCATTACGGCTACTTTAAGAAGGTAGGAATTTACCAATTTTGGAGACCGCTTTGGGGAACAACTTTTAAGGGTTTGAATGGAAGAATATTTTATGCTGGGTTTATACGACGTTTAACGTTTAAGGATTAGTGTTTAAGCAAAGTAGAACTAACGTATTAGTGCTTATGCGTTCATACGAAGTTTTAAGGATTTTAATGTTTAACGTTTATGTTCAAGGGTAGGCTACTTTCTACTTTTCCCTTAAAATCATTAAACATAAATCGATGTGCGCATAATTTTAGCGCTGACAGCTTTTTAAACAACGAATCACAACGAATGTTTGGCAAGCGGTAAATTGTAGGAGGTTATGTTCACAACTTGTGTTTGTAAACAACCAAAGATTAAAAATGGACAGTTTTGATGACTTTGTGGCATCTATCCATATTGAAGCATTCAGTGAACATAAATTGTGGTAAATTAAACACAGCTGATAAGTACAGTGATGCCAGATTTACATATTCATTCTAAATCATTTGTTAAAACATGCGATTTAAGTAATTTGACAGAATTGTTAGCGATAAAAATGTAGAATTGAATATTGCAAACAATACTTTTATTGTTTTTTATATTCATTAGAAGAATTAGTTGCAAAACAGTATTTTCCTAAAATTTGTGATAAAAGATCTGGCAACATCGACGCGCAAGCGCATTATCTAAAATTCTTAATTCTTAATTTTCGTGTGAATGGCATCTTTCCCTTAACCTCTTCACGCCCAGGTTCGCCACATGTGGCAACAAGCCAAAAATGAAAACAAAAACATTGTACAAAAAAATTACTTCTTTAGCGCTATCTATGGAATATTTTTTCATATTTTTTTGCATAAGTGGGAAAGTTTGTGACCGTGAAATCATATTTCGTAGAAAAAGTTAACAACAACAAAGAAGTAATTTTTCATCAAACCTGGGATTAAATCAAAGCAGCATGGGCGCGAAGTGGTTAAACGTTCAACGCTAAACATTAATCCTTAAACGTTAAACATCGTATAAACCCACCATTAGTATTTGAACCCATTTTGCTGTATCCAAATTCGTCATATGATATTTGGTGCAATGTATGAACAGATCAACAAATAACTAAATACTATACTTTAGAATCAGAAAAGTTACAATCTTTAACCTTCAAGCTACAAAACTACAATTTTTGCAAGTGTTTGGCCTTTTAAATATTAGAAAACATTTTTCCACATACTTATGTGGAGTAAATATGTACTTAATGATTGTCAAAATTACGTGTTTGATTAATGCTTCAATCGTCTGATTAGATTATGTCCAGCAGAGTTATATAAAAATAAAGGTTGTACATTTAGAGATCTATACATTATACCATTTCAAATAAGAAGTTGCATTGACAAGGTCATCCTATGCTAACCTTGAAATTTATAATAGCTACAGTTTGTGGCGATGACAATTAAGAGCAGCAAATAACTAGCCAGGAAAGTAGTTGTTTAGGTAGATGATTTGTTAATTGTAGTCTCTTAGAGGCTTTCAAATTATAGAAGACAAAAAGTATCATATTTCTCATTTTATTATATTTTTCTACAAGAAGTCAGGGAATTTTTATTTTATTGAAAATAAACCGTTTATTCAAGTCAATTTTAAACTGAAGCTTAGGTTTTTTGGAATACAACTGAAACTACATTTTATCAAATTTAATACAAATACAAAAGTAAATCTGAAGCGAAGGCCTTCAAACTAATTTGAACATAAATCATTATCATCAATTACATCTGCCTATACAGGGTGTTTCATAGCTCTGGGAACGGTCAATCATGTGCTTATTTGTCAAAATTTTGAAAAATATTTTATACAAAAGTTATGCAGAATAGTGAGCTGCACGCCCTAAAAATATTTAAATTTATACAGGGTGTCTCATAACAGAGTTACAGGCCAAACTTATGTTTTTTTTTTAAATGGAACACCCTGTATATTTTAGAATTTTTGGATTCCTCGTTAAAAATTTAAATATTTTTAGGGCATGCAGTTCACTATTCTGCACAACTTTTGTATAAAACATTTTTCAAAATTTTGACAAATAAGCACGCGATTGACCGATCCCAGAGCTCTGAAACACCCTGTATATCTTAGTGTATCGTTCACAGATACCACATGCTTTAAAGAGTCTAAATAAGACATGTTGCAAGCATATTGGAAATAGAACAACAAAGCTTGGGTCAGACAAGATGTTTTCACATTTTTGCCCTACTCTGTTTTACTTTTATGAAGGAAATAAATGACCGCCCAAGGCACTTCTTCTCTTGGAAAATGCTCCAGGACATCCTCAAAACCTTGATGAAATAAGAACACCATTGGATGTCAAGGTAGTTTGCTTCCCAATACAACATCTCTTTTGTAACCAATGGATCAGGGGATTATTATAACCTTCAAAGCTTATTATCTCCGTAATCATTCATAGAAGTGATGAGATATCTAGACAGACAAAACACTTAAATACTATTGGCGGTCGTTCGATATTTTGAAAGGCATTAAAAACATCGTCAGCTTGCGGTAAAGTTACAGCAAAATGCTTAAGATGCCATATGGTATCATATCTTTTATCAGGTCCCCGTAATCTGTGTTTTGATTTTTTATTTTATTTTCTTGAGTTAGAATATGGTATTAAATTAAGAATTTCACAATTTTTTTTTTTATTTGTAACAATTAATTTGGGGAAAGAGAGGGTTGTTGAATGGAGTTTAGTGTAAACTTCTGCCTACATTCATGCACGATTTTGAAGGAGTAGCCCATCAGGAGAATTTAACTGAAGGTATTGCCAGACTTGTACCTGATGTGGGATTGGAAGATGTTACAGAACTTTTAGAGACCCATGATCTCCCGAATAAAGACAAGGAATTATACAAAGAATTAGATAGTGATCAGTCGGAGAAGGAAGAAAATGAAGAAACTCCAAGAGTTACGAAAACTGCCGATCTAAAGCGTATCGTTCTTTGACTATATACATATGGACTGCTATTCCCCCTCCATTCCCATATGATCACTACTCCAAAAGTTGTCCGCGAGCTGGAGCCCGATGTAAGTCCAGCCCCGCAGCCGAAAATGGAGCATAATTTAAAAACCGGAAAGAAAAAAAAATATTTCTCGATGTATTCATCAGCAACTTGGAGAATGCAAATGCGAGCATATTTCGGCAACTCGGGTCCACTTTCCTGCCTGTTCTTTACAAGCAAAGCACCCATAGTTTGCGAAGTTCCGGATTTGATGGAATTTGATGGAAATCTAATACAGAATTTTAGGTTATAAGTCAAAAATCAACCGATGTGTACTTCGGCTGACGAGTATTATAACCGCGTTGGCATATATATGCTTGGACATATTGTAGCCTTTCGCATAGCAATATTTTGACATAGTGTGAATATTTGACAATATAAATGTTTATATATCCAAAAGGTGTGAATGAATTGCAGGGTATCACAATATGCAATGCGAGCTCATAGATTCATATGTCATAGACACAAAATAGCTACCAATTTAGTAACATACCGCAACCACTTAGGGTCCCGCCACGCCACCGTTCCTTGGAGACACACATGAAGTGGCGCTAGCAGTCCATAAGTATATAGTCAAAGCTTAAAATAGTTTGATATTTTAACAATTAAAAAATGTATAACGTAATAGCGTAGTGTATTGTTTATATTAAATATATGTATCTATTATTTTTGTAATTTTACGTCACTTTATATATTTTAACGGTAAACAACAATTCCCAAGATATCTTAAGGAATGACAACATGCAATAGATAAATTTTAATTGAGTTGAATGAAAGTGTTGACGGCGTTTAATATTTATGGAAGGCAGAATATAAAATTAGAAAATTCCAGATTCCACACAAAACATGACTCAATAATTGCAGTATGTTATTGCATTAACTGAAATACGAAAATTGTAACCCTGACAGGTTAATATAATGTGGCATAGTCACGCCATTTAAATGCAATATTTGTGTTTGGAATAACCAAGTAAATAATAACTTATCTACATCATACTCAATAAGACGTAATTAATAGAATAAGAGAAGGTTGTGTATTATAACACTGATTAATAATCTGTTGAGAAATTTGACTTAACATTTTTGTATAAAATTTAAATTTTCATTTTGAAAGTAATAAAGACGAATTATAGCCTGAATAAATGAATATTTAGCCTGTTCATATATTCAGCCTATTTTTCGTCTTTATTACTTTTATTCAATGAATCTGCTATAAGTGAGGTTGTCTCAAGTTAATTTATTGATTTTATTATGTGAAAATTATTAATATTACGCATTTTGAAGTAACACAATGTTAGAGCATTTTTTTATGGAAAATCTATAGTATATTGTATAACGAGCATGGAATGACATACATTTCTCGCGAGTATGAAGTTTGCAGCATGAGCCGAAAGGCGAAAACAAATGTCAGTCAAAAACCAAGCCGCCAGCCGCAACATTATTTATGGTTCATATCATTTCTCGAGTTTATATATTCTTAGTGTTTAAAAGTATATATAAATAGTATGGAGACAAACATCTAAAACAACAAATTTGCCGAGGTACTACAACTAAGGCCCCATGTATGTAGAAGCGGCGAAACAAACATCTTTAAATCTACTCCGTCATTTTGACACATTGAAGGTTAGGCTTCATGCGTGACAGTGCAGTGTTGGAATATATTCTAGCACAGAAAATCGATGCGAGAATGAAATGCTTGAGCAATGCACTACATATACTAATCATTAACAAGCATGTAATGAGCATATATCCAAGTTGTCGTAGGTAAAATATGTTCTTAGATTGGTTGTTGATTTCAAGATGGCAGAGAAACAATAGACAACTTTTGTTTAACGTACGGCTTCCAAAATGGATTTTTACATTTTTTTAAAGTAAGATTTTTTTTGTTCACGATAATGTATCACACATTATGGTTTAATTTTATATTTGGTGTGTAAGTAAACTCTGTTCCAGTTTTATTATTAACCAGTTTTGTTCGCCAACATAAAAAGTCACTAGACTTGAAAAACTGGAATTGATTAAAAAAAAAGAGGTTATGTTTTATATGTATGCATTAAATTTTAAATATTCGATGATTTCCCGAATTACGAAGTTATAATATAATTATAGCTATTATTACAATTAAGGAAATATGAATACTATATTTCCCGGGGTTGGCTAGTTACATCCCGAGGGCGGAGCCCGAGGGATGTATAGACAACCAAGGGAAATGTATTCATATTTCCCGTGTTGTAATCAATAGTTTTTTTTTGATTGAAAGAATATTGTTCTGTAAATGGGAAAATATTGGATTGTAAATTTTTGAATTTATCGGATTGTTTGTAAATATCATGGTTGACTTGTTTTGGTATTTGCGTTGTTTCATAAAGTGGTGAAATGTCAAACTATGTGTTAACGCAAGCAACGAAAGACCGTGAATGTTTGGTTCCCTTAAAATCCAAAGCTGTAATATCCATAGAGGATACCTTCCTAAGAAATCGGAGGTGTTGTCCCGAGAGCAATTAAAACAATTCTTGCGAGAAGCTCCTAATGACAATTGTTTGATGTCTATATTTCCCTAGGGAAAGTGTTATGACATATCATAACTAAGGCAATATCACTCGATATTGTTTCAATCAGAAAAAAAAAATAATGGATGAAGATTCTTCGTATATAGCTTAATAAAAAATGTGAACATGCCTCCGACAGGGATCGATCTGAAGGTTGCAGGATTGATCCCTGTCGGAGGCATGTTCACACTTTTGATTCAGCTATATACAAAGAATCTACATCCATTATTTATTTAATTGAATTTTAAATAGGCTACCGACCAATATTATTAATAATCAATGAATCTTATTAGCCTCAATCAAAAGCTGATTGATTGATTTCAAGAGACTACAATAGTTGCTTTTACATAGACCCAAAGATCTGGCATCATTCATCACTACAGCATGAATAAAAAAAGCTACCAACATTGCAAACACTGCAACAAAGAGGAACGACCATAAAATAAGCAGTACTATTTTACCCAATTACGTAAATAATTAGTATTCAGGTAAGTTTGTTATTTAGGCCTTAGAAGATGATTGATAGTTGTTTTGTCTTCGCAGCAATTGAGCAATTGCAGATTTATACGAAACTTTCCCAACATGTTCTTGACAATGATTCGATGACCCCGTGGGTCGATTCTCTCTTATTTAAGGCTGTTTCCTCCTACCAATGCCGTCTGGTTCATCGATTGAAAAATTACCGCTCATTAGAGAACTGATTGATGCTTGTCGCACAAATAATTCAATTTAGTGGAGTTATAAAGACGGACGCTTCATTATCCGTTAATAAATGGTATTACGTTCTCCTGTTTGAATACGCTATGTCTAAAAATATTCTTATCAAAGGAACATTCGAACAATAATATTGATCAATAATTATAATAATAATAATAGTAATTATAATTTATACAGATGGCATATTAGAAATATTTCGAGAACTATATACAGGGTCCTGTATTTCACCTCCCGTCTTCTATAGCTCATTTACTAATTAAGTTGGAATTTTGATATTTTGCAGAATAAATTTGCATCCTATAATGCATTTCAGGAAAATATTTTTGATTATACAGGGTGTCCCAAAAAAACCGTGACGTCATTATGATATATTTTTTTAAATTGCATGCTATGTATTTTATTGCTTATTTGGGTACCTTTTTGGTTGCCTACACACTCCTATAATTTTATTGGAATCGATTCAGGTATATCAGCAAAAAAAATTAAAACTAAAAAAAAAACAGTTTTGCACTATTGGTTTAAAAATGAATAAAAAATAAAAATAGTGCCGTGCTAATAAAATCATACAAGGTACTTATTAAATAAGGTCTGATAGTCCCGTTAACCAAGTTTGATCGATATGAATTATACAGGGTGTCCAAAATTTAGTGTCAAACATTTAAAACTTTAAAGCACTTTATTTTTCTTATTTTAAATTGGAGCCTCTGTATATTTTTATGTCATTCCATGCGGAATTAAAAAACAAACATTTTTCCTAATAACAACCCTGTCCCAATTCCTAACGCATTAAAAGTTATTTGCAGAAAACTTGTTTTATCAACCATTTCAATAGCCATTTTACTAAATAAAAATCGAAGGTGGCTTTGAAAGACAATTATTGACATTAAAATTTAACAAGGTGGCAAGAGACTGTTTTTACTTTGGTAATGTAAAAGTTTAAAGCATTGTTAACTTAAGCTCTTTGTACTCAAGAATTATTTTTTCCATGACAAAATATTATTCTTGAGTATATATTCACTTTTCGTAACTAATTGGGCTATGCATGAAAATATGATTCTTTCATAACAATTGTAATATGCATTTCCCCAGCCCTTTCGGTGAGATATGCAAAAATATGTCCCAACAAATAGGGCTCAGAATTCACAATTTAGCCTGAAACGGATTTATTTAAGTGTTGCGGGATTTGGTTAACTTGGAAACACTAGACACAAATAGCACTGCTTGTCCTTGTCAAAATGTTTTCTATTACAGTTTCCAAATTTGGCAATACCACAGGTATTCACAAGTTTTTCAATTTACATTCACCCATTATCAAATTTCTTTTACGTGGAAGCACTGTGTGTCCTTGTTTAAATATTTTCTGGTTTTATCACTTTGATAATTATATGCTCGGTTTTAATTTGTTTTAAATGGAATTTTAAATATTCTTCAATACAATAGTGCAAAATTCTTTTGTACAATTTAATATCTGGCGCGGCATTGGCCAGGAAAATAGCTGTTTCAATAAGTATTTTGCTTTTTTAGTCTTTGTAAGAGTTAATTTTGTAGATTTGCAAACAATTTTAATATTCAAGCTATGTTTCGTATTTATTAAATTTATTTTATCCTGTAATGTTAACATGCCGATAACTCCTTAGCAACAGGTTACGTTAAGGTACCTTTAACAACACTAGTGTTGTTAAGAAATTCCTACCAACTCGTTGCTATGGAGATATTGGCAAAGAAACATGATTTCTCTTTTTGACGGTTTTCATTAAACATTTTTTTAAATTAAAAAAAAATAGAAATAGGATAAAATAAACTGTTATGACACACGTAACGTTATTTGCTTTTACATTACTCTAGAATTTAAAAGCACTCACTCCTATGTCACTCGTGTTTGCAAACTATTTTCTCGTAATGTAAAAACCTTCATAAAGTTACTTGTATCGTAAATTACTACTATCAAATATCTTTGAAACATTTTGCATTATTAGTTTAAATAATCCATCCCATACAGGGTGTATTTGAAATAAGGAACGAGCATTTAAGGGCACATACACAAAATATTTGTGAACCCATTTCCGTCAAAATTTATTCGAAATAAAAAATTTGAATTTTCCTAATTTTTCGAGGTTTTTTAAACATTTTGAGAACCGATGCTTTTCTCATTTAATTAGGTCTGCATGGAATGTGTTTGTTTATTTAAAACGCGAGATACGATTTCTTGCCTCCGAAATTTGAAGTGTTATCGCAACGTTTTTTTTTTGTAAAAGATAAACAGTCCTCAAGTTCATTGACGATTAAAGAGCACTCAGATATTTCCTACGCGCTTGTTGTAATTTGATATCTAAAGCCGATGCCGTTTAAAAATTAGGTCACATTACCCCAAACATGTTGCGTATTTTCACTCATTAACTTTAATAATTAATTGCGGGCTTTTTGTTACAGTTATAAACAAAATAATTGTGAATATTGTTTAAAAATAATATAATCTCTTTGTGGTTCTGAGCCTGTTCGTTATTTCAAATACACCCTGTATACAGGGTGTTTCAGATATGCACGGCACTATTTTAGGATGTGTTCTCTGGCACAAAATAAACAAAACAGTTGATAAACATATGTTCTGAGCCTGTTCGTTATTTCAAATACACCCTGTATACAGGGTGTTTCAGATATGCACGGCACTATTTTAGGATGTGTTCTCTGGCACAAAATAAACAAAACAGTTGATAAACATATGTTCAAATTAATTTATTACTAAAACAGAGCCTGGCAATATGGAAACACTTTGTATAACAAATATGTTAATTGAACTGTTCATTATCAAATTCTTTTCTTAGACATACTGTAAAATATAATACGCCACGCTACAAATTACCTTCAATAAACTGCATTACAAGCTTCATCATATTATTAATATACGACAAATTGATTCTCCATTGTTCGCTTAATTGTACTTTACATGTTTAAGGTCGAGGCCGTTGGTGTTTTGAAATTGAAATTATGCGCAAGCGGTCAGACAAAAATCTGTAACAGGTGGTCATACATATTATTACGTTGAACAATCCAGGAATGTAAATGTCGATTATGAAATATTCATTAGAGATGGACTCGATTGCTTAATAATATGGGCGCGGTCGCACCCAATGTTGAGATTATAGATAAGTATTTGATGAATGGAGGGAAAAGGTGACCCAATGCAGATATATTTACATTGTTTGTGTTTTTTTTATGTCTGGACTTTTATGGAAATTCAGTGTATTAATAAGGTGTTGTCAAATGCAATGAAAAAAACTATCCCAGCGTAAATTCTGTACTCTTCAGCAAGGCAAACATTGAAACCTATTATTCCCAGAGGGTATTTCATTAAATTACATGTTAAATGCTGGTTTAATCTATGTAACTTCTTCAACAAGAACTTAAATAAAATGCATTTTGTTGATATCGATGATAAATTTGAATTTGATGTTGCCAATTCTAACCATTAATTCGGTAGTTTTGAAATAATTCATTTTATAGCAGACATACCCAATCTGTAGTAGTACACATACTGGTACATGAATGTTCAGCTGCCGGTAGGCGAGGGATAAAAGAAAAATCAAATTATTGAGAATTTATGTATTTTTTTTAAGACTCATTTCTTCCTCATATTATACAGGGTGTTTCAAAATTCATGCACTAAAAATTGTCTGCATACTCCTTATAAATAGAAAGAAAAAAATCCTTATGACAAATCTCGATTTTCTACAAAATAAAATGGATTTAACCCCTTCGCAGAAATATTAAAGAGACGCCACAGTTCCCTATCAATGAATACTTTCGTTCGCTTGTATAAAAACAAACGGTGTCGATTTTAAGTGTAAACGCATGAATGAATGGTGACCTAATTTCGAGCGCGCAGTTGAAATAATTTTATCTAAACATAAATGGTCCGGTGCGGGTTGATAAAACCGACGCACAAATTTCAAGTTCACCTTATTTATTATGCTTTTTTTAATTGTTCCTGGCGGCTTCCTACACTTGTGCATTTTTATTGCTGTACAATTGTATCCCCTGCAGTTCCTATTAAAATCACGGGGGGTAGGTACTGTAAAATGATATCCCTTTGTTACCCAAGGCCAAGACCTTTGGAATAACACATTTTTAGAAAGTCAGTAAAAACATCTGTGTTTCCAGGAAGACACACAAATCGGTTTTAAAAATCCCAATTCCATATTCGATGGTACATTGACTTAATTTGTGTGCTGCGTCAATGAAATCGACACCGTTTGTTTATCTAATGCTGACAGTACAAGCTGGAGAGACGAAGACCCCAGACCTGGCGAGCGAGAACTTGTACGTGGTGTTCTCGCCTCTTTCTACACGCGAACGAAAGTATTCATTGATAGAGGACAGTGGCGTCTCTTTAATTTTTCTGCGCAGGGGTTCAATCCATGTTATTTTGTGGAAAATCAATATTTTTCATAAGGGTTTTTTTTTTCTTTTTATCTACGAGGAGTACGCAGAAATCTTTTGGTGCATGAATTTTGAAACACCCTGTATATGGTACACCACTATATTATCTACCACATATCGGTGGTACATCTTAAAAAAACCTCTGCCTTATAGAATTAATTTTAGCAACTTCATATTTTCAGATTAGGAATATTTTGTTGTATTCTTCCCTATGACTGCAGATTTACAGATTGTTCTTAGCAATTAAGACCACAAGTCTGTCAAAAGAGCAGGGCAATATTGGCAGAACCTACGCAAACCTGTACTAGAATTAAGGGCTTTTTAAGGACTAATTTAGTATCTCTGATTTTGGTAATCCACCTGTAAGGGTGACAATTGCCCTCACTTACTTATTAACCAATGAAATCGAAAAATGTTGATGACATGATCCAATAAAATTCTAATTACGATGCGTAACAGACCACGCTGCATGTTATGCATGGCAATTCACCCTGGGTGGTATCTAATCAGATAATCTCTCATGTTGGTATTGCTTAGCAACGCGTTGCTACATTTTCTATAACATATAAAACGTCAGTTATTGCCGGACCATTAAACAGTTTGCTCCTGAATTCGATCTGTTTCTATTTTCGGGTTATGTGTTAGTGCTTTCATCAGTAATAGTATTCATGGGCATTTCTCATCTTGGTAAGCTCATTTTTATTACAATTATTGTGGAGCAGATTAATACACGTCTGACACTGGGTGTCACTAAATTTAATTTTTCAAATTATGAAGTGTAAACTTTCTGTTCGGCCAATTGTCTTCTCGAATCTTAAATTTTTAAAAATAAAAAATCATGGCACACTTGAGGTTTTTTTTTTAATGAACATACTTTATAATCATGAAATTTTGGTGAGGGAACAGAGATATGGGGGTGGGACATTTTATCCTTTTCTCGTTTTTGAATTTTAAATGGTATAAAGTAATTTTGTTTCTCAAATTCGAATTACATAATTTTCAATTTTCTTTTTAACTTGCTCTCTTGGTTACAAATTTATGATTCATTATGTTATTACAATAGAGAAATAACTTAATTTCAATTTATTTAACGTCTATCACGATTGAGAAGGTATTCAAAATACCATCCCTTCAACTTCCAAAGACTTTATCACTCTTTGTCTAAACGAATTTTGCACACGGTCTAAAATCTCAGGTGTCACAATAAGCAGGCAGAACGGATTTGGTTTTTCATATCATCTGATGTTGTAGGTGCAGTTGTCATCACTTTACTCTTTATACGGCCCCACAAGAATTCAAGGTCAAATTAACTTGCACATTAAAATTTACTTCCATGTTTTGAGCAATAAACAGAAAAATTGAAAATTCTCAACTGATCTAAGTAAACATTTTTCTATGGAAATGCATATTAAATCTGGATTAACCTTCCTGGCGGGGCGCCCTAAATTTTGACATCTTAGCGGGCGCTGGGTCTCAGAGACCAAAGAAAAAAACAATCTCCTGCATAAAATTTAACTAAATTTTATTTTTAAATTTCAAATAACTAAAATGTCATACAAACTCTTCGCTTTCCAAACGTGAACTAAAGAAGAAATTATTAAGGTACTCGGCTAGACAACCTGAAAAAACAGTTTGCAGAAAATTGACGAATTGACGCGCACTGGGTCCTGAATGATTCCTGATATGATAATCGCCGAATACAAGAAAACTATTGGGATTAGAAACAGGGAACCCTTATACAATCTGAAAGATAATTGGATTCTACTTAAGAATATGTTACTAAATACAGGGTGTGCCATTTGAAAAAAACGAAGTTATTTAACTTTATAAGTTCGGTTTTTCTACCGCATTTTTTTTATCACCCAGTATAATTTTTTGTATGAAATCATGGTTGGCTCTATAGTTCAAACCTTCAACCAAATAATAGAAATGATTTTAATCGTTCAACGTCAATCACTGGGGCAAAAATAAAATTTCACCCAGACCATGCATATTTCGAAAACGGCAAACAATAGGTATAGGGAGTATTGAAGTAATACCCTAGGCACACGGAGCTATTTAATGATCATTAAGTACTAATGATCATTAACTTCACCGTGTGTCACATCGACATAATACTAATGATCATTAATAACGACATATAAACTTATGATCATAAGAATCGGCGACGACGTTTAAAACAGGTCATCGCCGGTAATCGTGTAACATCGCCTGTCATTTGAAAAATACCGCTTTCATGAATGACAGCTAGCGATCTACCAGCTAATTATTTTACTTTTATTACTTTACTTTTAGAAATATACGCACGTGCAAACTTTTTTCTTTGCTATTTCTGTATATTGTACATGTGAGTTCCACGTAGTTTTCCTACACTTTTTCTTCCTTTATAACTTTTGAATTATGAAATCACATACATTTGGGCAAGTACAATTGGTTGATATAAAAATGAGGACGTGTTGGGTGGCGCTGTTTTATATAACCCATCAATTAAATCCAACCTTTTATGTGAATATGGAATATTTTATAAGAAACCAAACATTGCCACCTATATTTAGGTAGGTATACTGCGCAGGCGTGATTTCTTCCGTGTGTCACCTATATTTGTAAATTGCCAATTTTCTTAATGATCATTAGGGCTAATGATCATAAACTCCCTCCGTGTGCCTAGGGTATAACTCACCTTTATTTGCTCCATATAATTAAAAAATGATAAAAAATACAGGGTGTTCCATTTAAAGAAACATCAGTTTGGTCTGTAACTTTGTTATGAGACACCCTGTATAAATTTAAATATTTTTAGGGCGTGCAGCCCACTATTATACACAACTTTTGTATAAAACATTTTTCGAAATTTTGAAAAATAAACATGTGATTGACCGTTCCCAGAGCTCTGAAACACCCTGTATGTATAAATAAAAAAGATATTCGGGGTCTACCAGAATTCAGTTACACCCGGTATAGCCTGGTAACACTTTAAAAAACCCACCCTGTATAATTAGTACATGATAAGCCCTAAATTTTCGTATAGTTTCCTTGAGTTCTACTCAGTTATTTTTGAGTTATGAAGTACAGGGTATAGAAAATATTTTTTTTTATAAGTTAGGGGTGGAGCCCTAAAATCTGTAATTTTCTACTTATTTACTACATACTAAGCCATAAATTACTATACAGGGTGTTTCAAATTTGAGGCTCAGCATGGGGATCCCGCTTATAGGAGAAGAGGTAGAGAGAATGTTTAAATTTGGCACTTTTCCAGAATTTTATCCAGATTAATACTCAATTGAAAAAAAATATTTAAGTTTTGTTAAGTCAAAAAAATTGAAAAACTGATTTTCTTTTTTGTTTATTACTTCGTTATTTGAGGTAATATTTAAAAATGGTAAAGACGTTCCCATTGCATTTTTTATAGTTTTGTTAACTTCTGCTAGTTCATTCTCAAGATACGAATTACAGGGCATAGAAAATATAGCTCCAAAATACGTAATTTAGTACTTATTTAATACATACTAAGCCCTTTATTATTATATAGTTTCACTGAGTTCTAATTATTTGTTTTCAAGGTACGAAGTACAGGCTGCAGATTTCTTTCTTTTCTAGGTTAGAAGTGGAGCAGTAAACTCGCCACTTCATTAGGCCTTAATTGTCTAGTACAGAAAATGCGTTTGAATCCCCCAATTTGCTTATGTTACTTTGCTAACTTAACGTAAAGGTAACGGTGTTACGTTTTTCACCTTTAGGGAAAGAGTACTAAATTCAGAGATATAGGTTTGAGTGGCTTCTGCCCATTTGGCACTGCTCTCTTAACAGACATGACAACACATATTAGTATTAAAAAGATATTTAATTACTCACCCCCTATGTCTTATAACATTCCAAGAGCCTCTGACATTAACTCCAAGCAAATTCTGAGTGAATAATCTTCGTCAACCTGTAAAAAAATATAAAATATTACTTAATTTATTAAATGCCATTGGTATTTCAAATTTTCTTAACATTATTGAGATGACATTCAAAGAAGCCAATGTTTCAGAAATTGAGATCTGTATACATGAAAATAACGTGCCCTTCTGGGAACATTTTTATTTTCAGGGGTTATAATAAGTGATGCAGTCATTATCAAGAATCATGATTGATTGAGAATTCCAACGAGTGTTGCATTTCTGAAGATTGGGATTTACATGAGTGAACATTTATAAAAAAACAACCTCTATTGTTAACCCTTTGCACTCGAGGCATTTTTTGCTCGGGCGAACCAGCAACTCGAGACGAGTTGCTGGTTCGCCCGAGACGAGTTGCTGGTTCGCCCGAGACGAGTGGCTGGTTCGCCTGAAACGAGTTACAGTTTAAAATCATTGGGTTAGGTTAAGTAGGGTTTGGTAAGGTTGGGTTAGGTGAGGTTAGGATGCATCACACCTCCCTGGCCCCGTAGCAGCGCCCAAAGGGTTGAGTGCACCACAAATTATATTTAGGAAGAGGATATAAAGAATAGGTGGCGTGCCGAAACAAAATAAAAATTGGGTTATGTGACAGGTGACATGTGTTCGTCAATTTAAGACACATCAGATCACATGACTTATAGTCGCTGAAATAGAAATGCTATTGGTTTGCTCATGTTAAATCTCAGTAGTTGATGTAAATAATACCTAGCTGACTGATGAGTGTATTCTCAGCAGTATGCAGTATATCGGGTGTATATAAATTGTGAAAAAAATCAGTATTTTTTAAAAACCTTATATAAAATCACCTACCGGGCCGGCGATACCTGCTTTAAAGTAATGCAAAGTGGTTAGGATAGGTAGTTTATGCAAGAAAAAATTCTAAATTATTTATAAAAAGAAATGAACTTATATCACATACACTGATGTTAATGAACATTATGAAATTTAAACGAAATAAGAGTTTTATCAAATACTGAATAGGTTGACCTTGAATTCTGATTTAAATTCTCAGCCCATTATTTCTGCAGAGTGTAGTAGTTTTGGTTTTAAAGTTTGTTTGTTAATTCTGTTCTGAGGAGATTTTTGGGTAGCTTAGAAAGGCCTTTTATTTAAATTTAAAAAACTAGATGATACAACAAAAACAAAAAAAAGGGGATCAGACGTTATATTTCTTTCAATAAACTGAAAATTGATTCAATTGTTAGGGAATATTTATCAGTATTGATTTAAACCCCCTTGTTGATTTTTATTAATATAAATATAATATCATGCTTATCCATGATTTAGATGGTAGTAGAAAAATGTGCATTATATTAGAACACATTATACTTATAAATAAATAGCGACTGCAGTACCATTAGGTTCAAGTAGGTTAAATACCTTTAATAACAAATCAGCGCTGCCAAATTGTTTCACTCTCACGCGATGACACACAAGTACTGCCAACACTGATGGCTGTACACTGTTCAAAAAGAATGGTCATCACGACTTTCACTTGTTGATTTATATACTATCAGTGGACATCGGAAAATATTCATTATGCATATTTGTATATTTTTTATGGCAAATAATTTGCGATTTACTTTTATTTTGCATATTTTTGTGGAATTTGACCTAAGTCTATTGTGTATTGAATGTTTTATAGCGAATGCACATAATGACCTTCTTAGCAAATTCTTCCAATTTTAAGGAGGAATCTGAGATGAATAATCTTTGCAGAATAAATATCGTATGTTCATTAAAAAAAAAACCTCAAGTGTGCCATGACTTTTTCGTTTTAAAAATATCAGTTGGCACACTTGACACTTGTTGGGAATTGACATATAAACGTCAGATCTTTCTAGAAGTCACAATTATTCTGTGCTCACAATGGTTTACAGCAACCAGCAAAAAACGTTTCTAATTGAAAGTTATTTCCGAAATGGGATTAAAGTGGACGGAAATTAGGTGTATTCATTCGACGCACCTTTAGCAGAGTTTCAGGAAGAATTTCCTAACGTGCCCATTATTTATGATGAATTTAAAAATACCTTATCACGATCTGTTTTATTATTTCGTGAAACGGGTAGTATTCTCCGTAAACCTGGAAGTGGTAGACCAGTTAAACAAACTCAAGATGCTATTAACACAGCCCAAGAAATTTTGGAAGATGAACCTACGACTTCTCTGCGTTATTTGTCACGGCAAATAAATTTATCGGTAGGAACATGCCACATGCTTCTACGACAAGATTTGCAAGTATACCGTTATCGCATAACATCGGTGCAAGAGTTATTACCTGTTGATTACCCCAGACGACTGGAATTTCGTCAGTGGTTTTTACAAAATGTAAACGAGGATGTTATTACTTTTTTTACCGATGAAGCTTGGTTTCACAAGGATTGGTACATTAATTCCCAAACCTTGAGAATTTGGTCGGATGAAAATCCTCGTATATATCGAGAGAAACCACTACATCTAGAGAAAGTTGGCATTTGGGCAGCGATTAGTGGGAGAAGATTAGTTGGACCGATATTCTTTGAAGGTAAAATCTTATTTTTACTATTAATAATAAAAATTCAATAACCGTGCATTCATTTTAGGTACGATAACTGCAAACCATTATCGTACAGAAATGTTTTTGCCTTTTATAAATGAATTAAATGATGACGAACTGCAAAGTGGATATTTTCATCAAGACGGAGCAACTCCTCATTGCACAGTGGATAATTTGGCCATTTTGGAGGAATTTTTTGAGGACCTAATAATAAGTCGAAATGCACGGATTCCATGGCCGCCCCGTTCATGCGATTGAACACCATGCGATTTTTTCATGCCTGAAAAATTGTATTTACGCACAACCAGTACACAATCTAGAAGACATGCGGCAACGAATTCGAGATAAATTTATAGAAATTAACAATAATCCAGTGTTGTTGCGGAGCGTAATGGAGGGTGTGCGACGAAGAGTTCAGGCTTATATTCAAGAAGAAGGAAGGCACATACAACATTTAATATAATGTTATAGTGAAAAATTTAACGTAAGTAGTTATAAATTGACTACAGTTTGTTTAATTTTGAGAAGTAACATAACCTCAATATGTGTAACCAACTTAAATTTTTAAAATTAAAAAATCATGGCACACTTGAGGTTTTTTTTTTAATGAACATACTTTAGTTGTATCTATCTGTTTCTACATATATTAGATGTTAATCTTTATAAGCTGTATATTGGCTCGTTTTTTCCAGAGCAATTCACTTAAGGGTCCCCTGCATTTGCTGACGAACAAGAATGGAGGTAATAAAAATATAGATGTCGTGATTGGTATCATTTAACTCCAATACACTTTTCTTATTAAGGAATTTATATTCCAGGTTACCACCAGCTGAGGTCGGTTTCCACCACAATCACGTCACCTACACATACGCACACTCACACATACTGCGAGTTGGTAGAAATGAACCGCGGGAACATTAAATGTACACATCTAAATCGAAGACATAAACACAATACCACAAACAAATAAATGTAGATTAATTTCTTTATGCGATTTGGTCCGCCAGTTGAAGAACTATGTATCCGATTGCATGCTAATTACATTATATACGACGATATGATATACAATCACTACAAGACCGTTAGTCCTGGAAAATACAAGTATTATTTTGTCGTATCATCATCTATCATGTCCATTTTATGCTAAATATTTTTTAAATTATTAAATAGTACTATAATTCCACAATGCGTTAGTTGCGAATCAACAAACGTTAATTAGAAGTTGCAAATTTTAAGGTGTTTATTTTTATATCAGACATAATTTATTGATTTGATTTACGTAGCATCGGCACGGTCGATGATACGATAAAGCTTTGAATATTACTCGAATATTTGCGATTTATAATAATCTTATAAATTAGCGCACTGGTATTTAGTAATACGGCCTTGAGGAGAAAGAGACGGCTACAAAATATGAAATGCTTATTTATACACCACAATGACCTCGATCGTTTTTGTTTGTTGACATATCAACATGCACTTTACTTTCACACTTTATACCATGTGTTCGATAAAAAACGCCCAACGCCATAACTCTGTTAATTATTGACCGATTTGAATGAACTGAAAAAGAAAGTCAATGTTAGTTTAAATACTAACAAATGACATCAATATTGATTTTTTTCAATAATAACTTCATTGTCAAATGATAGCCAACTTAAGATTTTTAAATGGCAGCATATAATGTATTATTTTTTTACATTTGACTATTTTTCTGAATCCAATAATGCCCAATATGTTGTTTTTCGTTCAATATTTTGGTCGAAAAAAATTAAAATAAATCTTCCATTTAAAATTATATTTTTCAAAAATTATAATTAGCGTGCCTTGGGAAAAAGTGACAAATCATTTGTTGTAAGGTTATGTCAAACATGAATAATAAGGACCCTATAAATAAGTACCTACGTTACAACTGAATGTAGAATAGAATAAATAAGTAGTGCAAGTATTAATTCACTTGCGATTTAGATGTTCTGTGATTATTGTAAACACTAAGTAGAACGTCGAACTCTGCAAGTCCACGAAATTGCCGATCCACTGTCTTCGACTTTTTAAAGGCTCCATATCGCCTCAAATTTCCTTCTAACCTTTTAAATTTAGGTTCTGGTATTCGCCGCTCTGGAAACCGCAGGTGATAAATTCGTGCCGCAGCTCTTCGATTTCTATTACATAGATAATTTATCACATAATAATAGATGCGATAACAGAAAATCGATAATTAATGGGGTAGCTTGACATTACAACAATGTTTTACATTGTTATAATCGATAACAGAAAAACGGTAATTAGGTGAGTAGCTTTTAAGGTTATAAAAACATGATGTTTATGACGTTACGTCACTGTCATTAAGTTTTAATTTTTACAATTACTCTTGTAGCAAACCAAACTATTCAGCTTGTAATAAACCATAACTTTTCTTGATTCTTATTATTATTTAATTTGATAAATTATCCACCCAAATATACCGCGAGCTTGGATAAATTATCAAAAATACATTTTTTTCGTACCTTTTACCTTTTAGTAATTCATCTCGACATAACATTTGTTGTCAACTGGTTATTAACCTCGAGCTGAAGCTCTCGGTTAATAACCAGACAACAAATGTTATTGTCTCGTTAAATTACTAGGTAACAAGGTACTCAAAAAACTATTTTTTGATAATTAACCTCGATCTAGGTATATTACTACCGAAAATAAATGTGTAACATGTCTGTTAATTCACTATTGTTCATAACAAATGGTTGACATTACTTATTCAATAAATGACATTTGTTGAATCGATTTTTTTTCAAGGCACACTAGATTTATTACCACAAAAATCATGTGAACAAGATTTATTATTATCTTTTTTTAGCATAAATATTAACTTAAAACCAACATAACGGGCATAATTGGATTCAGAAAAACAATGTCTAATATTATAAAATTAGAAAAGTATATGCAGCCATTTAAAAATTAAAAGTTGACTATCATTTGGCAATGAAGTTGATTTTGAAAAAATATATAATTACCGTCATTTTATAGTATTTAAACAGCCATTGACTTTCTTTTTTAGTTCATTCAAATCGGTCAATAAATAACAGAGTTATGGCATTGGGTGTTTTTTATCGACCCCATGGTATTAGCATTTTGTATATTTTGTATTACTTTTGCCGTATGAAATACGAAAAAGTATTAGGATCATGATTTTATACCAATTCGAAATGTGAGTCAATTCCAACCAATTGCCAAAAAGGCGTGTGGGCGCCATGGATAAATAAATTCCGTCAATCGAAGCCTGGTGTCAACAGTCAACTGTGCTTTCAAGATCTATAGTAGTAGTATTATAATAGCGGGCATAGCCTTATTTAAACAAATTTAATGGTTTCAATCCTTATATCTGCAAAAGAGTATACACGGCCCTAATTAAATCCAAGGAATACCACCGTAATTTTAACATGTTCATTTGATGGCCCATGTGGATTTTAGAACAATTCAAAAGAGCGTAAGACTGAATTAGAATCACGTATCATGTGCTACGAGGCAAACCTGAAGTGAGAGAGTATTTCCAGATATGTTTGTAAAAGCAGCACATTTGTAAAATGTCGAAGGACTGTTTCAATAAAATGCACATTGAAAAACTTATTTACACAAGCATTTTTTTTAATAATGAGTCGGTCCGCCGTTGTTTCTAATGTAGTTATTCATGCGGTTCGGCATGCTTTGAATGAGGTGATCAATATCTTCTTGGGGTAGCTCATCCCAAGCTTCCTGAATCCGCAAACGAAGTTCGTCCAAAGTGTCTGGGGCACGGGGTAAATTTCCTAGTCTGACGCCCATCATATCCCAAACATGTTCGATGGGCAAAAGGTCTGGTGAACGAGAAGGCCATGGAAGCACTACAACGTTAGCTTCTTCTAAACACTCTATTGTTACCCTTGCTGTATGTGGGCGAGCATTATCTTGCTGAAAGGTTTTGCAACCCTTGTAAGTACGGCAGTGCAACGGGCTCTAGAATAGTCTGTACGTAGCGCCAAGCATTTAGGGTGCCAGGAATAAAAACTAGATGGGACCTACCACCATACGTGATGGCACCCCAAATCATCACCCCCTGCGTGAGAGCAGTATGCCGAGGAAGCGCGAAGTCCATATTTCTGCGTTCCCCGCGGAAACGTCTGACACGTCTACGTCCATCGTTGGCCCACAAACAAAACCTGGATTCGTCAGTGAACACAATTTGTTGCCATTCTTGTCTCCAATTCACCCGTTCTCTACACCATTCCAACCTAGAAGCTCTATGACGTGGAGTCAGGGGAAGGCAACAAAAAGGACGATAACTACGCATTCCAAAACTCCGTATTCGGTGATATATCGATGCCATTGAGATTCTAACATTTAATGTATCCCTCCAAGTGTTTCCAATGGCCCGCGTAGTGGATAATCTTTCTCTTATCGCCAAAAGTCTCAATCTGCGTTCTTCGCGGTCTGTCGTTCTTCGCTGTGGTCCAGATCATCTCCGACGTCCATGAAAACCTTCCTCAGACCATCTTCGCCAGCACCTCATTACTGCGGTTGAGTCACGTTCCATTCTATTGGCAATTTCTCTAAACGAAAGACCACCCTCTCTCATGCCAATAATACGATCTTGCTCGAAATCACCTAGTTGTACAAAATTTCGATGGTTACGAACTGTGGGCATTTTAAATGATGTTCTTCGCACTATTATCACGAGAAAACTAATCCAAATTGTTCCATGTTTATAAAAACACCATTTGATATTGCTATTTTTCGTATATAAAATCATCCTAAAAAGAGGTTTTACGAAGGAGTTTTTTATTGAAATTTTAATGAGTTACTTTTTATACCGAAAGCCATCAATTGTAGAAAAATTAAATAAATTCTGGCTGTTTTTCTTGGTGTTGTATTTTTCATTCAAACCAGTATATATTCACTGTAAAAATATTACAAACAACGGTTGGTGTTGCAATGTTTTATATTTACAAAAGTAGCAAAAGGCTGCACATTCTTCTGAAAAGATCAGCAATAATAGGAGAAACAAAACAGGGATCTATTTTTGTTCTTGCATTGTTCTTTCAATTAGTTGCTCTTATTTTGTTACAACTGTAATTTATATACAACCTTCAAACGATAATAAATTGTTGGAATATTGGAATTTGAAGCAATAAACTTAATTTATTGACTTCATCGAAAGAGTGAAAGGCATTCCAAATCAATGTTGTTTTGTACGTCGTACTATAAGCGGAATTGTATAGGCATCAATTTTGATAACCCCCCAGGCAATGATTGTGTGTGCAATTATTGTTTTATTAACTATGGGTTATTTTAAATATTTCAATGATAATAGATAATAACATGGCAGGACTGCAGTCGATGGCCATTGTAGTTAGTATGTATAAAGTACAATAAACATTTATTGTTACTAGATAATAACTTAGGATTAATTAACGCAACAGATACAAATTATCATATGGAATAAGAAAAACTCTGAGACCTAATTACATATATGGACATACCAGTTCTGATTGAGCGATATATTTTACATTATATATACCACATGCTCATAATTATGTAATGTCTTGTTTACTTCAACATACTAATGTAGTTGTTTGTTATAATTATAATTTACTCGTTTGAATGACCATTTTGCAACATTATATTATGAGTTCATTAATAATTATTTGTAAATTTATTGCATTACTCAGTATTACAAAAATATTTTCTATTTCACTTACATCAATTCCAATCAATAAAATCAATAAGAATTTATGGATGCTATTATGAGAAGAACATGCTTGGCGCAGTACTTTGTTTGGGTAATAAATGGCCAAACTGGCAATTCAAGAAATTTAAAAATTAATTTTAGAGCCTGGATTGTGTATGTAATAATTAGATTTTTCCTATCTTATTAAATAATATTAATGTTGTTAAATCGTTTTTGATTGAGAAAGTTGTCCATTACTCGGCTGAATCATTTTCTCCACAGGTGACGTCCAATCAAATGATAGCGGTTTCATTGCCCAACCGGTTTCAGCCAATGACATGACGACAATTTTACTTTCTCAACAGTTTAGTTGTTACAATGGTTACGATTCATTTGTGAAAACACGAATTCATAAATATCATAATTTTGTCAGTGAACTGGCCGCAATTTCCAAATAGAAAAATTAGGTAATTATTTAATATGATGCGAAAAAGTATAGTATTCAACTTGTGAGCAAGTGGCCAACTTTCTCACTCGTTTAATAATATACTATTATGCTATGACGTAGTAAATTATATATGGAGGGAGAGAAATGAGTGAACAATTTTCCGTCGAATAATATATTGTCCAATACATTGATTGAACAAATTTAAGGATAGGGATCGTTGTACTCGTTCTGAAGTTTCAATCTACTAAGATACCATTGCGATGGAGGTACCAATAAGGCATGGCGTGAAGTTTATTGTGCCGGTTATTGTTTTAACCAATAAGTTGTAATCTGACGTTTAAATGTCACTGTCAGTTTGGATATTTAAAGACGAACAGACGAATGCAGGGGGACTCGGCGGACGTGAATTGTAATTGGCTAATAAGTATATAATATAGCGGTGTAAATAAGTGGTAATAGTACATGTTACAAATTTATGTACAACATTTAACATTTATATATGCTCTATATATTCGTAATGGGTCACTTACGATTGGTGAAAACAGTTCGGTAATTCATCAATTACAAAGTGGGAGTAGGCAAAAGTTTTTGCAAGCCGTGATGTTAATCTAGGTACATTGAACTTAAATTTACTAACAAATAACGGATTTTTGATACCATTATGAATGACTTTAAATATAGAGAGAGAAACATTTAAATGTCTATTATAAATAGAAACATATTCAAATTCAACTCATAATTCAGTCATATTATACAGAATATATTAATTCATAATTCAGCCATATTTCACATAATACAAATATCTTAGGAATCGTTTTTGAATACTTTAAAATGCATTAACATACTTAGCAATTATGGCTTTTCAAGTGAAAATACTTTAATAGGAAAATTTGAAACATTCAGAATTTAAATTTTATTGAATTAATATCTATTTCATATTATTTATATATTCTATGGGAAACCCCAGTTTACAACAATGTAACGGAACATATGAATTCTTAAAATACCTTAAATTAAAATAAACTAGATTAACTTATTAAATTAATTAAACCTAATTAAATTAAAATCTGTTATTAAATAGTCAGAAAATTTTATAATGAAGATTACGTAAATTAAAATTATTGAAACTTATTCCCGTTAAAGTGTGCGTTTAAAATTAAAGATGTTGGTATCAAAAATGTTAAACCAGTGTTGATCATTTAAGTCATTTGCCAATCTAAGCATTCGACTTACAGAATTATTATACAGGGTGTTGACTTGGCAGACAACGTAGGATATCGCATGTTAATTTTGAAGTGTTCAAATATTGGCTCCCCTATTTATTTTAGAGAAAAAATGTATTTAACTTTTTTGTAGAGGGAAAATATCTGGAATTACTAATGTTTATACTCAACACTTTACACTTCGCCAAGTTCAAATAATTCAGAAAAGGTAATGTGATTTTTCAAAAATAATGACATGCCATGGAATTGAAACAACAATTGCGGATATTAAAATGGCACAAGATATCGCTGTCATTGGATAGAAAACATATCGCAAACATCCTGATAACTGTGGCCTGCATACTACCACTTAATTAAGAGAATTTTTTTTTGTGTAGTGTAAATCATTTCAAAAGCATTTACTTTAATCAAATGACAGTGATATCGATAATGCCATTTTCATATCCGCAATTGTTGTTTCAATTCCATGGCATGTCATTATTTTTATAAAATCACATTATGTTTTCCTAATTATTTCAACTTAGAGAAATGTAAACTGTTAAGTGTGAACATTAATAAATCCAGAATTTTTTCCTCTACAAAAAAGTTATATACATTGCGACGAATTCTTGGTGTTCTTTTACTTATGGCGGCCAGTATATATTTAAATTCCATGTATCTTTTTCTGTACACTCTCAATTCTTTCAATATCGACTTGAAGATAAGGTAACCAGATGGGAGATGCATATTCAAGGTGACATCTTACAAGAGAACAGTATAAAACCTAGAGACATTCAGAACCTAACTCCCTTGACAGATGCCAGATAAAGCCCCACATTCTTGCTTTATCACACATAGAAATGAGTTAAACTATTATTACTATCCTTGAATGTGTTATGTTTATAACTTTATCAATTTAATTTACAAAAAAGCACTATCAATATTAGTACACAATACATTTACTGGGTTATGTAAAGAATAACTACATACACCAGTTCGATATTATTAGTTATATTGTAAAACGGAAACAACTTTGTTTCCATGAAAAATGCAAAGAATTTTAATGTTAGTTGTCAAATTAATAATTTATTTTCATATGTATCTATTAAAATAATAACATATAGTACTATGATAGTAACTATCGTATGTTCATTAAAAAAAACCTCATGTGTGCCATGATTTTTTATTTTTTTAAATTTAAGTTGGCATATATGTTAGGAATTGACATACAAAATGTCAGATCTTTCTAAAAGTCACAATTATTCCATGGTCACAATGGTTTACAGCAACCAGCAAAAAATATTTCTAGTTGAAAGTTATTTCTGAAACGGGACTAAAGTGGATGGAAATTGGGTGTATTCATTCGACGCACGTTTGGCAGATTTTCAGGAAGAATATCCTAACGTTCCCATTATATATGATGAATTTAAAAATACCTTATCACGATCTGTTGTATTATTTCATGAAACGGATAGTATTCTACGTAAACCAGGAAGTGGTAGACCCAGGATGCTATTAACACAGCCCAAGACATTTTTGAAGATGAACCTACGACTCCTCTGTGCCATTTGTCACAGCAAATGAATTTATCAGTAGGAACATGCCACAAGTAACCCAACTTAAAGTTTTAAAAATAAAAAATCATGGCACACTTGAGGATTTTCTTTTAATGAACATACTTTCCTCTATTCCCCCTCCATTTCCCATATGATCACTGCTCAAAAAGTTGTCCACGAGCTGGAGCCCGATATAAGTTCCGCCCCGGAGCCGAAAATGGAGCGTAATTTAAAAACCGGAAAGCAAAAAAAATATTTCTCGATGTATTCATCAGCAATATGGAGAATGCAAATGCAAGCATATTTCGGCAACTCGGGTCCACTTTCCTGCCTGTTCTTTACAAGCAAAGCATCAACCCATAATTTGCGAAGTTCCGGATTTGATGGAAATCTAATACAGAATTTTAGGTTATAAGTCGAAAGTCAACTGACGTGTACATCAGCTGACGAGTATTATAACTGGGTTGGCATATATACGTGGACGTATTGCAGCCTTTCGCATAGCAATATTTTGATATAGTGTGAATATTTGACAATATAAATGTTTATATATTCAAAGGTGTGAATAAATTGCAGGGTATCACAATATGCAATGCGAGCTCATAGATTCATATGTCATAGACACAAAATAGCTACCAATTTAGTAACATACCGCAACCATTTAGGGTCTAGCCGCGCCACCGTTGCTTGGAGACACACATGAAGTTGGCGCTAGCAGTCCATATAGTCAAAGAATATTTCATATTACACATGTTTTTTTTAATATATTTTATTTTACTGATTTTATTTATATTTTACTGATACATTTTAAATGTTTATTGTACTGACTTGTGTAACATCTTATACCATATGAATAGCACCAATAAATTATTATTATTATAATAATATCAAATATGCACACCAACTAAATAATTAGGGAATGTTTTATATAAATTTTAATTGGAAAACATTTTCTTGTAACTCAGATAATACATGTACTTACATTTGTAACACACTGCTGAAACACTATTAACTGGTTATTAATATCACGCAGTTTCTTATCAGCTTGCTTTACCGTGAAACATAACCTGTAGAAATGACTATTTGACGGCTCGTTAAATTTTAATCACTCCTGTTATATTTACGGACGATTTAACCAGGGATTTAACATTGCAATCGTTTGTGAATACCAAATTAATACTTTTAATGGTCTGTTACGTGTAATCAATCATTATATAGTTTGACGGACATTTATGAATACGGGTCTCAATATTCTATATACAGGGTGTTTCAGAGCTCTGGGAACGGTCAATCACGTGCTTATTTTTCAAAATTTCGAAAAATGTTTTATACAAAAGTTGTGTATAATAGTGAGCTGCACGCCCTAAAAATATTTAAATTTATACAGGGTGTCTCATAACAAAGTTACAGACCCAACTTATGTTTTTTTAAATGGAACACCCTGTATTTTTTGTAATTTTTGAATTATATGGAGCAAATAAAGGTGAGTTACTTCAATACTCCCTATACCTATTGTTTGCCGTTTTCGAAATATTTGAAGATTTGTTGAAATGCATGGTCTGGGTGAAATTTTATTTTTGCCCCAGTGATTGACGTTGAACGATTAAAATCATTTCAATTATTTGCTTGAAGGTTCAAACTATAGGGCCAACCATGATTTCATACAAAAAATTATACAGGGTGATAAAAAAAATGCAGAGTTATTGCGTTGGGCATTTTTTATCGGACACACGGTATATATTATTGTTTTAATAATTGAAGTGCTTTTAAGAAGACATACAAAAACTCTGTCTATTCCAAGGTCATATTAAGATCATCTGCTTCATATTAATATAATAGAATTTATACGTGACAACAGTATTACAATTTTCAGGTCTCATAACTTTAAATGTACTTAATGGAAAAATACCTAATTATAATTATGTTTTGCAAAGCGCTCAAAGTAAACTACGAGAATATGAAAAGTGGGAATGCCATTGAAGATGGTCTTCATATGACCTTGTACTTGCTATTCAAGGTTATGTTCAAAGAAGTAGCCAAATTGGTTTTCCGCAATTTTGAATACCTTCCCGAAGGTTGCCAATAAAAATTATTTTTCCAAAATCCCAAGACATATATTCTGAAAGTTTGGTTGAGTATTTTGTATATTGGCCCAATAAGTGGAATCGCAGTCTGTTGGGTTTAAATGAAATAAATAAGTAATTAAATAAAACCTCTGTGTTTGAAATTTTTGTCATTTTGATTATCTTCATCTTAGAGGTCCTGATTATCTGCTTTAATAACCTTAGTTTGATTGTTTAAAAAAAAAATTGTCCTCAAAGATTATGTGAATTTATCTCCAAGGAACATTTTTCATAACATTGTGATTTTCCCCAAGTATAATTGATGTCCTACTGATTATAGAAAGCAAATATTATTAACCTGTTACAAAACACATACACTTCTGTGCAATAAAGTTAAGCACACAAAATATGTTATAGTTTAAAGTGGACTTACTGGTTACAAAAATATGTAAATTTGTCAATTTACTTAATGTCAAAATTCTGCATCATTTAAACAATTCAAAAATTCGAATTATAACTAAAATGGAAGATTAGTCTTAGTCTTGGTTTTGGCTTTTTAATAAAGGTGTTATTTTCAAGTTATGGTGTTTTATTATTTATTGAAAATGTTGCAGACCCGAATTATACAACTAGAATATCGGGTGTGTATAAATTGGCGGATAATCTACACGTGGTGATATCCTTCCTAAAATTCTGAATAGAAAATGTGGATGAAAATATTTTCTACCATTCCTTATAGGCCATCAGGAGCCATTTAAAAGAAATGTAATGTAATTTGGCAACATAGCATTCACGAGCTGTCCTGTTTTTTCAATAATCTCATGATTAATTATGTGGGTTGGGACAGAGTAGAATAGTAATAATAAAAGAGCGGGGTTTATTTAGACATGTACTTGCAAGTAAAAATACACATTTGAGATAGAAAGATAGCACACACTGACAAATAATTTTCAAACTGCAGAGTTTTCTGTAAATTAATATCGAATAATAACGCATATTTAAAGACTAGATGTTCAAACTTTGGGGACCTCGTGAAGGCTTAGGAAGCATGGTACAACATTTTAAAATCAAGATAAGCTGCTTAGAATTTTAGGAAGAATATCGCCACGTGTAGATTATCCGCCAATTTATACACACCCGATATTGTAAGAAATACTAAGACTTGTGCTTAATTTTATTGCACAGAAGTGTACATAATTCTGGTGTACATTGATCCAGCAGGTGTAAATATTGATAAGTAGATTGCACATTTAATTGTCATACGATTTTTTTATGATATTTTTCTAGATTACTCGGCCCCTCAACCCTCCATAATTTATGATCCGGCTAAAGAGATAAAGATAGTTCGTCAATATGAAAACAGTTTTGCGTAAAAATAATGCTGAAGGTTTTGAAAAAAAAGTGTAACATTCCACTGTGTGTGGTAATGATTAATAATAATGTGGTATATGTAATTTATAGAAACTTATATCATGAAAATTCATATTTTCATATAAATATGGAAGATGTCTGTTAAATAATTAATTTGGAATGAATAAATACAAATATGGATGTGTTTGCTGTTATATAACTAGCAAATAAGGTAACTGCATGTTTTTGCCATCAAATTATCATTAAGATTTAGAGAGCTAATTAGGACTAATTAGATTATTTATATTCTCATGCATGATTATGGAATTTTTGTTTTAAAGTGTTTATATAAAAAAAAGGTAACTTTAATTGAAAAACCACAAATCGCACACCCACCAAATCCTATATCATTGTAATTGTTGAAAAAGTGTCTATTTGAATATATACAGGGTGATCCATTAAAAAAAAACTGCCGATGTCATATTTCGAAAAATAGGTTAGCTATTGAAAATCAAAGTAGGCAACTGAATAGAATAAACAAAACTATATACATATCTTTTAAAAGTAATAAAAAATGTATATTTTTCGTATCTTATTAAATAATATAAACGTTGTTAAATCATTTTTGATTGAGAAAGTTGTCCATTATTTGACCGAATCATTTTCTCCACAGGTGACGTTCAATCAAATGATAGCGGTTTCAATGCCCAACAGGTTTCAGCTAATGGCATGACCACGATTTTACTTTCTCAACAGTTTAGTTGTTACTATGATTACGATTCATTTTTTGTCAGCAAACTGCCGCAATTTCCAGATAGAAAAATTATTTGTTATAATTTAATACAAACAGAAAAATCTTTAGGTAAAGGCTGAAAGGCCTCTGGTCAATTGCCTGTTCAGGTCATTTATAAAAGTGTCTCAATAAATGTATTGTCTCTCTCTCTTTAGTTAATTATTTAATATGATGAATACGGCTTGTGATGCAAACTTCACCCTCGTGGCAATGGCCAACTTTCTCACTCGTTTAATAATATACTATTAGCTTCAGGTGTTCCCACATATTTGCCCAATATGTATGCATACGAAGGGACAAACACTAGACATTCATGGACCTGCACAGCCATTTTTTGTTTTCTTTTGTTGCACACCAGCAAAAAATGAATTGATTTATAGCAGAAAAAAATTAATAATGGATTGTATCATTTAATGAAACATTTTCATGATCACAATACTTTTCCGTACTATGTGAGGAAAAAGTAAAATCTACTTGGGTCCTTGGATTCTGAGCACTTTGGCACTGCACATTTACTGTTGCTAAAAGAACGAAATAAAAGTTGTTGTATTTTAAGGGCTTAATGCAACTATCAACCACATGATTTATTGTAAAATGCATTTGAATTACTTACGCACACGCATTACTTAACACACTTGAATTGGGCAAAGTTGTACCTTTACAGAAGGTATCTTTCAGTTATTACAAAAATTATGCTCTGTGACACACTAGCATTGTGCACGTTTAGTTTCTGTTCAACTCTGCTGTACCACGCAATCGATAATAATAGCAGGGAGTGCATACAAAATTCCTGATACAGATATATCTCACGATATTAAAAATTTGGTTGATTAAATATGGAGTATTGATATCATCAAAGTATACCCTCCCTATTTATATAAGATATCATTTCAGGAAGATATTCATAACCTTCATAATCAGATTCAAGGGATGGTTATTGCCACCCAAACATAGACCTCTTATATTTGAACGATCTTTTAGTTACAGTATTTTAAGTTATTTAATTTTTTAAATTTACACAAGGCAATTACAAATTTAAATGTATAGGTAAAGTCAAAATTATAAAAGTGGAATGCACATGTACAACTATAACTAACTATGATTAATTAAAACTAACAAACGCAACCATCTACAGATGCAAGTGTAATGAATCAAGGGGGTAATGCATAATAATTTTTTTGGTATTAATAATAGAAATTTTATGCGAAATAGAACAAATCTCACGTCGCATTTTTCAGAATAGTTAAGGGTCCATCTGGTGTCTAGACGAGATAAGGGCGCGTGCCACTCGACGAAGGAATCCCGCGGGCGCACACACAGTACCGCGTTAAATCAAATTAGGCGTTTGTTTAGTCTACCGTTAGATAATTAGTAAACAAATGAGATAGCGGGCGCACGAGATCGGAAGAAATTATAAATCCCACGACCACAACAATTCAAATCAACCAAAGAAATATTGAATCACACTGAGAAGAAAAATGAACTACAATAATTAGATGCTTCACTATATCAAAACCGTATAAAAGGGCCCGAATCACAACAAACGTGTTACCTCTTTGTCTGAAAATAGAACATTGTTACTCTGCGATCAAAAAGAATGTTTTTTTTTTTAGTTATAACAAATACAGTAAAAATATGTAAACACACGTTTTATGGTCACGGCATTAAAATATGTAAATGGTAAAATAATCGTTTATGGTAATGTCTTTAAATTATAAGGTTTATTGTTACAAGTAATGTATGACATTATGTATGTTTATGGTAATGATTGCCAAATAAATAATAAACAATTTCCTTGCACATTTCAAAATGAACTAAAAGATAATAAACTGATTATTCGTTAAACTCACACCCTCTTGTTTTATTTGTTATTTAATTCCTGTAGCTATCCTAAAGGTTATTGATCGAGTCCAGGTAAGTGAAGTAAGACCATCACAAGTAAGTGAATCACTAAGTCAATAAAAGAAAGAAAGCAGAGTAAAGATGATACGTATTAACATCTGTAACGAACTTGTTAAATAATTAAGGGTTACTACACAACACAACACACCGTAAAAATAAGACAAATTGCAAATTTGAATAACACCGGGGTTAGAACCATTACATAAGTATAAATATAAATAAATTACACATAATTCCACAGTAAATAGCTTAGTTTATTATGTTTATGTTGCAATGATCAACTTTGAATAAATTGCAATTTCGAACAGTTATATAATAATAAATCCCCATTAATCGTGAGGTAAAAGCAATTTTTTTTAATTGCAAAAATCATTAGTTTAGGGTCTTACAGCCTTATTCATAGAATCAGCCTTAGTAGAGTTTTAATAAGTCACTAGTTGGTGGCCATTAAGTCCATTTTAAGACGTCACTACTGGGATCAAAACTGGGATGAGCACGAAAAAGAATTGTTATTGCATTCGGTCCGAGGGGAAATTAACATTATGGAGAACAAAAGAAAATCAACATTTTGCAATAGAGACAAGAGTGGTGCATATGAAACCGCATCGCAGAAAAGTTGGATAATAATTACAATTAATAAGACGCCTGACTTGCATGGCTATTCAAGTTTAAAAAAAAAATAACAACCTCTTAACGAGACAATTTATAGGTTAGATAAGACAGGTTAGCCCGCAAAAAGCGATGTTGCCACATGATTCTCCTTGTTGGCACGCAACTAACTACTGGCATCTAGATATTGTTCTATTAATTTAGGGCATTGGTAATGCCTTAAAACGGACTTAAGGAGGCTTATTAAAACTCTACTAAGGCTGATTCTATTAATAAGGCTGTATATACAGAACAATACTGGTTCAAGAATTAATCCTTGCATAACACTCGCCTCCACCCTAACAGAACTTGAAGTTATGTCATCTATCCGCACTATCTGGGTTCGGCCATACAACTCGCAATCAAGGATGTAGTATCTAGTAGTAATCCTAGATAGTGTAGTTTGGCAAGTAGTATGTCGTGGTTTATAGTATGAAATGCTTTAGTATAGTCCAGTAGTATGAGAGAAGTTAGCAAACCTCTACCAGTGGCCACAAATATATCATCAATGACGTTAAGTAAAGAAGTGACATAACTATAATTTGGTCTAAATCTAGACTGCGTAGCAGGAAGGAGGCGGCTATTCTCAAGAAATTTCATTATTTGATCTTTGGTGGTACGTTTTAGGATTTTTGAGAGAACCGGCAGGTTACAAATTGGTCAAAGATCTTTATAACTTATAGGAACATCGATTTTTGGAACAGGTGATATTGTCTCTTGCTTCTAAGTATCAGGAAAAGTTGATTGTTCTAGGCAGCAATTTACAATGTGTGTAATGTACAGAATAATATACGAATAATATACGCATAATTTTATCATAGTAATATGTATACCATCAGATCTAACGGCAGTCGATTTTATTTGACATATTATATCACGAATATCATCGCATGTTACTAATTTAAATGAAAAAGCATCTCTTACGTTGGGATGAACATGTTCATTATAAAGGGTGGGCCATCGCAAGGAATCTTTTTAAAATTTTAATAAAACACAAACGGCTAGATGGAATTTCATGATCTTGCATTTATTTTGTAGTCAAGAGTATCCGGTTATACATGGAATATGACATCAGTCAAATGGCTGCCACGGCTGGCCTTACAATAGTCCATTCTCTCTACCCAATTTTTTAGACCTTTTTCCAACGTCTGCGGCTCTATCTCAACAATGGCATTTTGGATATTGACTTTAAGATCGTCAATCGTTGCTGGATCGTTGGCATAACAACGTTATTTAACGGCACCCCAGAGATAAAAGTCCATGGGCGTCAAAGCGCAGCTCCTTGCTGGCCAATTCACATCTCCACGACGGCTGATTACACGATTTTCTTACTTTGACCGCAATAAGTCGATAGTTTTGTTGCTAGTGTGGCATGTCGCCCCATCTTGTTGGAACCAGATGTTGCCCACATCCAAACCAGCAATTTGCTCCCAAAAAAAGTTTGCTATCATGGTCCTATAGCCGTGCAAGTCGAGCGTCTTATTAATTGTAATTATTATCCAACTTTCCTCCGATGCGGTTTCATGCACCACTCTTATCTTTATTGCAAGATGTTGATTTTCTTTTGTTCTCTATAATGTTAATTTCCTCTCGGACCGACTGCAATAATAATTCTTTTTCGTGCTCATCCCAGTTTTGGAATATACATTTTCTCTAAGCAAATTATTATTTTTTATTTATAAAACATTGTTAACGCTCTCCAAGACAGTTTTAAGCACAATGGCTACATTTTGGCTAGTATCCATTACTTGCATACACAGCATAAGCAAATATAACTCTAATAACGATTTCAAATGTCACGCGGTTTGAATTATAGGTTGTGTTTAATAGTGTTGTTGGCGTTTAAACACAGAGTACCATGATACGATAGTTAGTGGAATACTAAATTTAGTGAGCCACTAAAATGTTCTATCAATACGGAAATGTTGGTAGATTCTTAGTACCGTCTTAATCCTGTGTACTAACATTTATTATCGTATTTCGTTCTATTTCATTTGTTTGAAGTATTTTAAACAAAAATTATTATTGATAAAGTGTGTGGCTAGCTGCACAAAAAAGTTCCGAGCTTTAGATTTCATACAACCGAAACCACAATTTAAATTTCATTAATTTTCCCGCCCTTTTGTGGTGACATTTGGTGACAATACCATGCGGTTGGTGTTCACGATGGCAATAACAAAAGAGCATATTCGATTTTCCATCCACTTCACATTACATCTCAAGAAAAATGCTTCTGAAGCCACAAAATGATTTGTGCTGTAAGTCATGCTACGTGTAAAAGGTGGTATATAAAATTTCACCCAGAAGATTTCAGTCATAGTGATATTGTTTCGATGGCCAACCACATGTTGCAAAAGTGACTCAGGACCATATCTTTGCTTTGGGCTGGGAACTTCTCCCACATGCGGCGTATAGCCCATACATGGCGTTTTCCGATTACTACCTATTCCGGTCGCTGCAGCATCACTTGGCTTCATGACGCTTGAAGAGCTACGAAAATGCATTGAAGACTTTATCGCCTTGAAGCCAGTGAGCTTCTATCATCAGGGAATTCGCAAGCTGCCCGATTGATGGCAAAAGGTCATCGACGCAAACAGGGAATATTTCGTTGATTAATATCTTTCTGTTCGTTTTTAAAGAAAAGCTCAGAACTTTTTGTACACCTAATATATGGGCGACACTGTACCTCAAGCTGTCGACTGACAGTAAGCTGCAGCACGCCTCATAACCCTTTGGTGAGGGCTCCTGATGCTCTTTTCAGAAATGATGGGTCAACGGCGAGACTGCTGATGATACGCATAAGACGGCGTTGCATCCTGAAGTGTACAGGGTGGGCAAAATTTGACGTTTCTATGGGGGATCTCGATAACTATAATACATAGAGAAAAACGGATGGCGCATCCTCGATCTCTTTCTTGGAGAAAAACTCAATGGTGAAACCTAATTTATTTATCTTCTTTTGTTTCAGAGTTATAGCCAAAAAGTCAATTTTTTCCATTTTCGATATATTGCAATATCTCAGTTGTTTATCATTTGAAATAATGAAAGTTATATGTTGTTCAGGCACTTTTTTGAAAAGAATAAAATAAGTTTAACAGAATTTCAATATCGTCATTAATATGAAAGTTATAACACAAAGTAGAAAAAAAATAGATTTTAATGAAATTACAGATACAACCCCCACATGCTATATATCGTCGAAAAGAGAAAAAAATAACCTAGTAAAATAGGTCAAAGCCAACTATAGGTTGTATTTAAAAAAACACAACTTTATGTTATAACTTTCATATTAATGAAGATATCGGAATTCTGTTAAGCTTATTTTATTCTTTTCAAATGTTAAATGATAAACAACTGAGATATTTCAATATATCGAAAATCGAAAAAATTGACTTTTTGGCTATAACTCGAAAACAAAAAAAGATAAATAAATTTAGTTTCCACCATTGAGTTTCTCTCGAAAAAAGAGATCGAGGATGCGCCATCCGTTTTTCTCTATCTATTATAGTTATCGAGATCCCCTATACAAACATCGAATTTTTCCTACCCTGTATATGAATTGTTAATAAGATGCATCTGAGGTATCTAATGTAACGGAAGCTTCAATAGTTCCGTAACTGTTGTAAATGGCAAAAAATCGTCGATATAGCAAACAAATTGCGCTACTTGCTATTTCACATAAATTTTCATCTTGGCCGCTGTACATAACACCACTGAATACTTTGTATTATTCAACTAAATTTTTTTGTTAATCCATCTCGAACGCTGGAAGTTTAGTAATAACGGAAAACAGGTAGTTAAGTTATAATTGATACAGAGGGTGGTGGGTGAACTCTATCCCACTCTACAAATAGTAAAACATTAATGAGGATTTTACAGGTGAAAAATAATGGCTGAAACACTAAAATATTGCTGTCTGTTATAGCTCTTCGATAAATTAATTCATACATAGAAACCCTGGGCGCTATTCAACAGGTTGGATTGTAGGGTAGAGCCCAGCCACCACTGCCCTCGATAGGGGTCTTCTTTTAATTTCTGGAGTTAATGTTTTCAAGTAATATGCTTCGGACATTTTTTCTACAAGTTTGATATTAATTTACCTCTAGCAAATAAAAAAAAATTAATATATCCAGATTCTTTACTACAAAATTTAAATTCATTAGACGCTCCTAAAGTAGAAACAAAAACATTATTTATTTTCTGTTGGAAGCGTGTACTTTGTGTTAATTCCTAAAAAAAGATCAGTTCATTTTAGCAAATTCAAGCCCACAATATGACGTGTCCGTAGTGTGTGCAGCCATCTTAGCTATTGATTGCACAGCACTACCAACTAGAGATGAGCAAAATGACTCTTTTTTGCGATCTCCTTCACAAGCTCTGATTCACTGAAAAGAGTCGACTGAATAAATTATTTGAAAAAGTAAAAGTTATCTGTGAAAATAAAAGTATGTCCGTCAAATAATGTGAAGAGTTAACAAAAGGCCAAACATTTTCAAATCACTTCACTGACATGACTCTTTGAGGCAGCTCACTCAAGAGTTGCTCATCTCTACTACCAACTGAACTATCGAAACTTCTACAGTTCCTCAATCTAACAGCACAAAATGCATGCCGATTTCATAAATAACTTTTGTTTTATACAATACTAAAATTGTCTATTTTTTTTGTAGTAACGCGGTGTAAAGTAAAATTATAACAATTCAAATAAAACGAATTGGATTCATGGGTAAAATTTTGAATTGGTCTTTTTGTGATAGAATGCTGTTAGAATCTTTAACTAAGGATTTTAAATTTTTTATAAAGCAACTAGTTGGATCTTTTTTAAGGACTTCTATATTGGAATTATTAATAAAATGTTCCACTTTCTGTATATAATCTACTATATTTAAAATGACTGTGGAATTTCCTTTGTCTGCTTTGGTTATTATCAGTTTATTAATTTTGACTTTGTGTTTTATGTTTCTAATTTATATTTTTTTATTCATTTACCCATGAATCCAATGTGTCCGCGATTGTACGGTTTAATCAAAATTCACAAATCGGAAAAACCAATAAGACCTGTAGTCACATACATAAACTCACCGGCACGCAATTTATGTAAAAAACTAAGTGAAATTTTCAGAGAGTTAACCGACTTTAAAGATCCCAATGCCATTAAAAATTCCGTCGAGTTAACTAAACAACTAAATAAATTCAAACTGCAATTAAATTTCAAATTAGTATCCTTTGATGTATGCAATATGTTCTCGAATATACCACCACAGGATTGTATAAAGCTAATTAAACAAACATTAGAAGACTGTAACGTCAACCAGGTCATCATTCATGAATTTTTAGAATTAACAAATATCATTTTAGATAATAACTATTTTTCATTTGAAAACAAATTTTATAAACAAAATGAAGGCTTAGCAATGGGCTCCCCGTTAAGTCCATTACTAGCAGAAATTTTTATGCTTAATATAACCCAAAAAATATTAAAATTAAACTCAGCCAAAACACATATACAATTCTGGTACAGATATGTGGACGACGTACTTGTATGTTTCAAAGGAACAGATAGACAACTACAACAATTTCTTCATGAAATAAACAATATACACCCTAATATTAAATTCACACTTGAAAAAGAAGACAATCAAAATATTAAATTCTTAGACCTCTCCATAACTAGAAGCACACACAATACATTTAAATTTGACATATACAGGAAACCTACATTCACAGACACATTAATTCCTAACAGACACACTTTCAAACACAAATTAGCTGCATTTGAAACTATGATCTATAGAGCTAAAACTATTCCACTTTCTAACCAATCATATAACAACGAAATCAAAATCATACAATCTCTGGCAATTAATAATGGTTATTCACATAATTTAATAAATAAATTAATTCAGAAACAAGAGCTTAACTCGATTCAAAAATACTTATATGCTTTAAATAAAACACCAAACTCTAACTTTAGAACATTAACATTTTTCGGTAAAATTACGCATAAAATTAAATCCATTTTAGAAAAACACAATATTAGCGTTGCTTTAAAGTCCCCAAGTAAAATAAGTAATATTATCTTTAATAATAAAACGCCCATTAATAAAATGTCCAGGAAAGCCATTCGAACGTGACTAAATACACACACAGTAAGCATAGCAATATAGAACGGTAGCGCAAAAATGTATTTTTGATAGTGATAATCAGTTCTAGAAATAAAAGTTGTATAGAGAATTTGCAGTGTATTCTATTAAATATACCGTAAGATTAAAAAGTCAAAAGTCAAAAATAGTTGGCAGCCCTTAAAACATAAACTAACAAACAAAAATTCAGTGGCATCACTATAAATGGAAATTTTGGCAGCTAAAATTAAACAGCTAGATTATAAATCTTGAATGTATTATTATTAGTGATGCTCAGTTTTAGAAATAACTACTAATGTTTAAAATAGGCAAAATCTGCAGATAAAAACAAAATTATTTTCAAAACAAGTAACGTTATAAAATCACAAAACGTCAAAATTAGCAAAATGTACACTGCACTGCATCGGAGATTTCCAGACAGCCAATTAAAGTAAAATTATTATAGGGATTTTCAGAAAATGTGCTGCCAACTATTTTCGACTTTCTGATCTCACAGTATATGCAGGTATGTATTTTGTGGTATATGCTACACTAACTTTACCGCAAATAATGAGACAATCTGCAAATAAAATCTGAAATTGAAAGTTACGTCACTAACAAAAATCCTAATATATTTGGATTAAATATTTATATAATTGATTGTATTGTACATTCCCCTTTTCCATGAATGTGTTGCCATATGATATACTGCATTTATTATAAATTGATTCAGTCTGGACATTGATTATAATTTTAATATTAAAATCACTGGTCTAGACATAGCAGACATCAGATAATCAACTAAAACATTGTAATTATCTCAAATCAATTATAATTACTGCGAATAATTGGTCCAAATGTATGATAAACCTATAAGCATCATTAGTATCATTATATTTATGTTTGTTTACATAAAATGTGTGTGTGTGTACATACAAGCAATTAACACATAAAATCAATCAATATCTGCATAGAATTATTAATTGTATAACTAGCACACTTAATTGTAGCAGAGAAAGTAGAAATTTGCGTCGGCATCACGCACGCTCTCACGCCGATTATGTTATGTCAACACATGCAAAAAAGCAGAGTGGGTAACATCCCGCCCACGCCTGCACTCTCGTTTTTCTTATTATTAACGGGTGAAAATTTTGAAATTGCCGAGTTATTATTAAATATGCGAATGCGAGTAAAGTGTGTATAAATAAACGCGCGTAATCGCCGCCCCATTTGGCGTGCGGGCATCAATACTGGTGATTCTAACCAAAAAAGGGTATAAAAACGTAAACAACCTACATACCGTAAACGAACGGCCGCATCTATCAATATCCCATTATGGACAGTGTGCAGTTTCGTGAGTCGGCGTCCCTCTGGGAAACTCAGAAATTTGTCGGAGCCTTCGGGGATTCGATCATGTCCGCAGTTTTATACACGGTCCCAGCCGTTTCATTCGGAAAATTTGCGCAGCCCGAGGTTTTCCTAAATGGAAAAGATAATCTACACACGACAACCGCTCAATTCTGACAACGCAAGAACGACGTTGCCATTTATATTCGCAGGTAGTTTACACCGGGGCAATTTCGACGAAACAGAGGGAGGTGCGGCCTCTATTGGCTAGAGTCCACACTGTATGGTTTGCGGCCGCGCTGAGTCATGAAGTTATTTATGTGTAGACTACTCATATTCAAAATACGTTTCGCAGATCGTGGATGAATAATGCATAGCTTGCAATCGCATCACCCAATTGTGCAGTTAATGTTTTTAAAAGGCAACACCTGAAATGAGGGGGCAGGGGGCAAATATCTGGAAAGCCCGTGCAGGCTAAAATATAGCAGCGCCCCTTTATTAATTTGCCTCCTCGCAGCTCATCAAAATTTACCACAGGGTAATGAAAGAAAAAAATTGCAGGAGCGCCCAACATGTCAAGATAAACCACTGTGTTTGCCAGATGCCGAATATTACCTTATCACCCCCAGTGATATATAGATATATCCATGGAATAACAGGAAGCGACAAGGCATGTTAATAAATCGGGATAAGCGCCATCTGTGAACAGCGGTGTGAACTTATAAGAAGTCAATACGTAATACAATATTTACTTTTGACTATATACATATGCACTGCTATTCCCCCTCCATTTCCCATATGATCACTGCTCCAAAAGTTGTCCGCGAGCTGGAGCCCGATATAAGTCCCGCCCCGGAGCCGAATATGGAGCGGAATTTAAAAACCGGAAAGCAAAAAAAAATATTTCTCGATGTATTCATCAGCAACATGGAGAATGCGAATGCGAGCATATTTCGGCAACTCGGGTCTACTTTCCTGCCTGTTCCTTACAAGCAAAGCATCAACCCATAATTTGAGAAGTTGAAGTTCCGGATTTGATGGAAATCTAATACAGAATTTTAGGTTATAAGTAAAAGTCAACTGATGTGTACATCGGCTGACGAGTATTATAACCGTGTTGGCTTGTATACGTGGACGTACTGTAGCCTTTCGCATAGCAATATTTTGACATAGTGTGAATATTTGACAATATAAATATATTCAAAGGTGTGAATAAATTGCAGGGTAGCACAATATGCAATGCGAGCTCATAGAGTCATATGTCATAGACACAAAATAGCTACCAATTTAGTAATATACCGCAACCACTTGGGGTCCCGCCGCGCCACCGTTGGTTGGAGACACACATGAAGTTGGCGTTAGTAGTCCATAAGTATATAGTCAAAGATATTTAAATGGACTGCTACAATTTTGCGCCCTGAGGATTTAAGAAAAATCAAAGAAAAAATATTAAGTTTTATTTCAAACAAAAAATATACATAAAATGCACTGTATATCTTTCCCTACAATTATCTACTTTCTATCCTCAAAACAAGCAATACTTAGGGCAAGTACATTCAAAGTATGAGTAAATTCAGTGGCGGCTGGTGAAGTGACTCATGGTGACGCCAGCAAAAGTAAAGATATTTTTAACTCTCATTTGTGAAATTTGATAAATGTTGTTGCCAGTGACGGTTCGCGGGTTTTTTTCTGGTACGGCCGGTTGCGTGACCGCACCTATCTGTATTACCACCTCTTGTTCCTCGGCTGTATCAGAAAAAAAACCCGCGAACCGTCACTGGTTGTTGCAATAATAGGTAGAATTTCGAAGAAGTGAATTTTTTTCTAAGTATTGTAGTTCTTATTTCCTATAATTTGATTGTTAACTCAGGAAGCAGGATCTTCTGAAACTTTAGGATTTCATAACTTCAACAATTCCAATGAATACATATTTCCAATAGTTAATGTTTTTGCTCATTTTGTCTAGTGACAAATTTTGCAATAAACCTTTTTCGTCATTTAGTCCGTTTATTTAGTCAGGGCGTTTCCAGTCTCTGAATCATCCAGTAAAAATATTAGAATCATTGGCAAATAAATATTTTTGGAGGCATTTTTCATAAATGTTTACGATGTATCGTGTGGAGGTGCCTTTAGACCTAATATTTGTTGGCATGCTGTGTTGCCAGTTCTATCAATCTCAATGTCTAATTATTTAAAAATGACTTAAGCATTAATTTATTATATAGCAAGCACCACACGATTCATTTAATGAATATACATCATCTTTCAGTATCATTGGAGGAACTGTAGATATATTTATAAAATATATACCCGTTGTTGACGTTTTGTTGGGTTTGTCACGTCGGTGAAGTGAATTTGTGGCCACGTATTTAATAAATCGTATTAAGTACAATTATGGAAGGGCATTTATTGGTATGTGCAATATTATTATCACCAAAAACCACTATCACAAATCTGTGTGGGTCATTTGTTAAATTTAAGTTTGATTTTCGTGGAAACAACTTGGTTAACCTCACTTTAAATTGTATGTTAAATGTATTTCTACGATGGTTCTCGTCAATTTTCTCCTATCTAAAATTTCGATGCAATCAGTTAAGATAATTAAGTCAATATTTTTATCACTTTAGAGTATTTAGTCATACTTTGTGCAATTGTGAATTAAGACGTTCTTTTGGTGGTAGTGAAGTAATATCAAATTTCTAGAGAACGACTCGAATCAATGGTTTGTTTAATACACAGATAATACGTATTAGAGAATAATAGTATTTATGCTTAACACTGTATGGCCGCTGACGCCATTTTCTGTAAAAGTCTTCCACTTCTGTTTCATTTGCGATTTTTCTATGTAAAAATAATATAAATGACACAACAACATACAAATGCAATCATTCTCAGGGTGTATAAATGAAAAATGTGAAACATTGCAGGTAAAACCATTTGCGGCTACTTGTGATAGTTACTTTGCGTAAGTAGCCTGCAGTGTGCAAATTGGTGGAAATTATACCGTGAGATTAAAAAGTCAAAAATAGTTGGCAGCCCTTAAAACATAACCTAATTAATAGAAGTACAGTGGCATCACTAAGAATGGGAATTTAGGCATGGAAAACCCTGAAATTTCAATAAAACAGTTGGATTATGAATCCTTGTGATGATCAATTCTAGAAATAACTGCTAACGGTTTAAAATCGGCAACTATTTTTAAAACAAGTAACCTTAAATAAATTAGAAACAACCTTACTTGTTGCAGAAAGCATTAAATAAATTCAATAAAATGAAATATATGAATATTCAACCTGTTCGTAACTCTGCAAGCAAAATTAAGTCTTACTAAGACTATAAACAAATAACTTATTGAAACAACTACTTCCCTGGCTAGTGCCGCGCCGGATATTGAATGATACAAAAGAAATTTGCGTTATTACTAGTACTAAAAGTACTTAGTGAAATAACAGGACTAACTTGAAAATTAAACTAAATTGAAATTGAAAACTTTAAACTATAAAACTGAACCCTAAAATATGTAAAAATTAAGTAAATAGCCATCTGCAGACGCGTTTCGAGATTTGTCTCTCATCAGTGCAGCTTCGCTTTTAAATTGAATGTTAACCCTTTCGGCCCTGGTGGTGGCAATTGCCACCGCAACATTTACACGTCTCTACTTACCATGACAATCCATATTTTTGCTGTTTATCACTAGATGTCACTTCAACAAACCCTCACTAATTAATTCCTATACTCATTAAGCAAATGAGTTCAAATTTGGTATTTATGGTCTTAAAAAGCTCCCCATCCATAATAATTAACAAAAAAATTTTTTTCAAATTTAAAAATCCAGGGCTGAAAGGGTTAAAGAATAAAATACACTTACGTGAAGGTGACCGAGAACGTGAAGTAGTCGTAAACAAATGAGGAGATTATTATTTAAGTAACCTTAAAAAATCACAAGATGTCAAAATTTACAAAATCTGCACTGCATTGGAGATTTCCAGACAGCCTATATAATTTTACTTGAATTATTATAGGGATTTTCAGAAAATGTGCTGCCAACCAATTTCGACTTTCTGATCTCACTGCAACTTTATATTTTGGATAGAATAAGTTAATATTAATGATGAAAATTATTATTGTGCCAAAGTGTAGCAATATTTAACATGTTCACTGCCGATGCTTACACGCTTATATCTATGCTGGTGCCACAATGATTAAGATACATTAAATTTGAAAGCATATATTCTGCCCGATGGCGTGCTGCCTAGCACTCACCAGAAAATGCTGATCAAGCTTCGAAGCGTTGTTGAGTTAAAATATTGATGTAATATTGTACGGGTGAAGTTAGCAATAGATTTAAAAAATTCATATCTCTGAGAAAAGAAAAACGTATCGAAAAAAGCAAGCCATACCGTTACGAAAGGTCTAAATTAATACCACAAAAAAATCAATCCTTCATTTTAACCCTTTTTTCACCCCTTTTTTGTAAGTTTGCAATCAGCCATAACTAAATAAAAATGCTTATTCCTATCACCAATACAACTACTTTAATAACCAAGAGTCAAAGAAACGTTACGGGTACCTATTCAACCCAGTAACAAATTATTTCCCCATCAATCGCAATCCGTACCTCTCCATATAAATCTCAATTTTTGACAAAATTTTGCCAACAGCCATAACTAAATAAATATTCTTATTCTTATCACTAATATATGTACTTTCATAATCAAGAGTCAAAAAACGTTACGGGCACCCCTTCAACCCAGAAAATAATTATTTATCCCCTCATGATTAAATTGAAGTGCTCTGTTATACAATTAACTATTAATGGTCATAATTCTTACTGTTTTTTATATTATTTTCAAGTATATAGACCTATTCATGAGTAAGGGCGGTTTACGAACAAAGTTCGGAACATTCAAATAATATTGGTATCCTTTTCTACTACCTGATAACCGAGCGGATATTCCCAAGACGTACGATTTCGTCGGCCGTATCTAGAAAACACACACGCGGCCTGCGTAGCTCGGTCTTAGACCGAGCGGTAGAAGGAGAAAGAAATAGTTTCCGGCGTCTCTTACTTACCGGTTATTTCATAGGCGTGCGCGATTTGGCCTATGGTGGAAAATTGCAACGGACACTACTTGTGTCGTGCAATGATTATTTTTAATTCTCTCTCGAGTAAGATTGATATTTTTCATGTACCAATTCATATCTTTCGGAATCGTTGCATGCTACTATTATCCGATATCATTACCAATTAATTCTTCCACAGTTGAAATTTGAATCTCATTTTCTTTTTCCTTTATTTTAGGGTTATTACACTTTGATTACATGATATTTTGTAAACTGGTATAATTTTGTTTATATTATTTTTAGAGCATTTCTTATTTTTATGTATTTCTTGTAAAAAGTTGAATACGTCAATAAATGTATTATTATTATTATTATTATTATTGATTCGGACAGACAAGACACCCCGACCGCCATCTCTGCTGAATAGCTCTATAGTTATATTACCTTAATATTGGATTATTAAATTAAGTATTAGCATTGATTATTATATTATCCCTGTAATTGGAAAATTTTCGGTTGAGAATAAATAAATCACAGTGCATGTGTGCAGTGCCATTGCCAAGGTGTGAAATACTTCAGAATGATTTCTGGGCCAAAAAAATTAGGGACTTTTTAATATTAACGTTTTATAACTTTCAAGAAAAGAATAGAATAGATTGTAGTGCACAGCGGAGATATTCTGAAAAGTGCATCCTAATACGAGAGTCTAGTAGCAAAAACAAATCTCATAATTACGCCTATACTAAAATTACTGATTTGCATTTCATGGAAAACATAAAAGTGTTAAGCTTTTAATAAGTCTTTTAGAATTTAAAAAAAGCTGAAATTTCTCTTCGAAATATTTATAGCAAAGCTTTTTGCTGATGAGACTGCCCACGAGAGCCCTTTTCCTAACGTTTTAAAAATTTAAAAGGAACTCGTTAGGTGTTTTTACATATTCCCAGATTTTCCTAAAAGATTTCAAACGCCCTAGTATCATACAGAAAATGGAAAGGAGCTCCGTCTTGTTGAAACTCGAAGACGTCATCCTCGTGCTTCCTGTTCACCTGCAAACGCCATTTTATTTACTGTCTCCAGTGGTACGTGTACTGCCATCTATCGGCAACTGCTGACAATCAAATTTGAATTGGTTTTGTATTCTTTCATATGTTCTTATTGGTTGTATTCTTCTTAGTTGTTTTACTATAGTGCCTCGAAACCCAAGAGGGAATTATGAATAACCCTGTATTATTATTTATTAGTACATGTAATTTCCCTGTAATTGGAAAATTTTCTGGAAATAATAATACATTGTTTTTATTATTCACCATGTGTTAACCTCTTCTCGCCCAGGTTGCCACATGTGGCAACAAGCAAGAAAAGAAAGTAAAAACATTGTACAAAAAAATTACTTTTTTAGCGCCATCTATGGAATATTTTTTTCATATTTTTTTGCATAAATGGGTATGTTTGTGGCAGTGAAATAATATTTCTTAGAAAAAGGTAACAACAACAAAGAAGTCATTTTTCATCAACTCTGCAATTAAATCAAAGCAGCATGGGCGTGAAGTGATTAATAACGATTTAATTTTTATTTTACTTACATGTGGATTTTAACAAAAACTGAACACTATTGCACAGAATATTCTGAAATCATTTCAAAAATCTCAGATTGCACAGATAACACTTCCGTGAAAGCATGCAATAAATCATCGAGGCAATAAGTTTGCCTCTTTGAGGTTTAGCATGAAGGGCTTGAGCAGTGCATCTGAGTACCGAGCACCGATTGGAGAAATTATTATTCATCTTAATCATCAAGTCATTAGTTTTTTTGAGATTGAAGAAGTTGGTTATGAAAGTTCTTGAATTAGTGATGGGAATAAGAATTTTGATTTAGTTATGGCTGATTTCAAACTTCGTCAAACATCGATATTACTATCGCGAGGTATGGATTACTCCGACTGACGGAAGAAATGATTATTTTTTTATTGAAGGAGTACTCTTAACGTATTTTTGACCCTTGATTATGAAAGTACATATATTAGTGATAAGAATAAGAATTTTATTTAGTTATGGGTGATCGCAAACTTTGTCAAAAATTGATATTTATATCGCGAGATATGGATTTCTCCAAATGACGGAAGGAATTATATTTTTTTTTATTGAAGGGAGTGCCCGTAATGTTTTTTTGACTCTTGATTATTAAAGTACTTGTATTAGTGATAAGATTCAGCATTTTTATTTAGTTATGGCTGATGGCAATCTTAAAAAGAAAACAAAAAACTTTTTTGAAAAGGGATAAAAAAATATGAAGGGTTAATTCTTATTGTGCTATTAATTTAGACCTTTCGTCATGATATGGCTTACTTTTTTCTCGATTCGCTTTTCTTTTCTCAGAGATATGAATTTTAAAAATCTATTGCTGGATCTATTGCTAACTTCACACCCTTTAATACTGTGGTGTTATTTTCCATCTTATAAAGTGAATTCATTTATGATGCAAGATATGTACATGTATATGTATTTACATGTGCAAACTTTATCTCTTGTTAATACATTTTCTGAATTTAAAGATGTTTTGCAAGGTTATAATAAATAAATAATAATTATAATGCAATAAATGTTACAATGGAAATATGTGAGAGCAAGTTTGTCAAATTAGTCACTTGCGACTTGTTATAATAGTTATTTATTAATAAACAAATGACACAGTAAAAGGTAAATATGTAAAAATATAACAAATAAACAAAATGTAATTATAAAAATGTTAAAACAAAAAATAGTCAAAAGTGACTGATTGAACTTTATAAATTTGCATATACAGATCGAGTAAAGAACGCTTGGCACAGGCGAGAGCGCTGGAAATAAGACATACACATTCTTTGAGTGAAAACTAGAAGGAAGATGAGTCGTAGAAGGGGAATGCATCATGCGATTCCACATAACACGGCAATGGGATGCGGCATTTATTTAGTAAATCTCGATAAATGTTAGGAGTATGTCGAACGTAGCGATAGGAACAAAATACGCCTAATGTAACATAAGAATTCATGTACAAGAATTTTTTCATTTATTTTTTACTAAAGTAAACACAAATATTACTCTTTTTAGGTTGTCATTGTTGGATTTTATTCCACAGATAAGCAAACCAAATCGTCCCGTTCTTGCAATTCGGCATTGCGAGGACGTTTTGGTTTTTTATGTTGCACAGGAGATAAACACCCAAGCGTTTCAAAATGTTTTATTAGGTTTCGTATTGAACCTTTGGAAGGAGGAAGGCGGTTTTCAAACGCAACAATAAACAAATTTATAATTTCCCGGAGCGAATTACCTTGGTGATACCATTTAATAATCAGCAGCTTTTCTGCTAAATTCTCCAGAGGCATGTTTAGCTCGTGTACAGATTTATTGATTCTTAATACTTACTGCACAGTCTGCACGAGTTCACTTTAGAGAATGACAAAATTATTTTTGTTTGTTATCATACTTAGATTAGATGGGCAACAGTGCTCGAGGCGCACGGCCAATAAGAAGCCGTCTATATGACTCCTAAGAACGCGACTTCGTAGCGTCACTCAAAGAATGTGTATCTCTTATTTCCAGCGCTCTCGCACCCATGGAACCCGCCTGTGTCAAACGTTCTTTACTCGATCTGTATATATAAGGTGTGAGCCACTGAATTTGGTTGGTGAGATGGCCATGCCTGAAAGAGAGAAACATAGCAGTCATGTCTGAGAATTTTTTTTTAAATTCAACTGAACTAATCTAGTCTTCTATGACGTGAATTGTCAAATTAAAATCAAACTGATAAGTCGAGACAATTTGTGTTATTAAATAATTCATGAAGATGGTGGGCAAAAAATTTTGAGTATTTTTTTCATAGACATCAATTCCAATAGCTAAATGTCCTGATTTTTAATATGCGACATACGTAATTTATCACAGCCAACTCTGAATCAAAATTTTGTGGCTCACACAATACAATTTCTCTATTTGGTATTGATAAACTTCTTCTGTTTTGTCATCTGCTGTTCCATTGAAGGCCTACTGTTTATCTTCATCCCATCAGTAGTACACCCTCTCCACCTGCAGCTTCCCCTCTTATATTTATGAGAAGCAATAAAAATAGCGTATGATCATCAACATTTTTATTACATCAAATGTGGCTTCTTATACTTTTCTGTATCGAGGTGAATTCTACACCCAATTATTAATGCTGTGCACGACACCGGAGTGCATTAGTACTCACTACAGCCCCCAACCTTTGACTCAAATTTAACAGCTAATGAACACGTTCGCTGCCACTACGATTGGGATTGCACATACGCAAGTATAAAGTTGGACGCACTAGCGCGTCGATGGCAGCGAACGTGTTAATTGACCAAACTCTGAGTAAATGTTCAGTAATCTACAGATAGTTCGGTCTAAAGAACTTATTTAACACCATGCCTTGTTTGTCAAAATGTGAACTGAATATTATTTTTAGGAACCGACACTTTACACAGTTAAAGGAATTGCCATCCTGGACAATGATGGAAATCGTATCCTCGCCAAGTACTACGACAAGAACATTTTTCCCACTGCGAAGGAGCAAAAGGCTTTTGAAAAAAACCTTTTTAACAAAACCCATAGGGCAAATGCGGAGATCATTATGCTGGATGGGTTGACCTGTATATATAAAAGTAATGTGGATTTGTTCTTCTATGTAATGGGCAGTTCACAGGAAAATGAGGTAATTTTTATAACGCACCAAAAAAAAAAACAACCTTTATTGGCATATTTATATCCTACAATTATAGATATACACATACACAAACTCCATCGTTCCTCTCCACCTCTCCCTTCCCCTCACCATCGTTAACACTTTCGCTGATTAATGATACACCAACCTAAGAAAAACATTTATTATTACTGGAGGTCTTGTGTATGAAAAAACAAAGCCAAGAAGTACTAGGCCGAAAGTAGTGTATTCTTGAGAATATAACTGATTTAAAATAAAACAACTCAAATCTGGGACGCAGATTGGCTGGTACTGAAAATACAACTGATCCTTGAAAATACAACTCGAATGTAGGACGCTGATCGGCTAGCGCTAATACAAACTAGACAGTGACAGTGGCTGTCAAACGGCGCATTCATTACACGAATTTGTAAATTCCGCTACGTTTATACAAAATGCGGTATTTTTGAAACCGCCTGCGCTACATTTATAAAAGAAGTGAAAAATTACGTTCCGAACATACAAAATCAAAACAAATTTTATATGTAATTCGTTATATTCTCTAACCGAACATAACGCGTGGGGAGATTAAAACCATTGCAATTTTATTTTGAAATACGCCCCACTTGTTATATTATAACTGATAATGCACCACGGCTTTAAACTCAATATCACTTAATCAAACTCTGTGCTGTGCTAATATCTACAGCGGTGTATGATTAATCGTACTCCCGGCAGCTAAAGTGTTAATAATTTTTTTTTTTAATCTGTAGTAAAATGTTGTGTTATTTTAATTTTTCCAGTTAATATTGATGAGTGTACTAAGTTGTTTGTACGAATCAGTGAGCCTAATCTTAAGGAAAAACGTTGAAAAACGAGCGGTACTCGAATCCCTCGACATCGTAATGCTGGCGATGGACGAAATTTGTGACGGTGGCATAATAATCGACGCCGACACCAGCTCGGTGGTGTCCAGGGTGGCGCTGCGCACCGACGACATTCCACTGGGGGAGCAGACTGTAGCTCAGGTAACAAACGCAATTCACTCCTTGTTTTGGTAGCTATTCAAACTCGACAACGAACAATAATAGTAAAATGTGCCACTCAAGTATTATAATTATAAATAAATTGGATTATTTTTTTAAGCACACACTTTGATTTACTGAACTAATGTGTCTATCCAACTTTGCAGGTGCTACAAACTGCTAAAGAGCAATTGAAATGGTCCCTTCTTAAGTAAAACTTGTGTATGTATATTCTTAGTTAAGTGCAACAATTTTTTCTTAATTATTATTAAATATTAAAACATTATCATCGTTTTTTCTGTAATAAAGTTGATATTTTAATATTGTATTTATATATGGGTTTTGTATCAAAGGGTACAAGTCAATTGGTCGAAATTTTATTTGTTTTCCTTTGTACGGTGTTGGTCCTAATTTGGTGGAAAAATAATCTTTTGTATTTTAAACAATGGTTTTACTTAAAAACAATTAAACTAGGGATCTGAAGTATTTGTTGTTCATTTACATATGAATTTTTATATGCACTACTGTAAGTCTTTTTTAATCCAGCAACTGCGAGGGCGAATCATACGGAGCGTGATACGAAGCACGGCAGAGTAAGATAAATACTTCAACCCGAGGACAGGCTTTTAATGTTGTTAATTGCAATACATTCCATAAAGTAACTTGCAGTGTTGCAAAACAACAAATTGTTAATTGTGTTTGCCTTAAGACTGTCAATATTTATACCTTTATTGTTTTATTTTAGGGTTTAGTAATATTATACTGTTTTGTTTTAAAAATAATTTTCACCTGCATTTGTTTGCATACCTATTTCTTATATTTTTTTTGTTTAGACATATTCAGTCTTGCATTGATAAAAATCATGTAAAAAAAGATGCCGATTGAAAGTTACTATCAATATCTCAGAAACTGTCATCTTGAATTTCATTTTAACATATTTTTAAGGCAATTAACTTTTTTAAATTTTTAGAATTTCAAATCTGTAAACAAATTTCTCTTTAACAATTATGGAGGCAGTAATGGTAGCCTATTCTATTTTGTAAATGCACAAATTTGTCATGACTAAACTAACATAAAGCCAATTTCTTCCAACTTTCCTTACCTGAATTCCTATTAACCATCTTTCCTAAAAAATTCAAATCGATTGAATTAGAGAAAATAAACTGACCTGATGGTCATATTAGTGTTGCGTGTGCTTGATTAAAGTATTAGTTAGTGAAAATGGTAAGTAGGTGCCTGATTTGTAAAAGTGTCTCAATAAATTTATCGTCTCTCTGGTAAGTAGATTGTTTATTATATTATTTTCATTAATATTATTGCCCGGCTGCACCAACCTCAGTGATAAGTTTAGTAACTCGGATTAAGTAATCTGTAGTTCTCTCGGCCCCGTCGACCTGTCACAGTACAGTGAAAGCTTAAAATTATTACGAATAAAGTGAGGTTAATGAAACAAACAATGATAAATCGTAAGTAATTATAATAAATATTCAAAATGACCACCTTCATGTTCTAAGCAGTAGCCAAGTCGATTATAAAATCTTTGAATAGCATTTCTAATGTGTTGCGGATTTCTTCTTAATTCATCGCAAACAGTAATTATACGATCTTTTAACTCTGAAGTATTGTTTATAATAATGTTATTATAAACATTGCTTTTTAGATACCCCCACAAAAAAAGTCGTTTGGAGACAAATCAGGCGACCGGGGTGGCCAAGGTATTGGACCAAATCTACCTATCCAGCGATCAGGAAGTAATTCACTTAAATAATTATTAATGGCAGCTGTAGAATGTGGAGGCGCTCCATCCATCTGATAATAAGAAGCAGCAATGTTTAGTGTATGAATTTCTGGCATTATACGAGTTCGCAGAAGATCTAAGTAAACATTACTGTTTAGATTTCCATGAATAAAAAAAGGACCAATAAGGGTATCATTAATTAGTCCAGCCCACACATTAACTCTCTCATTGTATTGTGTGTGCGTCAAATTTTGTAAGCGAGGATTATTGCACGCCCAAAATCTAAAAGGTTAAGGAATGGGTATCGATAAGGAATGAAGAATACTAACCTATAATTTTGTGGATTAACTTCACCATTTAAGGAAAATGATGCCTCATCAGTAAATATTCTGTGTAAAATTTCTTGATCATTATTAATTAAATTGAATACGGTTTCACAGAATTCTGTTCGTTTGCCTTTTTCCTCATTTGATAGTTGCTGATGATTTGAAAACTTGTAAGCATTGTATTTAAATTCTTTTAATGTCTTGTAGACGGAAGCTGAACTTATTTGAAACTGTGCTGCGATAACTCTTAACGATGATATGGGGTTCTGCTCTACGTAACATAAAATGTTGAGTTTCATCTCTTCCGTTAAAATGTGATTTCCTTTAGCCCTTTTAATGTGAAAATTACTCACGCAGCCAGTATTGTCAAAATGATAGGCAATATTACAAATTGTTGAGATGGATGGAACTTGTTTGCTCGGATATTCAACCCAAAACAAATCTCTAACACTTCGAATGCTGTTCCCACTCTTGTACCAATTAATTATCTGTATTCTTTCTTCGGTGGTGTAATACATTTTCATTAATAACACAATGTTGACAATTAAATAAAACTGAGCGTAAGTACGGTTGCCTACATTGTCAATACATTGCAATGCGTTGATGTGATTATTATAACATAGAACATAGACATTAACAATCATATGTTCTGAGTTAAAAAAATACCCTGTATTTGCATTATGACAGCTTGCACCACACTTGGTTAAAATCCATGGTTACTAAATCAGTAATTAAGTTAATCATGACGCTCCGTTTGCATTAGTATTTCGATGATTAAGTGGTTGTGAGCGAAAAAACAGTTGGCAATTTGTGGGGTAGGTGCCCCTGAAATATATTCCTTTGCGCTTGCTTCAAGTCTTCCTTACAGTCGGTGCAGTGGGCGCATGCGATTAATGCAGTCACTTAAAGGGAACCAACATTGCAGAATTCCATATGAGCAGTCATTGCGACTTGATCGCAAGTGTCAATCGCACAAGCGGAACCAGGCCTTTAGAAAACTCGTTCTTTAATATACTATTAAATAATTTATTATTATTTTTGTGGTATAAAGTTGTGATATTAAAACAGAGTTTAAGGATTGCCTTAAGATAAGAGAGCACGGGAAAGGTTTTCCTCCAAAATAAACTGGTGCACACTGTCGAAGACTAGTTTCACATTATTAGTATCTGTGGCGATTGTGAAGTGAACAAAGATAGATCTGTCTTTGTTTAGTTTCATCGGTGCGGCGCTGCTTGTATTTGGTGGTGGGTTGTTCTTAGCATCCTGAAAGTAATTTTTGAGTTAATTTTCGAAAAATCAAGTTTACAAAACAGGTACTTAACATATAAGCTTTTTAAATGACTTTTGCAAGACTATAAAACAATAGTTGTAGTAGGAGATATACATAGTGGGCAAAAAAAACGGTACAAATTATAAATATTCATATTTTCGATAATAATTAACACATTAAATTTGCTTTGAAAAACTAAATATTTACACTCTTTAGATTGCAAAATTTTTTGAAAAGTATTTTTATCGAGGATATTTCACATTAATGAAGGCTCTGCAAAGATGGGAGTTTATAATGCACCGTCGCTTCGCATTTGTAGGTACTAAAATTAGTGGGCCATGATTTGTTTTTGTTTCTAATGAATCTCAGTTGTTAGCCGTCACTTTTATTGGTTATTTTAGTTGCTGTGACAAAAATGGTTTGCCTAAATAAAGAAGATACACATTTGTTTCAATATGACAATTCATCTGCACGAAAGATTATGAACAAATACCCACAAAAGGTTGGTCGGTTGCAAGTATTCAGTGAATAATAATTCAACTCGGAACTTATAGTAACAATAATCGCAAACAATTAAGTGGAAGACCACGTACAGTCTCAATTCCACAAAGGATAGAAGAAGTTTATGGAAAAAGATGCTCCGGGCACAAGTTTAAGTACTATTTCTTTAGAGCAAAAGTACTTCGTCTTCTCTATAAAAATTGGACTTTTCAGTGTTATATTAATCATTTTAAAAGATAAGTAACTCCCAAAGATATATAAGTACAATTCTACTTGCACCGTTTTTTTTTGGCCTACTGTGTATTTACAATATCTCTATTGACGGAAGTGTAATTATGTGGATATTTAATTCTTATTGCATAAAAAAATGTCATAACTGTCATATGGGCTATGGATCTAATGTCTTTTAACTCAAGTAACATCAAACATGGAGCTAACTGCTATTGATTTAAATAATGAAAATATTGCCTTTGGATTTGATGGTGCTTTTAATATGACTGAAAACGTTTGAGGTGTAAGAATGGTAGGTCATACACCTCTAACATTTTCAGCCATATTAAAAGCACCATCAAATGCAATTCTTATAATTTAAATAGAAAGTAGTTTGCTCCTTGTTGATAGCATCTGCAATAGTTTCTGCTTTACCATTACAGATTCTTATTAGTGCCAAATTCTTTTTCCTGGGGACTCTATTTTCTATAATTCCAAGATCTATTTCATTTTTTGAAGAAGTAGTCTGCTAAAATAAAAAGTTCTTGTTTTTCAGTGTTTTCTTTAATTTCTCTCTTAAAACTTCACCCATTTACACCAATAGCTCAAATTCCGTGTAATTTGATCAATCACTTGTGTTTTTCTCATCAATCAACTTATCAAGAAGACATTCAACTAGGGGTCCTAATAATTCAAAGTTGTGAAGAAAGTACAAAGCCTGCAGCAGCGTTTATAAATATTTTATGTTTCGATCCCCTTAATTTTCACCATATTGAATGTTTGAGCATGTTTTCAAAGCTTGTCTTCTGATGGTTTTCATTTGGACGCTTACATAATTTAGTGACGGTTCGTGGGGTTTTTTCTGGTACGGCCGAGGAACAAGAGGTGGTAATACAGATAGGTGCGGTCACGCAGCCAGCCGTCTCGCCAACTGACCCTACCTATCTGTATTACCACCTTGTTCCTCGGCCATACCAGAAAAAAACCCGCGAACCGTCACTGGTTATTACTGACCCCCGGGATTAACTAAAATAAAGTCTTACTTCCTAGACTGCACTCTTCACGGAACTGGTATTTTAGAGAGTTATTAGACTCATTAGATTTTTGACATGTGTTTCGAGTTCTACAGCTCATTCTCTAAGGAGTCCAATTAATTACTGACTCAGTGGTGAGAAAAAAAATTGCACATATTTTTTTGTGGTTTATAAATGAAGGTTCTTTGCCTCTCTGAATTTGAGACCTTCTTCCTTTTAGCATAAGCATGCAGTTATTGAGAATAAATGATCTTTGATTTATCCACGACATTGGAACGACTTGGAAAACTTTTTCTTGCACTCCTTATTGCACATGATGCCTGGTTATAAATAACTTCTTAGCTTCTTATTTTGACCAATTTTAATTTTAACATCTTGCTTCTTTACACATTGATTTGGATTGTTGAGTGCTTCGTCTTGTTCTAATTCTTTTTGTAAATTGTCTTCTGAGAAGTGTACATCCCAATTGAGTAGTTAATTGTACTTGAAACATTTAAATTCTATCTAATAATGACGTTCAAATATACTAACCAATAACACCTGTCGCATGAATTGTTTAGAGTTTTCATATTCATCATTAGAATTGCCTTCCTTTTGCGAAGCTTTGAACTTGACGTATTCAGGAAAATATGGGTCCAGGCGTTTTCCATTCTCGATCTTCCTTTTCAGCATATCCTGTTTGTTCAGAAAGACTATCATGCCGGCGTTGGTTAGAAATCTGAAATAAATATCGATGAATTCCTCATGTAATATACTATACTATATCCATTTCCAAGAGGCAGCGCGTGTAAACACAATCACGTGAACGGCGAGAATACTCAGGGTCGGACGCGCCGTACCCTAGCGCGCCCACGAATAAATTCCATGTTACTGCCCAACACTTTTTAAACGTACGGCAATCGACGACGGGCCCAGAATACAAACTGAATCCGGGCACGAGCACGCACCACGGAACGACCAATCGCAAGCGTCTATTGAAGTACGCACGTGGCTATCACGCAGCCGGGTTTGTTTATTTCCACTGCCACTTGGATATGGATAGAGTTTAGATACCTAAGTTACTTTATATTATTTCGCATTAAGTTTCATTGACACTATTTTAGAAATTGGATATAGTACATGTTTGTAAATATCTTATTATTACAAAATAAAGAACCAAAAGAAAAAATAATAATAAAATGGTACGTAGAGTACGTTTGAATAGAGAAGAGCCTCAGCCTGCGCGAAATCGTAAAGGTCGCTTGTTGCCAGTGTAAAATAATACGAACTAAAGCCATTCAAATAGCAAATAAATGTTGTGGGAACTATTCATTCTTAAAAGGGAAACAATGAACAATAAAAAGCATATATTTAAAAAAGTTCAATGCTACAATTTTATTTAGTGGCGCCCTCTGGGTTTCGTTTGGAAAAACTAAAAATTTATCGAAGGTTGGCGCCTTACTGTATTGCCACCTCTGCTATCTCGGCCGTACCATGAGTCACCCCGCGAGCCGTCACTGGTAGTTAGCCAGGATATTAAAGCAATACCGATTGTTGTAAGTTTAAGTATATAAATACGTCAACTGCTATGAATTATGTATTCGAATTCAAAAGGGGAAATTCAAGAATAATCCAGCAGTTATTTCGAGTATTACATATATATTTCACGATGAGCAAGTGTCGCATTTAGCGCGTTACAAATCCAATGCTACAATTCCCTCTAGCGGCGCCGCCTGGGTTTCGTTCACACCTACTAAAAACAAGCATTTAAAGAAAATAATGTTTTTCAAGGTAGTCCTGTGGGTAGAAATAAGGGATCTTAAACCAATGTTATTTTACTTAGTACTTAGTACTAGTAATAACGCAAATTTCTTTTGTATCATTCAATATCCGGCGTGGCACTAGCCAGGGAAGTAGTTGTTTCAATAAGTTATTTGTTTATAGTCATAGTAAGACTTAATTTTGCTTGCAGAGTTACGAACAGGTTGAATATTTATATATTCAGGCTATATTTCGTTTTTTGAATTTAAAATAATGTTTGTCACTTGTGCCATCTAGGTTTTACTAATGGTAACTAAAATAAATCAGCGATAATGCATTTCAAGACGCTCAACTTTATTAAACAAAAATTTTAACTCTGTACTCGAGCGGCGCCGCTACGGCGCTTAGGCTATTTGATGCGGCCACTCGAGCGGCGCTGCTACAGCGCCCGGGAGGTGAGATGCATCCTAACCTCACCTAACCCAACCCTACCTAAGCTAACCCAATGATTTTAAAGTACCTGTTACTCGTCTCGAAAAATGCCTCGAGTGCAAAGGGTTAATTTGATTGTAGGTACATGATTTAATTAAAAACGAAACAACTAATATAAACCACTAGTATAAGTTGCTAACTGGTAAGTTCTGATAAGTGAAAAGAACTGATTTTTTATAAATACAGGAAAAACGAATCAAAGCAAAACAACTTTTGACTATATAAACATGGACTGCTAGTCCCCCTCAATTTCCCAGATGATCGCTGCTCAAATATAAGTCTGCTAGCTAGAACCCGGTTTATACCGGGTTTATACCGGGACTTATGTCCCGCCCTAGTGCGTAAAATAGTGGGTAATTTAAAAACTGAAAAGCAGAATCCTTACAATAATTTATAAAGCAATTGATTTTACAATCCAGAAAATACAGTGAAATTATATTAAGGTTATACAATATATCGCTATGGCGTTAATAAATTTCACAGTATCTCAATATTGAAGCGATTAAAACTCAACAAACTACACTGCCAAGTAGGGATGGGCGATATTTCACGAATCTGTGATTTTTCACATGTCGTTACTGTTACTAATAGATGGAGTTCACTGTGACTGTGCTTAGAACCTCAATTGTGTATGCTATTTAAACTGCGATTGCTACTCAAAACGTGATTGCTATTTACAATCACAACTGTTACCCGAACTGTGACTGCTACTGTTACCCTGTTACGACATTATTAACAACTGTGCCGGCCAATGTTTTTGCCTTGAGGAACATCGTTCCTGAATCTATAAGTTTATTTCTTACCGAATTTTATTTCTATTGTTCTGTTAAACTAAACTAAAATACATCAAGTTAGTATACTGACATAAAATAAGAGAGATGTAAAAGTTTTCAAGGTTTAGATTGATTTTATGACATGCCTTACGTCTCTTTTAAATAATATTTGCCTTCATTTTCAACAAATTTTTTACAAAGTTTTTTTTGTTTATTATTTTAATACATCTACCAAATTTATCTGCGCTTACTGTTCCGTGTATTGTAAACGGTAGCTAAGTGTGAATAAATAAATCTTGCTTTAATATTTTTTTTCAATCTCAAAGTTTGCAAAATTTTCAATATAATTTGGACATACTTTACTGTTTACAATGACATTTTAACAAGATCTAACAAACATTTCAATGGAATTAAACATTTATTTGAATTTTTGATTGAAAACTTTTCACACTCAACATCCCTAATAAATAAACAATAACATAGATATGCCTATCAGGCGGCTCGTGGATGTTCGGCGGTGGGACAACGGAAGAAATTTTGACCGAAACAGCTTGCTCTATAAGAGTAAGTAGTGCGGCACGAGCGACATCTTTGTCTTTGCCCTCCCAACAGAAATCAACGAGTCGCCGCTGATGCCTATACAGGGGGTATATGAACAAAACATAACATAGGACTTTCAGTGTTATTTTCTTTATATTGGAATATTATCTTCCCTGATCATTTAGAGGTACATACAATGGCAACCATTATTTTCGTGAATATTATCATTTTTATTTTATTATTTTTATCGGATTTTTCTAAATGCAAAAAATAAATAATAGCATGACTGTATGAAGAAATTTTTTTGTATTTACATATTTTCTCTAAAATGATCAGGGAAGATAATATTCCAATTTTTTTTGGCAATGAAGCACCATCAGAAAGACTGTTTACAAATGATTGCAAAAATATTTTTTTTACAATGCCCTTGTTGACTAATGCGCCAGCCACGGATTTCCGTACAATCTCAAACTTTCCACGGATAAATGAGTTTCTCGATTTAAAAATCGTATCCCACTTTTGATGGATGCGACGGGAAATCTATGGCTGGGAATTTATGGCTAGCTTCTCGTCGGTGCAATAGAAATCAATTTACGTACAAAAAGAAATCATCAAATTAAATTATTAAATGAAAAGACAGGTTTGTCATATTCCACATTTTTTAACTTACTTTAAAATTGTAAGACAGTGTCTTGGCTTTAATTGTTCTACAATTTCAATATTTTTTTTATTCATTTCTTTAGTTATTTTCATTATTGTTTTTCCATACATAATTTGCGTTAAATTAGTTCCTAAACTTAATCAGTACTATATTTTTCAAATGTTAATTGTTATTCATTCAATTTTTATCGATACTCACCGACTCCAGTAGATTTCGGCAAATAATTTGAAGGATTCAGTCAAACGATTTTGGGACTCATCTTCTCTTAACTTAAGGTCAAAATCACTTGCAGCTATTAAAAATAGTATAGAATTGATGCCTTCAAATACCTAAAACGTTAAATTAATACAATTAAATTACGACAGCGTCACAAATTATATCATTATGTATAATGAATACATACCGCGTGTCTTAAGTAGCTTTTTGGCCTTAAATATTTAAGATGGAAAAATACGATTTATATAAAAGTTGTAGAATATTATGGATGCTCCACAACGGAAAGCCAACATAAATTTATGTTTTTTTTAATGGGACACTAGGTATATTTTTGTATTTTTATGCGTAGTTTTTAATTCTAATTAAACTGACAATAACTTTGCCTCTAATTTATTTACTTTTATTGGGTTAAATTTAACCGTTTCTGAGCTATTTTGGCTTTTAGGGCAAAAACAAATAGAACAGAACAGAAAAATAATAAGTTGTTATTTTAAAATGATCGAAGCGTTTTTTAACAATATAAATGTTACATTTTTTGATTGTTAGGTTTGTTTAAGTAATTAAATTCTATTTTTATGAAGTATGAAGACCTTCGCTAAAAGAAAAGAAACCCAGTATATTTTAATAGAAATTTAAAGTAATTTTTCTTGCCTTTTTAAAATACCTAGTTTGTTAGGTTTATAAATAATAATAATAATTTTCAAAATACTATTTATAACACGACACACAATTTAATTAGAGTTAATGTATCTGCCAAATTATGAAAAAGTGCAATGGCGCTAACTTGAAAATTTGGTACTAATTCAGCGGCAGTTTTTGCTTCATTACTTTACCAGTACGAAAATGACACACTTCTACATGCAGCTTTCAGTTTTATAAAGCCCTGATTTCATTACAAGCATTTTTCTATATTTCCATTTCATAGTGCAGATTTTTACTTTCTCCGTTACGAAGTACGAGAGAAAAAAGTATGAAACCATAATAGTTACAGCAAATTTATGTGGATAATAATTGTAGAGAATGCCAAAATGAACAACTTCTAAAGAATAAGTTTTTTCCGAAATCTCGTTAGTTTTTGAGTAAACCGAGTTTTTGAATTTGATGTATAATTTTTCCATGGTTCATAATTTTGACGTTTTAAACGTCAGTTTCATCCGACTTTACGCAACGCTCGATGTACATTTAAAATATGATTTCAATTGAAAATAAACAATGAAAACGTAAATATAAATGGCTATGATACCATAAAGTCGAGAAAGTAACATGATAGCCACATCACCATTTTTTTTTAGATTGCTGCCCCCCTCACCCTAACCTAAAAGGAATCCAATACCACCGTTGGATAGATTATTTTAATGCGCTTCATATGGTACCACACAACTATATATTAGTGTTGTTTTACCATCTGTAAAGCTGCTTATTGTGAACAGTTCATGAACAGCTAGAAGCCCTGTTTGCGATTAGCTCGCATGATTTGCTATCGAGGGGGTATATGGTAGAGTGTTTGAGAAGAAAGGGGCTGAGTGACGGAGTGATAGATTGGGTAAGGGGCGTGTATGAGGAAATGTGGGTGGAAGCATAGGTGGGAGAGGTGTCAGAGAGGTTTAGGACGTGGAAAGGATTGAGATAGGGGTGTCCTCTGAGCCCGGTGCTGTTCAATCTATATATTAGTGAGTTAGAGGAGGTGTTGAGGAAAGGACAGGAGGGGGGTTGGTGATTGGAAAGTGCGTATGCTGATGATATAGTGTTGATGGCGAGAGTTTGGGAGGGAATGAAAGGCATTTTGAAAAGGGTGGAGAGATGTATGCACAAGAGAGGACTGTGTGTGAATGTGGAGAAAACGAAATGGAAGAGGTTCAGGAATAAAGGGAGAGAGGGGAGAGTGAAAGAGCTAGATTGGAAGGGGGGAGGTGGTTGAGAGGGTGATTATAGGAGTTATTTGGGTTTAAAATAGCTCCGTAAGTACATGTTACTTCCCAACAACAACAAATCCTATTTTATTGTTTATTATTAAACCATTAATACCTCTGTAAATTACAATTTGAATCATTAAAATCAATGTAACCATTAAAAAATTGCTGCGGCAATATTTATTATTGCAGGATTTTTATAGCACTTTTATTTCAAAAGACTAAAGGATTATATGTTTGTCGGTGATTTAATGCTTAAATTATCAAAATCATCGCTTAGAATTGCTATTTAGAAGCTTTTAAACATTTTACATTCGGATTTCCGCCCGTCGTCGCCATCTATTAGACGGTGGCTGAACTGCTAAGTGATGTTTTTGAACAGCGCCAAAATGCTCGAACTTTATACTTATTGTCAAAGTGTTAATATTTAGCAATGGGCTGTGCATGAAACGTTAGATGATTTAATTCTGAATTGAATGGTGTATAAAATAGCTGAGGAAATTTAGCGGTTTTCTTGTAATTTGCGAATGAAAATTAAGCACGACACACTTACCGACATTTACAGTTCACTGTAACATAAAAATTCAATAAAGAAGAATTTGCTATATTCTTCAATCAAATACGGGTTACAATACTTATTCCTGATTAATCATTCAACTATTTATATTGTTAATGCATTACAATAAGAGAAATATACGAGAAATCATAATCTAAGTAGAGGGCTCTACCTGTTATCGTGGGGATAAACTACTTAATAATTTGTGGATGTAATAATTGTTGTAATAATAAAAGAATATTTAAAAACTTAAAAAGAATGTTGTCTCATGATTAAATAAATTTACTTGTGGATATTTACGTACTTAAATTGCAGAAACAATATTTTATAATATTCACGCCTAATCCCAAGCAACCCGATATACGCATAACTCGAATTAATTTATAATTAAAAACTTCTAATTTTATACGTAACAGGGACAAAACTATAAGTGTAATGCTGAGTAAAGCTTAAAAAATAGTGGGAATATTTAAGTATTTAAATTGCAGAAACAATGGTATTATATAAACGCCTACTTACAGGCAACCCAATATACTATAACTAATATTATTTTTTATTACAAACTTCTCATTTTAAATATAATAGGGACACAAGCATGAGTGTAATTCTTAGCAATGCTTTAAAAATATTACACTTATGGTTTTGTCCCTGTTACGATTAAAATTTGAAGTTTTAAATAGTAAATCATTATTAGTTATACGTGTATTGGGTTGCCTGTTAGCATAATATATTTATTTCTGCAATTTTAATACTTTAATATTTACAATATTTTTAAGCTTTATGGAGGATTACACTTATGGTTTTGTCCCTGTCACGTTTAAAATTGGAAGTTTTTAGTAATAAATTACTATTATGTATGCGTGTATTGCATTGTCTGTAAGTAGGCGTTTATATAATATAATTATATTTGCAATTTTAATACTTAAATATTCGCACTATTTTTGAAGCTCTACTGAGGATTACACTTATGGTTTTGTCACTGTCACCTTTAAAATTGGAAGTTTTTTTATAGTAAATATGCGTTTATCGGGTTGCCTGTGATTAGGCGGATATATTATAATGTATTGTTTCTGCAATTTAAATACGAAAATATCTACAAGTAAATTTATTTTATTGTAAGATAACAGTCTTCTTAAGTTTTTAAATATTCTTTCAATATTAAAACAATTATTAAATCCACAAATGAAAACGTAGTTTATCCCCACGATAACAGAGGATACCCTCTATGAAGATTAGGATTCCTCATATATTTCTCTTATTGAAATGCATTAATAATATAAAAAGTTAATTGAATAAACTGTAATAAGTATTGTGACCCATATTTCATTGAAGAATATAGCAAATTGTTGTACATTTAGGTTTTAAGTTACAGTGAACTGTAAATGTCGGTAAGTGTGTCGTGCTTAATTTTCATTCGCAAATTACAAGAAAACCGCTAAATTGCCTCAGCTATTTTATACACCATTCGATTTGGAATGAACTAGTCTATCGTTTCGTATATAGCGCATTGCTGAATATTAATACTTTGATTATAAGGATAAAGTTCGAGCATTTTGGCGCTGTTCAAAAACATCACTTAGTAGTTCGGCCATCGTCGAAAAGATGGCGACGAGGCTTGGAAATGCGAATGTAAAATGTTTAAAAGCTTTTAAATAGTAATTCTAAGGCATGATTTTGATAATTTGAACGTTAAATCATCTCAAAACTTGTAACCCTTTACTATTTCCAAATAAACGTGCCGTAAAAATCCCGGAATAATAAGTCATGTCCTCGAAATTCTACATTCATTTTAATGATTTAAACGGTAATTAATGGAGGGATTAAAGGTTTAATAATAAACAATGAAGTAAGGTTTGTTGAATTTAAGAAGAATTATCCAATTTGGTTGAAAAGTCGCTGAGTTATGTGCGAAAAACCCCAAAATGCACACCCATAACTTGGTGCCAAATCGCTTTAGGAACTTCGTTCTTTGAGTCCTGCACAGCGAATTGATCAAATTTTGATGCCTTTATGGTGGATCGAGTAAATAAATTTTTCCAACTCCGTACACATTGTCAAAGTTGGGCATAGTTTACTGAAAAAGCTTTTTTTTCACAGGGTTGCTAGAGGGGGCGGAAGGGTTTACGCTTAAGTTCGCATGCATGACTTTAAAGAAGACACTTCAAAGTTTTCCGCCCTCAAAGATTCATCACAATCGATTGAAAATACGCCGAGTTATGACGGTATGAAAATGGTCGAAATTTCACGAATTTCATGTTTTTTTTCACCTGTGTATTCAAATGAAATATTCATTTTCAGTTGTATCTGTCAGTACATTAATACATCATTATACCACGCGAAATGTTGGCAATAAAGTAATGTATTCAGTGAAAAATGCTAAATTTTATTGACGCTTGAAGAAAAACCAATATTTTAATGGTATGTAAGTAATGCGTTGCGATCATTTGTAAAGCTATACATGTATCACTAATTAGTAAACTAGTTGAAATGCTCGCACTATAAATAAATTAATTGACAATCTATTTATAATGCCATTACGGATGAGAGATGGCCATTTCTCCGGAAAACCATCAGTAATAAGATATTTATTCCAATGGAGCACAAAAAGAAAGGACACACTGTGATTAAGATTTTTCTGTAGTGTCGCCATTGGACAGCAATTACCATTGTAGTAATTGTGTGGAATGAGCAAAAAGTGTTATACACTCGTAAAGTGTTTGTAAATGAACTGGTAATGTAATTCATTACCGTTAAAGAAGTTCAGCTGTAGTTTACGAAAAGAAAGTTACACTAGTGTAATTAAGCGTATACAGCGTTAGACGAACTCTTTAATTATGCAACAAAAAATTAAACTACGATTTATTTTCAAATGTTATGGTTATAATACGTTGTTCGACATTCTAAAGTTAATGGAGTGGTAGTTATTTATTCTATACTACTCTATAATACATACATCTTTAAATTTAATAAGAGTGTGTGGGTGTGTGTGTGTGTCTGTCTGTCTGTGCGCGCTCTCTCTCATAAACGAATAGAGCAATTGATATAAAACTTTGAACATAAGTCTTATTTAATAATCCGAAGAACTAATCAGCTTTTGGTAAAATTTCGTACACCGGAAGTGGGTGTTTTTTGTTTTTTGCACATATTTTTTTAAATATGAAAAATATCACAAAAACATTTAAACAAATATTGAATGAACATCTTTCGTTTAAAACTACTTTTCAGTTATTCGAGAAAAAAATTATTAATTCTTTTTAATTTTTGGTTTATAATTATGAAACGATAATAGTTACAGCAAATTTATGTTAATAATAATTACAGAGAATGCCAAAATAAACAACTTATAAGGAATAAGTTTTTTTCGTAATTTCTTTAGTTTTTGAGTAAACTGAGTTTTTGAATTTGAAGTATAATTTTACATAATTTTGACGTTTTAAACGTCAATTTCATCCGAGTCTACAAAACGCTCGATGGAACTTTAAAATATGATTTAAATTGAAAATAGACCATGAAAGTGTAAGTATAAATAACCATAATACTTCGGAGAAAGTAACATGATGGCCACATCACCATTTTTTACTTACTGATATCCATTTACTTCTTTGGCCTCTCTGGCCACCAACATCATACATCCAAAACTTTGCCTTTCCCCCGCCATACTTCTTCGGAACGGGGACATCAAATTCAATTTTAGAAATACTCGTGGTCGTGATACGGCAGAAAAGAATGTCTTGAGTTGATGGGACATAATCAGATTTCTTAATTTCATCAATACGGTTCAAGAAGCTGTAAAGAAAAACCGAATTTAAATCTGAGCATATAATGAATTCCTCTTAATTCGTACGCCAATTGGTTGGTGTAGCTTATTAAGAAAAAAGAGACAAAGAGACAAAGCCTGGGAAAAGAAGGAAATAAAACATTATGAAGGATTCAAAATGATCTGTCGGGAATTATCCAATGCAAAAATCTTCATTTAGAAATTGTTTTCATTATCTTTGAATCTTAGGTATTGAGTTATGTATTAGGTGGGTGCAAAATTAACGACGTTTCTGATGTTTTAGTATTGTATTGATTGTATACTTTTACAGACTTTGATGTCATATGAATAGATAGTGTGAAAAGCGACATAGGCGAATTATTGTGCGATATCAATAAGCTTTTTGGCAATGGAACAATCAGTAAATAGTAGATTGTGTGTCTAGTTAAACTAAATTGAATTTGAAAACTTTAAACTATAAAAACAGAATCCTAAAATATGTAAAAATTAAGTAAAAAGCCATCTGCAGACGCGTTTCGAGATTTATCTCTCATCAGTGCAGCTTAAATAATAAAATACATAATAAGTGTATTTTATTATTTAACATTCAATTTAAATGCGAAGCTGCACTGATGAGAGATAAATCTCGAAACGCGTCTGCAGATGGCTTTTTACTAAATTTTTACATAATTTAGGGTTCAGTTTTTATAGTTTAAAGTTTTCAAATTCAATTTAGTTTAATTTTCAAGTTAGTCCTGTGGGTAGAAATAAACGATCTTAAACCAATGTTATTTCGCTAGTAGTACTAGTAATAACATGCAAATTTCTTTTGTATCATTCAATATCCGGCATGGCATTAGCCAGAGAAGTAGTTGTTTCAATAAGTTATTTGTTTATAGTCTTAGTAAGACTTAATTTTGCTTGCAGAGTTACGAACAGGTTGAATATTCATATATTCAGGCTACATTTCGTTTTATTGAATTTGTTTAATGCTTTCTGCAACAAGTAAGGTTCCTAATTTGCTTAAATTTTGACTTAAAGTTTTATACTAGGAATTTTAAATGAAAATGTGACAACGTTTAATTAAAGTCAACAATTTTTTTAGAGTCCCACCTCTTTAAAGTCAAAATTAAAAAAAAAAAATTTTTTTCTTGACGCTTGCAACTTTAAGTCAAATTTTGACATTCATCTTTTAACTTTAATTAAATATGACATTTTTTAATGGCTTAACTGGTTAAGTCAAAATTAGTCGTTTTTGACGATTTTAAGTCAAATTTCGACAATAATTTGCACACAAAGTCTTTTATTTTAATTCAATTTGGCATGTTTTCTAGAGGCTTAACGACTTTAAGTCAAAATTAGTTTTTTTTTCTTAACACTTGTCGACTTTAAGTCAAATTTCTACATTAAGTTGTCATAAAGTCTTTGAAATTTAAGTAAATTTAACATTTTTTCGAGGGGCTAAACGAGTTTAAGTCTATTAATCTATCTTTTGACGCTTGTCATTAATTTGTCATAAAGTCTTTTTAAAAAAATACGTGTGTATTTTAATTTACTTTAAGTTTAAAAATGATCACCTAATGATCGAAACTCGAGGCACTGAAAAATAAAGTGTGATATTAAAAAATAACTATTTGATTTAAAGTTAAAGTTTACTTGAATTAAATTTGTCACTTTTTCTAGAGACTTAATGGCTTTAAGTCAAAATTAGTATTTTTTCCTTAACGCTTGTTGACGCTAAGTCAGATTTCGACATTAATTTCTCATAAAGTCTTTTAACTTGAATTAAATTTGACATTGTTTCTAGAAACTTAACTATTTTAAGTCAAAATTAGTTGTTTTTATTGCAGTTTGTTGACTTTAAATCAAATTTCGACAATAATTTGCACATAATTCGACCCAAACTTGACATTTTGTTCTAGAGAATAAAAGGTTTAATTCAAAATTAGTCTTGCTTTCTTAACGCTTCTCAACTTTAAGTCAAATTTCGACAGTAATTTTGACGTAAAGTCTCTTCACTTTAATTAAATTTGACATTTTTTCTAGAGGCTTAACGCCTAATTAACGTCGAAATTAGTCTTTTTTTGACGCGTATCGACTTTAAGTCAAATTTCGACATTAATTTGCGTATAAAGCTTCTTAACTCTACACAAATTTGACATTTTTCTGAAGCGTCTTTAAGTTAAAATTAGTCTTTTTTCTGGAGGTTTAAAGTCTTTAAGTTAAAATCAGTCTTTTTTTCTTGACATTTTTCGACTTTAAGTCAAATTTTGACATTAATTTGGACATAAAGTCTCTTAATTTAACTCAAATTTGACATTTTTTCTAGGGGTTTAAGGGTTTAAGTCAAAATGAGTCTTGTTTTCTTAACGCTTGTCGAATTTAAGTCAAATTTAAACATTAATTTGGACATAGTCTTTTGCCTTTAATTAAATTTGACATTTTTTTAGAGGCTTTAAAGTCAAAAATTAGTCTTTTTTTACGGTTATCGACTTTAAGTCAAATTTCAACATTAATTTGCACATAAAGTTTCTTAAGTCCATACAAATTTCACATTTTTCTGGAGGCCTAACGTCTTTAAGTTAGAAGAAGTCTTTTTTCTTGAAGATTTTCGACTTTAAGTCCAATTTTGACATTAAATCTTCTAATTTAACTCAAATTTGACATTTTTCCAGGTGTTTAAGGTTAAAGTCAAAATTAGTTTTACTTTCTTAATGCTTGTCGAATTTAAGTCAAATTTCTACATCAATTTATCATAAAGTCTTTTAACTTTAGTTAAATTTGCAATTTCTTTATTATGCTTAATAAATAAATAAATGAAAAATAAATTAACCCACAGCATAAAAAACATAAAATAATATTTTATACTTTCATAATAAAGAAATTATACCATGTATTTCATTCAAAAATTAAGAAGAGTATGATATACCGGGTCTGTATTTTACTGCTCTTCCGATTATTTTTGAAAATCTACCAGATTTGATTTATATTTACTATCGATGTGCTACGAGAGAGGAGAAAATGTGAAAATTATATTATAATGTTAAAATAGCAGAAGCCATGACTGGAAAAAACTAAAACTTGTAATTTAAAAATCAATCGATTTAGAAATATCAGAAGCAAAAAACGGAGTAAATATTTAATGACCACTCCCCGTTAACAAATATTTACCAGTGGTAGTTCTTCATATTGCCATATTGTCAAGTATAAAATACAAAAACAAGTATATTGCAGTTGTGGCCACACTGTGAATACTCATATTATATATTTTTTATTTAATTGGAAGCCTGGAACTCATTTCTGACAATCTGGTGTATAACTGTAGAAAAGACCCGTGAACCGCTCCAAGGAACCGGTTCACTTCAGTGAGTGAACCGTTCCCGACAGTGAACCGTTTTTCCCATCTCTATTGCATGCCAAGGCACACAAAGGTTGGTCGTGCTCCCCTCTAACTTAAGTACCACTCTTGAACAGTTTTGGTATTAGAACCCACAGATATTACATTACGTATCGAAATATAAAATTAACTTTAAAGCAATTATAAATGCATAAACCTACTTACTGTTCAGCACTGTCAATTAATTGATACTCATTTGACCTATTAAATGCTTCTTGGACACCTGGATCGTTCCATAGCAACTTTACGTGATTGTAGTACTCCTGAAATTTTAGGTTTAAATGTTAGTCCAATATCATGCAAAAACTTATATCATGCAAAATTTTGTGGCGGTTCACTTTTTCATTTTAGGGTTTGTAGTACGTCAAGTCTGACCGTTTTGTACTTACATACGTTATGTTTAATTGTTGTAGTAACCCTTAATTATTTAACAGATTCGTTACGAGTGTCGATGCGTGTTGGTTAGGTTTAGGTAAATGAAATGCTTGTTTGTTGAATGAATGGACGTTTATTAATTTGATTTATCAGTTCTGACATTTGCATTGGTACAACAAAGAGTACGTCATCTGACTTATGAACATATTTCCTTGTTGTACCAATAGATCTGGGAAAATCCTGTGGGAAAACCAGTCTCAGAACTGTCGTTGAACATTTTACAAAATGACGCTGCAAGAATTTGAGATTTATGACTACACATTGGCGTGGTACTTCCTCTTTGACCAGACCAGAATACGCATGACTCAGAACAAAACGACGGGTGGCTTAGCAACGGGCTTCCTCATTTGATGTCAATGAATCACTCAATTTCAATAAATAACCCAAGCAATAGGATAAACATGACGACACACCAAATAGGAGAACAATTACTATCAAAAAGCGGGGGCTCTTTTCCTAGCAAGCAAAGCGTCTGGCGAGACCAGTTTCTACGCAACCCATGATCCTAGCGCGTCTGGAGGTTGAGGAGAAAGCAAGACGTTCTATATGACAGGTTAAGATTATTCGCCATTAAAGGGGGAGCTCGAGATACCCCAACGATACCCCATTCTACCACACCCAAGTCCAAGCCTCAAGCTGCGAAGATAGCAAGTTTATTCAATAACGTCTGTCAATCTTTGTTAATCATTCTTTCTGATAATAATTTGGGGCTCTTTTCCTAGCGCTCAAAGCGTCTGGCGATACCCCTTTTGTACATATGAGGTACACAACGCTATGTTCCTAGGAAATGAAGAAAGTGAGTACGTTCAATAATGTCTGTTAACTTCGCATTTCGTAGCAGAGTGGTTGCACTTAAGGTGTTAGCTACCAATAGCGCTAGCATAGCTGCAGTACAAAATGGATACTTTCACAGGTGCGAAACGTGCTCCTTTGTGTTTTGGATTCACGAAACAAACTCCGCATTTTTGTTAAACAATAATATATTAATACATTCTTGGGTACTTACGTCAGTGAATTCATTCGCCTGGGTTTCTTCTATGTTCATCACATATTCAAAGGACTCTTCGGTATCATTCTTCAAGTCTATTGGTGGATACATTCTACTCATGTGACTGATTATAGTATGTATGGATTCGTGTATGTTTTGTTTAATATTTGGCACCCTCTCCATCTTTTCGCTAGAAAACATAAATAAAATAATATGACTAAATATTACAAAATGTAAATTCTATCTTGCAGCTGGATGGAGTGGCCAAACAGTTGTGAAGGTGGTGTGGAATAGACACAAGTCATATGAAATATTGGTCATTATGTGTGAAACGTCCGATTTGAGACCGAAAGTTTGGTTTATTATACGAGGCATGTCTTTTAAGTAAATACCGTTTTGAAATAAATAAAAAAAAACAAACAGAGATTGTTTAACAATTTTATTTTTATATGAAAGCCTGTACTTGCATCTACTTTTCTACATAATTTCCACCAATATTGAGGCACTTATTGTATCGTACAACGAGCTTTTGCATACCATCATCGTAGAAGTCCGCCGCCTGATTTGTCAACCACCGCAATACGGCCATTTTGACACCATCGTTCATCATTGCGCTCGCCGGCCAGATGTTTCTTCAAATGAAGGAACAAGTGGTAGTCACTGGGCGCTAGATCGGGACTGTATGGAGGGTGATCAAGTTGTTCCCAGCCAAATGATGTGATGAGGTCTTGGGTTCGATTAACCGTATGTGGACAGGCATTTTCGTGAAGCAAAAGGACACCCTTACTCAGCATGCCACGCCTTTTGTTCTGAATTGCGCGGCGAATTTTTTTTTCAAGTCTCAATAGGTTATTGAATTGATTGTGTCACTACGGGGCAAAAATTCCACTATCAACACCCCCTGTCTGTCCCAAAATACGGTACACATGATTTTCCGGGCTGAAATTGTTTGTTTGAATTTCACTTTCTTGGGTGAAGTTGAATGCCGCCATTCCATAGATTGCTGTTTTGATTCAGGTGTATGGTAGGCTGTCCATGTTTCATCGTCCGTAACAATTTGGCTGAAAAAATCATCACCTTCGTCATGGTAACGTTCAAGGAAAGTTAAAGCACTGTCCATGCGTTTGGTTTTGTGCACCTCCGTCAACATTTTCGGTACCCAGCGTGAGCACAGCTTTCGGTAATTTAACCGTTCAGACACTATTGCATAAAGAACACTTCGACAAACTTGGGGAAAGTCTTCAGATAACGACTTAATCTGTTTTCTCTCACTTTTTGGTCAACTTTCTGCACCAAATCGTCCATAATGACTGAAGGTCGCCCACTCCGGTCGTCATCATGCATATTTGTGCGGACATCTTTAAATGCTCGAACCCACTTTCTAACCATACCATCGCTCATAATGTTTTCTCCGCTTTTAAGCCTTTTGCACTCAGAAAACAAGTAACAGACCGAACTTCACAGTCGGCGGGACTCTCAATCGGCGTTACCATTTTAAATGCTTGCCAACACACGTAATCACGGACGATTGTTGCCGTAATGGCGTCTCAGCCTTGCCAATAGTTGCAGGTACACAGCGTGCATGCGCGGAATACCGACTGCAGCGCTGAATCGGTGGAATATCAAAACGGTACTTTAAAAATATGCCTCGTATCTCGGCCAAGAAATAATATAATTAATAAAAATATGCACCTTAACTATCAATAAAACGTTGCCATTTTAACGATAGCTTATTAATACCGCTAGCGAACAAATTTGGAGAGCAGCTGGTGTTGAAATCCCGAAAAGCATAAGATAACTACGAATTATTTGCTTCTTAACCCTAACCCTGCTTTAACTAGGCATTGTAAAAGCTTATTTTCGCATTTAGTCCGGAGATAGTGTTAACCTTAATTTAACCGACTATTGTAAAAGCGGCCCTTAATCTCCAGATGACAATACGATAGACTAAAAATAAAAGAGTGCATCTGAAAGCCAGATGGCGTACCTTCTCAATACAAAAGAAAAAAGGACGATCGAAGTGAAATATCGGAGACACCTGGTATCAAACTTGAGGCTTTAGGTGATCGGACATTTCATAATAAATGACCTAATATATATTCGGCGAACACAAGTATGTACAGAAATAGTATTTACGAGAATATTGGTATAGCGTTCTCTGTAAATCTTCTAAAGATACCCCGTGAGGGAAGTAGTGTCGGATTCATCTAAAAAATGCCACCTATCCGATCGTGATAAGGTAGTCCGCTGCCGGAGGCCGTTTCAGGATTATCTCACCGTGACATTCTGGTGGTTATTGATGGGCCGACGCGACCACACTGTGGCTGGTGGTTCGGAATGCACGTTTCGGTTACTGCCTGGTTACATCCTGGATAACTTGTGGAATGGCTGCCAGGTCTATAGCTGCGCGATTGACGGTGGTCTTTGCTGCAGCGAGAGATTGCTGCTAAAGTATTCCCGACCTGTTTACTGATTGAATGGCTGTTGTTGGGACTTTTCCCTTACGGCCACCGGAGGCGGCAGCTGCGGTGCTGAGGTTGGTCTTGGTTCGTTCTTCACGGGGACGACCGCAGTCCTTTGCTAAGTGGTCCCCTGCACACGGGGCTGGTGGGCGGTTACAAGAGCTTTGAGAATGTCCTAGCTGCTAGCAGCTATTGCCGGGCTCCATTATGTATTTTTTCGCCTGCCTCTACTGAAATCATATATTTCGGCCATAAAAATCGAGCCGAAACTACGATTTAGCGTATCTAGGGCCGAAAAAATAATATTCATAATCTAGACAACCTTCCGCGGAATATGAGTAGGCTATGCAAAAATCTGACAGTAACAGTTCAATGGTGCGCGATATAAAATTTCCTGAAACACTGTTTTTACTTAAGGCAGGCGACAAAATACCGAGTGTAACTCGTGCTAAGATGCTTTAGCAACCCTTCACTTTTAGCAACCCTCGCTCGCTTCGCTCGCTCGTGCTGCAAAAAGCGGTGGGTTGTTAAAGCCTATTTTCGGCCCTTGATACACTGTATACTATTCCTGGCTTCCATTGTGACGTCAAGGCCGATGACTCTATTTAGGCGTAAAATCTCTTCGCTTTGTCGTTGTTGGTGAGCTGGATGTACAGTATGTTCCAGCTTATCGGTCTGTCTGTCGTGTTATCCCTGCCCGTCATTCCGGGTACAGAAATGACGGGCAGTTTACGGGTAAGCAGTGCAGGTTGGAGGTCTTCCTCCTTGATGGAAGGTGGCAATCTGCGTATTGCCACCTTCAGAGTCTTCTCCTTAGCCAGCTGGTAGGTGTTGAGGCCCTCCAGGACCCTGGTTAGCTTCTAGTAGTTGGTAGGTGTGTCAATGGGCGCGTTTAGCGAACGCAACTGTTGAGAAAGTTAACTGACAGCGGTTCGCTGATCGAGTCCGCTGACCTTGCCCTAACTGTTAAGAGTACTAAGCAAAATTTGTGTACGCTGGTTGAGAACATCGGTATTTTCTAACCTCAAATAATATAAACATGATCTGCAGAGGTAGTACAAGTGGCACATTTAGCAGTTTTGCTTCTGGATTGTTCAGCTAACTTGCAACAGTTTACTGTTATCACATAGTAATCAGTTTTGATTTTGTATTGTTCAGTTAACTTGCAATAGTTGACTGTTATCATAAAGTAATCAGGTTGAGTACTGATGCGTTGGCTAAACATGCCCACTAACTTGCAACAGTTGACTGTTATCACAGAGTAATCAGGTTGATTACTGATTCTCAACAGTCGCGTTCGCTAAACGCGCCCATTGTTAAACAGTCCGATGATTATGTACTTCGCGACCGTAGTGTCTTCAGGATCTCTGATATTGCTAGCCAGTTTGTGTCAGCTGGTAACACAACTGGTAGAAGTTGTGGGTTCATCGTGGAAGGCTCGGGTTAGGCTATAGACTCGCTAATGAAGGCCACCGGTTTGGTGACCTTGGGTTTCGTTGTTGTCGGTGTATTCGAGTCCTGCGCGGCGATGATTGGCTTTTTGGTTGTGTGGCCTGGCTGCGAGAGCGATGGGCATGGTTGAGACGCCTTCGGTGGTGGGGTCGGAGTGATTCCCAGATAGTCTGGACCGATATTTTAGCTCTTAGAACTCGAATTCCAGATCACCTCTTGGAGAAGGCCGGGCCGGACCTTTAAAAAACGGCCCGCGCAGGGCTCTACTACAGGCTCCTCCTCAGGAGGCCATTAGCCATTAGTCCAGTATTGATTCGTTGGTAAGGTGCGATGGCTACCCTCATCGCAGTGGCAATATTGTCATCTGCTTTGTTGTCCAAGTCGCCCAGAAGGTTTGTCATCGAGGACTTCGAGGCTCGAGCACGATGAATCAAATCAAATTAAAAACATACCCTATTTAGCCAGAGACGGCTTACCCGTTTGGTCCGCGCTGGACCCGTTGTCCTCTGTCTCTCTCTGGCAGAGCGTAGACGTGCCTTGAGACTGGGTGCGCATCTGGCCTGCTGACGGTAGCGCAACAGAAGAAGGATCATCAGAGTGATGAGGAACTACGAGCGGCCTTTACTACAGTAGAGCCCTGCACGGGCCGGGCTGGGCCGAGCCTGCTATATTATCGGGCCGGCCCGGCCGATCTCTCAATTTACAATACCGGGCCAGGTCGGGCCGGGCCGGGCCATAAAAATACTAATTCGAAAATTGAGAGAGTGAAAAGTTGTTCGAAATTTACATCGATAATATTTAATTTGATGATAAAAAAAATTTAAAAACAGAATAATTCATTTATTTTATTATATATCGTATGTTCATTAAAAAAAAACCTCAAGTGTGCCATGACTTTTTATTTTTTTTTAATTTAAGTTGGCACACATGTTCGGAATTGACAAAGAAAACGTCAGATCGTTCTAAAAGTCACAATTATTCCGTGGTCGCAATGGTTTACAGCAACCAGCAAAAACGTTTCTAGTTGAAAGTTATTTTCGAAATGGGACTATTGGGTGTATTCCTTCGAGGCACCTTTGGCAGAGTTACAGGTAGAATTTCCTAACGTTCCCATTATTTATGATGAATTTAAAAATACCTGATCACAATCATGAAACGGGTAGTATTCTCCGTAAACCAGGAAGTGGTAGACCAGCCAAACGTACTTAGGATGCTATTAACACAGCCCAAGGAATTTTGAAAGGTGAACCTACGTCTTCTCTGCGTCGTTTATCACAGCAAATTAATTTATCGGTGGGAACACGCGGCAAGTAACATAACCTCAATATGTGTCACCAACTTTTTGTAAAAATAAATAATCATGGCACACTTGAGGTTTTTTTTAAATGAACATACTTTATTTTGAATAATAGCAAAATAATTAAAGAACGATTCCTGGCCGGGCCGGGCCGGGCCGTGCTTTAAATATACAATACCGGGACTGGTTGGGTTGGGCTGACATTTTTTTTATTTCATCGGGCCGAGCCGGGCTTTTGAATATTCACTGCCGGGCCAAGCCTTTAAGGAACGGCCCGCGCAGGGTTCTACTACAGGCACCCCCTTATACGAACTATTCTAAAAAAAAAATCCTGGGTGGTACAGAGTCAACTCACAGTCGTACCAATCGACAACTCTCAGCTAGCAGCCCCCGCCTACTAAAGGCGATGGCGTCAACTCACCAAAGCCGAATGGTTCTCCGATAAGCTGCTTCACAGATGTCCGGACCCAAGAAAATGAAAGTGCTCTCAAGCCCCGAACCTTGCGACCTTCGTCACGAAGCAGGACAACGCCAAGAAAGGCCCCAAGCTCACTCCTGCGACACCCGACGTTACCCCCAGCTCAGCGACAACAGAATCCGATATCAAAATCGCTCCATCGACCTCACCAGCGGTCCCGCTGAAATCTTCAAGGGGAAAAAGACGAAGGATTCGAACACCTCCAATATAATTTCAAACGATTCTAATCTGACCACCAAGAAGACTCCAGCTATCGCGCCACCCGCCAAAACGGCAGGTAAAACGCAGCTTTCCACCACCATTCCGACAAATGCCAACACCACAGCCGTCAGCGTCATCCCCACTACCAGAACTTTTCATAAAAGACAATCAAAAATCACTCTTGAGTATTATAAATAATTTTATTTTAAAATTTACTTACGCTTCTGAAAATCCATTGATGTGTATGATCTTCATTTGCTTAATAATAGTTGTCTTTCCCGATTCGCCTGTTCCCAGAAGCAGCAGCTGAATATATTCAGATTGACGTTTGTATTCATATTGGAGCTCCCTTTCAATTTCTCTAGATCTTCTTGCTGCTGGGTCGCTCGGTTTACTTCTGCACAACATGGCCACACTTTAAAAAATTAATTTGTTTTTACTGTAGTAATTTTAACATAAAATAATCTGAATTTGAGCCCTAAATTCAGCAATGGTTCGTGTAGTGATTGTTGGATCGCCTAGTTGTGTGGGCACCGCCTCTCCGCCGTACTACCAAAATTCGCTACGTGAGTGAATAAGACATTCCGCACATGTATCTGTTACCACTTACTACTTCTCTGATCTACTCAAACTTCATGCCACCAGCAGTTGCTTAGTTCTATTAGCTTCCGGCAAACTCTACGTAATCACGGTTATACTTACATTATAAAGTAAAGAACATATGGTCCTTAATCTATGTTTAAACTAACACACTCGTAGCAATATTTCTCATATCTTATCAATTATCGCTTATTTTCGATAAGTGCGTACAACATGACATTTTAAGATTACAAAATAATGCTGATTACTTCTAGAAATGCAATTAATGGGATTAATTGTACTACATACATAAAGTAGGTAGGGGTGATTTTATCACAAAGCGTACCTTCGTTAATCCATTAAGCGTCAAATTATTTAAACAAATTCCAAAATGGAAGCAGTATAATTATTTTAGTCATATGTTGCTTGCATTCATTTCTGCAACTTATGAATTACAAAACGGGTGTTTAGAAGTGTTATAAATAATATCACATGAATTATTTAACATGCAGTTAGATACAAGCTAGGGTATTAGAAGTCACAAATCCGCGTTTGAGGATCGTGACAGGAAAAGGGTTAAGAAAAAATTTTTTGGTCGTTTAGAAACAGGTTTAAAGGGATATGGGCTGACCTATACTTACTATAAACAAAGCAGAATCATTTAGCGACCGCTTGAAATAACTTTATTAGTAGCCAAGTTCCAAACGTGCCAGAGGCGGCTAGTGGATGTCCGGCGGTGAGGCAACGGAAGAAAATTTGACCGAAAAAGCAACGGAGTATTTGTTTCCTCTATTAGAGTAAGTAGTGTAGCACGAGCTGCATCTTTGTCTTTGCCTCACCTACGGAAATCCACGAGCCGCCGCTGAAACGTGCCCTTACGTAAGATACGACGTTTATTACGGTAGCACATAATATCTCTAAGATATTGCTAGTCGGGTTAATATGCAAAGTGTCCAAAAAATCCCACACCGTAGGATAAATTACACTTTGTAGAGCATGTAAGATTCTGTTAGTTTCCTTCTTCCTCAATCCTCATTCTTATATCTTTCAAGTCACGAATCTTCACTCCGTACACTTTGTACTGTAAATAAACCTAGAAAGCAAAGTCCATTGGAGAGTGTATCCTTGTAAGAATGAGTGAGGGTGTGGCGTAACGATACAATTATTCGGAGTTAACGCTCAATAAAGCAACATTCAGAAATAATGAATTTAATCGATGCATAGTATTTCAATACAAATAGGTTTCATTATCTTCGAGGTGCCGGTAAAGTCGTTATAGGCCGTTAGGTGCCACCCCGCTTCGGCGGACACCTGGTGATTCTTACCCTTGTTGGTCGCGATCTTAAGGTGCTCCCTAACTTCGGCGCACACCGGGTTCTTCTTTCTTATCGGAGGAGAAGTCCTTGGGGTTGATCCTGGGAGATCAGTAGGATCATTGAATTCGTAGTGTGTAATGGAATCTTTGAACTCGTAGCGATCAATAGAGTCTTTGAATTTGTAGCGGTTAATAGTCATGCATTGGTAGAGTGCAATGGAATATTTGAATTCGTAGCGGCTGCTAGTTGTGTTTAATCTTCTGGGTGAAGTAGATGCGATGAGTGCTTTCTGCTTCTCCCTATCATGTCTTACACATGTTCAACTCGCGAAAGGTCTAAAGATGTTTCTTGATTTTTTAGATTCTTTAAAGAATCCTAGGGAAGTGTGGACTGGCATTTCTTGCTGAAAAAGATGATTTTCCAATCGCTGTAAGTAGGGCTGCACGTAGGGTTCCCAGGGCCGATCCTACCGAGGGGCTAGAGCGTGCATGGCACACGGGCGGCGGTTAGGGGTGGGGGGCGATGAAACCTACGAAGCGGACCTCCATTAGACGGTCCGCGGCGTCCGAAATCTGTAAATTTTAATCCGAGCGCCGCGAAATAACGGCCGGTAGCCTGGACTCCTGTCGGAAGTGTATCCGATTTCTAACCGGGTAACAACTTTGCCAAACAAACAGAAGAAGTATCACAAAGCATCTGAAGTTCGTATAAGAAAAAATAAATCGTTGATGAAAGTATTTTGGATCCTAGAGAAAAATTTTGAATTCACTTTTCTTTTCAAATTTTGGGCATCGCTATTAATTTGATATCCGAACGTTCTGAGCTGTTAGAAAATTACTGCTACTTGTTTAAATTTTTGTTGGTATTTCATTCTGCAGAATCCGAATATTTAAGAAAATGTTGTATGGAGTTAGATAGTAAATTACAGGTAACCGAAAACGGAAAATTGACCAAAGATTTAGATGGAATCGAACTCCTAAAAGAATTGTTATCTTTTTAGAGAACTATTTCCTAATCATTCCCAACTAAAACTATTAGAAATTTTAAATCATTTAATTAGCTAAGACTTGTTCCTTGTTTTCCAAATTTCAGTATTAGTCTAAAAATATTTTTAACAATACCGATAACTGTGGCTTCCGGCGAAAGGAGTTTTTCCAAATTAAAATTAAAATAAGGTTTGATCATAATCTACTCCTCTTCTTTGCAAAAAATCTTTGATCACCAATCTGGCCTTATTTTTACTTTGTGGAGTCGTTGTAGGTGTCTGGTTTCTCGAAGGTCGTCGAGGTGAGCATCACATAATCCTTGTTCAATCACTGTCGCTGTCATCGGGTTTCCAGAATTCTATTTTTTCGTTTTCTTCAATCCGGGATTTGCTGTCATTCAGGTCAGTCTCTTCAGCTTCGTTGCTTCCTGGTGGTATAATAACCCCGTTTTCCACCAATTTTTCTTCAACGATGATGTCTTTGAATCTATAGAGCTTGTTTTCCTCTTCACTGTAGATATTGTGTCCGTCGTCGTTATCATAACCGATGAGGATTCCTTTAATGGCCTTTGGATCCATTGTCGTCCTTTGCTCCTTCGATAGAATATACATGAATTTGAACCAATGTTTCAAACCTGGTTTTCTAGGCCCTGTCCTGTTAAGTATGCAGGTACCTGTCCGTATCATCTCGGCCCAAAGTACCTGAGGAATGTTCTCATGCGCATGCATCATTTCTCTAGCAGTTTCCACCATCTTACGATTTTCCCTCTCACTGGACCCGTTTTGTTCCGGAGTGGAGGGTATTATAAGACGTTTACCTTTTTTGTGTAAACTGGTTCAGATCTGTTTCTTGTCGAACTCCCTGCCATTATTACTCAGCAGCTCCAGACTGTTTCTTCCTCAGCCAGGAACTGGCTCAGTTTTTCAGCAATTTCGGATTTTTGCCGCAGAAAATAAACTGTCCTGAATTTTTGCAATCGTCCTTGACAAGCACAAAATATCGATATCCAGACCTCGATTCTTGAAATGTATCGCAAACATCCGTGCGAATTCGCTCTTCCGGTTCCGTAGTTCTGGACCTCGTGACGAACGGTAACCGATGAGCTTTATCATATATGTAACCTTCACACAGTTAAATATGCATTTCTACAACTGTAGCATCGCCAAATTGAACAGTCCTCCACGACAAGCTCCATCTAGTTGTTAACTAGGAAGTTGCAGACTTCAACTTATGAAGATGAATCGGCTGCCCAGTACTTATCCTGGACTGCAAGCACGGAGAACAGATTTTTCTTGATTGATCAAATATCAGCCAAGGTAATTTTGTACTATTTTCCGTGGATTGCTACCCCAACTTCTACTTCACGTATTCCAATGGCTTCGATTTTCTCACCATTTGCTGTGGTCACTGTGTGTTCAGTTGAAAAAGACTCGAACGTTCTAAAGCAAATCTGACCATTTAAAATATGGCTTATCGCGCCATTGTTATCCCTGCATCTTGACGACTCAGTATGTGTTTCAGTTGAGCTAACAGTGACGAGTATCATATTTGTGTCGGACTCCAGCTTACTAGGCTTCGGAGGACGGCTATCAGCAATCCATTTCCTCCACACTTTAACCATGCGATTGGGCTTCCTGCAGTAGTTCAAGTTTTTTTCTTTTTCTTCGCATCGACTGAACTTCGTTGCTGTGATGACTTTTTCGATGATTGCAGGTGAGAGCTTCCTGCTTGGTGGATCCATCTCCCTTGGTCCTTAAGACCCTTTTATACGAACATAGTTGATTGATTAAGCTATCAACCCTTCCATCACTTTTTTCCCTCACCATCCAGCTGGATTTAATAGAAAAATACTTCTCGTCAATGTATCCAGAATTTTACAAAGCAAAAATACATCTGGCACCCCGGGTTATTTGCAAATTCTTTAGTCATTTCTTCTATCAATTCAGACAAATTTTAAATATGTGTATATGCGATCATGATATTTTTCTGCCTTAAAACCTTACAAAAAGATTACAGAGGGTTTTAAAGTTTTTCGAATTGAAAAATAAAATCCCCCCGCCTCAAAAAATGTTTTACTTCATGAGGGGGCAGCCAACTCATCATTTGCATGCGGGCGGCCAAGAGTCTAGGATCGGCCCTGAGTACATATGTACGCCAAACTCTGAAAGTTGTAAAGTAGAAAGTTTGCAGCGATCTCCATTGAAAAATTGACTGCTCATCGTTCTTTTAGATGTCTGGCAGCCAACGGCGAACATTTTGAACATCTACAGTAACCATGTTTTTAACTGAAGACAGTGCAATATGTGTGATCAGTATTTAAATGTGAAACAAACACATTATAAATAGTTTTAGTTCCTTACAGTGTATATAGATTTTTTGGCGGACTCTGTATAATAATGAAATATAGATACGATTCAAACGTAAATTAATTTAATTTGGTTGCTTAAAAAATAAATACATTGTGTATAAATATACATAAAAGTCATTTACAAATTTTTCACTTGCTCATTCCCAAGTGCATGATTTTCCTCATCAAGCCTGGTCCATTCCAGTGTCCATTCATCATTAAGGTCCAGTACAGTGGTGGCATAAAATCCTTCTTCATCATATACATGATAAACATTTCCTTTGCTTGGTTAATTGGGAAGGTTTCTTTTGGCGACAAGTTGTAGTCAAATTCCGCTAGTATGCAGGAACCGTATCCCGTAACTAAAGGGCATGAGGCATAACCATCGTACACTTCCTTTGGGGTCCAACCTTCCATAACACTTTTCATGTTGTTGTATACAATTTGAGCTTGGGCGGCTGAAAATTTCAATAGTAAATAAGAATAAATCAGTAAGTGTTGAGTTTATAAGTAAATGTGGAATGCAATACCAAATACTCAAAACTACTCTAGAAACTTTTGATATTCCGCCGATTCAGCGCTGTGGTCGGTATTCGCGCATGCACGCTGTGTACCTGCATCTATTGGCAAGGCTGAGACGCCATTACGGCAACAATCGTCCGTGATTACGTGTATTGGCAAGCATTTAAAATGGCAACGCCGATTGAGAGTTCCGCCGACTGTGAAGTAAAGGCTTAAAAGCGATCGATGTTCATCGTGAGATCTGTGCAGTTTACGGAGAGAACATTATGAGCGATGCAATGGTTAGAAAGTGGATTCGAGCATTTAAAGATGGTCGCACAAATGTGCATGTTGACAAACGTAGTGGGAGACCTTCAGTCATTACAGACGATTTGGTGCAGAAAGTTGATTAAAAAGTGAGAGAAAACAGACGCTTTACGATTAAGTCGTTATCTGATGACTTTCCCCACGTTTGTCGAAGTGTTCTTTATGCAATAGTGTCTGAACGATTAAATTACCGACAGCTGTGCTCACGCTGGGTACCGAACATGTTGATGGAGGTGCACAAAACCAAACGTATGGGCAGTGCTTTAACTTTCCTTGAGCGTTACCATGACGAAGGTGATGATTTTTTCAGCCAAATTGTTACGGGCGATGAAACATGGATAGCCTACCATACACTTGAATCAAAACGGCAATCTATAGAATGGCGGCATTCAACTTCACCCAAGAAAGTGAAATTCAAACAAACAATTTCAGCCCGGAAAATCATGTGTACCGTGTTTTGGGACAGACAGGGGGTGTTGATAGTGGAATTTTTGCCCCGTGGTGTCACAATCAATTCAATAACCTATTGTGAGACGCCCCGCAATTCAGAACAAAAGGCGTGGCATGCTGAGTAAGGGCGTCCTTTTGCTTGACGGCAATGCCCGTTCACATACGGCTAATCGGACCCAAATCTGCATCACATCATTTGGCTGGAAACAACTTGATCACCCTCCATACAGTCCCGATCTAGCGCCCAGACTACCACTTGTTCCTTCATTTGAAGCAGTGAAGGTTCGCGGGGTTTTTTCTGGTACGGCCGAGGAACAAGAGGTGGTAATACAGATAGGTGCGGTCACGCAGCCAGCCGTCTCTGCAACTTACCCTACCTATCTGTATTGCCACCCTTGTTACCTCGGCCGTACCAGAAAAAACCCCGCGAACCGTCACTGATTTGAAGAAACATCTGGCCGGCGAGCGCAATGACGTGGACGATGATGTCAAAATGGCCGTGTTGCAGTGTATAACCAGTATTTTCTCAAATAACTCATGTATTCATTGTAACAAAAATAAATTTGACAACTAAATAAAATGACAGCGCACTTAAACAAAACTATCAAGGTGCATAGTGTAAACGCATGACTGTCGTGCCTGCCCCATGTTCCCACTAGCCGCCACCAATCTGTATAAAACAAATATCGTCGAGTCCCCGCCCGGGTAGAACATTTTCTGATCGAGAAATATCCGATCGGGTCCGTAGTCGTTGTTTATACACAGATAGAAACAGTATAGAGCCACATGGCTAGTAGCCGAGGCAAAAAAAAAAACAAAAAATATGTACCCACTGATGCAGCAGTTTTCGAGTTCGGCGAGCTGCTGCAGTCTCCAATTGCGAAGACATTTTTAAATCTGTTGCTTTGCAGAGTATCTTTGTTCACGTCAACAAATCCAGCTTCGTTTACTAGTTCTGATTTTTTTAATACATCCGGTGCGCTCATTGGAGGAGTCACGTGTAACATTGAGTACTGAAAATATAGAGAATAACATTATCAATGTTAATAATAATGAAAGATAATTGGATTCTACTTGAGAATACGTTACTAAATACAGGGTGTGCCATTTGAAAAAAACGAAGTTATTCAACTTTATAAGTTGGGTTTTTCTACCGCATTTTTTTTATCACCCTGTATAATTTTTTGTATGAAATCATGGTTGGCTCTATAGTTCGAACCTTCAAGCAAATAATTAAAATGATTTTAATCGTTCAACGTCAATCACTGGGGCAAATATAAAATTTCACCCAGACCATGCATTTCAACAAATCTTCAAATATTTCGAAAACGGGAAACAATAGGTATAGGGAGTATTGAAGTAACTCACCTTTATTTGCTCCATATAATTCAAAAATGACAAAAAATACAGGGTGTTCCATTTAAAAAAAACATAAGTTTGGTCTGTAACTTTGTAATGAGACACCCTGTATAAATTTAAATATTTTTAGGGCGTGCAGCTCACTATTATACACAACTTTTGTATAAAACATTTTTCGAAATTTTGAAAAATAAGCACGTGATTGACCGTTCCCAGAGCTTTGAAATACCTTGTATGTATCAGGGTGAGCCACGCAAAAATATTCAAATTTCGAAAAAGTTTGGGAAACGCTGACTTACCTTGATTTCTGTTTTCTCGTCAGGCTTATCCAAATTTTGAAAAACCGCAACCCGTTCCTTAGGTCTGACTTCAATTAAGTTTGTTCTTAGATTAACATGAATGTTCCTTTTTTTTACAATTTCCCATAAGGCGTCGGCATATTTCTTTACTCCAAATATCACAGGTAAAGATGTATTATAAAATATATTGGCTTTGTCACGTTTTCCCACCTAAAAAAAGTATGTATTACTGAAATATTTAAACATTGGGAATTATAATATTAAACTATAATGATAATTATGAATATTCGAATTTTATGCAAAAAATGTTGTAGCCAGAGATTTGCACAGGTTCGGCAAAACCCTTGGATCAAAATTTGTAAACTTAGGGAAACCAATAATTCGGCTAGTAGAAGGAATATAAACTAGTGATGGGCATAATCTTATGGTTTCAATAATCGAATCATTACTATTCGATTAATCTGACAATTGCCCTCATTTACTTACTAACCAATGAAATCGAATAACGTTGATGAGATGATCCAATAAAATTCTAATTACGATGCGTAACAGACCACGCTCTATGTTATGCATGGCAATTAACCCTGGGTGGTATCTAATCAGATAATCTCTCATGTTGGTATTGCCTAGCAACGCGTTGGTTCATTTTCTATAACGTATAAAACGTCAGTTATTGCCGGACTTTTAAGCAGTTTGCTCCTGAATTCGATCTGTTTGTATTTTCGGGTGAAGTATTAGTGCTTTCATAAGTAATAGTATTCATGGGCATTTCTCAAAATCTCGGTAAGCTCATTTTTACTACAATTATTGTGGCGCAGATTAATACACGTCTGACACTTGGTGTCACTAAATTTAATTTTTCAAATTAAGAAGTGTGAACTTTCTGTTCGGCCAATTGTCCTCTCGAATCTAACTCGTGACTGATTTTTCCTAGGCAATTATTAGCGTCTGGATCACTCTTGCTTGTTGCTTCTAGAAAATCGATTTTCGTCGCAACAAGCAATCGTGATCCTGCCGCTAATAATTGCCGGCAAAATCATAGGCACTCGTTATATTACTGTTGAAAATCGATTATTTATTCGAGTGACCATTCGAATGATTAATCGAATGATCATTCGCATTAATCTGAAAATCGATTATTAATTCGAATGATTATTCGAGTGATTATTCTCTCTACTAGTAATGGACATAATCGAATGATTACTATTCGAATTTATCTGAAAATCGATAATTTATTCGAGTGATTAATCGAATGATCATTCGAAATAATCTGAAAATCGATTATTAATTCGAATGATTATTCTAGTGATCAATATTCCTATTACACCGTCTAATGAGTTGAACACAAAATGGAAATTTAAAACTTTAACACTCCTCAATAATTATAATAAATTCCATGTTTCTAATATGTGAAAAGGTACAACATTTCACTTAAGCTGAACACAACGTAAATTAAGTGAACATTGAAACGAGGAGCGATGGGTGGTTCCTACCTGACATTCCAGCTGGTGAAACTCAAAATAGTAATTTCACAAATATCTAAAATATGACATTTCCTTCTTTTATTCTTGAATTTTCATCTAGAAAAGCGTCGTTTTTTTTTATTGTTTTACTCGTTGGATTGTCAGATAATTAAAAAGTCGAATTAATTTTGTCATGTTTTTGTAAATGTGCAATCTGGTAATTATTTTGAAAGGTCTATAATAACTATTGCAAAAGTTGATTTTTTAGATTTTTTCGAGTTTTCTTCGCGAACGCGTCACGGACTTAAAATTGACATTTGTGGTTGCGCAAGTACATTTTCTGAGGGTTCTTGAAGGAATCTTTCCAGTGACGTATATAAACCCCTAATCGAACCAGTGGTTTCTTCAGAAAATCATTTTAAATGCAATTTTTGGAGCAAAAGTAAGAAGGTAGTTTTTTAAGTTTTCGTCAAAAATTAAAAGAATTAATTTTGAATAAATTTTAGGGTTTGTGGCTATTGTTTTTTCTTTTCTAATTTTTTGGCCAATTTCGAAAATGTGCAAAGAGAGAATTAAAATAGTTTTATTTCAGTACAATATTTCAATACATGCAGCAGAATCTATTTTGAGTAAATTTTAACATTATTAAGTTTATTGTTTTTACAAAAAAGTTTAGACCTATTTTAGACATGTACTACTTGACAATTATAACTTGATGTGTTTAGGTGTAATTATTTTGAAGTCTAAATAAAGAATGTTTTAAAAATTCTGAATTTGCGGCAATTGTTTAAACAAAATGTTGGCCTATTTTGAAAGTGTCCAACCTGTAAATTGAAACATGATGCGTTAAAGAGTAATTAGATATTTAGATTATGAGTATTTATAGATTTTTATAGGTTCATAGTGGAGTCTATTTAAATTAAATTTAAAAAGTTTTAACTACTATTTTTCAATTTTTCTGGAACCTGGGAATTAAAATATTGCGTGTTTTAGATTTAAAATCTAGGAAAGGGATCTTGATCGATTTTTATAGATACATTCAGCACAATTTATTACCAGTTTGGAATTTGAGGCAATTTATTTTCAATTTTTTTGGTCGATATTTATTACGAGTTTGGAATTTGTGGCAATTGATTTAAAAATTTTTTGGTCGATTTAGGCTACCTGAAGATTGTACATAGTGCGTTTAAGAGTAATTATTTAGAAATCTAGAAAATTTTTACAGATACATAAAGCAAAATCTATTCTGAGTAAATTTTGAACGTTTGAAGTTTGCCGCGATTGTTTTTCAGTTTTTTTTTGCCGATTTTGTAAATGTGCATCTTGGGAATTGAAACGTTGTGTATTTAAGTGTAATTATTTTGAAATGTAGACAATAATGCAATATATTTTAATAAATCAGTGCAGTAATATATGTTTGAAAGTTTAAAATGTGTGGCAATTGTTTTTCAATTCTGAATCATTCGAATGATCCCATAACTAATATAAACTATACTCAAAACTATCCCAAGTAGTTCAGTAGAAGCAGGAAGGGGGTTCTGCACAAATCATAAGAATATTAAAGGGGGACATATAATCAAGAAATTATTTCCAACTATTTAATATAATTTTTGTTTATTCAAATATATCTAATATTTGAAAGCATTTAGTCCTTATAATTAAATCATATAAGTTTGAATTGTTTTTCATTTAAAACATGCACTAAAAACGAAAAATATTTCGTTCGTTTTTGATCGGAAGGAAAACGAAATTTTTCTGTTTCGTTCTTTACGTTCTCACACAAAATATATCGTTTTCGTTTTCGAGATAACAATTGCCATCGGCTTGAAACTTCTCACATTTGCTCATAATGAATGCCAAATTATGTTTCTGTGAAAACTATTAACACTTCATCCCCAAATTTTGGAGAAAATTGAATGTGAACAGAATGTTAAGTTTTGAAATTATGTAAAAATTTTAGTGACTTAGAAAAAATATAAAAACAATTGCCATTGATTTGAAACTTCTCAAATTTGCTAAAAATGAATGTCAAATTATGTTTCTGTGAAAACTGTTAACAGTTCATGCCTAAATTTTTGAATAATTTAATGAGAACATAATGTTAAGTTTTGAAATTATGTAAAATTTTAGTGACTTGGAAAAAATATAAAAACAATTGCCATCGACTTGAAACTTCTCAAATTTGCTAAAAATGAATGCCAAATTATGTTTCTGTAAAAACTATTAACACTTCATCCCCAAATTTTGGAATAATTGAATGTGAACAGAATGTTAAGTTTGGAAATTATGTAAAAATTTTAGTGACTTAGAAAAAATATAAAAACAATTTCCACCGACTTGAAACTTCTCAAATTTGCCAAAAATTAATGCCAAATTATGTTTCTGTGAAAACTATTAACACTTCATCCCCAAATTTTGGAGAAAATTGAATGTGAACAGAATGTTAAGTTTTGAAATTATGTAAAAATTTTAGTGACTTGGAAAAAATATAGAAACAATTTCCATCGACTTGAAACTTCTCAAATTTGCTAAAAATGAATGCCAAATTATGTTTCTGTGAAAACTATTAACACTTCATCCCTAAATTTTGCAATAATTGAATGTGAACAGAATGTTAAGTTTTGAAATTATGTAAAAATTTTAGTGACTTGGAAAAAATATAGAAACAATTTCCATCGACTTGAAACTTCTCAAATTTGCTAAAAATGAATGCCAAATTATGTTTCTGTAAAAACTATTACCACTTCATCCATAAATTTTGGAATAATTTAATGTAAACAGAATGTTAAGTTTTGAAATTAAGTAAAATTTTAGTGACTTGGAAAAAATATAAAAAAAATTACCATCGACTTGAAACTTCTCAAATTTGCTAAAAATGAATCCCAAATTATGTTTCTGTGACAACTTGTAACACTTCATCCCTAAATTTTTGAATAATTTAATGTGAACAGAATGTTGAGTTTTGAAATTGTGTAAAATTTTAGTGACTTGGAAAAAATATAAAAACAATTGCCATCGACTTGAAACTTCTCAAATTTGCTAAAAATGAATCCCAAATTATGTTTCTGTGAAAACTATTAACACTTCATCCCTAAATTTTGGAATAATTTAATGTAAACAGAATGTTAAGTTTTGAAATTATGTAAAAATTTTAGTGACTTGGAAAAAAATTAAAAACAATTGCCATCGACTTGAAACTTCTCAAATTTGCAAAAAATGAATGTCCAATTATGTTTCTGTGAAAACTGTTAAACACTTCATCCCCAAATTTTGTAATAATTTAATATCAACAGAATGTTAAGTTTTGAAATTTTGTAAAAATTTAGGTGACTTGGAAAAAATTTAAAAACAATTGCCATCGTCTTGAAACTTCTCAAATTTGCTAAAAATGAATGCCAAATTATGTTTCTGTGAAAACTATTAACACTTCATCCCTAAATTTTGGAATTATTTTAATGTCAACAGAATGTTTTTAGAGACTTCGTTTTCGTTCCGTTTTCAGTCCGTGATTTAAAAACGAGCGAGTCGGTAATGTTTGCTTTTTTCGTCGTTTATATGCTATTAACGAATTTGAAAATATGAAACTTAGTGTTTTATGCAAGCCTTTAATTTGGACATATTGTTTTAGTTCTAGAAGGACTTAGAAGAGAAGAAAGAGTGAAAATGGAGTTCAGAAGCAAAATATTTTTAAATAAAACATTTAATATTGTTCCCCCATCAGAACACCTACAGACCGGTTTCGACCTTTCAGGTCTCATCAGTGTAGTTAGTTGCTGATGGGGAAACGGAGATTACTATCATTACGACATATCTTGCTGGTGTTAAAGCCACCCGGATTTGGTTCAGTACAGCATTCAGGCAATAGATAACGCCACTTTGGCGTTTCTACTATTTTTAAATAACTTTTTGAAAGATAGTAATTTTATCAGTTTAATATGTACAGATATAATGTATATTGCTTAGTATTTTAAAATTCCTACCAATGTCTACGATGTATAGAAGTTACTAAAAACACAATGGGTGGTATTAGGGTCCAACGGTTTTGAACGCATAATTGTTTTCATTAAACATAACAAAAAACTAGACTTTTGGACATTGGTTTTGGTTAAGGGTCAAAGAAGAGTTGAAGCTCCGTCTTGTTATAATACGTATATTTAAAGATCTTACCTTGCGTAAATAATGTTCACTTATATAACATACTTTCTGCGGTGCACCAGGACACTTTACAGGGCTATTTGGGAATGTAAAAATTGCGTTACCAGACTCAAACTGCTGAAGAGCTTCGTAGGTTCTTTCCACATATTTAGGTGAGTAGTTGGAGCATACGCCACTGGATTTCATGGCCAGACCTTCTAATAGACCGGGAATCTGCAAAATGTAATTATGTAATTAAGTGCTTATATTTTAGCAAGCAAGAGAAGCAACATTTTAAATAAAAATAATCGTTTATTATTTTAAAATAATTAATCCTTAGCTATTGAGCTCGTTTATAATAGTCGCAGCCATCGCTTTAACAACTAAAATACGTTCATTTATGGTGAAAGCGCAGGGAAGTTACAATAGTAGTATAGTATATTTTCTGGGTGTTGCCTTCTCCAGAAATTCAGCACTAAACAAATCACGTACACTTCTTAAACAGTACCTGAGTAAAACCAAAGTTTTAAGTCAGAATTTTGGGCATTCGTCACTTTGGACCAATTTATTGACGCCAAGCCAATCTAAGAATTTTACTTTAATATTTGCTAAAACTTTTTTTGTTTCAATTAATAATAATTTTATCATAAAATTATTCCTCGTATTACCTGTAATATCTGAAAGTAAAATTCAAATAAATCCTTTTGATTAATTTATGGTAAATTTATTGATTGCTTTGACATAGCGGACAAAAACAAATATTTCCAGTAATTTGAGTTTTGGGAACTGTATATGCAATTGCTATTTATAAATCCTTTTAACTTTTACGATAATCACATGCTCGGCAAATCGCCCATCAACAAATCTATTGCCAGTAAGCGTATACAAATGCAAGGTTTAATATACACAGAGGGCCAAAAAAAAGGTACACATTGGAAACATTCATATTTTCAATAATAATTAACGCAATAAATATTGCATTGAAAAATAACATGTTTACACTTTGTAGATACTACTTCATTTTATCTATTATCTAAAATTAGGCTTTTCACTGTTATGTTAATTGTTTAAAAATAGTAATAATTCACGAAGATTTATGAGAGTACAAAAGTACTTGCCGCCTTGATATTCCCCTTGGCGTGAAGAGTGTCCTTGTATATCCTAATGTTAATATTATTTAAGGTGCTGCTAAATTATATCATCGTTAGTGGCTGAATGGTCAAACCTATGCCAAAAAAAAACTACTTGACCGTTTTTTTTTGCCCACTATGTATTTAATTTCTTGGTTTTAGTTTAGTATTTCCCTGCTGTTAATAATAGATTTTCGACCAAAGGTCTTTATGTAAAGACTTTTCAGCCTGTAATTTCCTTAGTTGCATGATTAGTTATTCACAGATAAGTGTTGAAATTAAATCATAAGTGATTGTTTTATTAGGTTTTATTTTTTTTTGGTTTCGAATTTTTCAAATGCACAATAGGTGGTGCAAATTTCTATGTAAAGGGAGGAAGTTACAATTTTTTTCTAAGCAATATACGCCAATTAATATTTAGTTTAGACATCTTCATTTCTACATTTTTGGATGTGCTGTGAAGTAAATGCGTTTATACGGAACTTTATTTTTTTGCCATTAAGTTATACTCTCCACTTCTGAAATAAAATTAGTAGAACAAGCTGCTGATGTATACCATGGTGGCATGGTGTTCCTGTTGAACATATCCTGGCTTAGGTTTATTGTCGTCGAAGAACATTTTCTTGTTCACATCGGTATCTCAAAGAAAATTGGTTCAATGATCATGTGACTTGTTACTTTTTTTTTTTTTGGCCTGGGATGCATGTCCATGTGGCCAGCTCTAGATACTTGTTATTGCACACCACAAATCAACTTTTTTTGTAAGGAAGTGATGTCTCATGGCACACATGGAGATTGTCTGATACCCATATCTTTGTGTTTTAAAAAATTACGTAGCTTGTTAGATGAAATCAAACATTATTTGTAAACCGCCAACATCTTTCCAACAACAGTATTGCCAACTCATTTGAATGTACTCATCTATGGACGCACGGTTATAGGCTAGTTAAAAAAATCGTACTGAAACACTGTGTATATAGGGATAAATTATAATAAACATAAATACCTTATCATAATTTAATTGTAATCCTGTCCCGACCAACATGAAGTCATACTTAATCTTTTCCCCTTTCTTCGTGACCACCGTGTTGTTCTTTGGGTCGAATTCCAAAACAGAGTCCTTAAACCACTTGGCTTTCTTGGGCAGCACTTGCGACATGGGCTTACCGGCATTTTTTAATTCCTTAATGCCACCTCCAATCAAAGTGAACATTGGCTGGTAGTAATGCATGTCTGCCGGATCAACGATTATGATCTCATCTTGTTTAAGAGTTTTGGCAAACTTCGCGGAAACCGAACATCCTCCTGATCCTCCTCCGACGACCAATAATTTACAACTAGAAAAGTGTTACCGATTACAAATACAATATTTCTTCTATTATTGCTTTGTTTGTTTATTAATTATTAAGCAAAATAACAGAGCTAGATTAGGAGGAAGGGGCGTGAGGCACTTTTCAAAATTTCAAAATACTATATTTTTTCTGATTTAAAACATCAGTTATGTTTAACATATAATAATTATAATAATCTTTGTTCACGAAAATGTTATAAAGTGCGCATTATTTAATTGTATGGGCAGCATTAATGGGGTACATTTAACACTCAATTTTTTAAACACGCATTTACGTGTTTAATACGCTTATTAAATACGCACACGCATTTACGTGTTTAATATGGGCATTAAACACGCTAATTCGCGCTTTAATTCACAGAACGCGATTTATGATAATATTTTGTTTACCCTGTTTAATACTGATTTTAATTATTTTTCAATTGTAATTGTAATTACAACTTTAAGTTTTTGCGTTTTTGTTTTTTTCTTTTAAATTTTGATTTTGATTTTAATTTTCGTGAACAAAGTATACTGTACAACTCGCATATAATTGCTATTAATCACTCAAACGATTTGCTCCACTCGCCTACGGCTCGTTCCGCAAACATCGTTCTCGTGATTAATAGTCATCATTATATGCTCGTTGTACAATATACTATTATTCACGTTAAAATAATTATGCTGTTATTATATCAATATAAATATAAATAGAGAAGAACAGAGAGTAAAAAAGAGACAAATAAAAACACAATGATTTTACGCAAATCATAGGATTCGGTTGAGTTTGTCTTCTAACTGGTCTTCCATCCAAACCTACAAAATTAAATGATCAATTATGAATTATAAATAGAAACTAAAATACTATGTACTAAAATCATGTTCGTGTTTTGTGTGTATGGGTGGGGGAAACCAATTGCTAGTATTGAAAAAATATCTAGATGCTACTCTGTGACATATAGTTTTTTTTCACGAATGATGGCGTTCACGTCATCAATTCCAAAGTCCTGAATCAATCCGTTCAAGGTTACAATAGTGCGCATTGGCGTAACGTTAAATGGGATGTTTTTTTTTACTGAATCCTACATTAAAGCATACCCAAGAATTTCTGTTTGGCATTCCAACACATAATCAAACTCTTGTGAACGAATTATGCCGATGAATATCCTATAGGAAGGCACTAAATGATATTTTAAATGTACTTCGAGCGTTTTGTAGACTTGGATGATACTGACGTTTAAAACGTCAAAATTGTGAAACATGATGACAAAGTATTCTTGTTTTTTCTTCCGGGTGTGTATGTTACCACAGAAGTATTAGGAGTGTGTAGCTCCTCCAGTACTTTTTATTCCTTGGATACCCTTGTTACCGTCCGCATATTAATACGCAAAGCCTGAGATACTCGCTGAAAAATTGCATCTTAAGAATTCACCAATTGTTGTATTAATTTGAACAATTTACATCATGAACTGCGCCCAAAGGTAAAAGGGGACCTCCATTATCTTTTTCCTTAGTGAAGTGATCTATAATTTTCACTACCATGTCTCGGGCTAATGTATATGCATTCCAGGCATTTTGTGATTATGTTTATTTAAATCTTTGACTATATACTTATGGACTACTAGCGCCACTTCATGTGTGTCTCCAATCAACGGTGGCGCGGCGGGACCCTAAATGGTTGCGGTATGTTACTAAATTGGTAGCTGTTTTGTGTCTATGACATATGACTCTATGAGCTCGCATTGCATATTGTGATACCCTGCAATTTATTAACACCTTTGAATATATAAACATTTATATTGTCAAATATTCACACTATGTCAAAATATTGCTATGCGAAAGGCTGAAATACGTCCACGTAAATATGCCAACGCGGTTATAATAGTCGTCAGCTGATGTGCACGTCAGTTGACTTATAACCTAAAATTCGTGCATTCTCCACGTTGCTGATGAATACATCGAGAAATATTTTTTTTTGCTTTCCGGTTTTTAAATTACGCTCCATTTCGGCTCCGGGGCGGGACTTATATCAGTCTCCAGCTCGTGGACAACTTTTGGTGCAGTGATCATATGGGAAATGGGGGGGAATAGCAGTCCATTAGTATATAGTCAAAGATTTTAATTGACTTAATCCACTAAACGAAACTAACACATCAGACGCATGAACACGAAAAACTACGAACACAATATGAAAAACACCAAGAACTAATGAAAAGTAATGAAAAACAAACAGAATCTCGAACAACTTGCAAATTAAATACGGTTAGTGCACGCTACTGTCGGATGACTGACAGTTACTATCAGTTCTGGTGAGCGTTGCGGCAAGGTAGACATACGCTATAGCGGCTTCTTTGTCTAACCATTGCTACACGTTTTCGAGCGGTGGGCAGTGCGGTCGGTACTTGTATCAACGCTCAGAAGACATACGTTTCTACTATTGACTACAATAATACGCATAGAATAGTATAAAATGGTTGAAAGCTGCTTGTCTTTGATATGTTCAAAAATTGAAGACGTGAACGCCAACATTAGTGAAATGAACTTTAGTTTCAGAAATTTTACTTGCTGTTGTTAAACTTAATATAAACAATGATCAAACCCGGATATATATTCTAAAAACTATTTATGTTAACACCTTGAAGATGAGGGTATACATAAGATCAAGTTGATTCTTTAATGTATGTTATTATAGAATCCAAAACCGTCTTATGAATTGTAAGCCCTAGGCAATGGGTATTAAAAATTCTGCACTTCTTTGATCAACTTGTTTTTGATTCCTCTAATTGTAAGTCTGAAAATGATCTTTTTATAATTGCAGGAAGAATTGTTTCGTCAAATCAAAATTTATTTTGAAGGTTAAAAAGTCATCGAAAATAAGATCAACTTCCATAGCTGAAATATCTTCAGCTATAATCTTTCGAATCGTTTTGTGAAAAATAGAAGCTTGATTATGTATACGATGAACACATTTCAATGCTCCTTTGGTGGATCGAGTCGACACATTTTATTCAACTCGGTACACGTTGCCAAAGTTAGACGTTTTTTTGCCCAAAAACGTGTTTTTTTGTTCGGGGGTTTAAGGGTTCGAAAATGGTTCATTCCAATCTGAGTTTATCCCTTTAAAGTAGAGCTAAAAAGGGGAATACCCTGTATAATTTTTTGTATGAAATCATGGTTGGCTCTATAGTTCGAACTTTCAACCAAATAATAGAAATGATTTTAATCGTTCAACGTCAATCACTGGGGCAAAAATAAAATTTCACCCAGACCATGCATTTCAACAAATCTTCAAATATTTTGAAAACGGCAAACAATAGGTATAGGGAGTATTGAAGTAACTCACCTTTATTTGCTCCATATAATTAAAAAATGACAAAAAATACAGGGTGTTCCATTAAAAAAAAAAACATAAGTTTGGTCTGTAACTTTGTTATGAGACACCCTGTATAAATTTAAATATTTTTAGGGCGTGCAGCTCACTATTATACACAACTTTTATATAAAACAATTTTCAAAATTTTAAAAAATAAGCACGTGATTGACCGTTCCCAGAGCTCTGAAACACCCTGTATACATAAAAATAGGATACCTTATTTTGTCTAGTGTAAGTATATCTATATTTGAAGGTTAATAGTAAGCGGCTACTACATAACAAGAAACAATTGTAAATAATATAAACTAACCGAACAGATATTGTAGTAAAATAGAAAACGAAAAATATCGATTTTTTTCGTTTTCATTAAATTGTTTTCTCTTCTACCAAAATTCATCACTTTTTACGCCCTTTCCAAAAATCCATGTTGCCAATGAGGTTAAAAATGAAGTAATACAAATCGATCCGCCCTACTGTACATATTTATTATATTACGTACATTATTGTTAAATAACAGGGCCGGAAGATCTCGGTCAATTGCTCATTGAATTAATGTAATTTAAATTGAATAAATTGTATGCTCTCTCTTCACTTAATCTTCTAGTGTTGTTTATTATATATTTTTCGTCAAAATAGGACCATTAATTAGAGATGGGCAAAACTGCTACTTTTGAATCACGTTGCTATATGTGTATGCTACTTTCTAGTATCAGTGATTTTAAACTGTGACTGTGATCACGGTTAGTAAACGTAGTAACACCTAAAATTGTTAATGGTTTCTCAAAAATGTTTTTGGTATGATTCTGCTAATATTTGTCCACCTGGTCACGTAAATAGTGTTCTTTTTGATATTATACCTGTGACTGAAGGTAATATTTTGGCTACATTATCTGCTATACCAAATAAACATACGACTATCCTTGATTCACTTCAAAATTCGAGAAGTATTTGTAGATTTTTACAGAATCTTATAACAGAATGTTATAAGATTCTGCTGTTATTTGAAAGATGAGTTCTGTTCTCGAAAGATTATTTTGGAATAAAATCATTAACCAAAAGAGATATGGATTTTTGAAAATGTTCGTTTTATTTTTTTGAGTACTTGACCAAAAACATCGCAGAAAAAAATATAAAACGTGCAGGCAAAATTCCATAAAAAAATATTCTCAATTGCCGAAGTACCGCTTATTCAAAATCATATTGGTTTTTGTAAATTCAACAATTTTCAATAGAGATATGGATTTTTGAAGAATTTCGTTTTAATTTTTTGGGCACTTGCCCAACTTGGACAATTTTCAATACAGAAAATCTTCAAAAATCCTTTTGAAGATTTTCGTTCTAATTTTTTAACACTTGAACAAAAACATCGTAGAAAAAAATATAAAGCATACGGGCAAAATTCCATAAGAAATCATCCTCAATGGCCGAAGTATCGCTAATTCAAAATCAATTAGGTTTTTGTAAATTCAACAATTTTTAATGGAGATCTGGATTTTCGACAATTTTAATTTAAATGTTTTTAAACACTTGAATGAAAACATCACAGAAAAAGATATAAAACGAGTAGAAAAAAAATCCATAAAAAAATATCCTCAATGGCCGAAGTACCGCTTATTCGAAATCGATTTGGTTTTTGTAAATTCAACAATTTTCAATACAGAAAATCTTTTGAAGATTTTCGTTTTAATTTTTAACACTTGAACAAAAACATCGCAGAAAAAAAATATAAAACATGCAGGCAAAATTTCGTATCGTTAATTCAAAATCAATTTGATTTTTGTAAATTCAACAATTTTCAATAGAGGTATGGATTTTTGAAGATTTTTTGAGCACCTGAAAAAGGAGGAGCATTTGGAGATTTTCGCAGTTTGGTAAATTGTTTTTTTTTTCAGTTCATGAAGTTTGCAATTTCAAAATTAGTTTCGTATTATTTTAAAATGCATGATTAGATAGTTGCACTGAATTTTAAATTAAAATGAATTTTGAGTCATTTTGGGTTTATTAAGTCGTCGGACTCATCACTTTTGATCACAACGAGTTTGTGATTCAATTCAATACCGGGCAATTTTTTCGTTTTTATAAAATTTTAATTAATTAATTAATAATTGTTAGTGCATAAGTTGTCATTTATTTCATTTTATATGGTATACTATGGCATTTTATAAACATTTGTCTTTTTTATTAAATATTTGTTCAAAATTTAAATACAAATGGGAGAATAAAGTGATGAATATTAAATAATATTTAGAAATGCCACCTTGTACTGTCTTACAATTATGTTTTAAGTAACAGCCACAGTTTAAGTAGCAATCACAGTTTGTCATAGTTTAAATAGCAGTGATTTTAAGTAGCAGTGATTTAAAGTAGCAGTGATTTTAAGTAGCAGTGATTTAAAATAGCAGTGATTTTAAGTAGCAGTGATTTAAAATAGCAGTGATTTTAAGTAGCAGTGAAATTCGGCTATTAGTAACAGTAACGACCTGTGATTTTTCAATACCAGTAAAAACTCACAGATACGTGAAATATCGCCCATCCCTACTATTAATACTAATCCACTTAACGAGCAGATGGATTTAAGCTCTTTTAATGCTTCTGGAGCAAAACACCGCGATTTAATTTATCCGTTGTGTGCAATTGTGCTCATAGTCATGTTTCAAAAGTTTTGTGAATAATTTTCGGGCAAAAATTTGCAACTCTAAATTGTTAGTCTAGTATAGATCTTTTTCGCATAACTCTTGATTGTCAAGGTCTAAACTAGTTGCGTCAGTATTGTTTATAATACAAATAAAACATTGTGTTTGTGTGTATTATGAATAGCATACCACATAGTAACGGTCGCAACACTAATCTTTACACAAAATTTTAAGTTAACATACCTGAAACAATGTAATGAAAGGAAATTAATTTCAAATGATTATACCGTTAAAATGACACAATTTTTACTTTCTCTGTTACGAAGTACGAGAAAGTATTGTAATCGTGATTTTTTTTTCAAAAAATTTTTTTACGGAAATATCCGTTTAGGGGTCCCTAGATGAAATTTCAACAATTTAAAAAAAAAATGGTGATGTGGCCATCATGTTACTTTCTCCGACTTGATGGTATCATTTATATTTACGCTTGCGTGGTTTATTTTCAATTTAAATCATATTTTAAGTGTGCATCAAACGTTTCGTAGACTCGGATAAAACTGACGTTTAAAACGTCCAAATTATGAAAGATCGAAAAATGTACTTCAAATTTAAAAACTCAGTTTACTCAAAAACTAAAGCGATTTCGAAAAAAACTTATTCTTCATAAATTGTTCATTTTGGCATTCTCTACAATTATTATTAACATAAATTTGCTGTAACTATTAGCGTTTCATAATTGTATACCAAAAATAAAAATAAATTAATAAATTTTTTTCTCGAATAACAATGATTTTACAAAAAATGTTTTTAAACAAAATAATCGCATTTCTTTATTGTCTTCAATATTTGTTTAAATGTTTTTGTGATATTTTTCATTCTTAAGAAAATATTGGCAAAAAACAAAAAACAGTTAAGGTAAACACCCACTTCCGGTGTGCGAAATTTTACCAAAAGTTTTTCAGTTCTTCGGATTATGAAATAAAACTTATGTTCAAAGTTTCATATCAATTGGTGTATTAGTTTTTGAGATACAGCGCGCACAGACACACACACAAAAATTTTTTTTCCAGAAATTGTTGAAATGGCATCTAGGGACCCCAAACCGGATATTTCCGTAAAAAAAATTTTTGAAAAAAAAATCACGATCACAATACTTTCTCGTACTTCGTAACGGAGAAAGTAAAAATTGCGTCTGTGTGGGTGTGTGTGTGTTTGTGCGCGCTGTATCTCAAAAACTAATAGAGCAATTGATATGAAACTTTGAACGTACGTCTTATTTGATAATCCGAAGAACTGAAAAGCTTTTGGTAAAATTTCGTACACCGGAAGTGGGTGTTTACCTTAACTGTTTTTTGTTTTTTGCCAAAATTTTCTTAAATATGAAAAATATCACAAAAACATTTAAACAAATCTCGAAGACAATAAAGAAATGAGATCATTTTGTTTGAAAACATTTTTCAAAAAATAATTTTTATTCGAGAAAAACATTTATTTTTTTTTTCATTTTTGGTTTATAATTATGAAACGATAATAGTTACAGCAAATTTATGTTAATAATTGTAGAAAATGAACAACTTATAAAGAATAAGTTTTTCGAAATCTCTTTAGTTTTTGAGTAAACTAAGTTTTTGAATTTAAAGTTTAATTTTTCCATCCTTTATAATTTTGACGTTTTAAACGTCAGTTTCATGCGAGTCTACAAAACGCTCGACGTTAAAATATGATTTAAATAGAAAATAAACCATGAAAGTGTAAATATAAATAATGATACCATCGGAGAAAGTACCATGATGGCCCCATCACCATTTTTTTGGGTTAACTCGAAATACATTGATCTCAGAAATCAATATAAATGTTTACATATACAATTCTTGGTAATATTACGCACGTATATTCAAATTATCTCGGTCGTGAAGTGCAGTGCAAACAAATATAGTCACTAGATAAACAGTTTACTTAACATGTGGTAATTTTCTAGGTAATGCGAATGTAAATTCTAATGTGAGCAATATTCGAAAATACATGTGATGTTCGAAAACTGTAAAGAATAAATTTATTATATAGTAACTTGTTTTGAAAATCATTTTTGAAATGCACTTATAATAAGATAATTGTGACGCAGGCGTATAAGAATGAATAAATTCGTAATAGACACTATGAGTGTATTTTAACAATTTTGAAATAATTTTCTTTTTTAAATATATAATTGCAATAACCAAAAATCAGTAAATATCTATTTTTACTTTCTCCGTTACGAAGTACGAGAAAGTATTGTGATCCTGATTTTTTTTTCAAAAATTTTTTTTACGGAAATATCCGTTTTGGGGTCCCTAGATGCCATTTCAACAATTTCTGGAAAAAAAATTGTGTGTGTGTGTGTGTGTGTGAGAGTGTGTGTCACAGACAGACACACACACATACACAGACACAAAAAATATAATTCCAGAAATTGTTGAAATGGCATCTAAGGACCCCAAACGGATATTTCCGTAAAAAAAAATTTGAAAAAAAAATCACGATCACAATACTTTCTCGTACTTCGTAACGGAGAAAGTAAAAATATTTTAGTTAAAATTTCCTATATACAATACACCCATAAAATATGTACATTCGAAAAATCATTGAGTTTTAAATTCGGAGTAGCAGTAATGGCAATCATGTTTTTAAAATATAACAATATGTTATCACTTTCTACATTTCATTCGAGAATTGAATATTATCCGGAGATTAAGCAAATTATCATATTAAACAGCATAATAACATTGGATATTAAAATCGATCATACCTGTGATTTTCATTTAATCTGTTGGTAGTTGAGAAACTGCGCACAGTTAGTGATATTGACCTCAAATTTGCAATGTTAATGCTTTTCCACAACATCTTTTTGCGCAATCGTTGAAGGTCGGAAATGTATGAAATAATGAGCGAGCGGCTACTCCCATTGCGGTATAAATGTGCAAAACTTTATGCAACCAAAGGAACAATTCGAGATTGTTGTGTAATCAGTATGATAGTTTAGCACCTGAAAATCGATTTCAATGTCATCGGCCATGAAAATATTACACGTCCATTTGTATATGGTTATCTTAATAACTTCCGATCAAGATTTTTCCGTGAAAATATAACATGTATATTTGCATTTCTTATCAATTTGCAATTGCTGAAACATATTGAAATATCTAATATTAATAATAAAAGGTTTGGTTGGATTCATATTTTTTGTTTATTTTAATTTTACCAAATTTATTTCACAATCACTATAATAATACGCATATTTATAAATTCCAAAAAATTGGTAAATTAGCGATTCCCTTTGTAAAGACGTACCTCTCGGTCGGCAAAAACACTTTGCGAATCTGTGTTTCGAAGTACAGAAATTGTTAATTGTCAGTGCATATAATCGTCAAATTGACATCAATCATACGCCCGGTTTCTCCAAACGAATCTACTCTGAAGTGAATTTTTCAATTCAGTTTGATCATGGATTATCATGTATTAACGGTTACAACCATCCTCTTTATTAAGTACATCTTATTTATAAGAAGATTTTAATTATTTGTACGAAACGAATTTATATCTTAGGTGGGCAATGTGCTTTTTACGTAACTTTCTCAGGATGTTTAATTCCAAATTAATCAATCTCATAACAAGTTTAATTGTTCTCGTGCCAAGGGCGTTTCCAACCAACTAGTCTAGAGGGGGTAATTAAAAAAAAGATAAATAAACTGGTGCTTCCGCTCTCATACACCTGTTCCGTGAAACCTCTCTTTCCTTTTACAACGTTTTAAAGGGTTGGAAAAATTTACCGGTTATATTATTTGTTTGGAATGTGGAATATCGGTAATTTTTAACAATAAAAATTGTTAAGCGAAAAAATCTTATATATAAAAGGTTACAAGTTTTGAGATGATTTAACGTTCAAATTATCAAAATCATGCCTCAGAATTACTGTTTAAAAGCTTTTAAACATTTTACATTCGCATTTCCACGCCACGTCGCCATCTATTTGACGATGGCCGAACTACTAAGTGATGTTTTTGAACAGCGCCAAAATGCTCGAACTTTATCCTTATAATCAAAGTGTTAATATTCAGCAATGCGCTATACACGAAACGATAGACTATTTAATTCCAAATCGAATGGTGTATAAAATAGCTGAGGCAATTTAGCGGTTTTCTTGTAATTTGCGAATGAAAATTAAGCACGGCACACTTACCGACATTTACAGTTCACTGTAACTTAAAACCTAAATGCACAACAATTTGCTATATTCTTCAATGTAATAAGGGTCCCAATACTTATTACTGATTTTTTAATTAACTTTTTATACTATTAATGCATTACAATAAGAAAAATATATGAGGAATCCTAATCTTCATAGAGGGTACCCTCTGTTATCGTGGGGATAAACTACGTTTTCATTTGTGGATTTAATAATTGTTTTAATAATGAAAGAATATTTAAAAACTTAAGAAGACTGTTATCTTATAATAAAATAAATTTACTTATTTTCGTATTTAAATTGCAGAAACAATACATTATAATATATCCGCCTAACCACAGGCAACCCGATAAACGCATATATACTATAAAAAACTTCCAATTTTGAAGGTGACAGTGACAAAACCATAAGTGTAATTCCCAGTAAAGCTTCAAAAATAGTGCGAATATTTAAGTATTTAAATTGCAGAAATAATTATATTACATAAACGCCTACTTACAGGCAATGCAATACACGTATACATAATATTAATTTATTACTAAAAACTGAACTAAAACTAAACAATTTTAAACGTGACAGGGACAAAACCATAAGTGTAATCCTCCGTAAAGCTTAAAAAACAATGTGAATATTAAAGTATTTAAATTGCAGAAATAATTATATTATATAAACGCCTGCTTACAGGCAACCCAATATACGTATAACTAATAATTATTTATTATTTAAAATTCAAATTTTAATCGTTACAGGGACAAACCCATAAGTGTAATATTTTTAAAGCGTTGCTAAGGATTACACTCATGCTTGTGTCCCTTTTATATTAAAAATTAGAAGTTTTTAATAAAAAATAATATTAGTTATAGTTTATTGAGTTGCCTACAAGTAGGCGTTTATATAATACCATTGTTTCCGCAATTTAAATACTTAAATATTCCTACTATTTTTGAAGTTTTACTCAGCATTACACTTATGGTTTTATCCCTGTTACGTATAAAGTTAGAAGTTTTAAATAATAAATTAATTCGAGTTATGCGTATATCGGGTTGCTTGGGATCAGGGGTGTATATTATAAAATATTGTTTCTGCAATTTAAGTACGTAAATATCCACAAGTGAATTTATTTAATCATGAGACAACATTCTTTTTAAGTTTTTAAATATTCTTTTATTATTACAACAATTATTACATCCACAAATTATTAAGTAGTTTATCCCCACGATAACAGGTAGAGTCCTCTACTTAGATTATGATTTCTCGATATATTTCTCTTGTTGTAATGCATTAACAATATAAATAGTTGAATGATTAATCAGGAATAAGTATTGTAACCCGTATTTGATTGAAGAATATAGCAAATTCTTCTTTATTGAATTTTTATGTTACAGTGAACTGTAAATGTCGGTAAGTGTGTCGTCCTTAATTTTCATTCGCAAATTACAGAATAACCGCTAAATTTCCTCAGCTATTTTATACACCATTCGATTAAAAATTAAATCGTCTACCGTTTCATGCACAGCCTATTGCTAAAGATTAACACTTTGACAATAAGTATTAAGTTCGAGCATTTTGGCGCTGTTCAAAAACATCACTTAGCAGTTCAGCCACCGTCTAATAGATGGCAACGAGGCGCGGAAATCCGAACGAAAAATGTTTAAAAGCTTCTAAATAGCAATTCTAAGCGATGATTTTAATAATGTAAGCATTAAATGACCGACAAACATATAATCCTTTAATCTTTTGAAATAAAAGTGCTGTAAAAATCCTGCAATAATAAATATTGCCGTAGCATTTTTTTAATGGTTAAATTGATTTGAATGATTCAAATTGTAATTTACAGAGGTATTAATGGTTTAATAATAAACAATAATAGTATATTGTACAACGAGCATATAATAATGGCTATTAATCACGAGAACAAGGTTTGCGGAACGAGCCGTAGCAGAGTGGAGCAAATCGTTTGAGTGACTAATAGGCATTATATGCGAGTTGTACACTATACTTTGTTCACGAAAATTAAAATCAAGATCAAAATTTAATTCAAAATTACAATTAAAATCAAAATCAAAATTAAAGTTGTAATTACAATTACAATTGAAAAAAATTTAAAATCAAAGTTAAATTCATTATTAAATAGGGTAAACAAAATATTATCATAAATCGCGTTCTGTGAATCAAAGCGCGAATTAGCGTGTTGGTACCTTACTAACAGTTTCTGCTGAGTATTTATCGAGATATTTGCAAAAAACTTTACAATTATTTTGAATTAAAAACAAACGTTTGCCATGAAATCATAATGGTGGATATATTATTTTGTTCTAAATTTCTGTCGCATTACGATTACAAATCGGCTGTGTATTCTACACAAGAGAAAATATTTTTGATTAAATAGTACTATTTAAGAAGTGAACGTGATTTGTTTGGTATTGAATTATTGGAGAAGGAAATACCCAGCAAAAGTAGTATTGAATGAGTTTTAAAAATAACGTAAGTAAACCGATGATTAAGGGAGCCAATTTCAAATTTAGAAAGTAAAGTAGTAATTATTGTTTGAATATTGCCTACTCCTGAAATTCATGTAAAGTTCTTAAATAGTAACTGAGTAAAACCATTTAATTATATATACTTTTTCTTGTCTAGAATACACGGCCAGTTGTAAATCTTAATGCGACAGCAAACGTCACTTTTTAGGACAAAATGAAATATCCGCCATTATGATTGATTTCATGGCAAACCTTTGTTTTTAATTGAAAATAATTGTAAAGTTTTTTGCAAATATCTCGGTAAATACTGTGCAGAAACTAATGAGTGAGGTATAAAATCATTCAGCTTAATAAGCTTTATAAGAAGACTGATACTGTCAAATAATTAGGGGAGCCAATATTAACACATTTTAAATTTTACATGTAAATCCCTATGGCCCGCTTTGCAATTCAACACCCTATATGTTCTAAGGTCCTCTCGCTGTTTCTTCCGTGCTATTCGTTTTGCTAACAAAGTGTTAAATACAATAAATGACAGACTTTTCACGAGTTATGTGTCGCTGTGATACACCGTTACGCTTTAGTGATAATTTCCTACATTTTCCGGATCAATAAAAATTGAATATTACGTCTCCGCTTTTTTAACCTGTATTGGTGGCGAACGCCCCAATATGCATTATAGTCCAGTCAAATTAGATTTTCATCTTGCATGGGGTTCCAATTTTTCCAGGAATGTTTAGGGGGTGGTCCATCAATTGCTTTCCCATATATTAAAAGTCGTCAAACTGATACTTCAGAAAAAGTTTCAAACAAGTCAAGCTCTTCACTATTAAGTCGTTAAAAGTCTCCTTGAATCCGAACACTGTTTGTACACGAGTTTGACAGTTGCTGCACACTAGGGAACAGTTGGTCTCGGCTCTCCGGCAGCCACACCTTGCAACGGCAGAAGAGTGTGTTGAGGACACTGTCTGGAGCCAAGTTTTTATGCCTTTTTGACTTTCCTGTATTAATTTCCACATGTAAACTTCCGTTTATTATCCATGAATTGGAAGGTAGGAATAAATTTTCGCTTATCATGTTGTTTTAATGATTTTTTTTCGAATACCAAATTTCAATGGAAATATGCCGTTTGAAGTCGCTTGAGAAGATGACGATCATTTTCTGAAAATGTCCATGTCTGTGGGTATAACATCTCAAAAATCTTCAAAAAAGAGACCAACACACTTCGTTCCTTACGTTAATTTAAAAAACGGCCTATTTTGATCAACTTAAAGCCAAAATATCTCTTGTATTTTAGAATAAAAGTTTCAAAACACCTTTTCTAATGCAACCAACGTAAAGTTGTAAAAACTGCAGATTTTTGTTAAGTTAATCTACAAATTTGTTATCCACTTTATTTCAAAAATTGGTAATGGCTGGTTAGGCAAGTCAATTATGATTATTCCAAATCCAAAATATGGTGTAGAAACTGGCAGTAAGAAGTTTTCTTGTGAAAGGAATGTTACAAAAATGAAACATTTTAATAATAATTCTTAGAACACGAATTTGTAAATCAAACCCACACCCAATATTTAAAACTTTGAACGCTGACCTGTTGTAACTATAGCAAGTTAGGACATGCAATGGAAGTGTAAAGGATTTATCAGCTCGATCGCTGATAGTTCCTTAAATTTGTAGTGAACATGTTTGCTTGTGCTTTGGCTTCGGTCGGGACAGAACAAGGCAAAGCTACCTCACCAAATTAAGCTATGGTAAGCCTAGGTTGGGTAGTGGTCACGAGGCTAAAGGTAATCAAAAAATGCAATCAAATTTATTACACAGGGCAGAAAAAAACAATCATTTCTATTAAAACCTTGCTTTTGTTACAAATGACCATATTTCACAGAAAAATATTTGTTTAACCCTCTCTTTCCCAAATTAATTTTTGGAAATAAAAAAAAATATTTTTTGTGAAATTCTTGATTTAATACCAAATTCTAACTCCAGAAAATTGAATAAAAAAATATCTCCCTATTTTTTCAGAAAACAAAATCATGACTCCATATGGAAAATGGTACCCAAAAAAAAAATCAAATCACAGATTACGGGGACCTAATAAAAGATATGATGCCACATGGCATCTGCAGAAAAGAAAGGGTTAAGAAACTATAGAACTATTGTTTTCACACTCAAATTAAGTTTGTTTAGAATTATCTTAATCATTTTTGCTCTTGCTCTTTTTGTCTTCAATTTTTCAGAGCGTTCTACACTGTCAATGAATGAAATTTTAAATTGCTTAAAAAAGGTCCTCAATGCTCATTGCTTATCAGAAATATTTCTACAATCAGTAGATTATTATATAAGTACTTACCCTTACAAGGGTACCCAGAAGATACAGGTGAAGCTGATTCTAACCATAAGGCAGTTCTTAATTCCCCACGTTACAATGGCAATAAAGAGCCATTAAAATTGAATAATTTTATTTTAACTACCAATCACAATTCGACTTCTATAACTAAGCATCCTTAGAAAAGTGCTGCAATATGAATACGTTACAAATTAAAATAAGGCTACATCATCCAATGAATATAAAACTTATTTTACACGAGTAAAATGTTCACTAAAATTGCTTAATTTATATACAACGAATACACAAGGCCAGGTCAGGTCAATTAATAATCAGTTTCGAATCTGTCGTCGTGCTCCCACCCTTTGTTATTTCTGGGCTCCCGCGCACCGTCACGGTTATGCTGCGGTTTGTCGCCCCATCCAGAACCCTCCATGTTTTTCTGCTTGGCGTCCCACCCCGACGCGTTTTCTTTCGTGTTATCGCTCCAGTTGTCCTTGTAGTTCCTCGCGCCGGCCCCCAGAATCGGCCGGCCCGCTTTACCGACCGGCTTTCTCTGGTTGTTCACCTCGTTGGTGTTATCCCAGGTGCTGAACATGTCGTCATCTTTTGTTTTGTGCGAGGTGAAGTTCGGTGACTTTTTGTTGTTGTGAAAGTGGTTCTGCTGGTTCATGTGGTTGACTTGTTGCTTCGATGGTGGTGGTGGTGGTTGTGTGTCGAGTTGAAGGACATTGACATCGCTGCTGAAATTCTCTAGGGTTTTGCTCGATTGCAGTGTTTGTATGCACAACTGATTCAAGGATTTCTGAAAATATATTTAGCGTTATGTACTCTCAAATTAATTTTGCTATAGGAATAATCAACAGAGGTGTCTTATGATTCATTCTTAAGTAATGTATTACACAAAAATAAATGCAAAATATCCCTCTCGCCCAGGGTTTCTTAACCTGGGGTCCATGGCATAAGTGCTGGGGGTCCATGTCAGATATGAACACAATAAATACTGTGCGTGATCCATCTTCAAATGTAAGTAGGTGGGATTTTACGAACCTGTAAATTAAGCACAGCCTTCTCGCCCAACTTCTTCTGGTAATAATTGAGTAGGTCCGGGGGCAGCATTCGGAAATCATTGTTGCCCAAATCTACACTAAGAAGCAACCACACCTTGGACATCTCCGGAAGGTTCATTCCACTTATTAATAAATTACGTACTTTATTAAATATATCCACAAATGCTTTTGATCCTTTCTGCTGCGTTTCCAGTAATTTTGCACCATTTAAATAAAGCTGAAAAGAAGTTTAAAAAATCAATCTTGGTTAAAGTGTAACATTTTCAAAAAATATTTTTATTGATATCAAAAAGTAGGGGAAACGGCTACAACTCATAATCTAGGGAAAGATATATATGGAGGCAACAAGAGGACTGGGAAGAAAGCGACACTCGTGCATGAGAAACCTTCGAGATTGGTTTAGTTTTAGCTCCATTAATTGCCAATGTCGGGAAAGGAAGGAACACCCAGCGAAGAACAGCAAACAATTTTACAATATGACCTGTGATATATATGATAATAATAATTAGCATTAGTGATGTCAAAATAAGTCCATTATAAAAGCAAAATAGAAAAAAAATTATTATCATATTATAGTTGAATCATGAGAAAAGTTGTAAATCACTATGCTCAAGCGCAAAAACTATTATTATGTAGCAATAAATAGTTTTACACTAATTTACAAATATTTATGTGAAATACTAGCTTAAGCATTATTTGCTTTATTATATAAAGTAAATCGAAACATAATTACTTCCTTACTTGTGTTGCGAACAGCTCAATATCATCCGGTTTGGCAGAATCTAGTAGCATTTCCAAATAACTCACTAATGGAGTTGCAAGGAGAAGGTAAGGTTTGTTGCAGACTGCCATCGTTGCTTTCTCGTAGAACCCGCCAAATATACGTATCGTGTTGTGAAACATGTTCTTGTCAGTTTTTTGTATAACTGCTGCATCTGAAAAGTAAAAAAAAATGTATATTACTCTTCAGCATCCATTTACATTTTGTAGTAAATCTACCCAGAGGGCAGTTTATAGATATAGGCAACAATTCACAATAGATGATATATTTCAATGCTATAGAGCTATTCAGCAGAGATGTCGGTCAGGGTGTCTTGTCCGTCCGAATCAAGTAGTGTCCGTTGTAATTTTCCACCATAGGCTAAATCGCGCGTGCCTATGAAATAACCGGTAAGTAAGAGACGCCGTAAACTATTTCTTTCTCCTTCTACCGCTCGGTCTAAGACCGAGCTACGCAGGCCGCATGTGTGTTTTCTAGATACGGCCGACGAAATCGTACGTCTTGGGAATATCCGCTCGGTTATCAGGTAGTAGAAAAGGATACCAATATTATTTGAATGTTCCGAACTTAGTTCGTAAACCGCCCTTACTCATGAATAGCTCTATAGTTAAGGTCATTTCTGGTTAAACCGGAAATGGAATTTTTATATTGACATACATTATTTCCAAAAAATACAGGGTGCTTCAAAAAAATGTATACACACTTTGAACTTCCATAGAAAATTTATTTACCGTTCTACAAAGTTAAATTTCAGGAAATTAGAAAGCTGAAAGTCCAATGTAAATGAAACATAAATAACAAATGTTAATACTGTTCAAATTGGTGACCTGCAGCATTCAATTCTGAGTACGAGTCACCACTGATTCTGTACATCGTATCAAAACGTCCAATGAGATTTCTCTACACACGGCTTGAATCTCATTCCAAAGAATGTCTAGGTTACGTGGTTTACGTTTGTACACCTCATTTTTTACTGTGCCCCATAAGAAGAAATCCAGTGGTGTAAGGTCTGGGGAGTGTGCTGGAAACTCGATTGGCCCCCTGCGTCCTATCCACTGGCCGGCAAATTTTGATCCAGGTAAGCTCGTACGTCCCTGTGATAGTGCGGTGGGGCACCATCTTGTTGAAAATAAAACATATCATTACCGTATAATGCACGATACAGAATCAGTGGTGACTCGTACTCAGAATTGTATAGATGCTGCAGGTCACCAATTTGAACAGTATTAACATTTGTTATTTATGTTTCATTTACATTGGACTTTCAGCTTTCTAATTTCCTGAAATTTAACTTTGTAGAACGGTAAATAAATTTTCTATGGAAGTTCAAAGTGTGTATACATTTTTTTGAAGCACCCTGTATTATATCAAATTTCATAAAGATATACGTGCAAATGATATTTGGAGTCTACCAGAATTCAGTTACACCCGGTATAATAAAATATATGAAAAAGAAAAGTGAAATAAAACTTACTTTCAAAATCATCTTGCATCTTCGTTAACAGCATTCTTCTCAGGAAAACATCACATATTGACACATCTCTAAATGAATTCAATGTTATGAATGAAATGAACTTGCTTCCAAATGCGTAATCATATAATGCTTTCTTGTAAAGATACATAAAGCAATCCCTGTAAATGAAATAAACAATTATTTTTTTTTTATATTTGTACAAACATTTTCTTTTAGATATGTATGATTCCCTCTTTTTGTAAAGTATAAATCTAATTTTTAAGTAATTTAATTTGCAAATGCAAATATTTTACTTTAACCTTTTTAACATATGCCAACAAGTGCCATTGGTTTGGCATGGCAGTTCTATGTATTTTTTACTACCATACAGCACAAATATGTTAAGAGCACAAACTTTATTCTTAAAATATCATTGGCGCTATATGTGTTAAATATTATCTGACCAGTTTTACTTGACGAATATGGAAAAGAAGGCCGACGATTTTTACATATAATTTTTTTATCGTCATATTTCGGATAGCCATGTTTTTAATGGCTTTAAAAGATTTTTAACGTTTAGTGTTTACTGCTTAATGATTAGCAAAAAAGTATGTGCATATCCATTTATAAACCAAGCATTTAAACAAATAGATTTCACAATTTGCATTACTCCTAAATATTGTCAATTTAGATTAGAGTAGATTGCCCAATAGGGCTTACCACATATAGAAAGAAACTACAAATCCTACAAAACAGAACAAACCTAAAAGAAACTAAAGTATATATCCAAGAAGAATACCCCAGGGAAATGATGGAGGAAAAAGAAAGGCTCAAGTCGAGAAGCCAGAAAGAAAGGAAAAGCAGCATATATAAAATATGACAAACTAATAATAGACGTGGGAATCTACAAAGAAAGGAAAGAGCCAAGGAGAACTGCGAAAGAAATTACAAGAACCACCCAATAACCAAGAAGTGGAGTACGAAACCTTGGAGGATGATTTGTAGTCACAAGGAGAAGAAACAGATGAAGAAGGGGGAAAAGTAACAGACATAAAGAAGAGAGGAAGAAGCACACTGAGTTCAGAGGAGATCGAAGATAAACATGAGAAAACTAAGAATAAAGGATTCAAAGAACAACAACTCCGCTCAAACAACACATACACCCAAAGAAATGGTACAAAAACCAATGTAGTACAATCCCTACTAGCACCTATAAAGGACAAGAGACTGAAAAACTGAAGACAAAAACAGGATACAAGCAAACAATTAAACCAAACCTTGAAATAACAATAGCAGCGTGGAACATTAAAACAATAAATGGAAAGGAAAAAGGAATAGTAGAAGAGATGAAAAGAAGAAAAATACAATTAATGAGAGTCTGTGAAACAAAGAAAAATTGAAGGGGACAAAAACATCTAAAAGACGGGTACACACTTTTTTGTGAGTCTACTTGAAGAACCACCTCTTTACATGACTCGACACTTTATTGAAAAAGTAAAAAGCATGTCTGCAAAAAGGTGATAAGCCATAGTGGAGACCAAAAACAAAGTCACATGACTCATCGATTTATTTCCAAGAGTCAAGTCTTTTAATCGGCTCACTCATGAGTTACCCATCTCTAGTACATACTATAGTACTCAAGACAGCCAGGAGAGAAAAGAAAATAAGAAGTCAACTGGAAAATTGTAAAATGGACCCTTCTCTCATCCTTGACTAATAGGCATGGAAATAGATTGCCAATCCCATAAATATTCGCCCCAGTACAGGGGAGAAAAGGTACTGAAAACGAAATATTTAACATGGAACTCTAAGAAACACTAGACAAGCACAAGGATAACACTAAATACATACTAATAAACGGAGACGCACTTGGAACTCAAGAAAAGAAAGAGAGCAAGGATGCACGGGTAACCACGGAGAAGAAAATATAAATAGTTGCGGAAACAAGATGATGACGTCTGCATAGAATATAACCTAAAAATAGGAAACACCCTTTTCAAAATAGAATTTGCCTGCACGTACGAGAACATAGACAGAAACATAAAGAGGATGACATTATATTACATATACACAAGATGACAAGCTTAATAAAAACAAGTAAAGAGCAGAACTTAGCACAGACCACAAATTGGCGACAGCAAACAGAGCAAAAAAAAATAAAGCCAAAAAATTCTGGGAACCAAACACAACAAGGTCAGGGTAGAGAAACTAAACAAAGAAAAGATTGGGACTGAATATGAACTCAAAATAACAAAAACACTAATGAATGGGGAACAAGAAAATAAAAACCCACCACTGATTCCAAGGAAATATTAATAGAAACGGCAAAGGAGACATGCGGTGTAAAGAAAATAACAAGCAACACAAGAGAACAAGGTGGTGGAACAACAAAAGATATAACTAAAGAAACAAGCGTAAAAAAATACATAAGCACAAGAAACGAAGAAGATAACACCAAATACAAGCAGAGGAGCAAGACCTTCCCTTCGCAAAGCCAAGAACTGGGTTCTGGAAAATAATCAAATCAATAAGGAAGAAAGGGGATGAGATTATAAAAGGAATCACAGATATAAACAGGTCATACTAAACACATGGAAAGAGCACTACAAAGAAAAGTACTCGATAAATTATGAATATTTAGCGAGTCGTCTTAATATCCAGTCACAAGTTGATAGACGATTTTTTGCAGATATGTGTTTCCTTTATAACATTTTAAACAATCGCATAATTTGTCAGGAATTGTTGTGTACAATTAATTTTTGGGCGACAAATGTTCAAACTAGAACAAACTTTATATTTAGATTTAATTTTTCAAGAACAAATTATGGATACAACAATCCTATTGGTAGAATTATGCGGTTAGGTAATAAACTGAATGTAACTACGTCTTTTCCAATTTTTTCGGCTTGCCATGTGCGCTTTAAAAATTTTCTATTCTCTGTTAACGTTAATGATTTTTTTAGTTAATTAGTTTATAATTATGTTTATTTTTGATGGTTCTGAATGTTATTACATATTTATTTTTTACTTTTATAATCATACTAGGTTGCTGTTTACATAATTAATTTATACTTAGTTAATGTACAAATGGGAAAACCCGTGAATAAATTATTATTATTATTATTATTATTATTACTCAACAACACAAGATGCAGACTTCCAATCTGAAGAAACAGACATACAAGAAGGAGAGGTTGTAATTTCCCTCACAGGGAAAGCTGTCGGCCTAAAATATCTCCAAAACTAATCAAATATTTTCGACAAAAGGTGAGAACATGGCTAATAGAAATATTCAACACAGCATGGGAAAAATATAAAATACCAACAGACTGGGAAGTAAACAGTACAATCCGTATTCATAAAAAAGGAAACTACATGGAATACAAAAACTACAGCGACACATGCTTAGCCCCGGTGGCAATGAAAAAAAATGTAGCAAAATTTTAGAACAAAGACTGAGAACCCAGATTGAACAAAAGTCGAAGAACAGGCGGGCTTCAAAGAGAAAAGACCAGTCCACAGGATAATAGAAATAAAACTAGAGAAAAATTCAAGGCTATTTATCGACTTTATAGACCTAAATGCAGCCTTTGACAACTTAGATAGAAACAAACTATGGTCCATCCTGGAAAATCTACAAGTAACATCTAACCTAATGAAGGCAATAAAAAGCCTATACAAATCAAGCAAACGATAAAGATGAACATTACCACATCTGCAGAGTTTGCACTGGACAAAGGTATAAAACAAGGCAACTCACTAAGCTGACAACCGTTTGTTATATGCATGGACGAAATAATTAAATTAACTACTGGAATGCAGGAACCTTCAGGCACTACTTATGGAGGCTATAATATATGCAGGGACGACCCATCCTGGCCGAACATTTAAAATTCCCGCAAATATTGTCCATCCCTATCATACCTACCCATGAAAAGGCGATGATTTCCGACGTTTCAGTCGAGAAAGCGACAAGGCATGTTGATAAACTGGAATAGATACGCGCCATCTGTGAATAGCGGCGTAAACTAACACCAACACATGCACACAACCGATATATATGTGTGTGTGTGTATTCTTTCGTACTATACTAAAATAAGTTAAATATAGGTAATCAAAAACACTTGGTTTTACTTGTTTTACAATTTATATTAATAAAACATAATACTTCCACAAGTTTTGTACATTGTCCTTTCGAGAATGTTCGTGTGAACAAAACTACTTGGGCAAGTTGTATACTATTTATTCTACTTAATATAAATAGTAAAACATAGTGATTTTGTTTACCAATATTTACCTTGTTAACAACGTTTCATCGGGTGATGTACACATATATTTTGTACATATTGTGCTGAGGCCAACACAAGAAATGATTGTTTTATTCGTCCTCGATTTCCGCACTGTTTGATATTCTACGTTTCAAGTAACACGGCGTATTACACGGCATGTAGATACATTTTACGGGAAAAGCGCCGTCTAGAATTAGCAACAAACATAATTTACAGAAATCCATCGAATTTTTATGGTGGCGCCATCCAATGTTAGCGGCGACAAGCTCGATTTCTTATGCCCTGTTTCTCATATTTCCTGTTATACCCTTGATCTAAACCTCGAGACACCTATAAATGGTGGGAGAGGCCCGTACTCGTCGGGTATGTCCGCCCAAAACTCACTTTCCTTGCCGCGCAGAGGGGTAAAAATATTTTTCGACCAGGAATGACGCTCCCTATATGCAGACGATATAACACTTATTGCAAAGAAGCTACAGATCTGTATCTGAATAATTCCGATGGGAGTGCAGAGAGGTGTGCGGGGCTTGTTTAGATACACTTTAGACTTTAAGTACGCCCATAAGAAACAATCTGGAGCCGTTAAGTCAGGAGAACGTGCTGGCCAGTCAAGGTCTCCATTTCGAGAAATTAATCTCCCAGGAAACTTATTCCTTAAAAACTGCATAACTATTCTAGCGGTATGACTAGTTGCCCCATCCTGTTGAAACCATAGTTCGTGATCTTCAACTCTCAATCTACGTAATTCGGCAGTAAGAAATGTTTGTAGCATTTGCAAATATCGCTCCGATGTAACGGTTACAGTTCGATTGTTCTCTTCAAAAAAATACGGTCCAATAATCCCAAAGGTTGCAATACCGCACCAAACCGTAATTTTTTCAGCATGTAAAGATTTCTCATGCAACTGCATTGGTTGTTCTGCACACCAATATCAAAATTTTTGTTATTAACAAAACCCGAAAAATGAAAATGAGCTTCATCCGACATAATTAAATTATCCATCAGATCTGGTCTTTCGCCCAACATTCTTACAAATTCCCTGCAAAATTCAAGTCTGTTAGTAGATCTTGTGGTGATAATTGATGAACAGTCTGTATTTTATAAGAATGAAACTTAAGATCATCATGCAAAATACGGCGCACTGTACGATCTGATAGATTTAGAGCCCTTGCATGTTTATTCGCTGAACGTGTTGGACTGGTTATTACTGCTTGCTCAACTCTTCGAATATCAACGAACACGCGTTGATTTACCGGCCAATTCTCCATAGCTACTAAACTGCATACAATAACAAACACATCAGTCATAAACAGAACTCCCCCACCCATTCATGTGTTAGGCAGTGGCGCGTTAAAATGTGTCACATTCCAGTGCCGGACCCTGTACTTAATAAATTTCTTCGTATTAGTTATATATACAGGCTTCATTCAGGTGTGGCATTAACCAGGGAAGTAGTTGTATCATAAGTGATTTGTTTTTAATCTTTGAAAAACTTAAATTTGCAGTTATAAACAGGTTAAATATTTATTGAGTCTTTACTCAATTTACAGAATAAAATATTTTTACATTCTTACACCTTGTCAAGTTATACCCATCACACAATACACACGCTGCAAAATATTCTGTTATTACTCACCGGACATCATCTTGTGTCCTGCACTCGTTCGTCAGCAACTCTATGATGTACTTAAATTTCCGATTGATCAGGATGCCATCGTCGCTGTCGCTGAATTGCGAGATGGCATGCACGATCTTCTCGTACTGCGGATTGACTTGCAGGGGGTAATTTGAGGTAGCTGTTTCGAGCACCGCATTGGTGTTGTTGGGTAAGTTTCCGCCCGGCTCCTGTGTTTTGTCTAGTTTCAGCCAACCCCGACCTCTACCCTTCCCCGTCATATTATCTAAATGAGGAAAACCCAACACATTATTATTATTGTCAATGATTTAAGTTGTGAAACCATAAGAACATAAAATGCGTTAACAAGTTTTGTAGCAATTGGGATGAATGTGAATATAAAAATCCTTACTTATTTAGCTTTGAAGTAAAGCTCTAGTTCTAACATTGGAAGTAATAAAGAAATTAATTATTTTAATTACCCTGCTTTCAAAATATTCTGCATATTTTGCAATATAAAAGAAAGCAGAACAAAAGTTCAATAGTATAATTCAGGTCTTATTCATGCAAAAATATTATAGGTATGTAAATGTCTACATATCATATTGTTTATGCTGGAGGCTTCTACTTCGTTATACATTTTAAATATTATAATAAAACACTTTTAACTTTGTTTTGTATAACTTATATATTTATTTTTGTGACTTAAGTTTCGGTAATACAATTACCATTTTCAAACAAGAACTTCTTGTTCAAAAACTTGAAACAAAAATAATATATAAGTTATACAAAACAAAGTTAAAAGTGTTTTATTATAATGTCTACATATCAGTTGCAAGCTGTAATACAGGGTTGGGTAAATGTGTCGGAACACCTGATTTCTGGCGAAACGTCTGTTTTTTTCTTCTTACTTTTAAAAGAAATGTTTATGGTTTTATTATTACTCTCAAATAAACTCTGTTTTATACCGTGAGATCAAAAAGTCGAAAATAGTTGGCAGCCCTTAAAACATAACGTAACTAACAGAAGTTCAGTGGCGTCACTAAGAATGAGAATTTTGGCATGGAAAACCCTAAAATTTAAATAAAACAGCCAGATTAGGAACCCCAAATGTATTATTAATAGTGATGATCAGTTCTAGAAATAACTGCTGATGTTTATCAGCAGATAAAACACACAAAACTATTTTTAAAACAAGTAACCTAAAAAAAAACATAAGGTGTCAAAATTAACAAAATGTACACTGCACTGGATTAGAGATTTCCATACAGCCAATATAATTTAACTTGAATTATTATAGGGATTTTCAGAAAATGTGCTGCCAACTATTTTTGACCTTCTGTTCTCTCTGTATAAGTGTACAACTAGAAAAAATATTTTACTTTGATAGACCGTACGGAATAGATTACCGTCAGTCGCAAATGTTTTTAGTGTTTTCATGAATATGTAAATAAACAAAAATCTAGTATACTGAAAATCTAGAGAAAATTAAAAGAGTAATATTACTGCTCAAAATTCTTTCATCTTTCATGCTTTACAAAATTTCCAACTGTACGATTACTTTTGTAAGATTATAATGTAGCAATTTTGAAGAACTGTTTGTTCACTTTAACCCGCCATTGGTGACGCAAATTGAATGGTGACGCCGGTCTCACGCACCGGGGTTTTCGACTAAAGATTTTTCGAAGCGTATTTTAATTTATGCTCTTTGACAATAAAACAAAGATATTTAATCAATTTAAGCTCTACAATGTGGCAGCTACTCGAAATTGCAACAAGAAACAATAAAGTTATTCGACACACCCGGTCTCACAGACCAGTAGGTCACCATTGGCGGGTTAACTATTTTTACTCTAAATAAATAATAATATATACAAATGTTGCTTTACAAATTACACTGAAATCGTAGGTGTGTGAAGACTTTAGGAACGAGTACGTTTGATGATCTGTTATAAATGTTTATAAATCAAAAAGACCTCCTGTCTTATACTGGTAGGCTGTAATAATAATTTCAGAGTCAACACTAAAAAAGTAAATAATATTGTAGTATGGTCTATGCCTATTGACACAAGGTTCGATGAATGTCCCTTTTTAATTAAATAACAACTAAATGGGCAGAAAGACCCATGTTCGATAGCCCTTTTGGCATAAAAAACATGTATTATACAGGGTGCGTAAAAAGTATTAAAAAGTATCGCACCAAATGGGATTATATGGAAATGGTTTGACATTTAGTAGGTTTATTTTAGATATACGCCTGGTTTCTCCAACGAATCTTAAAATACGTCTCACTTAAGTATGTCTTATTTTTAAGTAGTTCTTAACGTTTTGTTCTGTTGCACCAAACAAATTTATACATATCTTAGGTAAGATTTCATTACAAGTGGCAACGATGTAAACGCGTAAACTTGACAAGCCGTTCTATGTCAAATTCATTTCTAACCATTTTTAACCCTCCTGTTGTCGAGTTAGAGTAATTTGATAAGAAAGAAGAGCGAAATTTATTAGCGTCGTTGATATTGGTCCACAAAATTGTGGCAAATAAAACAACAAATGCTGCTATAAACAAACAGAAGTAAGAAGCATGGGATTCCATAATCCAGGATGTAAACACGTACAGAGAGAAACATTAAGCATGGAATAAGAAGGTGTTGCAGAAAATAAAAGAGAACTGTCCAAGAGTGATGGAGGTTTTAATGAATGAGAAATCGGTGGTTGGGTTGTCGAATCCTTTGGACAGTAATGTGGATTATCTGCAATTTTTACAGCATCTACATCAAATGCAAATGCATCCAACTCTTCTAATAAATAATTAGCCATTTCAATGAATACTTTCAATAACAGACATACGTTGATGAAAATTTCTAATTTTATAGGTTAGAACCCGAATCTTAAGATGCCATTTTTAGCGTCTTATAATGTAAGACCTTCTCACGACTTTAAGATCTGATTTATGGTTGGTGCAACACTTTAAGAACGTCTTATTTTTAAGATAGGTTTTATCTACTTAAGATTCGTTGGAGAAACCGGGCGTTAAATACCCATATTTTGAGATGAGTTTTATTTGTTTCGCACGGCTTGCTTTGTGCCAGATGCCTTCATGTTGAAGTTTTCTAAATAACAATGTTATTTGAAAGGTTATTTATATAGAAGTAAATGTGGCGGCATGGGTGAAGGAGAAGGTGAAGGAGAAGGTGAAGGAGGTGGAAGTACAGGAGAGACGGGGGCAGATTCAGAAGAGCGAATATAACAACATGTTTGGGAGGTGACAGCTGCATGGAAGGATGCCGAAGTATCTGAGTGGAGGGGACTGGAGCAGAGAGGAAAGGGTGATACTGGCCAGGACGAGGTTTGAATCGGGAGAGAGAGGGAGGAAAATGGATGGGGGAGTAGTATACGAGATGTGGTCTGTGTGAGTGGGGGAGGGATACTTGTTGGCACCTGGTGGAAGAGAATGAGGGGGTAAATGAGGAGTGGGTGGGGAAGGGATACTTGTTGGCACCTTGTGGAAGAGAGTGAGGGGGTAAATGAGGAGTGGGTGGGGGTGAAAGAGAATAGAAGATCATGGTGATGGTTGCGACCGTTACTACGTGGTAATTCATTATAGAAACACTGAATAAAACACTTAGTAAGTTTTTTACCACAATTTATTTGATGTATGTACAAATATTACGTATACATACATATCACGACTTAAGTTTCGACGTTCTACTGTCATTATCAACTTGTCATTATCAAATAAATTGTGGTAAAAAACTTGGTAAGTGTTTTATTCAGTGTTTCTAGAATAGAAGAGTTACAGAATGGATGAGAGAGGATGGAGCCGGTGTAAAGACGCTGGAGAAAGTGGGGAGGGAGAAGGGGGATAAGGGGGAAGAATGATTGGTTAGTGAAATAGGAATAACGCCAATGATGTAGAAAATGCCAATAAAGGTTGTTTTTTTTTAGAAGTACAACATACTATAACATTAGCATGTTTGTTCTGAAATAACGATGAAAATAAATAATTTAAACAAAAACTGAAATCAACAAGAAATTTAAGTATTGTGCCAAATCAGTTTATGTGGAAACGTTTTGACATTTGTCAAACTGAAGTTAAAATAGGTAAACAGAAATGAATTTGTCCGAAATTAAACGCATTGAAATATGAATAATCGTTGGATGGAATCCATGCTGAAGCTTACCATGTGTTTAATGACAGTCATCCAAATAGGAATCTAGTGATGAGCGTTATTTTTACTAACTGATACTTTGTAAACATTACTGTGAAATAATAACAGTAACCGTTATTGAAAAATCCCACTAACTTTACATGTATATTTACTTATATTAAGGATTTTGTCCTTTCTATTCATTGCTAGTTGTTAATACTGCATTTTTGGTTTATATAAAATCGTCCTAAAGTATTTTGTATTTTTCCTTTATAGGTTTATCATTTATATTATAAAAGGAAACCGATTCAATAACGAATCACTTCTTATGCCCGGTTGCACCAACAACTCTAGTTAAATTAGGTAACTCGGATTAATATTATAATCCGGATTAAAATGAGAAGCGGTGCACCGACGTATTATTATAAAGCGAAGTTAGCAAACATGAGATTAGACCCGACAACATTACATATTTTGACATCGACTCTATTCCGATTGGCCCGCGGCCCCCTAGTCCACGTGTTCGACATCAACACTGCAGTCGCCCACTAATGGGAATGCTTGTAAATTATTTGATTAATGTCAGAACTGACAATGGAAATGCGAGAAAGGTTTGGAAATTTTACTCCAGCTGAAAAGCAACTATTGCTTGAAGTTGTGCAGAAATATTTAAAAATTCTGGAGAACAAAAGAACTGATGGGGTTACCGTCAAGAAGAAAGCGGAGGCTTGGGAACATGTGGCATCTGATTTCAATGCCTCATCTAACGCGGAGAGGATGGCAATGCAACTGAAACATACCTGGTTCCTTATTAATCATAATAATAAATGTCTTTAATTATATTTGCTAGTTACCGTACCACGTTTATTCACAAATATCAACTCTCAATTTAAACGTCAAATTAAACTTTAACCGCCGAAATATCTGTGTAGATAACCCATGTTTACTAACTCAGGTTAGGGGTAAAATTGGTTGGTGCACCTGAAAAAGCTCTAATTTCGGATTACATAACTCGAGTTACATAACTCGTTACTAATTCAGGTTGGTGCAACTGGCCATTAGTAACTTATAACTGATTCAATAATGAATCACTTTTTAGTAACTTATAACCGATTCAATAACGAATAACTTCTTAATAAAATGAACTCTTTAAGAAAATAACGAGTAGAAAGTAACATCAGAACCATTGCTTCAATAACACGATTACTGAAAAGTCATGGAGCGGCCGTGATTTAATGATATTAATATGTTAAAATAATAGTGCGTCAGACGTAATCAGAACGCATATGCCATCTCAGGGTGATTCGTTTACATTTTATATTGGTACTGGCATTATTTACGTTTTGGAAATCTCACATTACGGCCGGTCACAAGCGAGTTTCATCGAGAGAGTGATCCATTTATTCAGAGATCATGTAACCACCGCCGAAGAAAACGAAAACTAGTGATTTATGGAATATTTTCACTCCCGTTAATAGTGAAACCGTAATCTGCAATATCTGCAAATATAAATTATTTTATGAGAGCACCACATAAAATTCGAGGAAACATATCCAATCTCGACATCCCACAGTAATTATACAGAACCAGACGTTTAAAAATGTAAATTTATCACCACCTAGGGTAAGGGGCCATCCATATATTACGTAACGCAAATTTCGACTATTTCCGATAACAACTTCAAGTGAGTGTCCCTGTATTTAATCCTAAGCTAACTTCATCTATCAATTTTAAATGTTGTCACGTAATACACTGTTAAATGGTACCTCTGGCAGAAAGGACTATAGTTTCCTATGCCAAAAAAAAAACTTCACTGATTACTAATATAGCAGAGGAAGTTAACGCTAGAGAATGCAATACGATGCCTGATCAAATTGAACCAATAGCAGGACCTTCTAATCAAGATAAGGAGGATGAAGAATTCTCATTATGGCATTGCTATCTTGCACAAAACCAAGAGGTACTCTGAAATCGCGAGCTCTTACAGAGATTCAGAGATATATCGATGATGATATTTTACCACTGGCCGAGGATCCGTTAAAATGGTGGAGAGAAAATTCTCAAATATTTCCCCATCTATCATGTTTGGCAAGAGATAAACTGTGTATTTTAAGTTCTTCAGTTCCATGCGAATGACTGTTTTCTAAAGCGGGCCAATTATTGTTAGATCTCATTTAAAGGAGGATACACAAAAAAAGGTTTAAATACCAATTATAATGTAACATAGTCAAATTTGTTACTTGGATAATATAGCTATTATTACAACTAGGCAAATATGAATAGTATATTTCCCGAGGTTGGCTAGTTACATGTGTAGACAACCAAAGGAAATGTATTCATATTTCCCGTGTTGTAATCAATAGTTTTTTTCTGATTGAAAGAATATTGTTCTGTAAATGGGAAAATATTGGATTGTAAATTTTTGAATTGATCGGATTGGTAACGTTGCTAAGGGCCTTGTTTGTAAATATCATGGTTGACTTGTTTTGGTATTTGCGTTGTTTCATAAATTGGTGAAATGTCAAACTATGTGTTAACGCAAGCGACGAAAGACGGTGAATGTTTGGTTCCCGTAAAATCCAAAGCTGTAAAATCCATGAAGGATACCTTCCTAAGAAATCGGAGGTGTTGTCCCGAGAGCAATTAAAACAATTCTTGCGAGAAGCTCCTAATGACAATTGTTTGATGTCTATATTTAATATGAGCACTTCATATTTCCCTAGGGAAATAAAAGTGTGTTATGACATATCGTAACTAAGGCAATATCACTCAATATTGTTTCAATCAGAAAAAAAATATTTCTTAGTTATAATTTTCTTATTTTATTTAAACTTAAAATATATACAAAAAATATACATCAAGTTCTCTGAGGTTACTTTAAATAACAGTTACTGAATAATCATAACAATAACTACTGACTTTGTAGTAACAGTAACTATTACTGGAAAATAACCGTTTATCTCATCACTACAGGAATCCAATCAGCAGACCTACAGTAACTCGAACAGTGCAATGATTTGAAGAACTAAAAAGTGTAAAAAATTTTGACCAAAAACAGCCACAAATGATGACAATTCATTACAAGTTTTACTGAATGTTTGTGAAACACCACAAACCTCAACCAGGCAACTTGCAGCAGATCATGATGTCTCTGAAGGATCAATTAGAACAATATTAAAGCGGTCTAAGTATCATCCTTAGGTATGAGATGAGGTTATGGGAGTTAGGGGAAGAGAGGTTGGTAAAGGCGGTATGGAAGACATGCGTGAACGAAAGGGGGGGTAAATGGAGGAAGGAACGAATGAAAATGTATGAGAGAGTAGGACTGTCTGAGGTGAAAGTGAGGGAGTGGTTAGAGAGGGGGGTAAATGTGGCAAAGTGGGTGAGCGAGAGGGCGAAGGAAGTGGATGTACAGGAGAGACAGGGAAGTATAGAAAAAAGTGAATATAATGACATGTATGGGAGTTGGCAGGTACATGGAAGGAGACCGAAGTATTTGGATGAGGACGGGTGGAACAGAGAAGAGAGGGTGACATTAGCTAGGGCCAGGTGTGGATCAGAAGAGAGAGGGAGGAAGAAGTGGATGGGTGAAGAGTATATGAGGTGTGTAATGTGTGAAAATGGGAGGGATACGTGGAGGCATCTGGCGGAGGAGTGTGAGGGAGTGAATGAAGGATGGATGGGGGGAAAAAGGAACAAGGGTGTAGCGGAATGGATGAGAGAGGATGGTGCCGGGGTAAAGATATTGCAGAAAATGGTGAGGGAGAAGGAATGTAGGAGAGAGTTAAATTTATGATTTAGTTGTTGGGGAATGTAGAATAGTTATTTTGTTTTTGTAATGGGTTAATATGCCAATAAAGGTCTTTTTTTTTTTTCTTTTTTTTTACTGGAAAATAACCGTTTATCTCATCACTACAGGAATCCAATCAGCAGACCTACAGTAACTCGAACAGTGCAATGATTTGAAGAACTAAAAAGTGTAAAAAATTTTGACCAAAAACAGCCACAAATGATGACAATTCATTACAAGTTTTACTGAATGTTTGTGAAACACCACAAACCTCAACCAGGCAACTTGCAGCAGATCATGATGTCTCTGAAGGATCAATTAGAACAATATTAAAGCGGTCTAAGTATCATCCTTAGGTATGAGATGAGGTTATGGGAGTTAGGGGAAGAGAGGTTGGTAAAGGCGGTATGGAAGACATGCGTGAACGAAAGGGGGGGTAAATGGAGGAAGGAACGAATGAAAATGTATGAGAGAGTAGGACTGTCTGAGGTGAAAGTGAGGGAGTGGTTAGAGAGGGGGGTAAATGTGGCAAAGTGGGTGAGCGAGAGGGCGAAGGAAGTGGATGTACAGGAGAGACAGGGAAGTATAGAAAAAAGTGAATATAATGACATGTATGGGAGTTGGCAGGTACATGGAAGGAGACCGAAGTATTTGGATGAGGACGGGTGGAACAGAGAAGAGAGGGTGACATTAGCTAGGGCCAGGTGTGGATCAGAAGAGAGAGGGAGGAAGAAGTGGATGGGTGAAGAGTATATGAGGTGTGTAATGTGTGAAAATGGGAGGGATACGTGGAGGCATCTGGCGGAGGAGTGTGAGGGAGTGAATGAAGGATGGATGGGGGGAAAAAGGAACAAGGGTGTAGCGGAATGGATGAGAGAGGATGGTGCCGGGGTAAAGATATTGCAGAAAATGGTGAGGGAGAAGGAATGTAGGAGAGAGTTAAATTTATGATTTAGTTGTTGGGGAATGTAGAATAGTTATTTTGTTTTTGTAATGGGTTAATATGCCAATAAAGGTCTTTTTTTTTTTTCTTTTTTTTTACTGGAAAATAACCGTTTATCTCATCACTACAGGAATCCAATCAGCAGACCTACAGTAACTCGAACAGTGCAATGATTTGAAGAACTAAAAAGTGTAAAAAATTTTGACCAAAAACAGCCACAAATGATGACAATTCATTACAAGTTTTACTGAATGTTTGTGAAACACCACAAACCTCAACCAGGCAACTTGCAGCAGATCATGATGTCTCTGAAGGATCAATTAGAACAATATTAAAGCGGTCTAAGTATCATCCTTACAAACTACATTTACTTCATGAACTGTTACCAGAGGATTTTGATCGAAGGATACAATTTGCAGAAATAATGATGGAAAGAACAGAAGCTGATCAAAATTTTGTCAAAAGCATAGCTTTTTTAGACGAAGCTACATTTATGTTAAATGGTTCTGTAAATAGGCATAACTGTAGATACTGGCACCCTACTAACCCCTGTGTCAATTTGGAAACTCACACCCAATATCCACAAAAACTTAACGTTTGGTGTGGAAGATTGGATGCAAACGTCATCCACAAGTTACATTAAGATCTGTGGTTTACTTGGAACTATTTAAAAACCAAGTTGAACCAAAAATATGCGGGATTAAACCAAATTCAATAAATCCACAAGTCTTGCACCCAGATATATGGTTTCAACAAGATGGTGCTCCACCGCATTTCGGTCGGCAAGTTCGAGAATTCTTAAATCATAATTTCGAAAGGCAATCGATTGGACGGAGGGGCAGGTGCGCATCCTATACCTATCGGGCTTGAGCCTCCCCAAGACATTTATATACAGAGTGTTAACCACCAAACCTGGCTATAGAAAAATAATGCCGTTTTAGAATTTCAAATTTTATTTAATTATAATGCTATTGCTATGATGCACTTTTATATGTAATTTTTAATTATTGTCAAGAATTAAATGGACAACAATTTGAGCACCTATTGTGGTCTTCGGTTTCTTGTTCATTTCAGTTTTTTTTTTAATATTTATTTTCGTTGTTATTGAATAAACATGCTAATGTTATACCACGTTGTACTTCTAATTAAATAACCTTTCAAATAACACCAAAAAAACCTTGCGATTTAGAGAAATTCAACATGGCAGCCTCTAACAAAAAGCAAGTCGTTATGAAACTCATTTTAAAATATGGGTATTTTAATTTAAATCTACTAAACGTCAAACCGTTTCCATATAATCCCATTTGGTGTGATCCTTTTTACGCACCCTGTTCATACACAACACTTGTATTTATAAATACGTCAAGATGATGATGATGTAAAAACTAAAAAGAAATTATTTTGTTTTTTATTTATTGTTATTTGCATATTTGTTATTATTACATAAATTAACAGATTTTCAAACAAATAATAAAACACATCTTTATGTAAAATTTAAAAAAAAAAACAAGATACCTATGAGCAATTTAAACCTTAAAATAAAATGTAAAGCAATGTCTATATTATTATTGATATGTAGATTTACTCAACCGTAACTTAATGACCAACATATGCACATTCCAAGACCTGTTTTTAACCATTGCACAGGCTCAAAATAATTCACAATTCAAGCACAAGCATAACTAAAGCAGTTACAAATAATCTCACAATAAATCAATCAATTAAATTAACAGCATGCACACTGATTACACGTAAAAATGCAAACGCAAACCCAACATCTACTTATGAATTGTGTAGAATAGGGGCACCTGTTAGTCTTCCCAGTGAACGGATCTGCCAGAATTCTCCCTCAGGGGCAATCTAACCTCAATTTCTATTGTTCTCTAAGATGAGAATATTGGCAATCAATCGCTACGTTAGGATATAATTTTATCATCCAGTACCTGCTGGATTCTCCATATTTTCCGCCGGAGCACAATTTTCGCAAATTTACTGCTTCACAGACCGCACATAATCACCACCGCACAGATCGTCTACCGAAAGTTCCGGTCGGTGAACTGTTCAACATGGCAAAAAATTGACGCGCCGTAACACGTCCTGGTCTTGGGTTGGATATTTTGGCATATTTAGATAGCTAATAATTTTCCATCATTTTTGGGTTCCCGTTAATTAACAATATCGGACATGGACGCGGAAATGCATTCTTCTGTGTTGTGTTTCGATCGGCCAACGGGTGCGAGTACGTACGAAGCTATCGTCGGGTGAAAGTGGGATACATTTTTTAATATCGGCAACAACTTCAAATTATCTCGGTTTTGCAAACCGGTTGGGGTTTATAATTTATGGATTATTCAATTTCTAACATTTGTTTCGTAGCGTTTCTTTACGTCAAACTATATACAGTGTGCGTACATAAAATAACGTACAAGGAAAACCCACACTTTTTCTTTCTGATATCGGCATAAAGGGGCTAAAATCGGCTCTACAATTGAATTGGACAGCATTTGCTGTATAATAAATGGTGTTTGTTAGCCATATTGCCTAACTGGCCATCGATCAGACCCTGCGAAATCAGTGACGGTTCGCGGGTTTTTTTCTGGTACGGCCGAGGAACAAGAGGTGGTAATACAGATAGGTAGGGTCAGTTGCAGAGACGGCTGGCTGGGTGACCGCACCTATCTGTATTACCACCTCTTGTTCCTCGGCCGTACCAGAAAAAAACCCGGGAACCGTCACTGCTGCGAATATTCACAATATTGTTTGACTTTCACAATAGCTGGCGTGTTTAATTTAAATTAATATTGTTATACATATGTTATGTAGGTTTGTCGAATAGCCAGGGCTGCGCCGATATAGTGTGCGCTCACAGGCGCCAGGATAGTAAAGGATGAAGTAAAGGCGTCAAAAATTTCAGTCGAGGAGCTAATAATTAAAAAAATCGGAAAAAAACAAAAATCGTCTGGTAAACGCCCACTTCTGGCATTCAAAATTCCACCAAAATGCTACTCGATTTAAAAAAAAGCTTAAGTTTAAATAAAAGCAGTAAAGATGAAACATAGCCTGAATATATGAATATTCAACCCGTTCGTAATTTGCAAATTGAAGTCTTACATAACATTATAATAAAACACTTTTTAACTTTGTTTTGTATAACTTATATATTTATTTTTGTGACTTAAGTTTCGGTAATACAGTACCTTTGTAAATCGGTTTTTAAAACACTTCTTGTTTGAAAATGGTAATTGTATTACCGAAACTTAAGTCACAAAAATAAATATATGTTATACAAAACAAAGTTAAAAAGTGTTTTATTATGATATTTAAAATGTATAAGTAGAAGCCTCCAGCATAAACAAAATCTTACATGACAGTTTCATTTGAAAACCTTTATTAGTTTAGGGAGCAGAGACACACAGACTTTATTCAAAAATAGTCGGAATCATCTCAAGTGACCTCTAAATGAAAATTTCCGTTGAAATAAATTCAGTTTTATATTAGTAGAACACAATACAATTTAAAATGTAAAATTTCTTGATTTTATTGACCCATCTGCCATCTATTATAAATTAGTTGAACTATCGTGGTTTAAATGAAATATATTTTTTTATTACAGTAACACTATATACAAATAATAAAAAATTTCATGTTTTAATCCAAAACTACGTCCTAAATTTCATTTTCGAGCATGTATTTATAAGCGAATTTGATTTATGCGTGCCAGATTTTACCCGGCCATCTGTCGGTCGTAGAGGCAGTTATCAAACAGTCTCTAACCTCTCTTTTCTGGTTTCTTTGCTTCATTTCGCCGACGAAGTGTTAGAGCAGGTAAATTAATCTTTAAATATAGAAGTCATCCTGCGATGATTTACCCGGAAAAGCATGTAGTCCGAGTAAATAAGTACCGCCACACGTGCCTATCCCCTTATTTTTCCGAAACATTGTTCATATTGCGGTAAATTCATGTTTTTCTGTGGCACCCTCCATTGTGGATTCCCACCGCGAAGCGAAAAGAGCCGGTTTTAATATTTAACTGTGGTCATTCGTCGAGTTTAACAGGTAAAATTAATGTGTTTGTGTTAGTTTTGTTTGTTGCATTACACCCAATCGATTCAAAGGTTTTTATTCTGATTTAATACAGACCCAAGGTTTTTCGGTTTAATGGGCTCTAAAAATTCATGATTTCCAAGTTATATTAATCCCAATGTTCATTTTAACATGATGATCAAGACCAAGGTTTCGCATTTAATTAACTGCAAATAATGTTGATGATTTTTCTCTTGGCAGACTGATTTTACGTAAATGTTTGTATCGCGGTATTACACCGTTTCCGCCGTTTTGATTTAATCGGTTTGCGTTTACAGCACAACCATGCCAGAACAGACTGAAGTTGAGAAGCCAACCGTGGCCGAGGCGAAGCCAGAACAGAGTGAATCCTCGACCGAGAGCGATACCGATGAGGAAATCCCCGAGTTGGAGGACCCCGGTAGTGCGGCGACCGGGACCGCTTCGTTCCCGGGAGCTGCCGCTGCCGGTTTGCCCATGGATATGGTGTCCAAGGCCAAGCAATCGCGTGGCGAGAAGAAGGCGAGGAAGATTATGTCGAAGTTAGGACTGAAACCGGTAAGGGTGATTTTTTATTGCATGTTTTCAGCTATTTGTCGTAATATTTATGAAAACAAGTAAATCGAAAAACATGTTCGAAAGACAGCAATAGCGCTTGTCTTTATCGATTGCGAAGAGGCCCAAGCGGCGTGATGGAGCTCGTCTTATTTTGTGTCAAAAAAATGTCAATCGGCATGATTGCGCTTGTCATAACTTAGATTAGGTTAGGTCGTCCTTGCCGTTCAAAATGGATGGGGACTTTTTGACAAGGTCTGAACATGCAGTAGGAGCCAAATCATTTCTGGCTCATATCGTGCGCGCGTCGACAACATGCACTTGTTAGTTTTTGTAATGTTGTAATCATCAAATAGATGCAGATAAGACCCAAAAAATGTAACTTGTACTTCAATAGTTTTCTGCATTTTGTAGATAATTTTTGAACGAAAGGATAGCTTTTGAAAATTCTTTTGGTAAGTGTTGTATCCATTGGGCAGATGTAGATAAGATCAAAATATAAACTCGCCGTTCAATTATTTTCATTTGAAGATAAGTCTTAAATGAAAAGGCAGAGTTTTCAAATGCTTTTAGCAGAGTGTCTTATAAAATAGATGCAGACTAAAAAATTAAATTTGTCAATAAATTAATTTTTGGTTTTTTGTATGACCAGATTTCTAAAATTCTTTCAGCAAAAATTAAATTTGTTCAATTGTTTTGTGGTTTTGAGATGATAACTCTTGAACAAAATAGTAGATTTTAAAAATTCGTCCTGAAATGTGTTGTGGTCATTGAATAAATGTAGATAGAACCAAAAATTGTCATTTGTCTTTAATCATTTTTTGTTTTTTTTTCTTGAACGGATGACCAAATTTGGCAAATTCTTCCAGCAAAGTGTTGTACTCATCGAATAGATGCAGATAAGATTAAAAAAATAAATCTGTCCTTCAATTGTTTTCTGATTTTTGAGGATAATTCTTGAACGGATAGTCAGATTTTGTTAACTCTCTCAGTAAAGCATTGTATTCACCGATTGTTCAATTATTCTGTTATTTTGAGAAGGAAACTTTTGAACAAAATAAGCGATTTTAAAAATTCCTCCTGAAAAGTATTGTACTTACCGAAGACAGTGGACAGGACAAAAAGAAATCAATAGTCTTCAATTGTTTTTTCTTTGGGGATAACTTTTGAACAAATTTGGCAAATTGCTGTACTCGCCGAATAGATACAAATAAGACACAAAAAATAAGATTTGTAAGTCTATTCATTTTTTTGAGGATAACTCTTAAATTTTTGCAAATTATTTTAACACTCATTAAAGAAATGTAGATTTAATTTCTGTAATGAGAATAAATTTTATTATTATTATTATCAAAAAATAAATTTGCAGTGTAATTGTTTTCCGTTTTTTTTAACCAAAAATAGTGTTTTCATTAAAAAGTTGTAGATAAGGTAAAAAAATAAAATTCTTTGTTTAATTGATTTCCGATTTCTTTTTTTAACGTGGATGAACAACGGTATTACAGATTTAGTGAATATTTAAATTTTGCAGAGTTACGAATAGCTTGAATATTTATACCGTGTGTTCGATAAAAACGCCCAACGCCATAACTGTTATTTATTGGCAGATTTGAATGAACTAAAAAATAAAGTCAATGGCTGTTTAAATACTATAAAATGAAGGCAATTATATATTTGTTCAAAATCAACTTCATTGCCTAATGATAGTCAACTTTAAATTTTTAAATGGCTGCATATACTTTTCTAACTTTATAATACTAAACATAGATTTTCTGGATCCAATTATGCCCGTTATGATGGTTTTAAGTTAATATTTATGCCAGAAAAAGATAATAATACATTTTGTTCACATGATTTTTTTGGTAACAAATGTAGTGTGCCTTGAAAAAAAATCGAATTGACAAATGTCATTTATTGTATAAGCAATGTCAACCATTTGTTATTAGTGTGTGTTTCAGACATAATCATGAACAATAGCGAATTAACAGACATGTTGCAAATTTATTTGAAGAGCCGCGACACAAATTTATCATCTACGGTTTCCAGAGCAGCGAATACCAGAACCTAAATTTAGAAGGTTAGAAGGAATGGAGCCTTTAAAAAGTCGAAGACAGTGAATTGACAATTTCGTGGACTTGCAGAGTTAGGCGTTCTACTTAGTGTTTTCAATAATCACAGAACATCTAAATCACAAGTGAATTAATACTCGCACTACTTATTTATTCTATTCTACATTGAGTTGTGACATAGGAACTTATATATTGGGTCCTTATTATTTATGTTTGACATAACCTTACAACAAATGACATTTTTTACTTTTTTCCAAGGCACGCTTATTATAATTTTTGAAAAATATAATTTTAAATGGAAGATTTATTTTAATTTTTTTCGACCAAAATATTGAACGAAAAACAACATATTGGGCATTGTTGGATTCAGAAAAATAATGTCGAATGTAAAAAAATTTAAACATTATATGCTGCCATTTAAAAATTTTAAGTTGGCTATCATTTGACAAAGAAGTTGTTATTGAAAAAAATCAATATTGATGTCTTTTGTTAGTATTTAAACCACCATTGACTTTGCTTTTTATTTCATTCATATCGGTCAATAAATAACAGAGTTATGGCGTTGGGCGTTTTTTATCGAACACACGGTATATTCAGGCTACTCTCAGTCTTGATTTAATTTTTTGAATGCTTTTGCAACAAGTACAGGTTTTCAATGATTGTTTTTCCTTGCCTCAAAAATGAGGCGGTGGGATGTATTGTATGCTGCCACTTAGCATCTACCATCAAAATGTTGCACGAGCTGCCACTGTACTGTGGAGAAGGAAGTCGATTACAACAAACAATTTTAAATTTTCTTCCATATTAGAACTTATTGCTTCACATATACAGGGTGTCCCATTTTAAGTTGCCACCCCAAATATCTCTAAACCTGAGCAACGTGGCAAAAAAATTTCAGATAAAAGTTGTAGGGTTTGGAGGGGGACATATGCTGGTGACTTTGAAATTTACCTTGGCGTTAATTTTCAGGGTCAAACAAAGGTCAACTTTCATTTTTCAAAAGGAACTCCCTATTTTTTATTGCGGGGACGTATTCTTGGAAACATTTTTTTTAAATGCTTTTTTTTAAGAGTTTTTGTACGAATTTTATCCGTCATATTGTTTGAAATCTCAGATGAATCCAGGTTGTGATTCATGCATTATCCTCGGCATTAACATTAAAGCCGTGTTTATTCTGCGCGTAAGAAAAAAAACTAACCTATATGTGCCAATCTTGCGAAGTGCCTCTTTATAAGGGAGACTGTTTTTTAAAATACCACACACACACACACACACGCACACACAAATATTGGTGATTGGTTTTATAACATAAGTTTAAAAAACAATAAGATATTTTTTACATAATATCTATTATATTGGTTTATGTAAATTTATCAATATAAATTTACTTTTTGAATAACATACAGATTTGTTCAATTACCAAAGTTTTGATAAAATAAGGTTAAGTATAGTTGTAAGTAGTATATTACCAAAATTCATTAAAATCTGACCATTACTATTGAATCTATAACTTCATTTTTAAACGCGCCTGTTTTGCTTACCTGGCAAATTATGCCCGCTACGCAACGTAGTTGCGTCTTTTAGACTGCCCGCTTAAAAAGTGTTAATTATTATTGATGGGGAGCTTCTAAAGACCATAAATACCAAATTTGAACTGATTTGATTAATTAGTATAGGAATTAATTAGTAAGGCTTTGTTGAAGTGACATCTAGTGATAAACAGCAAAAATATGGATTGTCATAGTAAGTAGAGACATGTAAATGTTGCGGTGGCAATTGCCAGCACCAGGGCCGAAAGGGTTAATAAGCCAATTGCCAAGAAATACCCTGAAAATGTTATCTTCTGAAATTAAAACAATTGTCGCTCCACAGCCGATAAAGTGAAAGATCATTTAGACTTCACTTGTGTTCAAAATTGTTTCTGATTTATATGTAAATTTTTTAACATATATTTTATGAGACCAACAAAGATTTATAATGTATTTTAATTACTTATTCCAAAACCTTCTTTCCGTTTGTAGTTTTAATATGATGATAAAAAGAAAAATGGTTTCTAATTTACCTACTATAAACAATGAGGAAATATTTCTCTTGGCAGTCTGATAACCTTCCATAACTCATAAAATCCAATTTTCAAAATTAACACGTTACTAATTGTGTCCATTCTTGATACCACTTTCAGGTTCAAGGAGTCAACAGAGTTACAATTAGGAAGTCCAAGAACATCCTCTTCGTGATCAACAAACCAGACGTGTACAAGAATCCAGTCAGCGATACTTACATCGTGTTCGGTGAAGCCAAGATTGAAGATCTGTCCCAACAGGCGCAAGTGGCCGCCGCCGAGAAGTTCAAGGAAGTGAACCCAGCCGGAGATGGCGCCACCGGCACTGCAACAACGTCGGTTGCACCAATCGCAGAGGAGTCCGAGGATGAGGAGGTGGACGATACGGGAGTTGAGGATAAGGACGTGGAGTTGGTCATGACGCAGGCCAACGTCAGCCGCTCGAAGGCTGTTAAAGCCCTCAAGAACAACCAGAACGACATAGTAAATGCAATTATGGAACTCACAATGTGATTCCATTGAAGCTCGCATACTTATAATCATCGCTCATTTATTCATTTTTAAATTCAAACACTATTCTCGAGTGTACATACATAATAAACGTTTAGTCTTACCTCCATACATTTTCATTTTATTTTTATGGCCATTCCAAGTATCGCTAAAGTAAAAACAAATTAAATTCATTAGGCAAAGATTCTTTAATTTATTGGTATTCATCATTAAATGTGTTTGTTAAATCGTTGGTCTTCTCTCTTTCTTATTAAATGCTGTATCTAGGGTTGTTTTCTGCTGTATTAATAAAAAAAAAAAAGCATTTAAATAGGTTAAAAGTTTCAAATTTGTTTTTTTTTTTAAATAGGTATTAAATGCAATGTGGTAGAAAAGTTGGAACAAAAATTTCTGAAGTTATATCCTACTGCTGTCCTTCAAATAGAGTAGCATCATCTTTTGGAAAGTTCATTTAACCCTTTTGAGGCGGACTTAAGAAAACGTATCGGTAAGTCATTTTTTTTTGCAAACATTCATCTGACCACCGAGGTTAACAAACAATAATTGTGTACGTGTTTAGGCTTGTGAGAAGACATGAATACTGTGTGTCTGGTGCTGGCCCACCATTGCATGGAGGTAGGTGACGGGTAAGTCACCGACATTCGTGTGATCCTCTTTGCTACGGTCATGATGTTTTGGCAAACACTTCCTAATTCAGTGTTTCCAAAAATACTACTGCATCAGCTGGATATACTGGCACCTAGATGACCTATTTATCTGTTTGACGACAACTTATGTATGCTCCATCTACTCATAGATTAAACTTTTTATAAAATAAAACGAAACTGGTCGTGTGCCACTGGAATTGAAAATTTCACGCATACGCGTTTTCAGTCTGGGATTTTACTAAAAATTTGTGAATGACGTTAATGTTAAATCAAATGAATCGACCCATCTACATTATTCACTGGTTGTAGCGATTACCTACAAACAAATCAAATTCCTCATTGCAACTTTAATCCCCAGGGCAGTTTTCAAAATTTAATGGAATTATGGATATAAGAAAATCGATTTAATCTACTGAGAGAGGAAAAGAGAGTGGGAGCACAGGCTGAAAAGCCGAATTTGAGATGGAATAGACATCGAAACCTGAAAGTAGTTGCCATAATAAGTGGACACCAAATTGGAGTTGATAATTCACCTAGGAGAGCTTTATGACAAAAGAAGTGCTATACATCGTAAATAATAGTTGCAGATGAGATCATTTTTTAAACAGGAAACATGATCATTTTTATTACAAAATACATTTAGTAACGTAACAGAATAGAAAAATATTAATTAGGCCTTACGGCGAGGGCCATCATGGACAGCTGCCTTGGTGCTGTCTGCACCATTGGGGCTCCAAAGTGTCAGCCAATATTTTCATGCCGATCAGTCTTTCTCTGTGTATCAACATACGGTTTTCGGCATCCTTCCAAGTCGAAGTAGGCTCTGCCCACACACGTTCAGCCAGTGCGGCAGCTCTGGGCCAAATTCTTCCATCAACTGATGAGTCATCAACTTGCTCGGTCCACATTGCAACCTCAGAACCTAACATTTGATCTTTATATTTACCTGAAAAGTAAAGGTATTATATAAATAAATGTAACATTGGCTAATGATTTTCGTATATAAATAGTATATTATACAACGAGCATGGAATGACACACATTTCTCGCGAGTATGAAGCCTATCGACTCATGCTGCAATTTATACGAGCAAGAAATAGTCATTCCATGCAAGTTGCACACTATGCTTTATCTACGACAACTTTGTTGAGCTTTTTCATTGTGATAGGGTGATTAAAAACTGACAGCGAACAATTTGTACTCGTTAACTTTTATGGTGGTGGAGTTGTAATGGCGTTTGCGGATGGGATCTTTTTTGAACGTATCGATACCACCCGTATTGAAACTTTAGTGCCACTAATTGATTTCATTCTATGCAAATGTAATTATAATTCTTTTATATTTTATTCAATTGTTATATATGTTCCTCCCGACACTACTTGTGAAATGCTAGATATATTTTTGGAGGAAATAGAATTACTAATTGTTGATAATCCTGTGATAATTATTGGTGATTTTAATATACCGGGTTTTGGAAATAAGACTGAGATTCAATCGCATAATCCTAAAGTTCTTTCGCTTGTTAATTTTATGAATGTCTTAGAACTCGGTCAATTTAATAATGTTAGGAACACTAATAATAGGTTGCTCGATTTAGTTTTATGTAATTTTGACTGTAAAATCAATTTAGAACACGATACATTTCCATTTGTTAATGAGGATCCACATCATCCTGCCTTATCTGCATTAATCGAAGTGAAAACATTTAGCAAGCCTGTATCCTTCCCTACAAATATTAATAAGAGGTACAACTTTAAAAAAGCTAATTATGTAGAGCTATATAACGATTTAAACAATATTGATTGGTCGTTCTTAGAATCCTGTAACTCGGCTAATGTGGCAGTCAATGAATTTTATAATATTTTATATAATGTTCTCGATAAGCATGTTCCATTTTATAATGTAAGCAAAACGAGCCGTTTTCCTCCATGGTTTACTGGAGAAATTGTAAGGAATGTTAAATTGAAACTACACTATCATCGAAAATGGAAATCCACAAATTCTTCATTTTATCGCTCCGAGTTTCAAAGATTGCGAAACCTCACAAAATCTCAAATTTCCAATGCCTACAAGTCTTACATATCCAAAATTGAACAAAATCTAGGAGTAAACCTAAAGATATTTGGAACTTTGTTCGGCAGAAGAAAGGTAATTCAAGAATTCCTTCTCAGCTAATTCATGAAGATAGGAAGCTATCTTCACCACAAGAAATTGTTAACGGTTTTGCCGGAGTCTTCTCCCAAGCATACCTTCCCAAAGACACATCCATAACTGTTACAGATATATATTCTGATAAAGAATCATTCTCTGTGTGTAATATTTCTAAGACTGATATTATTAAGAGTATCAATAGATTAAAAAATTCAGCTATTTGTGGTGATGATATGATACCTAGCTTCCTTGTAAAAGACTGTAAACACATATTTGTCAAACCCCTAACTACCATATTTAATTTAGCTCTCCACACAGCAACTTTTCCGGATTTATGGAAAACTGCAGTCATAAATCCAATCTTCAAAAAAGGAGACACCGCCGAGATGCTTAACTATAGGCCAATTGCTATTTTGTCTAACTTTGCTAAAGTGTTTGAGCATGTCATCTATAATTCTATTTATTATCACGTGCACAAATATATCTCTCCCTACCAACATGGGCTTTTATCAGGTCGATCAACGATTACTAATTTGGCAGTTATTACTCAATATATAGCTGAGTCTATTGATAAACAGCAACAGACGGACGTTATTTATACTGATTTCAGTCGTGCGTTTGATACCATCGATCATAATATTTTATTAAAGAAACTTAGCTCTTTTGGATTTACTTCCCAATTACTAAAATTTGTAGCATCGTACCTTGAAGACAGACAGAATTACGTTTACTACAATGGGTTTAAGTCATATATATTTCATAGCTCATCTGGTGTTCCACAGGGGTCAAACTTGGGGCCCTTGCTCTTTATATTGTTTATAAATGACCTAGTAACTTCGATTTCGTGCCCTGTCTTGGCCTATGCCGATGATCTGAAGATATATAATACAATTAATTGTATTCACAATGCCATCTACCTGCAACAAAATCTTGATCTAATTACTGAATGGTGTATTACTAATAAACTTAATTTGAATATTAATAAATGCTGTGTAGTTTCTTATGGTCGGAAACGTTCTTCCATTAAATTTCATTATAACATTCATGGCACCCCTCTTAAAGTAAATACGCAGATTAGGGATCTTGGTGTATTATTTGATTACCATCTAAATTTTATTGATCATATAAACAATATCTCTGCATCTGCCTTTAAGATTTTGGGGTTTTTAATGCGTACGTCTAAATACTTTACTGATTTAGTTGTATTGAAAACACTGTATTATGCACTTGTTAGAAGTAAGTTAGAATATGCTTCTATTATATGGTATCCCTATTATAACAATGCTTCTCTTAAAATCGAACGTGTCCAAAGACGATTTTTAAAATTCTTATCTTATAAAATGGACGGCATATATCCGGACAGATCCATCGATTATCAGAGCTTGTTGAATGAGCATAATTTCGTGTCATTGTCAAATCGCCGGGAGAATTACAGTGCTTTGTTTATATTTAAGTTATTGAAAAATACCATAGACTGTCCACAGCTGCTTTCCCAAATAAATTTAAATATTCCTCGTTTACCATCTCGCTATTCCAACACTTTTTGTATCCCTACAGCCAGAACAAATATTTTGCGCCAATCACCATTAGTACATATGAGCACCAATGGAAATAAGTTATATAATGATATTTTTATTGGTGATCATTGTTAACCAATTTCAAGGTAGTTTCACCCTATTTTCCAAATTTAGTTATGTTTCTTATATTATATAAGTATATTTAAAAGCTTTATTTTTTTTGTTAGTTATTAATTTTATTAGCTATGTTTTTCTTTTTTTTTTTGCTGCACACTTTGTATATCCCAGTATTGGTCTTCCGTTTGGGCAATAAATGAATATTATTATTATTATTATTATTATCAGAAGCACCTGCTTAACATTACCGCGGAAACAAACGTCAGCCAAAACCAACCCTCTACAATGTAGAGGGTTGGTTTTCACTCTTTTTTGGTGACGGAACCCTTTTGGAAAGCGAAATACTTGATGGAACCCTACAATAAAACAATAGTTTTTAAAAGTGTATTCTTTATTAATAAGCATAATAAAAGTACCATGTAACAGTTAATTATTACTTACTTACATAACAAGTATAATAATAGAAGTTATTAAAAAGGAAAAAAATCTAATGGGAGGTATGAAACTGTTTTTTTATTTTTCATCAATTGGTTGACATCAGGTTTGATAGAGGACAGTGGAAGTCTCATATCAGGTTCTGCGTCCAGTCTATTGCGGTATTTTGTTTTCGTGGCCGCATAGATTGAGGATCCTGTTTCGCACAAATATGTTGTTGGGAACGGGAGAAGAATATTCAGAGCCATTTTGGCAATATATACTATATACTATCAACTTTCCGATGTTTTACACGTACAAAAGCTTTATACCGTCACTGTCGGACGATTTCGACTTAGAATCGTTCGTCGTCAACGACCATCTTCGAATGCTAGACCGACTGCCCGCTAGAACTTCCTTCTGCATGCCATCGCTCTCTAAGTTTCCTTCAAAATCCTACCAGTTTTTGTAATATGCAAAATATTAGAAAACCCCATTAATACCATCAAATCGAAGAAAGTTACATCACAGCCACAGCTTTTTTTTTGTTCTGTCCACACCTAGTAAAGTAAACAGTCCACTATTTCAATAACACTGTATATATTTGTATCGAGTGATTAACATACAAATGTGGAAATGGTCTTAGGGAACGTACCTGTACACGCTGTTTATTAAGAATTAAAGGTTCAGGCAAGAGTAAACACTGTGAAGATATGGATAATTTATTTGTAAAGCTTCATGTTTGAATCCACATTTAGCAGCATTATTTGATAATAGTGGATTGAACTATAGTTTAATATATTTTCAATACATTTTAGTTCGACATCTCATTAGGAGGCAGGAATGGAACTATACATATACCATCGACGAATATGTAGCCCTGAGGACAAGGACTACCACCAAAAATTTTTGGTTTTGATAAAACATACGAAACCAAAAGTAGCAATAATATAAAAATAATATTCATGCTTAAGAACATTGTCAATGGTTTCGAAACTGCTACTAGTAAGTAATGTATTGTACAAGTAAATACAGCACTTTTACCTTCAAATTTATTTGTGTACAATTAGCACATATTCAAATTTGCATATCGGTTATTTATTTCAATGTTGATATCTTTATGGTTATGAATATGAATTTTAACACGATTTCGAAAAACACAAAGGTAATGAAGTGTAAATACATCAAATGAACTATATGATGTATAGTTAGTATATTAAATTTTGTTATGTTTTAATAACAGGCTGTTTGAAATGGAAACTTGTTGCATTTAAATTAAATTTGAAACTACAAAAATATTTATATCAGTCTAAGGCATAAAATGATAATGCATATACAGGAAGTTCTATTTTGTGTATTGAATTTGATATTAAATTCAAGGGAAAAAATATAATAACGACAATGGGTTATAGAAACAAAACTACGTAACTAAATAATTTTTCGTATCTTCTAAACCTTTTTAAAACTGGCAACATTTGAAAAACACCAAATATCTCTCAAACTAATCGAGATAGCCATGATCTGTTTATGTCATGGTTTATTTCTGACAAGAAGTTGAGGTATCGGGTGATAAACGAGTGGAATATCACAAAAAAAAAAAAACTGATTCGGTGGTATAATAAGGGATTTAATGTTTATCGATTTTTCTGTAAAAAAGTTTCGAAAAAACCTATTTTTTATAAGTTGCCAATCTCTGCTGTCTTACTAGGGGTACTATTTTGACATGCCTTGGATAAGAAATCCGTCTAAGGCCGATTTTAGTCGGCTAGAGCCTTTGATGTAACTATTATCATTTCAAAATTATAGTAAATAATAAAAAGAAAAACAAATATTATTTTTAGATAAATACATGAAAACGAAATGTTGCCTGAATATATGAATATTCAACCTGTTCGTTAATCTGCAAGCAAAAAATTAAGTCTTACTAAGACTATAAACAAATAACTTATTGAAACAACTACTTCCCTGGTTAGTGCCACGCCGGATATTGAATGATACAAAAGAAATTTGCATGTTATTACTAGTACTACTAGATAATAACATTGGTTTAAGATCGTCTATTTCTACATACAAGACTAACTTTGAAAATTATTCTAAAATGAAATGTGAAACTTTAAACTGTAAATGTTATTATTAAAATGAAAAAACCAGAAAACATTTTGACAAGGACACACAGTGCTATTGGTTGAATATTCATATATTCAGGCAACATTTCGTTTTCATGTATTTATCTAATGCTTTCTGCAACAAGTAAAGTTGTTTCTAATTTGTTTAAATATTATTTTTGTTTCTTTTTTTTAAAATTATATGCTAATTCCAAACATTCGCATTCATACCTCATTGAATATTCATAAAAAATATAAATTTTAATAACTGTTGGCCTTCAAATATGAATACTCAAAATTATAAAAAAAACAATTATTTACTTCAACATACATTTAGACTTTCAAACCAAGCAACGATGTATTTAAATATAAATGTTGTATTTATATTGTTACTACTTTTGATGACATCTGTATGGTCAGTCTTACCGAAATATTTAAAAATCCAAGGAAATAGCATTGAATGTCCACCAGACTACGTAATGATGAGTGGTCAATGTGTACATAAAATCGTATTATCTTTTAGATAATTTGTAACGGATGTAGAAACATGAAAATGAAGTGAATAAAGGAAACTTGCAAATAATGTCTCAACTTTAGTAACACGTTTCGGAAGGCAAGTGACCCAACACTTGTTTCCTTTGTGCATTCCGGGCGGTTGTTATGGAGAAAATTTACAAACCGCCGCTGCTGTGGCATAATTAGGAAGTCCAAAATCCCATAACGCGGAATGAAGGGGCAACATCTAGAGCGATGCACAGGTAAAAATATAATGCAGTAGAGGGCAACTCTCTAAAAAAAAAATAGATGAAAACAAAAAATTGTGGATCGAAATTTGAAGTTCGAATATTGATTTTAAATTTGTTGTGGTATATTCAAATTACAACACAGATGCCAGATATTTATCTTTTTTTACTTTCTCCGTTTTGAAGTACGAGAAAGTATTGTGATCGTGATTTTTTTTCAAAAATTTTCTTTATGGAAATATCCGTTTTGGGGTCCCTAGATGCCATTTCAACAATTTCTGGGATTTTTTTTTCTGTGTCTGTGTGTGTGTGTGTGTGTGTCTGCTGTGTGCGCTGTATCTCAAAAATTAATAGAGAAATTGATGTGAAACTTTGAATATACGTCTTATTTAATAATCCGAAGAACTGAAAAGCTTTTGGTAAAATTTCGTACACCGGAAGTGGGTGTTTACCTTAACTGTTTTTTGTTTTTTGCCAATATTTTCGTAAATATGAAAAATATCACAAAAAGATTTAAACAAACATTGAAGACAACAAAGAAATGAACATCTTTTGCTTGAAAATATTTTTCATAAAATTATTGCTATTCGAGAAAGAAATTTATTTATTTTTTTAATTTTTGGTTTTTAATTATGAAACGATAATAGTTTTTTTCGAAATCTTGTTAGTTTTTGAGTAAACTGAGTTTTTGAATTTGAAGTATAATTTCTTCATCTTTCATAATTTTGACGTTTTAAACGTCAGTTTCATCCGAGTTTACACAACGCTCGATGTACATTTAAAATATGATTTCAATTGAAAATAAACCATGAAAGCGTAAATATAAATATCACCAAGTCGGAGAAAGTAACATGATATGCCACATCACCATTTTTACTTTCTCCGTTACGAAGTACGAGAAAGTATTGTGATCGTGATTTTTTTTTCAAAATTTTTTTATAACAAAATACTGAGCAGTTGAATATTGACAAAAAAAATAATAATAAATGTTTAAAATGGAGACCGTCAACAGCCTGACATCAATTTCGAATGCATGCTACTCCTAATACAATTTACACGATTTAGGAACTTTTCGATAAAATGCACGTTGTTGATATCGCACACGTACAAAGTGTATTTCATTAAAAAAGTTCCTGAATCTAAAATGTGTCACAAAGTAATAGCTTCCACCATCAATCATATTTTACGATTTAGTTTGAAATATTTGCATTTGCAAATGAAATTATTTAAAACTGTTATAGAGCATCATATTTTACACTCTGTGGCGTAAAGATTTACTTTACGCTTTATGGTATCTCTATTCATACAACCTCTTCAACTCTTAACTTAATATTTAAAACTTCCGCTTTTAAGTCTAACTGCGACGAAACAATAAGTACAATTGAGCTAACAAGGACATGAATCAATAAACGTTTAGTAGTTATTTGGGTTTAAAATAACTCCGTATGTAAATGTTAATTTCCCAACCACAACAAACCTTATTTTATTGTTTATTATTAAACCATGAATACCTCTGTAAATTACAATTTAAATCATTAAAATCAATTTCAGCATTAAAAAATTGCTGCAGCAATATTTATTATTGGAGGATTTTTACAGCACTTTTATTTCAAAAGATTAAAGGATTATAAGTTTGTCGGTGATTTAATGCTTAAATTATCAAAATCATCCCTTAGAATTGCTATTTAGAAGCTTTTAAACATTTTACGTACGGATTTCCGCGTCTTGTCGCCATCTATTGGGTGGTGGCTGAACTGCCAAGTGATGTTTTTGAACAGCGCCAAAATGCTCGAACTTTATACTTATTGTCAAAGTGTTAATATTTAGCAATGGGCTGTGCATGAAACGGTAGACGATTTAATTCTGAATCGAATGGAGTATAAAATAGCTAAGGAAATTTAGCCGTTTTCCTGTAATTTGCGAATGAAAATTAAGCACGACACCTTTACCGACATTTACAGTTCACTGTAACATAAAAATTCAATAAAGAAGAATTTGCTATATTCTTCAATCAAATACGGGTTCCAATACTTATTCCTGAATAATCATTCAACTATTTATATTGTTATTGCATTACAATAAGAGAAATATACGAGAAATCATAATCTAAGTAGAGGGCTCTACCTGTTATCGTGGGGATAAACTACTTAATAATTTTAGGATGTAATAATTGTTGTAATAATAAAATAACATTGAAAAACTTAAGAAGAATGTTATCTTATGATGAAATAAATTCACTTGTGGATATTTACGTATTTAAATTGCAGAAACAATATTTTATAATGTACACGCCTAAAAGCAAGCAACCCGATATACGCATAACTCCAATTAATTTATTATTAAAAACTTCTAATTTTATACGTAACAGGCACAAAACCATAAGTGTAATCCTGAGTAAAGCTTCAGAAATAGTGTGAATATTTAAGTATTTAAATTGCGGAAACAATGATATTATATAAACGCTTACTTACAGGCAACCCAATATAGAATAACTAATATTAATTTATTATTAAAAACTTCCAATTTTAAACATAATAGGGACACAAGCATGAGTGTAATCCTTAGCAACGCTTTAAAAATATTACACTTATGGGTTTGTTCCTGTTACGATTAAAGTTGGAAGTTTTAAATAATAAATCATTATTAGTTACACGTATATTGGGTTGCCTGTTAGTAGGCGTTTATATAATTTAATTATTTCTGCAATTTAAATACTTTAATATTCACATTATATTTTAAGCTTTTCGAAGGATTACACTTACAATTTTGTCCCTGACATGTTTAAAATTGGAAGTTTTTAATAATAAGTTAATATTATGAATGCCTGAATTGTGTTGTCTGTAAGTTGGCGTTTATGTAATATAATTATTTCTGCAATTTAAATACTTAAATATTCGCACTATTTTTGAAGCTTTACTGAGGATTACACGTATGGTTTTGTCACTGTCACGTTTAAAATTGGAAGTTTTTAATAATAAATTAATAGTACTTATGCGTATATCGGGTTGCCTCCGATTAGGCGGATATATTACAATGTATTGTTTCTGAAATTTAAATACAAAAATATCTACAATTAAATTTCCTTTATTATAAGATAATATTCTTTTTAAGTTTTTAAATATTTATTTTATCATTAAAACAATTATTAAATCTACAAATGAAAATGTAGTTTATCCCCACAATAACAGAGGGTAGGCTCTATGAAGATTAGGATTCCTCATATATATCTCTTATTCTAATGCAATAATAATATAAAAAGTTAATTGAATAATTAGTAATAAGTATTAAGACCCGTATTTCATTGAAGAATATAGCAAATTGTCGTGCATTTAATTTTTAAGTTACAGTGAACTATAAATGTCGGTAAGTGTGTCGTGCTTAATTTTAATTCGCAAATTACAAGAAAACTGCTAAATTGCCTCAGCTATTTTATACACCATTCGATTCGGAATTAAATAGTCTATCGTTTCGTGTACAGCGCATTGCTGAATATTAACACTTTGATTATAAGGATAAAGTTCGAGCATTTTGGCGCTGTTCAAAAACATCACTTAGAAGTTCAGCCATCGTCGAATAGATGGCGACGAGGCGTGGAAATGCGAACGTAAAATGTTTAAAAGCTTCTAAATAGTAATTCTGAGGGATGATTTTGATAATTTGAACGTTAAATCACCTCAAAACTTGTAACCCTTTACTATTTTCAAATAAACGTGCCGTAAAAATCCCGGAATAATAAGTCATGTCGTCGAAATTCTACATTCATTTTAATGATTTAAACGGTAATTTATGGAGGGATTAAAGGTTTAATAATAAACAATGAAGTAAGGTTTGTTGAATTTAAGAAGAATTATCCAATTTGGTTGAAAAGTCGCTGAGTTATGTGCGAAAAACCTCAAAATGCACTTTTTTCAAACACCTATAACTTAGTGCCAGATCGTCGTAGGAACTTCGTTCTTTGAGTCCTGCATAGGGAATTGATCAAATTTTAATGCCTTTATGGTGGATCGAGTCGACAAATTTTTTCCAACTCCGTATGCATCGTCAAAGTTGGACATGGTTTACTGAAAAAAACATTTTTTTTTCACAGGGTTGCTAGAGGAGGCGGAGGGGTTTACGCTTAAGTAAAGAAATTAAGAATTTCTTGTTTTTTTTTTCACCAGTGTATTAAAATGATTCAGTTGTATTTGTCAGTACATTAATACATCATTAGTGCCACGCGAAATGTTGTCAATAAATTAATGTATTTAGTGAAAAATGGTAAATTGGAAAAACCAATATTTTAATGATTAAGGTATGTAAGTAATGCGTTGCGATCATTTGTAAAGTTATACATATATCACTAATTAGTAAACTAGTTTGCTCGCACTATAATAATATATTTATAATACCATTACGGATGAGAGATGGCCATTTCCGTTGCAATAAATTATATTATCATTAGTCATTTCTCCGGAAAACCATCAATAATAAGATATTTATTTCAATCGAGCTATTCAGAGGCAATTCAGGCAATTCAGGCTATTCAGGTTATTCAGGCAATTCAGGCAATTCAGAGGCCTGCATGGGCCGGGCCAAAGCACAAGAATTGGATCACCATTTTTCTTTCATTTTGTTTATTTTTTTTTCTGAAAAGCGTAACATTCGAAGACATGGTCAACTTAAAAAACTCAAGAGTTGCTGTTTGACCCCATTTACAAATGATTTTGATGGCCACGAATGTTCTTCATAGTTCTATTAACAATATTAGATAACAATTGGAGAACCATTTTTTTTCATTTAGTTTAAATGTTTTTTCCTGAAATGCGTAACATTCGAAGACATGGTCAACTTAAAAAATCAAAAGTTACTGTTTGACCGCATTTACAAATGATGTTGATGGCCACAAATGTTCCTTATAGTTCTATTAACAATATTAGATAACAATTGGAGGATCATTTTTCTTCCATTTTGTTTGAATGTTTTTTTCCTGAAATGCGTAACATTCGAAGACATGGTCAACTTAAAAAAAACCAAAAGTTACTGACCTTTTTACAAATGATTTTGATGGCCACAAATATTCTTCATAGTTCTATTAACAATATTAGACAACAATTGGAGGACTATTTTGCTTCCATTTTGTTTAAATGTTTTTTCCTGAAATGCGCAACATTCGAAGACATGGTCAACTTAAAAAAATCAAAAGTTACTGTTTGACCACATTTAAAAATAATTTTGATGGCCACAAATATTCTTCATAGTTCTATTAACAATATTAGACAACAATTGGAGGACTATTTGACTTCCATTTTGTTTAAATGTTTTTTCCTGAAATGCGTAACATTCGAAGACATGGTCAACTTAAAAAAATCAAAAATTACTGTTTGACCTTATTTACAAATTATTTTGATGGCCACAAATATTCTTCATCGTTCTATTAACAATATTAGACAACAATTGGAGGACTATTTTGCTTCCATTTTGTTTAAATGTTTTTTCCTGAAATGCCTAATATTCGAAGACATGGTCAACTTAAAAAGAATCAAAAGGTACTGCTTGACCTCATTTATAAATGTTCTTCATAGTTGTAATGACAATATTAGACAACAATTGGAGGACCGTTTTTCTGCCATTTTATTTAAATGTTTCTTCCTGAAATGCATAACATTCGAAGACATGGTCAACTTAAAAAAATCAAAAGTTACTGTTTGACCTTATTTACAAATTATTTTGATGGGGACAAATATTTTTCATAGTTCTATTAACAGTTTGAAGACTATTTTTCTTCCACTTTGTTTAAATGTTTTTTCCTGAAATGCGTAACATTCGAAGACATGCATCATCGTATAGTGTGAACTCTGCCTTTCACATAATCAATAAATAGTAATAATAATATAATTTCATATTATTGAACAGGATACAGTTACCATTTAGAAACTTTACAATCGCTTCTAGACGATTCAAGAGAATTAGCGGTTCATAAAAGATTTTTTTAAACTATTAAATACTAACCTGCGATAGCTGCTGGGCTATTCTCATAGATTGTCTGCCAACCAATGTACGGAGAACACCAATTATTACCACCCTGCACCCATCCGCCGAAACCACAATCCAAGTACAAAGCGTCGTAATTACTTAGAATTGTCTTATACCCCTTCTCGAGAATAAGTTGAATCTGATTATCAGTGCGCTTGGTCCAAATTTGGATGATATAAGTGGAATTCGGAAGGTATTTCTCTAGGTATGCTTCTGCGGTGAGTGTGCTGGTCCAGATAATGATGGGCACATCGCGTCCCCTATGCTTGGTGAACCTTTTAAGCGCCTCACGTTGGAATTTATCCCACAGCTTCATAAAACCAGGTTGGTCTATGGTGTAATTGTTCTGCTTCATCCACTCGACAATGCTGCGCTCGGAATGCCAACAGTTCTCATTCACTTCATCGCCTCCCATGTGGAATACGTCTGGGTCGAATTGATCGATCATGTCTTTGTAGATTACTAGAAGCAAATAAATTATTTTAACTACATTTTTGTATCGTATTGAATATTTAGTTTTTGAATTAAATCTTTGTTATACGACTATATGTTGAATAATTGTGATTAAAGTCGATACTACACTTGCAAATTCATGTATAGCCGTTAATAGCGCTCTTCCATGATCATCAGGTCCTGGTGGAAGCGCTCACCTCGTTCGTCTGGAAATTTAATAACGTGACTGTTTAAGAAATGGACCTTGAAACTCATGTTGCACCCCAGTTCCCGGAAAGTCAACAAAATTTTAGCAACCAGAAGCTCATAGTTTCACAATACTTAGACGTACTTCGTAACGGAGAAAGTAAAAAGTGGAAACGAGAGGTTATTTGTGAAATGTTTGGCTCAAAAAGTTGGCCAACCCCATCACTCTGACTTTATTCATTAGCAAGTAATTAAATAAATTCAACACCCAACTACATAAATAATGACTAATCAAAATCTCAAATTGCTGAAGAAAACCGATTTCAGATTTAAAATCAGCATTGCCAAAATACACAGAATCTGCTGGAAACTCTTATACAACAGGAAATATATATTTTCTGTTGCCCATTAAACAATTTACAATAAGATAATTACGATACTTACGTTCTAACATGTAGTACATCCTCTCTTTGGTAGGATTCAGCTGTCCACACGGCGGTGAAGAACAATACGCATTCCAGGGCTTCTTGTTGAAACAAGCCAAGTAGTCCGTATACTGCCAACCCTCACCCACGTGAGCCGGTGCGTCGAATTCCGGAAGAATCTTCACCCCGCGAATTGTGGCGAATTCAACTATATCAGCCACATTCTTTACAGAATAGACTTTGTTCGGGTTATACGCTCCCAGTCTGGATAGTTGCGGCACAGATGTAGAAACGTAGGGAAAGCTATCACTATCAGTTATGTGCCAGTGAAATATATTCAGCTTAGAAGCCGCCATACCTTCTAGAGTTCTCTTAATGGCATCCACAGATATGTAGTTCCTAGAGGTGTCCAATAAAATTCCACGATGCGGATATACCGGTGCATCTTCCAGGTAGAAAGTATCAGGTATTTTAAATTCACCGCGGATATCATCGTAAACTATGAGCTGACTCAAGGTTTCCAAACCGTTCCTGACTGCGAAGAAATTTTCACCCGTGATGTCAGCAATGATTACAAGATCCGTAGACATGCTAATATTCAATTTATAGCTTTCATCTTGTTTGTATACAGGTTTCGGGTTTTCATCGGTAATTTTCAAAATCACCAATAGGCTACGTCCTCCAGCTTTCCTTCCATCTTGCGGTGCCGAGCCATCTATATTTTTCTTGAAACGTTTGGCAGCTTCATTAACCAGTGTCTTTATGGGCATATTTCGTCCGGATATCAATACGTGTATGCTGTTCAAATTCACCTGAGCTAGTGATTTTTGGAAGGTAATGGTGCCGGTCGGTTTCGGCCATATTGAGGCATATTTCGAACATAACAAGGTGCAAACGGCTAGACTGACAGACTCTGTGTCATTAGTTGATCTTTTCTTCTCGCACAATCCGGATGTACATTCGTATGTCCATGGACTATTTTCTGCAGCACTTGGTCTAAAAATAAGAGATTTAATTGAGATATACAGATAACTGCCAGTCGGAATCTACGAATTAAGGGACAAGTACTTATATTCAGATTTGAGTTTTCCGGAACTTCATTTTAAAAATCGCAGGTTATTCGCATTCAAAGTGGGGGCCGCGGTGGCTTAGTGAGTAGAGGTCCTGCTCAAGGGCCTCGCGGTCGTGGGTTTGAATCCCATCCGTGCGGTCACTTTTTCAGAACGAAGAAGTGACCATGCGGGTCCCATTCATTATTAAAAATGGAATCTCAAAAACTATATTTTGGATCAGTGACGGTTCGCGGGGTTTTTTCTGGTACGGCCGAGGAACAAGAGGTGGTAATACAGATAGGTGCGGTCACGCAGCCAGCCATCTCTGCAACTGACCCTACCTATCTGTATTATCACCTCTTGTTCCTCGGCCGTACCAAAAAAAAACCGCGAACCGTCACTGTTTTGGATAATATAATATTATACTCATGTGGAATTCCTCATTAGTCCCTTAAGAAAATTACTTTTTCTTGCGGGACTAATTACGTACATTCCACATTCGTATAAGTAACTATTATTTACCTGTCTGTAGTGTTCCAGGAATCAAGCCCAATTATAGTACCAAGTAAATTGAAATATACTAATACTAAATTCGTTATACGTCCGCGCATTGTGTATTCGTGTCAACTATAGATATAATCCGCATATGACATTAAATAACATAAATTTGATGTCACGTGTAAATGTCACTTAGATAACATTATTGGTGTTAAAAACGTCACTACAGGTAATGCATTTTATAAGTCGTAATAATAAATAAGGGTTAAGGATATTAATTTGAATTAGTTTTTACTTGAAAATATACACCTAAAAAATATTTTTACTTTATAAACGACTTTTGTTGATCTGGCCATCATGTGACTTTTTTAGATTTTATGGTAATACAGTAATGTTTTTTTTTATTTATAGATTTTGTTTTTAACTAGTGGGATTTCGAAAAAATAATTATTTCTTATAAGTTATTCTGCAATTATTGTTAATGTAAATTTGATGTAACTGTTATCATTTTATAATTATAGGTGAATAATTTTAAACAAATATTTTTTTCTGAAGAGGATTGTTGGAACTATAGTTGGTCAAAATGACTACATCTGACTCGTGAAATGAATCGACTCGGCGATTAAGTTAGATGCCTCTTTTTTAAATTGCACCATTAGCAATCTTTACCAACTTCAATACATCTGATTAATTCTGTCGAAAGTCGACTCATCGTATCAGTGAATCAGCTCAATCTCTAAAAACCAAAGCGAATATCAAGGACCCAATAATCGATAGATAGCGGTGCCACCGGCGTGCCACAGCATTATACAGGGTCCTGTATTTCACCTCCCGTCTTCTATAGCTCAGTTACTAATTAAGTTAGGATTTCGATATTTTGCAAAATAAATTTGCATCCTAGAATGCATTTCAGGAAAATATTTTGGATTATACAGGGTGCCCCAAAAAAGCGTGACGTCATGATGATATATTTTTTTTAATTACAAGCTATGTATTTTATTGCTTATTTGGGTACCTTTTGTGGTTGCCTACATACTCCTATAATTTTATTGGAATCGATTCAGGGATATCAGCAAAAATAATTAAAACTAAAAAATCAGTTTTGCACTATTGGTTTAAAAAATGAATAAAAAATAAAAATAGTGCCATGTTAATAAAATCATACAAGGTACTTATTAAATAAGGTCTGATAGTCCCGCTAACCAAATTTGATCGATATGAATTATACAGGGTGTCCAAAATTTAGTGTCAAACATTTCAAACTTTAAAACACTTTATTTTTCTTATTTTAATTTGGAGCCCCTGTATATTTTTATGTCATTCCATGCGAAATTAAAAAAAAACAAACATTTTTGCTAATAACAACCCTGTCCCAATTCCTAACGCATTAAATGCAAATGCATTATTTGCAAAAAACTCGTTTTATCAACCATTTCAATAGCCATTTTACTAAATAAAAATCGAAGGTGGCTTTGAAAAACAATTTATTGACATTAAAATTTAACAAGGTGGCAAGATTAATTTTGAGAATTAATTTTCTCATGACAAAATATTATTCTTGAGTATAAAGAACTTAAGCTAACAATGCTTTAAACGCAAATAAGTAATAAAATACATAGCATGTAATTTAAAAAAAAATATATCATCATACGTCACGCTTTTTTGGGACACGTCACGCTTTTTTGGGATACCCTGTATAATCACAAATATTTTCCTGAAATACATCCTAGGATACAAATATATTCTGCAAAATATCGAAGTCCTAACTTAATTAGTAACTGAGCTATAGAAGACGGAAGGTGAGATGCAGGAACCTGTATACAGTGCGCGCCTACAGTATGGAATATATTCAGTAAAAGCGAAATAAAATATTTTTGGAAAAAATCCTCGAACAGGTCGATTTTCTTTTATAAAAATACACATTTTTGCATGATTTGTCGTCATTTGTTTTTGAGTTATGACGTCCGCCATTTTGTTTTTAAATGGCAACACCCTATTTTTGTTCTTGATTTTGAGAGATCTTTTCATTGTCGAACTGGCAGTATAAAAATATTGAAACCTTACATGAGACATTTTTCGAGTAATTGACAATTGAAGGTGAAAACTTGATATTTAGAGTTTTTCCAAAATAACCTTTTTACAGCGCTTTTTTTCCAAACAAAAATGATCTTGACCTTCCATATGATCATATAATACAATATGGTTTGACCAAGACGACGCACCCCCGCACTAGGCGCCTTTATGGACGGCGCTTATTGACGGCTTATTATAGGCGCTTTACGAATAAGTGGATTGGCAGATGAGGACCGATAGAACCGACCTGAATGAGCAGAATTAGCCTGGAAAATATTCAAAATGTTCAAGAAGAATTTCTACATGTTCGACAAACAAGGTCATTTTGCAAAAACTCTAAATATGAAGTTGTCACCTTCAATTGTCATTTACTCAAAAAATGTCTGATGTAAGATGGCAATATTTTTATGCTCCCAGTTCGACAATGAAAAGATCTCTCAAAATCAAGAACAAAAATAGGGCTTTGCCATTTCAAGGATTTTTTTCCAAAAATATTTTATTTCGGTTTTACTGAATATATTCCATACTTTAGGCGCGCACTGTATATTATGGTGGGCCGAAAAAAATCATTATTTTTTTCGAAGTTGTAATAGCGCGGCAAAGTTGCGAATTAGGAAGACAAACAAATGAAAAAAAAATATCAAAATCGGTTCACATCTTCCGGTCGCGCACAGGCCCTAAAGTTTTACAAAATATGGAAAAACGTCATAATTGCGATTATTTTTTAAATTTGTTCTAGTTGTTTTTGTAATGTAATAGTTTTAAACGTCTTCAACTAGAGCCTAAAAACATTGTGTTTTAATTTGGTTTAGATCAGTTGATATTTTTCGGTCGCGCATAAGGCCTAAAATTTGCCAAAATATTGACTGGTAGGTTCAGTGAACGTAGCTCGTCGATTATTTCTTGGTCTTTCGGATGACAACCCTTAGTATTTTCTCCTTGTTGAGGCGATATGTAAAACACGCGGCGTTGATGTGGTGAAAATATTGATCGTGGCCCTAAAGTCTTGAGGAGTTTGCACCTGAATATAATCGCGGACCGGTTGTCCGCCAGGTCTCTGGAGATTTTTATCCAACCTTGCTTTTTTCAAGGTCGATTGGAGGCGGTTTAGAGGTAAATCTTTCGATTCCCTCAATATTTTCAATCTCCTTAATCGTGGCTGGCTTTTTAGTGTCGGGTATACGCGTTGTGGTGTACTTGGTAGATGGAATATTTTGGCTCTGGGTTGACGGACCATTATCGGACGCGAAGTGGTGCTCGCTGGAGTTTATAAGCTCAGCTGAGCAACGGAACGACAGAGCCGTCCTGTTATTGGGGGCAGTAGTGAAGCTGATTTTACTTTGACACTTCTTTTTAGACGTGGTGCCGAGTCTGGCTGATGGAGGCAGTGGATTTTTAGAAGGCGAGTTGGAAACGAGTACGCTAGCTTTAGTGAAGTTTGTAGGGCCGACCGTCATAGAGTACGAGGCCGCAGACGGGAGTGATTATATATGATGATATTAACATCGTTGTATGCGTTCTTCACCCCGATTTTACGATTTTCGAGTATCGGTGAAATGAGACCTTCTTCGGCGGATAACTCAAAATCCTTACATAGGATTTTGTTCCGCCCATAAGAACTTTTGTTCAGGATGTCAAAAGCTAGCTCCCTACAAAAAAATGAGACAATTTCGATGAAACCCATTTTACATTGAAATACTGCGGGGTCCTTTGGCTGACAGTAGTAAATTCGAAAAATAAAGCTTCAGCTGGCCCGTCCGGGAGATGGATGCCTGATCGCTGATGCCATGAAATAATAGTTTAAAATGAAGGGGATGGAATCCCCTAGAACTGCCTGCCGTCATACGTAACCGATACTACGACCCCCTTGCGGGGCGAACTCGGGGGTGTCCCGAGGATTTCAGAGAGTTTCCGTTTTATCGGGGAATCCGTAAAATCCAAGGATTGCCTGTAATAACAGGTGTGTGACGCGTCTAAGCATAGTGTAATGCTAAGAGATCGTTTCTCGTTCCGATCTCACTCAGTTGGAATATAGTAGAAGGCACCTTGACCCTGATCAGATTTTCGTACGAGCTGCGAGCAGTTGGATTATTAAAGAGGGGGCACCAGTAAAAAAAAGGTCGGGAAACACTGCTCTAGATGATAAATCAAGAGAGTTGTTTCACTTAGTATACAGGGTATTTTAATAAAAATTTATTTAATATTATCAAGAAAATTATGTCATTCATGTTATATTGACAAAATGATCTTACCAAGAAACAACGCCATTGCCAACAAAGTGGTTTTTGTAATTGTCTCGATTATTTTTTTATCTTTACAACCAAAGTTTCTGCTGTACTCAGTGACATGGAAATCGCAACACCAAGAAAGAGTAGGAATTTTTTGACCAAACGTGCCAGAAACGTTTACTTTTTGAAAGGTATCAATTGAATAAAATTTTAAAGAAAAATAACAAAAGAACAAAATGTAAACATAATTTTTTCCCCCACTCTTTGTGGCATCGATTTTAGCAGATGATCAATTTCCTCGAGAGGTATTGTGTTCCTAACAACCTGTAATTCAGGCTGTAGAGCTTGCAGCGTCCGCCGAGGATGCAGCAAGTTGTCGGTGTTCTCCCCATAATATCCCAAACACGCTCGATGGGCGAAAGATCGGGAGATTGGGCTGGCCATGGCAAGAGATTGACATTATCCTCTGCAAATATGTCCATAGAACGTCTTGCAACATTGGGTCTGGCATTATCCTGCTGGAAAAGTGGGTGTTCCAACTGCTGAAGATATGGAGGAATATGGGGTTCTACCACCTCATCCTCATATCGCAGGGCGTTAATATTGCCTCGAATAAATACCGAATGAGATCTACTCTCATAAGTTATAGCACCCCATAGCTTAATCCCCATAGTTGGTGTACAGGCCTCCCATCAGAAAATTCAATATTGTGACGTTCTAACCCTCATACGGCAATCATGCATCCACAAACAGAATCGGGATTCATCACTAAACACTACCATGTACCACTCTAGATTCCAGTGCAGTAGCAACCTATACCACTTCAAACGTTGCGGGTCTGTGTTGATCCGTTAGTGGTAACACCAATTGTGGTCGATACGATTGCAAACCAAAAGCACGAATTCTGGGGTAAATCGTTCAAAGGCTTACAGAACGACCTTCGTTACCTAACCATTCATTGACAATTAACCTGTTACTGGAGAATCGGTCTCTTGCTGCCATAAGTTGAAGATGGCGATCCTGCATTTGTTCTTCTTAGCCCACCGATCCTCTTCAGCGACGTTCCAGACTCTCCCTAGCCCATTCCTGATGGCAGCGGATGATGGTGAATAAGTTCCGGTTTAAGCGATTTGCCATTTCTCTGAACGAAAAATCACCTTCGCGCATACCAACAATACGACCTTTGTAGAATTTGCTTAATTGGCGGTAATAAAATAAAGAACTAAGCGAAATCTAGCAATAAAATTGTTACAAAAACCTGAAAGAACTGTCTGATAAGCCATGATCACTTGATCCATATGAACGAAATTTTAATCAATTGATACCTTTCAAGAGTTAAACGTGTAAACTTTGGTCAAAAAATTTCTACTCCTTCTAGGTGTTGCGATTTCCATGTCACTGAGTATATATTCCCATTGTAAACTATGTAACTGATTACCTCCTTCATCTCCATGTATTATTCCACCACAATCAATATGTTTAACCGGCATATACGTCACTTTTTCAAACAATATCAAAATATCATTTTTTCTCGTTTCAAAAATTATGAAGAGCGCACGTTGCTAGAACAACAAAATCATTTTTTTGGTTATGTGTAGTGCAAAGTTGCATTTTAAAATATTCTTCATTCACACGTAAAAATATTGCGATATTTAGTAGATGGAGGAATGGGAACGATTTGACATTTCGCCGCAATGTTTCGGAACGTTTTATTGAAATTATATGTTAACAACATACTTTAATCATTACTTTTAAAAATTCAACATGCCAATATAGTGTTGTTGCAGTTGATCATTCAGCGAGATTTATCACCTGAAAGAGCACGAAATTTAGCTTCACGGCAATTGGAAGAGTGCTACAAGAGTGAAGGATTAGTTGAGGATGAGACAATTTTTTTAAGTAAACGGTAAAAATAGTGGACATTTTTATTATAAAATACATCTATTTTTATCATAACGTATTAAAATAGAAAAACACAGATTAGGGTTCATTGTGAGGGCCATCAATTGGACAGCTGCCTTGGTGCTGTCTGCACCATTGGGGCTCCAAAGAGTCGGCCAATACTTTCATGCTGATGAGCCTTTCCCTGTGGATTAACATACGGTTTTCGGCATCCTTCCAAGTCGAAGTAGGCTCTGCCCACAGACGTTCAGCCATTGCGGCGGCTCTGGGCCACAGTCTTCCATCAACGGATGAATCGTCAGCTTGCTCGCTCCACAGTGTGGCCTCGGAACCCAACATTTGATCTTTATATTTACCTGAGAAGTAAAGGAGTCATTATAAAAATGGACATGTCATCGTAATGTCGGTCAATAATTTCCTCACGACCACAGTAAAACTTAAGTATTCTCAATATTTTCTTGTATTTATTTATTGTTCATAAACCCAACAGACTCAAAGTCCATTAACAGGGCTACATGTAGGTATAAGATACATTGAAGGACATAAATGGAAAGCACAGTCAAGATACCCAAATCCAATTTCATAGAACGTACGTATTCTCACTCTAGTTATGGAACAAAACTTTATGCGCTTATGCATTTTGCTTGTAATTCATACCATAACAAATTATAGAATGAATATTCTCAGACCGTTCCGACTAAAACAATTTGCTTTGGATGTCACAATTATCAAAATACTATGAACATAACCACAAACATGTACAGTAATAATAAAACGTACGTTCTTTGTGTTCATTGTTTTCTTTGTTTATTGTGTCTGGTCGTGGAGAAAGTATAGCCTGCTACTCGGTAAGAATGGTAATTCTGATGCTCGTGGTTATATTCCACTCGCATCGAATTTCCATTCTAACCTTGTATCAGAATATACTATTTCATATTCAAATATTATTATATTCAAATTTTTTAAATATTAAATATTAACGCGTTGGCTGCCGCGAGCATCAGCGGCTAACCTTGGTGCCGTGAGCATCACCCGTATTGCACGGTCAGTCCTCTCTTTTATTCAAGTAAACTCAATTATTTTTGCAAAAATAATATATAATTTTGTTTCTTGTAAATCTCCGGTAGATGGAGGCACAATTGCAGGAGTTAGCTCCACAGAAGAGAAAGACCTTGGCGGGAGGGGGAGACTCAAGGTGACACGGTTCACGGTCGTCGTGAACAAAATGGACCTGTTGTGTTAGTGATGCGTCTCTTAGGTGTTGGCATACATTTATTTTGTGAATTATGGATATTGCCAAAGGTTTGAGTAACTGAGCGTACGATCACATCGTAGCTCATGTGCACAGTACCCCCAAGACAGTTTTTAAATTTTCGTGTAAAACGGCGATTGAAGAAGAAAAGAAAGAAAAAGAGAAAAACGAAACGCCCATGTCACAAAGTCTAAAGCCCGTTTTAGACGACGTTATTTTCTTGTATCAGAAAATGGTATACCTTTTTCTCGTATCGTGTAATACAGGAAATCAATCTTGTACAATAAATTGGGATGAAAATAGGACACGCTCTATTTCCATCCTAGATCTAGTATGCGAGCATGCGCTGTTTGAATGTAGTGAATTTATATCGCTCATCTGCGACATAACCTAAAATTGCAGCACGTGAGTTGAGTTTATGCCGTTTCAACGAAGACTACTAGGACAACAGATGAAATCCCGAGCATTATTAAGGGATATCAAGAGAATCCATTGCTGTATGTTGTAAAACATGTGGAATACCATAATAAGTTCCAACGTTTAAAACCAAAATGTTTTATACCAACTTAAAATTTTTCAATTCTGCGCGTGATCCGGGACTATTTTGTTGTACCATTATATATGATGAAAAATGCGTATTTCGCACTAGCTTATATTTTTTGGTCACATATTCTGCTACAATTTTCTTGTACAAGAAAATAACATCGTCTAAAACGGGCTTTAGAAGATGGGTCCTGGAAAAAATAGGCTACAGTTCTTTATTTGGAGTAACTACTCTGGTCGGAAATGCTACTGTCAAAGTTATTGACTTAGTTGTAAAAAGCAGTTATTGTGATAGTTGTTTAGAGTGGGAATACAAAAATTTCGTGGTATGAAGAACACGAGCCGAATTGTACATACGGTGTGAGCGAAATAATTTTGTTTCTGAGTTGGCCATGACAAAAAGAGAGAAACATAGCAGTTGTGTCTGAGATTAATTATTTTTTTAAATATAATTTAATTGAACTAATAATAATATGCGACATACCTCATTTATCTCAAAACAGGTGCGTGTACAGGAAGACAAATACACCGGAGCATTATATTCCAGTGTTGGCGCTGAAACCTCCGCAAAGCAAAGGCTGAGGGGTGTAAATAAAAAAAAAACCTCTTGCTGTAGCCGAGACCTTACATTTTGAGAATGTTCGTCATCTCGCTATGCAGCTTCAAGAAGAACTTTTCCCCTTATTACTCTATGTAAAACATTACACTTTGTTGGTTTGATCTATTAAAGATTGCAGCGTGATATTTATCATAAATTCATGTTAATCAATCTTTCTGATTGAAATGCCAGCACCCTCTGATTAGTCTTGTTTGTCTATGATTTTTTTTCTTGTAAGTTATAAACGCAATGGCCATGGTAATATAAGTAATTACAGTGGTCATATTAGCGCATCAAAAGGACATAGACCATAAAACGAAGAAATAAACTGAACCACTATAGATGTTACTGTCAAACATTCTCAAACTTTAAGAAAAACGTTTCCTTTTCAATAAATAAATCCTTACTGTTTAAATAGACATGTTTGCACTATACAGTTCTTATTTCATCTCGATATTCAATTGTTTGGACTCTGTTAACTTTGGCTCTATGCTTCTGAAGGTAGCCATATACGTACAGGAAATCGTCAAGGAAAAAGCCTAAGAGGTTTCCTTGAAAATTTCTTCTACCGAACCCTAACCCACACACGGAGAGGATTACCTTGAGGAAATCTTCAAGAAAACAGCCTTTAAGATTTTCTCCAGAAAGTTTTTTTAAGTTTTAGTGCTGACTGGTGGTGGTTATTGACGATTTTGGAAAATTTAGTTCATGGCATCAGCAGATGATGATGATATTTTAATACACCGCGCATCTGATTACGTAGTTCTGGCCTTAAGGCGGAAAAATAATTTAATTTTGTTCGGGATTCCTTGAACTGCACAGTCCATAGGTGTCCTCAAGGCCGCCTTCATACATGGTAATCAGCCCGATCCTTAAGGACCTTAAGATATCAGGTGATGAGCAGGAAGGAAAATGAGAGGGAGGAATGTTAAACAATTAAATACTAACCTGCAATAGCTGCTGGGCTATTCTCATACACCTTCTGCCATCCAATGTACGGAGAACACCAATTATTACCGCCCTGCACCCATCCGGCGAAACCACAATCCAAGTACAAAGCGTCGTAATTACTCAGAATTGTTTTATACCCCTTCTCGAGAAGATGTTGAATCTGTTTATCGTCGCCGGCGGTCCAAATTTGGATGATGTAGGTGGAATTGGGAAGGTATTGCTCTAGGTATTCTTTTGCGGTGAGTGTGCTGGTCCAGACGATGATAGGCACATCGCGTCCCCTATGCTTGGTGAACCTTTTAAGGGCCTCACGTTGGAATTTATCCCACAGCTTCATGAAACCAGGCTGGTCTATGGTGTAATTGTTCTTCTTCATCCAGTCGACGATGCTCTCCTCGGAATGCCAACAGTTCTCATTCACTTCATCGCCTCCCATATGGAATATGTCTGGGTCGAATTGATCGATCATGTCTTTGTAGATTACTGGAAGCAAACAAAATATTTCTCATTGCGCCTGCGTCAGAAACATCAATTGCATCAATTAAAACATATTTTTCTAAGAAGCTTAAAGCAACGGACACATAATCGGCTAAAGAAACAACAGACCATGATACATAAAACTTAGACAATGCAATAGAACTAAATGTTAGAAAAAGAGGAGGCTACTAATCTTCCTGAATGATGGATAAAGAACAGTTTCAAATTTTTTTTGGAAAAATATGAAGGATTAGTCATTGTTGATAGAAAATTGGGATGACTATTAGAAATTTGACATCACCAAAGCAAAAGGTGTTCATGTTTTAGGTTTAATTGAAAAAATGAAGCCATCGGAAAATTTAGAAAATAACCAACAAGAGAAATGAATACTTCAATTCAAAATACCACAACTTTTGTAACAATAAAAAATGGTGATGTGGCCATCATGTTACTTTCTCCGAAGTATCATGGTTATTTATACTTACACTTCAATTTATTTTCAATTTAAATCATATTTTAAAGCTACATCGAGCGTTTTGTAGACTCGGATGAAACTGACGTTTAACACGTCAAAATTATGTAAAATTATACTTCAAATTCAAAAACTCAGTTTACTCAAGAATTAAAGAAATTCAGAAAAAAACTTATTCCTTATAAGTTGTTTATTATGGCATTCTCTGCAATTATTATTAACATAAATTTGCTGTAACTATTATCGTTTCATAATTATAAACCAAAAATGAAAAAAAAATAATACATTTTTTTCTCGAATAACAATGATTTTATGAAAAATAGTTTCAAACCAAAGATGTTCATTCAATATTATTAGTTCATCGGATTATTAAATAAGACTTATGTTCAAACTTTGAAGTGTCTTCTTTAAAGTCATGCATGCGAACTTAAGCGTAAACCCTTCCGCCCCCCTCTAGCAACCCTGTGAAAAAAAAGCTTTTTCAGTAAACTATGCCCAACTTTGACGATGTGTACGGAGTTGGAAAACAATTGTCGACTCGGTCCACCATAAAGGCATCAAAATTTGATCAATTCCCTATGCAGGACTCAAAGAACGAAGTTCCTACGACGATTTGGCGCCAAGTTATGGGTGTGCATTTTGGGGTTTTTCGTACATAACTCAGCGACTTTTCAACCAAATTGGATACTTCTTCTCAAATTTTAATCGTAACAGGGACAAAACCATAAGTGTAATATTTTTAAAGCGTTGCTAAGGATTACACTCATGCTTGTGTCCCTATTATATTAAAATCAGAAGTTTTTAATGAAAAATAATATTAGTTATAGTATATTGGGTTGCCTACAAGTAGGCGTTTATATAATACCATTGGCTCAGCAATTTAAATACTTAAATATTCCCACTATTTTTAAAGCTTTACACTTATGGTTTTGTCCCTGTTACGTATAAAATTAGAAGTTTTTAATAATAAATTAATTCGAGTTATGCGTATATCGGGTTGCTTGTGATTAGGCGTGTATATTATAAAATATTGTTTCTGCACTTTAAGTACGTAAATATCCACAAGTGAATTTATTTAATCATGAGACAACATTCTTTTTAAGTTTTTAAATATTCTTTTATTATTACAACATTTATTACATCCTCAAATTATTAAGTAGTTTATCCCCACGATAACAGGTAGAGCCCTCTACTTAGATTATGATTTCTCGTATATTTCTCTTATTGTAATGCATTAACAATATAAGAAGTTGAATGATTAATCAGGAATAAGTATTGTAACCCATATTTGATTGAAGAATATAGCAAATTCTTCTTTATTGAATTTTTTATGTTACAGTGAGCTGTAAATGTCGGTAAGTGTGTCGTGCTTAATTTTCATTCGCAAATTACAGGAAAACCGCTAAATTTCCTTAGCTATTTTATACACCATTCGATTCAGAATTAAATCGTCTACCGTTTCATGCACAGCCCATTGCTAAATATTAACACTTTGACAATAAGTATAAAGTTCGAGCATTTTGGCGCTGTTCAAAAACATCACTTAGCAGTTCAGCCACCGTCTAATAGATGGCGACGACGGGCGGAAATCCGAATGTAAAATGTTTAAAAGCTTCTAAATAGCAATTCTAAGGGATGATTTTGATAAATTAAGCATTAAATCACCGACAAACATATAATCCTTTAATCTTTTGAAATAAAAGTGCTATAAAAATCCTGCAATCATAAATATTGCCGCAGCAATTTTTTAATGGTTAAATTGATTTTAATGATTCAAATTGTAATTTACAGAGGTATTAATGGTGTAATAATAAATCATAAAATAGGATTTGTTGTTGTTGAGAAATTAAAATTTACTTATGGAGTTATTTTAAACCCAAATAACTCCTAATCACCCTCTCAACCACCACCCCCTTCCACTCTAGCTCTTTCACTCTCCCCTCTCTACTTCTATTCCAGAACCTCATTTCGTTTTCTCCACATTCACACACAGTCCTCTCTTGTGCATACATCTCTCCACCCTTTTCAACATGCCTTTCATTCCCTCCCAATCTCTCGCCATCAACACTATATCATCCGCATACGTACTTTCCAATCACCAACCCCCCTCCTGTCCTTTCCACAACACCTCCTCTAACTCACTAATATATAGATTGAACAGCACCGGGCTCAGAGTACACCCCTGTCTCAATCCTTTCCACGTCCTAAACCTCTCTGACACCTCCTCTCCCACCTATGCTTCCACCCACGTTTCCTCATACACGCCTCTTACCCAATCCATCACTCCGTCACTCACCCCCTTTCTCCTCAAACACTCTACCATATACCCCCTCGATACCGAATCATACATCGCTTTCAAGTCCAGAAATACCGGAAACACACTCCCTTTCCCTTCCATCACTCTCTCTGTCATCCTCGCCAGGATAAAGACCACCAAATTTTATTCAAATCGGAGGGTAACACTTGGGTTAGTTGTCGCAAATTGTTATCATTAATTAATTAAATCACCTAGTTGTTTAATTGGTGGAATTTACAAGAAGATGCAGTTCATACATTCACGAAGTAAAATACCATTTTCAATCACTTTGAACCTACATTTACCGTGTGATCCATTTACCACGACACATAGCAAATTAACATGGGAAAACTGTTTTTTCTAGATTGCTGCTCCCCTATTTAAAATAAAAGGAATTCAGTGCCACCGTTGGATAGAATAATTTATTGTGCTTCATACGATTTCACACAATTGTGAATTAACAATTATTGTTTCCACTCCTTACGGTATGTTGATTAATTCCCTAACAATAAACTGAACGGATGTAAGCTACTTTTCGGTTAGGTGTACGGATATGAAATCGTTGCCAGGTTACAGATAATAACGAAATAAAATTGTTACGGTGGCGGCGGCGAGAGCACAAAAAAAACAAAAATCGTCACACATCGAACGTCAGGTTTTCATCATAAAAACTTTTTCTCCGTTAGAATAATTATTATTCATTGCAAATAAATTGACATCGAAATAAGCGTCAAACAGATGAACGAGATTTTAATAACGTACATGAATAAAGCGAAGTTAACATGATTATTTTGAATAAATTTATTTACTTTTAAGGCTTCTTAAGGTGTGCATCCACCGGCGCTCGCGAACAGCTCGCGTTCACCCAATAGCCTGTTCGCCCAATGTTGTCGCGTAACATTAAGGGATTTTACCCTGTTCGTCTCGAGTTCGCCAAAAGTCCCGCCAGTTGTCGGTAATTTTAAAGGGTATGTTCGCCGAACCTCAGTCAGGTGTAGACGGTGAAACTGTTTGCATCAATTTTAAATCGAAAAATTATGGAGTGGACGGATGAAAACGTACTGACGCTGGAAAACTGGAACACTGAGCGAACTTCTTGGCGAACAACGTCCAACGAAAATTAATTTCATCTAGAAGTGTTCGCGTAACTGCTCACGTACTGAACACAGGGTGTTCGGGATTTGTTTGCGAGCTAATCGCAAACAGGGCTTGTAGCTGTTCATGAACTGTTTACAATAAGCACCTTTACAGATGGTAAAACAACATTAATATATAATTGTGTGGTACCATATGAAGCGCATTAATTAAAATAATCTATCCAACGGTGGTATTGGATTCCTTTTAGGTTAGGGTGAGGGGAGCAGCAATCTAAAAAAAATGGTGATGTGACCATCATGTTACTTTCTTCGACTTGATGGTATCATAGCCATTTATATTTACGTTTTCATTGTTTATTTTCAATTGAAATCATATTTTAAATGTACATCGAGCGTTGCGTAAACTCGGATGAAACTGACGTTTAAAACGTCAAAATTATGAAACATGGAAAAATTATACTTCAAATTCAAAAACTCGGTTTACTCAAAAACTAACGAGATTTCGGAAAAAAACTTATTCTTTAGAAGTTGTTCATTTTGGCATTCTCTACAATTATTATTAACATAAATTTGCTGTAACTATTATGGTTTCATAATTATAAACCTAAAATTTAAAAAAATTAATAAATTTTTTTCTCAAATATCAATGATTTTATGAAAAATATTTTTAAGTAAAAGATGTTCATTTTTTTGTTGTCTTTAATGTTTGTTCAAATGTTTTTGTGATATTTTTCATATTTAAGAAAATATTGGCAAAAAACAAAAAAACAGTTAAGGTAAACACCCATTTCCGGTGTACGAAATTTTACCAAAAGCTTTTCAGTTCTTCGGATTATCAAATAAGACGTATGTTCAAAGTTTCATATCAATTGCTGTATTAGTTTTTGAGATACAGCGCACACAGCCAGACACACACACACACAATACACACACAGACACACACACAGACACAATTTTTTTTTTCCAGAAATTGTTGAAATGGTATCTAGGGACCCCAAAATGGATATTTCCGAAAAAAAAAAATTTGAAAAAAAAACACGATCACAATACTTTCTCGTACTTCGTAACGGAGAAAGTAAAAATAGTTCTTTATGCACAACTGTAGACAAAATAAATGTCAGTCAACGTGTAAGGAAACAATGACGCCCATTCTCAGAATTGAAAATGTAATGAGCTTGAAGTAAAAATTGATTGGATATGGGGATCAGTCAACAGCTGCAAAAGTTATAAAGCCATCATGGCAAAATGATCTTTTGGCTTTCTTGGAAAATTAGAGTTCATATGTAAAACCTCTGGGCTAGGATTGTGGCTCAAATACTGACATCCACCCAGCATTTATTGATACCACTTGAGTCACTATTATCAACAGTAATATAACGAGTGCCTATGATTTTGCCGGCAATTATTAGCGTCTGGATCACGATTGCTTGTTGCGATGAAAATCGGCACTCCTGCTTCGCAGTCGTGCCGATTTTCTAGAAGCAACAAGCAAGAGTGATCCAGACGCTAATAATTGCCTAGGAAAGATCAGTCACGAGATAGATTCGAGAAGACAATTGGCCGAACAGAAAGTTTACACTTCATAATTTGAAAAGTTCAATTTAGTGATACCAACTGTCAGACGTGTATTCATCTGCGCCACAATAATTGTATTAAAAATGAGCTTACCAATATTTTGAGAAATTCCTATGAATAACATTACTGATGAAAGCACTAACATTTCACCAGAAAATACAAACAGATCGAATTCAGGTGTAAACTGCTTAAAAGTCCGGCAATAACTGACGTTTTATATGTTATAGAACATGTACTAATCCGTTGCTAGGCAATACCAACATGATGGATTATCTGATTAGATATCACCCAGGGTGAATTGCCATGCATAACATGCAGCGTGGTCTGTTACGCATCGTAATTAGAATTTCATTGGATCATCTCATTAACGTTATTCGATTTCATTGGTTAGTACGTAAATGAGGGCAATTGTCTCTACAATCGTGTTATATTTGAAAATTTTAATCAATAATGAGGTGTAGAATCAGCCACTAGTCAGTGATACCAGAGATGAGTAGAGAGATTGACAACGGAATACAAATGGGCGAGCCGGTTTTTTTCGTCCATATGCTAGCGACACCTAATAGGTGGCAATCTGAAATAGGTAATCGAAACAGTCATGTGATCTTATTAATATGTCAATGTCAATCTATTCATCGCCGTAAAGACGCTCGTGGAGCAAGAGAGAAATCTCCGCGAAGAAAATTTTAGCGGGCGTGGTAAGGGATGATGTAAGAGAGGAAGACTTATGGTAAACATTGAGTGGAGTAAGATCACATGACTGTTTCGGATTGTCTCCTATTAGGTGTCGCTAGCGTAGGGACGAAAAAGTCAGCGCGCTTGTTTACATTGGCGTTAGCAATCTCTCTACCAGTGACGGTTCGCGGGTTTTTTTCTGGTACGGCCGAGGAACAAGAGGTGGTAATACAGATAGGTGCGGTCACGCAGCCAGCCATCTCTGCAACTGACCCTACCTACCTGTATTACCATCTCTTGTTCCTCAGCCGTACCAGAAAAAAACCCCGCGAACCGCCACTGCTCTCTACTTATCTTTGGTGACACTGATTAATCAATAATTAGTACTTCCTAACCATTAAACAATTTACAATAAAATTCTAACGTTACTTACGTTCTAACATGTCGTACATCTTTTCCTTGGTAGGATCCAACTGTCCGCACGGTGGTTCAACACAATACGACTGCCAGGGTTTCTTATTGAAACAGGCCAAGTAATCCGTATCCTGCCAACCCTCACCCACGTGAGCCGGTGCGTCAAATTCAGGAAGAACCTTAACCCCTCGAATTGTAGCGAATTCAACTATATCAGCCACATCCTTTACAGAATATATTTTGTTCGGGGTATACGCTCCCAGTTTGGATAGTTCCGGCACAGATGTCGAAACGTAGGGGAAGCTATGGCTATCAGTTATGTGCCAGTGGAATATATTCAGCTTAGAAGCCGCCATACCTTCTATGGTTCTCTTAATGGTATCCACAGATATGTAGTTCCTAGAGGTGTCCAATAAAATTCCACGATGTGGATATACCGGAGCATCTTCCAAGTAGAAAGTATCAGGTATCTGGAATTCACCGCGGATATCATCGTAAACGATGAGCTGACTCAAGGTTTCCAAACCGTTCCTGACCGCGAAGAAATTTTTACCCGTGATGTCAGCAATGATTCTACGATCCGAAGACATACTAATATTCAATTTATAGCTTTCATCTTGTTTGTATACAGGTTTGGGATTTTCATCGCTAATTTTCAAATTCACCACTAGGGTGCGTCCGCCAGCATTCCTTTTTCCATCTTGCGGTGCCGAGGCATCTATATTTTTCTTGAAACGTTTGGCTGCTTCATTAACCAATGTCTTTACGGGCATATCCCCTCCGGATATCAATACATCGACGCTGTTTAGATTCACCTTAGCCAGTGATTTTTGGAAGGTGATGGTGCCAGTCGGTTTGGGCCATATCGAGGCATATTTCGAACAGAACAATGTGCAAACTGCCAGACTAACAGACTCTGCCGTAAGAGTTGATCTTTTCTTCTCGCAAAATCCGGATATACATTCGTATGTCCATGGGCTATCATCTGCAGCAAATGATCTGAAAATAAGAGATATAATATAGATACAGATATAATTGCCAGTCGGAAAAATACCGAATAAGGGAAGTACTTTGCGACGAAACACTTAAGTTTGCCGGAAATTACGCGAATTCCATTTTCCTTTACAAATTGCAGATTAGTCGCATTCGCAAATATTAGACACAGTGGGGATTATATATCACCCTTTTGGAGCACATGCTAAAACTTTTAATACTTATTTATTAAACTACCTAACCTAACTCGAAAAACAAGCCGTGGCGAGAAAGTTAATTTCAATAAACAAGAGAACAAGTGATATAAATAAACATGAACAGAAACTGAGAAGTGATATAACAGAATAATTAAAAGAGGAATAGTGGAAGTCAAATACAGTAATGGAGTGAATAACGACGAGAAAGAGAATAGCAAACTAAGACAAAACGTTCCGTGACAAGTGTCGCCCAACTCGAGGCCGAGTCTACGCCCACGACCCGAGGACGCCGGCTACAAGGACAAGGAGATGCAGAGATGGAGATCGACGAAGCGATGGCTTTCAAAGTACTCAAATTCACTCAAAATGTATAGTTTTGTAAAATAATTTTTAAATCTGGAATAATATTCCTTAGATTTCCAGATTATCTCGTTTGAAATTACGAGACTTATATTAAAAGCTGAGCAATTTTCAAGTTGATTAAAAAATGGCGAAATCTCACAAACTGTACAAATGTACTCAAATATATTCGAATTTGAAAAATGTGACAAACGGGCGTTAAATTGAGATTATCTTACAATTTAGGAAATTGACTTTTTAGAATTTGTATGGTAACATGGTAACACATAGGAGCAACTATTCTAAGTAACTCAAGAAGGTTTTAAGCTCGTAACAATTGTTTTACTATTTTTTACCGAATTTAAAATTAAAAAATACAACTTCAGAAAAAAACACACGGGCGTTGAATTGAGATTATCTTACAATTTAGAAAATTTGCCCTTTAGAATTTTTATAGTTACACATAGTAGCAACTATTCTAAGTAACTTCAGAATGTTTTAAGCTCGTAACAATTGTTTTACTATTTTTTACCGAATTTAAAATTAAAAAATACAACTTCAGAAAAAAACACACGGGCGTTGAATTGAGATTATCTTACAATTTAGAAAATTGGCCCTTTAGAATTTGTATAGTAACACATAGTAGCAACTATTCTAAGTAACTTCAGAATGTTTTAAGCTGTAACAATTGTTTTACTATTTTTTTACCAAATTTAAAAAATGCAACGGGCGTTCAATTGAGATTATCTTACAATTTAGGAAATTAATCTTTTAGAATTTTTATGGTAACACGTAGTATAAACTATTTTAAGTAACTTCATAATGTTTTAAGGTCGTAACAATTGTTTTACTACTTTTTTTACCGAATTTAAAAAAAATGCAACTTCAGAAAAATACAGACGGGCGTTGAATTGAGATTATCTTACAATTTAAAAAATTGACCCTTTAGAATTTTTATGGTAACACATAGTAGCAACTATTCTAAGTAACTTCAGAATGTTTTAAGCTTGTAACAATTGTTTTACTATTTTTTTACCGAATTTAAAAAATTCAACTTCAGAAAAAAACAGACGGGCGTTGAATTGAGATTATCTTACAATTTAGAAAATTGACCCTTTAGAATTTTTATGGTAACACATAGTAGCAACTATTATAAGTAACTTCAGAATGTTTTAAGCTTAATTTAAAAAAAGGAACTTCAGAAAAAAACAGACGGGCGTTGAGTTGAGATTATCTTACAATTTAGAAAATTGACCCTTTAGAATTTTTATGGTAACACATAGTAGCAACTATTCTAAGTAACTTCAGAATGCTTTAAGCCCGTAACAATTGTTTTACTATTTTTTACCGAATTTAAAAAATTCAACTTCAGAAAAAAACAGACGGGCGTTGAATTGAGATTATCTTACAATTTAGAAAATTGACTCTTTAGAATTTTTATGGTGACACATAGTAGCAACTATTCTAAGTAACTTCAGAATGTTTTAAGCTCGTAACAATTGTTTTACTATTTTTTTACTGAATTTAAAAAGGTCAACTTCAGAAAAAAACAGACGGGCGTTGAATTGAGATTATCTTACAATTGACCCTTTAGAATTTTTATGGTAATACATAGTAGAGACTATTCTAAGTAACTTCAGAATATTTTAAGCTCGTTACAATTGTTTTACTATTTTTTTTACTGAATTTAAAAAAAAAGTCAACTTCAGAAAAAACAGACGGGCATTGAATTGAGATTATCTTACAATTTATAAAATTGACTCTTTAGAATTTTTATGGTAACACATAGTAGCAACTATTCTAAGTAACTTTAGAATGCTTTAAGTCCGTAACAATTGTCTTAATATTTTTTTACCGAATTTAAAAATGCAACTTTAGAAAAACAGACGGGCATAGAATTGAGATTATCTTACAATTTAGAAAATTGACCCTTTAGAATTTTTATGGTAACGCATAGTAGCAACTATTTTAAGTAACTTCAAAATGTTTTAAGCTCGTAACAATTGTTTTACTAATTTTTTTACTGAATTTAAAAAAAGTCAACTTCAGAAGAAAACAGACGAACGTTGAATTTAAATTATCTTACAATTTAGAAAATTGACCGTTTAGATTTTTTTATGGTCACATATAGTAGCAACTATTCTTAGTAACTACAGAATATTTTAAGCTCGTAACGATTGTTTTACTATTTTTTTACCGAATTAAAAAAAAGTGACGTTCTGGAATTTTTAAATTAAATAAAAAATCCAGGTCCGTAAAATTAAATTGTTGTGGTTATCTAAATAAAAATAACATCGTGTTTGAAAATTAAAATGATTTTCAGGAAGAGCTTACATAAGTGCTCTTGGTTTTGAATAATAACTAGTAATAAAGTCGTAAAAAAATAAAAACCAAATTTAACTTTTTTGGTTTATATCGAATATCTCCGGAAGTAGTCGGAATATTTTAAATTTCTTTTTAACAAATTATTCAGCATTAAAAAGTGCAACTTTGCTTTGATCGACCCTTTATATCTTATAGTTACATCGAATTTGTAACACCCTGTATATATAGAAATTCGATTTTCGATGAATTTAATCTTAATGATGAATAGCAATAAAATCCGACATTCCATATCACCCCGTGACCTTCTATTACGTCCGCATACTTAAAATGGAAAATAACAATATAAAATTATTGCATAACATTAAATAGGTACAATATAATTACATAAAATACCTACAATCGGTGAGTTATTTACATAACAAAAAAAAGACAGATTAGTAAAAACTGGTTTTTAACCATCATAGTTATTGTGCATATATTGAACGCGCGTTAAAATTTTATACCCATTCACGAATAAAGTTGATATTTTGTGACCTGTTTATTGGTAATCATAAAAACTGGATTCACAAGTGGAAGTGATGGGAAGAGTGGTTTATGAAGTAGACTCGAATTTAAGGAAATACCGGTTGATACATCGTGGAGAAACCATTAGGTGCGCAAGGTTACTATGCACTTTTCATTAAAATTGAAGGTTTCCACTGACATTTCTTTGAGAGGTGATTTCTAGCCACTTAAGGACCTCGCAGTTGAAAAATTTCAAACATAATAAGTATTTTATTCAGTGATTATATGGTGAATTACCACGTATAACGGTCGCAACCATCATCATGAAAGAAGTAATTCATAGCGGATGTTAACAAACCCGTTTAAAGTATATTTTTTCAATGTCGACCTATAATAAATTTTAGGATATTATTATGCTGACTTAATTGAAGTAGTACTGGCGTCTTTGAACATTCTTAAATAATTTATTAAAATTCTTCTTTGCCATTTATCAGCAATAATAGGAGTGACTATATTTGTTGGGCGTCGCAACTGTTAAAGAGAAGAAACACCATAATCATTGAAGCATTAATGTTGTTTTTATGGTTCGAAGAAAAATGCGCAAAGGAAAGTATATATGACATAAAATAGAATGAATATTCATACACGTGGAATTATGAATACGTCATAATAATTTATCAAGGCCGAACAAAAAGTAAAGAATAATAAAAAAAATGTGACAACAAAAGAAATATTCTAAAACCGTCGCGGTTATATATTCCGGTTTTTGCAAGCAAACCTTTACTTTTATTTTAAATACTTTCAATAGTTTTAGGGTTTATCGGCTTAGATTTCTACGAGCATCTTAACCCTTTAACGACCATGAGCCATTATAGTGGCTTCCATATTTTTGCACCTGTTACCTATTTTAGCATGAATTTTATAAATAAATTTGAGGCAACCTCAGTTGTTGCAGAAGCATTAGCCAGGGAAGTAGTTGTTTCAATAAGTTATTTGTTTATGGTCTTAATTTTAATTTATTTACGGAAAATCACCTTTCTACAAAATAATTTAATAATCTTTTACATATAAAAAATATAAACATATAAATAGGCAAATGAAAAAGTAAATATTAACCCAAATGGCATGTAGTAATATAAGAAACATAAACAACAGGAACAGTAATCTCAGTATTACTAAATGAACCCATAAATACAAACCAATAAATAAATATATAAATAAATAAATGCATGAATATATAAATACATAAAAGAGAGAAAAAAACGTATGTATCACAGATGGTATCACAGATTAAGTTAAATTATACGCAAAAGCAATATAACACAGTTATTGGACACATAAAAAAATTAAATAAAATATAAAAAATGGTGATGTGGCCATCATGTTACTTTCTCCGACTTGATGGTATCATTTATATTTACGCTTCCATGGTTTATTTTCAATTTAAATCATATTTTAAGTGTGCATCGAACGTTTCATAGACTCGGATAAAACTGACGTTTAAAACGTCAAAATTATGAAAGATAGAAAAATTATACTTCAAATTCAAAAACTTAGTTTACTCCAAAACTAAAGGGATTTCGAAAAAAACTTATTGTTTATAAGTTGTTCATTTCAGCATTCTCTACAAGTATTATTCACATAAATTTGCTGTAACTATTATCGTTTCAAAATTATGAACCAGAAATGAAAAAAAATTAATAATTTTTTTTCTCGAATAACAATGATTTTATAAAAAATATTTTCAAACAAAAGATGTTAATTTATTTGTTGTCTTCAATATTTGTTTAAATGTTTTTGAGATATTTTTCATATTTAAGAAGATATTGGCAAAAAACAAAAAACGATTAAGGTAAACACCCACTTCCGGTGTACGAAATTTTACCAAAAGCTTTTCAGTTCTTCAGATTATCAAATAAGACGTATGTTGAAAGTTTCATATCAATTGCTTTATTAGTTTTTGAGATACAGCGCACACAGACAGACACACACACACACACACACACACAGACAGACACACACACACACACACATACACAGACAGACACACACACACACACACACAGACACAAAATTTTTTTTTCCAGAAATTCTTGAAATGGCCTCTAGGGACCCCAAAACGGATATTTCCGTAAAAAAAATTTTTGAAAAAAAAATCACGATCACAATACTTTCTCGTACTTCGTAACGGAGAAAGTAAAAATAAAATAGTAAGACTTTACTAGTTTTTCAAGCTTAAGTTGATGTATGTGAAATTGTGTTCTTTATGTGAAATGGTGAAATAATTAATTAAGAAAGGTAACTGGTGACGAACGACGGCTCCGCTGCGCTGCGCCGTCGTCCGTGCGTGGTCCATTAAAATTAAGCAGTTAAACTGTCAACGGACGGCGGCGCAGCGCAGCGGAGAGATAAACAATGTTCCAATACAAATATTATAAGGCAATGCTTTGTAAATATACTGGAGCATTGACTGGCTCTTCAATGTCAAAACTAAAGGCAGCAAGACTCTCGAGAGAAATTTCAACCCTTCCGATAAGAGGTATTTTTGGTGAAAAATTCAGCCGAATGCGATTTTCACTCATGAAAAATATGGTGCCCTGACATATAAAAAAATGGTGATGTGGCCATCATGTTACTTTCTCCGACTTGATGGTATCATTTATATTTACGCTTTCATGATTTATTTTCAATTTGAATCATATTTTAAATATACATCGAGCGCTTTGTAAACTCGGAGGAAACTGACGGTTAAAACGTCAAAATTATGAAAGATGGAAAAATTATACTTCAAATGTAAAAACTCAATTTATTCAAAAACTTAAGGGATTTCGAAAAAAACTTATTCTTTGTAAGTTGTTCATTTTGGCATTCTCTACAATTATTATTAACATACATTTGCTGTAACTATTATCGTTTTATAATTATAAACCAAAAATTAAAAAAATAATAATAAATTTTTTCTCGAATAAAAATGATTTTATGAAAAATGTTTTCAAGCAAAAGATGTTCATTTCTTTGTTGTCTTCAAAGTTTGTCTAAATGTTTTTGTGATATTTTTCATATTTAAGAAAATATTAGCAAAAAACAAAAAACGCCCACTTCCGGTGTACGAAATTTTACCAAAAGCTTTTCAGTTCTTCAGATTATCAAATAAGACGGATGTTCAAAGTTTCATATCAATTGCTCTATTATTTTTGAGATACAGCGCGCACAGTCAGACACACACATAACACGCACACACACTAACACACACAGACACACACACAGAAACAATTTTTTTTTCCAGAAATTGTTGAAATGGCATCTAGGGACCCCAAAACGGATATTTCCATAAAAAAAAAATTTGAAAAAAAATCACGATCACAATACTTTCTCGTACTTCGTAACGGAGAAAATAAAAAAAAAAAACACTTCGAACCTTCGAAATTTGAAACGCGGACCTTCCCAATGGTCCGCGTTTCTATTGCGCCAACACGGCTCGTTGTGATTCCGTTCATTATAGGATTTTTAATTTTCGAAAAAAAAGAATCGAAAAATTCTTCAAAAAATTCCCGGATATCAATCAAAAATCGGCCGTAGATCGTAAACGGTGCGCCCTACAAAAAATATAGCCCTTACATTTTCGACGCAAAATACAATTCCGAATAGCATGTCGTTTAAATTTCTCGCGTCGGATTAAAAATGGCCGCTGTAGAATTTTTTTATTGAAATCGGGGGTGGTTTTCTTTGAATAACTCCTCAAGGGTTGGAGATATCGAAAGTCCGTAAGAGACATAACATGCAGGGGGGGAGGTAGTTCTACGGAAACTCTATAAAAATTAAAGTCGTGACTGTAAATGGAGCGCGACCCCGCTCGCTGAGGCACGAAAAAGGGGACCTCCGCAGAGAAAGGGTTGAAGCTCGCGAACGGAGAGGAGCACCGGACCCTCCGTGCATGGCCGTTGCGCCCCCATGCATTGAGGATTTTTTGAGCCATATTTGAATTCTCCAGCTCAAAAATCCAGGGAGGAGATAGTTTTGGCGCGAACCTCTGCATCGTCAAAAATCGATTTTCAAAAAATCACCCTGTAGCAATTGGATGACTTGGAAAATGGCGGTTTCCATGGGCCCCTAGAGGACTTTGCGGCTTTAAGGACAAAAAATCAGCAGGAAATTTCACCACAATGGCAGAAAAATTTAATCAATTTCCTTCAAATGCCTTAAAAATTCGAGTCGTTTCGATGATTTTGAGCAAACTTATGAATTTTTGAAAAAAAAATTACATTTTTCACTTTTTTGGCCATAACTTGAGTAATTTTGCACCCAAATCGATGAACTTTTGCAGTCTGAACAGTTTTAAATTTTCTCTTCAACGTCATGTGAATTGTTTTGTTGCTAAAACGATTCCACCCCCTGCCATCCCTTAAAGGAAAAAAAAATGTTTTTGAAGTTTAAATGTGCAAATTTGGTTTCTTGTACCGTGTGCAAAAATAAAAATTTCCTCCAAAATTCAAGTCGATGCGATGATTTGGCGCGAAGTTATGCAGTTTTGAAAAAAATTACATTTTGCGCCTTTTTGGCCATAACTAGGCGAATTTTGCACGAAACTCGATGTAATTTTGCGATCTAAGGAAGTCTTCGACTTTCGCGACCCCTTGAAAACCCCTACAAAAAGTGTTTTGGATTGACAAAAAATGTTAAATTTTTAAAACTTGTAAAACTTCCATTTCGGTCATAACTCGGTCAATTTTGCTCAGAAGCCGATGATTGTTTGCGATCTGAAAAGCATAAGTTTCATTCCACCCTCTGTCACCCCTAGCGCAAAAAAAAGATTTTCGACAGGGTGATAAAATTTGTTCATTTTAATTGAAATTTCATACAAAACTCAATAACGATGATTTTGTGATAAGTTACGCATTTTTGAATTGTATTGTGTTTTTGGCTCTTGTTATTTCGTAAGTAAACTTCAAAATGCACAACTTTTCCCAAATTCTCGTGAAGTTGATTTAAACAAGTTATGGCCAAAAAAGTGAAAAATGTCATTTTTTTAAATTCATAACTTTGCTCCAAATCATCGAAACCACTCGAATTTTTAAGGCATTTGAAGGAAATTGATTAAATTTTTCTGCCATTGTGGTGAAATTTCCCGCCGATTATTTTCGCGCACGGTACAGCTTGTCAAAGTTGGACAATTTTTTACATAAAAAACATTTTTTTTTCCATCGCGTTGTTTAGGGGGGGGGGTGTTGGACTTGGGGTCAAAATCAACTACACATTCTTAAAGATAAAACTTGAATCTTTCCCAAACTGAAAGATTCATCGATTTTCGACTAAATTGAACCAAGTTACGACGGTTTGAAAAATCGAGTTTTTTCGCGATTTTTCGAGTGGCGCTTTTTTTTTTGACGCCGAGTGTCTTTAGGTTATATTTCGTTTTATTAAATTTAAATTTAAGAATTTTATAGTCAAAATAAATAATTAGTGTAATTTCAAGTCTGTGTTTCTATTTTCTATTGGCTCTTCTTATGATCCGTTCTTATATTATTCATAGAAAGAAACGTGCTGCTTGCCGAGTGATAAGTTCAGCAGTGCTGTTACTACGCGAAAAAAATTCTTTGGTCGTTAAAGGTTAACACCAATAAATATATTATTTGTAAGTTTTTTTTTTGGAGCAAGCGAATATTCGTGTAAATGAGTAAAATAAATAAAGTTAGCCATTGATAATAAGGTTGTGGGTTCAATAATATTCGAATTTGGAAGATTAACAACGGGTCTATTTTATAAATAATCGTTACAATGCGATTCGTTAGCTAACTATAATCGTTCGGAACGTCAGTTGCAATGTTTTAACGATTTAGGTTAAAATGTTATTTTGCAACCAACATCGTGAGGCATTGACCTTGAATGCTTATACGTAACGATGCATTTGTGATTTTGGAACGAATAGTACACTTGAAGCTCACTTCATTTCCAATTTCGGCAGCTTCGTGACAGTTGACGTTTACATTTCAAATCTAAACATTCTGCTCATTTTTGCGGATATTTTCGAAAAAAGTGATGAAGTGTTAATAATGACTGAAAGTGAAAATCGAGGTAGTGTGAAAAATCTTGCTCCAAAGATCACTGCACAGCAGTATCAAATATATCTAGAAGAGTTACAACGGAATTAAGCCTTTCGAACGAATAAACAGTCCCAAAAACCGGATATTTTGGATGAATCATGGAAGTCATTAGCCCTACAATTAAATGCAGCAGGAAGACCAAAAAGTTGAGCAGTGGATTATAGAAGTATTTCTCAGATTTGTCTATACATGTTTCTAAAGCTTTCTTCGAGAATAAAGAAAGGATCACCTGTGTCTCTTAAATACGTGTTCATGTGCCGACTTCTTGCTTGGAAAATATATTTTCTAGATTTGTAAATAATTTTCTAGTAATACAGGAATAACAATTTTGCATTGTAGCACAATATACTGATATTATGTATTTAAATGAAAATTAACTTATCTTCGTTCCAATATATAATTTCAATCCACCTCAAATTACATGAGAAGATTAAATATAAATATATCATAATAATAATTCATATATCATCATGTCAAAATGTCTGCTAACGATTGACAGCGGAGCTGTCGTCCCCGAACGATCGTAACGGAACGGTTTCATCGTTTCGTAACGATTATAAAAAGTTACAAAATTGAGTTTCATTGAAAAATCGTTATCGGAACGAAAATCGAATTACAACGACATCAAATTCAAAATATCTTTAATTTTCGAAAAATATGTAAACATAACAGAAATGTAAGTAATACATATTAATGAAAACATGTCGGGAATACAATTAAAATTAACTAAGTCTATCAATATTATATCGTTACGAGCTATAAAATAGACCTGTTAGTCTAAATCTAAGTAAAACACGACAATAAACATTTTGTTGCTCGAATATTGTCATTTTACTTGATTCAACTAAAATATTGAAAGATTTACCTGACTCTGATCCAGATACCAATCCAAATTGTAGTACCAAGTAAAGTGAGAAATACAAATAATAAACTCCTGCTGCGTCCGCGCATTGTGCTCATTCCGAAAAATATGATTCGTATTTAAATGTTGATAAGATCGTAATTACAATCCATTTGAAGTGTAATATGAGACGTAAAATGACATAAATTGGTGTCATAATTTGTCACACTTTAAATAACGTTATTGGTATTGATAATGTGAATACCGGTAATGCGTTTATCTACAAGGTTTTAAAAAATGTATGTATCTGTGTTTACAATGAAGCCATGATAAGAAAATGAATTGCTCCATAAAATTTAGGGATATTAGCGGATTAATTTTTATATTGACGATCTGTTCGAGTGTCAAGTAGGCGATCGTAGTTTCTAAAACTATGCCATGAGATCAAAAAGTCGAAAATAGTTGGCAGTCCTTGAAACATAACCTAACTAACAGAAGTTCAGTGGCGCCACTAAGAATATGAATTTTGGCAAGGAAAACCCAGAAATTTAAATAAAACAGCTAGATTATTAATCTTTAATGCATTATTAATAGTGATATAACTGTTAATGTTTAAATTAGACAAAATCGGCAAATAAAAACACGCACAACTATTTTTTTCCGCTACCGACAACGTAAATAAGCATTGCATCCATAGTTACAGGTACCGTAAGTGGCTGATAACATTCGTGGTGTTTGTTGTCCTTGGCGACGGAACTTAATTTTTACTTACGGACCTAAGAAAATAATAAACAGAAACGTAACGCTCCAACATATAGGCGAGCAACACATTTTCGTCTGTACCATAGCATCGGTATCCTTTTTACATAAACGCTGCTTAAAAAAGTCGTAACAGGACACATACCTTTTTCGATTTTGTCGGTAACAGGTTTTAACACGCAATATACGCAGCTTCGTTTGCACCCCTGCCCGCATAAACTGTCACTGGATTGACACAAACAAACAAAATTCTACCTTGTTTTCTCGGTTGCTGCGTTGCCATAGGACGCATAGGTGACTATAAAAATTTGAATCCCAAATGTTACAAGCCGTATTTTAGAATATTTTCTGATCTTTTTTAAGCATTATATTTCCGGTAGCGGAAAAAAATTAATAAGCAACACGGAACGTAATTACAATTAACATTTTCGGCAGGCGAGGAGCCTCGGCTCCGCCTCGGTTCGTATTCGCCTACCTCAAATGTTAATACGTCCTTACGTTCCTTGTTGCTTAAATAACTATTAAAACAAGTAACCTTTAAAAGTCACAAGATGTCAAAATTAAGAAAATGTACACTGCACTGCATTGGAGATTTCCAGACAGCCAATATAATTTTACTTAAATTTTTATAGGGATTTCTCAGAAAATGTGCTGCTAACTATTTTCGACTTTCTGATCTCACTGTATTTGCGTAATCTGTAATCGACTAATAAACTAATCATGAAGAAAACAGTGTTGTTGGTGTGCGATTTAGAAGATGAAGAGGGAGAAGAGCTCTTACTAACACTAATATTAGATTCTTTGAGAAATAGTCTCAATGACATATTCAGTCCACGGCAGAGGTTTGAAGCGCGTGCCTCGAGCCCTATAAATTAAGGGGGCCTCGAAAGTTAGCTCTCGGAATGGAATTTTTTTTTTTTAATCAATATGAAAACTTTCATTGGTTTTCGCTTTTTAGCCTTATAAATTGTGAAAAATAGGCAAAAATATAGGTATTCTATAATTTAAAATACATTTGCTATCCATCCCATTTTGAAAATTCTTCCATCAATAGACTGCAACCATTGAATTTATGTGGCTAGGGAAATTTGATCTTCGATTGTTTTCGTGTGTTTCGTATGATAATATCTCCTACTCGTTGGATAAATACAGATAGATTCGAAAAGAAATTGTATTGTTGATTTTTTTTAATTTGAAATTTCAACGGAAATATTCATTGACTCCAAATCAAACAAATGTTCAAAGTTTCAAATGTTAATTTTTGAGACCAAACACGAACAGACGCACACACAACCATCGAAAAATGGAGGCCATTTTTGTACAGATCAAAATATTTTGAAGTTTCTTCTTCCCATCTCGGTTAGTACGTTAAAATTTTGGGAGTTTAGCATAACTAAACAAGATTATTACAATGTATATTTACACCAGTTGTCTTCATTGCATCTTTCTGAAAGGGCTATCGACGAAGGTCTTTCTGCCCTGAACTTATGATTTTATTGTTTTTTTTATTATTATTTGTAGGATATAGTGAAACGATTAATTTTTAGATTTTACTTTTACGTATCTCCTTACAGATACTTTTTGACTACCTACACATTTCAATAAAAATCTGTTTCGAATTTTGCGAACAATTACATTTTTTCAAATTTTAATTCCTCGCCGGCAGCATTTTTAAACTGGAAAGTGTGCGAGCTTCGAGATTCCGCACCCGACGATTACTTTGTTGGTGCAATTCCGAATTCCATCGCAGCGGCTTGTCCACCCGACTGATAGCAACAGTCTGCACATCGCCGTCGCGAAGAACGTGCGAATCGCGTTCTATTATTTTTTCGAAAACCATTTATTGTACCGCGAAAAAACCCAGAGGTTTTCGTCGCGAGTTCGTGTTGCTTTTCTCAAATTAAAGTAGCGTGTGAACTATTTGTGCAAGACTATTATACTCCGCGCACCGAATAGGTGGTATGGTCACGTTGCGTTCACCGCGGGTCCTCGTGATAGTTCGTTGAGATGTTATGAAAAGCTTGATATCAAACAGCCTTGCCACATTTTAGTTCTATGCCGGAAATATAAATCTTTCTACTTTAACCCACAAAATCTAACTATTTACATCTTCCTAATTAATTGTAATTGAAAAAGGCTGATTTAAGGATAGAACGTAATCACTACATTTAAATAAGACAGAAGAACGAGAACATGGCATACAACGGGCCTGATTAAAAATTTCGACTGCGTGACATACGCTTCACATGCGTTTGCGCTGACCAATCAGCGAACATCACGCGAAAATAACGCAAACCCACAATACCACCGATTCGGTGCGCCGAGTATAGTGACGGGTGTACAGGATTTAATTTTTTTCTTAGAAAGAAAATTGTTAAACCCTGTAAACTTTCTCGGTGTGCAGTGCTGGTGTTAATGGGATTGCCCATTCCTTTCCATCCATCCCGAAGGAAGAAAGGAAGGATATCTTCACGGGATCTTCAGAACACATCTTTAGCAAGTCGTAAGAGGAGTAAAAGTAGGTCCGCGAGTGTGCAGACACGCCGGGACGCCTCGGTGAGTTACGAAAAGTTATTTCGCGCGTCGGGTTCGGGTTTCTTTTCCAGGTCGTCCCCCTCCGTGTCGCCATTCTGCGTAGAAAAGGGACCACTCGTCCTACAGCGCCGTTATCGGACTGTAGAGCAAAATGGGTTGGATCCTATAGGGTCGACAGAGGGGGGCCGATAAGAATGAGATATCCTGCACTTGGACCCTAACACTAGACCGACCTAGCTACCTGCAGAATATTAGTTCTGTAGGCCAAAAAGTTAAACATCTTTTGTAATTGTTTCACTACTGATTTCAGGGCACCGAGAGCTACTATTGAAATGATAGGTGGTGGTGGGTATCCTAGATTAACGAGATGCTAATACAAATATGTCTTTCTTTCGTTTGGCATTTATTTTACATATGTTTAATTGTTTGGACGGTAGAAAAGCGCCCGCCAGCCACCCTTTATTTTCATGTTTACTCAACCTACAAACCCTCTTTTCGGCTTTCTGGAAATGTAATTGTAATTATCAAGAGTTAATACAACAGCAACGATTGCATAAACAGTGTTTGTAGGTTAAGTAATAATCCAAACGGCAAACTTCCCAAAAATTAATCCACTTCAACCCACTCAAGAATAATATTTTGTCATGGAAAAAATAATTCTTGAGTATAAAGAGCTTAAGTTAACAATGCTTTAAACTGTACATTACTAAAGTCAAAACAGTCTCTTGCCACCTTGTGAAATTTTAATGTCAATAAGTTGTTTTTCAAAGCCACGTTCGATTTTTATTTAGTAAAATGGCTATTGAAATGGTTGATAAAACGAGTTTTTTGCAAATAATTTTTAATGCGTTAGGAATTGGGACAGGGTTGTTATCAGGAAAAATGTTTGTTTTTTACTTTCTCCGTTACGAAGTACGAGAAAGTATTGTGATCGTGATTTTTTTTTCAAAAATTTTTTTTACGGAAATATCCGTTTTGGGGTCCCTAGATGCCATTTCAACAATTTCTGGATTTTTTTTTTGTGTCTGTGTGTCTGTGTGTGTATGTGTGTGTGTGTGTGTGTGTGTGTGTGTGTGTGTGTGTGTGTGTGTGTGTGTGTGTGTGTGTGTGTGTGTGTGTGTCTGTGTGTATGTGCGTCTGTGCGCGCTGTATCTCAAAAACTAATAGAGCAATTGATATGAAACTTTGAACATACGTCTTATTTGATAATCCGAAGAACTGAAAAGCTTTTGGTAAAATTTCGTACACCGGAAGTGGGTGTTTACCTTAACTGTTTTTTGTTTTTTGCCAATATTTTCTTAAATATAAAAAATATCACAAAAACATTTGAACAAATATTGAAGACAATAAAGAAATGAGATTATTTTGTTTGAAAACATTTCTCATAAAATCATTTTTATTCGAGAAAAAAATTTATTAAAATTTTTTCTTTTTTGGTTTATAAATATGAAACTATAATAGATACAGGAAATTTATATTAATAATAATTGTAGAGAATACCAAAATGAACAACTTATTAAGAATAAGTTTTTTTCGAAATCCCTTTAGTTTTTAAGTAAACTGAGTTTTTGAATTTGAAGTATAATTTTTCCATCTTTCATAATTTTGACGTTTTAAACGTCAGTTTTATCCGAGTCTACAAAACGCTCGATGTACATTTAAAATATGATTTAAAATGAAAATAAACCATGAAAGCATAAATATATATATGATACTATTAAGTCGGAGAAAGTAACATGATGGCCACATCACCATTTTTTAATTCTGCATGGAATGACATAAAAATATACAGGGATTCCAATTTAAAATAAGAAAAATAAAGTGTTAAGTTTGAAATGTTTGACACTAAATTTTGGACACCCTGTACAATTCATAACGATCAAACTTGGTTAACGGGACTATCAGACCTTATTTAATAAGTACCTTGTATGATTTTATTAACAAGGCACTATTTTTATTTTTTATTCATTTTTTAAACCAATAGTGCAAAACTGTTTTTCTTTAGTTTTAATTTTTTTTTGCTGATATCCCTGAATCGATTCCAATAAAATTATAGGATTATGTAGGCAAACATAAAAGGTACCCAAATAAGCAATAAAATACATGGCATGTAATTTTAAAAAATATATCGTCATGACGTCACGCTTTTTTGGGACACCCTGTATAATCAAAAATATTTTCCTGAAATGCATCAAAGGATACAAATATATTCTACAAAATATCGAAATCCTAACTTAATTAGTAACTGAGCTATAGAAGACGGGAGGTGAGATGCAGGACCCTGTACATTAATGTTTTTATTTTATATTTAGTATATTTTATTGTAATAATAATAATAACTTTATTAATGTCAGTAGATCTACAGAGGATGTTTACACAGGCAAAGAAAAAATATAATAATACATTCAACTTATATCACTATTTTTATTATCTAACAATATAATAATTCTGAATTTATTGGCTTAAATATTCTTCCACTGAAAAATAAGCTTGCGCAATCAATATTTTTTTTGTTTTGGCTTTAAACAGGTTTGTTTCCAGCAGCTTTATATCAGTGGCCCATAATATGACAGTGTCCATCTAGTTCTATAGATGCGCCCATATTTTACTTCTAATTCATCATTGTTTCTTGTTGAATAATCGTGGTGCGCACCTCTTATTGGAAGATTTTCCAAATTATGTTTGATTAATTATAGGCACTCATATATATTGTGATGGTAGAGTCATGATATTCAATGTTTTGAAGTGCTCTCTAACATCTGATTGATAACTCAAGACCCATTAAAAATCGTACTGCTTTACGTTGGAGGTTAAATAATCTTGTTGCATGAGCTGAATGACCCCAACATATTATTCCATATGGTAATTTTGAGTGAATTAACCCATGATATACAGTTAAAGCAACCTTGAATGGTACAATTGAACAAATGTTCCTCAGTAGGAATAGGCTTGAAGATATTTTCTTTGCAGTATAATCAACGTGACATTCCCACGTAACTTTTGGATGTAAATATATACCTAAAAATTTCAGTGAATTGGTATTATATTCAATTTTTGATTGACAAAAAATCATTGTTTCTGTTTTATCATTATTTAGTGATAATCTATTTGCCAGAAACCAGGTTTCTGCTTCCTCTTTCCCATTTAGCATTGAAATTTTAAGTTTATTCAAATATGAGCTTGACGATATAATAGATGTATCCTCTGCGTACAAAGTAATGGAATTTTTTGTACAGCTGTCTATGTCATTTATATAAATGATAAATAATATTGGGCCTAGAATTGACCCTTGTGGTATACCGTGCGTTAGCGCTTTGAGTTCTGATTGTTTGTTATTGTAGAAAACTACTTGATGTCGATTTTGCAAATATGATGTTATTAACGAAAGGCTATTAGCGGCTATTCCGTAATGCCTCAATTTTGATATGATTATGTCTTGAGGTACACAATCGAATGTCTTGCTAAGATCGCAACATGTTATACCAAGATATTGTTTATTTTCCAATGCCTCAGTAATATATGAAATAATTTTGCCAACAGCCATTTGCGTATTATAACCTCATCTAAATCCAAACTGACTTTTGTTAAATAATTGATTATTTTCGAAATATTGTTTAATTTGTTCGGGATAATAAATATTCGTATATTTTACATGTAATAGGGATAAGTGATATCGGCTTATAATTTACACAATTTGTTGGATCACCATTTTTAAATACAGGTATTACCTTTGCTATTTTTAGACTGTCAGGAAAAATCCCTTCCCTTATTAATTCATTAATTAGATGTGTTAAAGGAACGATTATTATGTTTATTACTGATTTTATAAGATTAAGATTTAAACCATAATAATCTTTAGTATTCTTACTTTTTATTTTATTAACTGCCTCTCTAACTTGATTAAAGGTGACCTCAGAAAAATTAAGTTGGGATTGTATATCCTGTTTTAGATAGTATTCATAGTTTATGTTTGATTCACTCAGTTCGTTTTCAAGTTTCTGTGCAATATTTGTAGTCATTATTAAGGCTATCGGCATCAAACTTGTTATTTATATCTTGTTTTGTATTTTATTTATTTCCTATGATATTCCACATAGCTTTAGTTAATGTAAGAGTAATGTTACATTCTGAAGATAAGACAGACTCAGTTTTAAGTCGACTGCAGAATGATGTTAAAATAGCGGAGATTCGCTGGCGGAATGAACTCAAGGATAAGGATATTCACATAAACAGACTGACTGAGATGTTATCGGAAAGAAAGTCCCCAAACTCGTTTAGTAATGGTGAAGAGGTATGTGAGTTTCAAAATGACTGCACAAATGGCCCTGAATCAGCTTTAAATGACAACAATGGTAAATGATAGCATATTCGGACCGTACCGTTTATTTCTTATTTATATATATGCTTACTACCAACGAGAAGATATTTGTATGTAATCGAAATTATAGTGTTATTTTTTTCTTGAACGTTTTCCGTTTAGGGCGGTCCGTTGGTGTAGTTCTCTAATAAAAATGGTGATGTGGCCATCATGTTACTTTCTCCGACAAGATAATATCATATATATTTACGCTCTCATGGTTTATTTTCAATTGAAATCATATTTTAAATGTACATAGAGCGTTGCGTAAACTCGGATGAAACGTTTAAAACGTCAAAATTATGAAAGTTGGAAAAATTATACTTCAAATTCAAAAACTCGGTTTACACAAAAACTAACGAGATTTCGAAAAAAACCTATTCTTTAGAAGTTGTTCATTTTGGCATTCTCTGCAATTATTATTTACATAAATTTGCTGTAACTATTATCGTTTCATAATTATAAACCAAAAATTAAAAAAACATGAATACATTTTTTTCTCGAATAGCAATGATTTTATGAAAAATATTTTCAAGCAAAAGATGTTCATTTCTTTGTTGCCTTCAATGTTTGTTTAAATGTTTTTGTGATATTTTTCATATTTAAGAAAATATTGGCAAAAAACTAAAAACAGTTAAGGTAAACACCCACTTCCGGTATACGAAATTTTACCAAAAGCTTTTCAGTTCTTCAGATTCTCAAATAAGACGTATGTTTAACGGATATTTCCGTAAAAAAAATTTTTGAAAAAAAAATCACGATCACAATACTTTCTCGTACTTCGTAACGGAGAAAGTAAAAATGATTTTATGAAAAATGTTTTCAAGCAAAAGATGTTCATTTCTTTGTTGTCTTGAATGTTTGTTTAAATATTTTTGTGATATTTTTCATATTTAAGAAAATATTGGCAAAAAACAAAAAACAGTTAAGGTAAACACCCACTTCCGGTGTACGAAATTTTACCAAAAGCTTTTCAGTTCTTCAGATTATCAAATAAGACGTATGTTGAAAGTTTGATATCAATTAGTCTATTGGTTTTTGAGATACAGCGCGCACAGATACACACACACACAGACACACATTTTTTTTTGCAGAAATTGTTGAAATGGACCCCAAATCGGAAATTTCCGTAAAAACAATTTTTGAAAAAAAAAATCACGATCACAATACTTTCTCGTACTTCGTAACGGAGAAAGTAAAAAGATACAACGCGTTCAAACAGAAATATATCAGGCACACACACATCGGATCGACAACTTGTTCAAACTCCGATTCTGTGTGTTTTATTTTTGGTAAATTAACAACTACTATTAAAGGTTTTAAGAATTTGAAGTATAATTGGATTTTTCGGCTCAAAACACTTTTAAGCGGAAAATGATTTCAAATTTTAGCTTCTATATTACTTACCCTATTCAGAAAAAACTATTTCAAACTTCTTTTTGCGTTATGGCCGTACAGTGCAATTCACCCGAATGTTTTTGTAATATTTTTCGTATTTAAGAAATTATCGTACGAATAATAATAAGGAACTGATAACACTTACGATAAACACCTACTTCCGATGTATAATATAAAACATATTACAAAAACATTTAAACATATATTGAAGACAGCAAAAAACTGAACATCTTTTGTTTGAAAATATTTTTCATAAAAAGTTTTTTTTGAAAAAAACGGAGTTTATTTTTTAATTTTGGTATATAATTGTGAAATAACATGTTTAGTTTTTGAGTAAACTGTGGTAGGTGCGGAGTTACAAAAAAACATTCTTTGGTAAATTTTCGAGAAATTTAACCACAAAGTTACGAAAAAGCATTTTTTGCAGCAAGAACAAATGTCACCAAAATTATTACACTACAAAAATGATTAAAATGGATTGTAATTTCATGTTTTATAAAAAAATAGAAACATCTATTGGTCAATTTTTGTGAAATTTGGGCTCTAAGATAAGAAATTGCATTTTTTGCAGCGAGAACAAAATGTTATTAATTTTGCCAAAACTATGATAATGCAGATTTGCCCATTATTACAAAAATGATTCAAACTTGATCGGATTTACGTTATTTAAACAGAAAACATTTTTGATAAATTTTCGAAAAATTACGGGGCAAAGTTAAGAGAAAGCATTTTTGCAGCAAGAACAAAAGATGATTCATTTTGCGAAAACTATGGCAAGTGCAAATTTGCTCATAACAAAAATTATTCGTTATTGATTGTATTTTGATGTTCTTTCAAAAACTGAAAACATTCTTTGATAAATTTTCGAAAAATTTAATTTTGTAGTTAATAAATTGCACTATTCGCATCGAAAATAAAATTTGATGAATTTTGTCAAAACTAGGACAAGTGCAGACTTTCCCATTACAAAAATTATTCAAAATTTATTGTATTTTGATGTTGTATGAAATAATAGAAACATTGACTAATAAATTTTTGAGAAATTTGAGCGATAGAATGAGAAATTGCATGTTTTGCAGCGAAAACAAAACATTATGGAAATTGCAGATTTGTCTATTACAAAAATTATTCAAAATTGATTGTATTTTGATGTTCCATGAAAAATAAAAACATTCTTTGGTGAATTTTGGAGAAATTTAAGCATAATAGTAAGTGAGTAAATAGTTTTATTACATTACCGTAAGGTTTACATAGGTCATAAAAAAATTGTAATAAATTGGAGACAATATTTAAGAAGTTTAATATGCCAGTTTCATTTTTCATAATTTTGACGTTTCAAACGTCAGTGTCAACCGATCCTGCAAACCGCTCTATGGACATTTAAAATATGATTTAATTTGAAAATACACCATCGGTACGTGTTGTCAAAAACTAATAAATGTTCAAATGAATCTTTAAACTTAAACTTTAATTGACAATCTGAAGAGCCGGAAAGCTTTTGGCAACATTTTGAAAACCCGAAGTAGTCACCTTTACCGCTCTTAGTTATTTTCCAAAAAAAATGGAGATGTGACCATCATATTAGTTTCTCCGATTTATATTTATACTTTCAATTCAATTCATATTTTAAATGTACATCGAGCGTTTTGCAGGATCGGATGATACTGACGTTTGATACGGTAAGATTACGAAAGACGAAAATGACAAATTATACTTCCAATTCTAGTCATTTTTACCGTATTTTTACTTAAAAACTAAAGTTTTGGAAAAAAAAACTTGTTGTATATAAGTTGTTCATATCGGTATTCTCTACAATTATTATTAATATTAAGGGTACCTACGGTTAAGATAGTCAAAATGTAAAAATAAGGTCCCCATGGTCAGTGGGTCGACAACCCCTTCCACCCTCTCTGGGGGTTAAAATTTTTTTTTTCAAACATTTTTTTTTTCTGACGAACGAATAAATGAAAAATCATAAAAATAGTCTACCCAACTAGTTTTCCAAGTTTGAACTACTTTTAGGTAAAATTGTGTTGTTTAAAAATTTTTGAAAAAATTCCCAATGCAAGCCGGTTATATCCTCCGGCATCCCTGAAAGTTTCAACTCTCTGATATACATAGAAAAAAAGAAATCATTAAAAGAAGAAAAACGAAAAACCGGGTGACGCCCACGGGAAGGGTAGGGGGTGTTTTAAACATTTTGGAAAAAATACAGATGAAGGCTCGTCTTACCCCGAACCATCCCTGAAAGTTTCAACTCGCTGATGTAAATAGAAAAAAAGAAATCACTAAAAGAAGAAAAACGAAAAACCGGGTGACGCCCATTGGAAGGGTAGGGGGTGTTTGAAAAATTTTGAAAAAAATACAGATGAAGGCTCGTCTTACCCCGAACCCCTCCCAAAAGTTTCAACTCTCCGATATAAAAGGAAAAAAATACGTCCTCGAACGAAATAAAAAGGAAAGAAGAAAATGTTCGGGGTGGGCCGAATAGCGCGCTCTGGAGGGGCGGCGGGTGGTCGGAAGGTTCTGAAAAAATTAGGGATCACGGCCCGTCTCAACCCCCGCCCACCCTGCAAATTTCATCGCTTCGATTTCCATAGAAAAAAATACGTCCCCGAAAGTACGCCGGAAAATAGAAAAGGGGGCGTGGCCTGATTGGGGCAAAAATTCAAAAATCGGGCACCGAGAGTCTCTTTGAAATGGATTTTAATTTGTAAAAAATACGGCCGCCGCCCACCCGCTTCGCTGCCAACCGACTTCTCCTCCGGCGCGTTTTGATGTCTTTTTTTTCGATTTTCAAAAATTCGCCCAGAGGGCTCTGCTGGTTTTAGAGGCGCGTATTTTAAAACGCACTCCCAGGGGATGTGGCCTACCCCTCGGGAGCGGCGATTAATATCCAAAATGTAATAGTTTTTCTCATTTAGCGCCGTCTATAGGGTGTCAAAATTTCAACTCGATACGACTTTAACTTTTCTCACAACTGGTTACCCTTCAAAAGTCAATTATTAGTAAATACTAACTACGTATTTGATCAATTTTTTACAAGGCTATTCAAGGTCATTTAGACCCTAAAAAATCCTAAAGTTTTTAAATCGATTTTTAACCTACATATTTATATCATGCCGCGGCATCGATTTTTCTGCTTTTTTAAGTTTTTACAATTTTTCGTGGAATTGCTCATATACAGGGTGTTTCAGAGCTCTGGGAACGGTCAATCACGTGCTTATTTTTCAAAATTTCGAAAAATGTTTTGTACAAAAGTTGTGTACAATAGTGAGCTGCACGCCCTAAAAATATTTAAATTTATACAGGGTGTCTCATAACAAAGTTACAGACCAAACTTATGTTTTTTTAAATGGAACACCCCGTATTTTTTGTAATTTTTGAATTATATGGAGCAAATAAAGATGAGTTACTTCAATACTCCCTATACCTATTGTTTGCCGTTTTCGAAATATTTGAAGATTTGTTGAAATGCATGGTCTGGGTGAAATTTTATTTTTGCCCCAGTGATTGACGTTGAACGATTAAAATCATTTTAATTAGTTGCTTGAAGGTTCGAACTATAGAGCCAACCATGATTTCATACAAAAAATTATACAGGGTGATCAACAAAATGCGGTAGAAAAACCAACTTATAAAGTTGAATAAGTTTGTTTTTTCAAATGGCACACCCTGTATTTAGTAACGTATTCTCAAGTAGAATCCAATTATCTTTCAGATTATAATAATTATTCCTGATATGATAATCGCCGAATACAAAAAAAACTATTGAGATTAGGAACAGGGAACCCTTATACAATCTGAAAGGTAATTGGATTCTACTTAAGAATACGTTACTAAATACAGGGTGTGCCATTTGAAAAAACGAAGTTATTCAACTTTATAAATTGGGTTTTTCTACCGCATTTTGTTGATCACCCTGTATAATTTTTAGTATGAAATCATGGTTGGCTCCATAGTTCGAACCTTCAACCAAATAATAGAAATGATTTTAATCGTTCAACGTCAATTACTGGGGCAGAAATAAAATTTCACCCAGACCATGCATTTCAACAAATCTTCAAATATTTCGAAAACGGCAAACAATAGGTATAGGGAGTATTGAAGTAACTCACCTTTATTTGCTCCATATAATTCAAAAATGACAAAAAATACAGGGTGTTCTATTTAAAAAAACATAAGTTTGGTCTGTAACTTTGTTATGAGACACCCTGTATAAATTTAAATATTTTTAGAGCGTGCAGCTCACTATTATACATAACTTTTGTATAAAATTTTTTTCGAAATTTTGACAAATAAGCACGTGATTGACCGTTCCCAGAGCTCTGAAATACCCTGTATATGTCAATATTTTTTGGTAAAAGGCTGTCGGCCTTGGGGACCTTATTTTTACAACCCAAAATACCCTCTTATTAGGTAAGTTAAAAAAAATCAGGGGAAAGGGGCATTTTGACTATGTTTACTATTATCGTTTCATAAATATTTATGAAAATGACAAACATTTCCAATCATTTTTTTGTTCGAAAAACGATTTTATGAAATTATTTTCGGACAAGTGTTCATTTCAAAAACTGGTTTTTGGGCTGTAAATGTGAAATGACAGTTACATCAAACTTCCAAAAAATGCCATAACAAGCAACTTATAACAAATAAGTTGTTTTTAGAAATCCCAAATCAGTTAAAAAAAATCGATAAATATGCAAAATATAAAAACTCCTTTATACACCATCAAATCGGAGAAAGTAACATGATGGTCACACCATCATTTTTCCCATACCTCAAACGAATGGTATAAAAGCTCCGATTTCTTGATCGGATCTATTGTTTATAAAAACGAGCCGCTGCCACAGTTATTTCGAGATTTCGAGCAACAATCGAAATAAATGTGGAATTCTGCAAAAACTTTATTTTCGGCCATAAAAATATGTCCGCAGCTATTTTTGTTACTGCAAGTTCAAATGATATGCATTTGGAAATTACTGAAGTAAAATTTTCAAAGCAATTTTTGGCAAGTTTTGGTTATTTAATTTTATAATTCTCTTAAAGCAATTTTAAGCGCACATCATTCAACATTAATGTCTAAAAATGTTAAGCATTTGTTGAGGGAAATGTAAAAAAATCAGTTTTGGTCGTCAAAATTTGTTCACCACGACAGACATTTGTGTTAGTGCGGGCCAAAATTTAAAAAAAGTTTCAATGAAGATTAAGTTTCGATCTCCATGGAAACTTTTTTAAAATTCTGGTCCGTACTAAGCACAAGCGACAAAGCCAGTGGCGCATCTAGAATAATTTAGGGTTTCATTTATGTAATCCAAAATCTAGAATTGAAATTATTTTTCGTTATAATACCCTTAAAAAATGCAAAATAAACAAAAATCAAATTGATTAGGATTTCATTCAAACGGTAAATAGTGATTGTTCTTGGAAGAATTTTCGCACAATTATGCCAGAAAAAAATGAAATGTTTGATTTAAAAACAATAATTAAAAGATTGTACCAAAATATAATTTATTATTAAAATTATTATTATTATTACATTAACGCCCACTCACCTATGAATTCCAGTGCAAAGGAAGGCCAAAATCGCGGTAACTATCCACAGTGTCCCCATATTCTGAAAGAGAAAGCAGTTGATGAGTGCATTGTTAATAACCTTGGATTTTTTTAACGTGTTCGTCTTCCAACCTCCTTGATTAATTACACGAAAATAACAAAAACTCGCCCTGCACCAAAGTGTATATCTGTACAAGCATCGGTCGATGACATTTTAAGTTATCAACGCAAACTATATATTTCGAAAAACTTACTCTGCTTCCGCTCGCCTCAAGAAGGTGAAAGCAACAGACGACGGGCAAAAATGTTTCAATGTTTTATCTGATCCCCTTCCAGCGCGAAAAACATTTACGTGAAACAAGAATATCGTTTGTTTTTGGTTCTTGTTCTCCGGTGGCAGACGTTGAACTCGGGCCAAGAGCTCATTCGCACCATAAAATCGAAAAAAAAAATGTCACTTTTCTGGACGGACCCGTCCTATCACAATAAAACGGTCAACTTTTACGCAGTATTCACCTGAACTTTGCAGTGACGGAATTTATGTTTTATGGATTTTCCGTTATCTAGTTGATTACATATCAGATCGAGATCAGTCGGTACCATCAACAATATTATTTATGATATATAATAAATTTTTTATTATGGGCAGGAATAGCCCATATCAGTGATCAATAAAATATAAATTACTGTAGAAATAAATAGATGTATTCAAGCAAAAAGATAAAAAAAAGTTATTATACAGTATATTTTTTTATACGATCAGGATACGCCGCAGAAAAGTTGTCAACTATTTCCCTAAAATAATAATTCCCTGACTTCTTGTAGAACAATACAATTATTTCCCTGCTGGACAAACCTCTTACAATTGCCGTTACAAATTACACCCGTTCTTCAACGGTATAAACAGACATTTTCTAGCATAAATTCGTTTGATTACTTGCCTCACTAATCAATCTGACATTTCATAAATTCAAGGTACTTTGATTATTTTTGCTTAGTCATTTATATTAAATAATTTCATTTTTTTACGGAAATAAAACATGTTTAAGTTATTCGAATGCAGCGCATTATGTAGAATAGTATATTCTGTAACAAGGTTAGAATGGAAATTCGATGCGAGTGGAATATTTCGAGCGCGAGCCGTGAGGCGAGCGCGAGGAACCACGAGCATCTGAATTTCCATTCTTACCGAGTATCAGACTATACTTTCTCCTCGACCAGATCAAATAGACTAATAAAATAATGAACACAAAGAACTTACGTTTTATCACGTTTGTGGTTATGTTTACAGTATTTTGACAATTGTGATATCCAAGGCTAATTGTTTTATTCGGAACGATGTGAGAATATTCATTCTCTCCCTTGTTATGGAATGAATTACATGCAAAACGCATAAGCGCAGAGTGTTTTGTTCCATAACAAGAGTGAGAATGTGTACGTTCTATAATCAAAATTGATTTCAGAATGCTTAAATTCTACGGGGGTCGTGGAGAAAAGTAATTTCCTTCAAAATTTTATGATAAAATATTCATTAACATAAGGTATAATTTTTAGCATGAAAAATCCTATGGCCCACGATAAAAAAAAAACATAATGTATAAGTTACGTAAATCAGAACAAATATACACGACTCGAGTTTCGACGTGTTACCGACACTATTGACTCGATAATAACGCTATATGAATATTTGTTTACATTTATGTAACAGTCTTCTCACGTTATGTAATATTTTTTACAATAATTAGTTGTGGTTAAAACATTGTCAATTTTTCAATTCAGTCAATAATAATAATTAATTCTGCGTCTTTACATTTTCGGAAGGAACACGTTCACTGCGGCCAAGATTTTTGTGTGACTTCATAATAGACAATACGGGTCATATAAACCCCGAACAGTTTTTTTTTGAAAATTGTGTTACTGCAAACTGAATGGAGTTAATCGGCATCACAGATGAATATTAATCTTTGATCGGTACCAAAAAACTTTTAATTCCGTTAAAGTACGACGAAATCACAATCTCCGCCCGTAGGGAAGGTCGATGGAATTCTCGCCAAATACGTAAGTCCACGACGGGACACATATGCCCCGTAACGCAGTGAACGTCATATACTTGTTTCTCATTTTTAAACCTATATTAGCAGTGAACGTGTTAAAAATATATATGCCTGCTGGATTAGCCCTTCCATGACAAATACACTTTATTTGAAACATTTTTTCTCCAAATCTTCATTTCCACAATATTTCGAGTGTCCAGGATAAATGCCGTATAATATAAAGGGTACCTATATCTTCTTAATGATTTTCTATCTGATCGATCTCTACAAGTTAAATTTAAAAACTCTATCGGCCCCCGCCAGGGTATCCCCCAAGTCGGAATCGTTTTGAAATTTCGAATAAAAACCTGAAAACAATCAAATCGGAGAAAGCTACATGATAGCCATATCAACATTTTTTTTTTTATAAAAGTGGTTAGCATTTTTAGAGGTCTATTTGCAAAAATAGCAATATAGCCCCTACTAGAGATAGGCAAAGCTGCTACTTTTAAATCACGTTATTACCTGTGATTGCTACTTTCTAATATCAGTGATTTTAAACAGTGACTGCGATCACGGTTAGTAAAACGTAAAATTGTTAATGGTTTCTCAAAAATGTTTTTGATATGATTCTGCTAATTTTTGTCCACCTGATTATGTTAATATTGTTCCTTTGGATTTTATACCTGTGATGGATAGAAAAAATTCCTTAAAATAATATCCTCAATGGTCAAAGAATCGCTTATTCAAAATCAATTTTGTTTTTATTAATTCAATAATTTTTAATGGAGATATGAATTTTTGAAAATTTTAATTTTATGTTATTGAGCACTTAAAAATCATCCTCAATGGCCGAAGTATAGCTAATTCAAAATCAATTTAGTTTTTGTAAATACAACGAGTTTCAATAGAGAAATGAATTTTTGAAGATTTTCGTTTTCATTTTTTGAGCACTTGAATGAAAACATCGCAGAAAAAAATATTAAACGCGTAGAAAAAAAACCTTAAAACAATATCCTCAATGGTCGAAGAATCGCTTATTAAAAAATTTTTTGGTTTTTGTAAATTTAACAATTTTCAATAGATTTTTTAAGATTTTTGTTTAATTTTTTTGAGCACTTGAATAAAAACATCGCAGAAAAAATATAAAACGCGCAGACAAAATTCCATAAAAAGTCATCCTCAATGGCCGAAGTATAGCTAATTCAAAATCAATTTGGTTTTTATAAATTCAACAATTTTCAATAGAGATGGATTTTTGAAGATTTTCGTTTTAATTTTTTGAGCTCTTGAATGAAAACGTTGCAGAAAAAATATAAAACGCGTGGAAAAAATTCCTTAAAACAATATCCTCAATGGCCAAAGAATCGCTTATTCAAAATTAATTTGGTTCTTGTAAATTCGACAATTTTTAATGGAGATATGAATTTTTGAAAAATTTAATTTGATTTTATTGAGCACTTGAATAAAAACATCGCAGAAAAAATATAAAACGCGCAAACAAAATTCCATAACAAATCATCCCCAATGGCTGAAGTATAGCTAATTTAAAATCAATTTGGTTATTTGGTTTTTATAAATTCAACGATTTTCAATAGAGATATGAATTTTTGAAGATTTTCGTTTTAATTTTTTGAGCACTTGAATGAAAACATCGCAGAAAAAAATATAAAACGCGTAAAAAAATTCCGTAAAACAATACTCTCAATGGTTGCAGAATCGCTTATTCAAAATTAATTTGGTTTTTGTAAATTCTACAATATTTAATTTAGATATGGATTTTTGAAAATTTTAATTTTATTTTTTCGAGCACTTGAATGAAAACATCGCAGAAAAAATATAAAACAATATTCTCAATGTTCGAAGTATCGCTTATTCAAAATTAGTTTGGTTTTTGTAAATTTAACAATTTTTAATGGAGATATGAATTTTTGAAAATTTTAATTTAATTTTTTTGAGCACTTGAATAAAAACATCGCAGAAAAAATATAAAACGCGCAGACATAATTCCATAAAAAATCATCCTCAATGGCCGAAGTATAGCTAATTCAAAATCAATTTAGTTTTTATAAATTCAACAATTTTCAATAGAGGAATGAATTTTTGAAGATTTTCGTTTTCATTTTTTGAGCACTTGAATGAAAAGATCGCAGAAAAAAATATAAAACACGTAGAAAAAATTCCTTAAAACAATATCCTCAATGGTCGAGGAATCGCGTATTCAAAATTAATTTGGTTTAATTTAAATATAAATTTTTGAAAATTTTAATTTTATTTTTTTGAGCACTTGAATGAAAATGTTGCAGAAAAAATATAAAAGGCGCAGACAAAATTCTATAAAAAAAAGTATCGCTTATTCAAAATCAATTAGGTTTTTGCAAATGCCACAGTTTTTAATGGAGAATTTTTTAAATTGTTTTATTGTGACTCATCACTTTCGATCACAGCGAGTTTGTGGTTCAATTCCATGCCGGCCAAGATAATTTTTTCGTTTTTTTATAAAATCTCAATTAATTAATTAATAATTGTTAGTAGTAATTTAGTTAGTTGTAATTTATTTCATTTTATATGGTATACTAAGGCATTTTATAAATATTTGTCTTTCTTATGAAATATTTATTCAAAATTTAAATACAATATCCTGCAAAAATGGGAGAACAAAGTAGTGAATATTAAATAACATTTAGAAATGCCACCTTGTACTACAATTATGTTTTAAGTAACAGTCACAGTTTAAGTAGCAATCACAGTTTGTCAGTGATTTAAAGTAGAAGCGATTTTAAGTAGCAGTGATATTAAGTAGCAGTGATTTTAAGTAGCAGTGATTTTAAGTAGCAGTGATTTTAAGTAACAGTGATTTTAAGTAGCAGTGATTTTAAGTAACAGCGATTTTAAGTAACAGTGATTTTAAGTAGTAGTGAAATTCGCCTATTAGTAACAGTAACGACCTGTGATTTTTCAATACCAGTGAAAAATCACAGATACGTGAAATATCGCCCATCCCTAGCCGCTACAGTCGCTGCAACGGATTGCATTGCCCACGACTTTTGTTGTGGAAAATATGGATGGTACCAGGCCCTGATTGACCAATAGACAAATAAGACAAATGCCTTAATGCCTGTATTTTGGTAGGGCCCAGCTTTATCAAAAGAAAAAGAAAAATTAAAAAAAAATTCTTCGATTTGCTATAAAATAGATTTATTGGATCCTCTGTATTAAACAATTATTTTTCAAATGCCAATGGAATTTAAGAAAACAACTTATTTTTTTATACGTTGTTCATTTTTTTCCAATTATTATTAATTTAAATTTCATGTAATTCTGATTGAAAATCAGTTTTTTTTCAGTATTTTTGACTTAAAATAATTGAAGAAATTTTGTTCAATTGATTATTAATCAGCATAAAATTCTGCAAAAGTGCTTTTAAACATGCTCTCTTCTAATAAGTGTCGAATTTTAAACACCCTGTATATAACATCTTTATTGACAGACATAATATACATATAATTAACAAGCATATGATAAAATGATACTAGTGCTTCATTCTGTCAATAGGCTGTCAACCAAAGGTTTTCTTTCCTCGAAAATCGGAATATTTTCTAAAACTAAAGAAAACAACGTTTTATAAGTTTGATACAATTTTTTACTTTCTCCGTTATGAAGTACGAGAAAGTATTGTGATCGTGAAAATTAAAAAAAAAAATTTAACGGAAATATTCGTTTTGGGGTCTCATTTCAACAATTACTGGAAAAAAAAATTGTGTCGATGTTTGTGTATCTGTGTGTGTGTGTGTGCGCTGTATCTCAAAAAGTAATGAAGCAATTGATATAAAACTTTGAAGAAGTCTTATTTCATAATCCGAAGAACTGAAAAGCTTTTGCTAAAATTTCATACACCGGTGTTTACCTTAACTGTTTTTTGGTTTTTTTCCAATATTTTCTTAAATATAAAAAATATCACAAAAACATTAAAATAAAAATTAAAGGCAACAGCGAAGTTAATATCTTTTGCTTAAGATTATTTTTCATAAAATCATTGTTATTCGAGAAAAAAAATTATATATTTTTTTAAATTTTTGGTTTATAATTATGAAACGATAATGGTTACAGCAAATTTATGTTAATAATAATTGTAGAGAATGCCAAAATGAACAACTTATTAGGAATAAGTTATTTTCAAAATCTCTTTAGTTTTTGAGTAAACTGAATTTTTTAATTTGAAGTATAATTTTTACTTATAAAGTTGAATAACTTCGTTTTTTCAAATGGCACAACCTGTATTTAGTAACGTATTCTCACTTAGAATCCAATTCTCTTTCAGATTGTATCAGGGTTCCCTGTTCGTAGTCTCAATAGTTTTCTTGTTTTCGGCGATATTTATATCAAGAATTATCTATCATAATCTGATAGATAATTGGATACTACGCGAGAATACGTTACTAAATACAGGTTGTGCCATTTGAAAAAAAACGAAGTTATTCAACTTTATAAGTCAGGATTTTCTACCACATTTTTTTCATCACCCTGTATAATGTTTTGTATGAAATCATATTTGGCGCTGTAGTTCGAACCTTCAACAATAGAAATGATCGTTATGATTCAATGTCAATCACTGGGGCAAATATAAAATTTCACCTGTACCCTTCATTTCAACAAATCTTTAAATATTTCGAAAACGGTAAACGATAGGCATAGGGAATATTAAAGTAATTCACCCTTATTTGTTCCCTAGAATTCAAAAATTACAAAAAATACAGGGTGTTCCATTAAAAAAAAACATAACTTTGATGTGGATCTTTTTTATGGGACACCCTGTATAATTGGTAATAATTTTAAATTGTGCATACAATCCTACATCTATCCATTTGAAAAGAATAATACGAAGTTGCATGGTTTTCTGGTTTTCTATAAAATGACAGCGTCGTATGCGGTGCCCCACCCTGTATATCTCTATCAAATTTAGTATAGTGTTTTTAGAGAATAAAGTGTGCCAATACGTGGACTTTTAATAAAAATTCCATTCCCGGTTTAACCGGAAATGACCACAACTTTTCTATTTATAATGGAACACCTTGTATATTTTTACATAATTTATTTCATCTCTAAATTTTGAGTTTATAGATGTATCATAAGTGACCTTTTGGTTGTTTGTTGTTTGTTTTTTGTATAATATTATCGCTTCGACATTATTTTATAATTATTTATAGTCTTAACAGTTGATAATTTTAAGATTGAAAATAGTATTTTCGAAAAATTCAAAAACTAGAACAGCATTTTAGGAAGTCGAATTAAATTTTTGCGCATTTTATATTTTTACTTTCTCCGTTACGAAGTACGAGAAAGTATTGTGATCGTGAAAATGTTTTCAAAATTTTTCTTAACGGAAATATCCGTTTTGAGGACAATTTCAAAGATTTTTGGAAAAATAATTATGTCTGTGGGTGTGTGTGTGTGTGTGTGCTCACGCTATATCTCTAAAACAAATATAGCAATTACTAAGAAATTATGCACATAAGTCTTATTTGACAACCCGAAGAACTGAAAACCTTTTGGTAAAATTTCCTATACCCAAAGTAGGTGTTTGCCTTAACCGTTTTTTTTAAGATACAACTTTTTTATTACCTACTTTTATTAAATATCTAAAAGTTCTCATTAAAATTTTAAATTTCGTTTATGGTGTATCTATCTGCAAATAATATATAGTAAATGTTGTTTTACATCGTTCCTTTCAAATTTTTAAGCTGTTAAAAATTAAATGGGGCGAATTAACAAGAGGACTTGACAAAGTGGGCGTTTGGTTAAAAAAGGTTGAGAAACACTGCTATCGTATGTTCATAAAAAAAAATCTCAAGTATGCCATGACTTTTTTGTTTTAAAAATTTCAGTTGGCACACTTGATACTTGTTGGGAATTGACATATAAACAAGGAATAACCATATAAACGTCAGATCTTTCTAGAAGTCACAATTATTCCGTGCTCACAATGGTTTACAGCAACCAGTAAAAAACGTTTCTAATTGAAAGTTATTTCCGAAATGGGACTAAAGTGGACGGAAATTGTATTCATTCGACGCACCTTTAGCAGAGTTTTGGGAAGGATTTCCTAACGTGCTCATTATTTATGATGAATTTAAAAATACCTTATTACGATCTGTTGTATTATTTCGTGAAACGGTTAGTATTCTCCGTAAACCAGGAAGTGGTAGACCAGTTAAACGAACTAAAGATGCTATTAACACAACCCAAAAATTTTGGAAGATGAACCTACGACTTCTCTGCGTCATTTGTCACAGCAAATGAATTTATCGGTAGGAACATGCCACAAGCTTCTACGAAAAGATTTGGAAGTATACCCTTATCGCATAACAGCGGTGCAAGAGTTATTACCTGTTCATTACCCCAGACGATTGGAATTTTGTCAGTGGCTTTTACAAAATGAAAACGAGGATGTTTTACAAATTACTTTTTTTACCGATGAAGCTTGAAGGATGGGTACATTAATTCCCAAACTATGAGAATTTGGTCGGATGAAAATCCTCGTATATATCGAGAGAAACCACTACATCCAGAGAAAGTTGGCGTTTGGGCAGCGATTAGTGAGAGAAGATTAGTTGGACCGATATTCTTTGAAGGTAAAATCCTATTTTTATTATTAATAATAAAAATTCAATAACCGTGCATTCATTTTAGGTACGATAACTCCAAACCGTTATCCTACAGAAATTTTATTGCCTTTTATAAATGAATTAAATGATGACAAACTGCAAAGTGGATATTTTCAAGACGGAGCAACTCCTCATTGCACAGTGGATAATTTGGCTAATTTTGAGGAATTTTTTGAGGACCGAATAATAAGTTGAAATGCACGGATTCCCTGGCCGCCCCGTTCATGCGATTTAACACCATGCGACTTATTCTTGTGGCCATACCTGAAAAATTGTATTTATGCACAACCAGTACACAATCTAGAAGACAAGCGGCAACGAACTCGAGATAAATTTATAGAAATGAACAATAATCCAGTGTTGTTGCGGAGCGTAATGGAGGGTGTGCGACGAAGAGTTCAGGCTTGTGTTCAAGAAGAAGGAAGGCACATACAACATTTAATATAATTTTATAGTGAAAAATTTAACGTATCTATAAATTGATTACAGTTTGTTTAATTTTGAGAAGTAACATAACCTCAATATGTGTAACCAACTTAAATTTTTAAAATTCAAAAATCATGGCACGCTTGAGGTTTTTTTTTATGAACATACTTTATATGTTATATAGATATACATGCAAGCAACAACGGTTGCATATGATATGTGATGCAGTCGAACCCAAATAAATAACACACACTGTTGAGTTAGACACAGCCAGTGTTGTCAGGAGGAATTTTCCCCAAATATTTCGCAAAAACTCACAAAATTAACCCCCCCCCCCCAAATAATAGAATGTAAAAAGAAAACTTAAATACATTGAATTTATTTCAAACGATATACAAAATTAAAATTATTATAATTTGTTTTATTCATCTTCATCTATTTTCATCTTCTTTTCGGCACACATACATATTTTGTAAATGAAAGTGCAGCATCTCATTCGGGTCACAAAATTACGAAAACGGCAATAATAGAATCCCTAGGACAACTTCCATAAATAAATATCACAGGTTTTTCGTAAAATTTTCAATGGTGTTAAATGTAGTAAAACGAATTCCTAGTCGCTCACATGAACTAAAAGATGCAATGAGCCAGGATTGAAAGACCGGGTCGATAGTCCACTTGGATTCAGTTCATTACCACTATCTGTTATATTGTTAATAGTAACAAAGGTAGTTATGTATATAATAATTGCAATATAATTAAAGAGGTTTAGAAAAAAGCATTTTTCTTTGTAAACTCGTAAATATTATTCATTTAAACAAATTTGAGTGCGCTGCAACCTTGTGTACCTACAACACGTAACTGAATAATTACATACACACGTTTTGCTTACCTAATTGTAAGTCGTTGATTTTAAGATATGACCTAGTGGTATAGTTCCATTAATGCACTGGCTTAAGCATGATCACGATGAGTACCCGCACTTTTTAATCTCACCGCTAAACCATTTGTTTCGTGTATTTATCATATGTTTTGTAATCGCATTTAACTTAGATATATTCACTTGGTTTCATTCCGTACGGAAGTGCAATCGTTGACTGAGTGGGTTTTTATTTTTAGAGTTCACATTTCTACATCGTCGCCGGCAAGCAGTAGTCCAGAATATGTGATAAGAGTATTCATGATTAACGTCATGGCCAAGACTATTTTCTAACCTTGAAAATCAAAACAAATAAATAACAATACGCTTAAATAATATCAATAGCGTTTATTTTCATATTTTCATGATTTATGATTTGTGGACCTAATGATTACCAATTCAGTATGGCTCGCTAGGTCTTGATAATAAGGCAAGGCAAGAGGAAACACCGACGCCGAAATCTGCAATTACTTGCGCGCAAGAGTGTGAACTTTCGTTGTTCAAAAGGTCCTTCTTCGACTCGAATGCAAGTATGACATTAGCGAACCATTTAATGTAAACACGCGTTATATTTACATCATCTTGATGAATTTCATTCAATTTAATTATTAATTGGTCAGGTAACCCCCGCGACCAATCTATCATTTATAAAAATGTGCATGCAACCTTTGAAGTGAGCAAGTGCGCCAGCATATTGAAACCACATTTGTTGACGATCAAGAGGCGGGTTTTTTCTATTGCACCGAATATTGACGTATTATGTTAATACCTTGGAAATTAAAGAAGAGAGGTATATGGAATGCTAGTATAGATCAATGCAGAATTAAATATGTGACACATACATGAAATTTTAAACACTCTGTATTTTTTAATTCCAAAAATAAATCATTGGCTTTTTATAGTCAAAATTACATTACAACTGTTCGATTTTCTTTGGTTTGGAGATAAGCATTTTTGGAATGGATTATGAAAAAGCACTGAATTAAAAAAAAAAGTCAAATATTTCGGAAATTCTTAAATTTGGAGGTTATATTATTTAATGATTTTTTCACAAAGCAATCAAAAACATAGTATTTCATTTAAAATAAGAAAGTTGTTGTTGACTTCCGGTATAACCGGAAATCGAATAATCTTGAAAATATTTCATTGAAAAGAGCACACTCGATTACAAAAATGCTGAAAATCTCAATAGTAAACATTAATTAGAAGCTCATAAACTTGTAATGTGTGGCTTCGGGGGGCACCCTGTATCAGTGCCGGCGGAACGTACAGGCCAGGCAGGCAGTCGCCCATAGCGGCCGGATTTAGGGGCGGCGGTAGCATGATCGTCAAATGATTCATCACAAAAATTTAAAGTTGACGTTTATTTTAGTTTACTAGATCGGGATCTGGATTGTTCCGATAGGAGGGCAGAGAGGTCCGCTACACGTTGGCCTCAATGGGCTCTCTGTACGTCCTCCCATCTTCCGGTGCCGTCCAGCCAACCCACTGCATTGGCAAACGCCAGGACTGCACCAAGAGGGACTCTTTGGATGTCTGCTGTTTGTAGACATCCCTCTCCCATTATGGATTGTCTTATTGAGGAGATAGCCGTACACTCCAGCAGTACGTGTTTAGCAGTCTCCTATTCAGCTCCACACCCTCTACGGATACACAAACGTTCATTCTGTGTAGGTGCATTCTTAGGTTACAGTGTCCAGTCAACAGTCCCACAATCTTTCGTAGGTTCCTCCGTAGTTTCCCCCCGTAGTTTACTAGATATTGCGATACAATCAACAGAGGAACGTCTTCAACAATGATCAACTTACAAACACGTTTGTATTTTTACATAATCTTTCAAAATCATCAAATTGGAAAAAGGAGGATATGTTATGGATCTTGGAGATGCACTCACCTATAATAATAATAAAAGAGATGTTGGAATTCAGCTTCCAGTAGAAATAATGTTTATTTCCAATGGATACTGCGAACAGGGCTGTTTCTGGCGGAGGTGCAAAAGGTGCATCTGAACTAGGGCAGCCGATACTAGGGGCAGTAGCTCTGCTACTTCGGACTTACGAGTCAAAAAACTACAAAATTCGCTATTTTTTCAAACACCCATAACTTTGTGCCAAATCGTTTTTTGAGTCCTGCACAGGTAATTGAACACATTTTAATGCCCTTTTGGTGGATCGAGTCGACACATTTTTTCCAACTCGGTACACGTTGCCAAAGTAGGACATTTTTTTGGCCAAAAACGTGTTTTTTTTGTTGGCTGCTGAACGGTTCGAAAAGTGATCATTCCAATCTTAGTTCACCCTCTTAAAGTAGAGCCAAAATGGAATTTTTTTCCGAAAAAATCATTAAATTTGGTTGAAATGTCACTGAGTTATGGGCGAAAAACCGTAAAATGCACACCCATAACTCGGTGCCAAATCGTCGTAGGAACTTCTTTTTTTGAGCCTTGCATAGGGAATTGATCAAATTTTAATGCCTTTCTGGTGGATCGAGTCGACAAAATTTTTCCACCTCCGTATACATCGTCAAAGTTGGACATAGTTTCCTGAAAAAACATTTTTTTTCACAGGGGTGCTAGAGGGGGCGGAAGGTATTATGCATACCTTTAAAGAAGACACTTCAAAGTTTTTCGCCCTCAAAGATTCATCAAAATCGATTGAAGATACGCCGAGGTATGGCGGTTTGAAAATGGTCGAAATTTCACGAATTTCAAGTGTTTAATTTTTTATATTATTATTTTTTCACAAACTTTGGCTCACTTACTGTTTGTGTAGATTTGATTGTCATTATAAATTAGATACCAAAATTCATAATCTTTTTCCTAGGTTGAATATGAAACATATTTATTAACAAAAGATGTTTAGTTCTTCTTTACTTTCATCAATTGTAAGTATTTTTGTAAAATGTATTGAATTAGAAAATCTTGAAAAAAATATGCCTTTTGTAAAATCTGCTGAATAACATTTCTTCTAAGATTTTTGCAATATATGCCATTAATATTGAATCACTATCTCGTGCAGTACTTTCATCCAACTACATCTTAAACTCTCGTCTTTGGAGATCTGCAATTAGCTAATTGTCAACATTATTGGCCATTTTATAAATCCTTCTTAATATGGTGTCATTACTTAATGGAATTTTTGATAAAACATGGGCTGGATTTGCTGAAGTCATCATAAGAACTGGTTTGAATGAAAAATGCAACACCAAGAAGTTATGGTCAGATTTTAATGAACATTTCACAGAAGTTGTGTTTGAATGTCTCAAGTAAACGATCAAAATTTCAGTTGAAAAATTTACTTACACAAGCATTTTTTTAAATAATGAGTCGGTCCTCCGTTGTTTCCAATGCACTCATTCACGCGGTTCGGCATGCTTTGAATGAGGTGATCAATATCTTCTTGGGGTAGCTCATCCCAAGCTTCCTGAAACGAAGTTCGTCCAAAGTATATGGGGCACGGGGTAAATTTCCTAGTCTGACGCCTATCATATCCCAAATATGTTCGATGGGCGAAAGGTCTGGTAAACGAGAAGGCCATAGAAGCACTACAACGTTAGCTTCCTCTAAACACTCTATTGTTACCCTTGCTGTATGTGGGCGAGCATTATCTTGCTGAAAGATAGGGTTTTGCAACCCTTGTAAGTACGGCAGTACAATGGGCTCTATAATAGCCTGTACGTAGCGCCAAGCATTTAGGGTGCCAGGAATAAAAACTAGAGGGGACCTACCACCATACGTGATGGCACCCCAAATCATCACCCCATGCGTTAGAGCAGTATGCCGAGGAAGCGCGAAGTCCATATTTCTGCGTTCCCCGCGGAAACGTCGGACACGTCTACGTCCATCGTTGGCCCACAAACAAAATCTGGATTCATCAGTGAACACAATTTGTTGCCATTCTTGTCTCCAATTCACCCGTTCTCTACACCATTCCAACCTAGAAGCTCTATGACGTGGAGTCAGGGGAAGGCAACAAAAAGGACGATAACTACGCATTCCAAAACTCCGTATTCGATGATATATCGATGCCATTGAGATTCTAACATTTAATATATCCCTCCAAGTATTTCCAATGGCCCGCGTAGTGGATAAACTTTCTCTTATCGCCAAAAGTCTCGACCTGCGTTCTTCGCGGTCTGTCGTTCGTCGCTGTGGTCCAGATCCTCTCCGACGTCCATGAAAACCTTCCTCAGACCATCTTCGCCAGCACCTCATTACTGTGGTCGCGTCAAGTTCCATTCTATAGGCAATTTCTCTAAACGAAAGACCACCCTCTCTCATGCCAATAATACGACCTCGCTCGAAATCACTTAGTTGTACAAAATTTCGACGGTTACGAACTCTGGGCAATTTAAATGATGTTCTTCGCACTATTATCACGAGAAAACTAATCCAAATTGTTCCTTGTTTATAAAAACATCATTTGATATTGCTATTTTTCGTATATAAAATCATCCTAGAAAAAGAGGTTTGACGAAGGAGTTTTTTATTGAAATTTTAATGAGTTACTTTTTATACCGAAAGCCATCAATTGTAGAAAAATTAAATAAATTCTAGCTGTTTTTCTTGGTGTTGCATTTTTCATTCAAACCAGTATATATCCGAAAACTAAAGTTTTGAAAAAATCGAGTTTAAACATTTTTCAACTATTGCGGGCGCACCAATTATTGTTTCAAATTGCACTCGGCACTGATACATTAAAGAACTATGCATCCTACATTTGCCAATAAAAATCTTAAGATGTACCACTGTTCTTCCTAGGATTTTGCCCCAAATTACCATAATATTATAGAAATGGTTATAATATTGACATACATTCAGGAAAATGTATGACACTTCAATTTAGAAAAAAGAAAAATGTTTTCTAGACCAGCATGATTTATTGACAAACACCCCAAGATATAACACTCTTCTTCCAAGGAGTTTCCTCAAAAATTTGCTCTTATCTCATAAATTTCTTTCTTGAAATGGTAATAATATTAAAGTACCTTCCAGGAAAATGTCAACAACAACAATCCTTGGTTGTACAATTGATGAATGGTCGGATGTACACATGTTTAACCAAGGTAAATTAACATTAAAATTCAGTTAGTAGTTGCAAAATACTATATTTTTATCATGCACAACCTCATTTTTAACAGTTTTTTTTATACCGGGTGTCTACTCTCAAAGTCGAACATAGGAAATTAACATGTGTATTCAATTCTTAAGCTTTTGACAAGTATTTATAAGCTAAAAATAAATAAATATTAAGTAATAAGGGCTTCATATAATTTTGATTAAAAACAGCAGTAAGGAAAAACAAATTAAAGTAAATATTCAAATAACCCCCCATTTTGAGCTAAGCAATACCCAAGTCTGTTGTATTTTAAAAACAATCAAATTTTAAATTAGTATTTTACGGTAAAAAATCAATTTTTTAAATCTTGTTATTAGTGTCGGATAATACCATTAGCTTTTCTGTAAAATAAGATGGCGAGCAGGAATCTGCGAAAACGTCTCATAGCATTTTTAAACCCTATGTTCGCGTTTGAGTACGAACACACGGTATACAAATTACAGCAATAGATAATTGATATTTTTATTAAAACAATAAGTATAAAATTAACATCAAACCCGTTAAAACTGTAGTAAGGAAGAGGCAACCTGTCTTTGGCCAAAGGTAAATTTTTGTATTGAAAAAACAATGTAAATTGTAATCTAAGGTAATTGAAATTGCACTGTGATTAAAACAAAACAAAACAAAAACGAACGAAAAAAAAGTGAATTTGCAATGGAACAGAAAATAAACATTAAAAATTCTTAAACTTACACTTCTGTGCAATAAAATTAAGCACACAATAGTACATTATTATTTAAGTTTAATAAGAGGGTATATTGTGGCACGAGTGGGATTGAAGCACGACTTGCGCAGCGAGGAGTGCTCCAATGTAACGAGTGCCCCGCAATGACTCTTATTAAACAAGTATAATATACTATTTTTTCTACTTTGATTTTAGTTAAGAATTTATTTCTAAAATAAAATATATACTTAAACATGAGTTTTATGTTGTAACATGTGGCAGCACTGAAAAAACGTGTCGAACGAATTTAATATTTGACACACGTATTAGATAGGTATAAGACATGGTACATGAAATATGTCTAGAATTTTCTGAACAATCCAAAAATTGAATAATATACAGGGTGTTGCATTTAAAATAAGAAAGTTGGTATTGGACTCTGTTACATGAGTCACCCTGTATAAAAAGTTTTTGTTGAATAAAATGCCCAAGTAAAAATACTAATCAGCATGTCCGAGCGTTTTTTCGAACACGCCACCATTTATTTATTAACGAATTTATTCCATTTGGCTGATACACACTGTATAATATACTTAGTTTACAATAATCTTAATAATGAACCTAGTTTACAATAATCTTAATAATGAACCTAGTTTACAATAATCGAATATTACACTTTGAACTTATTAAACAAAAATCACAAAACTCATGATTATCACAAAAATAATTTCTAAACGTAAAATCCCACAAGGTTCTCCGTATGCTGGCGAGTCCCATTTTTTCAATCTTCTTCTCGATGGAGTCCCTTGTCAGTGGGTTTTTTCGGCGTCGTCCTAGAGCTTCTTCTTTTTGTAGGAGGATGGGCAATTATCTGCTCAGCCACAGGAATTTCTTTGAATTAATCTTTGAAAGACAGATTTTTATAACTATAATATCATTGAACATTACTTGTTCTTCATCACGATTTACGTTGAAGTGTTCTCCCATATGTTTCTGCAATGACTTAAAATCCATGAAGTCACTGTACGTAATTTCATGTACTCGATAATAGAGCGGATTTTTCTTGGACGCTCTTATTAATTGGACGTATTGGGTAGGTATTTATATGGGACCCCTTTTACGGGCCTTTCTGATATCCTTCTCTATAACAGCGTGCTTGTTGTCACCTTCCTTCTGTATGTGACTAGTGACAAGGAATTTGAGTGTGACACACATGTAAAATCACAAATTTATTTATTTTGCTGGCTCGCACAATTGTCAGAAAAAAAAATAGTGCCTACGGGAATGGGCCGATAAGTGGCGAATAGCGATCAATCCTAGCAAGAGCGTGGCTGTGCACTTCACACGGTCTCGCCCTAAAAACCCGTTCCTACCTCTCGAAATTCAAGTTAGGGATTCATATTTGACCGGCACCTCAACTGGTCCAAACAAATCAATTGTGCCACACAACAAGCCACGTTAGCCTACCTGTTCTCAATCATTAACCCTAAGTCCAAGCTCTCCCCTATTTAATGGGGTTAACCTATACAAACAGGTTATTAGACCTCAGATGCTATACGCATCGCAAGCCTTTGGTTACTGCAAACTTCATTTGCTCAAAAAGATCCAGGTGTAGCAAAACAAGTCGCTGAGACGAGTAACGGGCGCCCCCCTTTACATGCGCAATTCTCATTTACCGTGACACAAAAACACCGAGTGTCATAGAGCGTATCAAAGAGTTACCAAAGTAACTTTTTCGATAAAATGGACGACGACCCTCCATCGGGAATCATCTTCCCACAAAGCGATGGGTTGGCTCCTCACAAGAATCCATCCCCCAGAGACATTCTAAGGTAACTTAGACAGCCCCACTCAGTCATAATACATTTAAATAATAATTGCAAATTATATGACACACCTTTCGTCCCCATACCTCCCTGAGGGCCGCGGGATGGTACTGCCGGTTGCTTTACTTTACGAGACAATTTCAAATTACAAACCAGAGAAGACCTTGATCTATGTCTGGCACTATCAACGAGCTAAAAGAGGAGAGGTTTTGGTTGGTAGGCGCTATCTCGGCGAATCCAACACTACCCCACTACAAGGGAGTCTTCTCGCATAAAAATATAACCATTTTTTAATATTGGTACGATCTTAGCAATTTTTAAACATTTAGGATTGACTCCATTTTTTAGACTTATATTTATTAGTTTTGCCAACGTATAATATTGATTTTTTCAAACGTAGTTTACATTAATTTTGTATACATCTGAACTTGTGTTACTTTAAAGTTTATTAATTACATCTCTAAGTTCATTATATGATATTTCACTAAATTTGAACCGTAGCAAATAAATAATTGAGGTTGTCCGCTCTTAATGATTCAGGCACATTTTTGTTAGTTTTTTTTGTATTTATATATAATCTTCCATATTGCTTTAGATTTATTAGAAGAGTTTTATATATAGTTATCATTTTTTATTACGTTTAAACACCTCGTTTCGAAGTATTTTTCTGCTATATGTATTTGACTAAATGCCTAGCAGAAAAATAAATTTGTCTTTATTAATATTCACGTAACTTACTCCTTTTAATTTGAACTCTTAGATTTGTATTTTGTACTTTTACAATTTCGCATACTTACGTTCAAATCATTGCCTTGCGCTTTATGAGAATCATACGGTTTGAACTCTGCGGGAAAGGAAAACTCTCCAAGACGTGCCTCCATCTCGCGGAAAATGCCATGACTTCGAGAAATCAATAGGAAAATGCAATTGTTTGTATCCCTCAATCACAAGACACTCGCGCCGATTTTATAATAATAATAATAACAGTAAATATAAAAAAAAACAGCTGCACAAACTCAGTGTCCCAGTGACCAGTGTCCCACTTAGAACACCGAAGAAAAAAACAGCACCGCGATGATTTAAACCTCGAATTAACTCCAACGATTAGTCAAGAGGTCGCGCCCCATTAACCCAACGGTCATCACCGACGTTCGCACGTAGAGGAATAAACAAAATTGAGCAATTAATTCGCGACGGACCACAATATTAACTTCGGAAAACCCCGATGAACATTTACTGAAATTATTCAGTTGCCGACCGCGTACATTCGCAGTAACGTTGTTGTAGTCGTTGCACGAGTTAACTAAACATTTTTGGAATTGATTAAACGATGTACACCTTTTTATTGTTCCTGTATGGATTTATCGTCCACGCAGGGTGCATGTTTTCCCATGTAAGTATTAATGTGTCAATGTTCACAAATGATGAAATTATGTTACCTATTTGTTATTATTTCTGAATTTGTAAATATTTTAGTGGCATTGAAATGGCCTTCATCGAAATTATTTATGTCAAAGTAGTTCGCATTTTAAAATACCGTGATAAAATATTATGTTTTCATTAATGTGCACATGTTTGTAGACAGTGCATATTTAATAATAATAATAATTATTATTTCTCAATAGATATAAAGTATAATTATAGAGGAAAATACAAAGTAATATTTAATACTAAAACAATAAATACACAATTATAAATTATACTATAGTAAATACTAAAAAGAATATTATTCATAACTAATTAATGATTTAAGGTAAATAAGAATAAGAGGCTGAAAGACCGCGGGTCGATAGCCAATGAACAGGAAAAATAAAATTGTTATACTGTCTATGTTACAAAATGTTACAAAATCTTCATTCTTTTACTCACTTGTAGTTTTATTTCTGTAAATAAAGATGTTGTATATATAAGAATAAGAAAAATAAGAAATATTCTTAATATGTATTAGAATAAGCAAGTGGTGAGAGATTGTGATGTTACACAAGTTGTAACTAAATAAAATAAGATTTTGTATTCTATCATAGGACATCACACGACACAATAACAAACAATACAATCTCTAGACTTGTCTGCAAATATTCACAATCACTGACGCTGTTGAATGCACGATATAATTGAATGTCATCCGCGTACAATAAAAATTCACAGTTGAGTATTTCACTTACACCATTGATTGAAAATAAGAAACAGAAGAGGTCCCTGATTGGAGCTCTGTGAAACCGCACCTGAAGAGATGTAGACGGTTAACTTGTCACTATTTTTTTTGGCAAAAGGATTATTATTTATTGGATATGAGCATAATACAGACACAATATTACTATTTTTACTGTATATCGAAACAACTACTTACAGCAACGAATAAGGGCTTTCAATTTCAATTACTAATAAAACTTAAATGATGCTTTAATCTGTTTGCATTGAATGTCCTAGTCCTGTGGGTAGGAACAAACGATCTTAAACCAATGTTATTACACTAGTAGTACTAGTAATAACACGCAAATTTCTTTTGTATCATTCAATATCCGGCGTGGCACTAGCCAGGGAAGTAGTTTCAATAAGTTATTTGTTTATAGTCTTAGTAAGACTTAATTTTGCATTGCAGAGTTACGAACAGGTTGAATATTTATATATTCAGGCTATATTTCGTTTTATTAAATTTATTTAATCACCATTTCACCATTTATAATAGTAAATACGTAAATACCAGTGGTTGCTCGTGGAACATGTTGATGGTAGAGCCACTTGTACAATATCCTCCCCTCCTTTTTTGAAGAATCAAAAAACCATTTATCTTCCTAGACCAATCGAATATTTTGGTCAAAAAATCAAAAATTTGCAATAAAACAGCAGAAGATCTAAAATATCGGCCAAAAAATCAAAAATCCTGTTTTAAAAATAAAAATGCAAACGAAAGAAAAATCTTTTGCCATTTTCAACCCCAAAAATAACACTTTTTAGCTTAAAATAAGTTCCAACGAGAAATTCGAAAATAGCAAAAATAAAAATTAAAAAAAAATCCCAAGAAAATCTAAAATATGCGACAAAAAATAAAAAATTAAGACCAAAAATCTAAAATTCGTACCCAAAAGACCAAAAATTGAAACCAAAATAATCGAAAATACAAAATATAGGCCAAAAATGTAAAAATCTACAATAGGGCCTAGAAAGGTGAAAATTTAGGCAAAACATCGAAAACTCGGGCGTACCTCAGGGAAGCGTAGCGGGACCACTGTTATTTATATTGTTCATAAATGATCTTCCTCAGAATATATCGGACGCACATGTGTGTATGTACGCAGACGACACGTCTATTGTAGTGAGTGGGCCAGACGCCGACACATGCAACACTCAACTTAATTCAATGATCAATGAATTCGTAACATGGTGTACAGCAAATAATCTAATGATAAACTTTTCAAAAACAGTATGTATTGAATTTCACAATATACACACTCAGCCTTCTGACTATTCAATCAATATTGGAAATGACTCCATCCCAATCAGCGAAAACACCTCATTTTTAGGCATACAAGTTGATAACAACTTATCATGGAAAAACCATATTCACATACTAGTTGGCAAATTAAATAAATCCTACTTCGCGCTGTCTCAACTAAAGTGTATATTGGACGAACACGGCCTAAAAACCGCATACTTTGGAATAGTACATTCACTGCTAAACTATGTCATTGTGCTCTGGGGGCAGTCTACAGCAGCGAATAAGGTGTTTATAGTGCAGAAGCGCATAATAAGATTAATTTTTAATTTAAAATACAGCGAGTCATGTAGACCAACATTTAAGTGCAAAAAAATCATGACCATGGCCTCAATATACATTTACAAATTGCTCAGACACATCCATAATACGAAAGATTCACTCATACGCCATAACAATATACATACTCATAATACACGAAACTCATCTGATATCATTATAAATAAATTTAGTCACGAACAGCACAAAAAGTCTCCAATGCATGCAGGTATCACCTTATATAATAAACTACCCGGAAACATCAAATCGCTCGATATTACAACTTTTAAAACTAAGATTAAAACTCTGCTAATAACAAATGCAATTTACTCTGTCACAGAATTTGTTGATCTGTTACACAAATGGTAGCTATTTTATTTTATATGTTGTATTTTTATTTTATGTGTTTAGTTTTTATTAATGAAAATAATTTATTGTGTATATGACACAACCTATTTTTAATGTGTTTTATATATTGTATATTTTATTATTTATTTATTATATTATAAGTCAGGCACTATTTTAATACTTAAGTCTGATTTATTATTTTATCGAAATTGACGAATGTATCTATAAAGTGTATAGAAATAACATAATAAAGATGATTGATTGATTGATAAAGATAAAAAATGCAGACAAAAAAGTTTTTCGTCAAAATGAAAAATATTTACACCAAAAAATTAAAAAAATTACAATATAGCCTAAAACGGCAAAAATTTAGACAAAACATTGAGCGTAAAGATAAAAATTGCAGACAAGAAAATCGAAAATTTCTACAAACCAATCGAATATTTTGGTCAAAATAAAGCAAAAAAAAAAACTAGAACAAAAAAATCGAAAATACAGAAATCTAAAATATGGGCTAAAGAATCAATAATCCTGATCTAAAAATAAAAAAAGCAGACAAAAAATCGAAAGCTTAGGTAGAAGTAAAATAATTTGTCACTTTCAGCTGCTAAAAATAAGTTTCTCACCAGAAATTCGAAAATAATAAAATAAAGAAAAAAACACGAAATAAAATCAATAATCCAAGTTAAAAAATTTAAAATATGGGATCAAAAATATACCAAAAATATACGATAAAAAATTGAGGCCCAAAATCTTAAATTCTGGCCTAGAAATAAAAATAATGTACCAAGGAAAGGAAAATTTTAACAGACAAATAAAGAAAAATAAAGAAAAATTTAGGGCAAAAGATTAAAAAAAAAAACATCCACCATGTTGGTCGAAAATTTAGACAAAACATCGAAAACTCGGTACCAAAGATAATAAATTCAGACTAAACAAAATATCAAAAATGTGGGAGAAAAAATCGAAAATTTTAATCAAATCAAAATAAAGAAAAATTTAGGTCAAAAATTAAAAAAAAAAAAAAATATCTATAATTGCCAGAAAGTCGAAAATTTAGACAGTACATCGAAAACTCGGGCCTAAAGATAATAAATGCAGACAAAAAAATCGAAAATTTTAACAAACAAAACTCGAAAATACCGGAAAAAATAAAAAGAAATCTCCCATATAAATCAATAATTCAGGTTATAGATATTTTAACCAATATCAAATCAAAAATTTGGAACTAGAATTAAAGATTCGGCGCGAAAAATCAAAAATGCGGACCAAAAAATCAAAAATTGTAACAATTAAATCGGAAATTTATGTCACAATAAAGAATATTTGGATCAACAGATCAAAAATCTAGACCCAAATAAATCGAAAATACAGGTAAACATTTGGCGGGAAAATCAAAAATGCGGGCCAAAAAGTCGAAAATTAAATTAAATCGCAAAAGGTGCAAATAAAGGATATTTAGGCTAAAAGTTAAAATATTTTGGCCAAAAATATCGAAAATACAGGTCGAAAATGTAAAAACTAAAAATTCGTCGGGAGAAATAAAAAATGCGGACCAAATAGTCGAAAATTTTAACAATGAAATCAAAAATTTCAAAGTCAAAATAAAGAATATTTTGGCAAAATTTAGCCAAAAAAAATTCGAAAATACAGGCTTAATAATAAAAAATGCGGAACATTCTAGGAAGAAAATGGTTTAAATAAGTCTCAAAAGTCACTCTATTGTTCAAAATAATTTTCCAATTTTTACTTTCTCCGTTACGAAGTACGAGAAAGTATTGTGATCGTGATTTTTTTCCAAAAATTTTTTTTACGGAAATATCCGTTTTGGGGTTCCTAGATGCCATTTCAACAATTTCTGGATTTTTTTTTTGTGTCTGTGTGTGTGTGTGTGTGTGTGTGTGTGTGGCTGTGTGTGTCTGCCTGTGTGCGCTGTATCTCAAAAACTAATAGAGCAATTGATATGAAACTTTGAACATACGTCTTATTTCATAATCCGAAGAACTGAAAAGCTTTTGGTGTAATTTCGTACACCGGAAGTGGGTGTTTACCTTAACTGTTTTTTGTTTTTGGCCAATATTTTCATAAATATGAAAAATATCACAAAAACATTTAAACAAATATTGAAGACAATAAAGAAATGAGATTATTTTGTTTGAAAACATTTTCCATAAAATTATTGTTATTCGAGAAAAAAATTTCTTATTATTTTTTGAATTTTTGGTTAATAATTATGAAACGATAATAGTTACAGCAAATTTATGTTAATAGTAGAGAATGCTAAAATGAACAACTTATAAAGAATAAGTTTTTTTCGAAATCCCTTTAGTTTTTGAGTAAACTGACTATTAGAATTTGAAGTGTAATTTGTTCATAATTTTGACGTTTTAAACGTCAGTTTCATCCGAGTCTACAAAATATGATTTAAATTTAAAATAAACCATGAAAGCGTAAATATAAATGATACCATCAAGTCGGAGAAAGTAACATGATGGCCACATCACCATTTTTTTTAAATGTTTTTAATATATTTTTTTAAATTTAAATTTAATTGTCAAAAAAAGTGAAACTAATTTGAAAAAGAATTCAAATAAAACCATTAACTTTGTTGGGATCAGATTACTGTTTCACCTTTAGTGCCGGCAGTTTCGACAACTTTAGATTTAGTAGATACATTTTGAATTTTGAATAATTGAAATAAAACAATTCACTTGGTTAGTATGACTCTCAGTAGCGTCCTGTGGAACATGTTGATGGTACTTTTACTTACAATATGAGGAGGCCCTTGCCTCCTTTTTTTCAAGAAAGAAAGAACGATTAATCTTCATAGTCCAAGATTATTTTGAGTTGTAAAGGTTCATAATTTCAAACAGCCGAATTCAAACAAGCTTAAAATATGATTTATGCATACTTTAGATTTATCGTGGGTTTACATTTTGTCCCAGACATGCACTAAATCGGTATCACCATTCATCGACCACATAACCTCACCATCAAACAATACATATGGAAAACAAAAAGAATTTTAAGGACTTACTTTATTTTCAACCCTCTTGAGAAGCTGATAAAAATGGTATAATATAGTATACATTGAAAACATTGCAGAAGCGTTCCTAGCAAAGATAGCTTCAATTTTTATACACTAGAAAATTTCCCACACAGAATAATACACATCGGCTTTGGTTCTCTTTTATTCATACTGCTATACAGAGTGTCAACATACGCAAAATATTGGATAACTATTTTTTTTTCAAATGAAACACCAAGTTGCCACCAATCTATGGCATTTTTAATAAGCTTTCCAATGGTATACAGTTTGTATAACAAAATATTAAGGATTCTTGAGATTTATCAATAGAAACATATTTCTTTTGCCACCTTCTGCTAATTTTTGGATTTTCAGCCAAAACTATGCTTTTAAAAATTTTCCGCTCTACAACTTTGGTCTCTTATTATTTTTTCAGAAAATGCATAGTTTTGGCTGAAAATGCAAAAATGAGCAGGCGGTGACAAAAGAAAAATTATTTTTATGGATAAATCTCAAGAATCCTTAATATTTTGTTATAAAAACTGTATATCATTAGAAAGCTTATTAAAAATTCCATAGATTGGTGGCAACGTATATAGGGTGTTCTATTTGAAAAAAAAAATAGTTATCCAATATTTTGCGTATGTTGACACCCTGTACAACAGCATGAACAAAAAAGAACCAAGGCCGATTTGTATTATTCTTCATGAAGGAAAATCCTTCAGTGTATAAAAAATGACGCTAGCTTTGCTAGGAGTGCTTCTGCTTCAATGTGTCCTTGTTTTTGACACAAATTTGCCCATAACTAACCAATCGTCCATAATAGACCCATACTATCTTATACCATTTTTATCAGCTTCTCAAGAGGGTTGAAAATAAAGTATAAAATATAGGATGTTCCATTTAAAAAAAAAATAACTTTGTTCTGTTATGTATATTGGGACACCCTGTACAAAAACATATATATTTTTAAAATATGTAGAATGAGTGTGGGTACCAGTTAAAGAAAACTAGAAGTCGATGTCTCAAATAGCAAATAAGTTATGGGGCTTTTACAGATCCCTGGGTCACCCGGTATATGCTTAAATTCATCTAGAAGTAAGAAGAATTAGGAAACATAAACAACCATTGATATTGTTTTCCGGCAGATGATTGTCATGCATTATTCTCGATGTGATTTTTGCCATTTGTGTCCATTTACTTTTTTGAGTGTGCAATTTTAAAATTAATGAATATTTAAATAAATGTTTTTTTTTTAGTTAATTTTACAATCGCCAAGAATTGAGGATTGGGTTTCCTCATTTTATAAAAGTTACGTTTGCACTTGTTTACAAATTGTCAACACGTATCATACACGAGATCTGTTGAGTGAATTATGAGGAAATTAGGTAAACCGTAAGATATGGAGATGTAGACATAATCATCAGATAACGACCGCACTAATTGTACTCGGACAGTCATGGAAGGGGCCGCAACAGGCGAAAAACTAGCGTGATAATCTGATAGCGAAAATGTAAATTATTTCACCCTTGCCCTTATTTCCTAATAATACTTTTTGAAAGGTCTTAAAGGTGAACTCAGGCATATAAATAAATCTAACACGATTCTATGTAATTATAGAACATAGTGGTAATGCAACAGAAAATCAATAAATATTAATCACTTAAGTAATCTTTTATCGAATAGTAATTCTCAATTTTAGGGATTTTATTTTAATACCATGTTTACCAGAGCTGGATTTAAGAATTTTGTTATTTCACGCATTTTTTAGTATATGCTCCATCAACACACATAAAACACAAGTAGCGTATGTTAAATATAAGTGCTTATTTTTGCGTGAGTTCAAGTAAGGTAGATGTGCTATAGTTTTCGAATAGTATAAATTTGTGAGGAAAACAAATTCACAAAGAGTAAGTCAAGGAGGATGTCTAATTTCCGGTATTATAATGTCTGGTTACGGGGCGCCCGTCCAAAACGCGAACGCTTTACATTGGCGCGTTCGCGTCCACCGCCATTTGGCCCGTAACCAGATTTTATAAAACCGGACATAAGCCTCGTTTCAATCATACTAATACTGGACGAAGTGCTAAAGACAATAAAACAAAAGCTTAGGAAATTAGACTGGATATAAGTACTTGCGGCCCATATGCATAAAAGGTTGTAGGGATGGGCGACATTTCACGTACCTGTGATTTTTCACTGGTATTGAAAAATCACAGGTAGTTACTGTTACTAATAGGTAAATTTCACTGCTACTTAAAATCACTGTTACTTAAAATCACTACTAATTAAAGTCACTGCTACTTCTCTGATTGCTACTTAAAATCACTTTTAGTTAAACTTGAACTGCTACTTAAAGCATGATTGGCGTAGAATCGAAACACAAACTTGCTGTGATCGAAAATGGTGAGTGAATTGAGTGAATTGAAAAAAATATATAAAAGGAAAAATTGAGGTTCTTTAGTATGGTGTTTCTTAATGTGGGCAATATCGCCCCCCGGTGGGCGTTCGACACTTAATTTTGGCGATTATTTGACAATCCGGATTTGGGGGCGATGGACTTTTTGCGTGGGCGAATGTATACCAACCTACGGAGATATCTCAAATCGCCAAAAAAATTGACTTACATGCCTCAAAATTAAAACCAAATATTAATAAACTCTGCAAAGATCGGCAACCTTAAGATTATCATAGAACTTTAAATTTTATTTTTCTACGTCCGTTATAAAATGTACAGTTTTTTTCATTAATCTGCGTTCATAAAATGTGTGATTCCTGAACCCTTCAAGTAGCGTGAAAAAAAGTGCCATAACGGTTCATTTTTTCACTCTTTTGCGTGAAAAAAAGTGCCGTAGCGGTTCATTTTTTAACGCAACTAAAAAATTGTTTGCGCAAAGTGTGTCATGAACGCTTCGCAACACGCCGCGAGTTCCGCCGATAAATATCAAACATTCGTTTCCGATCAAGACAACTTGATGATTATTATTATTTTCTTTATTTAAAACAAGTATTATTACTTATAAAAATTGATTAAGGTTTTATCAAATTTATAAATTTATTTAAAGTTACGGACGTAGAAAAATTTTTGTATGAAACTCGAGAGTAAAGCAACTTTTTTTCACTTGTTGGAATTGCCGCACTCGCCTTCGGCTCATGCGGCAATCTTTCCTACTCGTGAAAAAAAAGTATTACTTTACTCACTTGTTGCATAAATAACTAATAGCTTATCATTTGTGTGTTAAAATTACAGTTAATATTTTACTGTCATGTATCTTTTGTTGTTAATTCGCGAAACACAAACTAAACAGTCCACTTTTTTAAAGTTCGGAGATTTTTAAAATTTTGGTTTTTAAAAGTACATAACTGCCAAACGCATTATCCGGTTTTAATGATTCTAACGTCAAAAAGTGGAAAATATTGTGCGATTTAAAAACCGTTTAATAAATATTTCCGTGAAACTACCGCAAAACGTCAAAACTGCGATTTTGTTTTTTTTTAAATTGCACAACTATCAAATGCTTTGTCTGAATTTGATTATTTAAACGTCAAAATGTTGAAAATTTAGTGTAATTTGAATGAAATTAACACAAACTGCAAAAATCACACTTTTTTTAAAGTTCCAAGATTTCAAAATCGTGATTTTGGTTTTTAAAACTATATAACTGCCAAACTCATTGTCCGATTTTAATGATTATAACGTCAAAAAGTAGACAATTTTATGCGATTTAAAAACCGGTTAATTAATATTTTAGCAAAATCAAAGCAAATCCTCAAAGTTGCACGTTTCCAAAATTCGAAGATTTAAAATTGCGATTTTGTATTTTTTTAATTGCACAAATGTCCAATGCTTTGTCTGATTTTGATGATTCAAATGTCAAAATGTTGAAAATTTAGTGTAATTTTAAAACTGATAATAATTTTTTTCATACAAACTGCAAAAATCGAAGATTTTAAGATCGTGATTTTGGTTTTTGAAACTACATAAAGGCGTTGTCCGATTTTGATGGTTTTAACGTCAGAAGTGCAATTTAACAACCGGTTAATAAATATTTTGTGAAATCAACGCAAAACATCAAAATTCGAAGATTTACAATTGCGATTTTGATTTTTTTATTGTTGAAAATTGAAGTGAGCGAATTAAGACGCGGACCTGACAAAGTGGGCGTTTGGTCCAAAAAGGTTGAGAAACACTGCTTTATTATAACAATATATTCAAATTTATCTATCTCTTTATAGTCTAACGTAGCATATATTTGCCAACCGTGATCAGTCACAGTTTAAAATCACATATATTAAAAAGTAGAAATCACAAGCAGCAACGTGATTTAGAAATAGCAGTTTTGTCCATCTCTAAAAGATTGTAGCTTCGGAGATGATCTAGTCATATTTGGCAAAACAGTGGAAGATTTAGAGGAAGCAATCTCGTAAATAAACCCAGAGAAGATAAAAATAAATTAAAATGTCGATAACCTTAAACTAGACGAAGTAACAATTGAACAGGTCAGAGAATATAAATATTTAGAAGTAACTATCTCCCAAGACGGGAGATTGGACTTAACAAATTAAGAGCTGCATACAAAACATTTCATGGATTAAATAAGGTGATTTTAAAATACAAGATGCGAAAATAACGGTTTACAAAATAGTCTTAATTTATGCGTTTTAAGCAAGAGGGAACAAAAAAAAAAAAAATTAAAGCACCTGAAACGAATTTCCGGAGAAGAGCTACGGGAGTAACTGTTTCGGATTACATGAGGAGTGAAAAGAGTATACCTAAACATAAATGAGGTAGGAAAGATAATCGAGGCGAGGGGCCTCGAACTAGCTAGGGACATTTGATTAGAATGGACGAAAAGATGCAAGTAGATAGTTTGGCAATTGAATTGCAATGTGGGAAGACCCCAAATAACTAATGACCTAGTAAAAAAAAAGAAAACGAATTGTGAACAGAAAATAATGGAAGGAATTCACTAAATACATTATCAGCATCCTACACCAGAAATTGCAGAAAGAAATTGATAACATATAAATTTGTTTATTTCTTAAATTTTTAGAAATAAGTAAAAACATTCAAAAAAAATCACGGATATTAAAGTTTTTTCGGTTAAGCCTTTTCGGCCTACATTTTTTGTGTTACACAAAAATTACATATTTATTCATAAAAATGCAAAAGATAACTAGAAAGAAATTCATATGGCATCAGTGGGGTATTTAAAATATTTTTTTAGGTATTTTTTTATAAAACTATACCGAGTGTCTGGGATAAGGGGCGAACATAGGGATTTAACATGTAAAATTAAATATGTGTAATTATTAGCTCCCCTATTTATTTTAGAGAAAAATCGTAAAGGAATATTTTTTAGAGAATTAAAAATTGTAAATGTATCATCCATTTAATTTACGTTTGTACTAGAATCCACCTCAGAAATAATAAAAATAAGTTTAACCATTTATCATTTAATAAAAACCCTTGCCATGACTTTGACAAATGTCATGTTATGGTGAGATTAATTTTGCTAGTCAAATATCAATTCACGCATTGTAATTACAATAATCTGAGTTATTCCTATGAAGAGTGGCGTTAGTTTACTCAGAGTTCGTGACATTACATGCAAACGGAACAGAAGAAACAACGATGAATTGGAAGAAACAGTTTTAGGTTTGATAAATGCTAAACCAACAACTAGCATACGATGCATTGCTCGTGAGTGCAACGTGTCTAAATTCTCTGTACAGAAAATTCCGAAGAAGCATGGTTATCATTCTTAAAAACATCAATGCCATCAGGAGATACTGTTAGTGGATGAAGAAAGGTGGCGTGTATTCTGCGAAATAATGCAGGATCGATCAAATACAGACCATAATGAATGCTAATAATTTACTTGCATATAACAATAAATCAGTAAACATTCAGTTTTTCAATAGAAAGACACCAATTGTTAATTTAAATCAGATCACCAAATCTCTTGGGATTGCAGAGGACGAGCAACTCACCTGGTGTCAGCATGTTGATTATGTGTGTAGTAAATTAAATACTGCTTACTATGCAGTTCTTAAACTAAAACCAATTTTACCACCAGAGTCAATAATAACTCTCTTCTACTCATAGGTATATCCTCATCTCTCCTACCAGCGTGGGAAAGAAGTCATATTTAGAGGATATTCATAACCTAGAAAAGAATATTAAGATTAATTTGTAACAAAATTAGATTGGAGACTTGCCGTAGTTTATTTAGGGAGAACAACATACTTACATTAATATGAATTTACATATTTAAAAGAGCAACATTTGCAGTGAATTAATAAACTAACTAAAAACTAAACTAAGCTCAACTTTTTGAAATCTGGTTAGAATGGAAATTCGATGCGAGTGGAATATTTCGAGCGCGAGCCGTGAGGCGAGCGCGAGGAACCACGAGCATCTGAATTTCCATTCTTACCGAGTAGCAGACTATACTTTCTCCTCGACCAGATAAAATAGACTAATAAAATAATGAACACAAAGAACTTACGTTTTATTATCACGTTTGTGGTTATGTTTATAGTATTTTGACAATTGTGATATCCAAGGCTAATTGTTTTATTCGAAACGGTGTGAGAATATTCATTCTATACCTTGTTATGGAATGAATTACATGCAAAACGCATAAGCGCATAGTGTTTTGTTCCATAACAAGAGTGAGAATGTGTACGTTCTATAATCAAAATTGATTTCAGAATGCTTAAATTCTATGGTGGTCGTGGAGAATAGTATATTCTGTAACAAGGTTAGAATGGAAATTCGATGCGAGTGGAATATTTCGAGCGCGAGCCGTGAGGCGAGCGCGAGGAACCACGAGCATCTGAATTTCCATTCTTACCGAGTATCAGACTATACTTTCTCCTCGACCAGATAAAATAGAATAATAAAATAATGAACACAAAGAACTTACGTTTTATCACGTTTGTGGTTATATTTATAGTATTTTGACAATTATGATATCCAAGGCTAATTGTTTTATTCGAAACGATGTGAGAATATTCATTCTATCCCTTGTTATGGAATGAATTACATGCAAAACGCATAAGCGCATAGTGTTTTGTTCCATAACAAGAGTGAGAATGTGTACGTTCTATAATCAAAATTGATTTCAGAATGCTTAAATTCTATGGTGGTCGTGGAGAAAAATTATTCTCACCATAACATGACATTTGTCAAAGTCATGGCAAGGGTTTTTTTTTAAATGGTCCATTGTTCAACTTATTTTTATTATTTCTGAGGTGAATTCTGATACAAACATAAATTAAATGGATGATTCATTTACAATTTTTAATTCTCTAAAAAATATTCCTTTACGATTTTTCTCTAAAATGAATAGGGGAGCAAATAATTACACATATTTAATTTTACATGTTAAATCCCTATGTTCGCCCCTTATCCCAGACACTCGGTATAAGATACAAAAACTTAAAATATCTATTTAACAAGACTTTAAAACAGTTCCTAATGATGGTATTTTATACATAAATCTCCCAAAAAATACCTAAAAAAATATTTTAAATTCCCCACTGATGCCATATGAATTTCTTTTTGCATACCGTTACTTGGAAAATGTCCAGTCTCATCATATCTCACATCCTTTACTACTCTAGGCTTGTACAGTCTTCTTGGAATGGGATCGAGGTCTTTCTTTTTTTCTTCCTATTGGTTTTTCAACGCAGACCATATGCAATTTCTGCATGAAAAGTTAGGCCTACTGTCCACGTAGCCGCACGTCACACGCACGACATCGTCATTTTACGCTTGTGTGTAGGTTGCTTGCACAGTGGCGGTTTCAAAGGGGGGTAATCGGGTAATTACCCCCCTAAGATTTTTTCGCTTACCGATATTCCATATAAACCAAAAATTAAAAAAAAATTATAAATTTTTTTTCCGAATAAAAATGATTTTATGAAAAATGTTTTCAAGAAAAGATGTTCATTTCTTTGTTGTCTTCAAAGTTTGTTTAAATATTTTTGTGATATTTTTCATATTTAAAAAAATATTTGCAAAAAACAAAAAAACAGTTAAGGTAAACACCCAAACATTATCAAATAAGACGTATGTTCAAAGTTTCATATCAATTGCTCTATTAGTTTTTGAGATACAGCGTGCACAGACACACACATAGCCACACACACACACATACACAATTTTTTTTTTCCAGAAATTGTTGAAATGGCTTCTAGGGACCCCAAAACACGGAATTGTTGAAATCTGGAAATCTATCGCTAGACTTCTTCTAAGGGTTCTATCCCATTATACGTTGAAATTAAATTTACCCGTTTGATATCTTACCACTTTACTGCAATTATGTTTTTCTCTTTGGTCCACGACCAAATTAAAAAAAAATCACTTCAGTGTGTTAGAATAATAAGTCAACTAAAATTACTTACGAAAAATTAATCACTTATCTGTTATTGTTTTATTAATGGTTTGTTTCCACAGATAATAAAAATAGTTAACACTACTAAAACTTCTTCATGGTCAATTTTAAAACCTCAAAAGAGTAGGCATCTATACTGTTCTACCTTATAAATACTTTAACCTATGTTCAACTATCCATATCTAAATAGAGGTGTAAACTATTTGAAAAATATGACCATACAACATCTGATTATCTTCACCAGGGGCGGTCGTTGTGTAGAGCCAAGGAGCTATGGCACTACCTCTAAATTCAAGCGAAGCAAGAATTTTTTTTGTTAATTCTGAAAACACTAATTCGTCACTTTAAATGTTAAAACGATGCCTGCAAAAGTTTCATGAGGATAGAAAAATCGAAATGCGTTTATTTGAGAAGATAACTCTTGTACAAAATAGCAGATTTGAAAAATTCTTCCACAATTGTGTTGTACTCATAGGACCAAAAAATTAGTTCGTCTTCAATTGATTTTTTGTTTTTTCAGGATAACTGTTGAACGAATGACCAAATTTGGCAAATTCTTCCATCGAATAGATGCAGATAAGATCCAAAACATGTAATTTATGTTTCAATTGTTTTCTGTTTTTGAGGATAATTCTTGAACGAAAGGACAGGTTTTGAAAATCCTTTCAGCTCATTGTGCTCATTGGACAGAAAAGATCAAAAAATAAATTCGTTGTTAAATTATTTTTTATTATTATCGAGAATAACTCTTAAACGATAAGTGTTCGAAAAGTGTTGTTCTTATACAATTTATACAATAGACGTACGTTAAAAAAATAAAATTGATAAATTATTATTTTTTATAACTTTTGAACTGATGATTAGATTTGTAAAATTCTTTCCGTCTTTAATTTATCCGAAAGATGTAGAGAGGACAAAAAATTGAATTCGTTGTTCAATTGTTTTTTTGGTTAACAGAGGATAACGAATGACCAAATTTGTCAATTGTAAAAGTGATGCACTCATCGAATAGATGCAGATAAGACCAAAATATATTTTTTCTAGGTTTTGAGGATAACTCTTGAACGGATGAATAGATATTGAAAATTCTTCCAGAAAAGTATTACACTCACCGAATAGATGTATTAAAGATAAAAAATTAAATTCGTTGTTCATTTGATTTGTGATTTTGAGAAGATAACTCTTGAACAAAATGGCTGATTTTAAAAATTGGTCCAGTAATGTGCCGTTCTCATCGAATAAAAGTAGATAGGACAAAAAATTTCATTCGCCTTCAATTGTTTTTTGTTTTTGTTGATGATAACTCTTGAACGGATGACCAAATTTGGCAAATTCTTTCAGCAAAATCATTTCAGGTTTTTGATTATAACTCTTGAATGGATAACCAGATTTTGATCATTCTTCGAGTAAAGTATTGCACTTACCGAATAGATGTAGATAAGAAAAACAAATAAATTCGTTGTTTAATTATTTTGTGGATTTGAGAAAACAACTTAGAGAAAAGTGTTTCTACTTTAAATTAAGATTTTCCCATTTTAATTATCATTTTATTAAATTAAAACATATATTACCAATAATATCTGGTAGTAAAATAAGTGATCATTTTCCAGTAATGTTACATTTAAATCTGGGCAATATCAAAGCTTTGCGGCTATTCCGAAGTTACTTCTCTGGTAGGTACTAACAGGCATCAGTAAATGGTGCTTTCAGTAGTAAAAGACAAGTAACGTGTGTGATGTCGCAGGGCTCCGTAAAGGGACATGTATTATTTATCCCATTAATCAATTATCAGAAATAACTAATGATTGTGAATTGATATCATGTGCAGATAATACAGTCATTTACATAACTGGTGACTCCTGGGATCAAGTATTTTAAAGCCTTCATAGCAACTAACAAATCTATATATATAAAAATGAATGTTTGTTTGTTTGTTTGTCGTTTATGGACACCTAAACCATTCGTCGGATTTGGATGAAATTTTCTGGGGTTAATGTAATCATGCGGGGGAAGGTTTCTGTGTAAAATGGAATATGTGTGTCTACTATTTCTTGGGTTTCAATGGACATAACCTAACTAATAGTATTTGTTGAATTTAGCGAATGTCAGGACGATAGAATAATGAACGTCAGGTGTTACCAACTGAAATTGGTGCGACCTGAATTCACTTGATTTGCCAGGCATGCCACCGCACATTTTAACATTGGAACTTGGCGTGCCTATAATCCTTCTACGCAACATCAATACACCACAACTTTGCAACGGTACCAGGCTTTCAGTGAAAAAGATGATGAACAATATCATCCAAGCTACTATTTTGAATGGAAAATTTAAAGGGGAAGATGTACTATTACCACGCATCCCAATGATTCCGACAGATGTGCCATTTCAATTGAAACATTTGCAGTTTCCTGAGCGACTCGCTTTTGCAATGACAATCAACAAAGCACAATCGCTACAAGTGTGCGGACTAAATTTGAAGAATCCATGCTTCTCACATGGACAACTATATGTGGCCTGCTCACGCGTTGGAAAACCATCTGATTTATTTCGTGTGCGCACCAGACGGAAAAACTAAAAATATTGTGTATTCTAAAGCACTCCAATAAACAAATTTAATCTTTATCTCTATATTTGAGTGGCAGTGCAACGCATGCCGGGTAACGCTATCTATCTTCTTCTATATATATATATATATATATATATATATATATATAAATGAATGTTTGTTTGTTGGTTTGTTTGTCGTTTTATGGACACCTAAACCATTCGTCGGATTTGGATGAAATTTTCAGGGGTTAATGTAATCATGCGGGCGAAGGTTTCTGTTTAAAATGGAATATGTTTGTCTACCATTTCTTGGTTTTCAATGTACATAACCTAACTAATAGTATTTGTTGTATTTAGCGAATGTCAGGAGGATGGAATAATGTACGTCAGGCGTTACTACCTGAAATTGGTGCGACCTGCCGGTTGCTTTCACGACCTGTAATTAGCATTTAAAATTAAACAGCCCTCACTAACGTTTAGAGCCTAATCCGTTTTCGGCCAGACGAACAAATCCAACAGGATACGTCACCAGTAATAAGCTACGGATTGACGACGGCGCAGCGCAGCGGAGCCGTCGTTCGTCACCAGTTACCTTGCTTAATTTTTAAGGGCTACGCACGGACGACGGCGCAGCGCAGCGGAGCCGTCGTTCGTCACCAGTTACCTTGCTTAATTTTTAAGGGCCACACACGGACGCCGGAGCAGCGCAGCGGAGCCGTCGTTTGTCACCAGTTTATTTGCTTAATTTTAATGGGCCATACACTCCGCTGCGCTGCGTCGTCGTCCGTCACCAGTTATCTGCCTTAAAATATATGGACCATGCACGGACGACGGCGCAGCGCAGCGGAACCGTCGTTCGTCACCAGTAATAAGCTACGTATTGACGTATTGCAGCATTGCAACGCATGCCGGGTACTCGCTAGTATCAAATATTGGTTAGAAAACAACTGCTTAAGCTTAAACTATAATAAAACTCATTTTATTAAATTCAGTTCATACATACATCAGTGTTCTTCCCACAGTTCAAAATATCACTATTCATGATTATGGCTGTAATAATCAGAACTGTAATTGCAGTATTTAAATTTCATCTGTGGTCATTTTTCTAAACTGGTCTTTATTTTTTTCTAAATATTCGTCAACTTGCAAAGTGGTCCTATCGATGTTCGTCCATTGTCTGTTGACAATCAATTGATTTCATCAAAGTAATTATAGGGTGTCCTACGAAAAAAATGCATTTTAAAATTGCTGTAAAAAAAAGACAATTTTTTTTTTTATTGAATAGCCCCAACATTGCGGTTTAATAGTGGAAGACCACTTTATTCATATGGCTGCCCCGGCTGGCTCTGCAGTAGCCCATTCTGCCGACCCAATTTTTCATGACATTTTCGATGGTGTGGCTCTCAATGGCTGCAATGGCAACTTCAATCTCGTTCTTTAGGTCGTCAATCGTCTCTGGATGGTTGGCGTAGCACTTATCCTTAACGGCTCCCCACAAAAAATAGTCCTACGGGGTCAAATCGTAGCTGCGAGGCGGCCAGTTGACATCGCCGTTTCGGCTTAATGCGATTTTCGAACATACCATGAAAAAGTTCGACTGTAACGTTGGCTGTTTGACACGTGGCGCCGTCCTGCTGGAACCAAATGCCGCCGATGTCTTCCTCTTCCATTCAGGGAAAGAAAAACATTTCCAACATGCCGCGATAGCGCTCACCATTGACGGTTACGGCGGCTGCTGGTTCGTTTTCGAAGAAAAATCAGAGCCGAAATAATCGATAGTTCAAAAAGCAACCGATAGATGGGCCACCCTGTATATAAATGTTTTCTAAGTCATCGATCAGATGTGTTGCAGCAGGATACTAGAGCACTTTTTAAAATAATTTGTTGCTGCTTTAAAGCAAATCATACGTCTCAAACAGTCATGATAAGCTTTCATCAGTATCAGCCGTCAGGTTTTTAATATTCGACCCTTTGATTAATAATTTTACTTTCTCATGGATGGTACAAACACAGACTGAATGGGTTCCACTTGCACCTGCTAGCACACAATGTTTTGGCCTCAAAGATACGAATTTGGAAAAAACTACATTTGATTTGTGGGTAACTTTCCTTGAATAATTGACAAAGTTCTCACAAGTTCACTAATAGTAATCGCTTTTGCACGTGTATTTTTGGCGTCGGCTACTGGGCCATCTGCCACCACCGTTGTATATAATCAGAAACTAAATGAACAAATGAATAATGATAGACAAGCACAACGAGCATGGTCCCGAGAGAATATTCCGCGGCCCCGAAATCTTTCGGCTGGGCTGGGATTCGAACCCACACGGCACGCGGTGCAACCGGCACAAATTAAATTATAAGGAAGAATTTTTCTATTTGGAAATTGCTGCGCTTCGCTAACAAAATTATAATATTTATGAATTTGTGTTTTCACAAACAAATCGTCGTAACCATAGTAACAACTACTGCTGAGAAAGTTAAATCGTCGTCATGTCATTGGCTGAAATCTGTTGGGGAATGAAACCGCTATACTTTTATTGGACGTCACCTGTGGAGAAAATGATTCGGCCGAGTAATGAACAGCTTTCTCAATCAAAAACTATTTAACAATGTTTCTATTATTTAATAAGATGTGAAAAAATCCTTTCTGACATTCTTTCAGATATGTTTTCTATGTTTTCCTTCGAATAGAACTTGGGAAACTTTCTTCTTTTTAATAGGTGAATTTTCAATTAAATTCAAACCTTTGTTGATCTTCATAAATCACTTCTTTCCGGGTCCTTTTTTTGAAAACTCAAAAATCACCTCCATGTTTTACATTTATTTGGCTCACATGATGTTTACCTTTTTGTGCAATATTTGCAAATTCATTTGCCTTATGCGGAAAAAACAGGTTATTCAATGAGACTATCGCTAATGTAAATCGAAGGAAGTTACATCATGGCCACAGCACTATGTTTTGAATTTTTTGTTCTTCGAAATTTTGGTTATTTTGGTATTTAACCTAGATTATGTCAAATTTGTTAATTTTCTTCTTCGACTTACCCGTTAAATTTGTACACTTTTACAAATGACCTCAACAGCCAATTGACCGGTATATATGATAATAATAATAATAAACGTTTGTTGTACTTACTAAATATATAATAAATAATAAATACAATGGCCATCGACCAGAGTCCTTCAGCCAAGGTATATATGATATTTTTATAAATTAATTTTGTTTTTGTTGGTGGCCCTTTAATTTTATCCAGTTTATACAGAATGATGATTTGATTAGCTATTCATAACGATGACTGATATTCCGTATTAATTATGTCAACATATTGATCTATATGACTACCCTGACACACTATAGCTTTATAATCTTTACTACAAATCGTATTTAATATTACATTAGTATTGCATTACCATAACCATTGATTGGTAGACTGGAGGCGTCCTACTTTTACAATTTACGTCCATCGATAGATAAATAATTCAGTTCCATTGTAGGCCGCCGTCTGGCGCCACAACAAAAGACAATAATGAGGGAATGGTCATTACATGGCACCGTTCTACATTTATAGTCATGACTTTACTGCGGGAGTGTCGCCTGTAGGGGAATTTAATTACAACGCCACTGTTAACCTACATACAGAGTTCGTAGCCCGTACGTCACAACCCCTTTCGTTCCAAGGATCGATTAGCCATATTGCGAAATTGTTTCATGATTTGTAAGCACGGATATGTGTGCACTTTAATCATGATAAACTTGTTTGCACGTGCGATATTTATAGCTTATTGATATAAATAACTTACCAGAAAAGTAAATTAAGATAACGATTTTTTCTATGATGTTTCAATTTCGAGGTAAAACTCATCACATATGTAAGTGAAAAGGATGGTTGCGACTGGTACTACTAATCACTATGTGTTAACCACAACTAAATATTATACAACGTGAGAAGTTAAGAGAAATATACACCAATATTTCAACGTGTTACCGTCATTATCAAAAATACAGGGTGTTGAATTGCGAAGCAGGCCATAGGGATTTATATGCAAAATTTAAAATGTGTTAATATTGGCTCCCCTAATTATTTGACCGCATCGGTCTTCTTACATTATTTTTGAAGCTTTTTGAATTGAATGATTTCTACCTTACTCAGTATTTACCGCAATATTTGCAAAAAACTTTACTATTATTTTGAATTGAAAACAAAGGTTTGCCATGAAATCATAATGGCGGATATTTCATTTTGCTCTAAAAAGTGACAGTTGCTGTCACATTACGATTTACAACCGGCCATGTATTCTACTCAAGAAAAAGTATTTATAAGTAAATGGTTTTACTCAGGTACTATTTAAGAAGTGTAAGAAGAAAGCAATACCCAGCAAAAGTACTATTCAATGAGTATTAAAAATAATGTAAGTAGACCGATATTATAAAATAATTAAGGGCGCCAATTGTAACACATTTTAAATTATACTTTTGCCTTCTCCGGAAATTTACGTACAGTTCTTAAATAGTACCTGAGTAAAACCATTTACTTATAAATACTTTTTCTTGTGTAGAATACACGGCCGATTGTAAATAGTAATGCCACAGCAACTGTCACTTTTTAGAACAAAATTAAATATCCGCCATTATGATATCATGGCCAACCTTTGTTTTTAATTCAAAATAATTATAAAGTTTTTTGCAAATATCTTGGTAAATACTGTGCAGAAACTATTGAGTAAGGTTCCAAACCATTCAGCTTAAAAAGCTTTAAAAATAATGTAACACGACCGATGCTGTCAAATAATTAGGGGAGCTAATAACACATTTCAAAGTTTACATGTAAATCCTTATGGCCCGCTTCACAATTCAACACCCTGTATGTACGTATCATATGAACCAATTTCTATTTTGAAGGCCAGTATCTCTTAAACGGTTTAACCAAAAAGTTAGCAAAATGTGTCAAATTGTATTGGTTTTTGTAAATCTTGTTACAATATAAGTCATAAAATTGCGAGTGCTACAAAAAATTGAGAGTTGAAAGGGCAACATTTCTCAAATCCTTTGAACGATTTTGACTAATCAAAAATCGAACTCAATCAAATTCGCGAGTTTTCAAAATAGATGCTAAAACATTATTCCGATATTTTTGAAATTGCCAAAAGTTCACATTTTGTGAGTGTAGTACACGGGAGATTCCATGTCAACAGTTTAGCAAGTGAATGGGGTGGTTTTCAAATATGGAAAATCCTAAATTTTCAGCCTGGGATGTTGCACCATTTTCGAATTACGGACAATTTTGTGATTTTTCAATTTTTTTGCGGACGATCGCAAATTTTTGTTCCTAGACTGCCGGAGCGAGAATTTCAGTTGGAAAATATTTAGAAAATAGCAAATCGATCCAAAATTTTCCGCCGTCAGAATTTTGATTGCATGCTTCTTCGGTCGACAAAATCGTCCAAACTGTTTTTTTTTTCAAACAGCGATATCTAAAAAGTATAATTTTTTTAATTTTTTTGGAAGTCGGCAAATAATGCAACCGGCCTCACTTGACTATACTTGAGTCGCGCGCCGAGTTGCCAATGGCGCGACGTTTTAAACATGCGGTAAGCATGAATTTATGGTTATTGATAGAGATGGGCAAAACTGATATTTTTGAATCACGTTGCTACCTGTGATTGCTACTTTCTAATATTTGATTTTAAACTGTGACTATGATCACATCGCAGAAAAAATATAAAAACGCAGGAAAAATTCCATGAAAAATCATCCTCAGTGGCCGAAGTATCGATTATTCAAAATCAATTTGGTTTTTGTAAATTTAACAATTTTCAGTAGAGATATGGATTTTTGAAAATGTTCGTTTAAATTTTTTGAGCACTTTAACGAAAACATCGTGGAAGAAAATATAAAACATGAAGGAAAAATTCCATAAAACATATCCTTAATGGCCGAAGTACCGCTTATTTAAAATTCGTTTGGTTTTTGTAAATTCAACCATTTTCAATAGACATGGATTTTTGAAAATTTTCGTTTTAATTTTTTGAGCATTTTAACGAAACCATCGCGGAAGAAAATATAAAACATAAAAGAAAAATTCCATAAAAAATATCCTCAATAGCCGAAGTAACGCTTTTTCAAAATCAATTTGGTTTTTGTAAATTTAACAATTTTTAATAAGAATGTGGATTTTTGAAAATTGTTGTTTTAATTTTTTGAGCACCTGAACAAAAACATCGCAGAAAAAAATATAAAAGCGCAGGAAAAATTCTATAAAAATCATCCACAATGGCCGAAGTATCGCTTATTCAAAATCAATTTGGTTTTTGTAAATTCAACAATTTTTAATAGAGATATGGATTTTTGAAAATTTTAATTTTAATGTTTTGAGCACCTAAACAAAAACTTCGCAGAAAAAAAATATAAAACATGCAGGCAAAATTCTATAAAAAATTATCCTCAATGGCCGAAGTACCACTTATTCAAAGTTCGTTTGGTTTTTGTAAATTCAACGATTTTCAATAGAGATATGGAGTTTTGAAGATTTTTGTTTTAAATTTTTGAGCACTTGAACAAGGAGGCGCATTTGGAGATTTTCGCAGTTTGGTGAATTGTTTTTATTTTTTTTTCAGTTCATTGCAATTTCAAAATTGGTTTCGTGGTATTCTTTCAAAATGTATGTTTAGATATTCGCACTGAATCTCAAATTACAATTAATTTTGAGTCATTTTGGGTTTACCATTTGTTGCATTTTTTTTTAAATATTTGTTTTTCAGTTGATGAAAATCGTAATTTGAACATGAACGTAAGAGTAAACTCCCAATACAGTATTGAATATAAAATAATATTTAGAAATGCTATTCTGTATTGTCTTCTTACAATCACCTTTTAAGTAACAGTCGCAGTTTAAGTAGCAATCACTGTTTAGGTACAGTTGTGATTTTAAGAAGCAATCACAGTTTAAGTCACAGTTTAAATAGCAGTGATTTTAAGTAGCAGTGATTTTAAGTAGCAGTGATTTTAAGTAGCAGTGAAATTCTCCTATTAGTAACAGTAAGGTCCTGTGATTTTTTAATACCACACATAATGTTATGACTTTTTTTTGTTTTTTTAAGCCAGACACCTTTCAAACTCTTTGTACAATTAATTCTGACTACTTGAATACCAAAATGTATTAAAATTAATACAATTTTTTTTTTCAAAAAAACGTTGATATCGCCTTTAAGGACCTCAGAACGGAAGAGAGAGAGAGAGAGAGAGAGAGAGAGAGAGAGAGAGAGCAGTCATATCTGGAATTAATTTGTTTTAATTCAACCGAACAAATCTAGTCTTCTAAGACGTGAATTGTCAAATTAAAATCAAACTGACAAGTCGAGATAATTTGTGTTATTAAATAATAGCTTTCATGAACATCGTGGGCATATAACTCATCTTACAATTTTTTATTTTCTCCAAATAACCTTTTTTTTCGTAGATATTAGTTCCAATAGCCTGTAGGCTAAATGTCCTCATTTTGCGACATTCCTAATTTATCTCACAGCCAACTCTGAATAAAAATCTTGTGGCTCACACGTTACTATAATATTGAATGATCACCAACATTCGAGATTTACTAAAATTGCAATTTGAAATCACTAAAGTCACTGGAAAAGTTCCCTCTAGAAATTTTAACTGAAGGTGAATATTTGACATGTAGTTTCCCTACGAAACTTTTTGAAACAGGACATCAGGCATATAAACACAGTGTAAATTCTGAACGCTCCTAAATTCAATATAAATAATGAAATTCGCGCAATACTCCAGCAAATGCTGCAGAATCTAATGTGTTTTGCTGGGTTTTGGAGAGCGCATTGCGGAACGAGAGGTGCACGTCCTGCTGCAGCATACCATACCATAATAATGAAGCTGCTATTTTAGTGGAATGAATTTTTTATTAATAATTCAATTTGCAAATACAAATATTTCAAACTAAATTGTATAAATTGGATAAAGGGTAAAATGCTTCCGACAGGGATCGTACCTGCAACCTCCAGATTGCTAGTCTGGGGGCGCTGCCATTTGAGCTACAGATCTGGATGTCGCAATTTCGATCCCTGTCGAAAGTATGTTATATTTTTAATCCAATTTATAAGTTTTAGTTCGAAATATTATCAATTTAAAATTATATTTATATTTCGCAAAAAGTGAGATTTATTCATACAGAATAGTTTTATGTTTATGTTTTACTGCTGTTATAAATTAAAAATTGTTATATATATATATATATATATATATATAAGTGTTCAACCTGTTCGTAACTCTGCAAAATTGAGTCTTAGAAATAATTTAGTAAGGGTTTTCAATTTTAATAATTACACAGCCCCACAAAAAAAAAAGTGCCATGATCTGGGTATGCGGCACATGTGGCCATTTGTATTTTGACCCGCTGATTCCAGATCCGCCCTCAGAATTGGCCCTGAAGGCTTAGGTTGGGACCTAAACCTAACAAACCTAAATATTGCTAAATTTGCCTATTTTTCGAAATAAACGTGAAACGGAGGCCTGATAGGCGAATTTTAATGGTGAATTCAGATTCAGCGGGTGAAAATACATTTAAAAAAATATTTTTCATTTTTAGATCAGGTTTTTTTTCCTTGTTTTAGTGCGAAACCACGCATAGGCATAGAAATATCCAAACATGAAGAGGTGACATGTTGGTTGTGACTCGCATCTTGGATACAAACATTTGTGGAGTCCGCAAGATGACCTTGGACTTGACCTTGAATCCCATTTCATGACCTTGTTGAAGGTCAAATTTGTTTGAAGATCATATTGTTATTTTCTAATATACATTTCCAGTTCCAGCCTCATATTTGTGATGATCGGGTAGGTGCTTGTTGAAAAACAATGTCCGAAGTGCACAGGAACTGAATGTTTTCATAATACTTGAAAAAAATATTTTACTTGGTTATATCATACATTCATTTTTTTTAAACTATATCTTGTTTTTTTTTCATCAAAAGATCTATGCAAAGGTTTTCGCTTACGTTTTTTTCCTCTTGTTCTGGTTTCTCTCTTTAGCATCCAGTAAAAGTCAGCCATCATAACTTCATCTCATCTACCCTGATATCTCTCTTCCATCACTCTGATATCTTGGTGGAATCGTTCACCTTGCTCTTCACTGTAATCTCCACAATTTTTAGGAAATCTATCCAGATGCGAGTCAAGAAAGTGTAACTTCAAATTCATTAAACATTCCAACTTTTGGAAGTTTTCCACCATATTTTTCACAATATTCTTGTAGTCGGGACTCCTATGGTTACCTAGGAAGTTCGTTTACACTGCCCTGAAACTCTCCCAAGAATTTTTCTCAATGTCGGTCATTTGAGTGACGAAATTTGTATCCCTGAATAACTTTCTAATTTGTGGTCCATCAAATATACCTTCTTTCAACTTAGCAGAAATAGCTGGAAATGTCTGCCCTAAATATACGAAGCATTGGCCGTCGTTGCCCAATGCTTTGACGAAATGTTTCATCAGACCAAGTTTGATGTTAAGAGGTGGGATGAGAATTTTTGTAGGATCAACTAGACATTCTTTAATGATGTTGTGAGAACCAGGTTGAATCAATAGTCTTTCTGGCCATTGCTTGCTGCTGTAATGGTTAGCTCGATCTCTGCTATTCCACAAACATAAGAAGCATGGCTCTCTAGTAAAACCCGAAATTCCAAGTATCATAGTTATGATTTTCAGATCACCAAAAACTTGCCACTTGGACTGGCATACTTAATTTTATCCAAAAGCATTTTTACGTTGTTATACTGCTCTTTGAGCGTTGTGGAATGAGCTATTGGGATAGGCGCATACACATTTGTATTATGTAGTAATACAGCTTTCATACTGCGTTTCGATGAATCAATGAAAAGTCTTCAATCTTCATCTCTATACACATCTTTCTTCAAGTTATTCATCAAACCTTTAATGTCAGTGCAGTAAACTAGAGATGTTTCTTCATCTTTTGTGAAATACTTCCGGAATTCTTGATCTCTATTACGGTAAAACGAGACTTTTGTCTTCGGCTCCAGGAAGTTCCTTCTCTTTAGAAATGAAGCAACTAATTCTGCACTATCTTTTGGCAATCCTATATCTCTAACAAAATCATTTAGAACTGGTTGTGAAAGTAACAATGGAATTTTTGATGCGGTATTATATGATGAACATCTTTTTTGTCGTCATCTTCATAGGGATCATCACTGCCACTGCTACTTTTTTCAGATTAGTTGTCAATTTCCATCAAGAAATCATCTTCTCTTACGATTGTATCAGTTACACGTAATTTCGCATCTGTTACAATTGGTCTTATAACTGAAGACACATTGATGTACGAGATAGATTTCTTATGTTTTGCGGTGATTCCATTGACGTCATTCATACAGAAGTAACAGTCTCTCATGAGCATTGGCTTCTTCCATATGGTTGGTGTAGAAAATTTGAGATATTTCAGATATTTAGGATTCTTTGAACGATACAACATTAGTCTACAGGAGTTACAAATTATATGAGAAACCCATGTTGTTTCCTGGTGGAGTAATCTACGATCGAAACAATCTTGATAAAGTTGTTTCACCTCCTCATCTATTTTTTTTTCTTAAAGAGTTTACTTCATATTTGCTGCAGATATAGCAAAATACATCTGGACACTTCTGGCATTCGTGGAAGCGTGAAATACCAGAAGTATCTCTCCTTGTAGCATCATACTCTCCATCAACCAAGAAGCCAATCAATGAAGAGCTACGGTCGTTTGATGACAACATGGGCGAACCCGCTTTCCCACTTTGTCCAGACGCCGATACTGGGACTTCGTATCCCTGCATCGTAAGACACTAATTCAATTCGCCGTTGCCTTGTAAGAACGAAACTAACATTTTTCTTACATCCTTCCTTGCCGTCTTCACCTGCAAAATTGCAAATTGATCTTTCTTTAAAGAATGTCTCTGAGGTCGAAATCGCCGGAGGACTCCAGCTCCTTGTTATCAGCTAGCGCGGGCAGTCTAGATTCCATGTTGAATCAATCCAGAGAGGAAGAGGAAATATCAGCTTTAATGGACCAAAATTTGGACAGTGATACTATTTTAGATAATGATTTATCGGACATAGTAGGTGCGTATAATTTTAACCTTAAACTATTTCGGATTAAAATAATGATCAGTCGTTATTTTCATCGGGGGTGGCTTAGGAATACGTCGACAGTTTCAAGTTAGATTAAATGATTTAAAATAATTCAATGTTTTCTGATACTCATAGAAACTGAACAACTAGAAAATGGTGAGTATTGCGCATAATCCATGATACAAGTTCATGATCAGCTTTTAGTAAAGCAAGCTGTAATATTTATTTGGAGCAGGAACTTTGATAAACACCAAAATGAAGTTTGACAAATATATTTTTAGAAACACGAAACAGCATTGCCTATATTAGGCATCTGTGCCTGCCATGACGGCATGAACTCCGTTTACCCAGGGACTCTGCCAGTGTGGATCTGTTGCCCACCGTCACCACGTGGAGCTGCCCTGGTTACAGGCACAGACGTTATTGAAAAAAAGAAAAAAATCTTATGTTCCACCCATGATATCAGAGTGATGGAAGAGAGATATCAGGGTAGATGGGATGAAGTTATGATGGCTGACTTTTGCTGGATGCTGAAGAGAGAAACCAGATCCAGAGGAAAATTGTTTTTCAACAAGCACCTACCCGATCATCACAAATATGAGGTTGGAACTGGGAATGTATATTAGAAAATAACAATTTGATCTTTAAACAAATTTTACCTTCAACAAGGTCATGAAATGGGATTCAAGGCCAAGTCCAAGGTCATCTTGCGGACTCCACAAATGTTTGTATCCAAGATGCGAGTCACAACCAACATGCCACCTCTTTATGTTTGGATATTTCTATGCCTATGCGTGGTTACGCACTAAAACAAGGAAAACAACCTGATCTAAAAATAAAAAATATTTTTCTAAATGTATTTTCACCCGCTGAATCTGAATTCACCATTAAAATTCGCCTGTGAGGCCTCTGTCTCATGTTTATTTCGAAAAATAGGCAAATTTCGTGATTTTAAGGTTTTTTAGGTTTAGGGCCCAACCTAAGCCCTCAGGGCCAATTCTAAGAGCGGATCTGGAATCAGCGGGTCAAAATACATAGGACCACATGTGTCGCATACCCAGATCATTGCACTTTTTTTTTTGTGGGGCTGTGTTATTTAGCAAGTTTATTCATGTCGTAAATCAAATGTCATAATATAGTCTTAATCTATTTTTCAGGGCTCGTATAAGGCGGCAGTTGTGGAATATGCTTCAATCAGTGAGGCTTTCATCGAGCCGGAAAACATACTCAAATACAATACTGAAGAATATGTCAAATTCATCGAAAAGGCTGCAGCTAAGGTAAGATATTAACGGTGATCGTTTTGCATGCTTTTATTTTTTCGTGTCCGACCATGCTTTTGGCATTCTCTGGCAGAGGGGTTCCCCCGGAGTTTTCGTCCTGGAGGCTATTTTCGTACTTCCTCCTTAGCACTGTTGCTGCGAAAAGCGCAACTGCGTCCCATCCTGCGCTGTCAGCCAGCATTTTTGTACCATATGTATAAAAATTATTTAGATAAAGGGTGGCTTTGTATTTCGGAACGTACGTTGCAGGTTTGATACGTCGCATCACGTCTTCTTCAGGAAACTGTTGTCAAAATTCAACCAGGCATGGACGAGTATTATAAATCCATTGCCCATTTTTAAGATGCCCATTATGGAAATAATATTCAATGATGAAACGCTTGTGAAGTTGTGAGAATACCATGATTAAATCAAAACTGACTTTTAATTGACATAAAGTCAATAACGTGCTGAACTAATCCAAGAACGTGATTTTGTTTATCATGGCCATGTCTTATCTAAATAATTTTTAAACATATGGTAGAATTTTCGCGGCGTTAAGCTTACCACCAAGGTCGTGAGTCAGCTTCTGGCGATCTGTTGACCATTGAGGGCAGTGAAGCAAGGTATGCTCTAGAGAGGAGGCTTCAGGATCGCTACAGTAAAGGCAGGTGTCTGTTGGGGACTTTCCGATCCTTTCCAGGCATGTTTGGAAGCAGCCGGGTCCCAAAAGCAGTTGGCTGAGCCAGTAGGACAGCTCGCCGTGGTGTTGTTCCACCCCGGTTGAACGGTTGGGATGAGGCGGCGCGTCCAACTTACATTTTTGAAGTTGCTCCATCTGGCCTGCCATCCTGCTGGGGTCCTTTTCTTGGCTAGGCTTCCCGATCTGTGGATCACATCTTTTTGGCCTCGTACTGCTCCGTGCGTTCGATTGTCAATAGATCGGCGGGGAAGGAGGATATTATTATGATGGTTTGTGGAGGGCGACCAAATGGTCGCAGCACTTAGACCATTCGTTGGTCCTTTGTGCCACCTCCTGAGCCCTACTCCTCAAGCCAACCTAAACTTCTTGTGAAGTCAAGTAGTTGGCCGTGTGGAGTGTTGCCCAGTTGTGACCAATCTGGACACTCCTCTCCGTATACGGACCACCTGAGTTGTTTGAGTGACTTACATTCACACAGGATGTATCTTAGGGTTTCCTCTTCTTGCTCGCATTTCCGACATAGGGGATCTTTTACCACCCATATGTTATGGAGGTGTTTGTGTAGTTTGCAGTGCCCAGTAAGGGTACCGATTAGTAGCCGCAAACTACTTCTTGGTAATTCAATGTATTTCCTGCTCAGCTTCGGTGTTGGTGAATGGATGAACATACTTGTCAGTTTGTAGCCATTCCTTTCTGTGTTCTTCAAAAGAGTTTCCTTTAAGTATTTGGGAGATAGTGAGTGGTACCAGTGGCAAAGCCTTGGAGCCTTCCCTTTTCAGGGCAGCCCTTTTGGCTAGCCTATCGGCCCAGTCGTTGTCTTCATTATTTGAGTATCCCTTAATCCAGGATATTGTGACTCTCTTGGTTGCGGCGAGTTTGTCTAGAGCTTGCTTGCACTCCAGTATTATGCTGCTGGCCACCCTTGGTCTCGATAGCGCAGCTATGCTTGATTTGCTGTCAGTGAGGAACATAATGGATTTGTTCGAGACTGCCAGTCCCGATAGTTTCCGAGCACCTTCAAGTATTCCGAAAAGTTCCCTTTGAATAATCGTCACATTCCTACCTAGGGGGATGCTGAGTCTGAGGTCAAGTTCCTGGCAGTAAATGCCTGCCCCTGCGCCTTTATGATTCTTAGTCCCGTCGGTATAAACGGTGATTTCTGGTTTATCATCAATCTGATCTTTTATTTCGTATTGCCGCTTAAGCAGGTGTCTCGGTGGGACACTGTCGAGGGATTCTTTGAGTTCAGGCATGGTTGATCCCGCCTCTCTCAGTATTTTACCCTATCTCACACCGTTTGCTGTCGGGCTCCATGTGCAATTTGCCTTTAGTCTTAAGGCTGTGCTTACTGCCACCTCCTTTACATGTATTTGAAGGGGCGTCAGGTTCAGTAGAGTTTCGATTGCAGCCGTGGGTGTTGTACGCATTGCACCCGTCATTGCCAGGCACGCCAATCGTTGTAGGTGGTTTAGCTTCTTCCTGATTACCGATTGGTTTGTTCTCGACCACCAGGTTATCGCTCCGTATGTCAGAGCTGGTCCGACAATTGCAGTGTAGAGCCCCGGGCCCCTTTGGTTTAAAACCCCAGGTTGGTCCTAGCGCGCCCCTGCACTGCCAGAAAATGACACAGGCTTATTTCAGCTTGTGTTCTAGGTGGTTCTTCCAGTTAAGCTTGGAGTCCAATGTAATACCGAGGTATTTCACTTCATCTGCCAAGCATAACTGGTTATTAAAAAAATTGGGAAGTCTACCTGTGTTGATCTTCCTTTTTCTTGTGAACAGTACTAATTCTGTCTTCTTGGGGTTAACTGAGAGAGACGTTTTTTCGCACCATTCCTCTATGATTTTGAGAGCGTTCTGCATTAGGCTAGACAGAACTCTCTCGTGTTTTCCAATGAGTAGGATTACCACGTCATCTGCGTAACCCACATCATGGTATCCTGCGTTGTTTAGTTGCCGTAGTAAGCCGACCGCAACGACATTCCACAGAAGCGGAGATAGCACCCCGCCCTGTGGACATCCTTTTGTGGCAGCTACTGTTTGGCTTTCTTTACCTATTGAGGCAGTTACAGTTTACAGTATTCCATAGCATGGCCCCGACCCATCCAATGATGGTTGTGGGGACCGCGTGTTTGTTTAGACCCTGTTCTATATTAGCGTAGGAGACTTTATCAAAAGCTCCCTCGATGTCTATGAAGGCTCCTAGGGCGACTGTATGTTCGCCAGTGACCCTTCAATCCTGCATACCACATGATGAAGGGCCGACTCAGTCGATTTCCCTGGCCTGTAAGCGTGTTGGCTTGGGTGCAGTTTGCTGTTCAAGCAACACTGCTCCCTGATATAATTGTCGCACAGTCTCTCTAAGGTCTTTAGAAGAAAAGACGTAAGGCTGATTGGTCTGAACGATTTGACTGCCGTGTTAGTTTGCCTGATTTGGGAATAAAAACCACTCTGGCTTCCCTCCACGGTCTCGGTACATACTGCATTGCAATACATGCCCGAAACAGTCTGCACAGTAGCGGCAGTATCTGCACCAGACCCCACTGTAGGGCAGGACACATATCGTCCGGTCCCGGCAATTTGAAAGGGGAGAATGATTTTATTGCCCATTCTATTTTGCTTTCTGTGACGATTTCCACGCTCATGTTCCAGTCCTCCGTTGTGGGGAGTATTCTAAATCATTTTGATGGTTTGCATCAGATCCGCTTTTGGAGTCAGGAAAGTGTGACTTCAGAAGCAGACTTAGGGATTCTCGGAGGTTAGCAGTATAGGTGCCGTCCTCCTTTTTAAAAATGCCTGGCTGTGCACTGCGGCACCCAGACAGTATTTGCTTGGTGCGGGCTGTTTCCGATACGGAGTTAATGCCCGCACAAAAGTTGCGCCATAAGGCCCTTTGGTTTCTCCTGAGAGTCATTTTAAAGTCCCTCTGGGTTCTCTTGAATGTGGCCCAGTCCTCCTCAAGTCGGGAGTTCTTTGCTTTGTTAAAGGCTTCACGAGAGTCTTTTTGGGTCAAGCGCTGGGCACCACCAGGGAGGTTTGGCAGATGTGCCTGCCTTCCTGGCGGGGCTGGCCTCGCGAAAAGAGTCTAATAGGCTGGTCTGTAGTTTCAGAGGCAGTCTATCAACACGGAGGCGCTGTTTACAGGGTCCTGCCTGAAGACATCTTCTTCTAGGTGTTTGGATAGGCAGTTGTTGAACAGTTCCGTATCCGTTCTTCTTGGGTTTCAAACCAGGATTCGTTTCACGGTTGTAACTCCTATACTGAAGCAGATCCATCTGTGATCCGAGAAAGACACGTCTTGGTGGACGCGCCAGTTCTCCATCTGCTTTGTTGTGTTCGCATTTGCGAGGGTGATGTCTATGACCTCTTGTCTAGTGGGAGTCACAAAAGTGGGTTTGCGACCCCTGTTCACTATCTCTAGGGTCGTGGTTGAGAGGTACTCTAGAAGAGATTCTCCTCTGTGGTTGGTGCCGCTGCTGCCCCACACTATATGGTGGGCACCCTCCACACTGACGACTGCGAGGTCCGGTGAGCTTAGTTGTGGTAGGAACACGCACTGCACATTCTTAGGAGTGTAGATACATGTTCTTGGCTTAGTGGAGGTGAAGTAATTCACCTTTTCTTTTAGAGTGCCCATACCGGCAACCCTTTCGCTTGTTAGCCAGGGTTCCTATATGAGTGCTATGTTATCCTCGTGGTTGTGTAGATGTTGGCACAAGTGCGCCACAGCCATCTTGCAATGTCTGAGGTTAATTTGTATGATATTGAGTTTGCCTGTGACGGTTAGATCAATGTCTTGGTTGTGTGGTTAGTATTTAATTGCTAATAAGCAAAAAGAGACTTAACTTTTTGTATTACCCTGTCCGTTTTGGTCTAGCCTTGGAGCAAGGGTGCTGGTTACTGGGGGCCATCCTGGGTGACTGCTGAGGTATCCATGGGAGGGTCCTCAATGGTCTGCGGGGTGGTCTCCTTCTCTTCTGGCTGCTTGAAATGAAGGGTCACTTTCCCCAGGCCATACCATAGTTGGCATTTGCCTTGGGGGTGCTTGCCCTTCAGCAGCTCGATATCTTCGAGCGGTATCCCAAAAACAACCAGGATGCCGTCTTCTTTTTGTTCGTGGTGGAAAATACACCACTTTGGGCCTCTCTGTTCTGAATGCCCAAACAGGTCAGGGCTTCATCCTTGTCCTGTGCATGGGCGACCAGGCTGAAGTCTTTACTAGCCTGGGCAGGCTGCCAACCTGCACCACTGCCAGTTCGGCTCCCACCCAGAGAGGTCCTAGTCCATTGACCGTTTCCTCGAGTCATTTCAAGGAGTTGGTGTTCGCGCAGTTGATACGCAGTATCTCCCCCAGGTCCACTCTCAGGATTGCCCTCATGAGGGAGTCACGTACCAGCTTCTCCTGTTCCTCGTTTAGTTTGCCCAGGAGGTTGCTTTTGTCGACGATAGCCATCTGCAGATGTCTGTTGATGGCCTCCGTGTATGTTCTAGGCTTTGTGTTTGTGTCTCTGGGTTTCTTCCTGGGGTTGAGCCTAGGCGAATTCCCAGAGTCATCCGACTGTGTTTCGCTTTTTTGTGGGGCGGACGGTCTGCTTGACTTTTCCCGGCAAAGGGCCTTGCTTGTTAGAAGGCCCCTTTTTGGAGATCGGTCTGCTGCCGTCGCCCCCTTGGGTTTTATTTTTGGAGCGGAGGCTGCCGTGACTTGTGCCACTCGTCCCTGGCTGCCCTTGGGGACTTGCCTTGAAGCTCGTGGTGGCCCGTTCCACAGTGGAGGTTTTACTGCCAGCCCCCTTCAGCTTCTTCCTCCTTTTCTTTTTAGCCCCGCAGAGCTGTTTCCTCAACCTCACGCGAGGCGCCGCGCCGCCCCAGTGTCCTTGTCAGGGGCAGCCTGTTAGTCCTGAGCAAGGGGACTGGTGCAGTGCACTCGCGGTGTGGTGGGTTAGTGTTAGTGGTGGGCCACCCGAAGGCGAGCCCACCTGGGTTATTGTTTTGGGGCAGTAGATGGATGACGGTCGGGGGTGCCCGCCCGAGTACATCCGTCTCCAATCGGAACTGGAGTTCCGAGATCCTGCTCCGTGGTGTCCACTCATGAGAAGAATTTTTTTTGGTTTGTTCGGGTGTCCTTCCCACCACGTCAAGGTGAGCACACATGGAGGAGTGGAAGGAGGATAGTAATCGATTGCGTCAGTAGAACCGAAGTGGTAGGCCATGGCAGTCCTTAGCATCCCTGGCCTAAGGGTCTTGCGCAGCCGTTCCTTGCTTCTGTCCACTTTCACCCCGTCAGCCCAAACTGACGTGATGTACAAAGGATTGGCTTCAGCCACAGAGGCTAGCAGCTGCCTCTTGCCTTCTCTCGGACCGTCGACGTTTGGCATAAGCCATTCTATTCCAGCCTCTGCACTGGCTGCTCCCATAATTGCTTCGTTGATGTGGGTTGAGTGGTTGGGGTTCGCCCTCAGCCACACCAAGGTATTTGATTAATTTCTTGACAATTACATCTTCCCCAAGAAGGTTGATGGTCTCTTCTTTTTGTCGGCCAGACCTTTTGGTGGAGATCTAGGCCGCCTTAGTCTTCTCCCTTGCCAGTTCAAGTTAAGGTCGCTGAGGTTCCTGGTAGTAACGACTGGTGCTATCGGCGTTACGCCTGGGGGGTATTTGAGGCGAAGAATTCCATAGTATGTGTTGTTCCACAGGAGCGGGCCAATGACAGACTCTTGTGGAACACCTCTAGTCATTTGGAGGGTCCAAGACGTGCCGTCGTCTTCGTATTTGAAGGCTCTTTCATTAAGGAAGACCAGGCGCAGGAGGATCAACGGAGTCCCAATCCCCTCCAGAGCTTCAATTATCCGTCTCCACGGCAGCGGGTCAAATGCAGTCCTTATGTCGAAGGCAATCATAATGCTGTGTTTTCTCTTTCTCCAGATGCCGCTGTTGGCCACCTCTGCTATGGTTTTGTTGTTTATATTGCGAACTGGATTTATTTAGATATATACAAATCATAATTTGATAATAATAATTTTGGTTGCGTCGTGCAGTGCGGGGGGAATATGGCGAATCTCGCTCGTGCTCTTCCCTTTTCTCTCGTCGCCTCGCAACCTCTCCCGCGTTACAGCCATGCCACTTGATTCCATGCTCCAGGCGACGCCACAAATTCATTCCTTATGTCGAAGGCGATATGCCGTGTTTTCTCTTCCTTTAGGTGATGCTGTTGGTCATCTCTGCTATGGTTTGAACCGCCCTTATCGCGTCGACTGTGATCCCCTTCCTAAAATCAAATTGTCGCGGTGATAGTCCGATCTCATGACAGTCTCTTTGAGGACTCGAGGTCTTTCGCGTAGGCGTCGAGAAGGAGGAGTGGCCAATAGGCATTTGTCTGATCCAGGGGTTTTGCACGCTTAGGAGCGAGGATAAGTCTGGCCCTTTTCCATCTCTTGTGTAAGACCCCTTCTCAAATGCAAGTATTCATGACACCCGTCATAGAGGTGGGAGTCTTCTCCGCGGCCGCCTTGATGAGCTCGCCTGGCAGGCCGGTTGGTCCAGGAGCTTTCCTGTAGGGGAGTCTCTTTGCAGCGCCTTATACCCCAGACTGTCCAGTCCCACGTCGTATGCGAGAGCTTCGTCCGTGTCGTACGTCACAGAAGCATGCCCGGGTCGGAAGAGGGACTTCACGACAGCAGCGATTACTCCGGGGACCACGGCTTCCGGTCCTAGTTGCTTCGAGCTTGTAGCCAAGCCCCTAGGGGTCTTTTTCCACGTCGTCGCAGAGGCTTCTCCAGCTTCGGGTTTTTTCTCCTCTGTATCTCCCTCCACAACTTGCGCTTCTCCGTCTGGTCTCCTCCACGAAGATCCAGAAGGCCCCACTGTTCTGCAATAAAATATTTTTTTAAATACACACGGTATAGCTCCAGTAGTACCAAACGAGCCCACTACTGATCCCATATAGCTACGGATACCAACAAATGAAAAATAAAAAAAATGGCATTAAATAGTGTACCTTTAATTTGTGACAGTTAAAAAATTACCAAAATCACTTATTCTTCAATTTCCTCTTCTTCTTCGGCACCCCACCACCCTCCTCTTCCCGTTCAACTTAACCTTACCACTATCCCCATTCACAACAACCTCACCCTCCACATCCATTTCCCCTTCCACCCCCTCAATCCCATTCATATCCGCCTTAGAAAATGAAACGAATCACCAAATCCTTCGGACAGACTCTCCAACCGCAACATGTGCGCCTGTTTCTTCAATCGTTCTACTACATTCGTAATCCTTAAGACCTATTAAAATCCCCTGTTATCTAATTGTGAAATTGTACAAAAACTAAACTAACATTTAAAAACAAGTCAAATATCCTTATCATCATTAGAGATCATCTGCCCTCCCGCCTGTCGGTACTATCATTAGCTCTTCCCAGAAATTTCCAGTTTTTTGTTTCCAAGTTTGTCATCTTTGGCATTTGCTTACTTTTTACTCCTTTTAACATTTATCTCCAATTTATACTCTAGTTATTTATTTTACCTTCTGCTACTTTATGTAATATTCATTCTCACATTTTATTTACAATGCTAAAAACATTTTGCTACGATAATGATTAATCTAAGAGTAATTAATTATATTAAAAAAAAAACTAAAAAATCTAGCAAATAAGCTTCACAGCGTTTGTAAACTGAAACCTATAAAAATATTCAATTTGCTTTTCCATTCAATTATTTCTCAAAAGTTACAAATACTTTCATATTTAATATTCATTACAGGGAGCGCAGATTATAGTATTTCCTGAAGATGGCCTGACAACTGTGATCATAGCTTCTAAGACTCCCGAGCAGGTACTCAGCTACAGTATCGAGCTGCCCGACCTTGTCCACAAGCCTAACCCTTGCAACAATGAATCTTTACACAAGGTAATAAAACATTGAAAGAAAATGCTTTTATGAAACATACAATACATTCTTATAATTTTAGGTGCTGCGTTTAATATCTTGTGCCGCTCGCGATGGCAACATTTACGTGGTATTCAATTTACTGGAGAGAGTTAAGGAAGGTGCTAGCTATATTTTTTATAATACAAATTTGGTGATAGATAGAGAAGGTACTATGATCACTAAGTAAGTATAGTTATGTCTTGTGGTTTTATAGTTAACATCGGAATAGTTTTGAGTGATCGAAAACTAGTGATGATTAGACAATACAATGAAATTTGAATCTCTGTTTTTCATATTTTTTTTTCAGAAAAATATTAGAAATTCCGTATTGAAATTAATAATCACAAACAGTTCAAGCCACAAAATATCCAAATGGGAAAATATGGAAATATATCGGGTGTTCCATTTAAAAAAATTAAACTTTATTGATTACTTCCTGCATCGAAAACCATGTATATTTCAAAATAATTTTAAAAAGGTCAGCATTTGATATGACAAAACATTTTGATTTTTCCTTTCTAAATGAGCTATGCCCCGATTTTGCACTGTCCGGGCGCACTCTATATTCATTTTTTCAATTTCGGCTTTGCGAATCTTATGATGACTCTAGTACATTTTCTTTTTAATACAGACTGAACTTACGAACCATTCAAGGATTGTCTTATATTTAGGATTCTTAAATCCTGAATATACAAAACATATCAACACGTGTTAAACGAGAACCAAATTCAACAAAAATTGTCTTATAGTTTATAGAATTTATTTTAAAATGTTTTAGATATAGGAAGATGAACTTGTTTAATGAGCCTAACTTCAAACGAGGCAACGAGCTAGTGACATTTAAAACTGATTTTGGTGTCACCTTTGGTGTCATAATATGCGCTGATATCTTTTACAAGAGGCCAGCATTGGAAGTTATTCGTCAGAAGAATGTCACCGATGTATTATTCTCAGCCGCTTGGTTCTCTGAGACTCCCTATTTGCAAGGTAAGAAGATAATTGTGTCTGAGAGTAGTGAATGTATAACTGACTCTTATTTAATTTAATTTGTTGCGCAAAAATAAATTGACAGTAAGAGTGAAGAAGGTAAAGCTTTCGTTCACGCGAATTGCATGCGGACGATGCAATTCAAGTGAACGAAAGTGGCCTTACTTTCGAGTCCTGTATTTGGTTTTGTTTGATACCTCCCCAGAAAGTCTGCTGTATTCAAAATTTTAAATAAAAATAAATCACATGTTCGAAGATATTTGCTGCTATGAAAAAAACAAAAACAAAATAAGAGTATATTGTACAACTAGTATGGTTAGGCTTATTGCTCTGCAGCTATGTAAAAACATAGTACGAGGGTCGATCAAAAAGTACATAACTTTTTGTATAAAAATCATTGTTTTATATACACTTGTCTTCTTATTATGGTCCATCGGAGGTTGAAAAAAAACCAGCCTCATAATTAGGGGAGCCAATATTAACACATTTTCACATTTTAAATTTTACATGTAAATCCCTTTGGCCCGCTTTGTAATTCAACACTCTGTGTATGTGTGTATCAATGTTTTTGGCTGGTGGGTGGTGACGATCTTCTGGACTGCTGCAGTGTGAGTTGGAAACCAAGGTAGCTGACAGTCTCGGCAGGCTTGATGTTTATCTTGATCCTTCAGCATCTGATCCCTATTTCCGCCTTCCAGTTTTGAAGGTGGCGGGCTGCTGCTTTTGGGGCTGTCTAGTATGCAGTGTCGTCTGGTTTTGATGGTTCTCTGTGGAGAGTTTGGGGTGGGAAAGTCGGATGTAAAAATATTGAAGTGGATTGGGGAGAGGACTGACTCTTGTGGGAAGTCAGCTTTCGGGGTAAATACTCGTGAGCGTTCTTGAATTTAGGCAGAGAATTGGAGTCAGTTAAGTTTAGATAGGAGTGCACTGTGCCAGACCAGCTTGAAGGCCTTTTAGAAGTCCAATAGAACCACGCAGTATATCTGCCTGTTGCTGTTAGTGCGAGTAATTATTTGGGAACTTTAAATTAACTTAAGATTTATTATTTAATTGTGTGGATGGTACAGGGTGGTGCAGAGGAAACGCATGTTTTTCAATATTGAATTACTGGGACACAATGGGTTGAGAATAATAAAAACAAGTATTAAATGATAGGTATTTTAATGCAGTTTTTGAAATTACATACCATATTTAGGTTTGGAAAATAATGTCTTTGAGATGACGTCCTTCTTGCTGGATACAAATTTGGATCCTCTTCTGAAAATTACGGACGGCTCTATCCAACATTTCATTCGGCACGGCTTCAATTTCCTGACGAATGGAATTCTTAAGGTCATCGAGTGTGCGAGGCTTGTTTATGTACACTTTTGAATTCAAATATCCCCACAAAAAGAAGTCACATATCGACAGGTCGGGTGAGCGAGGGGGCCAGTGAACATCACCAAATCTCGAAATCACATGTCCTGGGAACATTTGTCGAACCACTTCCATGGATACTCTCGCCGTGTGAGCTGTGGCACCATCCTGATGAAACCAAATGTCTCTCATGTTCACTTAACGCCTTTCAAGTTCTGGGCGAAGGAAGTTGTTTAACATTTCAACGTAGCGAGCTGATGTAACAGTAACTGCAATTCCTTCTTCTTAAAAAAAATAGGGTCCAACAATCCCCAAGTTTGAAATGCAGCACCACACTGTTACCTTTAAACTGTGCAGAGGTCTTTGGTGTAATTCTTGTGGGTTCTCCGATGCCCAATACCGACAGTTTTGAACATTGAGGTAACCGTCAAGATTGAAATGTGCTTCATCACTCATGAAGACTGTACCATCGGGATCTTCCGTAAACATTTCATCCATTATGCGACAAAACTCTCTGCGCTGTACAAAATCCCCTTCATTAAGCTGCTGGACGATCATTATTTGGTACGGATGGAACTTGAGGTCATAAGATGCGGTGAAGCGAACGACGTGACATACCCAGCGCTACAGCATGTCGTCTAGTCGATCGTCTAGGACTAGTAACAACTGCCGTTCTCACTCGGTCTACATTTTCCGGAGTACGAACTGAACGGGGAAGACCAGGTGGTTTCTTTTTCATCACAGAACCAGTACTTCTAAACGCTGCAACCCATCGGAGTACGGTATTTCGATCAGGCACTGCACCTCGACGTCCAACTCTAAAATATTGACGGAAAAGACGTTGCACTGTGACTACAGAATCATTGTTTCTAAAAAAACTGCTCGACAACGAACACACGATGTTGTACGCTCCAACGCTCCATAGCGACTGAAACGGCATTGCATGGGCCGTCTGCCAACATTCGTTCAAGGTCAATACCCCCTCCCGTCGCCGCGTACTAGCGGTACGAAAAACATGCGTTTCCTCTGCACTACCATGTACAATAACACGCACGTCGCATCCTATATTAATCTGGTGGCTAGCTGGTTGTGGACTTCACTGCTTAGAATTCGGCTGTTCTGATCTGATGTCGCTATAGGATTTAATTCTGGACAGGAAGATTCTTTCGAAGTCTTTCCCGATTATGTTGGTTACCGGCGTAGCTCAGATCGGTAGTAAACAATTGGGTTCTAAAACAGAGAAACACAGGTATTAGTAAAAGACTCCCACGTGGCAAGGTGACCTTGTGACCGACTTTGGCAACTAAGTACAACACTGCTACTTTCTGGACCGTTTGGGTGTATAGGCTGATTGGGAGACACAGGGGTCCCTGGCAAAGCGCTCGCGGCAACGCACCTAGTCGATTAACACCCAGGGGATCGATTAAACAGTTTCACAGTTGTTGTACTTACTTGAGCCCCAGCGCCACGTCAAGGCAGAGGTCACTGACTGGGGTTAACTAGCGGATAAGGGTATCGCGCTAGAGGGCTCATTAACGGGTCAATCGGCGGATAAGACCAGATAAGACCGAGTCCGATGTTTACGCCACAAAATCACATATAAGACTGGAGTACTGAGTGTACCAGGGCCCCCTCTTCTTTAGCTTAAACAGCAGAATCAGAGGGGGGGGGGCAGGGAGTCCAGTTTAAGATCTTCAAATAGCGAGGAGGGCATGTCACTACCAATTGCTGTTATCGGCGGATGAGTTGGACCCAAATGGCGAGGAGGGTAGATCGTTGCCACTTGATGTTATCGGCGGATGAATTGAACCCGGATAAATGTGAAAAAGCGGCAACATAGGGGGTTGGGGCAAGTGTGCACCGATTAGCAACCGCAGCCTAATCAATCGGGAAAATAACGTCCGGATATGACGTACCTGTTTCATTCACAAGTTCTTACCTATAAACGGGTTATTAGTCACATCCCAGGCAGGTACTGACTGGATGTATGTCAGCTGGTGGCCGAGAGCTATACAGAACTGGGAGTGTCAATTGTCATCGTTACTCGACGGCCTGCGCGTCTTCGCCTCTGTAAAGGAGCGCGGCCAAGTCGACGCCGTCCTCTAGCCATGTCTACAGTTAGAACTGGGGTTGTCCATTCTCACTATCGTACTCCAGTGAGCCTAAGAAGCGGCACTCAAGCACGGTCTCTGGTTCTACGCCGTCCTCTAGCCATACCTCACCAAGTTGCTGTTAACCTTGGGAGGGTGTCTCTTTCACACGTGGGTAGTGACGTAAGGTTAAGCTAAACGTCATGGCCCAAAACGTGTAACACTTTTTGTTCACAATTTGGTGGGATCAGCTGCTCAGATTGTTTCGGCGGGCGTGGTTCGTTGATAGTCGGTTATGGGCGCCAGCCGTAAGAGAACGGCAGAAAAACGTACACAAAGAAACAAAGAACAGTGGCTGCTTAATGGTATTTGCTTTTGAGGCGAGGGAAAAAAAAGTACAGTAAATTGGTAATTAACACAATCAATTTAATGAAAAGGGAAAAGTGAATACTTAGCACACTTATAAATGGCAAGCTATTGTCTTTGCGCCCTTGTCTGGCCCTGGCTGGCTACTGGCGGACCGGGTACGGGGTTGGTGGTAGGGCCGTCCAGCTGCACGTCTTGCTCCGCTTCCCACGCCTCCAGTCGTGTGTTGGTATTGACGGGGCTGCTGCGGTGGGACGTGCCCTCGGTAGTTTGGCTTCCCCTCGGTCCTATTCCCTCGGTGGCCAGTTCTTCTTAGCCTCTTCCCGGGTCCATCAAGAGTTACATGCAAACAGTAATATTTCAGCCCTCTGTGATAATAGTGTGACCAAGAGTGGTAACGATTTCAAAATTCAAGATTCAAGTAAAATTTAACAAAGTTTCAAGTAATTGACTGGTTATACAATTCAAATGAAAAAAAATATCCGGAAGGGAGCTCACGCAATAGGAAAGTAAAGAAAGAAAAAGACAAACCAAAAAAATATGACTCGTTAGCAAAACAATGAAGTTAATTACACAAATGGCGTAATTGTAATTATCTAATCTAACCGATCTATGCCTCGGTACGCGTATGCCTCACCGTACTACGCGGATTGCAGCCGCCGACCTCACAAAAAAACCTGTGCACACCGCGTGGTTACACCAATTTCCGAGCGGCCCCCAAAAAAATGCGTCTGGTTGCACTACGCCAAATTGCCTCAACGCAGGCCGAATTCGCCACCCGACACCGCCTAAATACTGAGTGGATGCTCTTGCATCCGCTCCCTATAATGACCGCCCGTTATCAACACTCAAAAAAATAACCACGCGGGATACAATACCCAAATGCCGACTGCAATCTACGCCTCAAATTACCTTCTCGGCGAAATTGTGACCATGTACACTCAAAAACGGCTAATACGCGACCGATCACCTAATTAGATAATTACAATTACTCTACATACCATACCAAAACCAACAGGACAAAAACGACACCGGGCCAACACCAACGTGCTGCCTGCTCTGCACCCTAGAACCAGCCCCGAAGAAGAGCGCGGGTCACGCCCGTCGTCCTAATTATTCCTCTTCTTAATCTTCACGCGCCCCCACTCCAACTTTTAAAGTAAAGGTCGGATAGTTCATTCGGTTGCCTAGGGTGATAGTTTAAAATTGCTATTTATAAGTTTGATTTAGAAGTAACGAAATAATTTCGTTACAAACGTTGGGCGCCAAATTGTTACCGGCATAGCTCGGATCGGCCGTAAGCAATTGGGTTCTAAAACAGAGAAACACAGGTATTAGTAAAAGACTCCCACGTGCCAAGCAGGCCTTGTAACCGACTTTGGCAACTAAGTACAATACTGCTACTTTCTAGACCGTTTGGGTGGATAGGCTGATTGGGAGGCACAGGGGTCCCTGGCAAAGCGCTCGCGGCAACGCACCTAATTGATTAGCACCCAGAGGATTGATTAAACAGTTTCACAGTTGTACTTATTTGAGCCCCAGCGCCACGTCAAGGCAGGCGTCACTAACTGGGGTCAACTAGCGGATAAGGGTATCGCGCTAGAGAGGCTACTAACGGGTCAATCGGCGGATAAGACCAGATAAGATTGAGTCCGATGTTTACTCTACAAAATCACATATAAGACTGGAGCACTGAGTGTTCGTACCAGGATTATATATCATGTTTAGTAGTGCTTTTGGGCAATATTATTAATCTGGCAACTTTTTTCGAGGGAAGTATAGAAAATTGATAGGAATTGGATTGCTAGGGGTGATTTTATTGGACCCAGGCAGCGTTGCTAATTCTCTTTTAAATCCAGGCGCTGGCCTCCTCTGTTGTCGTGGGGTCGAGATCAAAGTCAAGGGCATCGGAATTCTTGCTTCTTTCAGTAGAGGAGGCGTCACAGCGTATCTTGCGTTGGTTAACTGGAAGTGGGCTTCATTGAAATTATTGCCATGTGGTGTGCTGAAGTTTCCTTCCAGACCAATTCAGACTCTTCTTCGTTTTTGGATTGACTGCCAAGTAATGGAAATAGCCTTGCGGGGTTTTTGGTCGGTTTGCATTTTGAAGTTTTGCCAGAATCCATCACCGTCGCGGTAATCCAGACTGGGTGTAGCGGCTCTCCACGAGAACTTGATATAGGCCTTCATCATCAGGCGGATCTTGGCGTTAAGAGGGTTCCACTCTGTCGCCTGTGGCTTTCCACCTGAATAGCTTTCCCTTCTCCTTGATGGTGTTGACTATATCCCGCCAAACGTAGCATGCCGAAATTCAAATGAATTAGAACCAATCAGATTCTATATAACTTCTATTTTCAGGAAACATATCATGTAGAGTTCGAATGCGGCTTTGTGATTAGTTCTCTACTCGCATTATGTTTCGGCACATGATTGGTTTCAAGAAAAACAATGTTCAATGTCAAACGTCAGTTTGCGGGTAGAACGCTATTAAAATTAGTGAAAACTCCGCATTGGAAGTGTTTCTCTTGAAGTAATTCAAGAAAAAGGGAAAGAGGCCCAACCAAAAAGTTTGGGCGGAGTCACTAACATGACCTGTACTCGGGAAGTCATTTCTACAATATTGGAAAACGGGGCACATAACGTACGAAACGCGAACGGTACGTACTGTAAAGAAAATGTAAACTCCATATGGAATACCAGTGCTAAGTTAGTGCAAGAGAAGTACGTTTCTGATTTTTAAATTTTGTTTGATCCATTTAAAAATGTAATATTCAAACCGGCATGACACGCCCGCGATGACAGTAAATGTCATTCTATTTTGTTGTAATATTTTTGTTGGGATATAGTCTGATAAATTGCTCTCGTGCATTGTAAATTATCGCAAGTTTGCACTCTTTCGACAAACTCAGTCGCATTGTTTTAGGCAACAGCCCCTCGCCCTTCCGGGCTCGGGACTGTTGCCAAACAATACGACTTCGTTTGTCGAAATCGCACAAACTTGTTACCGATAATTTCCAATGCACTTGTGCAATTACTGTTGATAATGCTCGAACAGTGGAGGTGGGTCTGTGCATTTCTAAGGGATAGTAGCGCCTACTGTGGCGATCCGCGCCCGGGCGCGCGAAAGACGCTCGCCACTAGGGAGACTCACCACCAGCGGCACTCGCTACGCACGATCTCCCACCAAAGGAAAAGGGCCGCCCGCAACTTTAACAGAGGGCCCGCCCTACGCTCGCACAACGGTTGTGGCTGCACAATCCACTTAAATAGGGTATGTGCCCCCTCATCTCGTCACTTCGATCAGCGCACTGCAATCAAACAGTCAGTACAGTTGGTAAGATAGTCTGACAAGCGAGCTCGCCAAGAACGCAACACGAGCTCACCAAGGCACGTATCTAAACACACGAACTTGCCAAGGCACGTGAATCAAAGCAAGCTCACTAAGGCACGCAACGACAAGCTCCCCACAGCATCCGATGCTACGCCTTCCGGTACGGCAGCATCAGACCCGGAGCACATCACGCCGGAGTCGACGCCACGTCAGTAGAAGAGTACGACGCTACTGCGTGGACCACCCGAGGCTATTATCACCAATTCCGTCGACACCACGGAGGCGAGGCCCAGAGCGAACCCGAGGACCAGCAAGGACGACCGTGTCACCGCTGCCATCATCGCCGACGAGGACCCCTACGTATAGGACACCACGACGACTGAACCTGACCAAGGTCCTGTACATCGGAGTGAACCCGACGACCGTGCACCCACAGGACCCGTGCCGATTTTCAGTCCGCGGCAGCGCCCGCGGAATCCGCGTCGTGATACCGACACCGCGCTTACCTTAATCATCTGTACCTGTATATATTCGTATTCTGTAAATAAATTGTTACGGCCACATCGAATTCTCTTGGATCCAACGAACTACGCAACGCTACCCCCACACCTACTATCTGGAAAGATGGGTGTGACGTTGTCTAGGTCGCTAATGGTGTCGAAGAAGGGCATCAGTGATCGTGGTTGCGAGCATATCCCACTCCGCGTATACATAATCTTGTAGGTCGATGGCGAACATTGCCCACGATGATGGGCAGGTGGTCGCTGGTAAATGATTCGCCGTGGACTGCTCGATAAGGGAAATGTCGGAGGAGGGAGGTGGTGACTAGGATGTGGTTGACGATGGAAGCGGATTGTCCTTGGAAAAATGTTGGGGAGTCACTGGAGAGGCTGTTGAGTTATGAAACGAAGAGGAGGTCTAACAGCAGCTGGCCCTGTTTGTTGCTGGTAGCGGATGTGGGTGTAGTTTAGATCATTAAGGATTATGGAGCGGGTTGGAAGCGATTAGGTTCAGAAGGCGGGATGGGAAAGGTCCCCAAAGGTGGACGTAGATTGAGTTTACTAGTGTTTTTGCTATGGCAATTGCACGGGTAGTGACGTTATCTGGAATGTAGTGAAGGACGTCGTGCGGTTGGTCTATAACTTTATTTTCCAAATGAGGGTGAGGAGTTGCGGGTCGTCGAACTGGTGTATCCTATTGTGATTCGTGGATCTAGTAAGGTTTCCTAGAGATTCGTTATGAGCACCTTCTTGGTTGCCAGCTATTCACGTTCACGGTGCCTACCTTAACGTTGTTTGTTATCGATGACCGAGTAGGAATTGGTGGCCCACTTGTAGTGGAACTTGTTACCGCTGCATAAAATCTTGAATTGTTACGGGGAACGAGTCTTGGGTTCACCACTTTTAACAAGAATCTAAACAATCTTCCATTGAGTCAAAACATTCCACCTCCCTAACAAAAAAAAATCCGCCGTAACAATTTATGCCATGAAGCTCTCTCCTTCCTCAGTATACCGAGTAAGGTGCTGCAAGGACAAACCCATTCTGTTTATTTTGTGTTCCTCAAACAACTGGCGGGGCACATTTGCAACTTATATCGGGTATGTACAAATTGGCGGATAAGCTACACGTGACGATATTCTTTCAAAAATTCTAAGCAGCCTATCTTAATTCTAAAATGTTGTACCACGCGTCCTGATCCTTCACGAGGTCCTATAAGTTTGAACATCTAGTCGTTAAATATGTGTTATTATTCGTAATTAATTTACAGAAAACCCTGCAATTTCGACTGTATGACTAGTTTGAAAATTATTTGTCAGTGTGTGCTATCTTTCTATCTCAAACTTGTATTTTTAACACTTCTTAATTAGCTGATTTTTATAAAAAATACGTTCGGCAACGTGACACCCGCTTATGTCACTTTGACACAAATAATTCATTCAAACTTGCTAGTTCCATGTTCGTGCCAATTCTGCTTTTCTCATTCTCATTATCAGTTTGTATTAGCGCCCGCGTTTCAGTGTATTTGTGTTTCTGTGTTATTTTCGTTTTGTTTTGTTCAATTACAATGGATTTTACTATTTACTCATAATCTGTTTTACCTTGCATCTGTAAATAAACACCGTTCTATCTATCTATTACCTTCTACACTGAACCATGAGATTATTGATAAGCAGGGCAGATCGTGAATGCTATGTTGCCAAATGTACATTTCTTTTAAATGGCTCCTGATGGCCTATGAGGCATGGTAGAACATTTTTTCATCGACGTTTTCTATTCAGAATTTTAGGAAGAACATCACCACGTGTAGATTATCCGCCAATTTATACACACCCGATATATTGACATCCTCGTATATTGAAAATAAAATTGAATATCATATTTTATTATTTCAAACAAAAACCGCGGCTCATGGATTTCCGCAGGGAGGGCAAAGACAAAGAGGTCGCTCGTGCCGCACTACTTACTCTTATAGAGGAAGCAAATATTTCGTTGCTGTTTCGATCAAATTTAAAATTCAATGAATATTCTTAATTACAGCTTTAAGCGTCCAAGCGGGTTACGCTAGAGCTACAGGCGTGAACCTCTTGGCATCTGGTTTGAATGATCCAGAGAATAAGAATGGAGGTAGTGGAATATATCTCTTCGATGGCAGAATCGCAGAAATATACATTTCTCCGGCGAAATCCAGCAAACTACTAGTGCAAAAAGTCCCCAAAAGCGACCTCAAGTTGTCTGCTGTAAAATGTAATAATAATTCCCACGTAAGTAAAGACTATTAGCTTATTGACTTTAATAATAAAAAAAACCTTTATTTGGCATAATCTACGAGGTTATAACAACGCAAAAAAAAATCTTAAAACTTATAAACTTAACCTCCATATTTCTACCCGTCCCACATCTCTTCTCATAGACCTCTCGACCTCCAGTTAGCTACACTTCTCTGTCCTCAATCTCACCAATAACTTAAACACCTCTATCTCTCATCCTTATCGCCTCCCTCACTTCTTCACATCCATTTACCCAGTGCTCCCATTCATCTCTTTTTTCCCCGCAAAACCCACACCTCTTATATTTCTCTCCCATCCACACCTTCCTTCCCTTCTCCTCGTTCCCGCACCTGAACCTCGAAAACAAACGCACTTCGTCAGGCTTCAAAATTTTTAAATACCGAGGCGGGCCTGCGATACCTACAGACCATGGAACTTCGGGTTATATCTACTGTTGTTAATTTTGCTTTGCCTCTTTTGCAACTCCACCGATAGTAACCTTTCCGCCACCTCCTTTTCGATCAACTACCCCCTCGATACCTTTTCTTCGAAAACCGTCGCTGACCACCCCGCCCTGACATACAACTTATTCCTCTCATGCATCCATCTTATTCCTTCACCTTTCCTCATCCATTCTCTGTAACACACCTTCCATACCTCTTTCACTACTGTTTTTTTCGTCTTTATTGACTTTAATATATTAAAACTGAATCAAGTTGTGTGTGAAGTAGATCGAATATCTTTATTGTGTATTAAAGTACCTTCGATATTGTTATGTTTTGAAATTAACATAGTTTAAATGGTCGCCACGGCTCTGTGTATTGGAGTGCATCCGAAAGGTCCAGATTAGTGTCGGGTAACCTATTTTTTTGGGAATAAGCATGTGTTTAGCGCTGCAATTAATTGAATCCTTTTTCTGTAAACATTAAAAATAAAGATAGACTTTTGAGTAGAACTAATATTCTCAGTAAATGTACTAAAGAAATTGTGGCTACAAATGTAGGACGCTGTGTTAATAATGTTTTACATTTTTTAAATTTATATCGCTTCCATTGTTACTTTTCTCATCCCGCTGCCTTGATCCTCATGTTCCTGTCACTATGTTCCAGGCGACCCTACACATGCTTTTTGAAGGTGATGATTTTTTTTTGCTCATCACTTTTCCAGACATACTTTTCACTTTGTACAAGAGAGTGATGAGCCGACTCCCACAGTCGAATATCAAACAGATTAGATAAATTAACATGTGAGGTCAAAATATTAAGGGTTTTTATAGATGATTAGTTGTATTGGCACTCACATGTAGACTACTTATCCTCTAAAGTGGCAAAACTCTGTTATCTAATGAATAACCTGAAAAGGTATCAGAGTTTTGAGTCCGTACTGAGATTTTGATCCATTTTTTTGGGGGAATAGTGGACACATCGAAAAAATATGTTACAATACGAATAATGTTTGGCTCTTCCTGCAAAGAGTCATGCCGAAGTGTGGTTTTAAAAGAAACAATAATACTTACGGTATTAAAGTTTTTGTTTATACTATTATATGATTACAGGAAAACCCAGGATTTCGTTTAGGTGGTAATTTGAACGTGGGGCAGTTTTCGACATTCTCGGAAAATATGACGGGACACACGTTGTTGACTTTGAACAAACAGGGGTTGGAGACAAAAGTCACGCTGTGCAACTACAATGGTGTATTCTGTTGCAACTTCCATGTGGTGCTTGATAAACAGCTAACATCTGCCGATCCTCGATACAGGTGAGCATAAAATCTAATAATGTATTATCAATTGTGCATTGTGCCTAATATTAATATATGCATGTATATAACAGTTTAATCACAAAGGGGATGTGCAATAGGGCCATATGAAAACATTCAGGGCTTGTTTTGGATATAATATCATTTTTATTTAAACGTTAGTAAAGTTTAACATTTTATCACTGAATACTTTATTGCGGGATCACGGGCGGCACTAAAAGTACTTTGAGTGCACGTATAACATGCAAATAAAAATTAATCTCCGAAATATCTTAGATCGATATCCCAGGTGACAGTCTTGATTGTATTAAAATTAAATAAAAAGATTGTTGTTATGTGAATAGGCTGTTAATAAAGATAACGTATATATAAAAAATTAAAGAAATCAATAGAACCATTATTAGTTTGTTGTTTATATGTAGCACCACGTATTACATTTAATTCGCTTATTTCAGATAAAAATTATATGGTTATATCTAATTGCAGACTCTCCCTATACTACGGAATCCGCCCCATTGGAGACAGCACAGCCGGAGTACGATCCTGCGGTTTGATCGCCTGCAGGACCGAGGACAAGAACTCCTGCGGCCAATACGCAAACCGCACCATGACCAACGTCAAATTTTTCAATATCTCCATTCAAGGCAATTTCGACAAATCTCCGGAAACGTACGATCAGCCCGCGACTCTCACTTACGACCTCACGCCAATCACAGCGTACACTTACTGCGAAACCATCAGCCAGGACAAAGAACGCGTGCAAGCCGAAATGATCACCACACAGCCTCTGTCTAACATCTTCAGTTTCGGTATACACGGTCGAATGTTTGAGTACGACGGCATGGCTCCGGGAGCGATAACCAACTCGGCGATTCGGATGAGCGTCAATTTGATATTAGGCATGTTGTTCCTGACGGTACTGTTCGGTTAAACGCCGTGCACAAGCCAACTCGCCGCAATCGCTTCAAATTATTACTCATTCGAAAAGGTCAATTAGTCGCTGTGTGCAAGGAAAATTAACTGGCGTAAAATGTAACTTTTGGTTGAACCTAATTGCCAAGAATTACAACACTAGTCTTGTGCCGAAATTCAATCATAAGATCAATTTTTTTAAGTAATGATTAAAAATCTACTTGCAGGAAACTTCTAAGCTATAGAATTTATGACGCAAAAATATACTTAGTTTTTATGTTTCTATTTACAATTTCCTGACACGTGTTTCTGTTTATTATAACCATTATTGGAGTATTAACTATCATTTCCCATTGATGGCACTAGAGACGAGATGGCGGTAAAATGATTTTTTCGCCTGCCTCTACCGAAACCATTTATTTCGGCTATAAAAATTGGACCGAAACTACGATTTAGCGTATCTAGGGCCGAAAAAATAATATGCATAATCTGCACAACCTTCCTCGGAATATGAGTAGGCTATGCAAAAATCTGACAGTGACAGTTCAATGGTGCGCGATATAAAATTTCCTGAAACATTGTTTTTACTTAAGGCAGGCGAAAAAATATCGAGTGTAACTCATGCTGAAATGCTTTAGCTTTAGCAAGCCTTCACTTTTAGCAACCCTCGCTCGTTTCGCTCACTCGTGTTGCTAAAGCCTATTTTGGGCCTTTGATACACTATATACTATAAAGTATACTAACGCGTTTTGAGATTTTTTTTCTCTTCAACACTGTTGAATGGATTTTAGGTTTAAGACGAATCGATAGCTAGAATCATAATTTCACTTTTGACTTCATTCCTGGATTACATGTGCACAATAAACTTTGAAACTGAAGACGGTTTGTTTCCAAATATGAATTTGCTTTGCTTGCTTTAGATTAAATTTATTTATTACACAAATATAGATTGAATCGATAATATATATTTGTACAATAAATAGACTTACTCTAAACCAAAGAAATTCACATTTGGGAAAAATCTTCAATTTCAACGTTTATGTTGCATGTATAGCCCAAGAATACTAAAATTAGTATTCTGATAATGTTGATAATAAACCGAGACACGTGCCAAGAAACTGATACCGTTAATTTCAAACTAAACTTCTTCAATACGGTTCTCATTTAGCAGTTGGTGAAACAGATTGTGGTGTGTAATAATAATTTTATTGTAAAAAAGCATTTGGGTGTGTTCTAAAAAATCTAACTTAATTCGAAACTGGTCTGATTGAAGTTAAATTTTACGAAAGAAGTCAACTGCTTTAATATCATCATAATTACATGAGACTTTTATTTTAACCATAATTAGAGATTATGCTAAAAATGCAGAACGTTTTTGATCAAGAAGTTTTGAGGTTTCTTAACCCGTAGCTAACGAGCAACTTTATAAAAGTCGCATCCATCGCTTTACAGACAACTAAAATAAACTTCGATCTTTTATTGTCGCGAATACGGTACGTTCAAACTTGGGGGAAATTTTTTTACCATTCGTTAGGTAAGGGTTAATATTATCATCAAGTTTTTGTTATTCAAATACGGTACTTTCATAAATTTCCGACACTCACGTGGCCAATAATTAATTTATTGAGGGGATATTTGATAAAAAAATCACAAGGTAAAAATAAAGCAAAAGAAATGTTGAACCCTGTAATACGACCCAGAGAGGCGTAAGCAGGTAGGTGAAGCGCAAATGAATTGGCTGTTCTAAGCGCAACATTATTTTTTTCTTGCAATCTTCAGTTTAATGAACTAAGGTAGTTAAATTTCAGTTAGTAGTTTTTTTTTATTATTAAAAGGAAGGATGGTTGACAGGAATTCGGGTTGAGGAAGCGCGGATGATTTGGGAATTGACGTAGCCAACTAGGGCATTCTGCCACAACCGATAGTTTGTATAATAAACATTTATATTGATGAAAGGGACATACACTTAACATCCATGGACCCACACGGCCATTTTTTGATCCGAAAAAGTGACCGCGTGGATGGGATTCGAACCCATGATCACGAGGCCCATAAGCAGGAGCTCTACTCACTGGGCCACCGCAGCCCCTTAGGAGTAGTTATTAAACTAGTTTTGCAAACGATGGAATTTAAAATTTTATGTATACAAGATGCAATTATTTGTCATGTTACTAACGTTAACATTAAAATCCGTACTAACATTAGGATCATTCCATGCTATTTCAACAAAAGGTTGTGCTGCACCATTTTTATTTATTTTTATATTTTTTACAGATATTTATACATGTATCTTAGAGTTCAAAACTAATTTTAGAAAAAAAATAATTCTTGCCGTGTGGCTGATATGCCCCCAGATGGATCTTGAAACATGTACATTTTTGTGATTACGAGCATTTGCGCAAAGTGGTAAACCTTTCTTTCCAGTTGAGCAAATTTAAAAAATTTAAAATCTCTTAACTTATATTAAAGTGGTGAATATTTTCGTTTAATTTTCTTTCATTCATTCATTTGATATGTTTTTTCTAATTTAATGGCCGTCAAAGTTTACCATTGAGATTTGCATTTTTTTCATTTTTCGACCCTGTTTTCGACTGGGAGGGGGGCAATACACTTAAACCAAATTTAGTTTACAAGCACAACAGTAATAATAGATTTTACCCGAGGCAAAAAATCTGAAGTGTTTTAAACCCTTCCAAATGTTTTTCACTGGAGAAAATTGGCGTTTTCAACAAAATTCGTATTTTTATAAAGCTGTATCTTCAGTGGGGTACAAATTTGAAATTTTTACAATCAATGCTTCTATTCGGTAGCAACACCATTACAAAATTTGGTAACTTTGTTTTGCGTAGTAACAAAAATATTGAAGCTCAAATTTGTAATAATTTTTTTCTACGTCCGTTATAAATTGTACATTTTTTTTCATTAATTTGGGTTCATAAAATATGTGATTCCTAAACCCTACAAACAGCGTGAAAAAAAGTGCCATAACGGTTCATTTTTTCACTCTTTTGCGTGAAAAAAAGTGTCGTAGCGGTTCATTTTTTAACGCTACTATAAAATTGTTTGCGCAAAGTGTGTCATGAACGCCGCGAGTTCCGCCGATAAATGTCAAACATTCGTTTCCGATCAAAAAAACTTGACGATTAGTATTTTCTTCATTTAAAAAAAAGTATTATTACTTATAAAAATTGATTAAGGTTTTATCGAATTTATTTAAAGTTACGGACGTAGAAAAAATTTTGTATGAAACTCGAGAGTAAAGCAACTTTTTTTCACTTGTAGGAATTGCCGCACTCGCCTTCGGCTCGTGTGGCAATCTTTCCTACTCGTGAAAAAAAGTACTACTTTACTCACTTGTTGCATAAATAACTATTATGCAATCGGATTTAAAATCGAATTTTTAAGTCGGCACTAAAATGAAACTCACTAGTACTAGCAGTTATTATTATACACTTGTAAATATTATAATCACTAGTACTAGGCAATGAAAGAGACTTGATGATGAAATTTTAAAAAGGTACCGTGGATCCTGAATAGAAACTTATTATTATTCAAAATGATTAAAGAATAAAATTGAATAAAGCCATAATAATCATTAGACAATTGCCTTAAATTTGCGGCTGTTGGGAGTCAAGCTGCTGATTACGTTCTAGAATTTCTGGGTTAATCTTTATTACAATTGCGTTAATCCTTTTATTACTTTTAGATTTAGATTTTAGATTTAAACTAAAATAATTATAAAAGGGCACTTGAGTGCTGAGATAAATACATTTTGTATGCAGTCGGAAATACTTTATTTTTAGGTTCAAAATTGTAATTACTTACATTTTTCTTCTAAAGATGTTCTGGCGTTTCAGTTATAGAACTTGCGAATGTAGTTAAAGGTTAGGTTAAAATTTATTTAACGCAAGATCAGTAAATTGTAAACATTGGATTTGCATCGCGTGCGTGGTTTATATAAACACAGAAATTCTAGAACGTAATCAGCAGTTTGACTTCCAACAGCCTCAAATTTAAGGTAATTGTCTAATGATTTTTCTCCACGACCACCATAGAATTTAAGCATTCTGAAGTCAATTTTGATTATAGAACGTACACATTCTCACTCTTGTTATGGAACAAAACACTATGCGCTTATGCGTTTTGCATGTAATTCATTCCATAACAAGGTATAGAATAGTACATTCTGTAACAAGGTTAGAATGGAAATTCGATGCGAGTGGAATATTTCGAGCGCGAGCCGCGAGGCGAGCGCGAGGAACCACGAGCATCAGAATTTCCATTCTTACCGAGTAGCAGACTATACTTTCTCCTCGACCAGATAAAATAGACTAATAAAGTAATGAACACAAGGAACTTACGTTTTATTATTACGTTTGTGGTTATGTTTATAGTATTTTGACAATTGTGATATCCAAGGCTAATTGTTTTATTCGGAACGGTGTGAGAATATTCATTCTATCTCTTGTTATGGAATGAATTACATGCAAAACGCATAAGCGCATAGTGTTTTGTTCCATAACAAGAGTGAGAATGTGAACGTTCTATGATCAAAATTGATTGCAGAATGCATAAATTCTACAGTGGTCGTGGAGAATGAATATTCTCACATCGTTTCGAATAAAACAATTAGCTTTGGATATCACAATTGTCAAAATACTATAAACATAACCACAAACTTGATAATAAAACGTAAGTTCTTTGTGTTAATTATTTTATTAGTCTATTTTATCTGGTCGAGGAGAAAGTATAGTCTGATACTCGGTAAGAATGGAAATTCAGATGCTCGTGGTTCCTCGCGCTCGCCTCACGGCTCGCGCTCGAAATATTCCACTCGCATCGAATTTCCATTCTAACCTTGTTACAGAATATACTATTACGGCTTTATTCAATTTTATTCTTTAATCATTTTAAGCAATAATATGTTACCATTCAGGATCCACGGTACCTTTTTTTAAATTCCATCACAAAGACTATAACTTTATATATATACTTTAATGCCTAGTCCAGTGATTATAATATTTACAAGTGTATATAATCACTGCTAGTACTAGTTCCATTTTAGTGCCGACTTTTAATATTTAAAATTTGATTTTAAATCCGATTGCATAAAAATTATTACAAATTTGAACTCAAATATTATTAAAAACAAAGTTACCAACTTTTGTAATGGTGTTGCTACCGAATAGAAGCATTTATGATACAAATTTCAGATTTGTACTGTGTACCCCACTGGAGATATAGGTTTATAAAAATACGAATTTTGTTGAAAATGCCAATTTTCTTCAGTGAAAAACATTTGGAAGGGTTTAAAACACTTCAGATTTTTTGCCTGAGGTAAAATCTATTGTTACTGTTGTACTTGCAAACTAAATTTGGTTGGAGTGTATTGCCCCCTTCCCAGTCGAAAACAGGGTCTAAATGAAAAAAATGCAAATCTCAATAGTAAACTTTGACGGCCATTAAATTTGAAAAAAAAAACAAGTGATGAAAGAAAATTAAACGAAAATATTCACCACTTTAATATAAGTTAACAGATTTTTAATTTTTTAAATTTGCTCAACTGGAAAGAAAGTTATACCACTTTGCGCAAATGCTTGTAATCACAAAAATGTACATGTTTTAAGCTCCATCTGGGAACATATCTGCCAAACGGCAAGAATGATTTTTTTTCTAAAATTAGTTTTGAACTCTAGAAACATGTATAAATATCTGTGCAAAATATAAAAATAAATAAAAGTGGTGCAGCATAACCTTTTGTTGAAATAGAAAGAATACTTGATATTGGAAAACATTGCAACAAAAACTTATAAATAATTGTTTCCCATCAACAACAACTACCGATCGGTTTCTGGCTACTGGGCGTCATCAGTATAGTGCGTCTGTTGTTGGCAACATGCTTTACTATGAGTAGTAAGCGGGCGCGGAAAAGTTTTTACCTTCGGCCCCATGCATTAAAGTTTTTTTACTATAAAAACATTTTTTTCTTACATCTCTTTTATATTCATTTTGTCAAAAAGACCACCGTGCGCCTGCTTCGGGTGGGAAATTTCCCGGTATCCCGGTGACCCTTTCCGCGCCTGGTAGTACACAACCCAGCCGTTTCAAAATAGTAGACTGTTCAAATTGTAGCAAACCATTTTGCTTTTTATAAAAACTTTAATAACAGTGAATTTCATAAAGGTGGTAATAAATATAACTTTGGCTTAAATTGACATAACACTGGTATTATATTTTCAGCCGTAATACAACAAGTGGTATGATTATTACCGATGATATTTTGGAGTTGAAACCGAGCTGCAGATTCAACGAGCGCTAGCTCGCAATGTTTTAATTCGTCTCGTAGTTTCTTGCAGCACAAAGACTCCGTAAACTGTCGGCACTGCGACTCTTTATTCCTCGCAGTGTTTCTGGGCGTCGTATTTTTCATCATTTCACTGATTTCATGTCCATTTTGAGGTTTAAAATTCTGACAGGACTATTAAAATACAATAAAATATCATCGCTACTTTTGTTTTTTATCATCGCGGTGATACACATGCTGCTATGCATTTCCTTGCATCTGATTGGCTCAAAATACATTCTAGTAGGCCATGAGTTGTATTCTCGGCTGTGTAAACGATATTTCAAATGATAAACGGAATGGATAATATGAGGTTAGGTTCTGCGATTACATTACACATATTTTAATTGTTACTTACTCGTTCACAATGTTTATTAACAAATTATTCTCTATTTCGATCTTCCACCTTAAATCCTCTTCCGAGGCTCCATTTCTAATCAATTCAAAAATGTATTCGGTGACCGACAGCGACAGAAAATGACGGAAAAGAACGTTTACACACCTGGAAATATAATACCGGCTTACAAAAAACCTGGCTTAAATAAATGTTTACACAGAACAGAGATAATCTTTTCGACACTCATTTAAGTTAATCACAGACTAATAATAAAAGTTATAAACATTTGAAACCTACACATTAATTTATAATTTCAATGATCTAACTTTCGTCGTTCGTCCAGAGCCATTGGTTAGGTCTTTTCTTTGTGGATTTTCCCTTCCAATATTTTATGTAGTATTCTTTCCATTCCTTTCTGGTTTTTTCACTAAGGATGGGTTGATGTTGCAATGGAATAAAACAAGCTGTGTGTGAGGTATTAACGAAATTCTTTTTTTATTTGAAAGGCCCATGTATGCCATTATGTGTGGAATATAATATCGTTCAATGTCCGCCGCGACTTCTCGCGGTAGCACGGATCCGAGTGGTCCAATTTTCAACTCTGTCGTATAGATCCGGCTGAATTTGAGCGATGGCCTGAGATATGTTGACTTTAAGGGCATCAGTCGATTGCGGCTTATTGGCATAGACCTGCGACTTCAGAAAACCCCACAAGAAAAAGTCTAGTGGGGTCAAATCGTACGAACTTGGTGGCCAATTCACGTCACCTCTGCGAAAGATAACCATACCCTCAAATCGTTCACGCAGAATGTCAATCGTGGCGCCCGTGGCACGTAGCTGAAACCACATGTCGTCCACGTCCATATCGTTTAATTTGGGCGAAAAGAAATTGATTATCATCGTTCTGTAGCGCTCGCCATTGACGGTGATAGCCTCACCAACGTCGTTTTCGAAAAAGTACGGACCAATGATGCCTCCGGCCCAAAAACCGCACCAAACAGTAACTTTTTGTGGATGCATTGCTACCTGGTGAATCTTTTGTGGGTTGACGTCGTGCTATATACGGCAATTATGCTTGTTAACATAGCCATTCATCAAAAAATGCGCCTCGTCGCTAAAGATTGTTTTTCGGCCAAAATTGGAGTCCTCTTCCAATTGCTCCGAAGCGCAGTCAGCGAACAAACTGCGTTGTCTATGGTCATCAACTTTGAGCTCCTGGGTCAGTTGGATCTTGTACGGTTGCGGGCCCAAGTCCCGACGCAAAATTCGCCAAGTTGAAGTCTGCGAAAAACGAGTTCTTGTGCACGGCGAGGAATTGACTGCCTCGGATTCTCCTGCACACTTTCATTTATAGAGGCGATGTTCTCGGCCGATCTGGCGTTCCTTTGACGTATGGATGCTGGCTGATCGCTTACCGAACCGATAGTCTCGAATTTGGCCACCAAACATTGGAGAGTCGACTTTGAAGGGCCACCGCGTCTACCGTAAAATGGGCAATGCGCGCAACGTTTTAACTAACGAACACCCATTTTGATGATGAAGTTTTATCATTTGGACGTGCTGCTCAATCGTGTACCTTGGCATCAGTGACTGAATAATAAACAACAGGTTAGACAGACGCCGTCAAAACAACATGGCCGCCACAGGCTGCCAACATCGACCCGCCCTTATTGAAAAACCCTATACAACTCATTCGTAGCTGAATGCTCTCGATCAGTAATCAGCCACTTGTTCGAAAATGTTGATTACATAAAGCCTACCGTGTACGACGTGTCGCTAAATTGTCTATCTTTTGCAATATTATTTTAACCAGATATAAAGAGACAGAATTGTTTAAAGCTTTAGTTACTTAGAGTAATAACTTTTAGTAGACATGATAGCGAACACTCAAGCTCTAGTAAATTTTGACATTATCGTATAGTCAATTTATTTCGTCTATATATTTGTGTTTTTGGTAAGAATATTTATTTGTTTACACTATTTAAATTTTCTATTAAAAAATAATCATTTTTTTCTATTGTACATGCGCAGCAACAAATGATTCGCCAGGCAAAGAAATGGTGCAAGTACATTTATAATATTAAACATATTAAGAATGTTTATGTTAAATATTACCAGTTAATCATTGCCACATAGATCTTGGGCTTTTATGAAAGTACTATAGATAAAACAGTTGACCCATTAGTGGATGGCGTTCGTTTTACCGGATCTTACTAATTTAACTTTTTCCATTGTGCTGACTTGTGTACAAGGAGTTCTGAAGGTGGTTCATGTCGTTACATAACCGCACTTTATTGCAACAATATAAACCAGCTGCAGAATTCCTGTAACACAAGTCGTTGAGCACGTTGACTCGTCTAACCTGAATTCTGTAGCTGGTTTACTTTCTTAGTTGGAATAATAGTAGCAGAAGAAATAAACAGGAAAATCACAAAATGGAAGCCCACCTCAACGAGAATCATAGACATAGAAATCGTTATTGGAGTCAAACGAGCAACCGTGCAAATCTATGCCCCAGTTCAGAGAAGGGAAAGAAGTAGACGAATTCTATACAGAACTACAAGAAACACTCGTCTAACTGGAATTCTGTACCTGGTTTACTTTGTTACATAACCTCATTTTATTCTAACGACATAAACCAGCTGTAGAACTCACCACTTTGACTCAACAAAACATAACCTCATTTTATTATAATACCATAAACCAAGTACAAAACGCCTGTTCCACAAGCCAGTACCACGGAAGAAGTTAAATAACTAAGATCCGACCAACCCGATACTATTCACTACTGAGTTAATTTTACCAAACCTCAACGATTTTGAATGTAGCTAGAATACACTATCATTGAGATCTAATGATTGCTCATAAATCAATAGGATGTTGAATGTATTATTCGAATATATAAACTATTTACGTCCATATTACGTTTAATCCTTCCATAGGATGGTCACCAGACTAATATTAGAATCCGCAAAATAAATTATAGAGAAACACTACTTGACTGAACCTAAACAGAACCTTAGAAGACAAGCCAAGCAATATTGCGATCGCGTACACCAAACAAATTAGACTTTCGTGCAATAACGAAGTACATATCCGAGAAAATAGTTTTGATAAAACATATATTCGAACCAATAATACACGAAATTGGAAAGGACAAAAGACGACCATCCGAAACGCCAGTTAAACTCGAAATTTGCTTAATGTGTGATGGATTCGATGTTCGTGCAGACTGTGCCTTGGTTGCTTGCCTTTGGGAGTGTCGCTGTGGTGAGTGTTAAGAGGATCGCAGATTAAGTATGGGCTTTGCAAATATTTCATATACACAAAACAAAACACGGATCAAACTAAGCAGTTCGGCAGAAGAGGTTACGAAAGAATATTTGGGATAGTAGTGCAGCACGAAGACGCGTTAACATCTCTCTCTTTCTTAGCCTGCTCTACGAATTGTCACGGGAACTAAGCATCGTAACTTTACACTATTTTATGAATGGGAGTAGCTTATATGGCTGTAACTGACGTTAAAATCTTCATGGATCTAAAATTCATTTATAATCATCGTACAAAAATATACGTGTGCACTTAAGCGTTGCACCTATTAAAGAGTTGGAATTGAATTTTACTTTAAGGCGCTATGAATTCATCTTTTGTTGATGTTATAAATTATTTTGTTCTCACGTGGACCAGATTGTCAATTTTTATTATTAACCCTTTGACCTACAACCACGAGTACTCCTCGTGTTTAAATGTTCGGGCCAATCACATCGAGTACGAGCTCAACTCGTGGCGAGCTGCTTGGGCCAATCAAATCGAGTACGAGCTCAACTCCTGGCGTAGCGTTTGCGTTATTAGTGCTGCACAATGAATGCATTTTCTTGCGAAACAGAATTTTTTGAAGTTTTCAGTTGTTCCAAGAAAAAGCATGAATTTGTGCGCATATAATTGGGCACGCCAGGCGTGCCTCAGTCGGACTGGTTTCTGCTGCTGCATTCGGACGTAAGGAAAGTAGGCCAAAGGGTTAAGTTAAGTTCAATGGACAAATCTCTCATGACGCGAAGACTATAATCGTCTAGTAACAATACTTTTTCCGCTACCGACAACGTAAATACGCATTGCATGCATGGTTACAGGTACCGTAAGTGTCTGATAACATTCGTGGTGTTTGTTGTCCTTGACGACGGAACTTAATTTTTACTTACGGACCTAGGAAAATAATAAACAGAAACGTAACGCTCCAACATATAGGCGAGCAACACATTTTCGTCTATACCTACAGAATCGGCATCCGTTTTACATAACCACTGCTTAAAAAGAGTCGTAACAGGACACATACCTGTTTAGATTTTGTCGGCAACACATTCTAACACGCAATATTCGCAGCTTCGTTTCCATCCGTGCCCGCAAAAACTGTCACTGGATTGACACAAACAAACAAAATTCGACATTGTTTTCTCCGTTGCTGGGTTGCCATAGAACGCATAGGTGACTATAAAAATTTGAATCCCAAAAGTTACAAGCCGTATTTTAGAATATTTTCTGATCATTTTTAAGTATTATATTTCCGGTAGCGGAAAAAAATTAATAAGCAACACGGAACGTAATGACAATTAACATTTTCGGCAGGCGACGAGCCTCGGCTCCGCCTCGGTTCGTATTCGCCTACCTCAAATGTTAATACGTCCTTACGTTCCTTGTTGCTTAAATAACTATTAAGTATACAAATTGTAATCTTAAAAACAGTGGTTTCCAAGTGTTGTATCTTATTTTACCTAAACAGGCAATACCAATTTTATTAACGAATAACTTAAAATTAGTTTAATTCAGTTATTTAGAATACTCAATAAACGTAATCTCAACTTTTCCAATAACCATATCAGAACGAAGAGTTTTTCGTTTTTGATTGACTGTAACTAAAAAAACTGTCCATTATTAAGGCTTGCGCCCATGACATGTTTTGTTCGGTAGATCATGAACTAGAACAAATGTGAAAATGAATCGATTTTACCGGGAAACAAATCCCATAAGATTAGTGCGGGGTCCTTTGTATGGTTAGGAGGAAAATATATTTTCAGAAATATAATATAATTTCAATAAATATTTGTTGTTAAAAGTCAAAATTCATAGAATAATATTCTGTAAGTGGGCTATAGATCTGTTTGTTTGCCCTTCATTAATTGATTTTGTGGGATTAATAGTAGATTTATCAACCCCAGAGTGGATAGAGTATATTACTCGCAATTTTTAACATTTTTAGCTGCGGCGGCTCGTGGATGTTCGGCGGGGCGGCTATGGAAAAACATTTGACCAAAACAACAGCGAAATGTTGGTTTCTTCCATAAGAGTAAGCAGTTAAGCACAAGCGGCATCTCTGTCTAAAGCTACGCGCACATTTATCGGAATCGGACGGACGGCGCGCAACAGGTAAAATTGCTTAACACAGTTGTAAACTCGTTTACAACTGCGTTAAGCAATTTTTTCCGATGCGTGCCGTCCGTCCGATTCCGATAAGTGTGCGCGTAGCTTTAGACTCCTTTACGAAAATCCACGAGCCGCCGATTAGTTCATAATTACAAATGCCTACTAACAGGGCCGATCCTAGACCCTTGGCCGCCGGCGAGCAAATGATGAGTTGGCCGCCCCCTCACGTGAAGTAAAACATTTCTTGGGGCGGGGGGCTTTTATTTTTCAATTCGAAAAATTTCAAAATCCTCTGTAATAATAATAATAAGTTTTTATTTCCCAACAGATATATATCCAATTACAGGGAATGTAACATTATTTAAGACATTAACAAAAATTTAATTAAGATAAGTAATATTAATAAAGTTTTTAAGCAGAAAAATATCATGTCAGAGCGTATACACATATTTCAAATTTGAAATATCTTTGGTTTGAATTGAAAGAAGAAATGACTTAAGTTATCCGGGACTGCCACATGTATTTTTGCATTGTACAGTTCTGGATATGCTAGAGGAGTATTTTTTCTTTTTAATTCAGCTGGATGCTGAGAGCAAGAAGTGATAGAACGGTTGATAGCTTAATCAATCAACTATGCCCGTATAAAGAAAGCTTTACGGACCAAGGGAGCTGGATTCACCAAGCAGGAAACTCTCATCTGCAATCATCACAGCAACAACGTTCAGTCGATACGAAGAAAAAAACAACTGATATGCAACTACTGCACGAAGCCCAATCATGGTTAAAGTGTACAGGAAATTAATTGCTGAGGGCCGTCCTCTGAAACCTAGTAAACCGAGTCCGATACAAATATGATACTCGTCACTGTTAGCTTAACTGAAACACATACAAAGTCGTCGAGATGCAGGGAGGAGTGTGACGCGACAAGCCATATTGCTTTAGAACGTTAGAGTCTTTTTCAACTGATCACACAGTGACTACAGCAAATGGTGAGAAAATCAGCCATCGGAATACGTGAAGTAGAAGTCGAGGCAGCAATCCAATGAAAATATACAAAATTATCTTGGCTAATGTTTGGTGTGTACCCCTAATCAAGAGGAATCTGTGCTTGCAGTTTAGGATGAGTTCTCGGACAGCCAATTCATCTCATCAGCTGAAATCTGCAACTTCCTGGTCAAGAATTGGAGGAAGCTCGTCATAGAGGACTGTTCAAGTTGACCGTGAGAAGTTTGAACCCTATCAAATGATGTAAATGCTGTGAGTTAGGGAAACCTGTTGCAGTTGTGCCATAAACGATTCGTCAGCTGAAGTCTGCAACTTCCTAGTGAACAATTGGAGGGAGCTCGTCATGGAAGACTGTCGTGAGAAGTTTGAACCCTATCAAATGATGTCAATGAAGTGAGTAAGAACGATTCGGACATCAGAACAATCGCATGTGATATCGCTACTGAGCAGGGAGCTTGACATGAACACAGAAATGCATAGTAAAGGTTGTATTTATAATAGAGCTCATCGCCTACCGTTCGGCACGAGGTCTAGAACAACGGAACCGGGAGAGCAAATTTACACGGATGTCTGCGGTCCACTTCAAGGTCTAGATATCGGTATTTTGTGATTTTCAAGGACGATTACACAAAATTCAGGACAGTTTAGTTTCTGCGGCAAAAGTTGCTGATAAACTCAGCCAGTTCCTAGCAGACTGGACCTGCTGAGTGATAAAGGCGGGGAGTTCGGCAACAAACAGATCAGGATCAGTCTACACAAAAAAGGTATTGTTCAACGTCTTATAATTCTTATAACTCTAGAACAAAACGGATCCAGTGAGAGGGAAAACCGTATGGTAGTGGAAACTGCTAGAGCTAGGAAACATTTCTCAGGCACTTTGGGCTAAGATGATACGAACAGGTACCTATATCCTTAACAGGACAGATCCCAGGAATATCACCTTTCGAGTTGTGGTATGGTAGGAAACCAGATTTGAAAGATTGGTTCAAATTGCTGAATTCACGTATATTCACATCGACGGAGCAAAGGACGAAAATGGATTTGAAGTCCATTAAAGGAATCCTCATCGGCTATGATAACGACGACGGATACAGGATCTATAGTGAAGAGGACAAGCTTTAGAGATCCAAGGACGTCGACGACGAAAAGGGGGTTATTATACCCCCAGGAAGCAATGAAGTTGAAGAGACGAAACCTACTGGCCTGATCGACAGCAAATCCCGGATTGAAGAAAACGAAGAAATAGAATTCGGGGAACCCGATGACGGTGACAGTGATTGGACAATTTTGAAAATGCCGGAAACCAATGAACAAGAGAATGATGATGAGACTACGCGAAAACTACGCAACCGAATGGATCTTAGAGCTCCACAGAAATTCCAAAATTATGTGATACTCATATGACGACCTTCAAGGAACCTGACATCTACAACGACGCCACAAAGTAACAACAAACGCCTATAGATCGATGGGCAAATTCAAAGCCAGATTGGTCTTTCGCAAAGAAAAGGAGTAGACTATGACCAAACCTATAGTTCAGTAGCAAGAACATCGACTATTCGAACGCTACTCAGTGTTGATCTAAATTCTAAAACAATACTTTTCGCGATTTTTTTTTATGCAATAATAATTCATCAAATTAGCAAATCACTGTTTTGATATAGTTGACCGTAAACAATTTTTAATTAAGTCAAATTTAGAAAAACTCCTTTCGCCGGAAGCCACAGTTATCGGTATTTTCAAAACTTTTCTTAGACTAATACTGACATTTGGAAATGGGAACTAACCCAAGTTTTCCTCTACTATTTAATCAAATTTGGTGGATTTGTAAAGGGGTCAAAATATTCGATACGTGTTTTTTTGTTTCGGCTAAAATCATGTTTAGATGGTGAACTTGCGCCTCGAAAATCAGCCATAGTTTAGTTTTTTGGCTATAACTTTTAAACAAATTATGATGGCGTAATTTCGTAAATGTACATTTTAAATTCTATCTACTGGTGTAAAAAAAAGTGTGCATTGACTACTTCGGGACTGTAACAAATTATTAATATTTGTGGCTTGTAATTACTGCAACAATAATATTAGTTAAAAAAATCATACATAAACGACGATGACCAAAACTAGATTAATAATTTTTTTCAAACGTGGAATCCAAATATATATCCAAACATTTCCTTTCAGTAAAACCTTTCCATTAAAGAAAAGTTTTATGTTCACTAGCGGATAATACGAAAATTTAGTTTTATTACTTATATTTTTTTTCAATTTTTTATTACACCACAGGCTTTGAAAACAAAAATATGGTTGATTTTCGAGGGGCTAAACATGTGTTTTGGCCGAAACAAAAAAATATGTACGGAATATTTTAGCTCCCTCTACAAATCTACCAAATTTCATTGAAATCGGAGGGGAACACTTGGGTTAGTTTTTTTGTAAATCTTGGCTAATTAAATGATTTAAAATTTCTTGTGGTTTTAATTGGGAATGATTAGAAAATAGATCTCTAAAAGTTAACAGTTCTTTCAAGAGTTCCGTTCCATCTAAATCTTTTGTTAATTTTCTGTTTTCGGTTACCTGTAATTTAATATCTAAATCCATACAACATTTTCTTAGAAAATTCGAACTCTGTAGAATGAAATACTATATAAATCAGATACAAAGAATTGTGTAAAAAGGAGAAACCTCCAACGAGCCATATGCTTATTAACCACATGCTACAAAGGTTACTGAGAAAAGAAATCGAACACAAGCTGGAGGAAGGGTAAGCAGCATACAAGATACATAGATCTAATCTAATAGATTGTTCATTTGGAAACCACTGGAAACCAAACATTTTTTTGCTACAGCCATGAGAGATTTGACTTGTGCATTCCTTATTCTGTGTGAAGACTGTGCAAGCATTATTTTAAATTTAAAAAATCTCATTGCGACGTATCACATTACAACATTTGAACGTATTTCCCTTTGGATTCATATTATCACAACTAAAAATGGTAGATATTATTTCGTTTTGTCGACCAAAGGCCTAGAACTTAGAAAACATAAGATTATATTGGTAATCATTTTTTGCCTATAACTTATGTTACTTAAATTTCAGCTATTGATATTTTACGCATATTATTAAAAGAAAAGGCGTAGATAAGATAAGATAACCATCTTATAATGCCGTTACTTTTGCAAAATAAACATGTTTGCTAAGACTTAAGATTTATGTCTTCTCATAAAGTGTTTGGTTGTAAGCATTGATGACTACTGTTATTGACGGCTAGCGGGATAACTCATGGTATGGCCTACCTGTATTATCACCTCGGCCGTATCATGAATAACACCGCGAGCCGTCACTGACTACTGTACCAACTATTTGTTTTTGTGTCTTTATCTGGCTCTGCAACTTTGTCATAAGGTCTAATAACATCCATATGTTTCAAAATAAGAACATATTCCTTTAGAAAACAGTGTTTTTTGGTGGTTGGTAAAATTACTGAAGAACTACAGGTGTAATCCTTACAGGCTCGTTCTTAAATTAACATCGCTAACTAATTTGGTGCAATTATGGCCTTGTAAAGGTGGATAGCCATGGTTACTACAAGAACCACAAACTGATATAATAATCTCGATATTAAGAAAACACTTAACTTTTTTATGCCGCTTTTATTTACTTTATGTGACTAGTTTCAATTACACGGTAATTATTTTCAAACAAGTGAAATTGAAAATGTACCACGAAGTGAACGCCTCCAAGACTCAAGAATTGATCTAATAATGTCCTATTATTGACTTAGTGCCCTAAAATAAACTGAAATATTACGAAGTAAGAAATGTAATGAATTCTTTGAGCGCGAGCGGCGGTAAAGTGCCACAACGTTCCTTTTCACTTTTTGTATTGGCGCTCGAAGCCCTATTATAAGTCCCATAGGACTTTTTAGAATAGGGCCTCTCATTACTTCATCATAGCTTAGCGACACTGGCTGATACTAGGAGTTGATCCCTTCACCCTAGATGTTTTAAATCTATCCTGAATCTTTCAAAAATGTCAGAAGAGGCATTTAAAAAAAAATGTGTTATTCAATTTGTCATTAAATTCTTTTGAATATTTGTTTAGAAATCCACTGGATCCGCCACTGCCCGGTGAGGGATATCGACCATCATAACGTTCAAACTTGGTCCAGTAATTAAAATTATTAAAAGAACAACTAACTGACTGATTATTGGTTTATGGGCTTACATGTTGAAAAGGAAGTCATCTTTTTAAATAATGAAGCCCTATATGGCTTTCCTAAACTCGTACCTCTTATTAACCTTTCACGACCTTGTGAAGCATGTAAGACTATCATCAACTTATAATTCCGTGTCTTGGTGCCATCGACCAAAATGAATGATTTGTGTGAATGGGGGGGTCAAAAAATGTGCCTTTTGATATGTATTATCCCAATTTGAAATATTTTTCCCTGTTTATAAACATTTATCTTGGTAAATTTGCGTTTTATTATAATTTATATTGCAATTTGCGAAAAAAAGGATAATTGTATATAAACTCCAACAACATTTGTTCAAAAGTGGTTTAATGAACTCAAACAATTTTATTTATATTTTAAATCTTACTTAGATTCATTCTTCTGCTTGCTTCATGGCCTCTAATGAATCCTTCTCGTTTCTCATGAGTATACACTTTGTCAGAAGTTCAGTTTTTGTTTCACCCAGCTCTCTATGGACTGTCCATGACATGGCCACTTTGGAACTTGCATTGTCTCTTCAAAGAACTCTCGTATTTCTGATATTTTCAGTTTAAAAGTAAGTGGAGGCTCAACTACTTTTTCTGTGTAGTCTATCAGTTTGAAAAGGGCTTTTGTATTTACCTAAGCCAAACAGATACGTTCCCTGGTGCAACATCATCTTCATTCCTCAATTAAATTATCTTCTGGACCGCTGCTTTCCTTTCTTCTTGGTCTTTCGAGCATAAACGTGTTCTAAACACCATTTCACTAAATGCCAACCACGGCGAACGTTGGATTGTTGGCAAAACAATATCTGCTACTGCCTTCTTCTGCGATTTTAGGAGCTTCAATTGATAAAGAATGTGCCGAGGTCCTTCCAAGAGAATTTAGATTTGATTGTAAACCAGCAGGAATAGTAAACGCCAAAAATGTATTCCACAAGTAGTTCTTCAGGTTGTTGCATTTAAGACTATTTGTTAAGCAACGATAGTGGCTTACAGGACCAATTTCTAATAATGCCAGATCAGTTGGAAGTGCGCCTGTCCTTATGGCCTGAGTTATCCTGTAACCATAAGCCTAATCCCTAATCTAAGAAAGAGATCTTTGACAACAGTCAATGGAACTAAAGGCTCTGGAGAGGACGAGGGATTGATTTGAACTTTTGTTGCAGTATCAGGTACGTTGCCAATCTTACCACTCCACTTGAGTTAGACAAAGTGTTTCCATCATTAGTGTGAAGAGCACAAACCAACCACATGAGTTTACGATTCAGTTTTGCCTCAACCCAATGAATGACTCCTCCTTCTCAACCAGTGTTAACATTCGTTGAGTCACCACCAATAGCCTGCAAACTTTTATCAATGCTGTTTTTCTTTAAGCAATCCACAATTGATGGTTATCAATAACTTCAGCGGGTTTTATTTTCGTTAAGTATTACTTTGGAGTAAAATGGCAAATAGTAAGATTACCTGGCTGACTGCAAACAGTGTAATGATCTGCTTTCACAATACTGATGACTTAAGTTATCTGCGTGTAACAGAATTTTAGTGGAATCGTTGCATCCATCAAAGAAGATACATTCAATACTGCCTATCCGGTATCGAGCATGAAATTCTTCATCAAGTGATGTTATGACTTTTTCTTGTACCCATTTTACTTTATTGCGATCAACCACAAGTCTCCCGTCTTCAGCATCCAAAAATGCAGCTGTTAATAATGGCAGCTGTGGCATGTAGACCGATATCATACCCTTATACTTTGCAATGTAACATTTCACAATTGTAATGCATTATAAACTTGTACGGAAACTTGTATGGAATCCGTAAAGAATCTTCAGATTCTTCAACCCTATCGTCAGTTGGCTCTTCATCTTCGTCGGAGAAAATAACTTCAATTGAAATATTAACTCTTCCTTCCTTTTCAGCCGATATTCAGAAATTCTTCTTAATTAATCTTCTTGCCTCTTCTGCTTTTTAATTTGTCTTCTGTGCTCAGGTATGTCTGGTAATCCAATTTGATGCTGTGCAATAGGTCCAACCTTTTCTCTTCGACTATAAATAAACACTTGTTGTTTGACAGCGATCTTCATATCCTTAGAACAAGAGCAGGAGTTGTGCACTTCATGTTTACAGTCAGCACCACCTGGACCCTTCAATTTTGAACATAGCTGCAATTGAGGATGTCAAAGAGCTTGTCTAACGTTGCTGTGAAAGTCTCTTTCATTTCCAGTTTTCCTGTCCACCTGGACATGGACCTTCAAATTTCTTACACTTGCAATTGAGGATGTCAAAGAACTTGTCTAACATTGCTGTGAAAGCCTCTTTAATTTCCAGTTTTCCTCTGCTAAGTGATATATTATTGGCAGTTACCCAATTTTCTTCTATCTTCTTGAAGACTGTGACTTTTAATTGAAAATTTGCACCAGAAAACAACTATTTGCTAGCTCCTACTTTTCGAGCGCTTTTAAATAAATATCTTTTGCTGGGTAATTTATGATATTCTCTCTAGTAGAAGCCTATATCTTAGAACATCTCGCGAGTTAAGAGCTCGACCAGTTCCAATGAAGTTACTAATGTGAGTGGAAGTTGCCATTCTTGTCTCCCTTTTAAGATAGCATGGTTTCGAATTTACAGATTTTGTAAGTGGAATAAACTATTCGTGCCTGGAAAAAGGAAAACAAGAAAAAGGCCCTATTTGTATGGTATTTATAACAATTAAATAGAGAAATTAAAAAATAAATTAGAAACAACCGTACATGTTGCAGAAAGCATTAAAAAAAAACGAAATATAGCCTGAATAAATGAATATTCAACCTGTTCGTAACTCTGCAAGCAAGTTTAAAGTTTTCAAATTCAATTTAGTTTAATTTTCAAGTTAGTCCTGTGGGTAGAAATAAACGATCTTAAACCAATGTTATTTCACTAAGTACTTAGTACTAGTAATAACGCAAATTTCTTTTGTATCATTCAATATCCGGCGTGGCACTAGCCAGGGAATAAGTTATTTGTTTATAGTCTTAGTAAAGACTTAATTTGCTTGCAGAGTTACGAACAGGTTGAATATTCATTTATTCAGGCTATATTTCGTTTTTTTTTTGAAGAGAAATTAAAAATTATTAAAAGAAACACTCAGCTGCAAATGATATTGCTAGTTCAAAAAATATTACGAGTGTCATATTTTGTTTACAGATGTTATAGTATGAGTATATTCTTAACATTAGAGCAGAAGTACAGACTGAAATAATGATAAGAAGGAACTTCTTGCGAGAAGATAGTTTTCTGCGAATTTTACATGCAACGTGCAAATATCATGAATTTGAAGTAGCTACTTACCAAGCAAACCAATTTAATTGCCAGTTCTTATAAATGTTAGTGTGAATCGCTAACCAAAACACACCTTTTTGACCCTCCTCATTTTTGGAAAAAGAAAGCCAAAAATATTGACACGTCCTAGACTGCCGTATAGATGCGCTAATCTCACCAAACTCTACTTCACCACCAACCGCCATTAGGTATAGGAGCAACAGGCACATTGCAACTAAAAAACTGACTTTAATGATCTGTTTAATATACGCTTGAGTAGAGTGCAGTACAAGTTTTGGCTTCTACCTCCAAATTCAAGCGAAATTTTTACACGTGAGGTATATATCGCTAACGATATACATACAGGGTCTTCATTTCAAAAGGAGTCACCCTGAATAACTTTGGATCTCAGGTAATTACGGTTTTAAGAAAAAATACGTCAATTTTGTTTTCGAGGGGGAACTTAAAAAACACTGTTTTTAGAATTTCATCTTTCATCCCCTCACCCCCAGCCACCCCATCTTTATAATTTCAAATGGCATCCCCCATTGTGCGATACCTCATTCTAAAGGGCATACCAAATACAAGGTTGGCATATTCGACGAAAAGATTTTTTCTTTAATCACGGAAAAAACACATTTTTTGCTGTTCATGTTAAAAATCATTTAATTGGATTGAAGGAGATTTGATTACATCACTTTTTGAATATGATATACCGCTTTGAGCGTCTACGGCGTTTTGAGCCCATTTTGCAGCATTTTCCATCGTATTAGTCAACATTTCGGGCGAAATGGCGGCTATTTTCTGGCGAATGTTGTTCTTCAGCTCTTCTAGGGACCGTGGCTTGTTGATATAAGTCTTTGATTTCAAATAGCCCCACAGAAAAAAGTCTGCAGACGTTAAATCTGGTGAACGCGGCGGCCAGTCAAAATCAGCATTTTTCGACATCAAACTGCCTGGGAACAATGTCTTCGAAAAATCCATTGTCGCTCGAGCAGTGTGCGGTGGAGCGCCGTCTTGTTGAAACCAGAAGTTATCCATACCATTATCACGCACAATTGGCATCAAGAAATCGGTTATCATTGTCCGATAACGCACCTGATTGACGGTTTCTGTTCGGCCATCATCATCTTCGAAAAAGTACGGCCCGATGACCATATCAGCATAAATACTGCACCAAACAGTAAATTTTTGGTCGTAGAGAGGCTCCTCATGAATAATTTGAGGGTTTTCGGTGGCGTAGAAACGGCAATTTTGTTTGTTTACGGTTCCGTTAAACGTGAAATGCGCTTCGTCGCTCATGATAATTTTCTACCAAAAATTCTCGTCATCTTCAGCCATTTCAGTGACGTTTTGAGCCCATTCCAATCGACGTGGCTTATCAGCAGGCAACAGTTTTTGTGTCAATTGAATTTTATACGGGAACAAATGCAAATCGACACATAAAATGCGACGTAAAGTGGACCGTTTTATGCCCAACTGCTCGAACGACGTTTTTGAGATGTTGTTGGAGACCTGCCAACACTGGCCTGCACGAGTGCGATATTATTCGCTTTATTAATTTTCCTCCATGCACGTTGCGTTTTCACAATTGACTTGTTTTGTTGAATGTAAATTTCAACAATCTTAGAGTGTCACGTGTCGTGTACTGTTCCGTGACGAAAATCTCCTTGGACTGACGCTTCAAACGCAACATGTCAGTAGTCGATCTGGCATATCTGTTAAAAGTCACAGTGTTGCCCGATCTTTTCGTTGAATATGGCCAACCCGTTACCATCCAGCAAATAAAAATAATTGAAATCAGTTCATTTGTTTTAGAGAGAGAGAGGGTCTTCGTTTTAAAACAAGCCACCCTGAACAACTTTGGATCTGAAGTAGTTACGGTTTTAAGCTAAAATACGTCAATTTTATTTTTGAGGGAAAACTTGAAAAACACTAGGTACCCCATCTTTGGTGTGGCATATTTCGAAATAAAAACCCTCTCTCTTTCTGAAACAAATGAACTGATTTCAATTATTTTTTATTTGCTGGATAGTATTTTGTATTCCCTGTAAAATGAGGTATCGCACAATGAGGGATGCCGTTTTAAATTATAAAGAGGGGTGGCTGGGGGTGAGAGGGAGTTATTCAGGGTAGGTTATTTTGAAATGAATACCCTCTCTCTCTAAAAAAAATGAACTGATATAAATTATTTTTGCTTTGCTACGTAGTATTTTGTATGCCCTTTAAAATAAGGTATTGCACAATGAGGGGTGCCATTTGAAATTAAAAAGTTGGGGTGGGTGGGGGTGAGGAGGTGAAAGATCAAATTCTAAAAACCGTGTTTTTCAAGTTCCCCCTCGAAAACAAAGTTTATTTTTTCTTAAAACCATAACTACTTCCGATCCAAAGTTATTCAGAATGGCTCCTTTTAAAATGAAGATCCTGTATAATACTTGCCCTTTCGCAATTACCATGGGTAATATTATTATACCAACTCTATAGTGGGTACTCCTAAAACATGAGAATTATAGATTTAATCCTTGGGTGCGTTGAAGCACCCCAATAAACTATAACTGTCTCTCTCTCTCTCTTTCTCTAATCTCCATAAGTTCGACGTGTATGAATATTTTCTAGTTATCTTTTTTTTTGAAAATATCGAACAACATTTTTCTACTGAATCTGGCCTATTTGCTAAAGACTTTTAAAGATATATAAAACAAATTATATATTTAATAAGGAACTCGTTTAAATCTAGGTTAATTCAATATTAACTTAAAATAATGCCAAACTTATCGAAGCTGAAATTTGATTTTCTGTAGCTAGTCTTATATTTAGTAATGAAAAGATTTGTATTTTTTTAAATTAGGAAATCTTTTAAGTATGATTAACGTGCATATTTTAGTTGTGATAATATGAATCAATAAGATATTGTATTTTCATAGCTATTTTTGTATGTGTAAAACATAAAAAAAACATATTATACGCTTGTTGATGTTGGATGATATAGTTTATAACCAAATAAATATATTGAACGTTGTGCACAAAACGCAATGAATGGCTCTATTTATATACCGCTGGGTAAATGTAGTCTGTAAAAATGTTAAATGTAAGCGATTTCACCGAGTAATGTAGTAACTCAATTTTTCATCGAAACTTGTATTAATATATGTCATTGCAAGCAACAGTATGTTTTGTAACTTTTATTTATTTAGTGATATTAGTTTTAGTATACATGCTCATAAATTTTATTTGGTAATAATAAATAAAACTGTTCACACAATCGCATATATTTTGTGTGTCTATCCTAAATAATACATTAACTAATATAGACATGATGATTGCAACCGTTACCACATAGTAGTCTATGTTTAGGTAATTTGAAATTAAACAATTTTCGACGTTTTACGGCACTATTTACACAGTGGGTTTTTTTATCAATGCATTGGGATTCACACGTTAAAATTTGTATGCCGATTAATGGTTTATCTTGCGAATTTAAGCTTTGTTTAAGCAAACTTTAAGTTTACACCTCCATGAACAATTAATTATGTATGTGTGAAAGGCTGTCTAAAATTCTCGAGCAAACATTCAACGTTTCGAGCCATTGTGTGCGAGCCAATATATGGCTTTTCTCTAGCCCGTATGCTTGGTATTTTGTATATTTGAAGTACCGTTCGTCATAAATAATAATAATCATCCTGGGGGTGACTTCTCGTATCATCAGTCCTTTCTAAAAAGCACAGTTCGGTTACATCGGTGAAGTTGTCAGTATAGGAAAAGTAAAAGATGGTCTGCTAGTATCAGTTGTGCATCTCTGCGGTTGTTCAAAATGGTAAAGTTGGGCAATTACATGGTCACCGTATCTCCACATAATCCGCTTAATTATTCGAAAGGTATCGTTTTCTGCAGAGATTTGCTCAATTGCACTGTCGAGGATATCACTGAGGCCTGAGTGATATTGGAGTGATCGACTATCGAAGGATAAAACGTAGAAGTCAAACCGGAGACATAGACATACGCATTTTAATTCCCCCATCCTGCCCCTTAAAATAAAAGCAGCGTTCTATATGCTCGATGTCAACTGTCAACGATTCGGGCACATATCTGTGTGATGCGAATAGCCCCCTAAATGTATTTGCGGTTATGATCCTCACGAAGGGCAGCTATGCACAGAGAACCCGATATGCGTCAACTGTGGTGCAAAACATAATGCTCGTTCCCGCAACTGTTTAGTATATAAAAAGAAATTCACGATACGGGAATTGAGGAGACGAGACAAGATAAGCTTCTTTGAGGCAAAGAAAACGTGTTGATAGCCTGTCTCCATCACAGGGAGTATCTTACTTCTCTGCTGCCACAATGCAATCAATGCAAGAACAGATTGTTGATATTGTACAGCGGAAATTAAATGAATTTGTAACACGTGTTAAAAGAGCAGATTTTTATACCAAAAAATCGAGTGCACCCATTTTGGATGGGGCTTCTACAGAGGCTTCATTTAAGAGACCGCAAATTCTAACCGTCTCTCATAAAAATCAGGTGAAGAAGGCACCTGTAACTGACTTAGGTGCCACAGCTCCCATACTCAAGCGGCAACTAATCGTTACATCGACGGATCCGGCCAGTGAAGCCATGTCTGATGAAAATACATCTAGACCGGATACCTTAAGAAAAAGAAGAAGGGCTGACCTAAACACAAGCATTGAAATATCAGTCCTTCGCAAGCAAAGTTTAAAAAATGGACCAAATACTGCAATGGAACTGTAGAGGTGTTAAAGCACATAGAGGAGAGTTACACCTACTGCTTAATAAGCACACACCTTTTTGTGTGTAAGGAGGAAACTCACGTAAAAATAATTTCTCTGTGAAAGGTTATACCTGCATTTGGAAGGATGTAGAACCTGTAGCCAGGGTGAACGCAGGTGTGGAAATGCTGATTAGGGAAGGATTACCTTTTACAGAAGTTTCTTTGCTAACAAATCTCCAAGCAATCGCCATCCGTATGACTACTCCGCTCCGTACAGATATCCTTGATATATATCTGGCAGATTGAAGATATCGAGGGTCTATAAATCAGTTGCAATCTTCACTACTGATGATAGGTGACGTTTACTCACATAGCCCCCTATGGAATTGTGCTCTTGTTTGTCTCCGTGGCCGTACCCTGAAGAGATTTTTAGATGGCAGCGATCTATGTATCTTAAATATAGGACAACCCACCTACTTCTCCGTTTGTTCCGGAAACCCTGTACAGATCTATCCATGTATAGCCCTAGTCTTGTTACTAAAATTCAATGGGAGGCTCTGAATGATCCTTACGGTAGCGATCATTTTCCGATCGCAATTACATGTGAACCGAAAAGGATTTTCCATACCTTTCCACGATGCTGGGTACTAGAAAGAGATGATTGGGAAAATATCAGGGACAATATACGTTCAATGTTACATGCTTGTACCGATATGTCTTCTTCACAAATATGCTGACGAAGGCAGCAAAAAATACCATTCCCAGGTAGAATCAATAGGTGTCAGGTTTTGTGGTGGATTGAGGAAATCAGTACATATTTATGAAACAAAAAACGAGCACCTTCCGCAAATATCCATCCCAGGAAAACTTAATCGAATTTAAGCATTTTTGGGCGCGTAGCCCCAAGCTAATTGTTGAAGCTAGGCGGCCGTCATGGAGGAGCTATATATCCACAACGCCAGCCAGTGTAGTATGGAGAAAAACAAGGGCAATACCTGGAAGGATATCCATATTTCGGACGTCCCCGTTATTAATCGATGGCCGGGTCATTACCGATGCGACCGAGATTGCTTGGCTCAGCACTTAGAATCAACCAGTAGCTCCGAAAATTATACACATACTTTTCAAAATAAATACCTCTAGACTTCAAAGCAGAGAAAGATGTGGTTTATAACATGCCTCTCTCTTTAGCAGAACTACAGGCGGCTCTTTATTGTAGTAACACTCCTCACCCGGGCATGATAATATAAAAAATGCTTTCATTCATCAACTCCCGGAAAGAGCCCTAAATTACATTTTAGGGCTCTACAATGACATATGAAATATTGTGATTTATGTATCTGTTAAAGGCAAGGTTCCATCGATGCCAGATCTCTCTTACCGGCTGTCTTGGCAAGATATTAAAAAAAAAAGATAAATACTCGCCTGGTGTGGCTTTAATAACCAAACACCAGGCGGGTTTCCGCCGTTTCCATTCATCCGTCGATTAGATGGTCACATTAAAAAACAAACAAAATGCTTTCCTAGAGAGAAAGCATCTTATCGAAGGTACGGAATTTTGGAGAAGCTGCTTGCATGGGGGCTCAGGGGACATCTAGCAATATTCATTGCATCTTTTATGGGCGAACGTAGATTCAAGGTCAGAGTTGGGGAGAGAGAATCCGCTATCCACTCGTTGAAGAACGGGATTCCTTAGGGTTCCACCCTGACTGTTTCTCTCTTTGAATACTTATACTTATACGTCGCTGATTTGGCAATCTTCCTGGCAGACAAATCAACAAATACTATGAATAGTAGGTTTCAAGAGATCATAGATGCTATCGTCAAAGAGGCAAAATTGCGTGGTTTTCACTTTTCTACAGCGAAAACTAAATGTGTTCATTTCCGTAGACTGCTCCGACCGCATAAAGCTCATCACCTCTTTATTAATGGGGCTCCGATCGCTGTCGTTCCTACAGTTCGTTTTTTTAGGACTACATGTAATTAAGGTTATTTTAAATGTTAACTGGAGAGCAGATAGAGAACTGTTCCTCCGCGTGTACTCATTTGCTCGTAGAAGTCAGTTAAGAGCTCTTGAACCAATTTATAACGCTGGCATTAAGTTTGCTATTGGTGCATTTAGAACTAACCCCAAAGTCTTGAGTTTATGCTGTGAGGCTGGAGTTGCACCATTGCAGTTTCGTCTGAACCGTAATATTGTGATGCGCGCGACTAGCATAGCTTCACAATCTACTCAGGGTAAATGAACAGCTTCTACAATATAGGAACAGACCTACTACCACAAGACCGTTTGCCATTCGAGTAATTTAGTACAACACTTAAGAGTGACACCTGAAATTCTCCGCGAATGTAGCCGAGTACATTACATTGAGAGATTGCAGACCAATGTCGGCAAAACAGCAGTCCAGATGCCGAGCAGAGCGGATTTTTTTAAAGAGTGAAGATCTTTTATAGACGCCTCTATAGTGGGGTAGTGTTGGAAGTGTTGGATTCCTCCCCCTGAGGGACTAAAAACTCTCTTCTGAGTGGAATGTTATAGAGACCACACCTTCACCGTGGTCAGACGCGGGTGATGCAGAGCAGATGCCAACAACAACAACAACAACAACAACAACAACAACAGCGGAGTTTTAAGTCTGCTATAGGCTTAGCCTCTTCAGACCGGGGTTGGCATGACGTTGCTCAAATACGGACCACCCGCGGGCGGAGTCCAGGGCCTAGAAAGGGCGGCGCCGACGCAGGTACATGACTGGCATTACCGTGTTCGAGGATGGGGGTATTTCGGTGGCAAAAAACAAATATGAGTGAGTGTGGGTGCTGGATTTGTAGCTGGTGCCTCTTACAGCTCTTTTAGTGGAGGTTCTTTTCGGGCTGGTTTGTGTTTTCAAACCTGCTGCATGTAATTTGTTGACAATGGCAGCTTGATCCCTCTCACTGTCGTCATACAGAGACGACGAGAGGGGCTCAGTGTTTAAGTATCAGTGTGGGTGTATTCGTAGGTTGTGTGTGTTTGTGTGGTGTTTGTGAGGAAGGAGAGACGACGAGGTATTCAAGGGGGTGGGGGTAGCAATATAATTAGAGAAAAGGATACGCTGGCAAGCAGCGCCGGGGAAATGAAGGATGATGTTGACCGAACCATCAACGGGGTCGGGGCAGGCTTAGGCGGAGACAGCGGGACAAGGAGACAGCGGGACGGTAGAATAGAGAACATTGGAAAGAAGGGCAGCATTTAGGGGGCAGATTTGGTGGCGAAGTTGGCGGTGTATTTTACCAACCGGGAAAGAAGAGAAGGGATAGAGGCAGTTGCATGGATTTCAGAATAAGTAAAATCAGGTGGGAGGTCGCAGTAGAGCCGAAGAAGGCGGCGTTCGAGCGCGAGAAGGAGAGCAATTTGAGAGTTGGTAGCACAAGTTAGGAGAGAGAAGGTACATTCTAGTACGGCGTAGCAATTGCGTTGCATGTCTGCTCTGAGGCGGGGAGGATTTTATGGCCTGCACTTGATGGTTGTGTTAAAGGACGCGGGATCTGGAAGCTATCAAAACGGAGGGGTTCAGGGTAGAGATAAAGGTAACGCCCAGATACATTACCTTTCGGACTAAGGAGATGGGGGTGCCATTTACACGGAGAGTGAGAGGGGAGGAGCTGTGAAGGAGAGGTTTGTAGGGGTGGCTGAACATGATGTACGGCGTTTTCGTAGCGTTGACGACGAGGTGCCACTCATACGCCTAGCCAGTGAACCGGTCTACTTCCTGTTGTAGTTTGTCCCGAGCATCGGCCGGGTTGGTGTGGATGGTCCACGGCGCGGTGTCATCAGCGTAGGTCTAGAGCAGTGGTTCCCAAACTTTTTTGTCCTACCTTCCCCTTTCCAGAAAAAATATTACTTAGCGCCCCCTGGAAATTATTTTTTTTAAATTTTAATTGCATTTAATAGGAAATATAATGTATTAATGTTTCTACCTATTTCGTAAAATATAGTAAAGAAAGGTGTAAATTAGAAACATTTATCTTTGAAATTATGAAACTATTTATTGAAGCCAGAATAGGATATTATATAAAAAAAGTTAAATATTCATTGGAATAAGAAGGATAAACCCGGTGTGCTGCTACCAATATAGTAATTCGTCAGCAGTAATCTTAAATCACCAAGATAAAATTGACTATTTCCAATTAGTTTCTTTTTTTTGTTAATAAATTGATTACCGCACCTGTGGCCATCAGCGCCCCCCTGAATCGCTGCAGCGCCCACCAGGGGGCGGTGGCGCCCACTTTGGGAATCACTGGTCTAGAGGATTGATTTGGGGGGAAAGGGAATGTCGTTTGTGAAACGGGAGTAAAGAAAACCACAGGTTAGGGAGAAGGGGGCAGAATGTTGGCGGTGTGAGAGAAAGGACTTGACAATGCGAAGGATCGCAATGTCAAGGTTCATAAGTGGAGTTTGTAAAGGAGCCCGTCGTGCCAGACAGTGTCGAACGTCTTCTCTATATCCAAGAATACAGCCGCTACGAACTTTCCGCAGTTGACAGCATTAAGTGCAAAAATGCTGTCGAGAATGGACCGCCCAGAGCGAAACCCGTTTTGGTGGTCGGGGTTAAATTCCTGCCCAGCGTTCCAGTATTTTGATAGAGTGTAGAGCAGGGATATGGGGCGATAGGAGGAAGGACTTGAGACGTTTGTGGATTTTTTGGGAATCACGACGACCTTGGACACTTTCCAAGCGGGAGAGAAGTAGCCGCTGGTGATGCATGATTGGAAGATGGATGTAAAGAAGCGGATAGTAGAGAGGGAAGTTGCTTCAGGACCTTGTTGTGGATGCCATCTGGTCCTGGGGCGGAGTTTTTGGGAACATAGATGAGGGCCGCCACAGTGTCAGGAGATATGTCCTAGGCACTGGGCTGGTGTGGATGAAAGGAAGTTAGAGGGTTGAGGGAGGGGCTGGCAGCGCAACGTTTCGCCTTGAAGTCGGTGGATTTGCTCCCCGACTTGTGGATGTTATCCAGATAGTTGGCGAAACATTGTGCTTTGTCAGCTGGGGTGGTGAGGATCGAGTGGTCGATGAGGGTGTGCGAACGGATAGAGAAGGCCGTGAGGTGAGCCGCTTGAACGTCTGTCAGAAGGTTTGCGGTTTGGTGGGGTCTAGCGAGTCGACTGCTTCGACCCACTGTTTCTATGAGATTTGATCTCCCTTCTGACGAGAGCGCTCAAACGGTTCCACTCAATGCGGTCGGCCTGATCGTGCGAAGAGCGGAGGTAGCGATCGTGCGAAGAGCGGAGGTAGCGATATATTTTCCGCTTGCTTCTGCTTGATCAGGTGGACCACGTGTTTGGGTAGGGGACGAAGTTTAGGGGAGGGGAAAGAGGTAGGGATGTACCTTCTTCAGGCTTCCTGGATGGCATCAGTGAGTTAACCGATTATCATTATTAACCCCATCCATGAAGGTTTTCTAAGCGTTCCAGTTGGCACGGTGGTATTGGTTGTTAGGAGTGAGAATAGGGACACAGGGGGTGGTGTGCACGAGGGTGCAAGTGGTGGTGAGGGGCATGTGGTCCTGGGGCTCTACGTGAAGGTCGAGCGCAAACGACACGACGGTAGCAAGCAATAATGCTACCATTACTAACAGCTAAGTACACGCAGCGCTTCTGCACGATGCTCCAGAAATGCATTAACTGTGCAGGCGCACACCTGACGCAGAAATGCGAGAGACCCAAGACGGACGCGCAAAGTGCGCCAACTGCGCCGAGGCTCATCCTGAAAATTACCAAGGTTGCACCCGCTTCCTCGCCTCACAGAGGAAGAGTACCATCCCGAAGCCCAGACGAAGAACTACGGCGCCGCCGCGGCTGGGGCTTTACACTGAAAAACCCCCAAAGGACCCAACTACGCCCAGTTTGGCAGCATCGTCGCAAGGATACTGGCAGCTCTCTCCACCGCAAAAGGACCGATGGACCACACCACCATCGTGACCTCAGCAGTCCCTACGATCGCCCTGGTGGTTAGACAAAAGTAATTTTACTTTTGTTGTAGGTTCCGCAATGAGGACTTCAATGAGTTCCTGGTGGCTATTTCTCTGCCACTGCACTCCAATCATCCACCGAAGTTTCGAGAGACGACCACCACCGAACTGGATAAAGTCAAACCCACTCGACGATAAAGAGAAGGAGTTTTAGCTAGTATGCCCATCAAGTGACTCCAGCACTTCCCCGCTACGGTACCGTCTATAAAAGATTTCTTGTCCTAGCATCAAAAAGTCGGCGTAAAATGTGAATTCTTCGATGAGGAGGGTGCACATTCCTGGTCGCTACCGCAACAAGTCAGCGGGTATAGTGCACTAATGAACGATAAGTGTGTGCAATACTGCTACGAACAGGCCCAAGCCACCTACGTAATCTGCGAGGACTCCAGAAGCGCATCTCCATCGATCCCCTTGTACAAACTGTATGCTCCCGGTTGTCCCGAACCCGAAATAATTTTGTATTCGTCTGCGTTACCGGACACGTCGGCATTGCCTGGAGTGAAAAAGCGGACCATGAGACAAGAGCTGCAACGGCGAAAATGTGATGATGTTAATACAATACGGCCCGACGACGGTAAATGCTACCTCGAAGGTTCTTTCAGTGGAAAACATTGTATAACCAGTCAAAGTTAAGAACCGCGAAGCCTCAAGTCAACGCATGTTAATGCTCACCAGAAGAGAGCAGGTCATCCTGACCCGACTGCGAATAGGACATACAAATGTGTTTTCACTTCACTTTAAAATGGGTAACGAAATTTTCTCGTGAAAAATTGCAAACATTATACTGTTTTCCAATACATCTAATTAAACAGATGTTACATTAGTAGTTTGATTCTATGTTATATTTTTATGTATACATATTTTATTGTATTTTATCATTTATGTCTATTTATATAGTAATTGTATTGACTTGTCTTATATTGTTAACTGGTAATGAAAAAAGACCAATAAACTCTAATATCTAATATTGAAGATTTTAAAATCGCGATGGTTTTTTTTTTCATATTGTACAATTGATTTTGATGACTAACGCCAACAGGTGGTAAATTTATAGCAGACGATTCTAAAACCGAAAATTTGTTTTTGAATTTGCACAACTGCCAAACGATTTGGATGATCTTAAAGTCAAAATGTGGCGAATTGAAATTCCTCAAAGAATTCTTCGATTTTGATTTTAAAAAATTTCAATTTTAAAACTCGTGAATTTTTCATAAAATGCAAAAATCTTATTTTTTTTTTAGAGTATTGCAACTTTGATTTTAAAATTGCACAACTGTGAAACGCGGTATCTGATTTTGATGAGACTCGTGTCATAATGTGGAAAATTTAGTGCAATTTGAAAACTGGTTAATAATTTTGTTCGTCAAAATTGCACATTTTCAAAGTCCAAATGTTAAAAATAGCGATTTTAATTTTTCAAATTGCACAACTGCCAATCGCGTCGGATTTTGATGTTTCTAACGTCGTATGGCAAATTTAGTGTAATTTAAAAAAATGGTGATGTGGCCATCATGTTACTTTCTCTGACTTGATGGTATCATTTATATTTACGCTGTCATGGTTTATTTTCAATTGAAATCATATTTTTAATGTATATCGAGCGTTGCGCAAACTCGGATGAAACTGACGTTTAAAACGTCAAAATTATGAAAGATGGTAAAATTATACTTCCAATTCAAAAACTCGGTTTACTCAAAAACTAACAAAATTTCGAAAAAAACTTATTCTTTAGAAGTTATTCATTTTGGCATTCTCTACAATTATTATTAACATAAATTTGCTGTAACTATTATTGTTTCATAATTATAAACCAAAAATTAAAAAAATAATAATACATTTTTTTCTCGAATATCAATGATTTTATGAAAAATATTTTCAAGTAAAAGATGTGCATTTGTTTATTGTCTTCAATGTTTGTTTAAATATTTTTGTGATATTTTTCATATTTAAGAAAATTTTCGCAAAAAACAAAAAACAGTTAAGGTAAACACCCACTTCCGGTGTACGAAATTTTACCAAAAGCTTTTCAGTTCATCGCATTATCAAATAAGACGTATGTTCAAAGTTTCATATCAATTGCTCTATTATTTTTGAGATACAGCGCACACAGACAGACACACACACACACACAGACAGACACAGACACAAATTTTTTTTTTGCAGAAATTGTTGAAATGGCATCTAGGGACCCCAAAACGGATATTTCCGTAAAAAAAAAATTTGAAAAAAAAATCACGATCACAATACTTTCTCCTACTTTGTAACGAAGAAAGTAATACATTAAAACAGTTTTCGTGAAATTAACGCAAATTGATCACGTTTGGCACAGTGCCAATCACGTTGTCTGATTTAGATAATCTTACCATCAGAAATTGTGGCAAATACAGTGCAATTTAAAAATGGGTTAATACATTTTTCGTGAAATTGGCGCAAAACGTCCAAAGATTAAATATTGCGATTTTGATTTGTTAAATTGCGCCCGCCGCGCGCTTTCTTCGATTTTCATTTTTTTTTTTATTTTAAAACTTCAAAATTTTCTCGTGAACTTATCATGAAATGCAAACATCTCACTTTTTTAAATTCGCGACTTTTATTTTTGAAATTGCACAACTGCCAAACGCGTTGTCCGTTTTTGATGAGTCCACGTCATAATGCGGAAAATTTAGTTCAATTTGAAAAGTGGTTAATAAATTAATTATACTCATCCAACCACTTTTCATGCACATATACGTATCAAATTTTGCTTTGCCTTTCATTTGATTAAAATTTATTTCGGAGCTCCGACAATGCGGCCGGCCTCACGTGCCTTATTTACACCCGGTCCACCGGGCAGATACCCGGTTGCCCGCCGAGCCTGCCTTCCAGTCCGATACTTACTAAATAGATGTGTTGTTTATCCTGAAATATTTGAGTTTTAGGAAATGTAATTTAATTTAAATAGTATTAAAAAGATGATTCAGTTAAACAAATTAAACAGGTTAAGGAGCCCATCCACTGTCGTACATGTCGGACGGACCACCACGTACATGCGCGTCCTACATGAACGAATAGTGTATGGGCACGTTCGGGCAAAAGAGAACGTGCGACGCAAACACTGCTAGCATTTGCTCGCAATGATACAAAAACAAATGTTAGCAGTGGTGGCGGTTATCGCTATTAACACAAACATATTTCTTTTTTCTATTTTCTTTTTCTTCATATCGTGTAAAATTATTACGAAGAAGTGTAAATATTATAATTTTGCAAACACCAATTTTTAAAACAAATTTGGCTATTTATTTGCCGTGTAAATAGACTAAAAATGTTTAATTATATATTTCTGACGAACGTCGCTGGAAAAGACCGTGGAACGTGGTACGTGTATCCGGCACGACGGTAGGACGGACCAAAATTCAAGCGGCGACAGAACTTTGGTCCGTCCTACAAATTTGCCCATCCACTATCGTACATGCACGGGCAGACGTGTACGTCGTGCAAAACCGTCCGACATGTACGACAGTGGATGGCCGCCTTTACACTACATTAAACACAGTGAATGTCGCAACGAAAGATTCCGCATAATTGAGTCACAAACTAACCATTCGAAACTAAACAAATATTGCGAATTAAAAGTAAACCGCCAGCGGTGACTAGTTATTGTGTCATTGATACACATATCTTATCTCTATATAGCAATCGTAATGTAATATTATCCTCATATTTTAGTTTGGTTCTAACTCTTGCAAACACCACAATGGGGATCCATAATATTGTATTTATGTTAATAATATGCATATCAACACATTTAGTGTATGTAAGTAGCAAATTTTACTACTATTTATAATATCACCGGTGATCAGTTTTAATAAGACGAAAGCATCAGATTTACCTATTTTCAAATCTTTAGTCTCAGATAAATCTATAAGATTGGTCGTGATACCGCTCAATAGAAAAAAATATTTTAGGTCAGCGTTTCTCAGTCTTTTTAAACCAAACGCCCATTTTGTCAGGTCCTCTTGTTAATTAGCCCCCTTTATTTAACAGCTTTAAAATTTGAAAAGATCAAAGTAAAACAACATTCAGTATATACAGGGTTGGAATAAAGTATGGAACCAAGTAAATATCTTTAAAACAAAAAGGGCTAAATTTATGAAACTTTGCACACATAACGCATCTGATGCCATATTTTTTGTTACTACTGTACTTCCAGTCTCACCGGAAATACCCTCAACTTTTTTAGTTTAAATGGGACACCCCGTATATTTTTACATTTTCAATAGACACTTTTTCAACAATTACAATGATACAGGGTTTGGTTTTTTTAAATAATAAATAAAATAATAAAAAATGAAATTTGTGAATTTCATAACAATTTTGTTCAACCCTTGAAAATTTTGATTTATAAATATTAGAATTGCTCTCAGGGAATTTTGTATTAAAAATATTGCATGCATGGTGTGAAGATCTCTATCAATCTCCAAAACTAACCATCATTAACAAAGTAATTTTTTCACGTTCAGTTAGTTCACCCAAAATTGAACAGCAATGTTAATATTTCACATGGATACTATCTGTCAGTTACAGAAAATATAAAGAACACGAAATTGTTTTATCAAAAAACAGTGTAAAAAGATGTAAAAAGCCAACTCGATGTAGAATTATTTTATTAAACATTTAAAAAACTATAAGTCACATGCCCACCGAACCATACATCATTGCAATTGTTGGAAAAGTATCTATTCGAAAATGTAAAAATATACAGGATGTCCTATTTAAATTAAAAAAGTTGACGGTATTTCCGGTGAAACCGGAAGTACAGTAGTAACAAAAAATATGGCATCAGATGCGTTATGTGTCATTATACTTGCCTGCAAAGTTTCATAAATTTAGCCCTTTTTGTTTTAACGATATTTACTTGGTTTCTTACTTTATCCTAACCCTGTATACTAAAGGAAAAAAAATGAAACACTTGAAATTCGTGAAATTTCGACCATTTTCAAACCGCCATAACTCGGCGTATTTTCAATCGATTTTGATGAATCTTTGAGGGCGAAAAACTTTGAAGTGTCTTCTTTAAAGTCATGCATGTGAAATTAAGCATAACCCCTTCCGTCCCCCCACCAACGCCCCTGTGAAAAAAAAAGTTCTTTCTGGAAACCATGTTTACGGAGTTGGAAAATTTTGTCGACTCGATTCACCATAAAGGCATTATCAATTCCCTATGCAGGACTCAAAGAATGAAGTTTTTACGACGATTTGGCACCAAGTTATGGGTGTTTGAAAAAGTGCATTTTGAGGTTTTTTCGCACATAACTCAGTGCCTTTTCAACCAAATTTGATGATTCTTTCGGGAAAAAATCCCTCCTCTATTTTAAGGCAGTAAACTCAGATTGGAATGATCCCTTTTCGAACTCTTCAACGCCCGAACAAAAAAAAAACACGTTTTTGGGCAAAAAAACGTCCAACTTTGGCAACGTGTACCGAGTTGGAAAAAATGTGTCGACTCGATCTACCAAAAGGGCATTGAAATGTGTTCAATTACCTGCGCAGGACTTAAATAACGAAGTTCCTACGACGATTTGGCACAACGTTATGGGTTTTTGAAAAAAAGCGAATTTTGTGATTTTTTGTCTGAAGTTTTTCGACGAAATTGTTTTCGTTTTCACTAATGAGTTTTCATTGCATGTTTTCTGAGGTATGCGTGAAAATTCATAATTTGTGCGAAATCATGAAAATCGCATTTTGTACCTTAGAACTCTATTAACAAAAAACTTTATTTTAGGTCAAAAAAGGCTCACTTTAACGATCTCTGTAGGGTCCGAAAAAATGTGGGCCTAACTCACCACCGTTCGTCTATTTTTCCATTCGTTCAATAAGAACAAACAAATTACCCTGACGGAAAAAAATTAAACACTAGAGATTTGTAAAAATTTAGGTAATTAGCCATAACTCAGCTTCTATCCAACCGATTTCGACGATCTTTTGAAAAATCTAAAGCAAAATTGTGTCCTCTTTGAGAGGGTTTATCCCCCACTCAAAGAGAGGGCTCTACGCTCCTCCAAATAAAAAAATAAAAAGACCACAAAATGCACTTTTTTAAACGCCCATAACTTTGTGCCAAATCGCTGTAGGAACTTTGTTTTTAAATCCTGCACAAGTAATTGAACACATTTCAATGCCCTTTTGGTGGATAGATTCGACAAATTTTTTCCAACTCGGTACACGTTGCCAAAGTTGGAGGTTTTTTGCGCAAAAACGAGTCTTTTTTTTGTTCGGGGGTTGAATGGTACGAAAAGGGATCATTCCAATCTGAGTTTACCCCCTTAAAGAAGGGGCAAAATGAGATTTTTTCCCGAAAGAATCATCAAATTTGTCGCTGAGTTATGTGCGAAACACCTCAAAACGCACTTTTTTCAAACACCCATAACTTGGCAAATCGTCGTAGGAACTCCATCTTCGAGTCCTGCATAAGGAAATGATCAAATTTTAATGCCTTTATAGTGGATCGAGTCGACAAAATTTTTCCAACTCCATAGGCATCGTCGAAGTTGGACATGGTTTCTTGAAAAAACATTTTTTTTTTCACAGGAGTGCTAGAGGGGGCGGAAGGGGTTACGCTTAAGTTCGCATGCATGAATTTAAAGAAGACACTTCAAAGTTTTTCTCCTTCAAAGATTAATCAAAATCGATTGAAAATACGCCGAGTTATCGCGGTTTAAAAATGGTCGAAATTTCACGAATTTCAAGTATTTCATTTTTTTCCCACCAGTGCATTTAGTATATAAATTTAAAGTTTAAATGAGAACTTTAAGATATTTAATAAAAGGAATAAAAATTAATATCTTAAATCAAAGGCAATAAAATCGCGTTTTCAATTTCTTAAATTTTCTGAATTATTGAACGTGCTTTTTAATTTTAATGACTTATATATTGAAATGTAATATATTTAGTATGTTTCAAAAATATTCATGACGAGTCAAGACAATTGTCATAATAGGATGTTTCAAAGAGCAATAAAATACCGTTTCTGATTTTTTAAAATTACCGAGGAGTTGATTAAATATATTTTCAACTCATTTCTATACGTAATTATTTGTGTAATTTCGATTAAATTTCCCCGTCGACAACTGGGGCCCGTTTTAGATCTAAATTAGTCTCACATCAGCACAGCACGGTCGTCGTTGATTGAAAAACGGAATTCGAATATGCCGTTATAAACCACTCAAGTAACCGTTGGCATAGAAAAACAATTAGGGCGACATCTATCGCCGATGTACACATATATAAATAATTTCAGAACGTTGTAACATTTTCGACGATAGATGCCGCCCTAATTGTTCTTCTATCCTAACGGTTACTTGATTGGTTTACAGGGGCAATCAGAACCCGTTATTTGATATTGATTATTCGAATGCCAAAATTCGGAGAATTTGGTGTGTTTTAAATTGACGAATGATGTGTTTAAAAAAATATTAAGAACTATTCATGTCAAATCAATGAGAATAAAATCTGAAAGGGTATAGCGGAATAAGATGGCCAAAAGTGCCCCCAAACGAAATGAGCTGGAAGGTTACAAAAAATGTTTAGGATCATAAAAAGTCAGCCCCCACCCCCCTCTCATCCACTGCTATAGACAAAAATGTGTTTTTTTCGTTTTTAATTTTTACTGCGTATCCAACTAACTTTTGACTTTCGGTAGGTATCAGTACCTTAAGATAACAATATTATCTAACGTATTTTTATAAAAAGGAAATTTTTGGAGGGAAATTCGAATATTGACGATATAAAATATCACTAAATAGCGATTATTTCAGAGACGTTAAAAGGTGCACCTCTAGAAAAGATATATAATAGGTGTCTATTGATTGTTAATATGTGTGATTTTTTTCAGAATTTTCCGATCGGTAGAACAAGGTCAAAATAATTAAAAACCACATTTTGACTAATTTTAATCTTATTTATCACTTTCATTTTGTGGCATGTATTTTCTGCAATAAACTTATCTATTAGTACCATTTATTTTGCGTAAAAATTACTTATTTAATATTTTATCTTAATTCGGCAGTAGCACCTTTCGATTTTAACGAAAAAAAGTAATTTTGAATGATTTTTTTTAGTTTCAGGTATTGGAGTTTCCCACTAAAACAGCAAAACAAAATTGTGTAGCATACATCAATTTAATAAATGACCTAAAATGTGCACATAAAAAGTTTAACAATGTTTTTTTTCCATTTGAAAGTGATAAATAAGATTAAAATTAATCAAAAATGCGGTTTTAAATTATTTTGACCATGTTCTACCACTCGGAAAATTCTGAAAAAAATCACACATATTAAGAAATAATAGAGATCTATTATATATTTTTTCTAGAGGTACACCTTTTAACGTCTCTGAAATAATCACTATTTAATGATATTTTATATTGGCAAAATTCGAATTTCCCGCCAAAAATTTCCGTTTTATAAAAATACATTAGATAATATTGTAAACTTAAGGTACTGATACCTACCGAAAGTCAAAAGTTAATTGGATGCACAGGAGAATTAAAACCAAAAAACACGTTTTTGACTGTAGCCAGGGTTGGGGGGGGAGGGTTACTTTTTTGTCGAATCCGAATTTTTTATGATCCTAAACATTATTTTTAATCTCCCGCCTCATTTTATTTGGGGGCACTCTTCACCATCTTATTCCGCTATACCCTTTTCCAAGTTCACAGTAAAAAATCGCATTTTGATTAAAAAAAAAAATGGTGATGTGGCCATCATGTTACTTTCTCCGACTTGATGGTATCATTTATATTTACGTTTTCATGGTTTATTTTCAATTGAAATCATATTTTAAATGTACATCGAGCGTTGCGTAAACTCGGATGAAACTGACGTTTAAAACGTCAAAATTATGAAAGATTATACTTCAAATTCAAAAACTTATTTTACTCAAAAACTAAAGGAATTTCGAAAAAAACTTATTCTTTATAAGTTGTTCATTTTAGCATTCTCTGCAATTATTATTCACATTAATTTTCTGTAACTATTATTGTTTCAGAATTATAAACCAAAAATTAAAAATAGAAAATAAATTCTTTTCTCGAATAAAAATGATTTTATAAAAAAATGTGTTCAAGTAAAAGATGTTAATTTCTTTGTTGTCTTCAAAGTTTGTTTAAATGTTTTTGTGATATTTTTCATATTTAAGAAAATATTGGCAAAAAACAAAAAACAGTTAAGGTAAACGCCCACTTCCGGTGTACGAAATTTTACCAAAAGCTTTTCAGTTCTTCAGATTATCAAATAAGACGGATGTTCAAAGTTTCATATCAATTGCTCTATTAGTTTTTGAGATACAGCGCGCACAGACACACACACACACACACAGACACTTTTTCCAGAAATTGTTGAAATGGCATCCAGGGACCCCAAAACGGATATTTCCGTAAAAAAAATTTTTGAAAAAAAAATCACGATCACAATACTTTCTCGTACTTCGTAACGGAGAAAGTAAAAAATGCTGAGGCATTGAACGTGTTTTTGATTGGGATGATTTATTTGCTAGAATGTAAATAATTTAATTTATTTTAAAAGGTATTGAGAAATATTCATAAAATAAGGGATGCGTGTGTGAGGTCAATTTTAATGTATGGGGGGAAGTATGAGGGACAAGGTCGTATGGGTGTGTGGAGAGGGAGCAGTTGTGGTTCCTGAAGCGTATTTTGGGGGTGGAAAAGTCAACCCCTGGATACATAGTGCTTCAGGAGACAAACAGGAAGCATCTGGAGAGTGAGGCAATGGTGAAAATGGTCAAGTTCGAGATGAGGTGAGGAGAGGTTGGTGAAAGCGGTGTGGCGGATATGTGTGAATATAGGAGAGAGTAAATGGACGATGGACGGAAGGATAATGTATGAAAGAGTAGGGCTGTCGGAGGTGAAAGTGAAGGAATGGTTGGAGAGAGGAGTGAATACGGGCGCGTGGGTGAAGGAGAAGGAGAAGGAAGTAGAAGCACAGGAGAGACAGGGGTGTATTAGGAGGAGTGAGTATAATTCCATCTGTTTGGAAGACTGCCAAGGTGAGAGTGGGCGTGGGCGGGAGTTATAGGCACACCATGTAATCTTTGACACTGGCCATCCAAGAAATGGATGGGGGCCGAATATGGGAGATGTGTAATATGTGCTTGGGGAGGGATACGTGGAGTCATATGGCGGAGGAATGTGAGGGGGTGAAGAAGGAATGGGTGGGAGGAAAAAGGTATAAGAGAGTCATCGAATGAATAAGAGAGGATGGGGCTGGAGTAAGGATTCTGGAGAGATCGGGATGGAAGAAAGAGCGAAGGAGGGGGGGGGGGGGGTAGTAAGGTGTGAGCATGGTGCAAAGATTACATGGTGTACAACAGTATGAAAAAATATGATAAAATGTAAATTAAGTACGCGCAACAGTAATTTAAATTAGTTATATTGACTTTTTACTTTCTCCGTTACGAAGTACGAGAAAGTATTGTGATCGTGATTTTCTTTTCAAAAATTTTTTTTACGGAAATATCCGATTTGGAGTCACTAGATGCCATTTCAACAATTTCTGGAAGAAAAAAAATTGTGTCTGTGTGTGTGTGTGTCTGTGTATCTGTGCGCGCTGTATCTCAAAAAGTAATCAAGCAATTGATATGAAACTTTGAACATAAAACTTATTTGACAATCCGATGAACTGAAAAGCTTTTGGTAAAATTTCGTACACGGGAAGTGGGTGTTTACCTAACCGTTTTTGTTTTTTTCCAATATTGTTTTAAATATGAAAAATATCACAAAAACATTAAAATAAATATTGAAGACAACAAAGAAATGAACATCTTTTATTTAAAAATATTTTTCATAAAAGTATTGGTTTCCGAGAAAAAAATGTATTAATTTATTTTTCATTTTTAGGTTATAATTATGGATTGGTCGCATTGTCTAAAAAACTAATACAGAAATTAACATGAAACTTTGAACATACGTCTTATTTGATAATCCCAAGAAAAGAAAAGCTTCTGGTAAAATTTAGTACACCGGAAGTGGATGTTTACCTTAACCGTTTTTTGTTTCTTCGCGATAATTTTTAAAATATAAAAAATATTACAAAAATATCTTAAAAAATATTAAAGACAACAATGAAATGAACATCTTTTTTCTGAAAATATTTTTCATAAAATTACATTTTTCAGAAAAAAAAATTAAAATTTCGAAAAAAAATAATTTTATGAAAAATATTTTGAAACAAAAGATGTTCATTTCTTTGTTATTTTTAATATTTGTTAAAATATTTTTGTAATATTTCATATTTAAAAAATTATCGACAAGAAACAAAAGCTTTTATTTTCTTGGGATTATCAAATAAGACTTATGTTAAAAGTTTAATGTTAATTCCTGGATTAGTTTTTGAGATACAGCGCGCACTTTGTATTTCACCTGACCTTACGTAGACGTCACAAGGTCAAACCAAAGTCACTATGTTACTACATCATGTTCCCCTCCAAACATTTTTTGTATCATTGATAGTTTCAGAGAAAAACGATATAAACTATCCTGAATTTTTGATCTTTGATAGAACCTCAAAAGTTTTCCCCTGACTTTTCCGCGCTCTAACTTATGTTTTCATCATTCATGGACGTGAAATACCATAACACCAGTGAATACAGCTCGTGGGCCTCTCAGGCCCAACGTATTCTCTGTAGAATTAAATAGGTTTTTCTCGTTGCGGCAGGTAAAAACCGGGGTTTTTTAACATCCCTCTTATGAATAATAATATATGAATAATAATTGTAGAAAATGCTAAAATGAACAACTCATTAACAATAAGATTTTTCGTAATCTCTTTAGTTTTTGAGTAAACTGACCATTAGTATCTGAAGTAAAATTTATCATTTTCATATTTCATAATTTTGACGTTTTAAACGTCAATTTCAACCGAGTCTACAAAACGCTCGATGTACATTTAAAATATGATTTAAATAGAAAATAAACCATGAAAGTGTAAATATAAATGATGATACCATCGGAGAAAGTAACATGATGGCCACATCACCATTTTTTATTTAGCTAAGCAAGTAATTTTAGAAGGTTGCATCACTGAGCATCGGCTAAATGAGAGAAGGGGAGATTTTAGAAAGAGAACGCGGCCGTCTAGGCACACCATGTAATCTTTGCACCATGGGTGTGAGGCACAGAATTTTCTTTCTGAGTTGGCCATGCCTGAGAGAGAGAGAGAGAAACATAGCAGTCATGTCTAACATGAATTAATTTTTCTTAAATCTAATTCAATTGAACTAATCTCATGACGTAATAATATGCGACATACCTCATTTATCTCACAGCCAACTCTGAAACAAAATTTTGTGGCTCACACGATACAATAAGATAAGAAATTGTTACATGAGATGTTTATGCTAATAAAGGTTATTTTTCTTTTACTAACAAAGATTGTAGGTGCGACAAAGATTCATCCAAAACCAGGTCTAGCAAGTCCCCCCGATGTTTCATTTGTGTAATTTTTCTGTGGTTCGGGTTTTTATGTCCAATGAACCGATTTTCTGGCAAAACAGGCGTGGTCCGCGACTTATAAGCTCATCAACTAATATTCTCACCAATGATTCAGCCCTAATACGATTTATCGATAGCGCGCGATTTTCCGAGCTCTTATCTCCAAACGTAAACCGTTAAAATTGGAATAATACTATCAATACTTTTGACTCATTCCAGTCTTATCATATTGTATGTTTGTATACGTAACACCTCAATTTATTTAATAATTCACCGTTTACATTAGGGAGTCACTCAGTTACAGTGACGGCTCGTAAAAATTCAATGGAAAAAAATATTATTTTATTTAATTATTAAATTGTGTTGCTGATCATGACACATGATATACACTTATCAAATTACAATAGTAGTTTAAAATTATAAATTACAATAGGTGTAAAACATATTAAAATTATAATTATTCTAAACAATGTTTCAGTCAGAGTCGTCAGAAATTAATGAATTAAAATTATGGTTTTTGTTTTATGAGTTACGTAAAGAGTTACGTATAGTAGTTAGATTAACTTTCTTTATAATTTATTTATTTACGCTAAATGTACATTTCCAGCACTATGCACTATGTCTTTATTATCGGTAGTTAACTGAATTATTCCAGGTAAATGCGTCTTATTTATACAATCTGTTCCATTTTTATGTTTAACTAAGAAGGCTGTGCTTTCATTTTATAAAGTTTTACACATGAACAACAACATCTGACAGTGAAAAAATTATTAAATGTCGGATTTCTAATAACGTTGCCTACTTCATATATTATAGTACATTATTATACAAGTTTAATAAGACGAATATTGTGGCATGAATAGGATTATAACTAGTGCCCCACAATGCCTCTTATTAAACAAGTATAATATACTATTTTTTCTAATTTGGTTTTAGTTAAGGAATTATTTCTAAAATTAAATATATACTTAAACCTAGTGAGTTTTATCTTTTAACATTTGGCAGCACTAAAAACATTTGATCCTTTCGAACGAATTTAATATTTGACATACGTATTTCTACGGCGATTTCAATAGTTAATTTTAAAACATATTAAATCAAGAATATTACTTACACACCTCCAAAATAAGGGAGGTTGCCAAGGGTGCGATAAACAAACTATTTCCACGTAAGTTGTAACCAATTTAAGCTTATCAAATAATGCAACGTCTAAATGATAATTGAAATTTAAGGTTATGTTTACATTGGTTTCTCATTCCTCTGGCCAGGCATCGATCGACGCTAATTAAAAATCCACACTGAATTAACACACCGACTCAAGCGGCTCTTTTTCGCCGCGAATGAAACATGCATTATACTCTCGCTGTTTCTTCCGTGATATTCGTTTTGCAAACAAAGTGATAATACATATAATAAATTACAAACTTTCCTCTGTGTATGTTGTGTTGCCTAAACATCATCACCGAGAGCCAAGTGAATTCATGCGTCCGGCCATTGTTACCGAGTTCCTACATTTTCCACGCGGATAAAAAGTGAACAATATGACGTTTTCTTTAACTTTAGTGGTATTGATGGCGAACTCCCCAATATGCATTCGAGCATATTCAGTGAGTAACGCATTGGACGGTTCAAATTATCCTATGAATTAACGGCAATTTTACATTTTCATGTCGACATATGTCACGTTTAAGTACTGCCAATCGCAACAACTAAAATATTACCATAAATAGTTTAATAATGAGCAAAACTGTAAAATAAAAAATCTCATTATTAAACTATTTTTGATATAACAAAAGGTCGATTGTTAAACCAAAGTAGAAAAAATTAATTAAATTATTGCCTCAATCATTCAAGTGTGCTGTGTATTGCATGTCATAAAGTTACATTCATTTTCACAGTAATAAAATAATTTCTACAATAAAGATACTCAATTTAATGGTGTCATAAAATATATTCTCTTTTTACTTTCTCCGCTACGAAGTACGAGAAAGTTTTGTGATCGTGAAATTTTTTCAATTTTTTTTACGGAAATATCCGTTTTGGGCTCCCTAGATGCAATTAAAACAATTTCTGGAAAAATATCAGAAAATCTTTTAAACGAATATTGAAGACAACAAAGAAATGAACATGTTTTGTTTGAAAATGTTTTTCAAAAAAACATTGTTATTCGAGAAAAAAACATTTTTTTTTTCATTTTTGGTTTATAATTATGAAATGATAATAGTTACAAATTTATATGAATAATAATTGTAGAGAATGCTAAAATGAACAACTTATAAAGAATAAGTTTTTTTCCAAATTTCGTTAGTTTTTGAGTAAACCTAGTTTTTGAATTTGAAGTATAATTTTTCCATCTTTCACAATTTTGACGTTTTAAACGTCAGTTTCATCCGAGTTTACGCAACGCTCGATGTACATTTAAAATATGATTTCAATTGAAAATAAACCATGAAAACGTAAATATAAATGGCTATGATACCATCAAGTCGGAGAAAGTAACATGATGGTTACATCACCATTTTTCTCTATATAACAGTTTGTCTGTGCGCGCTGTATCTCAAAAACTAATACAGAAATGACCACAAAACTTTGAACATAAGTGTTATTTGAAAATCCAAAGAACTGAAAAGCTTTTGGTAAAATTTCGTATTTCTGAATATCTACATTAACAGTTTTTTTTTGTTCTTTTAGCCTTTTTGGGACTTCAGAACAATGTTTTCAGAACTTTTTCAGGCCTTTTTACTTTCTCCGTTACGAAGTACGAGAATGTATTGTGATCGTGATTTTTTTTTCAAATTTTTTTTTTACGGTAATATCCGTTTTGGGGTCCCTAGATACCATTTCGACAACTTCTGTAAAAAATGGTGATGTGGCCATCATGTTACTTTCTCCGACTTTATATTTACGTTTTCATGGGTTCATTTTCAATTGAAATCATATTTTAAATGTACATCGAGCGGATGAAACTGACGTTTAAAACGTCAAAATCATGAAATATGGAAAAATTATACTTCAAATTCAAAAACTCGGTTTACTCAAAAACTAATGAGATTTCGAAAAAAACTTATTCTTTAGAAGTTGTTCATTTTGACATTCTCTACAATTATTATTCACATAAATTTGCTGTAACAATTATCGTTTCATAATTATAAACCAAAAATTAAAAAAAAATAATAAAGTTTTTTCTCGAATAGCAATGATTTTATGAAAAATATTTTCAAGCAAAAGATGTTCATTTCTTTGCTGTCTTTGATATTTGTTTAAATGTTTTGTAATATTCTTCATATTTAAGAAAATATTGGCAAAAAACAAAAAACAGTTAAGGTAAACACCCACTTCCGGTGTACGAAATTTTACCAAAAGCTTTTCAGTTCTTCAGATTATCAAATAAGACTTATGTTCAAAGTTTCATATCAATTGCTTTGTTAGTTTTTGAGATACAGCGCACACAGCCAGACACACACACACACACACACACACACACAGACAGACACACACACACAGACACAAATTTTTTTTTTCCAGAAATTGTTGAAATGGCATCTAGGGACCCCAAAACGGATATTTCCGTAAAAAAAATTTTTGAAAAAAAAAATCACGATCACAATACTTTCTCGTACTTCGTAACAGAGAAAGTAAAAAAAAATTTGTGTCTGTGTGTATGTGTGTGTAAAAATAAACCAACGAAAACGTAAATATAAATGACACCATCAAGTCGGAGAAAGTAACATGATGGCCAGGTCACCATTTTTTAAGAACATTTTCAAATGATCTTTCTTCGAGGATATTTTTTCAGGACTTTTTAAGAAATTTTTTACGACCTTTATTTTCAGCATTTCTTTTCAAAATTTTATTAATTGGATTTTTTTTCATGAATTTTTTCTCTGGACGTTTTCGGGACTCTCTCAAGAACCCTTTGTTGAGACTTATTTTCGGGATTTTTTTCAGAATACATTTTCAGAATGTTCTTCATGACAATTTTTTGATTTTTTTTTTTCATGGCCGTTTTTGGAGCTTTTTAAGGACATTTTCAGATATTTTTAGCATTTTCTTTTTATTTCAAGAATTTTGTTAAGGAATTATTTTAGGCCTTTTTGCAGGACTTTCTTCGGGACTTTCTTTAAGACCTTTTTTGGGATTTCTTTTTGAGGACAATTTCTTCAGATCTTTTGAATGAAAATTTTTCAGAAATTTTTTTGTTTATTTTTTAAAGATATTATTTTCGGGGAAATTTTTCAAGACTGTTTTTACCGGACAATTTTCTTATGATATTTCATCAGGACTCTTTTTCTGAACTGCCTTCAGGACTTATCTTAGGACTTTTTAGGACTCTTTCGGGACATTTGTTTCTGGTATTTTGTGTCAAGACTATTTTCTGGATTTTTTCACGGCTTTTATCAGGACACATTTTCAAGGAGTGTTTCTCCAGGAGTTTTTTAAGAACCTCTTGCTCAGGATTTCTTTACAGGATTATTTTCAAAATTTTCTTCGTTACATTTTTTCAGAATTATGTTGTTTCGAGCAGGACTTTTTTTCAGTACTTTATTTCAGAACATTTTTTTAATTAATAAATTAATTTTCAGGACTTCTTGTTCGGGACTTTTTTTCAAAACTCTTTTTGGGATTTTTTTTTAGGACAATTTCTTCAGAACTTTTTCAGGTCTTTTTAAGGATATTTTTGCAGTGTTTTTTTTCAGAAATGTTTTATTAGCATTTTTTAGGATGTTATTCACATAACTGTTTTTACAGGATATTTTATCAGGACTCTTTTTCGGGACTTTACTCAGGACTTTCTCAGGATTTATTTTAGGACTTTTTCGGACTCCTTATTTTTACATTTATTTCTGCTGTTTTATATGAAGACTTAATTTTTCAGTACCTATTCAGGATTTTTATCACGACTCTTTTTCAAAACTTTTTAACAGTACTCTTTATTTCCAAAAATGTTTCTCCAGGACTTTTTTCAGGACATTTTTTTGTCAACTCTTTTTCAGGACTTTATTTTTGGTCTTTTTGGACCTGTTTTTTAAGACATTTTTTTGTCAGGACTCTTTTTTCGGGACTTTTTATCAAGACTTTTTTATCGGGACTTTTTCAAGACTTTCTTGTTCAGGACTTTTATTAGGTTTTTAGGATTTTTTAATCAGTTCTATTTATATTATCAGAAATATTTTTCAGGACTTTCTTGCTCAGGGATTTTCTTAGGTTTCTTAGGACTTTTTAATCAAGACTATTTTTAAAAATATTTTCAAGACTTTTTTTGCATTATTTTTAATTTTTCAGTAAACTTACGGTAAAGATTATTAGAATTTGAAACATAATTTGTCATTTTTACCTTTCATAATGTTGACATTGCAATCATTCGATCATGTAAAACGCTCGATTTAAAATATGATTTAAATTGAAAATAAACCATGAGAACGTAAATATAAATGATACCAACAAGTCGGAGAAAGTAACATGATGGCCATATCACCATTTTTACATTCTCCATTTACGAAGTACGAGAAAGTATTATGATCGTGATGTTTTTTCGAAAATTTTTTTTACGGAAATATCCGTTTTGGGGTCCCTAAATGCCATTTCAACAATTTCTGGAAAACATTTTTTTGTGTCTGTGTGTGTGTCTGTCTGTGTGCGCTATATCTCAAAAACTAATAAAGCAATTAATATGAAACTTTGAACATAAGTCTTATTTGATAATCCGAAGAACTAAAAAGCTTTTGGTAAAATTTCGTATACCGGAAGTGGGTGTTTACCTTAACTGGTTTTTGTTTTTTGCCAATATTTTCTTAAATATAAAAAATATCATAAAAACATTTGAACTAATATTGAAGACAACAAATAAATAAACATCTTTTGCTTGAAAATATTTTTCATAAAATCATTGCTATTCGAGAAAAAAATTTATTAATATTTTTTTTATTTTTTGGTTAATAATTATGAAACGATAATAGTTACAGCAAATTTATGTGAATAATTATTGTAGAAAATGCCAAAATAAACAACTTCTAAAGAATAAGTTTTTTTCGAAATCTCGTTAGTTTTTGTGTAAACCGAGTTTTTGAATTTGAAGTATAATTTTTCCATCTTTCATAATTTTGACGTTTTAAACGTCAGTTTCATCTGAGCTTACGCAACGCTCGATGTACATTTAAAATATAATTTCAATTGAAAATAAACGATGAAAACGTAAATATAAATGATACGATCAAGTCGGAGAAAGTAACATGATGGCAATATCACCATTTTTTTTTTAATTAGAAAAATTCATATTGATAATTTACGAAGCCACAATCAAAACTAATAGGAAACTAAATGATTCGCACCTGTCAATAATTATCGTTTGCATATATTAATTGTTTCCATACGTTACTACGTTAACAGAATTTTTATTTTAGTGCATTTTATCTAAATCTGCTTTGTTCACTTTTGAAATTGAAATCCCTATGGTGCGCCGTCCAATTCTAAACCCTGTATATCAGAAATCAAAATTTTAACTTGAAACGTAACTGTAAACCGGACTACCGGATCAAAATAAATTTTTGGTTTCAAAACTGTTTTCCTCCGTAAAACGGATTACCGGATCAAAATAAATTTCGGTTTGCCTCTCTGGTTTTCTAATTTCTCAATAAAAATAAGTAATGCAGCCTGAACGTTAGTTATCATGCAGATCCATTTACACCTTTTATTTTGTGTCCCGCTCGAAGATTCTCGAGCCGCCCCTGTTCAACCATCAAAGTCGAATGTAAATATTACGAAATCACATGAGATAAGCATTACTTACTCTTTCAATAGATCCACGAGACACCTGATAACCTTTATCGCTAACTAAAAAATGAAATAGCTGTCATTTCTTATTTAGTTCACTGTCCACTGCTAAACGTACCAAAATGAAGATCCTAAATATCATATTGATATTTTCAACATTATTATATTCAACAAATGCAAGTATTTTGTTTATTTAGTTATCATTCGTAATGTTTCAATATAAAAAAGAGGAACGGTTTGTAAAACTTCTTTTTCTGCAGCCGTCCCGAAAATCAAACTTTCGGTATGATTTATTAAATCAAAAGTGCCACTTTACATAAATCGTACCGAAAGTAGTTATTTTCGGGACGATTTTGTTTCACTTTCGGGACGATTTTTATACTTTCGGGACGCTTTTTGTTACTTTCGGGACGATTTTGCGTATATATGTAGGCGGCCTTGACAAAAACATCAACTTCGAATTTAATTATGACAGCGCTTCTTATATAACATTCGTGTGTGTTTTTGCTTTCTTAACATAAAAAACGGCTGCAGAAAAATATTGTACGTAACTCGTTCCAAAAGTGATTTTACGGGACTCGCAGGATTTCCTAGGAAACTTCCTACCCATCCCGTAAAATATCACTTTCGGAACTTGTTACGTAAATTACTATTAAATACAGCTACGGAAAAATGTGTGTTTAAAATAGTGGCTCAATACAATCAGCGGCAAAAAAATATTGTCCTTTAACCCTTTGCTGCCTGACCAATTAAAGGTATAACCTTTTTTTACTCCAGATCTTAATACATTAAAATAGTGACCTACGATTTTTGTTTCATTTTTTAGAAAAGGTTTAAAAAAATGGGGTGGTACTCACAAGTACCGCCAGGCATCTGGAGGTACAATTCAGTGACAAAATTAAAACTTTTCAAGAGGTATATTTATACAAAAACTTTATTAAAAAAAAGACATTTTAACATTATTTGTCAAACTAAAGTAATACTTGGTAAAAATCTGGAAAAAAGTTTTTGGCAGCGTTACAACAAAGTGCCACTTTACAAGTAAAGCACTTTGAGAACGGTTTGGACTGAATGTCTTTTTTGCTACAAACTTCACATCTCCCTCGCTTATCGTCGCAAATAACCCAATGTGCTCCCCTATTGGACAACCTAACGTCGGTCGGAATCGAATAACCGTGGCCACGTGTTTTCTTTAGTGACACATTATTGCCAACATCCAAAGAGCGTCGTTTGCTAGTTGCACATCGTTTCCTGGTTATTAGCCCCATGCCAACAGACCTTCTAAATTCTAGAAGGGACACCTTTTCTCTTATATCACAGTAAATGACATAGGCATTAACAAATGCAATGGGGCCGCGGTGGTCTAGTGGGTAGAGTTTCGGCCTCTAGATCCAGTTGGTGCCGGTAAGAGTCCCGTCCGTGCGGTCACTTTTTCAACACGAAAAACCCGTGCGGGTCCCTGGGTATCTAGTGTTTGTCCCCATTTCATTTAAATATGAATAATTACTATACATCTTTCCTTAAAAAAAAATGCCATATCCAGTAAACCCCAAAACAGTCGGTGCCAACACTTTTTTGATCTCCTGTCGACTCCATAGACAGCCCTCAATCAATATGCGTGGTCTACCCCTCCCATGTTATAGTCTGCAACTGCTACTGGAGCTAAAATCTGTAGCCTTGTTCCATATTTTTGGTTTGAGTACGTTTTATAAAACTCTCTTTACTTCCATAGAAATTACTCGCGATGTGGAGAATATCCATTGAGACAAAGCAAAAGTCATATTCTCCGCGCTTTAGATTTTTACCATCAGTCATATTAGTGGGTAGTCCTTTTCTGTCAGATCTGATTCCACATGCCAGAGTGTGTTCTATTTTTAGCTTTTCCAACAAAGATAAGGAGGTAAAGAAATTTTCAAAATATATGATGCGGTATTTCCCCCATTTCTTTTCAGTCTAAATCAAAACTACCCTCTCGCCTAGTCCAAACGCTGAAAAATTCTCTTTGACTACCTCATCTTTCCCCTCGTATATTTGAAATTTTTTTATGTAGCCTTTCTTGTCAGATAAGCACCAAAGCTTATATCCACGTTTTATCGGTTTCATAGGATTGTGCTGCTTTAGCGAAAAATTATCATCCATTCGTCTACAGACAACTGTAAAGGTTGCTAAATATTTGATTCAGTGCGTTTATCACTGGTCGCAATTTGTACAATTTGTCCTTTTTATCTCTGGGTATCTGCGCATTATCATTCGCATGCAGGTTGCTTAGAATGGCATCAAATCTATCCCTAGATATAGCAGAGGGCGCGAGTCAAAGGACTGGCAATATAAACGCGTACGTTTATTTGAAAAGATTAAAGGATTGCAAGTTTAGCGGTGATTTAACGTTCAAATTATCAAAATCATCCCTCAGAATTACTATTTAAAAGCTTTTAAACATTTTACGTTCGCATTCCCACGTCTTGTCGCCATCTATTCGACGATGGCCGAACTACTAAGTGATGTTTTTGAACAGCGCCAAAATGCTCGAACTTTATCCTTATAATCAAAGTGTTAATATTCAGCAATGCGCTGTACACGAAACGATAGACGATTTAATTCCGAATCGAATGGTGTATAAAATAGCTGAGGCTATTTAGCCGTTTTCTTGTAATTTGCGAATGAAAATTAAGCACGGCACACTTACCGACATTTACAGTTCACTGTAACTTAAAACCTAAATGCAGAACAATTTGCTATATTCTTCAATGAAATACGGGTCCCAATACTTATTACCGATTATTGATTCTACTTTTTATATTATTAGTGCATTACAATAAGAGAAATATATGAGGAATCCTAATCTTCATAGAGGGTACCCTCTGTTATCGTGGGGATAAACTACATTTTCATTTGTGGATTTAATAATTGTTTTAATAATGAAAGAATATTTAAAAACTTAAGAAGACTGCTATCTTGTAATAAAATAAATTTACTTGTAGATATTTTCGTATTTAAATTTCGTATTTACAGAAACAATACATTATTATATATCCGCTTAATCACAGGCAACCCGATAAACGCATAACTACTATAAAAAAATCCAAATTTTAAAGGTGACAGTGACAAAACCATAAGTGTAATCCTCAGTAAAGCTTCAAAAATAGTGCGAATATTTAAGTATTTAAATTGCAGAAATAATTATATTACATAAACGCCTACTTACAGACAATGCAATACACGCATACATAATATTAATTTATTACTAAAAACTTCCAATTTTAAACGTGACAGGGACAAAACCATAAGTGTAATCCTCCGTAAAGCTTAAAAAATAATGTGAATATTAAAGTATTTAAATTGCAGAAATAATTATATTATATAAACGCCTGCTTGCAGGCAACCCAATATACGTATAACTAATAATGATGCATTTATTTAATAATGATTTATACTTCAAATTTTAATCGTAACAGGGACAAAACCATAAGTGTAATATTTTTAAAGCGTTGCTAAAGATTACACTCATGCTTGTGTCCCTATTATATTTAAAATTAGAAGTTTTTAATAAAAAATAATATTAGTTATAGTATATTGGGTTGACTACAAGTAGGCGTTTATATAATACCATTGTTTCCGCAATTTAAATACTTAAATATTCCCACTATTTTTGAAGCTTTACTCAGGATTACACTTATGGTTTTGTCCCTATTACGTATAAAATTAGAAGTTTTTAATTATAAATTAATTCGAGTTATGCGTATATCGGGTTGCTTGGGATTAGGTGTGTATATTATAAGATATTGTTTCTGCAATTTAAGTACGTTAATATCCACAAGTGAATTTATTTAATCATGAGACAACATTCTTTTTAAGTTTATAAATATTCTTTTATTATTACAACAATTATTACATCCACAAATTATTAAGTAGTTTATCCCCGCGATAACAGGTAGAGCCCTCTACTTAGATTATGATTTCTCGTATATTTCTCTTATTGTAATGCATTGACAATATAAATAGTTGAATGATTAATCAGGAATAAGTATTGTAACCCGTATTTGACTGAAAAATATAGCAAATTCTACTTTATTGAATTTATATGTTACAGTGAGCTGTAAATGTCGGTAAGTGTGTCGTCCTTAATTTTCATTCGCAAATTACAGAAAAACCGCTAAATTTCCTTAGCTATTTTATATACCATTCGATTAAAAATTAAATCGTCTACCGTTTCATACACAGCCCATTGCTAAACATTAACACTTTGACAATTAGTATTAAGTTCGAGCATTTTGGCGCTGTTCAAAAACATTACTTAGCAGTTCAGCCACCGTCCAATAGATGGCGACGAGGCGTGGAAATCCGAACGAAAAATGTTTAAAAGCTTCTAAATAGCAATTCTAAGGGATGATTTTGATAATGTAAGCATTAAATGACCACCAAACATGTAATCCTTTAATCTTTTGAAATAAAAGTGCTGTAAAAATCCTGCAATAATAAATATTGCCGCAGCAATTTTTTAATGGTTAAATTGATTTTAATGATTCAAATTGTAATTTACAGAGGTATTAATGGTTTAATAATAAACAATAATAGTATATTGTACAACGAGCATATAATTATGGCTATTAATCACCAGAACGAGGTTTGCGGAACGAGCCGTAGGCGAGTGGAGCAAATCGTTTGAGTGATTAATAGCCATTATATTCGAGTTGTACACTATACTTTGTTCACGAAAATTAAAATCAAGATCAAAATTTAATTTAAAATTACAATTAGAATCAAAATTAAAGTTGTAATTACAATTACAATTGAAAATAATTTAAATTCAATATTAAATAGGGTAAACAAAATATTATCATAAATCGCGTTCTGTGAATCAAAGCGCGAATTAGCGTGTTTACTGACCATATTAAACACAATGCGTGTGCGTGTTTAATAAGCATATTAAACACGCAAATGCGTGTTTAATTTGAGTGTTAAATGTACCCCATTAATGTTGCCCATAGAATTAAATAATGCGCACATTATCATTATAACATTTTTGTGAACAAAATCACTCGTTCGAGTGATCAATGGCCATTATATGCGAGTTGTACACTATACTTTGTCCACGACAATATAATACTTTTGTTTTTTTTTTATTAAGAAGTTATATAAATAGGAATAGTATTTATTTTTAACATTAACTTAATACAATACAATACTATTTAGTAATATTAAATGTAATATTTGAACAATTTGTTAAATTAATTGCAGGAATAGAATTGATATCAAAACTAAGATTTTGATTATTTGTTGAAATATTGTGATTGCATTGATAGGTTTGGTGTGTATTGTCAATGGAATTATTCATTTGTATTAAGCTAGATATTTTTTTAGCTGTGTCTGTTTTATTTTTAATGGAGTCGTCTATATAGCCTTCTGCTACTGCTGTCGACTTCCATCCGCCGTGTCGTTTCAAGGCCGTTATGTCCGCACCACCATCAACAAGCAGCGTTGCAGAAGATCTGCGGAAACTATGTCCAGTATATTTTTCTGAGTTCGGCAATTGCAAGAATGTAGCAATGTCCTTTCCCATTTTAGTAAATTTATTAATTCCTATTCTTTGGGCGGTGCATTTGCCATTTTGATAATTTAGAAAAAATATGTTTGTTGTAATGTGAGATGGGCGGCTATTAATGTAGTTTTTACAAATTTTATAAAAATTATCGGTAACTGTAAACTTTCGAGTGATTTTTGTCTTTGTATTGGGCACATTTACTAAAAAAGCTGATCCAAGATCTTGCAAATGATTCGTTTTCATGCAATATATTTCATTAGCCCGACAAGCACCCATTACTCCCATTATTAATGTAACCTTAAAGAAAGAAATGAATGATTTTTTGAGAGAAAATTATTTAAATTTTACCTTTGTTGCCAGGTATTTATCATCAGAGGTTTTAATAATAAAATCATTGACATTTTCTGGAGAAAAAGTGCTGGCTTTTTTGGGTTGAAATCCTTCAGATTTTCGTTTTAGCAATGCTTGCAATTTCATATAATTTTCTATATGTATTCCATGATAAATGTTGATCGTACTCCTAAGCATTGAATAATTGGACCATAATGTTGAAGGTTTATATTTTATGGATAGTTCCGTAAAATACACCAATAAAACAGCTTCCGAGAAGGAATTGGTTTTCTTTTCCCTTTTCCATTCCAAAAATGATTCATACGCCGCTAAATATGTTTTTCTTGATTTTTGGGGCAATAAGTTTAATGATGCAATTTCTGCAGCTTCTTTTATATTTGGCGGTGTTAAAGAAATCTCGTTATCACTGTCGTTCTCCATTTATCTTCTAATTTTTGATATTAAACTACTTCAAAACTCTCTTATAATGTAAATGATTTTGACGTTTCAATTTATTTATATGTATGACACTTTGCGGACTACTAGATACAATTTTGAAAATTATAGTAAACAGTGAATAATGATTAATCACTGACTGTAGTGAATAATGAATATACTTATAATTGAAGAAACACGAATACAATGAGTATATTACAAGATAGTCGTGGACAAAACAAATTATCAAATTCACCGCTGTCAAATACATCAACTGTCACTGCAACGTTCTAGGATAATTACAAGTTTAACGCTACATGGTGCTGCCAACTTGCGGCTATTGGATTAACCTCTTCACGCCCAGGTTCACCACATGTGGCAACCACAGAACACATACCTTTAAATTTTAAGATTATTAAAAACGGTAATCCCCATAATAAGATCTTTGATAAATCTGGCAACACCGAGGAAACCATCTTTACAAAAGCGGCAAATTTGAAATTCCCCCTCGCCCCACTGTCCTGGGGTGGCCCACATACTTTCGTGTTGCCTATATTCGTATCACGGCTTCACACCCGTGGTGGCAACAAGCGAAAAATGAAAACAAAAACATTGTACAAAAAAAATTACTTCTTAAGCGCTATCTATGGAATATTTTTTCATATTTTTTTGCATAAATGGGAAAGTTTATGACAGTGAAATCATATTTCATAGAAAAAGTTAACAACAACAACGAAGAAGGAATTTTTAATCAAACCTGGGATTAAATCAAAGCAGCATGGGCGCGAAGTGGTTAATCACTTGTTCAACCCGTCCCTGACAGTACCATTCGGCCCGTTGAACGATTTGAGGTGATTTTTACACGATGTTTTAAAAAGCTGCTACTTGAGAGTACCGCTCGTTGACTAAGGGTTAAAGAGTTTCATAACCTGTTTTCGTTATAAGAGTACATTGTTCAGCATGAGCAGCTTGTCACATCTCTTTTGATAAAACGATGTCAATAAACCCTCTTGTTAAATTTCATGTAGTTTGATTGATTTATTTATTTATTGTTGCCGGTACCTAGGGTTTACAAATAACTGTACTCCAAGATAAAATATAATTCTTGAGTATCTTCTCCTCTATAGCACTACGTAAGAATCTTTTTTTTCATAAACGGGAGAGAAAATCGATTTCTCAGCCGTTGAAATCGTGAGAGAAATGACATTTCTCTTCGTAGAGAGACAAGTTATCATATTGGGATTTCGCCCTCGGCATACAAATTTGCATCTCCTCCTTGATATATAATCTACTATTTTATCAGTTCGACCCAGAATATAATTGATATTTTTAAGATAACTCTAATTTCGGGCCAAAACTTCTACAATATTTTCTGTTCTGACATTTACCACTGCGATCCATTATTCGTTATTCGGATCTACATATACGCTTTGACCATATACTTATGGACTGCGAGCGCCAACTTCATATGCGTCTCCAAGCAACGGTGGCGCGACGGGACCCTAAATGGTTGCAGTATGTTACTAAATTGGTAGCTAGATGTGTCTATGACATATGACTCTAGAAGCTCGCATTGCATATTGTGATACCCTGCAATTTATTCACACCTTTGAATATATAAACATTTATATTGTCAAATATTCACACTTTGTCAAAATATTGCTATGCGAAAGGCTGCAATACGTCCACGTATACAGTGCGTTTTTTTTATAGATGCACCATAGGGATTTACATGTTAAAATTTGTATGGCTGTTAATAGTTTTCCTGTAGCGAATTTCAGTACCATTTTTGGTATGCTGGAAGTTTGCATTGTCTTTAACAACTTCTAATAGTTTTTATAATGAAAAAATCGAAAATTTTAAAGAAATTCAAGAAAATATTTGACTAGTTTTGTTTTTAAATATTATTTTATTTTTATCAGTAGGCGTGTTTATTGTCGATTGAGAACAAAGAACTGCCATAGTTAGAATTGCTTAGACATTTCGCACCCCCCATATTATTGGGCCATTTATTATCGAGGGATCGTTAACTAATATAAAATTTAACATTTACTGAACGAACGCATTCTTCCAGCTGTTTAACAAATTCCAGTAAACGGCAGAATAATCTACCAACATGACAATTTTTAAACAACCAATTTCCAAATACACTCGGCGTCAAAAAGAAGCGCCACTCGAAAAATCGCGAAAAAACTCGAATTTTCAAACCATCGTAACTTGGTTCAATTTGGTCGAAAATCGATTAATCTTTCAGTTTGGGAAAGATTCAAGTTTTATCTTTAAGAATGTGTAGTTGACCCCAAGTCCAACCCACCTCCTGTAACAACGCAATGGAAAAAAAAAGTTTTTTATGTAAAAAATTGTCTAACTTTGACAAGATGTACCGTGCGCAAAAAAAATCGGCGGGAAATTTCACCACAATGGCACAAAAATTTAATCCATTTCATTCAAGTGCCTTAGAAATTCGAGTCGTTTCGATGATTTGGAGCAAAGTTATGAATTTTTGAAAAAAAAAATGACATTTTTGACATGCATTCTCAATTCTTCAACCCTGTCTAAAACCGTTTTTTGCACTAGGGGTGACAGAGGGTAGAATGAAACTTATGCTTTTCAGATCGCAAAGACTCATCGGCTTCTGAGCAAAATTGACCGAGTTATGACCAAAATGGAATTTTTACAAGTTGTAAAAATTTAACATTTTTTGTCAATCCAAAACACTTTTTTTAGGGGTTTTTAGGGGGTCACGAAAGTCGAAAACTACTTAGATCGCAAAATTCCATCGAGTTTCGTGCGAAATTTGCCCAGTTATGGCCAAAAAGGCGCAAAATATAATTTTTTCCAAAACTGCATAACTTCGCGCCAAATCATCGCATCGACTTGAATTTTGGCGGAAATTGGAGGAAAATGATTGAATTTTATTGCCATGCTGAACGATTGAGTCCACGATTTTTTTTGCACACGGTACAAGAAACCAAATTTGCACATTTAAACTTCAAAATCATTTTTTTCCTTTAGGGGGTGGCATGGGGTGGAATCGTTTTAGCAACAAAACAATTCACATGACGTTGAAGAAAAAATTTGAAACTATTCAGATTGCAAAAGTTCATCGATTTTGGTGCAAAACTACTCAAGTTATGGCCAAAAAAGTGAAAAATGTCATTTTTTTTTAAAAATTCATAACTTTGCTAGAAATCATCGAAACGACTCGAAACTAAGGCATTTGAAGGAAATTGATTAAATTTTTCTGCCGTTGTGGTGAAATTTCCCGCCGATTTTTCTTGCGCACGGTACAGCTTGTCAAAGTTAGACAACTTTTTACATAAAAAACATTATTTTTTCCATCTCGTTGTTACGGGGGGTGGGTTGGACTTGGGGTCAAAATCAACTACACATTCTTAAAGATAAAACTTGAATCTTTCCCAAACTGAAAGATTCATCGATTTTTGACCAAATTGAACCAAGTTACGACGGCTTGAAAAACCGAGTTTTTCGCGATTTTTCGAGTGACGCTTTTTTTGACGCCGAGTGAAATTGGATAGGTCGTTTTGGATCTTTTAAATGGCCAGCAAGAAGTTGTGATTTGAGTCCGCTGGACTTATTTTATTGGGGATATATCGCAACAAAAGTGTTTGATAACATTAGAAATAGGCCACGAGATATGCAAGAACTAACAGATCGAATAATCGAAGCCTCTAATGGAATAACTGTTAGGCAATTGAAAAATGTTAAAAGACATTTTCAAGATAGACTAGGTTACTGTTTAGCTTGTTACGGCAAACATTTTGAATATTTATTATATTATTAGTATAAATTTAAATATTTTCCAGAGCATTTTTTTATTAAGTTGTATTTCATATTCTAATACGTATTTACTACTTTTGTGAGTTATTTATTGTTGATTGATTGTTAACAAACGTGCCTATTAATAAAATAAATAATAATTAAGCACAAAAAAATCGAAAAATATTTTCTTAAATTTCTTTAAAATTTACGATTTTTTTTATAAAAACTATTAGAAGTTGTAAAAACAATGCAAACTTAAAGTGTACCAAACATGATACTGAAATTTGCAATAGGAAAACCATTAACAGGCATACCAATTTTAACACGTAAATCCCTATGGTGCATCTATAAAAAAACGCACTGTATATGCAAACGCGGTTATAATACTCATCAGCTGATGTACACGTCAGTTGACTTTTAACTTATAACCTAAAATTCTGTATTAGATTTCTATCAAATCCGGAACTTCGCAAATTATGGGTTGATGCTTTGCTTGTAAAGAACAGGCAGGAAAGTGGACCCGAGTTGCCAAAATATGCTCGCATTTGTATTCTCCACGTTGCTGATGAATACATCAAGAATTTTTTTTTTTTGCTATCCGGTTTTTAAATTACGCTCCATTTTCGGCTCTGGGGCGGGACTTATATCGGGCTCCAGCTCGTGGACAACTTTTGGAGCAGTGATCATATGGGAAATGGAGGGGGAATACGTAGCAGTCCATTAGTATATAGTCAAAGCATATACGTTATTGCATTCAGAGCAACGGATTTCGTAAACACCTGATTTTTTTAAGCATTGAATAGTAAATTTGACAATTGATGTAGGTTTAAATGCGACTTGACTACTTTGTTTTGGTAAAATGCTATTTCTTCGCACGTTTCTCCAAAATACATTAAGCATATGTAAGTCGTTGTGGCTTGATACCGTTTTTTATTTATTAAATTTTTAAAGATCAATTGGAAAACCGCTCTATAAATGATTTTATTTAATTTCTTGGTTTTATTCAATTGGGCTAAGGAATCTCCTAACAAAAATTTAATTGTCTTAAAATTGCAGGGATACAAGGGAAAGGTGTTCGACAGCACACCGAAAGTCAGAGATAATGCTGAGCTTACAATGGAAATTAACTTAAATGAATATTTGAGTCGAATGGACAGCCAGGTAAGACTATATTACGACCAGATCTAGAATTTATTATAAAAATAACATTTTTTGTTTATAGGATGAAGTCGTTGTATTTCCGGAATATGGGCTGACGTCACTGGACGTTTTCTCCAAAGAGAATCTTACAAAATATGGCTTGGAAATTCCGGCGGTAAATGCTAGTGTCAATATTTGCGCACAGGACACAAAATCAAAGGTATTTTTATTCATTGATGGTAGATAGATAGATAAAACCTTTAAATGGCATATTTACTATTAGTTTACAACATTACACACAATACCAACAAACATAAATAGTAATTTCTTTTTATCCCTTTTACAAGCTTGTTTCCAGATCGTTACAGTTTCCTGTCCTACTACTTATTAATTTCTTACACACTTTCATTCTCACTCAAAAATGCCTTCCAGTTACTCTTCCTTTTCGCTCCTCTGCCATTTCAATCCTTTACAGTCTTTTATCCAATACACCCATACATCTTTACTTTCGCCAACAGTACACACTTATTCACGTATTCCACTCCCATCCAAGTTTTTCTTCCTCTCTCTTTTCTCCCACATCTACACCGTCACATGTCTATCGTTTATCTATCACTTAAGGAACGCGGTAATCTGCCAAACATCTGCAACTCATCATATTTTGGGATATAGCTACTTCTATCAATTGTTTCCTGGCATATCAGCAGTTCCACTTCCCCCACCTCAATTTCTACCTAAATTTCGCTCCCACTCCTTTCATCCTCCATTATCTCTGTTTTGCCCTCCATACCTCTTTCGCCAGTCTTTCACTACCCATACAGCACCTTTCGTTCGTTCACTGCCGCTATCGCTGACATTCTATTGCTTTCCTGGAATATTATACAGGGTGTAGAATTGGTTTACGCACCATAGGGATTTCTATGTTTCTAAATTCTTAATGTTTAAATATTGGCAAATATTTACGCAACCATTGTGAATACACGTGAAGAATTGGAAGCGCGGGTTAGAGCAGCATTCGCGGAACTAAACCTTGCAGAAATACGACGAGCAACAACTAAACGACGTCGCCTCAAGTCTGCAGCAGTGCTTGAATGTTAATGGTCAATATTTCGAACAATCATTGTAATTTAAAAATAAACTTGTTTCAGGAGTATGTTTGTCGGCAAATGTGGACAAGTTTCATTCTACTAGGGCTCGACGTTTACTCCGTTTTTCGTTTAAACGTTTAAAGGTGTAAACGTTTACTGTTTATTTGTAACGAATAAAACACGTTTAGCTTAATAAACGTTTACAACCCGTAAACTAGAAACGATTTCTAATATTTTTATACTCCATTTGGGAGTCCAAAAGTCATATCTCGGCGTTTCGTAAAATTCCCAATATTTTTACACATTCGGTTTAAACAGGAACCACCTGATCTCTAGAGGGTTGAACGCTTCAAATTTCCGATGCCGACGTTTCGGACGATTTTCGAGAAACTATTTACTTATTAAGGTGTCCCAAATAATAATTATTTATTCTTTTTTTTTCCGCTACCGGAAATGTTGTAAAACCCGGCGAACGAACTTAGAAACAGATATTTACAGGGTGGGTTATACGTGTCTATATTAAACGATTTTCGTCAACATGGTGAAACAAGAAAACACGTTTAAACGCAAAAATCCGTTTAAACGTATACACGTGTAAACTTGAATATCCGTTTAAATACGAAAATCCATTTAAACGTTTATCCGTGTACACGAGCTTTAACGAGCCCTATACTCTACATGTTCGAGCAACAATTCTGTCGCAGTTTCCATGCATAAAGAATACATTTATAATTTGTTGATTTGTGTAATGATTCATTTCGTTGATTTTGATTTCTGTAATACTTTATTCTAAATGGTTTTATTATTTGACAGTTTGCATTATAATAGTGACAAAACAAAAGTATGCCACATGCCTATTAAAGTGCGCTGCGAAATTATACTCTCCAGAAATGCAACGAAAAATTAATCTTCGAAATAATTCAAAAATTCTTGCTTTAGGAGTATGTTTGTATAATACTTTTTTGTAGTAAATTTTTCTCCCAATCGCGCTATGCGATAAAAAATGGGTCATTCCATTTAAAAAAAATTAAATCACGAGATATTTAAGAGGGCACTTAGATATTGACATTTTATGAACACTTATTATTAAAATTGACAGTTTCCAATTATTTGACTCATAGAGGCATCCTCTAGGTACAATTAGAGCTGTAACTCATAATTTTATCTAAGAAAAGTTATAGACAGATTTCAGGCTACCTTTTAGAGGTCGTAATTTTAGAAAAAAATGTTTTTCTTGAAAACTAAAAGAGATAAGTGTACATACGTTCTTATAAAATATGTTGCAATTTAAGGGAGGAATTCAAAAATATAATAATATATGGGGTCTTCCGTTTAAAATAAGAAAGTTGGTGCTACTTCCGGTAGAACCGGAAGTGATAGAAAGTTGAAAATATTTCACACGACGAGAACTGATTCAACAGTGTGATGAGGATTTTGTTTCAAATTCTTAATACAACTGCAACCCCTAAACTTTTAACGAACGGTTTAGCGTAGACATCTTTTATATCTGATTTATCAATTCTTTTAGTGGGATGTCAAAAACCAGTTCATTCCAGGGATGAATTTTTAACAATTTTTTTAATTCACATTTAATTTTCTTTTCTGTAATTTAAGTGTTGTCTGTTTCCAGCTGTAGGTAGTGTGTCAACTGTTTTAGCAGTACGTCAGGATTTTGAAGCTAATAACAGCAGTGATAATTTATTACAGTTTTTTTTATCGCTGAATACAATTTTCTTTTCTTTCGTTTCAGTTTTCAGTTTTCTATTTTATGATATAATAATTTTTTTACCAATATATCATAATTCAGTTCATTTTGGAAGGATTTTAAAATTAAGTTTTGATTGCCGTATGCAATTTACTTTTCTTCCATCGAAGTCTAGAGTGCTGCTATTTTGTTTTCAGTTGTCATGTGTTACACATATTATTTGAAGGATTGTCAAAAATTGATTTATTCTAGATGGATTTTAAAATTTAGAACTCTCCTTTGTTCCGCTCGGTAACGAAAAAAATGGCGATGTGGCCATCATGTTACTTCTTCCGACTTGATGGTATTATAGCCATTTATATTTACGTTTTCATGGTTTATTTTCAATTGAAATCGTATTTTAAATGTACATCGAGCGTTGTGTAGACTCGGATGAAACTGACGTTTAAAACATCAAAATTATGAAAGATGGAAAAATTATACTTCAAATTCAAAAACTTAGTTTACTCAAAAACTAAAGGGATTTCGAAAAAAACTTATTCTTTATAAGTTGTTCATTTTAGCATTCTCTACAATTATTGTTAACGTAAATTTACTGTAACTATTATCGATTTATAATTATAAACCAAAAATTAAAAAAAATAATTTTTTTTCTCGAATAAAAATAATTATATGAAAAATGTTTTCAAGCAAAAGATGTTCATTTCTTTATTGTCTTTGTTGTCTTTTTGTGTTATTTTTCATATTTAAAAAATATTGGAGAAAAACAAAAAACGGTTAAAGTAAACGCCTACTTCCGGAAACTTAACTGTTTTTTGTTTTTTGCCAATATTTTCTTAAATATGAAAAATATCACAAAAACATTTAAACAAACATTGAACACAACAAAGAAATTAACATCTTTTGCTTGAAAATATTTTTCATAAAATCATTGCTATTTGAGAAAAAAATTTATTAATTTTTTTTCAATTTTTGGTTTATAATTATGAAACGATAATAGTTACAGCAAATTTGTGTAAATAATAATTGTAGAGAATACCTAAATGAACAACTTCTAAAGAATAAGTTTTTTTCGAAATCTCGTTAGTTTTTGAGTAAACCGAGTTTTTGAATTTGAAGTATAATTTTTCCATGTTTCATAATTTTGACGTTTTAAACGTCAGTTTCATCCGTGTTTACGCAACGCTCGATGTACATTTAAAATATGATTTCAATAAACCATGAAAACGTAAATATAAATGGCTATGATACCATCAAGTCGGAGAAAGTAACATGATGGCCACATCACCATTTTTTTCACTTATAGGAATTGCCGCACTCGCCTCCGGCCCGGGCGGCAATCTTTCCTACTGGTGAAAAAAAGTATTACTTTACTCACTTATTGCATAAATAACTATTACATCATCAAATCGGAGAAAGTAACATAATGGCCATTACTATTTTTTATTGACCTGTATTTTGAATTTTTTCAATATTTTGGCCTATTTATTTGTTGCAATTTTCGAAATTTTTGGTCTGCATTTTTCATTTTTAAGCCAGAATTTCCAATAGTTTGTCTATTTGCCCCATATTTTAGATTTTTTAACCTGAATTATAGATTATTATGGCCAAATTTTTAATTTTTTGACTGGTTTTTATTTACAGAACCATATTTTAGATTTTGCAACTTACGTTTTTTATATTCAGACAAGAATTTTAAATTTTTTGTCCTTTATTTTTTATATAATTTTATATTTTTGATTTTAATTTAGGCATTCATTTTTTGTTTCCAGTTAAAATTTGACAATTACTTGGAAAAATATAGTCGCCAAGAAATTATTTTAATTGATGGATTTTTTTAAATTTTTTGGCTTGAATAATTCATTTTTAGACGTAGATTTTTGATTTTGGCACATATTTTAGAATGTAATTTTAATTTCTTGGCCCCAAATTTTTCGAATTTTGGTCTGAATTTTCGATTTCTTTGCCTGTATTTCAAATTTTATAGCCTGAATTATTTATTTTCATGCGCAATTTTTTGGCCAGTATTTTCAAGTTTTTATTTGAAGAACTGTATTTTAGATTTTGCAATATACCATTTTTATTTTCAGACCCGAATTTTAAATTTTTTGACCTGTATTTTGTACAAGGTTTTTATTTTAATTGTAGATTACATAGCCCCACAAAAAAAAGAGTTTGGACTTGTGGGTCGGACATATGGCCATTTCTGAGCTAGGGATCGGATTCAGCGTCGAAAATACATGGGAATACATATGTTCGACCCACAAGTCCGAACATTTTTTTGTGGGGCTATGTAATCTACAATTAAAATAAAAACCTTGTACAAAATACAAGTCAAAAAATTTAAAATTCGGGTCTAAATATAAAAAATGTCTATTGCAAATTCTAAAATACAGTTTTTCAAATGAAAATGTCCGAACCACAAGTACAAACACTTTTTTTGTGGGGTTGTGTTATTTACTTCATTCTATATTTTTGATTTTAATTTAGGCGTTGATTTATAGTTTCAAGTTAAAATTTGACATTCACTTAGAAAAATATAGTCGTAGAGGAATTATTTGAACCGATTACTTAATTTTTGGCTTTACTGTCTGCATTTTATTTTGGTATATATTTTAGATCTTAGGCCTGTAATTTCAATTATATTGGTACATATTTTTATTTCTGTGCCTATATATTGTTTCTTTTGGCCAATAATTGCTTGTAGAAATTTCCGATTTTTCGAGAAAGTATTGTGATCGTGAAAAATTTTTCAAAATTTTTTTTACGGATATATCCGCTTTGGGGTCCCAAGATGCCATTTCAAAAATTTCTGGAAAAAAAAATTGTGTGTGTGTGTGTTTGTGCGCGCTGTATCTCAAAAACTAATAAAGCAATTGATATGAAAGTTTGAACATAAGTCTTATTTGTACATCTGAATAACTGAAAAGCTTTTGGTAAAATTTCATACACCGGAAGTGCGTGTTTACCTTAACTGTTTTTTGTTTTTTTCCAATATTTTTTTAAATATGAACAATATCACAAAACAAAAACATTTAGACAAATATTGAAGACAACAAAGAAAGTAGCATCTTTTATTTCAAAATATTTTTCATAAAATCATTATTATTCGAGAAAAAAAAAAAATTTCGACCCACAAGTCCGAACACATTTTTTTTGTGGGGCTGTGTAATCTGCAATTAAAATAAAAACCTTGTACAAAATACAGGTTAAAAAATTTCAAATTCGGGTCTAAATATAAAAAATGTATATTGCAAAATCTAAAATACAGTTCTTCAAATAAAAACTCGAAAATACTGTCCAAAAAATTGCGCATGAAAATAAATAATTCAGGCTATAAAATTTGAAATACAGGTCAAGAAATCGAAAATTCAGACCAAAACTCGAAAAATTTGGGGCCAAGAAATTAAAAATACATTCTAAAATATGTGCAAAAATCAAAAATCTAGGTCTAAAAATGAATTATACTGGCCAAAAAAATGTAAAAATCTATCAATTAAAATAATTCCCTCACGACTATACTTTTCCAAGTAATTGTCAATTTTAACTTAAAACAAAAAAATAATGCCTAAATTAAAATCAAAAATATATTTTTTTTAAATATGAACAATATCACAAAAACATTTAAACAAATATTGAAGACAACAAAGAAAGTAGCATCTTTTATTTCAATTTTTTTTTCATGAAATCATTATTATTCGAGAAAAAAAATGTTATTTTTTTTTTTAATTTTTGGTCTATAATTATGAAACGATAATAGTTATAGCAAATGTACCTTAATAATAATTGTAGAAAATTCAAAAGTGAACAACTTATTAAGAATAAGCTTTTTTTGAAATCGTTTTAGTTTTTGAGTAAACAGAGTTTTTGAATTTGAAAATTTGAAATATAATTTTTCCATCTTTCATAATTTTGACGTTTTAAACGTCAGTTTCATCCGAGTCTACGAAACGTTCGATGTACATTTAAAATATAATTTAAATTGAAAATAAACCATGAAAGCGTAAATATAAATGACTATGATACCATCAAGTCGGAGAAAGTAATCACCATTTTTTATTTTTTCGATTTTTGTCTAAATTTTCCTTTTTTTTAACCTGAATGATTGATTTGTATGCTCCGTTTTTTTATGTTTTGGCTATTTTTTATTTCTTTTCAAAAATTCGTATTTTTTTTATATCAAAAGAATACAATACAATACCTACAATGCAATATTTTTATCATGTGTTTGCTATACATAGTATGGATACATTTGTCAAAATTAAAATGGATATGATTTTTGCAGCCAATTTCCGATGCTGGTGGTTGAAATTAACATTTTATGTTTTTTAGATGATTTTTCTATCTTTTCAGCCTTTTCTTATATTTTATACGTACAACGTTCGAGAAAGTATTATTATCGTGATACTTTTAAAATGCAAAATTTTAACACAAATTTCATTTTAGAGATCGCTCGAGATGATTTCGGCCATTTTTGAAAAATGTCTGTACCTGTAACTCAAAAGCTACTAAATATTTTCAAATGAATATTTGAATATTTGAATATAAGTTTTAATTAACAATTCGAAGAACTGAAAAGCTTCCTGTTTTTTTTCGTTATTTGAAGAATAATAAAAAAATACTTACTAACAAATCTTAAAGATAAATAAAAATCGAAAATCATTTGTTAATAAATATTTCTAAAAAACAGATTTATTTATTAAAAATAAATCCGACTTGATTTTTGAGAAAAAAAGAAACTGAATAATTTCGATATTCTTGGTTTATAATTATTAAATTATAATACACTCGGCGTCAAAAAACTCGAAAAAAAACTCGATTTTTCAAACCGTCGTAACTTGGTTCAATTTGGTCGAAAATCGATGAATCTTAGTTTGGGAAAGATTCAAGTTTTATCTTTAAGAATGTGTAGTTGATTTTGACCCCAAGTCCAACCCACCCCCCCGTAACAACGCGATGGAAAAAAAATGTTTTTTATGTAAAAAATTGTCCAACTTTGTCAAGCTGTACCGTGCGCAAAAAAAATCGGTGGGAAATTTCACCACAATGGCAGAAAAATTTAATCAATTTCCTTCAAATGCCTTAAAACTTCGAGTCGTTTCGATAATTTGGCGCAAAGTTATGAATTTTTGAAAAAAAATTACATTTTTCACTTTTTTTGCCATAACTTGAGTAATTTTGCACCAAAATCGATGAACTTTGGCAGTCTAAACAGTTTCAAATTTTCTCTTCAACGTCATGTGAATTGTTTTGTTGCTAAAACGATTCCACCCCCTGCCACCCCTTAAAGGAAGAAAAATGTTTTTGAAGTTTAAATGTGCAATGGTTTCTTGTACAGAGGCAAAACAAAATCGTGGACTCAATTGGTCAGCATCGCAATAAAGTTCAATAATTTTCCTCCAATTTCCTTCAAAATTCAAGTCGATGCGATGATTTGGCGCGAAGTTTTTGAAAAAAATATTACATTTTGTGCCTTTTTGGCCATAACTAGGCGAATTTCGCACGAAACTCGATGGAATTTTGCGATCTAAGAAGTTTTCGATTTTCGTGATACCCTGAAAACCCATACAAAAAGTGTTTTGGATTGACAAAAAATGTTAAATTTTTACAACTTCTTTTCATTTTCAACGTCATTTTTTTTTAATTCATAACTTTGCTACAAATCATCGAAACCACTCGATTTTTTAAGGCATTTGAAGGAAATTGATTAAATTTTTTTGCCATTGTGGTGAAATTTCCCGCCGATTTTTTTTGCGCACGGTACAGCTTGTCAAAGTTGGACAATTTTTTACACAAAAAACTTTTTTTTCCATCGCGTTGTTACGGGGGGGGGGGGGGGTGGTTGGACTTGGGGTCAAAATCAACTACACATTCTTAAAGATAAAACTTGAATCTTTCCCAAACTGAAAAGATTCATCGATCTTCGACCAAATTGAACCAAGTTACGACGGTTTGAAAAATCGAGTTTTTCGCGATTTTTCGAGTGGCGCTTTTTTTGATGCCGAGTGTAGTTACATAAACAATACAATAACAATCATTACAGAGCATGCTTAAACGAACAACTTATAAACATTTATTTTGCGAATACGCGATGGTCTTTGAAAAAATCGATAAATGTGAAAAATATCACAAAAATAAATTCAGAGAAAGTTACCACGTCACTGTTTTTCCAAAAATTGTTGAAAAAAACGCGAAAATCCTAATACAAGTCCCATCCTCAACAATATAAATTAATTTCACTAGTTTACCTGTACCTGATACTTGAAGAAAAGTCTTATATTTTTTAATTAAATTTGGCAACCCACAATTATTTTCTGGCGACCGCTCCGGGAGTCGCAACTTACGGATTCTAGTTCACAAAACGTTTTTACATTTTTAATTACCTTGTAATTTATCTACAAACAAGTAAAGATTTCTTGTTTTGCAAGCATTACATTATCTTTCCCCATCACCTAAAAGTTACACACCGATTTCTGATCAATGCCGTAGTGGCCAGCTGATCTTATTTTATTTAAACACACGTTGTTTCAATATAATCTTTTGTTGTTTCAGATTATATCAGCACTATCATGTGCGGCACTAGAAAAAGGAATTTACTTACTTGCTAATGTAATTGAGGTGGAGAAGAAAGACTTTTACAACACGAATTTGGTCTTTAACAAAACAGGTGCACTCATTGCAAAGTGAGTATAATGACTGCATATTTTTATAATAAAATTTTAATTACTGCGTATTTGTAAGGTGCGCGCACTGAATTTTGTTACCTGAAAGAGAGAACACAGCTGTCATGTTTAAGATTTTTAATTCAACTTAACTAATCTAGTCCTCTATGACGTGAATTGTCAGATTAAAATCTAACTGACAAGTCGAGACAATTTGTGTTATTAAATAATGGATTTCATTAAAATTTGTACAAAATTACATTAAATTTTTGGTAATATTTGGAAAATTTCAAAATGGAATCACTTATAAACAGCATTATTAGCTTGAGAGGATTGGTATTATACAAAGAAGAGAATATTTCCATTAATTATAACAAACAAAACCTGCTTTTTATTCATTTAACTTGCAACGACATATTTTTCTAATGAAAAAATTGTTCGTCTGTTGGATGTTTTTTCATTAGAAACACTTGATCGAGTATTGATAAAGGAACGTCCTATAAAATGGTTTAAAAACTCGATCCTAAATTTCTTTAGATTTAACTCCACCTTCTATCGATGACTACTTATCGTCGACGAAATGATTATACCGCCTATCTCACATTTACCAAATTTGAAAAACTAATTTATAGTTTTCTGGGTAAGATTGATGTTGAAATCTCAATTTTAGTCCAAATGGCGGTTAGGCGTTATTACCGCTTCGTCGACGTTACGTTACAGCATTAATTAAATTAACTTCTGAATTAAGAACTTGCATGCATTTGTTGTATAAGTGTAACTTCTGTTCCTCACAATTAATCATTATTACTATTTTAGGTACCGTAAAATAAATCTATTTGGAGACGAAATAGCCCATTTGAAGGCAGGCAAAGAGATAGTAACATTCGACACGGAATACGGCACTTTCGGAACGTTCACGTGTTTCGATATTTTGAACAAGCGACCAGCTCTTGATATTTTGGCGCAGGAAAACGTCACCAATATTTTGTACCCGACTTCATGGTTTTCCACGTCGCCGTTTTGGGCTTGTAAGGATAATATTTATATATTGTAGATGCAGTGTGTAATTTATTTTTTATAGCGCTATCGGTGCAAGATGGTTATGCGAAGAGAACTGGTGTGAATTTGCTGGCGTCTTCCTACAACGCACCAAGAAATTCGAATGGAGGTGCTGGTATCTATCAGGGAAGGCAAGCAAAAGATGTGCACATCCAAGGATTTTCCGGAATAGCAGCTATAGTTTCCGACATTGGACGAGCCCAAAAAGGAAGACCGGAATGTACCACGATGGTATTTATTTTATTTTTAATTAAGTTTGTGTGTACATCCACAAAATTATAGCATTTTCTTTCGATAAAATAACTTACGTACGGTAAATTAAAAATTATGCGAATTGAGAGATCAGACATGAGCACGAATGATGTACCTGCCGCGATTTGTAGGATTGAAAATATGCAATAAAGAAAAAGACGATTTTTTTAACCATCTTCCCTGCACATGGGACTACAATTTGAACCACCAAAGGGTACCTATGGTTAAGATAGTGAAAATGCCGCAATCCCTAAAAATAAGGTTCCTATGGTCAGTGGGTCGAGAACCCACTTCGCCCTGCCAGGGGGTTAAAAATGGATTTTTGTAAACATTATTTTTTTTGTGACGAACGAGTGAATGAAAATTTCTGAAAAAATTCATGAAATACCTATTTGACCAATTTTTTCCAAGGCCATTCAAGGTCATTGAGATCCTTAAAAAAATTCAAAAAGTTTTTAAATCAATTTTTAACCTATAGCGCCCTCTTGTACCCGGTTTTTGACATTTGCATCATTTTTATCCCGTAAAAATATACTAAAATATGTAGCAAGACATATTGATATCATGCCGCGGTATCTTGAAAAATCATGTTTTCAACTTTTTCAAGGGTTTTTACAATTTTTCGTGGAATTGCCCATATATATATGTCAACATTTTCTGGCAACAGGCAAACGCTTTTAGAAAAACGGACATTTTGGTTTTTATTTCATCTTTGTAACTTAAATATTCGCTGAGATATCACATTTTAAAATTTTCGGAGCATTTCGTTTCGGCCATTAAAATAATGAAAAAGTTTTATTTTTCACTAAAGAATCACCAATTACTATGTAAGTTGTAACACATAGGTCCATAAAACAAAACGAACCACTTACAAATCTGTATGTATCAAGCTGAATTATGAACCACTTATCCCCACCTCATTTTAACACTTCTAGGCACCTGAGAGAAAAGCACTTAGGCCCTTAAAAATGTGTAAAATCTAGTGCAGCAAAGAGTTAATATAACCATATCGGCTGTGGTTTCAATTTCACAAACCGTTAAGAACACAGATTCCTTAAAAGTTTATTCGTTTATTCTCAACAGGCATTAAGCCTAATAACAGAGAAATTATAATAATTAACATATTTACAACATAGCTATACTATTAAATAAATATAAACATGTGTACAAATTATATTACAATAACAGGGCTAATTACATTAATTATATTATTGGAAGACACTGGATTTCAGAACTGAAGTGAATTTATTGCCATTTGAACAGAATATATCTACGCAATATTGGACATCATGGTAATTCCGTAACATTGTATGCAAAGGTGAGTGCAAATTATGGTTTGTACGCGAAGTTTTGCAAGAAAAAGTGCGCGTGTGTCGTGAGGAGGATCTGGGAACTTTAATTTCAATTAGATCCATAAACATTGAGTTGTCGCTTATGCTATGTATAATTTTATACAAATCAGTAATGGATATAAATCTATGTTTACTGTGCACTGATTCCATCTGAAACTCACATAACAGTGCATTATAGGATATGCTAAAATCGGGATAAGCACCATGTTTAAAGAAATACAGATATTTTAGGAAACGTTTTTGTACCTTTTCTAAAGCATTAATGTATTGTAAATATCCTGGAGACCAGACCGTTGCACAATACGTAAGTTTGGAAAGAATCAGTGAATTGAATAAATTAATCACGGTGTTTATTGATTGAAACTCACGACAATTCCTAATTATAAAGCCTAGCGTTTTATAACAATTCAGTGATATTTTCTCAACGTGCATGTTAAATGTCAGTTTGTTATCGAAGTAAATACCGAGATCTTTGATATAACTTACACGAGATATAACGCTGTTGTCTATAATGTAGTTAAATATAATAGGCACAGTTGACCGTGTGTAGGACATGACATTACATTTGGATATATTAATGTTTACATTATTTTGATAACACCAATTATTTAATTTAGTTAAATTATTTTGCAATTTCATGGCATCCTCATGGCTGTGTATTACTGCATAGAGTTTAATGTCGTCAGCATACATGAGAAATTCGCAGTCCAGCACATCACATACACTGTTAATAAATATTACAAACAATAGCGGGCCAAGGTTTGAACCCTGAGGAACACCGCTGCAAGCTATATAGGTGCTGGACTTTGTCCCCATGTATGAGACAAATTGAACTCTATTTGACAAATAGGAAGAAAGTACCGACACTATGTTTCCACTTATATCATATTTATGCATTAATTTAATTAATAGGCTGTGAGATACTCTGTCAAACGCCTTGCTCATATCAGTGTATATTACATCAACCTGATTACTTCGGTCCATATGATCAGAGATAAACTGTGTTATGTTTATTAAGTTGGTTAACGTTGATCTCTTTTTTATGAAACCATGTTGTCTAATATTAATCAGGTTGTTCATTTTGTAATAAATAAGATCAGACAGAATTGACTCAAATATTTTGCTAAAATTCGATATCAATGCTATGGGTCGGTAATTCTCAATGTTGCACCTATCACCTTTTTTAAAAACTGGACAGATGCGTGTAGTTTTCCATCGATCTGGAAAGACACCGCAAGATAAAACTAAATTAAATAAATATGTTAGAGGCCGGACAAAGTAAACTGCACAATCTTTCAGTAAAAAAGCTGGAATACTGTCCGGACCCATAGTAAGTTTAGGTCGCAACCGGCGCAAACTACAAAGCACTTGTTCTTCGTTCACAAAAAAGTTTCCTAGGGCAGCAGGTTGGTGTAGTTGTGGGCTGGTATCATCAACATCGTCTTGGGGCAAGTAGGTAATCTTGAAAAGTGTGGCAAAACCTTCAACTATTTCGGTAGGTGACTCTAGGACTGTATCTCGATGTTTCATACATCCAGGTATACGTGACTGGCGTTTTTTGTTGTTAATGAAGCTCCAGAATTCGTTAGGGTCATTGTTTATATTATCTTCAGCAGCAGCAATAAATGTGCGATGACTTATCTTAATTTTTTCTTTTATTAAACGACGAACAGATCTAAAATGATCAAGGGTTGCATTGTTTTGTTTAATGCGTTTAAATAATTTAGTTTTCAATTTTATGAGAGCAATAATTTCCGCATTAAACCAAGGAGGATATTGCTTCCTATTAATTTTGTGTTTGCGCCTGGGAACGTGTTTATCCAGGATATTGTACAGCTTTTCATAAAACAAATCACAGCATTCTTGTGTATCAGATGATAGTTCTATTTCTGACCAATCTGTTTGTGAAATAGCTTCATATAAGAGACGGAGATTAGCCTTACGGAAGTTGTAAAAGTCGTGGTGACGTTCTGAGGGTGAGAAATTTAAAACACTTTTTTGGGGTAACAGTACGTCCATTAGCAGGGACGGGTGATGCCGATCCTCGTCAACCAGACTACATTCAGATTTTTCTACTACACAGGATACAAACGACGACGTTAAAACCAAATCTAAAATTCTATTATTGAGGTTTCTTATAAAATTATATTGCTTAAGATTATTCAGAGTAATAAAGTTCAACAATGGAAGTATAGTGGAGTGACGTTCTGCATTTGTGATAAAATTAACATAGTTGGTTAAGTTAAAGTCGCCCAAAATAATGATATTTTTTAGATTGAAATTCTGTTCAAGCATTTCGAATAACAAATTATAGGCATCAAGTGTAGTACGAGGTGGTATGTACACACACATAATAATAACAGTTTTAGTTTTACAGATATTTACTTCGATCGCAACAATATCAATATTTCCAAGTTCAAATGTAATCGGTAAAAGAAGACACTTAAAACAATCTTTCAGTGCAATTAAAGCACCACCTCCTTTGCGGATTTTCCTATCTGCCCTGAAAACGCTGTAGTTGGGGGGGAATAATTCATGGTCATAAACACCATCCTTGAGCCATGTCTCTGTTAATGCAATTACGTCAAAATCATTTAGTGCCACATTGTTGTAAAATTCTGTAGTTTTAGTATTTAATCCATTGACATTTTGATAGAAAACATTAAATTGATTATCTGCGTGTTGAGAATGCACTAGTTTTCCTGATTGACAATAGTAGGGACACAAAACAAACTTACACGCACGCAAATGGTATGAATACATGTTTACGATAATATATTTTAGGATACTGGCAATACATTAGCTGATACAAGGGGATTAATAAATAATGACATCGCTAATCTCTTCGTAATGGGAAATAGTTTTGTGGATAACTCTAATTCTTTTACCCACGAGGCCCTATCGATGGACGTCAAAGATTTCGAAACGAAATTGTGTTCGCCTGACAACGGATTGTGCTGTAAATTTTCCGCGAAGATCTTTAACTCTTTCATACAGAAAGATCCTAAATACAAGTAAGTAACAAGCCAAAATAAAAAAAAAATATATACTTAACGATGTTTGTTGTTTAGGTTTGTGGTATACTCGAAGAACTTTGAATACGCATGCGGGTTGGTCTCATGTTCATCAGATGACATAACCTCTTGTGGAAAGCCGATGGTGGGAAGCAAGGATAATACCTTTTCGTTGCTGAAGGTTCAAGCATTACGCACAGATTTGCAAGCGTATGACATTCCTTCTACTTTGAACTACGACTTGAAGCCCGTGGATATTTACAAGTATTGCTCAGTTCCCGGAAATGTCACAGTGGAATTACAAAATGTGGGCTCATTAGTCGCTTTTGGTGTATTGTTCAGTGATGCCTCCAACATTCACTCCTTGTTGTATATTACGATTATTTCCACAATTGTATCACGCATTTTTTAAAATGAAAATATTAAACGTATATTCATCATTTTATATTTAAAAAAAGGACTTCATTATTATCTTAATCATTTGGCTGGCCATGTTTGTTTTGTAATAAAAACTTTTTAAATTAAAGTATCGTTTCTAATAAGTTTGTAATTCTTTTCTTTGCTTCCTTTTTGTTTCTAAATATAACAAATAAAAGAGGTTATGTAAATGTTTTACAGTATACAGTTATGTGCATTAAAAAATTGGAACAACGTTGAAGTTGTGTAAACCCATATATTTGAAACGAACGAGTTGTGATCTCTTATAATTTCCGAGATCCCCATACTAAACATTGAAAAAAACTCTGTGTATATTATGGGTAGAGACGTTAAACAAGGCAATAACGAGCAAATCCGGGTAATGTCGTTAATGACCTGTTGCGATGGATATTACCGTTATTGACCGGGAAATATTGTTAATAACCTCGAGTAATGGTCAATGATGATAGGCAGTGTATATTGTTCCGCAAGTTTATGTAATTCCTTTTAAAACCAGATTGTTTTTACTTACCTCTTAGCAGTTGCAACGATTGGTGCTTATGCTTACGTTAGGGCGACGTTAAGGCGGCCAGAGCCGCACCAAGCGGGGGTGTTAAGTGTGCCCAGCACCCGGACGGCAGGTCTTGGGGTCGGCAGGTATAACAGCCCTCTTACCTTGCCGCCCACCAAATCTTATGGGTATTTACTATTTTCAAACTATGTAATTAAAATGGCGCTCGTAGAAAAAATCAATCCACCTAAAATACTTTTTTTTTCGTAACACGTACGTTCGTGAAATAGGAGATGATTGTTTATTCTTTGCGTACGGATGCAAGCGCGAAATACATGAACGTATCTCTTTGTTTATATCCAAATTCTTTTTTTTCTAAATAATTTTGAGACGCGCCGATCAATGGTGCTCATTTTCTCTACCCCCTTTTCGCATTGAAGGGAAATATGCGTTGTCAGCTGAAAATGGAATTCTCATGATAGAATCAGTGTAAAGTGTGAAAAAATCGAGATTTTCACCCCAACACATTTCAGAAGAAGCGAACGAAAATTCTCGTTTATATAAAAATATGCATTGTCAGCTGAAAACGAGAATTTTCATGAAGTGTGAAAAATTTGGGATTTTTAATACAACTACAACACAATGCCAAAGAAGAGAACGAAAATTCTCGTTTTTTTTTATAAACAATTGAGCGTAATATGCAAGAAATAAATTGAAATATGTCAATAAAAAAATACATAAGTTTGTTTATGAACATTTTTAATAAAAAAAATAAAGTCGCATACATTTATAAGTGTTAGTAATAATAATTGAAAAATGCCATACTTGTTGTGGATAATAAGTCTTATTAATAAGACTACAATTAAGAAATAACGTTTTGAAACAACTACTCGTCAGGCTAATGCCACGACGAATATTGAATTATAGAAAAATCGCAAATTATATTTTGCTAAAATTTAGTTTTCTGCAATTCATTAAATTTATTTTTATGGAGAGATCCGATTTTGATCTACCTCTTGATCTAATGCCGCGTTAAGTTATTTCAAAGTAAACCGACAAAAACATGTGAATGCATAAATTACTTTATGGCAGGACGAATTGTGTAAATAATTTGATAATATTTGGCCGGTATTTCGTTGAATTGACTACTAGTAGATGTTGGTTCATGTCCGAAATCGAAAATTGCTCGTGCTGCAATGTGCCGTGCGACACAATGTTAAATCTAATATACAAAATTTTCGTGTCACAGTGTTTGTAACAAAACTCCTTCGAAACGGCTTGACCGATTCTTATGAAATTTTGTGTGTATATTGAGCAGGTCTGAGAATAGGACGTAAACTATTTTTAATACCCCTAAATGATAGGGGTGGTCCACCGCAAATTTTTTATTTTTATCTTTTTGGACAAATTTTTTTATTTTTATTTTTTTATGATTCGGCATTAAAAAATACATACAACCCTAAAATTTCACCCTTCTACCACCAACCCCTATTTTTTAATAGCGATTTTAGTACTTTAATAATTTTCTACTCTCGGCGATCGACCGCTCGATCAGTTATTCCTTTTCCATTGTTTGCGCCGACGGTTATTAATGGGATTTAATGGGCTTACCCTGTAGATTCGTATCGATAAATGTAAATAAATAAGTAGCTGAAATTATAAAAAAAAATATTAACAAAATATTAACAGCAAATGCTGCACTGAGCTCAATTGCAACACTTGCATCCGATGAACAATTAAGTCGGCTTTAAATACATAAATTGGTGATTACGATTGATTTATAATACGCGCGCCATCTCTTGGTGGTTGGAATGTCGCTCGCGGTGGTGTTACGAATTAAAATATTATGCGGAAGATTCTGTGCGCGGTTGAGAATTTTTTTAATAATTTTGCCATTTAGTTCAAATTCGTTGATTATTAAAAAAAAATATGAATTTTTGAAGCAATAATTGCACGTTAAAGCGATCGTGAATTTCAAAAATAAAAAAAAATATTTCAACTGGCGATACATGTTTTTATTAGTAACAATACACTTCTTACATTCTTTAGCTTTAATAATTTTGTTATTTAGTTCAAATCCGTTGATTATTAAAAAAGTTATGAATTTTTGAAGCAATAATTGCACGTTAAAGCGATCATGAATTTTAAAAATTCGAAAAAAAATATTTCAACTACCGATACATATTTTTATTAGTAACAATACAGTTCTTACATTCTTTAACTTTAATAATTTTGTTATTTAGTTCAAATCCGTTGATTATTAAAAAAGTTATGAATTTTTGAAGCAATAATTGCACGTTAAAGCGATCATGAATTTCAAAAATTCGAAAAAAAATATTTCAACTGGCGATAGATGTTTTTATTATTAACAATACACTTCTTACATTCTTAAGCTTTAATAATTTTGTTATTTAGTTCAAATCCGTTGATTATTAAAAAAGTTATGAATTTTTGAAGCAATAATTGCACGTTAAAGCGATTATGAATTTTAAAAATTCTAAAAAAAATATTTCAACTGGCGATACATGTTTTTATTAGTAACAATACACTTCTTACATTCTTTAACTTTAATAATTTTGTTATTTAGTTCAAATCCGTTGATTATTAAAAAAGTTATGAATTTTTGAAGCAATAATTGCACGTTAAAGCGATCACGTTTTTCAAAAATTCGAAAAAAAATATTTCAACTGGCGATAGATGTTTTTATTATTAACAATACACTTCTTACATTCTTTAGCTTTAATAATTTTGTTATTTAGTTCAAATCCGTTGATTATTAAAAAAGTTATGAATTTTTGAAGCAATAATTGCACGTTAAAGCGATCATGAATTTTAAAAATTCTAAAAAAAAAAATTCAACTGCCGATACATGTTTTTATTAGTAACAATACACTTCTTACATTCTTTAACTTTAATAATTTTGTTATTTAGTTGAAATCCGTTGATTATTAAAAAAGTTATGAATTTTTGAAGCAATAATTGCACGTTAAAGCGATTTTGAATTTCAAAAATTCTAAAAAAATATTTTAACTCGCGATACATGTTTTTATTAGTAACAATACACTTCTTACATTCTTTAACTTTAATAATTTTGTTATTTAGTTCAAATCCGTTGATTATTAAAAAAGTTTTGAATTTTTGAAGCAATAATTGCACGTTAAAGCGATCATGAATTTCAAAAATTCGAAAAAAAATATTTCAACTGGCGATAGATGTTTTTATTATTAACAATACACTTCTTACATTCTTAAGCTTTAATAATTTTGTTATTTAGTTCAAATCCGTTGATTATTAAAAAAATTATGAATTTTTGAAGCAATAATTGCACGTTAAAGCGATCGTGAATTTCAAAAATTAGAGCCTAAACCGTTTTCGGCCATTATCGTCACCACTTTATTTGCTTAATTTCAATGGGCCACACATGCACGACGGCGCAGCGCAGTGGAGCCGTCGTTCGTCACCAGTAATAAGCCACGTATTGACGACGACGCAGCGCAGCGGAGCCGTCGTTCGTCACCAGTTACCTTTATTAATTGTTAAGGGTTACGCACGGACGACGGCGCAGCGCAGCGGAGCCGTCGTTTGTCACCAGTTTATTTGCTTAATTTTAATGAGCGTCACCAGTAATACGCTACATATTGACGACGGCGCTTCACAGCGGAGCCGTCGTTCGTCACCAGTTACCTTGCTTAATTTTTAAGGGCTACGCACGGACGACGGCGCAGCGCAGCGGAGCCGTCGTCTGTCACCAGTTATCTGCCTTAATATATATGGACCATTCGCGGTCGACGGCGCAGTGTAGCGGAGCCGTCGTTCGTCACCCTTGCTTAATTTTTAAGGTCTACGCACCAGTTTATTTGCTTAATTTTAATGGGCCACACACGGACGTCGTCAGTCACCAGTTATCTGCCTTAATATATATAAATATACCGGGTGATCCAGGGATCTGTAAAAGCCTCATAACTTATTTGCTATTTGAGATATCGACTTCTAGTTTTCTTGAACTGGTACCCACACTTATTTTACATATTTTAAAAATATGTATGCTTTTTTACAGGGTGTCCCAATATACATAACAGAACAAAGTTATGTTTTTTTAAATGGAACACCCTATATTTTATACTTTATTTTCAACCCTTTTGAGAAGCTGATAAAAATAGTATAAGATAGTATGGGTCTATTATGGACAGTTGGTTAGTTATGGGCAAATTTGTGGCAAAAACATGTACACATTGAAAACATTGCAGAAGCGTTTCCGCAAAGATAGCATCATTATTTATGCACTAGAAAATTTCCCACATCATAAAGAATAATACACATCGGCTTTGGTTCTCTTTTATTCATAGTGCTATACAGGGTGTCAACATACGCAAAACAATGGATAACTATTTTTTTTCAAATGGAACACCCTATATAACTTGCCACCAATCTATGACATTTTTAATAAGCTTTCCAATGGTATACAGTTTGTATAACAAAATATTAAGGATTGAGATTGAGATTTATCAATAAAAACATATTTCTTTTGTCACCTTCTGCTGATTTTTGGATTTTCAGCCAAAACTATGCATTTTGAGGAAAAATTATAAGAGATCAAAGTTGTAGAGCGAAAAATTTCCGATCGATATAGGTCTTTCAACTTTTAAGATAATGCGTGCATTGCCCGCCAGAGCGCGCAAAATCGTGATCGTTTATGCATTTTAACGTTTTCTTTTCAAATTTTTTATTAATAAATTGCACTTTACTTTATTTTCCGCACCCTCTAGCGGCAAAACGGAAAATTATAGAGAAATTAAAATGGCCCATATCGATTGAAAATATTCCGCTCTACAACTCTTAAAAGAAGCAATTTTTGCAAAAAATGCATAGTTTCCGCAAATTGAAAATGTATGTATCAATTTTTGCGTTTTTAATGGTTTTTTGCATTTTTAGCGAAAACTATGCATTTTGGGCAAAAATTGCTACTTTTGAGAGTTGTACAGCGGAATATTTTCAATCGACGTAGGTCGTTTGAATAATTTTATAATTACCCGTTTTTCTGCTAGAGGACGTGGAAAATAAAGTATTGTGCAATTAATTAACAAAAAATTTGAGAAAAACGCTAAAATGCGTATACGGTCACGATTTTGCGCAATCTGGCGGGCAATGCATGCATAATTGGAAAAGTCGAAAGACCAATATCGATCGAAAATTTTCTGCTCTACAACTTTGGTCTGTTATTATTTTTTCGAAAAATGCATTGTTTTGGCTGAAAATCCAAAAATGAGCAGGAGCTGACAAAAGAAAAATGTTTTTATGGATAAATCTCAAGAATCCTTAATATTTCACGATACAAATTGTACATCATTGGAAAGCTTATTAAAAATTCCATGCATATGTGGCAACATATATAGGGTGTTCCATTTGAACAAAAATAGTTATCCATTATTTTGCGTATGTTGACACCCTGTATAGCAGTATGAACAAAAAAGAACCAAAGCCGATTTGTATTATTCTTCATGATGTGGAAGATTCTTTAGTGTATAAAAAATGACGCTAGCTTTGTTAGGAGCCCTTCTGCAATTTTTTCAATGTGTCCTTGTTTTTGCCACAAATTTGCCCATAACTAACCAATCGTCCATAATAGACCCATACTTTCTTATACTATTTTAATCAGCTTCTCAAGATGGTTGAAAATAAAGTATAAAATATAGGGTGTTCCATTTAAAAAAACATAACTTTGTTCTGTTATGTATATTGGGACACCCTGTATAAAAACATACATATTTTTAAAATATGTAGTATAAGTGTGGGTACCAGTTCAAGAAAACTAGAAGTCGATATCTCAAATAGCAAATAAGTTATGGGGCTTTTACAGATCCCTGGGTCACCCGGTATATGGACTATGCACGGACGACAGCGCAGCGCAGCGGAGCCGTCGTTCGTCACCAGTTACCTTGCTTGATTTTAAAGGACTACGCACGGACGACGGCGCAGCGCAGTAGTTACTTTGCTCAATTCATGATTATGGTATCGATTTTAATACGTTGGCAGAAAATAAAACGAAGAATGTTGTGTATCATAGAGCATTACAATAATAAACACTATGTTTTTGAATATTTTCTTTTTATGAAATATACCAATTCGAATTCAATATTCATAGTTAAGACAGGACAACGTCTGTCGGGTCAGCTAGTATTACTATAATATGTTGAAATATGAATTAAATACAAAATATGCAAAATATGCAATATATGCAAAAATATGCATTTTGCATAAAATCCTCTCTTTAATCATGACTACCAAGATGCCTACGAATAAAAACGAAGAAGGGAAATTTATTTAAGAATATATAGAGCTGCATCAGAATTTACCAGCTTTGTGGAATATTTAAAAGAAATAATTATATTAATAGAGCCCAAGGCTCAAGGATCACCCCTATACTTTACTACATAATTTACTGCCACGATTTATTCCAAAATTATTTCGGAAACAATACACCAAGAATACACACTACAATATGCAGATAATTGCATCATGCTCATGCTCAAAATATCAATTCAGCAGGCACAATATTACAGGTCAATACAGATAGAATTTGTAAATTATATAATTGGTGCCTTATTGTTAACTCTAAAAAATGCAAACTATTTATAAACTATAATAACCACAGTACAACACATAAAATGCAAACTCCTTCTCTTGCGGAATTTCTCGAAGTACTTATCGAATCTAACAAAACCCCATTTGGGTTTTGCTAGTTTTAGCTGCTGTTCGGATTTTATGGCCTCATGTAAATTTTGGCCAAAACTTGATTTTTCCGAAGCACATGCAATTTTTCTCACGGCTATATCTCGGAAACCAATTGGAATTTCGTTTTCCTGTCTTCGTACAATTGTAGCTGCATGAAAAATATAGCAAAAGGCAAAACACATGAATTATGATTAATTAATTTCTCACTTAACCCGTGGTGAAACATAATTATATAATTTGATTAATTAAAACATTTGGTTTTGTTTCACTGACTTTATTTGTCTCTCCGACTAGTTTCGACCTAAAGTCAGTGAAACAAAACCAAGTGTTTTAATTAATGAAATTACACATGAATTAATCAATATCCATTGAAGTTGATGCTCTCGGTGAAGCCTGTGAAGGATTGATGCATCATCTGAGCTATCAAGCTCAAAAGAGAAAGAGATATGTAATTGAAAGTGCTATCAAGCACTTTAAATTTGTAATGAGTACATGGGTCCCGTAATAAAAGAATTAATGTAATATTTTTTTCAGCAAAATCATTCGTAATTGTAATAATCTGATAAATGTAATTCACACAATAATCATAACAGCGCATAATAAATATCAATCGTAAAAGATAATGTAAGCAAGAAGTTGAGACACGCGCGGCCTCGCGGTCGGAATAACATCGCTAAAATAAACAACAACACATCCACGCTGAAAAACATGCCTCGTACAAAGAACTCTTTAACTTGTATCATCTAAAATCACACTTAGCACCGGGAAGAAAACGTAAACATCCCCCTGACCGAGATTCAGAAAAATGCAATTCATAAAATTTAACGTCCAAAACAAGACCAGAAAAATACTAATAAGTAAATTCACGGGAAAGTTCATGAACTTAAACATACACGAGGCAATTTGGCACATGTATTTCTGAATGTGGCGGGGGCAAATTATATGATAAAAGGGACGGGATCACAAAATTCGAGAGGATTTCCGTGATGGAAATAGGATGGTGAGAATCAGTGAGTGATTCGATAACATACAGGGTGAGTAATTTCTTTAATGTCTAAAGTGAACTTGTCTCAATGAATAACTGCATCCGAGTAATCACTCTGCAACGAAATGTGAAACTATTCACATCTGAGTTATTACTTTGCCACGAAATACAAAATCGTCGGAGAAAGAATGACTAACCTGAGTTAGCAGACATTATACTACGAATTACTTTCTCACAACCTCCAGACGCTTTGAGCGCTAGGACCATGGGTTGTGTAGAAAGGGGGTATCGCCAAGACGCTTTGAGCGCTAGGAAAAGAACCTCCAAAATCTAATGTCTAATAACTTTAACTTGTCATTATTGAACGTATTACTTTCTTTACAACCTCCAGACGCTTTGAGCGCTAGGACCATGGGTTGTATAGAAAGGGTGTATTGCCAAGACGCTTTGAGCGCTAGGAAAAGAGCACCAAATTTCTGATGGTAATCTTAAAATTTCTGATGGTAATCTTATTCTCCGAACGAAATAGTATAGTCAAGGTCATCGATTGTGTAAGTTATTCATTGAGATCTAGTTGAAAGTTTTATCGACATCAAGCAAAGAGGTCAATTGCCAAACCTCACGTCGTTACAAACAATTCTGAGTCATACGTATTCTGGTCTGGTCAAAGAAAAAGTACGACAGTCGTTGTAAATCTCAAATTCTTGCAATATTCTTTTGTAAAATGTTCGACGATAGTTCTGAGACTGGTTTTCCCACAGGGTTTTCTCAGATCTATTGGTACAGCAAGGATATGTGTTCATAAATCAAATAACATACTCTTTGGTGTACCAATGCAAATGCCAGAACTTATAAATCAAATGAATAAACGTCCATTCGTTCAACAAACAAGTATTTTATTTACCTAAACCTAACCAACACGCATCGACACTCGTAACGAATCTGTTAAATAATTAAGGGTTACTACAAAAATTAAACACAACGTATATAAGTACAAAAAGGACAGACTTGACGTACTACAAATTACATATCTGTTTCGGTGTGTCCTTCAAATCTCTCGCGACTTTGGTGCCTGCATCTTCATATTGCGATATCTTATGACTCCACCAACAAACTTCTAGCAATGAAGAATTCAAATTCCGGAGTTAACACATTTTTTCGCTCCTTCTTTCTAACTATGGACACTATTTGACCACAAACTTAACAAAATTTATTTATTTTTGGGCAATTTTTATTTACCATATTGAATTTAATGTTTTTGCTGTTCAATTTATTATTCACTCAAAACAGTGTGTTATTGTCTTGTTACATTAATGACAGCATGCGGCTACATGACATTTCTATTGATTGCTAGGGGTAGTTCAAGCTTTATATGCACTTGCAACAACGCCATCTATGGGAAAAAATGCACATAGTTAATACTAAACTAAAATCTCGAATTTTCGATGTGAAATAGCTGGAAAATGTGAAAATAGTATATTATTAAACGAGTGAGAAAGTTGGCCATTGCCACGAGGGTGAAGTTTGCAATTCACCCGAGTGGCAATGGCCAACTTGTTTACGAGTTTAATACTATACTTTTCCGCATCATATTAAATAATTACCTAAAGATTTTTCTATTTGTATTAAATTAAACCGAATATTTTTTCTATTTGGAAATTGCGGCAGTTCGCTGACAAAAAAACGAATCCTAACCATAGTAACAACCAAACTGTTAATCATTTGATTGGACGTCACCTGTGGAGAAAATGATTCGGCCGAATAATGGACAACTTTCTCAATAAAAAATGATTTAACAACGTTTATATTATTTAATAATATGCTGAAAAAGCATTTTCCAATATTATAATGTTCCGAAGAATTATAATTATACAGGGTGTCAATTTGAAAACTTTCAATGCGAATATCTCTGAAAATAAAGGAGTTAGAAAAGCGCAATTTGGTACAAATGTTATACAGGTAGGGGGAACCAGAACCACCATATTTTGGTTATGGGGTGAGTGACCCCTTGGGCCCCACTCACCCTAACCCCAAAATTTTAAATGGCATCACCCCTTTTGTGATCCCTTTAATTAAACGTTTTTTCGAGTAGTATTCACCAGTACAAGAATTTTTTTTAAATTTAATACAGGGCCGAACAAAAAAGTATAATTAAAATAAAATAAATTCTATGAATTGCTATTTTATTTAATTGGATTCTTATAATTCATTCAATTTTGGGCTACAAAAAAGGATAATAATTTCTTTTCTCCAAATACTCGAACCAGTGGGTCAGGTTTCAACAAATAACAATCACCTAATGCAGTCAGGTGTGTTAGATTGTACGTCAAATTCAAAAACTGAAATAATTTCAGACGAATTCACTATTTAATTTTCTTTTTTATCCGGTATTAGACATGGTTTACAGTATGGCTGAAAGAATTGCGATTTAGACACCTGACTGAAATAGGTGATTGTTATTTGTTGAAACCTGACCCACTGCTTCGAGTATTTGGAGCAAAAAATGTTATTATCCTTTTTTGTAGCCCAAAATGGAATGAATTATAAGAATCCAATTAAATAAAATAGCAATTCATAGAATTTATTTTATTTTAATTATACTTTTTTGTTCGACCCTGTATTAAATTTAAAAAAAAATTCTTGTACTGGTGAATACTACTCGAAAAAACGTTTAATTTAACGGATCACAAAAGGGGTGATGCCATTTAAAATTTTGGGGTTAGGGTGAATGGGGCCCAAGGGGTCACTCACCCCATAACCAAAATATGGTGGTTCTAGTTCCCCTTACCTGTATAACATTTGTACCAAATTGCGCTTTTCTAACTCTTTTATTTTCACAGATATTCGCATTGAAAGTTTTCAAATTGACACCCTGTATACATGAGACCATAAAATCCGAACAGCAGTTAAAAGTAGCAAAACCCAAATGGGGTTTTGTTAGTTTCAATAAGTACTTCAAGAAATTCCACACGAGAAGGAGTTTGCACTCGATGACTTCAAAAATGTTGCACTGTGTAATAAACAAAGGATTATATGTATATACACATATAAATATTAATAATTAAGTACGTATAATCAATAATCTGAAACGATGTATAGATATACAGGGTGTCCCAGACAGACATCCCAGCATTGAGTCAATGCCAGTGCACCGGTCACATTTAAGTTCACTGGTCTGCATGAAAATCGGCCCTGACATCATTCCGACTAATTATTATGCAAAATGACGTTCTGAATTCGTTTTCCCCCATTACCCATCATTTTCGGGGGTGCCCCCAACCTATTTTGATCAATTTTCAATAATTTCGAGAGAGGGTCAATCCTAATCAAATCAACCAATTTAATTTGAAAAGGTCCCTGACAGAATTTATTTATTTTTTATTTTTTTACCTATATTTGTACTGTATTCAGATAGTTGAACAAGTATTAATTATTTTTGTAGATGTTCAGATTGTTCTTGAGCGTCCATTTTGTATTGCTGCGTCAGTCTATTTTGCATTTTACAGAGGTTTGCGTTAAACTCTGTTGCTTCTTTGTTTTTAAAAATATTTAGTTTAAACAAAAAACATATTAAAGAGCGTAAAATGTACAATATTTTCTGTCTAGTATATAGGCCTCTCTTAATTTTATATAAACAAGAAATATAAGTAAATGTTAGCGTTTTCAAAATAAAAATCTTTTAAAATTGAAATTGTTAAAGATAAAACTAAGACTCAGCTTCAATATTCTTCTGGATCTAGTCTTTATAAGCATATTACTTCCCTAAAAAGTTTCAGGCCTAAGAGTTCCATTCTCGTTTTTTTAATTAGTCTTCAAATATTGTGATTTTTCTAAAATCCGGTATTTTCAATCTGAAATATCTCAGAAAGGACACACTTTAAAATTTCTAAATTTGCAGAGAGCATTCTTTTATTCTGTTATAATATGGAAAAAAAATATCTCTGAGACTTTATTAGTTATTTAGTTAGGAATTTTTCAATATAGCTGAAATTTTAAGTGCTATTAAGTACAGATATTACATTGCTTCTAGTAAAAATGTAAATAACACATAAGTAATATTAAACAATTTTTGTTCGCTTATTTATGTCACAATCTGGGCAAAAATATACAGGGCGAGTCTCTAACTTGGAATAAATTCACTAAATCAAAGAAAGTTTATTTTTCGAAAATATGATCGGACAGGTCGATTAGTATTTTAAATTGCGCTCCTTTGATGCAATAATAGTATATTACATGACTAGAGTTGTAAGTAGCAAATTACGCGCAAGTGAAAGATATTGCGTACGAGCCGCGTAGCGGCGAGTAACGTAATTTCACGAGGGCGTAATTGCGTTACAACTCGCGTTATGTACTATACTTTACCATCGACCTTACATTTATTCGCTTAAACTAAAGACATATTGAAACTGAATCTTGTCACGGTGACGTGTAAATGTGTATTAAATTAGCCGGTAATGGCAATGTAGACGACTACCAACTAAACAAACGAATTACCGTACGAACAATTTTCCGTCGAATAATATATTGTCCAATACATTGATTGAACAAATTTAAAGATACGGATCGTTGTACTCACTCTGAAGTGTTAATCTACTAAGATACCATTGCGATGGAAGTACCAATAAGGCATGGAGTGAAGTTTATTGCGTCGGGTATTGTGTTAACCAATAAGTTGTAATCTGACGTTTAAATGTCACTGTCACTTTTCATATTTAAAGACGAACAGACGAATGCAGAGGGACTCGGCGGGCGTTCATTGTAATTGGCTAATAAGTATATAATATACCGATGTACATAAGTGGTAATAGTACATGTTACACATTTATGTACAACATTTAACATTTATATATGCTTTATATATTCGTAATGGGCCGCTTACGATTGGTGAAAACAGTTCGGTAATTCATCAATTATAAAGTGGGAGTAGGTAAAATATTATACAGCATATGCCAATTTTTTTTTAATGGCAACTCTATTTTTTTTTATCACTGTTCTTAAAGACTATATTAAGTTACACATGTGTTCCAAATTTCAAATTTTTATTGTCATTTACAACATATTTAACAAACATTATCAAATTTGAAAAATTAATTCAACTTAATAGTCTTTCTTCAATAAATGCTCAAAATGTTGTCCATTTTCTAACTGACAATACCCTAAACGGAACTGAAACTCGTTTTGAACATTTCTGATTACTTCGGGGGAAATTAGCCTACATTCATGTCTTATTCGTTCTTTCAACTCCTCAATATTTGCCGGTTTGGTTTTAAAAACTTTGCTTTTCAAGAGGACTTGCTCATTTTGCCCAATGGACCGGGCACGTGGCTTCCCCCGCTACGGTCCTATTCATAAAATTAACAATGGTTGCGGTTTGTTTATTACCAACCATTAGTGATCCTTTTCAAGATCTAACCGTGAAGAAATTTAAATTTATGACTATGCCCCAGCCGTTTTTATCAGGTAGTGAATAAACTACTAACAATTCTAGGCAATACGATCTATAATTATATACAAATTACTTGCATGAAAATTATGCGTTTAATTGAAAATCCTTTTTGAATTTTAGAATAATTACTGCCAAATTAAATAAAGAGGATAAAACCAAATAAATTTGGTTATTAATTATGGGAAACTCTGGATTACGCTTCGCTTTGTGTATTTCAAAAGCCTTTTTTCGGTAAAATAGATTAACTTGAGTATCTCACCAAAAGAATGTCTATTTTCTATTGATTGATTTGCTAATGTGAAATTGGTTTAATTTAATGAGATGGACCTTAAATGTTTCTTTAATCTGATCCAGAAATTACGACCAGAGTGAAATTGTTAAAAAAGACAATATCAACAACGATAAGTTTCGAAGTGCCACTTCTCAAAAAAACATAGCAAACGTCTTAACCATGCGCTTGCCGATTAAAAACATTTAATTATACTTTAAAATATTTATTTAAAATTACATTATCGTATTAAGTATTATTTCATTTTTTTATTCCCTATTCGAGGTTGATCTGGAAAATACAAAATAGAACTATTAAAATTTGGCCACAATGGCTTGCCATTACTAGGATGATTTTTTTAAAGAAATGTAATAAAAAATGTAATTATCAAATTTGATTTTTTTAAGTGAACAGTGATCATGCAGAAATTACGTCATTATTAGGGCTGGGAATCGAATACGAATAGCACGAATAATTCGAATACTCGAATATTCGAATGCGAATAAATCTACAAAAGAATTATTCGAGTATTCGAATTATTCGAATATTATTCAAATATTCGAATATTCAAATTTGCGGAAAAAATTAAAAAGAATTAAATTTATGGGAAATTTAATTCTAAAGATATTTGTATTCTTATCTTCTCTTATCAAAGTGATACTTTTTGAAAAAAAAAAAAACATCAAGAAACACTTGGAGTGTACACACATTACCGTGTGCCCCAGCAAAAATGATATAGAAATATTAGATATTATATTATTAAATATTAGAATTATTCGAATTATTCGAGTATTCGAATATTCGAAATATTCGAGTATTCGAGTACTCGAATACTAGAATACTCGAATTATTCGAATATTCGAATAATTCGAGTATTCGAATAATTTCTTGAAAGAATATTCGAATACTCAAATCATAAAAATTCCTAGCACTAGTTATTATTATTGTTTGGTATTTATTTCTATATTAATATTTATAAGCAATGTATGAATAAAGGTATTATTGAGAAAATGGATGTAATAAAAAATGGAAAATATAACACTTATTTCTCTAGTGGCGTTACATTGAAATTCAGTTTGAAACCGCAAAGAAACTTATAGAACGGTATTAATTTAAATAGCAATATAAAAAACTATTTTTAAATATGTATAGAAGTAGGAGCCATGCCACATTTTTTTCATATTTCGCAGATGTTAGCATTCGTCACACCCGAAGTTTTCTACCTGTTTTTGACCATCCCTTTAAATTTTAAAAGAAATTAGTTTCAATGAATGCGTCAAATCCCAATATCTGGTTCAAACTAACATACTTTAAATACATTCAAATCATATTTATTTCATATTATAAGAAATTAACATTAGATGCATAATTGGAGCATACAGTGTGTATCAGCCAAATGGAATAAATTCGATAATAAATAAATGGGGGCGTATTCGAAAAAAAAATCGGATACGTCGATTGGTATTTTTAGTTGCGCATTTTTTCCAACAAAAACTTTTTATACAGGATGTGTCATGTAACAGAGGCCAATACCAACTTTCTTATTTTAAACGCAACACCCTGTTTATTATTTAATTTTTGGATTGTTCAGAAAATTCTAGACATATTGTTGATTGTTTAGAAAATTCTAGATATATTTCATGTACCATGTCCTATACCTATCTTCAACTGTTTCGGAAACAAACACACACACAGACACATTTTTTTTCCAGAAATTGTTGAAATGGCATCTAGGGACCCTAAAACGGATATTTCCGTAAAAAAAATTTAAAAATGTTTCACGATCACAATAGTTTCTCGTACTTCGTAACGGAGAAAGCAAAAAAGAATATTATTTGATTACAGAAATTCGCTACAATACATTCAAAAACTAATAAGTAAAAAACAGTTGAAGATAGGTATAGGACATGATACATGAAATATATCTAGAATTTTCTAAACAATCCAAAAATTGAATAATATATAGGGTGTTGCATTTAAAATAAGAAAGTTGGTATTGGCCTCTGCTTCATGACACACCCTGTATAAAAAGTTTTTGCTGAAAAAAATGCACAACTAAAAATACTAATCGACGTATCCGAGCGTTTTGTCGAACACGCCCCTATTTATTTATTATCGAATTTATTCCATTTGGCTGATACACACTGTATTTTAAAGTGCAACATATACAAAATATCCATTTATGTCCATTTTATGAACGTAATTTAAATCGTAAAAAGCCACTGAAGGAAGGAATGTATATCTGGTATGAGAAAATATTATGTTTATCGATTAAATGTCTTTGCAAATAAAATAATTTATGAATTATATATTAAAATCTCTGTTTTCAATAACTGTATGAACTTTTTCCTGAGTACATAGGCGACAATTAATATTTTTTTCGCATTTATTGTTACATTTCTACGACAAGAAACATTTTTTCAACAAATCTATTCAAAATTAATTTGCAGTTACAATTCTAGCAAAATCTGTAAAACCCTGTCACTAAGTTTGGGGGTAATCAAAATGGAGCTTAAAATTGAAGATAAAATCAATAATTTCTTATAAAAAATCTAAAAACAATTTCCGTCGACTTGAAGTTTCAGAAAATTTACAACATGTGGGATTTTTTTTTATTAATTAACGAAACAAAACTATTGTAAAAATTCGGCGCATCCCTTTCTATTTTATTCAATAATTAATACAAGATTGTCTCATATATTACATAGTTCTGGATATTTATTATTTTTATATCATATTCTTACCCCCAATATTGTTTTTAAAGCGAATAACTTTCTTGTCTCTTGTCTCTTGTCTCTCATTAACGCGTATATAGTAGGGAAGGCCTAACAGCATTAAAAGAAATTATTTCATGTACAGTTAATTTCATTATAATAAAAAAATAGTTTTTCAATGAGAAAATAAAAAAAATCACCATTTTCTCGTGGACAATGTGTACAGTAAATAACTGCATGGAATCTATCGAATTTGGCACCGACTTAAATGTTCCATCAACTGAAATGTTTATATTTTGGAAATTCTATCTTACAATTTCCATAATTTTGGAAGACATCCAAATTAAAATATTTGTTTATATACAAATTCGCAAAAAATTGTTACCATCCAAATCTTTTCCAAAATTTAATTAGATATTTATAAGATATGTTTAATTTGGAAAAACTTGTGTTTTTTTTTCCGTCAGTCTTACCATGAAAATAATTGTATTAACAAATAACGGGGAGACACATAACCTATAGTTGTTTTTTCTTGTGTTTTGAGATAACTAAATATTAAGGTTCAGCAATTAATATGTGCGTTGAATGATATTTCCCAAAAAGGTTCTACCTGCTTTTGAAATAGATAGGAGACCCGTGCCGGAGAACACCCTGACATTTTTATGAACCCGTAGTGATTATTACTTACCCCAACAAATTCATGAATCGAATTGCGGGGAAAGGAGGGTCGCTGTTCGACTGGGCAAAATGAGTAAGTCGCCTTTTCAAGTACCCCCATAAGAAAAAGGTATGAAATCCGGAGACCTCGGCGGCCATTTGACTGGTCGTTTTCTGCCAATCCATCTTAGTGGAAATACATTATCCAGGTACTCACGGACACGCCTTGCAAAATGAGGAGGCGCACCGTCCTGTTGAAACCAGATGTTTCTATTCGGGACGTCAGCTTCTACAGGGCAAGGGAACAAAATAGTCAAACTTCGAATTAGCTCTTCCTCCAAGAATTGTAAATATCCCGCTCCATTGAGAATGTTTGGGAAGAAAATTGGTTCTATAACTCGATCACCAACAATCCCTGCCCAAATATTAACTTTTTCTGGATATTGAGTGTTGCCTTCCCTCATCCAGTGTGGGTTCTTGTCTGCCCAATAACGGCAATTTTAACGATTTACCTCACTATTTAAATTGATTCATCAGAAAACAAGATGTGTTCTATGTTTAGAAAATTTCTATCTAGCAGATCCATATTTTTTTCGCAAAACTGGATCATCTTCGGTGAGTTCCTGGAGGATTGTCATTTTATAAGGATAAAATTTTTGCGCTTTAAGGATTCTTGACACTGAAGACTGGCTAATTTTGAGTAATGATAATGATGATTTTCCTGAACAGAGAGAAGTGCATCAATTTTTACTTCACTGAGCGCATTCTGGCGATGATTATTTGTTTTTCTTAAATGTACATTTTCCCAAAACTGTCTTTCAATCTTGCTTACGGTACTTTGCGATATGGCTGGCAAATCAGGATACTTCTCTCTAAATAAATAAATAACTTCATTTTGTGTTCTTGTCCTATCTCCAAAGCCAATCATCATTAAAATTTGGATTTAATCGGTTTCAGTTAAGCACGGCACGTTGGTATAATTTTCCGATGAACGATGAATAACAGTCAACAGAACAGTGGAACGTCCAATACTCTCCTCGCTCAAATATGCGTCGAATGCGATGCTACACTTCTTACTTTTTATAACTAAACGTCAAAATGATAAACGTTAGTTCGACAAAAAATGACAAACCAGCACCTTTTGGCATTCCACTTTTAAAATGCATAAAAATTGAATTCAGTTGACTTAGATTTCTTCATTCTTAAAATTAGATGTTTGTTAATTAAATATCTTCTAAATGACAGGAAATAAAAATTTGAAATTTGGAACACATGTGTAACTCTTTAAGAATAGTGATAAAAAAAATTAGGGTTGCTATTAATGGTCCATGACGTCTTATCTCAGATTTGGGATACGCAGTATAAAATTTTATTACATCAAAAAGAGCACAATTTAAAATACTAATCGACCTGCCCAAACATAATTCCAAAAAATAAACTTTCTTTGATTTACTGAATTTATTCCAAGTTAGAGACTCGCCCTGTATGTCTAAAGCCTATACATTTAAAACACTCATAAATTCGGTGGCTTTTATTCGATTGAAGTCAATCCTTAGGTATTCTTGTCCTATAAAAGTTTTATTATGGTGGTAATAGTGCCCGTCCCTGTTTGGGATCCGGAGAAACCCCAAAACGGATATTTCCGCAAAAAAGAAATTTGAAAAAAAAATCACGATCACAATACTTTCTCGTACTTCGTAACGGAGAAAGTAAAAATATTACTAATTAATTATTACTTATATTTAAAACGGGTAACGGTAATTCTTTTTATGATATATTATTGAAATTTTTTTATGTTAAAAAAAAAAATCACACATGAATGTTATCTGACAAGCGCTGTCATAATTAAATACAAAGTTGATGTTTTTGTCACGCCTGAAAGCGTCCTGAAATCGTTCCGAAAGTGAAACAAAATCGTCCCGAAAATAACTACTTTCGGTACGATTTATATAAAGTGGTAGTTTTGATTTATTAAATCATACCGAAAGCTATATTTTCGGGACTGCTGCAGAAAAATTACTATTTCACAAATTATCGAAACCGGCTCTAAAAAACAGATATTTCCGATTAGAAAAAAATTTGAAAAAATTTACACGGTCACAATATTTTGTACGGAGAAGGAAAACGTAAATAAATAACTATTTTACTAGGGGGAGTAATTAAAAACAATAGGGATAAAATATAAAATCAATCAGTTTATTAAACAAAAAACAAAAACTTAACAAAAATCAAACCGCGCTCACCATTTAGAATGTTTGTGTCCATGACCATGCTTATGTCCGTGCTTGTGGCCCTCCTTGTGATTATGCTTATGACTCTCGCGGTGGCCATGTTTATGCCCGTGATGATGGTCCTCCTTATGCCCGTGATGATGATCATGTTTATGCTCTTGATTGTGGTCATGCTTGTGTCCGTGATAATGATCATGTTTGTGTTCTTGATGATGATCGTGCTTATGACCGTGCTCGTGCTTGTGTCCATGATCATGTTTCTCATCTTCGAGATGCGAATGCTTATGATCCTGTTGATGCTGATGTTGATGCTGATGACCATGCGTGTGAGTATCTTGATGCTCGTGTTTGTGTTGTTGGTGATGATCATGACCGTGCATATGTTGTCCATGATGCTCATGTTTGTGATCCTGCTCATGTTTATGCTGATGTTGATTCTGGGCGTGGTGCGCGTGATGGTGTTCTTGTTCATGCTGATGTTTATGATCTTGCTTATGGTCGTGCTCGTGGGCGTGTTTGTGCTTGTGATAGTGAACCTCGGCGTGTTGTTCGTTTGCGTCATGTTCGTGATCGTGGAACTTTTCGCTGAAGTGGTCAAAACTTCTGGAGATTGGTGACATCGCGCTCAGCTTTGAATCGAAGCCGGAAAAATCGAAACCGCTGAAGGCGCCGACGATGTTGTCTTCACTTTGAGCAACTTGCTGTACCGGATAAGCAGCAACACTTGCGCTTTGTGCAGCGTCATCATGTCTTCCAACACTGTAAGCGGTTGTGAGGGAAACGGCAACGAATGCAAACAAACTCGCTTTTGCCTAAAAAAAAGAAATATTATTGAACGGAATTAATTAATGAGTAATGAAATGATAATAACACTTGATCGTTTTACAATATGTTAAATTATTATTTATTTATAATAAGTGACATGTTTGGGTCTCTTTCTTTCAAGGAAAATGGTCGAGAGACCGAAACACGGCGTTTAAAAAGTGTCCTGATTTTTTTTGGAATCTGTTCTGATTTGTTTTAACCTTTGTCCTGCGAATTCAAGAACCTGCCATGTTCTAAGTACCGTGAGATCAAAAAGTCAAAAATAGTTGGCAGCCCTTAAAACATAACCTAACTAATAGAAGTTCAAAACCCTGAAATTTGAATAACATAGCTAGATTGTGAATTCCAAATCCGTATTAATACTGATGATCAGTTCTGGAAATAACTGCTAATGTTTGAAATAGACAAAATCGGCAGATAAAAACACACAAATCTAGTTTTAAAACAAGTAACCTTAAAAAATTACAAAATGTCAAAATTAACAAAATGAGCACTGCATTGGAGAATTCCAGACAGCCAATATAATTTTACTTGAATTATATAGGAATTTTTAGAAAATGTGCTGCCAACTATTTTCGACTTTCTGATCTTACTGTACTGCCAATCATGACAAGCAAAATTTCACCAAAAACAATTTAATTGTTTTAATTAGGCCATTGAAACACTAAAGTAGAAAAATTCAATTTATACCATCAAATAGGGAAAAGTTACTTTACTTTTTGATGTTAGGCATAGGAAATTCCATAGTTATATATAACTAAAGAATAAGTAGGTACCTTCGTTCGATTTTAATTCTAGAATTTGTATCCTTCATGCCAAGAATTAATTCCTGGCGTGGTGATGGAGAATATATTTTTTATTTATTTTTTCTACATGAGAGCCACATTCACAGTATTGAATATTTCAAGTACATAATGTATTTTTGTAATTACATTAACACATAAAATAAACTATTGTAATATTTTGTCTACTTACCAATACTCCCATGTTGGATATGCTCAATGGACAACCAACGAAGCTGAGATGGTTTGAAACCATTCGCGAAGAATATTTATAGTAAATTTTTTCACCCTACCACACAATTATTTTTTTTATTCAAGCCAACAATTACCCATGTAAATTTTTGAAATGAACGCAGTAATTGGTGTTGAACATTTTACGGATCGTGAAGCAAATTTAATTGAACTTATGCATGAGGCACATTTCTTCGTTTATTAGAAAGAAATGTATATGAAATTTATACACTTGCTTGAAAGTATCAATTAATTTGAACTAATTAAATTGCAGCGAATTAGTTCAATAAGAAAAGTCGCAGTAATCGTAAAAATATTGTTTGTTCGCTCATTTATAATAATTTTCCATGCAAATAATAACCACCGAATGCAATTATTTTTGCCTGGATCACTAATCATCTGGGTATATGTATAGAAGGTTAAAATCTTTAAAATAATGGTGATGTTGGTTATCACGTTACTTTCTCCGAATGGTATGATAGTTATTTATATTTTCATTTTCATGGTTTATTTTCAATTAAATTCATAATTTAAATTTAAGTCGAGCGTTTTGTAGAATTGGATGAAACTGACGCTAAAAAAATGGCGATGTGGCCATCATGTTACTTTCTCCGACTTGATGGTATAATTTATATTTACGCTTCCATGGTTTATTTTCAATTTAATGGGGTTATTCTGAACAACTGTTATTAACAGCGATGTTATTAACATCGATGTTAATAACATTGCGATGTTATGTGAAATTGAACAGCGCTGTTAAAAACTGTATTCTGAACAACCCGATGTAAACAAATTCGAAACAGTGCAATGTCTACAGCGCGACCAACTTCATGTATGTTATGATACATGACATAATAAATTTTGAAGGATATTTTTCAAAATAAAATGAGTGTTTTAGACCAAAATATATCGAGTGACGAGTAAGTAGTTCATTGAATTTTGTGTTTATACATTTTAATGTCTACTGCTTTTTTGACTGCCTAAAATGAATATTTTAGGCAGTCAAAAAAGCGAAAAAGAAAAACCAGCGATGAACAGTATGAATTATATTTATTTGAAATGGAAACGGATTACGTACTTCGAAGTGGAATCATTAATCCGACCTTAGGCGATAATTATATTCAAAAAAAATGGAAATTGTTGAGTGAAAAATTAAATTGTACGGGAACAGGTCCACAATTATCAGTAGACGACTGGAAGAAGGTAAATTTTTATTAGAAAATTTAAATAGCTTGGTTAATTGTACATTTTTAGCGGTTCAAAGACTGGAAAATTCTACTCGTGCAAAATACCGCAAAATTAAAAATAGCAGAGACGCAACAGGCGGAGGTCCGCAAATGAATATTAAATTAACTGCGCTTGAAGAAAGAGGTTTATCTGTGTGGGGAAGGGCAGCCGTAACCGGATTGGAAGGTATTGCAGAAGGAGGCCTTCAAAACATTCAAGAAATAGATGCTACAGATACTGCAATATATATACCAGATACAATTAATACGGATCCAAATTCAACAATGGAAATTATAGAAGGTGAAGAAATAGAAAATACTTTTTTAGAAAAGCCAACCAACAGTGTAAACCCTGGACAATCGCGTCACTCGAAACCTAAGCGACCAGCACCTTTAAATGAGATTGCAAGCAATTTATTAGATATTGCTAAAAACACTTTAGAAACAAATAAGGCTGTCTTGTCAGCAGTTGAAAAATTGACTTGCACTTACAAAGAAATTGAAAATGAGAAGATACGAATTGAAAAACGCAAACTAAATTTCGAAATTCAAAAATTTAAATTTCTAAATCCAAATTTTGATTTTCAGGATTAGTCTAACAATAGTTATTTATTTTTATGATAATTTGTTCACTTATTTTTTTTCAATTTGTATTATATAATGAACAAGAGTTACGTTTTGTTTACTTCGTTACATTTATGTGAAAATAAATATATTTGATAGTTATAATATTCTGCTTTAATTATTTTTTTATAGACATATTTTTTACATTATATTATTGATGATATAATTTGCTCTTGTTGCTCTGCCTGCTTCTAGAATATCATTCTGTTGTAAATTACCTAAGAAAAATGATGAATGTTAAAAATACAAATCAATGACTTGAAGAAACTTCTTTACCAATAACTTCTTCTTCGTGATAATTTTGATCAATATCGTAATCGTTAAGGAGTAATCTGTTTTTTATTGCAATGTTGTGTAAAATGCAACATGAATTAATTATGCGTGCAGCTTTTACAGGCTGATAATGAAGAACTCGTTCTTGTGACAGGCATCGAAATCTTGCTTTTAAAATACCATTTGTTCTCTCTATAACATTCCTTGAACTTTTTAATTTGGAATTATATTCAGCTTCTGGTGTGCCATCGACAACATGGCTGAATGGCGTTAAAAGCCATGGCTCCAATGCATAGCCTCTATCACCTGATTCAATAAATTAGTTAACATATTTCAAATTAAAAAAAACACTTTTGTGTATAAAATAACCTATTAAAAATGAATTTCTTTCTCCATTGTCGTATTCATTCCGTAAATAATGTCTGATGTTTGACATATTCCAGATGGCAGAGTCATGTACGGATCCTGGGTACCGAGCATTTACTGCTAAAATTTTAGAGTCTGAATCTGAAATCTTCAAAATATTAGGAATTACATTATTCCCAGATTAATTGATTATTATTGTTAGATACTCACAAGCATAACATTGATTGAATATTTTCCTTTTCTATTAATAAATAAGGCAGGAGGGATTTCTAAATCGCTAGACGGGGGTGTAAAGATTTCCACATGAGTACCATCAATTACCCCAATAATTCCAGGCATTCTCCATTTATTATAGAATCTACCAAATAATAATTTTAAAATATAGATATATATTTTTTCTGAAATAGTCAGTTTTTCATCAGGCATTTGACTAAAAAAATAGTATACAAGACTAGACACGGAAGTTATGCTTTACCTGACACTACGGAATTATGCAGGTGAGGTAAAGCAAAATTTTCCTGACTTTTCCATAAATACATACATATATATGTCGCTTACCCTCTTTTTACGACATTTTTTGTTTGTAACGTTGTGGGAAAGTTTATCGTGCTGGGCATATAGTGAATTACTAGTAATTCAGATACTTCAGTTATAGATCTACTAACAGCACTTTGACTCAAATTAGACCATGAAGAATTTCCTACAGGCACCTGATAGGATCCATTCGCGAAAAAGCTCAATGCAGTAATAACCTAACAGAGCGAACTCATTAGTCAATTCTATTGCTACATATTATTTGATTACCTTTAATCCAAATGGAATAGCATTATTATTTCCTGGAATTTGGGCATGGGGTTCCAATGTGCAAATTATTTCCCTGACAATTTCTTTAGTCAGTCTGTAGTAAGTTAAAAAAATTTCATCTGGGACATCAAAAGGATTTTGTAAATCGCGCAATATTCTTCGTTGTAAACGCATGTAATTCCTATAAAAATAATTACAACTCATTCAACTTACGTGTGTTACTCTAATTGTTTGTCTATTTACATACATATTTACATTGTTTGTCTATTTACATACCTTCGGTAATCTTCTTCATAAAGAATGTATATGAATATTGGCATAATATTATTATCCATTTGAGTTTTTTGCTAATGAAAAACACAAATTACAAAATAACCTCAAAATATATCACCTTTCACAATCTCGTAACGTCGACCATTTTGACAAATGTTGTTTAACATCGAAAATGTTAATTTACATCGATGTTAGTTGACAGACATTGTGTACAGAATCGCATATTCATAACATCTGTCGATGTTAGCAAATAACACCGCTGTTAACGCTAACATTTTTGTTCAGAATAACACCATAAATCATATTTTAAGTGTGCATCGAACGTTTCGTAGACTCGGATAAAACTGACGTTTAAAACGTCAAAATTATGAAAGATGGAAAAATGTACTTTAAATTAAAAAACTCAGTTTACTCAAAAACTAACGAGATTTTGAAAAAAACTTATTCTTCATAAATTGTTCATTTTGGCATTCTCTACAATTATTATTAACATAAGTTTGCTGTCACTATTAGCGTTTCATAATTGTATACCAAAAATGAAAAAAAAGAAAATAATTTTTTTTCTCGAATAACAATGATTTTATGAAAAATGTTTTCAAACAAAATAATTTAATTTCTTTATTGTCTTCAATATTTGTTAAAATGTTTTTGTGATATTTTTCATATTTAAGAAAATATTGGCAAAAAACAAAAAACAGTTAAGGTAAACACCCACTTCCGGTGTACGAAATTTTACCAAAAGCTTTTCAGTTCTTCGGATTATCAAATAAAACTTATGTTCAAAGTTTAATTTCAATTGGTCTATTAGTTTTTGAGATACAGCGCGCACAGACACACACACACACATAGACACACACACACACACACACACACACACACACACACACCATCACACACACACACACACACACACACACACCATCACACACACAGACACAATTTTTTTTTTTCCAGAAATTGTTGAAATAGCATCTACGGACGCCAAAACGGATATTTCCGTAAAAAAAAATTAGAAAAAAAAATCACGATCACAATACTTTCTCGTACTTCGTTACGGAGAAAGTAAAAAATGGTGATGTGGCCATTATGTTACTTTCTCCGACTTGATGGTATCATAGCCATTTATATTTACGTTTTCATGGTTTGTTTTCAATTTAACTCATATTTAAATGTACATCGAACGTTTTGTAGACTCGGATGAAACTGACGTTTAAAACGTCAAAATTATGAAAGATGTAAAAATTATCCTGCAAATTCAAAAACTCAGTATACTCAAAAACTAAAGCGATTTCGAAACGTATTCTTTATAAGTTGTTCATTTTGGCATTCTCTACAAGTATTATTAACATAAATTTGCTGTAACTATTATCGTTTCAAAATTATAAACCAGAAATGAAAAAAAATTTAAAAAAATTTTTCTCAATAACAATGATTTTATGAAAAATATTTTCAAACAACAGATGTTCATTTATTTGTTGTCTTCAATATTTGTTTAAATGTTTTTGTGATATTTTTCATATTTAAGAAGATATTGGAAAAAACAAAAAAACGGCTAAGATAAACACCCACTTCCGGTGTACGAATTTTTACCAAAAGCTTTTCAGTTCTTCGGATTATGAAATAAGACTTATGTTCGAATTATCAAATAAAACGGATGTTCAAAGTTTCATATCAATTGCTCTATTAGTTTTTGAGATACAGCGGTCACTTTCTCCGATTTGAAGGTTTAATAGTTATTGATATTCATACTTTCAAGATGTATTTGAACATGATGGCCACAAAAATTGTAATTCATATCTGTAAAGAATTTTTTTTTCTAGTTTTTGCCAAAAATAGTATATTGTTCAACGAGCGATGAAACTTACATTTTTTTTAAGCAAGAAAACAGTTTATCAAACGAGACGAAGCCGAGTTTGGTAATGGTCGCGAACTTAATAAAATGCATTCAATGAGTTTAATATTTTACCTTTTCCATCACCAATAATTGTATTTTATCATTGTTAAAAATTATGTTTCTACGCTGTCAAAACTTGTATTGGGAAAATCGAGAAGAACTGTCAAATATAGTATTGGACAAATGGGGAAGAACTGTCAAAAATTATATTTTTTCCTTACCAAAAATAATCTATCAAACATTGTGTTTTTTTGCTATCAAAAATGGTATATTTTCACTGGAAAGAAAGGTATTTTACTACTGTGAAAATAAGTATTTCTCCTCGATCAATAAAGAATGTTTTGCTATCAAAAACTATCATTCTTCATTTTCAAAAATTGCAATTTTTCACGTATCGCCAAAAATGGAATTTTGTTAATGTCAAAAATTGTGTTTTTAACTGTCAAAAAAGTTTTTTCTTCCCTGTCAAAAATTATGAACGGTATTTTTCCACCGTCAAAAATTGTCTGTTTTCTTTGCCAAAAATTCAATTTTATACCGCCAAAATGGTATACAATACTGTTAAAACTTGTATTTTTACACTGTCAAACATAATTTTTCTCGCGGATAAAAATAGTATTTCAACGCCCTCAAATTGTATTATTCCATTGTCAAAAATAGTATTTCACCACCCTTAAAATTCTATCGCCAAAAGCTGTATGCTGCTATTGTCAAAAACCGTGTTTTTAACTGTCAAAAATGGTATTTTTTTTTACTGGGAAGAACGATATTTTTCCACCACAAAAATTATATTCTTCGTTGTCAAAAATTAAATTTTTACATCGCCAAAAATTGTATTCTGCCACTGTCAAAAATTGAATTTTGCCACTGTCTCGAACTTGTGTTTTTCAACAGTCAAAAATGGTATTTTTTCACTGGGAATAACGATATTTTTCCTTCACAAAAATTGTATTCTTCGTTGTCAAAAATTATATTTTTACATCGCCAAAAATTGTATTCTTCCACTGTCAAAAATTTATTTTGCCACTGTCTCGAACTTGTATTTTTTAACTGTCAAAAGTGGTATTTTTTCACTGGGAAGAACGATATTTTCCACCACGAAAATTGTATTCTTCGCTGTCAAAAATTATATTTTTACATCGCCAAAAATTGTATTCTTCCACAGTCAAAAATTGTATTTTCCCACTGTCAAAATTTGTGTTTTTTAACTGTTGAAAATTATATTTTTTTCGCTTGGAAGAACAATATTTTTCCTTCACAAAAATTGTATTCTTCGTTGTCAAAAATTATATTTTTACATCGCCAAAAATTGTATTCTGCCACTGCCAAAAATTGAATTTTGCAACTGTCGAAACTTGTGTTTTTTAACTGTCAAAAATGGTATTTTTTCACTGCGAAGAACGATATTTTTCCACCACAAAAATTGTATTCATCGTTGTCAAAAATTCACTGTCAAAACTTGTGTTTTTTAACTGACAAACATGTTTATTAATTTCTCCGTTACGAAGTACGAGAAAGTATTGTGATCGTGATTTTTTTCAATTTTTTTTTACGGAAATATCCGTTTTGGGGTCCCTAGACGTCATTTCAACAATTTCTGGAAAAAAAAAATTGTGTCTCTGTGTGTGTGTGTCTGTGTGTGTGTGCGTGTGTGTGTGTGCGCGTTGTATCTCAAAAACTAATAAAGCAATTGATATGAAACTTTGAACATCCGTCTTATTTGATAATCTGAAGAACTGAAAAGCTTTTGGTAAAATTTCGTACACCGGAAGTGGGCGTTTAAATATTTATCCATATCTTAGATACGGAGTAATTATTTGGGGAAGTTGTGTCAACGTCTATCGAGTATTCACATTACAAAAGAACTCAATGCGACTATTAAACAGGTTGAAATATCGTGATAGCTGCAGAGGTTATTTTTGTAGGCATGGCATTTTAACATTACATGGTTTATATATTTATGAATGTATTAAGTTCCTATGGAAGCATAATAATAAATTCACAACCAGTACCTTAGCCAACAACCATGATACTAGACATGGGCATGTTTATCGTCTCCCAAATCATAGATTGTCTATGTATGAAAAAAGTGCATATTATGCTTCAATGAAACTATACAATCATATTCCTAACAATATTAAAGATGCATGTAGCTTTAGCATTGCAAAGAAAATGCTATTTAATTTCCTATGCTCTATGGAGCCATATTCTTTGAGGGAATTTTATGAAAAATGTAAATTGTAAATATTGTTGTAGATCACCATTATTTTCCATTTTTGACAACTTTTTCATGTATAATATTATTTTATGTATTTATTGTCTAGAGAAATAAAGAGAGTGTTATGTTATGTTATGTTTACCTTAACTGTTTTTTGTTATTTGCCAATATTTTCTTAAATATGAAAAATATCACAAAAACATTTTAACAAATTTTGAAGACAACAAAGAAATGAACATCTTTTACTTGAAAATATTTTTCATAAAATTATTGCTATTCGAGAAAAAAATGTATTATTTTTTTTTAATTTTTGGTTTATAATTATAAAACGATAATAGTTACAGCAAATTATAATAATAATTGTAGAGAATGCTAAAATGAACAACTTACAAAGAATAAGTTTTTCTTTAAATCCCTTTAGTTTTTGAGTAAACTCAGTTTTTGAATTTGAAGTATAATTTTTCCATCTTTTATCATTTTGACGTTTTAAACGTCAGTGTCATCCTCTCGATGTACATTTAAAATATGATTTAAATTGAAAATAAACTATGAATGATACCATCAAGTCGGAGAAAGTAACATGATGGCCACATCACCATTTTTTACTGCGAAGAACGGTATTTTTCACCACAAAAATTTTATTCTTCGCTGTCAAAACTTATATTTTTACATCGCGAAAAATTGTATTTTACCCCTGTCAAAAATTATTTATTTTTAACTGTCAAAAATGTTCTTTTCACTAGGAAGAACGGTATAATTCCACCACAAAAATTGTATTTTGTCACTGTTAAAAATTATATTTTGGCACTGTCAAAAATAGTGTTTTTTAATTGTTAAAAATGTTTTTCTTTTCACTGTGAAGAACGGTATTTTTTCCACCACAAAAATTGTTGTCAAAAATTAAATTTTTACATTGCCAAAAATTGTATTTTGCCACTGTCAAAACTTTATGTTACTAATAATTGCAGAAAATGCCAAACTTACTAACTTATATAGAATAAGTTTTTTTCGAAATCTCTTTGGTTTTCGAATAAATTGACGGTAAAGATTATTCGAACGTAAAATTTGTCAATTTCATCTTTCATAATTTTAACGTTTTAAACCTCAGTGTCCTGCAAAATTCTCGATGTACATTTAAAATATCATTTAAATTGAAAATAAACCATGAAAATATAAATATAAATAACTATTATACCATGAAATCGGAGAAAGTAACATGATGGTCACATCACCATTTTGTTATTTAATTTATCCTGTGGGGACACCTTATAGATGGCCGGAGAAAAAAATGAAAATAAACACAACGAAAATCGAAGACATCTTGCAAAAATACGTAGATAAAACACATTCAACATTTTAAATCAGCTGTATACATAGATTTTCTTAATAATTCCTTCGATTTTCGTCCTATTTGTTTCGAATGTTTACTTCCCGCTCAAATAAATGACACGTTGTCATATTATTCTCCCATTTATCCGTCATTTAGTTAAAGCGACTCTAAATTACATGTATGAATACGTGCCATTGAGACCATGCTCGTGAGGAACGTAAGAAAAATAAAATGAACACCTCGCGACGTTTTAAAGTAAGTAAAATTACACAGAACAATTTGTTAAGATAGTGTTATTGATTCACTTATCTTACCTTTTATCGATAAACGTATCTCACCTTGTTGCTATAAAATCATTTTGTTTCAGTTTAATACTGATTTTTGCAAACACCGCAATGGAAGTCCATAATATCGTTTTTTTGTTAATAATTAGCATTTCGTCGTATTCTGCAGACGTAAGTATTTTACAAATTAAATTGTAATTAGTACATTTTGCATTCGTTTACCAGCAACGATTTACTTGCGCAAAACTAGCTTGTACAAGCTAATTAGCACAAATTAAATGAGCGTGTAAACGTACCTTAAGGGAGGTGGGGCACTCCAAACAAATATTGAAAATAATTTTGTGAAAAATTGAGTAACGCAAAATTAACATTTATTTTTAAATGCCACGACGGACATTTTTGTAAAATTCACGAAAGGCTCAAGGTGGGAGGCAATCGGTCATTGTAATACCATATGTATAAAAATTATTTAGATAAGGCATGGCCATGATAAACAAAATCACGGTCTTAGATTAGTTCAGCACGTTGTTGACTTTATGTTAATTATTTACTTTGAACAACTGTTGGCGAAGACGTGATGCGGCGCATCAAACCTGCAACGTACGTACCGAAATGCAAAGCCACCCTTTATCTAAATAATTTTTATACATATGGTACAATTTTTCATTAAATTCTTTTGTATATTTTTTTGAGAGCCCCCTCTTTGAAGCCTTCTAGAACCGCCGCTGAGTCATTTAGATTGTTTATTTTTATTATCTTATCGATCATGTAATTTTTAATGTTATCTATCACACGTGTAAAATGTCATTAAATAATATATATAATATTATTTAATCACTTGTAATACGACCGTCTCAAAAATAGATTCATTGATAAGGCTGTGACTTGAGATTCATGATCACTTAAATCAATTATGAAAGATGAATAATAAATTATACACCGTGTTCAAGATAAGAATGCACAGCATGGGGATCTTGAAAACGGTGAAAGATGCAGGGTGGCTTAAATTAGGAAAAAGTTGCACTATTCAGAGTATGTTTACATACCGATCGCAGAAATTCATTACTGTTTATGGTTTTCGAAATTTTCCTAAAAATCCATTTTTTGGGATTATTGATCTTTCCAATTTTTGTATTTATTTCAAAAGATATTAAAAAACTAATGTCACTTTGTCATAGACACTTTTTAAGCTCTACAAGATGGCGTCTTCAAATTTTTTATCCGATGTTTCATTTCCGAGAAATCATCATCAACTTCATTTTTTTATATGGCCACAAAAGTAAAAACACCTTGTGTACGGTAGCATTTTTTATTACAAATTTAACGATGTATCACACATTATGCTTCGTCTGCTGGCAAGAACATCGGGCGAAGCAGTGGGCTTCCAAATGTCGTTGGAGGCTTGGCTATTCGGCCCGGTGCGGCCCTCTTTGGCGGCGTATTAGCTGGCGTCGTTTGGCGGGCAGTTTTGGCACCGCTGGCAGACGTCGTTTCGGCGGTGTTGCCAAGTGGCTGCACGGCCTCGGCGATTCTTCTTTGGGTGGAGGCTGGGCTGCTAGGGGCGGTGTCGGTAGCGGTACAGTCACGATGGTGACGGCCGTGGTGGTGGTGACGGCCTTCGTCGCGATGGCTGGCGGCTGAACAAGCGACGTCGTGTGTTCAGCGATTGGCAGCAGCGTCGGTTCCGGCACGATGGCGTTTGTTGCAGCGAGTTGCTAATTAATTTTGCGTCCGAAACCGAACAGTACACCGCATGAAATACTCAACCTGTCGTGACGTAATTAATCACCGTTTGAAATGTAATTGAAATTGAAAGACTCTTAGTAGTAACGTAAATTATCTCTCGACATAGTTTCAACTAAATCTTTAACAAAAAACAGTTTCAAAAATAGTAACTTTATTAAGGAAAGAGTCTATTTTGAAATTCTAAAATCAAAAATGGTAACTTTACTACCAAAGAAAAGGAGTTGAAATTTGAAAAGGAATTGTTCCAGAATTTCTTTTAACTCAATAAGGTATGAAGGATAATACCATATGATAGAATTATTTTATCCTCTAGAACAGGGGTCTCCAAACTACGGCCCGCGACCTCATCGAGTCCGGCCCGCGGCAAGCGTTACATTTTCCGCAAATGTCACATTTTAAAATTCTATAACGATTTTTTGTTACAGGTTTTGAAATTAGTTATAAAATTGATTATATCTTGGCCCACTAAGTTATTAAGAATTGTATATATGGCCCGCGATGGAAAAAGTTCGGAGACCCCTGCTCTAGAAGGCCATGAAATAATTGTTTTAATTAACTTATGTTGGCAGTGTTGAGTAAATTTCACAGAATATTTGATGCTGAACACAGTTCTCCTTCTTGATGATACTTACGAAATGGTGCAAGGTTGGAAAATGAAGAGTCGAGCGGTGCTGTGTATGAAATTCACTTTGAACATTTGCTGAAGTTGATAGGAATGTAAAGTGTAATCAATTTTAAGTAAAGTTTCAAGGGTACTGCAATTGTTTTCATATTTTTTTATAGATCAAGAAAAGTCGCAACTTCAGGGTTACAATTAGCTCTGTTCTCGTGTGATTATCAGGGAATTTAGTGAAGGGGTGTTTTTAGATTTTGCCTGGAACATGAAGTACAATCAATTTTAGGCAAAGTTTTGGAGTTTCATGGGTGTAGCAATTGTTTCTTAATTTTTTTACGATCAAGGAACGGCGCAACTTTAGAATCACAATTAACTATCTTCTCGTGTGATTATCTGAGAGTCTAGAAAAGGGGTGTTTTTATATTCTGTCTGGAACATGAAGTACAATCAATCTCAAGTAAGGTTTTGAAGTTTCAAGGGTGTGGCAATTGTTTTTGTTTTTTTTAACGATCAGAGAAAGGCGCAATTTCAGATTCACAATTAACTCTTTTCTCGTGTAATTATCTGGGGATCTGGTAAAAGGGTGTTTTGCAAGCAACAATGGTGGTATCAGCGTCTTCAGTGGTAAGGTCTCTTCCGGAAAGCCATAACGAAGTCGTTCCTAGCGAAGCTGCTCCGATGCGCGGTGAATTTCTGCCTGGATGATCAGAATTTCCCTCTTGACTAGGAGGTGGCGCATCTGCTCTTCGAAACTCCGATTTTCGAAGGCGATCGCCATACCTGTCCTTGCAGCTGGCATCCTCGGGTCGGGGGCTTGGACTCGGCCTCGAGTTGGGCGACACTTGTCACGGGAGAGGGGGGGGGGCGTCGAAGCGCAAGGGTAAAAAAACGCTCTTGTTGACCTCCAGCTAGCTCTTGGAGTCGGGTCGCCATGAGAACAGCATAAGAAACACGGGATGGGGGCAGAGGTAGTAAAATTTTGATAGGCGCGATAACAATCGCTATTATTTACACCATGGTTTACACGTGATATTAAAACCGCAATTCGGCTTAAGGATTATTATCGTCGCAAATGGCGCTCGACTAAACTACAGTATTATTGTACATCGTCTCAGATGTAATGTTAAAAACATGATAGAAACTGCATATCGGGCTTACATAGCTAAAGTTGAACAGGATATCAAAAGTAATCCTAAGGAGTTGTGGAACTTTGTGCATACCAAAACTGGTACCTCAAGAATACTTGCTCAAATGCATTACGGCAATACAACTTATAGCAAATCAGATAATATTGTAAATTCCTTCGCTACTGCGTTCTCCAATATTTATTCCACGACCACTAATGTTAATTATTTTCAATCATACTCAAACAGTAACTATTTTGATGTGTCGCCGTTTAAGGAAACTGATATCTTATCTGCTAATAAAAAGCTCAAAAATAATAATACGTCCGGTGACGATCAACTTCCTAGCTTTTTTATTATACTGCAGATACATATTTGTCAAACCCTTATTGTCTATAATTAATCTGGCTGTTCGGACGGACACTTTTCCAGAATTGTGGAAACGTGCGCGATTGATTCCTGTATATAAAAAGGGTGACAAGTCTAGAATTGGTAATTATAGACCGATAGCTACATTATCAAATTTTGCTAAGGTATTTGAACAAGTACTATATACGACACTGTATAACCATATAAGATCTTCAATTTCTTTACACCAACATGGCTTTATGAAGAGTCGGTCCACAGTTACTAATCTTGCAATTGTCACCCAATATATTAGTGAGGAACTAGAAAAGCGAAATCAGACTGATGTAATATACACAGACTTTTCCCGAGCATTTGATTGCGTAAATCATACAATTTTATTAAATAAACTTGCAACGTTTGGGCTTGGTCAACGTACAGTGAACATGTTTAAATCTTATCTCTCATCTCGAAGTAATTATGTATACTATAATGGACACAAGTCTTACGAATTCATTTCAACATCTGGGGTGCCTCAAGGTTCTAATCTTATTTGTGATCTTCATTAACGACCTTATTTATTCCTTAACTTGCAATGGTGTCATCATAATAAACTTAACTTAAATGCAAATAAATGTGTTACTGTCACTTATGCTCACACTCGCATGCAATGTCGGAACTATCACTATAATATAAATGGCAAACCTTTGCAAAAACTTACTGAAGTTAAAGACTTGGGCGTACTCTTCGATAGTCAAGTCACTTTCAAACAACATATTCATTCGGTATGTACATCAGGTTCAAAAATGTTCGGATTTATTATGCGTATAAGTAAATATTTTAACAACTGTGACGTAATTAAGTTCTGTGCGTTTGTTCGTAGTCGTTTAGAATACACCTCTTTAATTTGGAACCCTCACTATACTATTATTAGAGAAAGTACAACGTAGGTGCTTAAAATTTATATCTTTTACATCTGATGGGTCTTACCCAGAAAGAGGGATTGATTATGAAAACTTACTTTTACGACATGACATCGAGTCGTTATCGAAACGTAGAGAATTAACAAGCGCTAAGTACATGGACAAGCTAATTCATAACGCGGTAGATTGTCCGGATCTTCTGGCAAAAGTTAACTTTTATGTACCACGATTAGCATCACGGCAAAATCAAACATTTTACACTCCAACGTCTAGAACCATAACTCTGCAAAAATCACCTATCCAGCATGAGCAGAAATGCAAATAAGATGTTTCATGATATTTTTGTATAGTGGGGATTTCTTCCTAGTGATTATTATTTAATATTAATTGAATATTAATTTTAAAGTTATATACATATTTTGTAAGTTTTGTATATTGTCCAGTAATTGGTGTACACTGTTGGGCAATAAAGTTATTATTATTATTATTATTACACTCGGAGGAATTATTTACAGAAAATTGTTCAATGTTCAAGAATAAATATATACACACGGGAAGTGTCAAGAAATAATGTCACAAATGGAAAACAGTCATGAAAAAGTAAAATAGTCACCAACACTTCACTTAATGTTCACGACGTAAAGCATCGGGATGTCCGATGAGTTGGCGGATAGATGGCCGGCGGCTTGGTGGCAATGGCGGAAGCGGCAGAAGCAACGGAAGCGGCGGCGGCGGCGGAGTCGGTTGTTGAATTCTGACTGAGTGTGTTTCATCTGATTGATTGTTGAAAAATGACTGATTCTAATGTTTGTCTCTTATCTGATTGTCTGGGGAGCGCTCCACGGCCTTTTACGGGGCACTACTCTTCTCCGGGTTGCAGGTGGTGGTGGTGGTAGGGTGCGACGGGAGCGTCGAGGTCGGCGCACGTGTCCGAATCGGCAAATTGCACTTCTCAGAACAATTTGGATCGAAACGATTTCTGCACGTACGCAGGCATCTGAGGCGGATCAGCAGCCTATTGTGTTGCCGTAGCAGCTGCACATTTTCACTAATTGTTCTGCGAAAACGGTCTTAACCCTTCATTGTATCGTTACTGGCAGCTGTACTTTTTCGAAAATTATCTCGTTTGGAAATTTCAATAATACGGAATTTATGTTAATATTGAAAAGGAGCAATGGTTACCTCATAAAATGCCCATTAAGATAATTACGCATTTGTTAAAACGCGTAGATAAACTAAGCGCCGATAACCAACGGCCCCGAAAAACGAGAGAATTTTGAAGTGCGTCGAAAGTATGTACATGTGATGGCTGCCAGTTGAAGTCGTCATCGTAGGTATGTCATCACGAGGGTGGATCCTTCCGAGGTTGAGGTGTGAGGGCATTCGGTCTTCCCACACCAGACCCAAGTTCTATTGGGAACTGCTATTGGGCGTCTTGGGGAGGCAGCACTGGCTGCTCTTGACGCTGGTCAGGACACTGGTCCTTGGGGAGATCCTTCCGCGGTTGTGGTGTGATAGGATTCGGTCATCTCGACACCGGATCTCAGCATCGCTGGATGCCTGGGTCCTAGGATGCTGGCCGGGACACTGGTCCTTAGAGATCGAGGTGTGAGGAGATTCGGACATCCCACACTGGATCTCGGCATCACTGGATGCCTGGAGTGGACGCATTCTAGAGGCAGTCACGTCTGGTCCGGCCCGGGATGAGCTGACATCCTAACGTGCACTGGCACGGCGGAAACCAAGACGTGCAGTCTGTCTCTACAGTCCTTGGGGCGGCTGGTACATCGGACGCCGGGGCGGAGCATGGGGCGGCCGGAGCTGGAGGTGTTCTGGTTGGATTTTGTCGTCTATTCATGTTTGATGGGCGCCACTGCGTGAATTCCCACATGCAGGCGGGTGGTTGTAGGTGGTGCGTCTGGGCTGGTGTTGTGGGCGGTTTTGGTTTCGACGCCTTGGTGTGTTTGAACCGATTTCCAAGAGTACATACAGCTGGTCGGGGGGCGGCTGTCACGACACTTTCCTTGATGGTGCTTGCGTGTCGTCAGGCGGACGTGGATTGTTCGAATGTTATCGGCGCACAGGAGCGTTCAGACTAAACACCGCACTCTGCTTAGTACATGTTGTCTATTCAGTTATCAGCTTAATACTACTTAAAATACAATGTTTTTCGATTGACGAAAGTGCGTTACATTCGGTTGGCGCAACTATTACCAATCCGCTTATTGCTAACACATCGATAATGTATTGAACCGTGAGCGCTGCCTAGGGTTTCGACTGTAGCAATCACCCTAGTTAATGCAACTCGTTCGATTGCTTATTAGGCATAGTGACTTTACGTTTCTTCATCCACTACAGGTCACTTACACTAAAACTGTTTTTGTTGCGTCTTTTCGCGGGGCACTAATATTAAGTCTAATTCTGGTCGCGGTCGCGGAAACGGTTAATCGCGTCACAGCTCGCGGGTGTCAATCATGGTGGTGGTCATGATGGAAGTTGCGTTGCTCTCGGGTTGTCTTGCGTAGGCGAGGGGAGCGCTGTTTACGGCGTTCGAAGGAGATGCGGCGTCTTCGGCAGACACGACGTCTGTAGTGGTGTTTCAAAATGACTGGCAGTTGTATGTGGCCTAGAGGGCGTCGCTTCCTCGGACATCTGCATCATCTGTGGATGATGAGTTGCTGTAGATCGTCCGGCGGGCGGCGTCTTTGGATGCGGCGTCTGTAGTCGTCGGGTTGGACCAGTGGGCGGCGCTTCTTCTGGCGTCGTCTGCTGGAAAGAGCATCAGGCGAAGCTGTGGGCTTTTAAATGTCGTTGGAGGCTTGGCTATTCGGCCCCTGTGCGGCCCTCTTTTACGGCGTATTAGCTAGCGGCTGCTTGGTCAGCTGGCGTCGTTTGGCAGGCAGTTTTGGCACCGCCGGCAGACGTCGTTTCGGCGGTGTTGCCAAGTGGCTGCACGGCTCCGGTGATTCCTCCTTTGTTGAGGGCTGGGCTGCTAGGGGCGGTGTCGGTAGCGGTACAGTCCCGATGGTGACGGCCGTGATGGTGGTGACGGTCTTCGTCGCGATGGCTGGCGGCTGAACAAGCGACGTCGTGTGTTCAGCGATTGGCAGCAGCGTCAGTTCCGGCACGATGGTGTTTGTTGCAGCGACAAGAACGGGATGGTCCGCAGCAAGGGGCGTCGTTTCCTCGAATTTCGCTCCAACCCCCAAGTCCAACCCCAGTGGAGGCGGTGCACACCTGCAATGGTGGTACCAACGTCTCCAGTGGCGAAGTCGTTCCTGGCAAAGCTGATGCGATGCGCGGTGAATTTCTGCCTGGATGATCAGAATTTCCCTCTTAACCTAGGAGGTGGTGCATCTGCTCTTCGAAACTCCGGTTTTCGAAGGCGATCGCTTCGTCGATCTCCATACCTGTCCTTGCAGCTGGCATCCTCAGGTCGTGGGCTTTGACTCGGCCTTGAGTTGGGCGACATTTGTCATGGGAGAGGGGGGGGGGGGGGGGCGTCGTAGCGCGAGGGTGAAAAACCGCCCTCGATGACCTTCAGCTAGCTCTTGGAGTCGGGTCGCTATGAGAACAGCACAAAGAACAGGGGATGGGGGCAGAGGCAGAAAAATTCTGATAGGTGCGATAACAATCGCTATTATTTACAGACGGAGAAATTATTTACAGAAAAATGTTCAAAAATAAATATACATTGTGTATCAGCCAAATGGAATAAATTCGATAATAAATAAATGAGGGCGTCTTCGACAAAACGCTTCGATACGTCGATTAGTATTTTTAGTTGCGCATTTTTTCAACAAAAACTTTTTATACAAGGTGTGTCATGTAGCAGAGGCTAATACCAACTTTCTTATTTTAAAAACAACACCCTATATATTGTTCAATTTTTGGATTGTTCAGAAAATTCTAGACATATTTCATATACCATGTCCTATATATATATTTACCTATTTTCAACTGTTTTTTTTTCTTATTAGTTTTTGAGTGTATTGTAATGAATTTCTGTAATCAAATAATATTCTTTCTTACTTTCTCCATTATGAAGTACGAGAAACTATTGTGATCGTGAAACATTTTTCAATTTTTTTCACTGAATATCCGTTTTAGGGTCCCTAGATGCCATTTCAACAATTTCTGAAAAAAAATGTGTCTGTGTGTATGTGTTTGTTTCCTAAACAGTTGAAGATAGGTATAGGACATGGTACATGAAATATGTCTAGAATTTTCTGAACAATCTAAAAATTGAATAATATACAGGGTGTTGTATTTAAAATAAGAAAGTTGGTATTGGCCTGTGTTACATGACACACCCTGTATAAAAAGTTTTTATTGGAAAAAATGCGCATCTAAAAATACTAATCGACTTATCCGAGCGTTTTTTTGAACACGCCCCCATTTATTTATTATCGAATTTATTCCATTTGGCTGATACATACTGTTACTGTATACATACGGGAAGTCAGTAACAAGTCAAGAAATGTTGTCACAAATGGAAAACAGTCACGAAAAAGTAAAATAGTCACCAACACTTTATTTAATGTTCACGACGCGACGTAAAGCATGTCCGATGAGTTAGCGGATAGATGACCGGCGGCTTGGTGGCGATGGCGGCAGCGGCGGCGGTTACGAAAGCGGCGGCGGTGTCGGAAGCGGCGGCGGTGTCGGAAGCGGCGGCAGCAACGGAAGCGGCGGCAGCGTCGGCGGCGGCGACGGCGTGGCGTCGTTAGACCTATGACACACACAGCGGTTTTCACCGAGACGGTGGCCGATTTGGCATAGAGGCTCGTATTTAGAAATGAAACAAAACACACACTGCGACGAATGTCGATAGGCGGCGCGAGAGCCGTCTCGACACGTCGCGTCGTTAGAAAGAAGAAACGCGTGCGGTTTTACTGCTAGAGCGATGCTTGTTTACATTGTGTTACATTGTGTTGTATGAGCCCTGACACATCAGTCGGTTATCCACTTATCCACGTCTGCCATTTCACTTGGGCACCACACTGTTCAGCCCCAACATACCATAATAAGTCTTACGGCAACCCGGTTGCGAGTTTATAAAAATCGCTGTGTGTATCAATTGTCAAGCGGCGGCCGACTCGTCTGCCGTCTCGGCTAAAACCGCTGTATGTGTCATCGCCCTTAGAAATGAAACAAAACACACACTGCGACGAATGCCGATAGACGGCGCGAGAGCCGTCTCGACACGTCGCGTCGTTAGAAAGAAGAATCGCGTGCGGTTTTATTGCTAGAGCGACGCTTGTTTACATTATGTTGTGTGAGCCCTGACACACCAGTCGGTTATCCACTTATCCTCGTCTGCCATTTCACTTGGGCACCACAGTGTTCAGCCCCAACATACCATAATAAGTCTCACGGCAACCCGATTGCGAGTTTATAAAAACCGCTGTGTGTATCAATTGTCAAGCGGCGGCCGACTCGTCTGCCGTCTCAGCTAAAACCGCTGTGTGTGTCATCGTCCTTAAATCGGCGGCGTGGCGTCGGCTTCGGCGGGGGCGTGGCGTCGTTAGATCGGCGGCGTGGCGGCGGGTATGGTGATGTCGGCGGCTGAGTCTACTAATTGTTGAATTATTCTGACTGAGTGTGTTTCAACTGATTGATTGTTGAAAAATCTTATCTTTAATTGAATAGGACTTGGATTCAGGAAGATTAAAAAGCAACACATTGCATTTTCTGGCACGACGCTCTTCTAATTCAGCAAGTTCAGCTTCAGACATGTTACCTTCATGTGTATCTTCATAGTTTTCAGTATATTTTATATTAACAAGCTCAGATTGAATGAAGTGCATCTTACATGAATTGATTTGTTGTATTTGCCTAAACATTTAATTGGTTTATTGGGCGTGATGCCGTTCACATATTCCCCAGCGATGCACCATAATTACTAGTAATGAACAACAATAGTCAGATTAAGGCCTACTGTCCACGTAGCCGCACGTCAACCGCACGACATCGTCATTTTACACTTGTGTGTAGCTTGCTTGCATCTTGCATAGAAAGGGACGAAAGTGTGTCCACGGTGCGGCATCGTCTCATTTGCGTATCGTCATGCGTTCGTCATGCAGCTCGTGCGGCAGCCTGCCACTACTCTCAGGCGTACTGCGAGACGCAAACAAGCTTTTGTGTACGAAATGGCGGCCTCAGCAACCAAGTTTGTTAGAATTATCGAAGAATATCGTTGTCTGTTCAATACTAAATCTTAGAGTAGAAATTATCCATTATTACTGGGTGAATGATAAAGAGGTTAGCCAAAAAAGGTACGTCCCAGTATATAGTTTTCTGCTGAAGATGGATTTTGTTAATAAAATCCGAAACTAGTCCGGAAAATAAAATAAATTTATACTGGGACGTACCTTTTTTGGGTGACCTCTTTTTCAATACTAAATCATTTACCAGAACTACAAAACCTTGAAAACTTGTGATCTGATCGAAATTTGTATATCTGATGACTGCTGTTTTATTAATGAAGCGTTTTCTATTTTATTTTTTCTTTGTTTTATTTTAATTTTGTACCAATACATACTAGACACATACAAAAAAAAAACTGTTTAAAGTTTACCTCAAAGTTATAAGTATCCTTTCTGACACAATGTCGCATTACAGTATTTCGTTTTTGTATTAAAGGCCCAAAAATAGAGACTAATGCTCGGTACGTATTTTCAGTCATTTTGTAAAATGATTGAAAGTAGGAATCATCTTCTGATGGCTCTCTTGCCGCAACAAATAATCTACAATTAATGTTTTTTTCAATATACGGATGAAGCCAATACAATCTGTGTCGTTGCCTTCTAATATTCTGCAATCACGTCTTCGTCATCGCTTGATGACATTTTCGCAGTGAAATAAAAACGTGCTTCCGCGATGCTAAACTTGAGAGAAATAAATCGTTTTGTAGCTTGTATGACGATTGCATGACGATAACGTGGATATATCTAAGATGCAAATTACGCCTGTCGTTATTTGTAGTTTGCATGCATTCGTCAAATAACGCCTCAGTTGACAGTAGGCCTAAGGGTAGGATACTACAACAAGGACACGCGTCTTCACACCAACGCGTGAATCCTGAAAACTTGTGACTAGTTTCGCCTTAAAAAACAATCTCTTGAAACGGTGAAATTTTAAACAATCACAATGTAAACTATGGAAAAATTAATATTTATTTTATATAACCATTATTAATAATACGAACTGCTAATAAGTAAATAATGAAACAATTAAGTAATTTACAAAAATATAACTGCAATCGAGTCATCTGAGCTTGCACCTTCTTATCTGTAAAAGTAAAGAACCACATTATTGCTGCAGTGAGTCATAGATAAGATTAATAACTTATCACGTACTTGTTTTCTATTTTGATTTAGTTCAGTACCTGCTACCGCAAAGGTCAGAATGACGGTCCTTAATTTCATACTTATAGTTTTAACTTTGTTATATTCCACAAACGCAAGTATTATGTTAATTATATTATCATTATCAGCACTATGATGCAATAATACATTTAAATATTTATAATATTGGTTTCGACAGTTCCGTACGTATTTCAAAATTAAAATGTAATAAAAATCAGCTATAACATCTTATTTAAATGTATATTATAACGTAAGACAGCTATTTAAATCTACACACAAAGTCTCGACTTTTGTTTTTATCTGCACATATTTTTCGACAAATAAAAATTATTTCGTTGGTAAAAATTTATCAATTTGTAATCACTTGAAAATTATGATAAATCCCCGAAACTCTTGTTGCAATTATACCATATGTATAAAAATTATTTGGATAAGGCGTGGCCATGATAAACAAAATCACGGTCTTAGATTAGTTCAGCACGTTGTTGGCTTTATGTCAATTAATTACTTGACGTGATGCGACGTATCAAACCTGCAACGTACGTTCCGAAATACAAAGCCACCCTTTATCTAAATAATTTTTATTCATATGGTATTATTATTTGCATTAGTTCTTCTCGTTTAAGCACAGTACATTTTTAAATTAGATTTATACAAAAAACAGTTTGTATTCATAAGACACATTTCGTATAGCAAATTCGACTCGTACGATTAAATTTAGGTAACAAGTCGCGACAACATTTTTGATTAAACAATTAGCTTTTTACGATCTCTGTACGAAATTCGAATTATTTTATAATCATTTTGAACGACGCCGCGGTGCTACTCAAGATTAACAGGCTGCACGAGCTATTGTTTAACCCTTTGACCTACAACCACGAGTACTCCTCGTGTTTAAATGTTCGGGCCAAACACAACGACCACGGGCATAGCTCGTAGCGCGCCGCTTGGGCCAATCACATCGAGCACGAGCTCAACTCGTGGCGAGCCGCTTGGGCCAATCAAATCGAGCACGAGCTCAACTCCTGGCGCAACGCTAGCGTTAGTATTGCTGCACAATGAATGCATTTTCTTGCGAAACAGAATTTTTTGAAGTCCATATTTTACGATTTCAGTTGTGCCATGAAAAAGCATGAATTTGTGCGCATACAATTGGGCACGCCGTGCCTCAGCCGGACTGGTTTCTGCTGCTATTCTGTCGCGTCTGCATGGGTTGAATCGGTACACGTGCGTCGCGACTAGAGCGCTATTAAAAGTGCACGCATTCGGACGTAAAGAAAGTAGGCCAAAGGGTTAAGTCGGTAGAGCAGGGGATAAAAACGGAGGCAGAAGCCCTCAAAAGATTGGCGGATAAGCTGGCGGCGGAAGAGGTAAAGGTGGCCCTGAGTGGAGCAGCTACAACCACGGTAGTGGGTCGACCGGTAGGTAAGACCAAGGAAGACCAGATACAAACTGGGGAGACGCAGCAGGGACTCAATAGCGACGCTTCAGAACTGCTTGGCCATACAGAGCAGGATGTCAGAAGCGACATCAGATCTTTGACAGACAAGGTGGATCAGGTCACGCTGTGGATGGCCCAGTTGCAGCCTAGTAGGCAGGGGCTCAGGAAGCATAGTGCTGTTCCGGAATTCAAGGCAACAGACATAGCAGGATCGTTGCAGGATAGGGAAGACCTGGACATACCACCTCAGATCTCGGAGGCTCTGGTCTCGGTTGGTAGAGGCACGTGGGGGAAACAGCCGCCTAAGGACATGCAGCTCGATGCGACGGACTTTACCAGGGTTCATGCCAGCCAACCACCGGTCATCCGCCCCCGACCTGTGAAGATCGTGGTGACTCCAGACGGGGCGTCATATAGCGAGACGTTAAGAACTATCAGGGAGGGCGTCACTAAGACCGAGACGTCGAGACTAGTCTCGTTTGCGAAGCGCAGCATGGCGGGCAATCTGGCCCTGGAGCTTAGAAACGGGGCTAGCAGCGCGGATATCCTCAAGGACATCGCTAGCGTCTTGGGCAAAAACAAGGCAATGATTGTTTTCGGGGCCACGGCGACTGTTGAAATCAAGGGGTTGGAGATTGATGCCACGAAGGAGGATATTCTGCAGGAAATAATCAAAGCTACGGGGGCTCAATCCGAGAAGGCGGAGGTCATCTGGATAAGACAGTATGGTCCCGACTTCAGGATAGAGCTGGTCGAGAGCTCGGTTGCTACTATTAACCGGCTCCTAGCGAAAGGTAGAATCACCATTAGCTGGTCTCGGTGTATCGTGCAGCAGAGGCCTATCAAACCACAGGCTTGTTGGAGGTGCAGGGGGTTTGGGCACCTGGCATCGACCGCGCGAACCAGTGCCGCAGGTGTAGCAGTGAGGGACACATGGAGAAGGGGTGTCAAGATGCACCAAGATGTGCCCCGTTTATGGATATGGGGATAAATGCTGACCATTTCGTTGGGAGCAAGGGATGTCAAGCGCTCATAACGGCGACGCAAGACGCTGCTGGATGCAGGGCGAGTAAGGTGGCATGACGCTCCAAAAGGCCAAATACCGACGGCAAAAAGGGAAAGGAGGAGACATATAAAGACAAGGGAGTTGACATATAAAGACAAGGGAGTTGTAACGATGGGATTTTGGAATGTGGCTGGGTTAAAATCGAAATGCAGTGGCGGAAGGAGTTTGAGAAGTGGGTTGCTGGAAAGGCCATAGTGGGGTTAGTGGAGACATGGATGGTAAGGAAGGAGTGGGATTAAGTAGTAGAGAATATAGACAGGCAAAAAGTGAAGTGAGGAGGGCAGTGGGAGAATGTATAAGAAGTGGAGGGGAGGACAGGAAGGTATCGGCAGCAAAAAAGAAATATGATGGTATATGCGAGAGGAAGAAGATGCAGGCGGTGAAAAGAGCAAGTGAGGAGCTGAAGAAATGCAGGAACGAGGCAGAAATGTGGAAGGTGTATCGCTGAAGGAATGAATAAGGAAGTGCAGAGAAACTAGCGGATGCCCGGAGGAAGTGGGACAAGGAAGGCGAAGAGTAAGGTGGCATGACGCTCCAAAGGGCCAGATACCGGCGGCAAAAAGGGAAAGGGGGAGACATGTAAAGACGAGGGAGTTATAACGATAGGATTTTGCAATGTGGCTGGGTTAAAATCGAAATGCAAGGAAGGCCGGTGACGGAAGGAGTTTGAAAAGTTTGCTGGAAAGGACATAGTGGGGTTAGTGGAGACATGGATGGTAAGGAAGGAGTGGGAAGAAATAGAAGGATAGCTGCCGGGGGTGTTCGAGTGGACTATGAAAGAAGCAATAAAGGGAGCGAAGAAGGGAAGGGCGAAGGACGGGATAGTAGTGGGCAGGAGGAAGGATATGGATGGGGGCAGAGTGAAGGTGATGGAGGGCGGAGAAGGATTGATATGGATGAAATATCAGAAAGGAAGGCAGGGGGTTCATGTGGGAGTGGTGTACGTAAATAAAAATTGGAACGAAATAAGGAAGGAGATAGAAGATAGAACGTAAGGAAGGTGGGTGGTGGGAGGACTTTAATGCTGGAATGGAGGAAATGGGGGGAGGGATTAGCGATGAGGGATCGGTGATAAACAGAAGGTCCAGGGACAAGTGTGTAAATGGGGATGGCAAGAGAATGAAAGAGTGGGTGATGGAGGGGGGTGGGAAATACTAAACGGATGCATGGAGGGGGATTGGGAAGGAAAGAAAACGTACATTGGGCCTAGGGGATCGTCGGTGATTGACTATGTGGCGATAAAGGGGATGGAAAAAGGGGAAATGAGAAGTATGGAGGTGGAGGAAGTGATGGGCTCCGATCTACCTCTAAAAGTAGAGATATGGATGGAGAAGGGGGAAAAGACGTAGGGGAAGCAGGAAATTGGGAAACTAGAGTGTGATGGGCTCCGATCATCTAGCTCTAAAAGTAGAGATATGGATGGAGAAGGGGGAAAAGACGTAGGGGAAGCAGGAAATTGAGAAACTAGAGTGCGATGGGCTCCGATCAACTACCTCTAAAAGTAGAGATATGGATGGAGAAGGGGGAAAAGACGTAGGGGAAGCAGGAAATTGGGAAACTAGAGTGCGATGGGCTCCGATCATCTACCTCTAAAAGTAGAGATATGGATGGAGAAGGGGGAAAAGACGTAGAGGAAGCAGGAAATTGGGAAACTAGAGTGCGATGGGCTCCGATCATCTACCTCTAAAAGTAGAGATATGGATGGAGAAGGAGGAAAAGACGTAGAGGAAGCAGGAAATTGGGAAACTAGAGTGCGATGGGCTCCGATCATCTACCTCTAAAAGTAGAGATATGGATGGAGAAGGGGGAAAAGACGTAGAGGAAGCAGGAAATTGGGAAACTAGAGTGCGATGGGCTCCGATCATCTACCTCTAAAAGTAGAGATATGGATGGAGAAGGGGGAAAAGACGTAGAGGAAGCAGGAAATTGGGAAACTAGAGTGCGATGGGCTCCGATCATCTACCTCTAAAAGTAGAGATATGGATGGAGAAGGGGGAAAAGACGTAGAGGAAGCAGGAAATTGGGAAACTAGAGTGCGATGGGCTCCGATCATCTACCTCTAAAAGTAGAGATATGGATGGAGAAGGGGGAAAAGACGTAGGGGAAGCAGGAAATTGGGAAACTAGAGTGCGATGGGCTCCGATCATCTACCTCTAAAAGTAGAGATATGGATGGAGAAGGGGGAAAAGATGTAGGGGAAGCAGGAAATTGGGAAACTAGAGTGCGATGGGCTCCGATCATCTACCTCTAAAAGTAGAGATATGGATGGAGAAGGGGGAAAAGATGTAGGGGAAGCAGGAAATTGGGAAACTAGAGTGCGATGGGCTCCGATCATCTAGCTCTAAAAGTATAGGTATGGATGGAGAAGAGGAAAAAGACGGAGGGGAAGCAGGAAATTGGGAAACTAGAGTATGGGGCGAAGGCAATAGAAGAAATGAGGAAGACGCTGAGGAGGATCCAGTGGGAAGACGTCAAATCTATGAAGGAGATGGAGGAGGTAATAGTGAGTTGCGGAAGAAAAGCAAAGGGAGGGAAAGGAGGAGGGAGTATGTGGTTTGATGAAGAATGTAGACAGGCAAAAAGTGAAGTGAGGAGGGCAGTGGGAGAATGTATAAGAAGTGAAGGGGAGGAGAGGAAGGTAGCGGCAGCAAAAAAGAAATATGATGGTATTTGCAAGAGAAAGAAGATGCAGGCGGTGGAAAGAGCAAGTGAGTAACTGAAGAAATGCAGGAACGAGGCAGAAATGTGGAAGGTACTGAGGAGAGGTGAAAGGGGGAGGCGGATGGGTGTATCGCCGAAGGAATGGACAAGGAAGTGTAGAGAAACTAGTGGTTGCCTGGAGGAAGTAGGACAAGGCAGGCGAAGAGATATAGCGGAAGAGTTCACGGAGGAGGAGGTGGAAAGAGCGTTCGAGGAAGTGAAAGGAGGAAAGGCAGCAGGAATGGATGGGTTTAAGGCAGAGATGTGGAAGGTGATAGGAGAAGGGGGAAAGAAGAGGTTGAGGGAGATATTGCGCATAATTATGAGATTAACCATATAATATTGAATAGAGTGGAATGTATTAAAGATCTGGGCGTCCATTTCGATAATAAACTAACGTTTGCTACCCACATTGAAATCATTACTAAAAAGGCGTACAAATTAATTTCTATTTCGCAATTGTAATAGGTTTAGTTTTGCTACAATAAAAATTTTGTATTATAGTCTAGTTAGGTCAAATGTCGAATATGCGTCGGTTATTTGGTCGCCATGTTATAAAGTCTACAAAGAACAAATAGAGCGTGTACAAAAGCGATTTATTTCTTATGTTGTCTTTAAATTTAATTACCTGTTTAATTTCAGCTCTTTCAATTATAGCGTTGTTTGCTGCACACTTAACATCGAGTCCTTAGAAGTCCGTAGAATTAAATTAGACTTAATTTTTTTATACAAAATTATATCAGGTACAATTAATTGTGAAATAATTCGATCGTTTAATTGTTATATTTCAACATCTATGAGGCCTCTACGGTCTAAACCGCTTTTTAGATTGAACGTGGCAACTAACAATTACAGCTACAATAATCCTATTCAAAGAATGATGAGATTTGCGAACATACTCAACGCTAATCCTAATTTTGATTTATTTGTACGGTCTTTTAATAAGTTCAAACTGACTCTATTTAAAGTAAATTTAGATAATTTGTGTTAGTTTATATTAGTTATTAGATTTAGGTTATGGATATTTTTAAGTGTAAGTTTGTTTTGTATAAAAGGTGCTACCGTTAATTAAATAAATAAATAAATAAATAAATAAATAAATATTAAACCAAATATGGAGGCGAGGAAAGAGCATACCGGTGGCATGGAGAGTGGGTATGATGTGCCCGATACACAAAGGAGGGGACGAGAAGGATGTGGGGAACTATAGAGGAATCACGGTGATGTGGACCGCGTACAAGATAGCCATGATGGTTGTGAAGAATCGGTTGGAGGAAGAGGTGGAGGAAAAGGGATTAATACCGGAGACGCAGGGGGGATTTAGGAGGAGGAGGGGGACAAGGGAGCAGATAGTTACCCTGGCAAGAATGGTTGAGAGGGTGACGGAAGAGAAGGGAAGCATGTTTGCGGTGTTTCTGAATTCAAAAGCGGGTTACGAATCAGTGCCGAGGGAGAGGTTGTTACAATATGTGAGGAGAAAAGGAGTTAGTGAGAGTATAGTAGAAAGGATAAGAGGAGTCTATAAGGAAACTTGGATGATGGCAAAAGTGGGAGTGGATGTGTCGGAGAGGTTCAGGACGTGGGTGGGATAGAGGCAGGGATGCCCGTTAAGTCCTATATTATTCAACTTATATCTAAGTGAACTGGAGGAGGTGATGAGGGAAGGGCAGGCGGGAGGGGTAGTGATTGGGAAGAATAAGGTGTGGATGCTGGCGTATGCGGATGGCATGGTGTTAATGGCGAGAGATTGGGAAGGGATGAAAGACATGTTGAGGCGAGCGGAGAGGTATATGGATAAGAGGGGACTGTGCGTGAATGTGGGGAAGACGAAATGAATGAGATTCAGGAATCAGGGAAGAGAGGGGACTGTGAAAGAGTTAGAGTGAAGAGGAGAGGTGATTGAGAGGGTAGAAAGATTTATTATGTATTTGGGGTTTATGTTTAAAGGGGGGCCTGCCCAAAGTGCAGAATGTCAAAAGTGCTGAATCGGTATTTTGCCCAAAGTGCCGAATTTCATATTGCCAACTATGCCCAAAGTGCCGAACGACGCCAAGTGACGTCGTATCATTCGTAAACAATGCGTCGGAGCCGAGTGCGAAACGGCAGATGGTTTCAGGTTTTGGAGAATGTTTTTAGAGAATGTAAGATGTGCACAGGGAAAGACACGTATCGCGTGGTAAAAATGGGGAGAATGGATGGGGAACAATTTCAGAGTGGCATGTAAAGTGTGAGATACGTGTGTGAAGTCAATTTTAATGTATGAAGTGGAAGTATGGGGGGCGAAGGGGGTATAAGTGTGTGGACAGAGAGCAGTTGTGGTTCCTGAAGCGTATGTTGGGAGTTGAAAGGTCAACGCCCGGTTACATATTGCTTCAGGAGACAACAGAGGAAATGTAGGATGTGAGGCAATGGAGAGAATGGCCAGGTACGAGATGAGGTTATAGGAGCTAGGAGAAGAGAGATTGGTGAAGGCTGTGTGGAGGACGTGCGTGAGTGTAGGAGGAGGGGGGGGGGGTAAATAGAGGAAAGAACAAAGGAAAATGTATGAGAGAGTAGGACTGTCGAAAGTGAAAGTGAGGGAATGGTTGGAGAGAGGGGTGAATGTGGCAACGCGGGTGAGAGAGAGGGAGAAAGAAGTGAAAGTGCAGGAGTGACAGGGATGTATTGAAAGAAGCGAATACAATGACATGTATGTAAGTTGGCAGGTGCATGGAAGGAGGCCGAAGTACTTGGACGAGGACGGATGGAGCAGAGAAGAAAGAGTGATCCTGGCTAGGGCTAGGTGTGGGTCAGGAGAGAGAGGCAGGAAGAAATGGATGGGTATAGAGTATATGAGATGTGTAATGTGTGTAGGGGGGAGGGATACATGGAGGCATCTGGCGGAGGAATGTGAGGGAGTGAATAATAATAAAAATAATAATAATAATAATAATAAATTTTATTACCCAACTGAAGAATCCAATACAGGGATAACAACAAAAAAAAGAAATATAATACTACAGTATTTAAAGTAAGAGTAAAATTGTAACTAATTCTAACATATTCTTAAATTAAAAGAAAACAATCAACAATAGATCAGTACATATGATACATAATATGGCGGATTTCGGTTATTAATAAATATATCACGAAATAGCTTATCACTATTTCGGCACATGTGGCTAAGTGGAGCTTTAACCAATATATTAGTATTGGCGGAAACGATAGCAAATGTATTACAATTTCTAGATGATAATCTAGGAATTTGGAAATTAATTAAACCTAAAAGTTCTGCACTATCAATAAAGTTATGAATTATTTTAAACATAAAAGAAGCGCTGCTTTCATCACGGCACGATGACAAAGAGGAAAATTCATGCTTAGATAATAATTGGCAATAATCTATATTTCGTTCAGGGTAGATACCGTCTGCTTTGAAAGATAGAAATTTTAGGAATCGTCTTTGGATTCGTTCGACTTTTAAGGTATTGCTAGTGTAACATGGATACCATATTATCGAAGCATATTCAAGTTTACTGCGCACTAAAGATATATATATATATAGGGTTCGCAGTAATAACACATTGCTGAAATATTTAGAATGAGGAATGGGTGGGAGTGAAAGGGAACAGACGGGTCACAGAATGGATGAGAGAGGATGGGGCCGGGGTAAGGACGCAGCAGAAATTGGGAAGGGAAAATTAGTGCAGGAGAGCTATGCAACTATGTGATATGTCAATAAAGGTGTTTTTTTAAATTTTGAACACAAGAATTTCCACATTTTAGCATTTTTTAAATTTTAATCATTAGGGAAAAAACTCTTTCGAAAGGTGCGTTAGTTCCAAGTAGATACGGTATGCGGCAAAATAAACAGTACTAAAATGCGCATGTGTCAAATGTGTATGTGTCATGCGCTGAAACGTACCGAGTGATTTCCGAACGTGGTTACAGCGTCTGTGAGTGTCTTTTTAATGTTAGTTGCTTCAGGATGGTTCTCACTGTTGTAAAAAAAGTTTGTATCGTGGAGCATTATCTTCGGTCATACTGTAAAGGGCGTGAAAACGGTCCAAGCTTAAAAGAAGTTGCCGACGCATTTAGGCCTAAGTTTATGAAACGGGCTCCGAGCAATGCCGTTATGTTAGCAATTGTTGACAAGTTTCGTCGTACGGGAAGTGTGCTTTGCCAACGCAAAGGTCACGTGGGTCACCCAGTGTCAGCCACAACCAATACGAATCACGGGCGTGTTTTGAATCAGGTGCTGCAATTGCCGGAACGAAGCCTCCAAAGATCATCATTAAAATTGAATACCAGTGATCGATCGCTTCGTCGAATGTTCAAGAATATTAGTGGGTTTGCATACAAAATACTAACCGGACAGCGTCTGACTACAGCTGATAAGCGTGTAAGAGCCAAATACTGCGCACGTGTGTTGGCTACAGATTATGAGGACGCATCGTTCTTGTCGAATGTTTGGTTTTCCAAATATTCATTTAAACGGATACATTAACAAGCAGACAACACGGTTCCCTCGACATAACCGTCGAGCAATCCCTTCATAGTAACCGTGTTTCCATTTGGTGTGTTGTATCCGCACATGGCATATTGGGCCTGTATTTCATTGAAGTTGACGATGAAACGCCGTTAACTGTGAATCAGAAGCGCTACAGAGAACAGGTTATCACACCATTTCTGCATGATCTTCAGCGATTTTGCCGTTCCAGTAACTTACCACGTAATCAACAATGGTTTCACCAGGACGGGGGCAACCTGTCACACGGCTAGGGAGTCTCTTCGAATGCGGAGCAATCATTTTGGGGATCGCCTTATTTCGCGTGCCACTTATTTCCCATATCCATCGCACTCACCAGACCTAACACCACCTAATGCGTACATATGGGGAATGTTGAAAGAGGCTGTTCTCCGTACTGATCCACCGTCTGACATTCCGCAATTGCGAGTTAAAATTCAAGGTTTTTTTTTGTGCCATGCAACAACCAGTGTTCACAGACATGTTTGTGAACCCTCGCGAACGCTATGAACACTGCTTGAAACTAAACGGGGGTCATCTTGAACATCTGTTTTATCGGGAACGTCGTCGTGAATAATGTTTGTAACGGTATATAATGTAAAAATAATAAATAATAAATGTTTCATAATTTCAGTACTGTTTATTTTGCCGCATACTGTATAAAACTTACTCAGTAATTATACGAAAGTTCGTACAGTTGAGCTGGTTAGCATGAAAATGTTTGAACAGCTCCACCCAACGGTCTTCAGCAGAAACATTCTTTACGTTCCAGTTTGTTATTTATTCATCTGTGACATAATTTTTATAAGCGAAAACTCATCGAACACTTGCGTATCTTGGGTGCTGCTAATAAATCCTTGCGTGATGACCAAATCCATCACGTTCTGTACTTCTTCCCACGTAGGTACTTTTGTCAATTTTGTTCATTCAAATACTTCTAGTTCTACATTGAACAGGCACCTGCTCCAAGCGTTCTTTGCAGGTTTTGTAAAATTCAGCCGCCGCAATTTTTACATTTTGCTCAACAGCAGCATTCTTGTGATTTTACCAGTAGATTTTACGGACGGTGTGAGGAAGGAAAAGCGAATTCTTTTTAAGTGCCAGGTTATATCGTAGACGATTAATTTCCCTCGCAGATTCTATCGCAGACACGTTTTGTCCCTCGATTTTTAACACGGTCTGATAAAAAATCACTGCCTGTGCATGCATAAAATTTAACCATAACTTGCTGCTGGAATCTTCGAAAAATGATTTTAAAATATTTGCGCATTTATCGATGGTCAGAAGATAGTTTTTCAAAGGCTGGAACATTTTCAAAACTCTCTCAAGCTCTGGCAACAACACAAGCTACCTTGTTTTACTGTAGCCCAGCAGTTTTTGATACTCACAGAACCCTTTCAGAGCATCTACTTCACAGTAATGCATTCGATGTGTGATGAAAAACGTCCTAGATTGTTATGAATCACATAATATTCTCGGTATATTATATTGTCTGAAAACATATAAATCAAAAATACACACATTAGTGAAAGATATTGAACCTTACAATTTAAAAGAGTTCTTAGAATTTAATTTAAAATAAAGAAATATGCCTGATGCTTAGAGCATATTCATTTCCTTGTGACGCTAATTCTTTTATTAAGTATTTATGTATATTTTTTGTATATTCATATTTATATTAGAATAAAGATTACTTATTATTATTATTATTATTATTATTATAATAAGGTAGCATTTTCTGATGTTTTGCTTTAATTCCGATTTACAAGTTAATTATTACATTTTTTTTATTGCAGGCATACAAAGGCAAAGTGTTCGACAGCACTCCAAAAGTGAAAGATGATCCCTTGCTTACGATGGAAACTAACTTAGATGAATATCTAAGCCGTATTGATAGCAAGGCAAGACTACACTATAACTACATTTAGAATTTATTATGATTATGTCATATTTTGTATTTAGGATGACGTCGTTGTATTTCCGGAATATGGTTTGACATCATTGGACGTTTTCTCCAAAGAGAAGCTTACAAAATATGGCTTGGAAATTCCGCCGGTAAATGCTACTGTCAATATTTGCCAACAGGACACAAAATCAAAGGTATAGTTTCAAGTAATTGTTTAATTGACGTAAGTATTTAAAAATGCAATCATTTATTTAAATGTGCATTCAGTGGATCATCACCAAATTTGGAATGCAAATTGAGAATTGATTGTAATTTGAAAATTAATCAAAATCTAAAAATATGCCTTGCCTGACATAAACATGAAAGTGAATGTTTTACATCAAAAGTTAACTTCGAGGGCGATTGCTTAAATTTCTTTTAGTGGAACATCACCATATTTGGCACATAGATTAAGAATTGAACGTTCTTTAAAAAATCAATATAAATCCAAAAATTCGTCTCTCAAAGTTTTTGAGTAATTTTAAATTGTTTGTGAAAGTGTGATGATTTTACATTAAAAATTAACTTCAAGGGCGATTGCTTAATCCACAACTGTGACAATCTTTAGCATTTGAGGCGAGATGGCGATAGTAGGCTAAATCCTACTTGTTTAGAACGGTCTGTATCGCCGATGCAAAAGAAAAATGAGTGCAGAACTGTAATTCCAACTCCAATTGGGTAATTGTGTGTTCATTTTCGTGCACAGTACCTCTACTTGCAGTTTGGCTAACAGTATTGTGATTTTAAGTAGCAATCACAGTTTAAGTAGCAGTCATAATTTGGGTAACAGTTGAGATTTTAAGTAGCAATCACGGTTTAATTAATAGCAGCAGTCACAGTCATGGTTAAATCCGCCTATTAGTAACAATAGCGACATGAAATATTGCCCATCTCTAATAGAAACAAACAAATATTTTAGAAAATTTTACATTAAAATCAGCTAGTTGTATCTTCTACCTCGATCATCTAAACTCATTACGTTGATTAAAAAGTATGTTTTGATGTTTCAGATCATATCAGCATTATCATGTGCGGCACTAGAGAAAGAGATTTACTTAGTCGTTAATTTAATTGAGATTGCGGAAAAAGACTTCTACAACACCAATTTGATCTTCAACAAAAAAGGCGCACTAATTGCAAAGTACGTATTATTAAACATGTTCAATATAAATATTTCATATTTACCTTTAAATTACGTGTAATAGTAGGTGGCATCTTATCAATCATGCTGGAAAAAGATTAGATATCGCGGGGAATATTTAACCCATTTATATAATAGCATGAGATCATAAAGTAGAAAATCGTTAGGAGCACATTTTTTTTAATCCCTAAAACAATTCGAAGCAGCATTGAACAAGCCAATGCAGCTCATCTACTCTTTGTTTTTTATTTTGTCATCCATCCCGTAAGATGGCGCTGCCATGCTTGCACTGTTTTAATTACTTACACAAATGTATTTATTATACTAAAATGGATATTTGTTATTTGCGTTATCATTGGCAACCCAGACAAACTCCCCATGATTTTTTTCTTATCGAACTACTTTGTTAATGTACTAATTACTTACCCCATTTATTACATTAAAATTGAAGTTTGTTATTTGCGTTACCGTTGACAACCGAGGCAAACTCCATGTTTTTTTTATCGAACTACTTTGCAGCGAATACAATCTCAGTTCGTGTTTTATAGTTGGAAGGAAATTGTTACCTCAATTCGTATGCTGTAAGTTACATAAGCAAAGATTTATCGTTTTGTAGGTATCGCAAAATAAACCTATTCGAAGAAGAAAACGACTTTATGAAGCCAGGACACGAGCTAGTAACATTCGACACAGAATTCGGAACTTTCGGAACGTTCACGTGTTACGATATTTTGAAGAAGAGACCAGCTCTTGATATTCTGGCGCAAGTCAATGTTACCAATATTGTGTATCCGACTGCGTGGTTTTCCAAATTGCCGTTTTGGGCTTGTAAGGATAATTCTTGAATACTGTGGATCTAGTGTTTGATTCAATTTTTATAGCGTTATCAGTGCAAGATGGTTATGCGAAGAGAAATGGTGTGAATTTGCTAGCATCTTCCTACAATGCACCGAAAAATTCAAATGGAGGTGCTGGTATCTATCAGGGAAGAAAAACTAAAAATGTGCACATTCAAGGAATTTCGGGAACATCAGCTGTAGTTTCCGACATTGGACGAGCCCAAAAAGGAAGACCCGATTGTACATGGATGGTATTTATTTTACTTTATATAAAGTTTATGTGTTCATTTACAAGATTAAGTCAATTTGTTGGTATTGACCATAAATTTCACGTTAATAACAAACAAAGTGTGTTTCAAAACGAGCACACGATATATTTTTTCAATAAAACGCATCATTTGTTCGAAATTTGCAAATATTTTTATATACATATAGAAGGCCCACATTCATACCTCACATTTAAAGGCGTTTTTAAAGTCGCATCTGGGCGGCTCTAGATGTGGTCTTATTCATACCTCACATTGAAAAGCGCTGTATCGCTAAATGCGTCTCTAAAATCGCATAAAACTATCTATCTTTAAATATAATGGGCCATTGTGATTATATAGAGTCTTTTTGACGAAAACATGAAAATATACATAAGTACAGCCCTTGGAACTTTTGTTAAAAAATCAACTTTTTTAATAATCATCGTAGACCATTGAAGCATACCTTCTTTTTCGTCAGAAAAAGAAAGAAATTAATTGCCGTTAAAAAATTTCAGCTATCTTCAATAGCAAAAAAATTAGCGTGTCACCGTTATGAAAATTATGAAAGATATAAAAATTAAATTGCAAATTCAAAAACTCAGTATACTTAAAACCGTTACCGTACCATTGAAACATGGGTCCTCGTGAAGAGAAAGCGCGATATGAGACCAATTGACTCCAAATGGGTGTTCAAGGTGTGTCGCGATGAAAAAGGTGAAGTGATAAAGCACAAAGGAAGGTTGAGTGCCAGAGGCTTTCACTAAATTAAAGGAGTGGATTATACTGAAACATTCGCTCCATTCATTAGGTATGATTCCTTAAGCATTTCTCTTGCATTGGTGACGCAACTTGATCTCGAAATGTCCCAATTTGATGTGAAGACAGACCTGAAGAAGGACATCAATATGGAAATTCCTGAGGGGTTGTTGGTCACCAAGGATGAAAAGAAAACGCAAGTGTGCTAATTGATGAAGTCGTGGTACGGTCTTAAACAAGCAGCGCGATGCTGAAATACTAAATTTAGAAGTGTGATCGAGACTTTGAGTTTTGGACAACGCGAGGGAGATAAGTGTATATTCCGTGGAACTATAAAGCTTTCTCGCTCTGTTTGTTGATAATCCAAATCGCATGAATCGATTGAAACTGTTTTAAATGCAAGGGGCTCAACCGGCGAACTTTAGACAGTGCCCAGTTTTTATCACCAGTACACCCACGCCTGTCAAACCGGTTAATTCCACCATCTTAAATCTCAACGCCGTACAGTGGGCCAGAATGTTAATCTAGCGGGACAACATTCAATTTTTGTAAGTCCAAAAAAAAATCATTAGTGTTGATAACTTTATAGTAGACATCCTAATTAAGGGTAAAAATACATTTTTCAACAAAACAATCGCATATAAACATTAAATCAGTAAGCGATAAGCACAAATATAACATTCAATTTGAATGAGATACGTCTATGCGCGCTTGGTTTAATTTTTAATCATTTCATGTTGCAAGTTAACAATGGAGCGGTTTAATAATTTATTTACTTTAAGAAATACCTCAGTTACAAATAAGTACATTAAATAAAACCATTTAGTTATTAGTTCACATAATAAAAAATTTAAATGTCAAGTATGAAATTTTAATCGATTTGATGATATATTAGGGCATTCCTAAAAATTACTCAATTTTACCCTTATTCGACTATGATGAAAATGTAGTGCATATATATCTCTGTCGTATAAAAAAAATTCGTTTGCCTTTATGCGCCTTTGTGACTTCTGTGACGTGTTTTATACGCACGCGCACGCCACGAAGCCATCAGTATTTCGTGAATATTGCGTGCGAATCGATGGAAATTTTCCGTTAGTAGTGATTTTGCATTTTCTATCGCAAATATCTTCAAGTCGTATATTCTCTCTCGTGAAAAAAATCATACTCGACAAAGTATTTGCCGAGACAACATTCTCGCATTTCTGTTCTGGCATCGAATGGAAAACACGGGTACCATGAACAGTGGCGGCTCGTGGAATATGTTGATGGTAGAGCCACTTCTTCAATACCCCCTCCTTTTTTGAAGAAACAAAGAACGATTTATCTTCCTAGATCAAAGTAAGTGTTTTCAGAATTAATTAAAAATTATTGCTGTGCATGAAAGTACAGGTAGTACCATGGCTCCTTGGCTGTATATAACGAGCCGCCCCTGACTGCGATTACTATTTGAAACACATTGTATAAACTAATCAATAATAAAGCTCCTGGCATTGCTTACAATTAACTCCCATCAATTGTTTTTTTCTGTTTTTTAGAGGATAATTCTTGAATGGATGACTAGATTTCGAAAAAATTTCAGGTTTGGTGTGGATAAGATACAAAAATTAAATTCGCCCTTCAGTTGTTTTCAATTGTTTGTTTTTCTCGGATAACCCTTGAACCAGCGGCGGCTCGTGGAAGTTCAGCAAGGAGGCAACGGAAGGAAATTTGACCAAAACAGCAGCAAAATATTTGCTTCCTATTAAGAGTAAGTAGTACAGGTCGAGCGGCATCTCTATCGTAGCCTCCTCTATAAAGATCCACGGGCCGCCGCTGCCTTGAACGTATAATGAATGAAGTCTAATATTGTATAAGTTTAGATCGGATAAAAAACCTAAATTAGACATTTCATTGTTTGATGCAAAAAATCCAAAATTCCCACAAATATTTAAAAATGAAATAATTCCTTAACATAAATCCCGAAGACAATATTTTCCAGATAAAGATCAAAGTAAATTAATTGTATCTAAAAATAAACCCCATTTTTAAATTTAAACAAAAAATATAAAATCAAATAAATAACCTGAAATGAATACAAAACCCTTAAAAATACAGGTCAAAAAATTCAAAAATGTAGGTGGCAAAATCTAAAATAAAGGACAAAAATCAAAAACTTTGACCCCCAAAAAAATAATCCGCAAAAAATAAAAAATTTCCGCGTAAAAATAAATAATTCAGGTTAAAAAATATAAAATAAAGGACAAAAAATCAAAAAAATTGACCAAAACGGAAAACCGAAAATACGGAAATATCGAAAATTTCAACAAACCAATTCAAAACCTAGGCCAAAATAAAGAATTATTGATTTATATGCGAGATTATTTTTCTGGTATTTTCGAGTTTTGTTTCTTGAAATTTTCGATTTTTTGTCTGCATTTTTCATCTTAGGCCTGAGTTTTCGATATGTTGTCTGAATTTAGGAAAAAAGGTCAAAAACCTGATCGAAAAATAAAAATGCAGACCAAAAAATTGAAAATACAACCAAAAATAAGTTTCAGACCAGAACAGCGGCGGCTCGTGGATGTTCGGCGGTTAGGCAACAGAAGAAAATTTGACCAAAAAAGGAACGGAATATTTGCTTCCTCTATTAGAGTAAGTAGTGCAGCGCAAGCGACATCTTTGTCTTTGCCTCCCCTACGTAAATCCACGAGCCGCCGCTGGACCAGAAGTTCGAAAATAGTAGCCAAGAAATAAAATAAAAATACGAAATTAAATCAATAATTCAAGTTAAAAAATATAAAATACAGGATAAAAAAATAGACCAAAAATCTAAAATATACGATGAAAAATTTAGACCAAAAATCTAAAATTCTGGCCTAAAAATAAAAATTGCGGACCCAAAAAAGAAAAAAATTTTACAGACAAATAAAAGAAAATTATAAATAAAACACTTTCTTTGTTAATATCACACGATTTAACAAAGAAAGTGTTTTATTTATAATTAAAAATGTATCACGAAGTAAAAGACTCCAGTGCCAATCAATTAAACAAAAATTAATAAAAATTTAGGGCAAAAGATAAAAAAAAATAAAAATCTACAATGTTGGCCAAACATTTGAAAACATCGAAACTCGGGCCTAAAGATAATAAATGTGGACTAAACGAAAAATGCGGCCCAAAAAATCAAAAATTTTAACAATAAAATCGAAAAGTTAGGTCAAAATAAAGAAAAATTTAGGTCAAAAGATTTAAAAAAATAAATAAAAATCTGTCATGTTGGTCAGAAAGTCGGAAAATTTAGACAGTACATGAAAACTTGGGCGTAAAGATAATAAATGCAGACTAAAAAATTGAAAATTTCAACAAACAAAACTCGAAAATAAAAAAACGGAAAAAATTAAAAAAATCTCGCACATAAATCAATAATTCAGATTATAGATATTTTAACCTAAATCAATTCAAAAATTTGGAACTGGAATTAAAAATTTGGCCCGAAAAATCAACAATGCGAACCAAAAAATCAAAATTTTTAAGAATTAGTTCGAAAATGTAGGTCAAAATAAAGAATAGTTGGGGCAAAAGATCAAAAAATTTAAATACACGTTAAAAATCTAAAAATTAAAAATTCGGCGGGAAAAATCAAAAAATGCGGACCATAATTTAACAATTAAATCAAAAATTTAGGTCAAAATAAAGAATATTTGGGCCAAATGATCAAAAATTTACCTCAAAAAAATCGAAAATATAGGCTTAATAATAAAATATGCAGAATTTTTTAGTAAGAAAATTGCAAATTCGTCTCAAAAATCACTATATTGCTCAAAATAGTTTTCTAATTTTTTTAATTGCAAAACATTTTTGAGTTTGAAACTACAGGTAGTGCCATGGCTCCGTGGCTCTATATAACGAGCCGCCTCTGACCATGAATGAGCTGGCATATATGAATAAATTTGACAATTTGAGAAATGAAGAATCATTGAAACCAATTTCGGCGAAATCGCGAAGTTGCATTAAAATCTAAATATTTAATCAAATCAAATGAAATAATTTATTTCATGATGAATATAAACATTCATGTGAAAGATATCAATACAATCCTAAATGTATAAATAAACTTAAAATCTAAACACATTAAAATAACATCAGTTACAAGTACTTTAAAATTTAAAATTTAATTTAAAAATATTATTGGCCATATTGGATCCGCTATTTAGAATTTAGAATTTTTTATTCCAAACTTGGATTCAGAGATTTCAAAAACTGAACGTTATTAATTTTGAACGAAAACTGAATATATTTTACAAAAAAATTCCGCCATATTGGATCCGCCATTTTGAATTTTGAAATTTTTATTGAAAATCTGGATTCAGAGGTATCAAATACAGGATGGTATTAATTTTCATTAAAAACCGAACATTTTTACAAAAAAAATCCGCCATATTGGATCCGCCATTTTGAATTTAACAAATCTGATTACAGATTCGGACTCAGCGACCTCAAAAATAATACTAATCTACAAATTCGTCTTTAAAAGTGAAAGGATTAAGACGTTATTAATTTTGGCACGCTAAATTAGCATTCTGGCCCACTGTGCGCCGGGAACTCATAATTATTTACCGAGCGCCGCGTGATCATAATGTAAATAAATATCGACACAGAATCGGTTGTGAACTGTTGATTCAACTTCAATTTGGTGATGCTGCCTTGAGTCATCGATAGACTTGTGAGGACACCTTCAGCATAGAAGCAGTAGAAAACCGAGGCAGCAATGGTGCCGTAACTCGGGAAACGAGGAAAATATAGATATTTAAAAATATCAGAAACTGAAAGTACCTAATTTAATTAGTACGTGTTTTCTTAGTCATAATAAACCAGCAAAAGAAGGATAAGCAGTTATTTTATATCATACCGTAATTCTAATGTAACGTACTAAGTGGCAGAGTCATTAGTTGAGCTTTGTCGGCAGCTCCCACAACGTTACAGACTTATACACAGCTGCAGCTACCAGCTCATCGCCGCCCACGACGACTCCACCTCCAATACAAGAAAAGCGGAGGGATTGTAGCACACATGCTGCAATTCCCATCTTTGATAGATGAGGAGCGCTCAACTGCAATGTCGAAGTTCATACTCTGCTGGTCGCGACCACCTCCTAGACAGATGTTTCTGTCAAACTTCGCCGCGACAGTATCCCAGAGTTCGTCCATAATTTTGCCTCTGGCACAAGGTTTAGAAGTGAGGTTTAGTCGGTAGTTGTAAAACAAAATAATAAAAACAAATAGATTCAATAAAATGCTTTCTGCAACAAGTAAGGTTGTTTCCAATTTATTTAATAAAAACAAAAGCTAGTAAAGTCATTCTTGAAACATTGTAATAACGTGCAACTCCAAAAGTCTCTGTGGACCTTGGACCATTGACATCTGCATGAATTAATTCGCCAGTAACAGTGGCTCGATTCACTCGTTCTTTAAATGACTGCCTATTTATTTTTTCCAGAGTAAATCCATCACAAAATTCTTCTTTATATCACTCTGCGCTGCCATAAATTCCCTTTATAACCGTGTTTAATTAGGCATTCTAAGATTCCTGTTAATACTAAATAAGCTCCACAAAGAAAAAAAATAACTGCATTACCTTAATCATGTAAGCGACCCACTACTGAACACGAGGATAAAAATAGATTAATTATTAATACATATATTTATATATTTTAGACCGACGATACCGCCGATACAAGAGGCCTACTTAACCTAAACATAGCTAAGCAATTCATTATGAAAAACTTTTTTTCGGAAAAATCGACATCTGTCATCCACGAGGCCCTATCTGGCGATGAAAAAATATTCAAAAAGATATTATGTTCTTCCGATAATCAATTATGTTGCGATTTCGAAGCAATAATTTTTAACGTATTCACACCTGAAGATCTAAAATACAAGTAAGTACTAAATCAAAATCCATATGTCCTATCATGAATGTATTAACTAGGGCTGGAATGTTTTTTTCAAAGATTTTCAATTTTGAAGGTTCGAAACTTCGAAGATTCGAAGACTCATAGAAAATTTTCGAAGTTGAAGTTTCGAAGATTCCAAGGTTTTAAAAGCGTCTCTCTGAGCTTGCCTCATACCTTATGGGATTTACCTATTATTTTTACCTTTTGCCCTCTCATATTAATTATTAACACGTTGACTGCCATGGCCTTGGGATGTGTATTGAACAACTACTAGTATTCTCGTAGTTGGCAGTCAACGTGTTAAAATACAGGGTACCCGGATTTCGTTTTTGCAACATGGGCAACTTCTGCATTTGAAGAGATAGAGAGATGGTCAAATTAGCAAAAAGGTGCAGGTTCAAGGGTTCGTTGAGAATCCACCCCCAAATCCCACTTGTCATGGCTCACTTGTTCAAAATAACAATTAAAACAAAATCTCCCAATTTCTTCAATTTCAGATTTTCTTTTCAATTTTATTCTGAAGGCCATGAAAAGTGGGATTTGGGGGTGGATTCTCAATGAGCCCTCGAACCTGCGCCTTCTTGATAATTTCACCATCTCTCTATCTCTTCAAATGCAGAAGTTTACCATAGTATCCCTACGAAATCCGGGCACCCTGTGTACTCAAGGCCCAAATCACGTTTTTTCAAATATTTCCAAAACCCTTATAGATATCGATTTGAAATATTCATGGAAAATCACAAATAATTTAAGACAAATACTATTAAAATTTCAACCCCCTAAAACTACCCGCTCAAAAAAAAGTGTTGCCAACCCCACAAAAAAAATTACCATTTTTATTTTTTTCCTGAAAGCCAAAAACGTCCTCGAGGGGCCCGTGAAAACCGTAATTTTTCAACTCACCCCTAGACTCGGGGGTGAATTTTTGAAAATCGATTTTTCGCGATGCAGAGATTCGCGCCAAACCTATCTCCTCCCAGGATTTTTGAGTTGGAGGATTCAAATATGGCTCAAAAAATCTCCAATACATCGGGACACAACGTTTGCTGTCACACGTTCCCGTAAAAAAATCCGTTGCAACCCCTCAAGCGTTTTTCTATAAAACCACATTTCGGACGCTTCCGGAAAAAAGGACGCGCTTCCCCTTATGGTCACGACTCCGAATTTTATAGAGTTTTGTAAAATTAACTCCCCTCTACATTTTATGTCTCTTACGAATTTTTGATATCTCCAAACCCCGAGAAGTTATTCAAAGAAAATCACCCCCGATTTCAATAAAAAAATTCTACAGCGGGCATTTTTAATCTCACGCAAGAAATTTAAACGGCATGCCATTCGGAATTGTATTCTACGTCGAAAAGGTTATAACTATATTTTTCGTGGGGCGCACCGTTTACGATCTACGGCCGATTTTTGATTGTTTCCGGGAATTTTTCAAGAATTTTGCGATTTTTTTCTTCGAAAATTAAAAATATGACGATCAGTCACCGATTTAATCTATATCAAAGATCCCCATAAAGTTTTTCGATCCGATTTGTGGTTTTCGAGATATGACGTTGTATACGGAAGGGGGAAGCGAAATTTAGCAGCGGGGCACAATTTGTTTTTCTCCGATCGGAAATCTGATTACACCACCGTAAAGCCTTTCTCAAGCCCAACAGAAAATCCAAATAATTTCTTGATCCGACCCCTCCTTCTAATTTTAAAAATTCATTAAACTTTTATTTATTTTGCCGGTAAATATTTTCGATCGTTTTAAAATGAATTTTTCTATTCCTTTTGAAATCACGAATCTAACCAGTGACGGTTCGCGAGTTTTTTTTTGGTACGGCCGAGGAACAAGAGGTGGTAATAGAGATTGCGGTCACGCAGCCAGCCGTCTCTGCAACTGATCCACCCTTGTTACCTCGGCCGTACCAGAAAAAAACCCGCGAACCGTCACTGAATCTAACGACGGATTATCATTGCGGTATTGTGAGTAAGTAAAACAAACTTTGAATTTTTAAAATCGCTCGGTTATTAACCGAGATATGGATATTTGAATTATTGTCGTTTTTGAACGTTGAAAATTTTTCCCTCGAAAATCAATTTCGAAAAAAAATAATTTCCGGGAGGGTTAGAACAGTGAAACTTTGGGAAATCATTAAGCGTTCCATTTGAAGCAGACCAAAGTTTGGTAACATTTCGGTCACCCCGTCAGCCCCACCAGCCGCAACGGGGTGCCAAAGGCCAAAACAACCCCTATCAGTAGCGGCCTAAATTTTGTTTGTTTGTAATGTGTACACATTTCTCAGACGCTCACCAAATAATTTTTAGAGGCCCAAAGTTAATGAAAAAAAAAAAAGCTTTTTCCTGTTAACGTTCGAGTGCTTTCCAAACAGCAAATTAAGAAATGCATTGATAGTGCATTGTCATATTTGACAGATGTCAGATTCAGAAACAGGGGTTATCACCAGATAACATTTCCGAAGTTCCTCGACGCGTGTGGTTTGTGAAAGTTCATTTTTATTTTTCCTTAAATTCGTTCGTCACCTGTTACCTTCTTCAATTTTAATACGCTGCGCACAGTTTAATTGCTTAATTTAAATAGGCCACGCACTAACGACGGCGCAGCGCAGCGGAGTTACTTCGGTCAATTTTAATAGGCTGCGCACAGACGACGGCGCAGGGCAGCGGAGCCGTCGTTCGTTACCGGTTACTTTGCTCAATTTTATTGAGATACGCACAGACGACGGCTCCGCTGCGCTGCGCCGTCGTTCGTCACGGGTTTCTTTGCCAAATTTTAATGGACTGCGCGCAGACGACAGCGCAGCACAGCGGAGCCGTCGTTCGTCACCAGTTAATTTTATTAATTTTATATTTCACTATTTCACATAAAGAACACAATTTCACATACAGCAACTTAAGCTTGAAAAACTAGTTTACCCTACTAAACATACTACCAAGATTTTCTAAAATATTAAAGCCTAATCAGGCTGGGTTTCAGAAGATCCAATTGCTTGCTTGAATTTTATGCTTTAAATTCGCATTTTAGATTCGTGGTACTCTCGAACAAGAATAAATATGCCTGCGGGATGGTCTCCTGCAAATCAGATGACATAAAATCATGTGGAGAACCGGAAAACAATGAGCGTAATTTCTCTTTTCTGAGGATTGAAGCACTCCATAAGGATAAGGATGCGTACGACTTTCCATCCACTCTGAAGAATGACCTAAAGCCTGTGAATAATTACATGTACTGTTCAGTTCCTGGGAATGCAACAGTAAAATTAGAAAATGAAGCTTCATTGGTAGCTTTTGGTGTGGTATTCAATGCTGCGGCCGGCACCAGCGCGATGTTCTTTATTGCGATAATTTCCTTGATTATATCACGTATTTTCTAAAATTGTACTCTTGAATAAAACCTATAACTTGTTTTTTTTAATTTTTTTGTGAAATTTATTCACTTGTATTTATTGGTGATGTGCATATGGTTCCTTCTTTTATTAATAAATAATTCGAAAACTCTTTTAAACACGAAAAACTTTCATTTATACCTAAAACATAAATTTGTTCAAAATGGGTTTAATTTTTAGTCAAATTAACATTGGAAACGTAGAGTGCGTTTCATTCTTATTTTAAAAATTATGACCTTTGGAGTCCAGTTTTGGGTAACAGAACAACGGATGGTTTTTCTGATTTTCTAAAAGAAATAATCTTTTCTTATGAATTGGTGGGTACGTTAATAAACAAAACTGCGGTATTTGAGGAGAGGACATCCCACGAATGGTTCATGTGAGGCCAATACCAGGGAGGCACAGGATGGATTTCGGTATAATTTATAACTCCATAGTAAAACTAGTGTTAACGAGATAAAGGTAGGCTGAAATGAGGGAAACCATAATTAAATCATTCTTTTCGTAAATCAAAATATTCTTTAACTTTATTTAAGCAAGAAATCAATCAATTATATTGCTATTGTATACATACCTAGAATTAAACAAGCGGTTCACTTTTTAATAATAACATCGATGATTAAAATAGTAATAATTGTTTATACTTTTTCCAGATATATTTATATATCCACTAAGCTAGTTTTTTCAAGTTTGGTGCTATGGCCTAAAAAAATTAATATGAATAGTTTATACCAATAGTTAACTTCTTATGTACGCACCTTTGCTGCTGGTATCGCCACGTTCATAATAGGTGCTAATGTGGGACGTCCATGTGCACATTGAAAAGGTAAGTTGCATTCCTTCAATTTTAATATCAATTCGGAGCACTTGTTCAAATCTAATGAATCGCCAAACATTATAGATCCTAATTAAGACAAAAACAAAACTGAAAACTGAAATAAGCTGAATGATACAAAATATATAAATGATAGTGAAGTAATATAATGCTAAAGATAGTTTGACTTCTGTTTTCGATATTAAATGTGTAGTATTAGCTCACGTTATAATGATTATTATTTTTTAAACGTAGTGTTTAGGCTTCGTGCTTAAGGAGACCGAGGAAGTACTGATCCCAATGTTTCACCAGCTAGCAAAGCTCTGTCAGGACTAGTATATTCCTCAACGTTTCAACCAGGCTGAGTTAAATGACCTCTCCAGAGATCTCAACTTATCAAAGGAAATTTCTGAATTGCTGGCTTCCAGGTTGAACGACAAAAATTGACTGGAACATGGAACCAAAATTAGCGTACAAGACAAAAAGGGTCTGCTACTTCTATCAGGAAGACAATCTTGAATTTTGTCACAAAATTAGTGGGCCTTCCTGAATATTTTTCAGATGATTGGCGCCTGACCAGCGAGCCCAAAAAAGCAGCAGCCAAAATCCAGGCCAAGGTTCGGCCAACTAGGATCTTGGTTGAAAGTAAGGGCTGCAATCCTGAGGGACCTGAAGTCAGGCCGAGGAAGGGGCGAGCATATTGAAGCGGCAAAAGGAGTAAGCTTCGAAGGGCTCCTCAAGGATATAACCTCCATAGTGGAGAAGGACAATGCCAAGGTCGCAAACGGAAGCAAATCGACCATCGAGATCAAGGGTCTGGAGGAGGACGCTACCCAGCACGAGATTGTCAAAGAAATAGAGGAACGATTAGAGGTTCAAGGCGAGATCACTGTTAAGGATCGCCCTGGTGGAGAGCACCAAGATTAGGATCAGATGGACCCAGTGTATGATCCAGGATAGACCGTCTAAGCCGCAAGCTTCCATTTGTGACAATGCCAAGACACAAACGGAAGCAAATCGACCGTCGAGATCAAGGGTCTGGAGGTGGACGCTACCTACCATAGCTTTGAGCACCTGAAGTAAATTTGTCTGTCTCATGTTATTACAATTGATTTGATAAAAATTATTATTCCTTAAGTTGTGTGGATTCATTTGTTTATTTGGAAGTTATTTACAGTGGACATTCTAAAACAAAATATCAGAACTTTAATTCCACCCTGTAGTCGTCCATGAGGTTGAAGGGGCTCCAGGTGAAGATTTTCCAAATGGTGTTCTACGATTCTAAGGGGCCACGTCTGGTCCTTAGGAGCAAGTATGTCCCCAAGAAAAAAAAAGGAAAAAAAATATAATTGACGCCTTTTGAAATGTGTCCTTCTACAATGCCAATTGCTCACTCAAAAAAATTGAAGGAAGAATACAACACCATAGCTTTGGACTTGGAGAAGATAAGGTATCATGAACATCAATGGATGTACTTGAAAATGGTAACATTTCTCGTTGGATAGCAAAGAAATCACACACACCAAATACCCTTTGCTTCTTACGCCTCTGGGACAGCAGAGACAAAACACACCTCAGTTGGACGAGAGAAAATCATCTTTCCTCTACTGCATATCAAGCAGGGCGTTATGAAGCAGTTTGATAAGAACGGATCATGCTTAGCATATACAGGGCTTTTATTTTAACTCTGGTTATTTTACGATTGAACATAGGCGTTAATAAAAGTGTTCAGTGTATAGGGAAAAATGCCTCGGTTGAGTACGGAGAAAATTAAAGCAGAAATATTTGACGGCCCACAAATAAGACAACTTTTAAGGATCCCGCCTTCGTAAATTAAATAAATGAGGCTGAGCGAAAAGCGTGGACTTTATTTGTTACAGTTTTCTGGGCAAAGCTGAAAACTATTTTGTACTGATAAATGTGTTTAACAGATTCAATTCCCTTGGATGTAACATGAGTATTAAAGTGGACTACAGTCTCTTGGACCATTTTTCTGAAATTTGCAGCGCCGGCTCGTGGATATTCGGCAAGGAGGCTACGCCAGAAAATATGACCAATACAGCAGCGGAATATTTGCTTCCTCCATAAGTAGTGCAGCACAAGTGGCAGTTCCATCTCCTCTACGGAGATCCACGAGCCACCGCTGCAACAATGAGAAACAAGGTGAAAGATTTCACCAGGATATTAAAACTATGGAGAATTGCTACCAAGGGAAATGGGATACGCACACGATGGCAGACTACTGCTGGAGATTAAATAGAGGCTTTTCCAAAATGCATTCAAGAATGTCACGGAAATAAGTGTTCAATGACAAGTTGGTTTCACCAATGACTTTTTCCTCTATTTTTGTGTATAATAATATTTGTATAATATAATAATAGAAATTCCATGTTTAGTTTGATATTTGATCCATGAATTTAACTTAAAATAGTGTAACGTATATTTCACTAAAATGTTATATCTTAAAAATTTGAGCGTATAGTCCTACGCGTATTTCAATTCAGGGCATCAAATTCATATAAAATCAACATCAAAACATTCGTTGACCCTGGTAATCCTTGTTCAGAAAAAATTACCGCCCAGATAGAAGTTGAACCCGCGTCTCCAAGACCAAGAAGTAGAAATCCCTGAACAGTAGGCTTCCGCGGCTCCTTTATATTTTAAATTTAGATAATAATAGCTGGTAAATATTTTTCTAATAGCATTTAAATCTTGATTGGATTGACTGTACTTCAAAAACTTGAAAGATGTATACTTGATACTGCACTACTCACCTCTGCATGCTTCTGAATTCACAATATTTTGAATAACTTGGGGTACGCTTGCAGGGATTCCATTGGTTTTTTTGATTACGTCAATCTCTTCTTCAATTAACGCCATTACTAAATCCTTAAGTTTTTCAGATGATTTCTAAAATATATTTGTCTTACATAATAATAATAATAATAATAATAATAATAATAATAATAAACTTTATTGTCCAACAGGAAGAACCAAAATAGGACATCATCAAATACAAAAAAATATATATACAGCTAGGTATAGGTAATTCAGTGAAAAACTAAAAATTAAATTAACATGGTTAACACTCACAATAATGACAGCTAAAACAAATAAATTATAGCATTTATAAACTAAATAGTAATTTTAAAATAAGGGAAAAACTACAAAAGTTCACAGTCAAGCGTCTATAAATATGTCTTTATAATGCTCATTGGCATTACGGCTCATGTGTACAATAGGAGCCTTCAGCAAAATGTTAGTAGATGCAGTTGGTATATAAAAAGTAAGAGGTTGTCGTGATGTTACACGAGGAACATTAAATTTAACTAAGGACAACAACTGGGGTGAATTTATGACATTGCTTATTAATTTGAACATAAATAGTCTGCTACATCTATCTCTTCGCTCCGACCAGGAGGTACAGTTAAGTGCTAACAATAAATTATCATAAGTCATGGTCTGATCCGGGTAGACACCATTAATTTTAAAGCTTAGAAATTTGAGAAACCGCTTTTGTATACGTTCGACGGCCCAAGAATTGCTGGCATAATATGGATACCATATAAGTGAAGCATATTCTAAACGACTGCGAACCAATGCAAAATATAAAACCTTTATTAGGCTAGTATCATTAAAATACCTAGAGGTACGCATTAAAAAGCCAAGCACCTTGAAAGCAGAAGAACTTAAGTTATTAATGTGATCTAAGAAGGTGAGCCTCGAGTCAAACAAAACTCCCAGATCCTTCATCTGAATATCACGTCGAAGCACCACGTCATCGATCGTGTAATTATAAATAGCTGATTGCAGCTTGCGTGTATAAGTGACAGTAACACATTTATTAATATTTAGAGAGAGTTTATTATTGCTGCACCAGGTTACGATTTTAGTTAAATTTTGTTGCAGATCGATGCAGTCTAGTGAACTATTTATGGTTTTATATAATTTTAGGTCATCAGCGTATGCTAATACTAGGCATGATATGGATGTAATTAGGTCGTCTATAAATAAGTTGAATAGCAGTGGACCCAAATTAGATCCTTGTGGTACACCAGAAGATGATAGAAACTTATGGGACTTGAACCCGTTAAAGTACACATAATTTGTCCGATTATCCAGATATGATGCCAGAAATGTTATAAAATTTCCAGTCAGTCCAAATGCAGAAAGCTTATTCAGTAATATTCTATGATCAATAGTATCAAAAGCCCGCGAAAAGTCCGTGTATATAACGTCTACTTGACTGCGATTATCAAGAGCTTCACTAATATCCTGAGTTATTATCGCAAGGTACGTTGTTGTTGACCGACCTGCAAAAAATCCATGTTGCTGCTGCGCAATGTAAGTCTTAGTATGATTATAGATTATTTGATAAATAATCTGTTCGAAAATTTTTGAGAAATTAGAGAGAATAGCAATAGGTCTATAATTTTTAATGTTGCTAGGATCCTCTCGTTTAAAAATGGGACTAATTACTGCCAGTTTCCACACATCAGGAAAAGTCATTGTATGTACGGAAATATTGTATATGATCGATAGTGGTTTAGCGAGAATGAATTTACAGTCTTTTATAACAAACATCGGGATTCGATCATCTCCACATATGTTTGAGGTCTTAATGCGATTGATGCTTTTTATAACATCCGACTACTGAATGGTTGACATGACTAGAGATTCCCGATTTCAGAAAACGTCCTGAGGTTTTATAAAATCCTTTTGAGAATATACACTAGAGAAAGCATTATCAAATGCCTTAACGTTATCTTGTGGTGATGAATAAGAAGCATAATCATCATGCAGCTGCCCAGGGATTCTAGATGTGCCATTCCTCTGATGGATGTATTTCCACAAATCTCTGGGATTAGTTTTGAGATTAGTTTCAAGCCCTTGAATGTAAAGTTTGTACGCATCAGCAATTTGAATTTTTGTTAGTCGTCTAATTCTTTTAAATTCGCTGTGAAAAAAAATTGAACCAGTACGCTTCCATTTATGGTGAAAGTGGTTTTTTAACTTAATGTTACGTTTTATTTCACCGGAGAACCAAGGAGGAAATTGTGAGCTAACAGAGTGTTTTGCGAATGGCACGGATTTATCAAATATTTTATATAGTTTATCATAAAATGCATGACACGCCTCATTAACGTCGGTAAGTGTTTCAAGAAATGACCAATCTGTTTGAATTAAATCATCGTATAGATTAAGGTAGTTGGCTTTCTTGAAATTATACCGTACATTATTATTGTAAAGAAGAACAATGATGTTGAGAATGTATCAACTAAACCGTTTTATATATTAGAGTGTTCAAATGAAAAGGTACGAAACGTAACCTTTAACATATTTGCATATGCCGCAATGGGAAAACGTAGCTACACATCTAGGTATGCGATTGGAGTTGCCGGCGTGGATCGGAGCATGCGCGGGTGCCCACATGCGCAGGAGAGAGCAGAGGCTCTTATAAAGAGCGCCGTCCAATTGACGCGTCACTGCATGTAAAAATTGGCACCCGGAGCAGCTGAGGCAGTGCAGAGCAGAGCAGATACCGAGCGGAGCGACCACCAGCGAACGACCAACCGACCACCAGCAGAGCTTCAGAACCGAAACCGTTCTCCGAGTCGTTTTCAAGACTTGCAGAGCGGACACGCAAATTCTGAAGATCGACAAGCCGTTTTAACGGCTTCAAGATCGACTACCCGTCTTCCGAGATCGACTTGCCGTTTTCACAGCTCAGCATGGCGGACGACTACGCCGCGCAGTTCGTCAGGGCCCAGACGACGACGAGGGAGAGGGACTACCATCAACTCTACTACACCTAAGCTGCAGAACTCAACAAGGCGATGACTCGGGAGAGGGACTACCATTAACTCTACTACACCTAAGCTGCAGAACTCAACAAGGCGATGACTGAAAACCTCAGACTTCAAGACAAGCTCGAAAAGATGACAAGACGCGTAGAGGAGCTGTCACGGCCAGCGACTCCAACGCTGGACAGGACTCCAATACCCACGGCAAGGGCACGTGAAGCGGTTGCCAGCGGATAGAAATTAAGGCTCTGATGGAAGCACACTCCATCAAGGTCCACCAAGCCAAATACGCAGCCAGGGGGCTTTTATAAATTTTTTCCCACCTTTCCTGTTTGTCAACATCACTAAGTGCCAGCTCAGCCAAACTTTCAACTATTTTGCCTCTTCGTATAAATTCTTTCATAGCCAGAATGGACCAGCCCACTTTCTTATAGATATACTTGAATCAATGGATCTTTGCGTGCACGTCACTACTGATAGTTGTCCGGTACAATCAACGCTAGGGATTCCACCAGTGGCGTAGTCGAAACAAATTGCACATCGGACAAATAAACAACAAACTAAAGTTAGTCCGAGGCCGCAACGTAAACCTTTAAAACATCAGTATGAGATGTATACGCGAACATGCCTTTGTAGTGACCGAATACGAAACGCTTGGTCTGTCGGGCCGCATTTGGCCGGAAGGTAAACAAATAGAATTCGTTATGAGCCCAACATTCCTTCACAATTTTGACGTTTTAAACGTCAGTAAATTTCGGTCTGTGCTCAAGGAGTAACAGATCTCTACGGAGTTGTAGCGAGAAGCGCAAGCTGCAACGTGATGATCTTAGAAACCCGTTAATGAGGCTTCTTAACAACCCGGGAACCCGAAATTAGTTATTAGTTATGCGAATCATATCATTTAACTTTTGGTTTCCGTTTTCGCAACCCTTGATTTCTTCCGAGGTCTAGATTTCCAAGGATAGAAAGCGACTGGTTTCTCTCACTCGCAATTTGAATACTGGAGATAGTCCGTAAACTTATTTTTAAGGCATCGACAACGCTCTATGAAACGTTGTAATATTAATAATCAAGTAATTAGACAACAAAGAAATTACCTCTTGGACAGCATTCAGCGAAATTAAAGGACCGTTGTTTTCCTTTTCTGCTGTAAAATAAGCCATAAGATTGACCACGAGATTCCGCGCCTGAGAATTTAGACGTTTACCTGGCATTTTGAGGTTAGGCCAAGCGATTCCGCTGATTGTTATAAAAGTTCTAAAAAGAACTGTTTTTTATATATGACGAAGAAATATTTATCACGACGTGTTTATGTTACGATTAAAAACGTACTGTACAGGTTGTAAAATCGAAAAAATATGCAAAAACGAACACAAAACAGAAAATACTGCTTATAGCGCCGCCAATGTAGTTACGAAAACCGAAATGACTTACGGACCAAGCTTTTGTCTTTGTTCAGTGCATGGTTTTACCGAGTGCCGTACTTCTTCGCCTTGGACGACATACGTACCATATTATTGAGTCTAATTTAATTCATCATAGAGGGAGTAAACGCATGAAAATCTAGTCGGAACTTGGTTCGGCTATCTATGACGTGCACGCAAAGATCCAATGATCAGACTATCACTTCTACCCTTCTCCCACTGAGTCCCCTCACTATTCATTTTGTCCGCATCTTTTAATACCGCATTAACCAGAACTTTCCATCCCTGCATTCTAACTTTTCTCTCATAATTTGCCCATTTTTTTCGCTACCGCCACCCACACACTGTATGCATCCATCTCCTGATACACTGCATACCATGGCGTACTCCTCTTAAGACCTAACATTATCTTCATCCACGTTTGTATCCACGTTTGTACTCCTTCCATACTCTTTTTATCGTTTTCATCAAGACGCCCACGGACTTTCGCACCCTGACGAGAGTCCTCGACGACACCTGCATCCCGTACCACACTTTCCAGCTCCAGGAGGAGAAGACTGCCAAGGCGGTGATCAGGAACATCACCCCAGCACTGACCGACGATCTGAAGAACCAAGGGCTTCCCACCACATCCGTGAAGAGAATGTCCAGGACGGATCCACAGACTGAGCAGACATATCCCCTCTGGATGGTCTACGTCCAGCTCGACGCCGGAGAAAATGCACGACGCATCCTCGCCGTCAAGGAAGTCCTAGGGCTCGGCGTGAAGGTCGAACCCAAACGACACGACGGGAGCAAGCAGCAATGCTACCGCTGCCAGCAGTTAGAGCATACGCAGCGGTGCTGCACGTTGCCCCCTAAATGTGTTAAGTGTGCAGGTGCACACTAGACGCAGCAATGCGAGAGGCCAAGGACGGACCAGGCAAAGTGCGCCAACTGCGCCGAGGCCCATCCTGCAAGCTACCGAGGATGCCCCCGCTTCCTCGCCACCCAGAGGAAGAGTCTCACCCCGAAGCCATAGACCAAGAGCTACGCCGCGCTACGGCGGGCCCCACGCCGAAAACGACAACAGCCCAGGACCCCAACGGACCCGACTACTCCAAGATCGGCAGCATCATAGCGGAGATGCTGGCAGCCCTCTCCACCGTCAAAGGACCGATGGACCACGCCACCATCGTGACAACAGCAGTCCTTAGGATCGTCCTGGCAGTCCTAGGGAATCAAGGTTGGGCATCAGTAATTTTACTTTTGTTACAGGTTCGGCCGCAGGACACAAATGAGTTCCGGTGACTATTCTTCTGCCACCGCACTCCAACCGACCACCCAGACATCCCCCGACGTCTTGAGAGTCAATCACCGACGGACTGAATAAACTCAATACCAGCTCGACGACAAAGAGAAAGAGTTTTAGCTGGTATGCCCTTCTGGCGAATCCAGCACTGCCCCGCGATGGGGGCATCCATAAATGATTTCTCCTCCTCGCATCAAAAAAAAAAACGCGTCACTGCGTATGAGAACAGAATGCCGTTCACATTGCAAAATTCGACGATTTAGGAGCAGCGAGGCGTTATTCGATTTCTGACTGTAGAAGGTGTTAAACCGAAGCAGCTCACCGACCAGCAAAAGGAACTGAATATGGGGCTAGCACTTCAACATCTGTTTCGGTATCATGAAGATCGTCACACGTGTTGAGAGCTGGTGCCATGACTACGAGCCAGAGACAAAGCGGGACAGCATGCAGTGGAAGTATGTGTTGTCACCTCCCCCTAAAAAGTTCAAAGCCGTGGCGTCAGCAGGCAAGGTCTTTTTCGACGTCCACTACTTGTTGAATTCCTCCAGCACAGAAGAACCATTTACTCCGAAGTATACCGTGAGACACTCTGAAGCCTATGCAGGTCCATCAAGAACAAAAGACCGGGGCTGCTCACGAAGGGTGTGATTCTGCTCCATAATAACGCGCGTCCACACGTCCACAGGGTCACACACGCGGAATTGACCAAGTTCAAGTGGAAACAGCTTGACCATCCGCCCTACAGCCCGTACATGTCGTCCTGCAATTTCCATGTGTTTGCTCCCCTGAAAAAACATCTGAAAGAGAAGCACTTCAACTCGAACGACGAACTCAAGGATGCTCTGCAGGACTGGGTCTCGTCACGGCCACAGGAACTTTGGGAACAAGGAATCCTTCGGCACGTTAATAAATGGGATCGTTGTGCTACGGCCTATAGTGTATACTTTTAATAAAGTCTTCATTTATACCCACAGTGCCGTTTCGTACCGTTTCATTTGAACACTCCTAGTAATTATAACTTTATTTAACTTTGCCGGGTGCCTCCCTCACTCAATTATAAAAAGTAAAATTTCTTTAAAAAAAGAAAAATTTCTTTAATATTCGTCGATTTGTATTTACGATGTGCAATTTTGTTCTCTTGCATTAAGATTATTAGATCTTTAGTGAACCATTTTGGATAGTTTCCTCTGGAGAATTTTTTTTTTGAAAAGTTTAATTAAAAGGCACGATGCAACTAGTTATGAAACTGAATTGATAAATTTGTATAAGTCTTAGCTAGTATAGAAACAATTGCTATCAATAGTTTAAAGTCAAGCAATAGTAACGACACATATCAGCCCTGAAACTCCCAATTTCGAATATCAAATATTTTTAAATCCTGCTAAAATGCTATTCTTGTGCTTTCATTTCTTATTTCTTTTCGTTCCTTTTCTCTTACTCCCTAGTACCTCCCACTTTTTATGCCCCTCTTAGGCTAAACTCAGGCGTACCACTTTCCAACCACAGAACAGTGGTCGTAATGTGGCTGAACTGTCGACCGTATCGACCACTTTCCAACAACAGTTTTGTGGGCGCTTGTTGACGCGCAGTGGTTGTATTAAATCACAAATAAACCACACAAAACAGACTGTACAATGATGGATTTTGCGAGGAAGCATTGTTGTGGCTTTTATTACGCCGCAGAAGACGGTGGTTCATCTGTGGTCGGTTTGTGGTCGGCGAGTTGCACGCGTGAGTCGAGTTCGGTTGACTGCTGCGACAGTTTTGTGGGTGATACCACCCACTGACGACAACTGTTGTCGAAACCGACCACAGCTTGTCGTCCGTCTGAGCGCTTTCACGACATTGCATATAATTGAGTACTCTCAACATACGACCACTTTTTTGTGGTTCAAATGTGGTTGGAAAGTGGTGCGTCTGAGCTTAGCCTTAACGTACTTCTTATAACTCGCTCATACGATTTCCAACGCCAACTTCGTCGTCGATTTTTGTTGTACGCTCGTTATTAGGTGTCGCGCGTATTCGTCCTATTACGCTTCTAATCGCTGTAATAATCAAGGTACTTACGTCTCGCTGGGCTTTAGTGTGCAAGCATGTGGGAACCGACGATAATACAATCTCGCATTCATTAATTGTATACCAAAGTCCTAAGCGATGAAAGAACTTGTTGTACTTCTTTAATATTAATATATCTTCTTCGGAAACGCCAAATATAAGTTTCTTTTTCAGACTACTGCACTTATACCGAACGTGTTCTTCATGATCTTTCCCTAGTACTTTTGTTGCGTATTCTAAAAAGAGAAAAAATATTTAATAAGATATGCGTAAGGGCGGTGATTGTATTAATCTAGCTTAGCCCAATCGACATGTGGTTTGTGGAATATTTATAAAACTAACATTCTTAGTGTGTACTCCTTTGAGAATTATAAGCATGAGAAAAAAACTGTTTAATTTAAAATTCCAATTAAATGTATTATAGGTAGTTGGACTTCTTCGGCCACCAATAACAGAATGTCATCTTCGCGGTATAACGGGAGGGCCAAATAGTGGTTTATTTTTTAAATATGTTATTTTGACAGTGACGGCTCTTTCCCGCTCGAAATCTTGACAGAAAGTCAGTATCATATCTCCGCGGAACGAAATTAACCGCTTTACGCTTGAACAACGTTGGGAATTAATGCAAACTTATTTCCAAAGTCAATGCTGTGTAGCCCAAATTGAAAAGAAGTTTTGGCCGAAATTTCGGCGGCTATGTTAACAAGCAAAACTGCTGCATCTGGAATCGAAAACAGCTTACGTGATCGTCGAGAAGCCAATGCATCCTCGAAGCGTGACAGTTTGATGCAGATTTTGCAGTGGTGGCATCATTGGCCCATTTTTCTTTGAAAATGCTGCTGGAAACGCTGAGCGCTACAATCAACGATTTTTTGTGGCTGGAAATTGAAGACATGGACTTGGAGGATCCATGGTTTCAGCAGGATGGCGTGCCATGCAACACAGCCCATGTCACAATCAATCTTTTGCACGCTAAGTTCGGTAATCGTCGTCTCGGCGATGTCAATTGGCCACCTTGGAGCTGCGATATGACGCCTCTAGACTTTTTTTTTGGGTGCCGCGAAGGACCGATCTTATGCGAACAATCCATTAACGATACAGGTCCTTAAGGCGAATATCGAGCAAGCCATTCGTGAGATAGAGCCAAAAACCGTCACCAAGGTCTCGGAAAATTGCGTTGACAGGATGCGCTATTGCGAAGCCAGCCAATGCAGCCACATGAAAGAAATCATGTTCTATAAATAATGGGAATGTTTACTCTTTCGAAAAAACCAATAATATACAAAACAAATTGGTTTTTCATCATTTTTTTTAATTTTTAAAAAGCAACCACTGCAAAACAGTTGTCACTTAGATCTTGTGGTATTCTGTGCCAAAGAATTGGTAATAAAGTTGCCTTTGACTTGTAGTGTTCTCACAGATTCAATTGTAATGTATGTTGTCGTACAGAAATATTATCGCCGTGTCGTATCATCGCGTTGGATACGGCGGAACCGTGTTATCCGGGTACTGTCAAATACCAAGTACGCGATGCGCGCTGTTGTAAGCAGTTTTCGGGAAACAGCGAATAATCTTGCCGGACTATATCGTTCCGAATTTTTACCGGGTGAAACTTAATCGTGATTCATTATGCTTAGCGACAATGGATGTTGAATATTTATTTGTATGCGTATTTAAAAACAAGCTTATTACCTCACCAACAAAAAGTCTACTATATCTTATTTATAATTTTCTCAAAACTTGTTGACCCAGCAATATCATCAAAAAAAAAGTGAGATAGTAAGGGTACATAAGATGAAAGAAAAAAAGGCAACAACCGCAAATGTTTGAATTAATGAATTTTGAGTTACCACAAAATATCAAAAATATCGGCGAAATGGAAGAAGCGCGTGAAGTAGGAGTACATGAGACTCCGCCAGATCAAACAAAAGGGCGGATGGGGTAAAGGTGCAGTGGAATCTCAATCGGAATAACATGACGGAAATTCTTACAGCTGAACAGAAGAAATGAATGGATAGTAAAGCTATTTGGGTACTCACAACGGAAGCGGAGGTTATTGGAAATGAAAGCAAATTAATTTACTCTCTATCTAACATTCACGTTCAGCACGTTCACTGCGTATAAAAAAATCTTGGTGCCGACAATGAATGGTAATTTTTAATGATTTTTTGATAAAAGGTACACACATTATAAATAATACTGACAACTATAATTTTGACCTTTGCAGGTCATAAAGTGTTTTGTAAGATATTTACAGTCAAAATCTAAAATATTTATTACAGAAGACATCCAAGTAATTCCTATAAAAATAATAAACTCCGTCACACCCATACCGATTCAGCAGAATTTCACGGTGGAAGATGAGACAACATTCCGTACATGGGCGACGAAATACCCGATCAGGACGGTACTTTTATAGAAGAACTAATTAAGAATTATGGTGGCAAGGTTCACGGTGACTGAGAAACCAGTTTCATTAACGATCAACTTGCCGAGCTGGTACACGCACTGATGCAATATCAGGAGAAAAAGGAGAACGAAGCGAAGACAAAAAGAGAAGGGGAAAGAAAATGACGAAAAGGAGGGAGAGGCAATAAAAGAAGATCTGGAGTTTCCTGCTTTCATTATTTTCAAGCCATCTCCACATAGTATCCCGACGAAAGCCAAGCTCAGGAATTAAGGGAAAAGTAAGTAAACGTAATATTCCAATGAATGAAATAATTATTTATGAGGGAGCCGACAGTAGATGTTGGTTTAACGTCACCCTAACCTAAGCATAAGCACTAATCGTTGCAACTACTAACTGGTAAGTGAAGACAATTTGGTTTTAAAAGGAATCACGTAGATTCACATAACGAGACGTGACAACATAGCGCACCATTTCGCAGATTTTCACGCATGAGCATTTTCGGTCACATGAAATAATGCACGTCAAATCGTCAAAGTTGGACATGGTTTCCAGAAAAAACTTCTTTTTTCACAGGGACGCTAGAGGGGGGCGGAAGCTTAATTTCGCATGCATTTAAAGAAGACACTTCAAAGTTTTTCGCCCTCGAGATTCATCAAAATCGATTGAAAATACGCCGAGTTATGGCGGTTTGAAAATGGTTGAAATTTCCCGAATTTCAAGTGTTTCATTTTTTTCCACCAATGTATATAATTTAAAAAAAAATGATACATACCTTTATATAACTTTTCAACTCGAATTCTCTCATGAACCGCATGCTGATCAAATAATATTAATGTAAAATCATGCGTTACCGTAACAATAAATTTCTTATCTAACTGTCCAATAACCTTCACTCGATCGAATATATTTTTCGAAAACACTACATCTTTACTAAAGTGGCAAGATTTCTTTAATACCAGTTTATTGTCTTGAAGTGATATTATCGGTAGAAGCGATTTCTTAGGCAGATGCTTATAAATTTCATCAAAAAACTTTCTCGGATCTAAAAAAAAAAAAAACACAGAATATTACATTCACTGCATTATTAATTCCCACGTTTATAGATATACATTTGTTTATCGTAATAAATTTCAGTTGTCATTAAAAGGATAACCTTATAACTAGTGATGCGAATAATCGAGATACACTACCAAGAATAAAACTAGGGTCACTCTGTAATTTATTTATTTTTTTAAATTTTTAGTTTTTTAAATGTTTTTTCGGTTGTAACAGTTTACTTACTGATTGCTTGAATAAAAAAAAAGTTTTTGTTGTTCAAAGTTTATTAAAAGTCATGTAATTGAACAATTTCAATTTGATATGCTAAGTAATGAAAATGATCAAGTTTACTTTAATACGCTTTTGTTGAAACAAAAAAGCATAGTTTTTGTTTCTGTGATGACATCTGTCTGTTGGAAAATTGTTTGTATATTGTTGTCATTGTTAGTGTTTTGCAATGAGCTTAAATCCTGTTATTGCGGCACGAATTGTGGCGGCTTTAGAAGACGGCCGCGGTCAGCGCGAAACTGCGAGAAACGTTGATGTAAGTCTCTCGAGTGTGCAACGAGTATGGCGGCGGTACGAAGAGACTGGTCTGCTCACTCGAAGACCTCGTTCGTGGCGAGGTAAGACTACAACAGCTAGAGATGACCGCATTCTTGTTAATAGTGCTTTGAGAAATCGAACGGTCACGGCAGTTTCCCTTCGAAATCATCTGCAAGAAGTGAGAAATGTAGACATAAGTGAGTGGACAGTTAGAAGGCGACTTCATGCTTCTCGAACAAGAGCTACTGGACCACCACTTTCCCGTGAACACTAAATTGCGAGGTCGAATTTTGAACGAGAACACTTGGCTTGGACAATAGCGGATTGAAGTCGTGTATTGTTTTCCGATGAATCGCGATTTTGTTTTACGGGCTCAGATAGACGTGTAAGAGTGTGGCGATGACAAAGCGAGAGATATGCTCAAGCATGTATTGTCGAGCGACTTCCATTTGGTGGAGGATCAGTTATGGCATGGGGAGGCATATCTTTTGACACTCACACGGAGTTAGTCTTTATCGAGAATGGGACATTGACTACGCATAGGTATCTGACAGAGGTACTGGTATAAAAGTGCGTATACCAATCGGAGCGAAGGACAGTAATAAATGTATGAGATGCAATTAGACGAACCACCAATACCTTTTCTTCGAGGGTGTGTCGATCCTCAGGGCGGACCGACCGTTTTACGACCTGGGCTGCCAGATTCCACCGAATAGGCTATACTGAGTATGTTGATGAGTGTCAAATCACGTAATTTGTTTGGCCTGCTCGCAGTCCGGATTTAAATCCAATTGAACATGTTTGGGATGAGATGGGAAAACGTTTACGGAGACATGTGCCGGCCCCCAGAAATTCTAGAGAGCTTCGCGACATATTGGTGCAGGAATGGGACAATCTCCGCAGAATATGATCCAAAATCTGATCCAGAGCATGCCTCGTTTGCAAGCTCTTATCACTGCCAGAGGAGGGAATACTTGCCACTGAAGTCCTTAAACTTTCTATTGCTTCAACAAAAGCATATGAAAGTAAACTTGATCATTTTCATTACTTAGCATATCAAATTGAAATTGTTCATTTTCATTACTTTTAATAAACAACAAAAACTTTTTTTTATTCAAGCAATCAGTCAACTGTTACAACTGAAAAAACACGTAAAAAAACTAAAAATGTCAAAAAAAAATCAAATTGCGGAGTGACCCTAGTTTTATGCTCGGCAGTATATTTGGATAATCGATTATTTTGTACCGAGAGCAACAATAATCTAACGAGTGCCTATGATTTTGCCGGCAATTATTAGCGTCAGGATTACGACTGCTTGTTGGGGCGAAAATCGACACGACTGCGAAGCCTATCCAACTTAACATAGTATCACAGACAAGAATTAATTATACAGCTCGCTGATTGATCACGTATTGAATACATTCCACACGTGTTCAATAGGTGATAGTCAAAAGTCACTTCAGACGATCTATGCGTGATAGTTCAAGAATCTTGGGAAGAAACACTGCACGCTTACCAGTGACGGTTCGCGGGGTGACTCATTGTACGGCCGAGGTAGCAGAGGTGGTAATATAGATAGGTGCGTCCGTCGTCTCTGCAACCGCCCCTGCCTATCTGTATTGCCACCTCAGCTGCCTCGGCCGTACTATGAGTCACCCCGGGAGCCGTCAATGACAATAACATGATTGCTAGGGTGCTTAGGTGAATTGCTGAGTGCTCTAGAAATTGATTAACTTTTTAATCAAATTTAATATGGACATTGAGAGCGGCGGCAAATATAACAATATTATTGTGAACATTAAATATTGTTCCCCCATCAGAACACCTACAGACCGGTTTCGACCTTTCAGGTCTTATCAGTGTAGTTAGTTGCTGATGGGGAAATGGAGATTACTGTTGGAATATAAGTATTCCAAACACCGTTAACGGTAGAAACGCCACTTTGGCTTTTATTCCAATAGTAATCTCCGTTTCCCCATCAGCAACTAACTACACTGATAAGACCTGAAAGGTCGAAACCGGTCTGTAGGTGTTCTGATGGGGGAACAATATTTATTAACTTTCTATTATAAATAAATCATATGGTTTCTAAAAATATAATAAAACAGCCTACGTTTCCATAGTGTTCCTAATTTATAGTGGGTATTTTTGTATAATAGATGTAAAAATTGAATTAAATTTAGATCAAATAATATAAGAAAAACGATTGTATAAGACATCAATTACTAACCTTTATTATGCATGATTTTATTCCACTTGATCACACCTAATTCTTGTTTATAGCTGTCAGCAAGGGCGTCGTAGAGCTTTATTTTTCCAGAAGAGGTGAGAGAAACTGAAGACGGTTCCGCCATCATTAATATTGGAGATTGACCTTTTGGTACGAATTCAGATCTTTTAACTATTGTAAATTCGGCATTGTGTTTTATATCATTGTATGTAGTCATTCCTGTGGGTGACATGAAATGAATGATATTCAATTATCTTACTTTGAAGGATGCCCAGCGTGACGCTCGCAGTTGCTATATTCTCACCCCCATACCGACATTCCTCAGTCCAAGCACACTTCGCGTGTTCACCCCAAGGGTATAAAACCGCCCCCACGGCTGCTATAGGGTGATATCCACTGTCGTACATGCACGACGTTCACGCCTGCGTGTGCGTATATAATAGTGGATGGGTAAATTAACACGACAGACAAAAGTTCTGTCGCCTTTTGAATTTTGGTTCATCGTTCCATCGTGCTGGATAAACAGATGCTGCACGTTCTCTTTTGCCCGAACGTACCCATCCATATTCGTTCATGCACAACATGCATGCACGTCGATATCCGTCGTACTTGCACGACAGTGGATGGCCCCCGTAAGGGACAACTTGCTAACTTGCTCTGATAACGGCTTTTCTAGGAGAATAGGAGAATTACAAGCACTAATACATCGTTGATTCGATATATTTAACTTAAACTTTACGTATTTTATTTTCTAACGGATCTTTACCCTTCAATTCGTCTATATTATTACCTGTTCTCTTATGAACCAAACAAATTCTGCCGGTTCCATCACACCTTTGCCACCAATCACTATCAGTATTGTTCTCACCTATTTCAATTAAGACATTATTATTTATTTTAAAATAAATTATGATAGAATTAACATTAAGTACCCGTAATATTAACAGAATGTTTGGAACCTATGTCCTCTACTACGTCTTGTTTACCAGTGGCCTCTACGTCTGTATTATTTCTTGCATCAATTTTTTCGCCATCAATTGTAGAACCATTACGTTTATCAAAATCTGAAATAGAATAATCCATGGGAACAAAGATTGTTAAAATTTTCAAAAATCCATATCTCCATTAAAAATTGAGGATATCAGGGACGACGTGGAGGAATTCGGGGTAGAGGACGGGGGTGGTTCTGACAATTTTCCAGTGACGGTGAAACTAGGGGAGAGGGGAGAGGTAGTAATCAACAGAGAGAAGGAGGGGTGGTGCTGGTCTGAAAGGGCAAAAAGAAGATATAAGGACAAAATAAAGGAGGTCAATTTTCAATCGGTAAGGACAGTAGAGCAGCTGGCGGAGACGGTTAAACAGGGGATGACGAGAAGGAATAGAGAAAAGTGGGGCGTAGAGGCTTGTGGTTCGATGAAGGGTGTAGGGAAGCGAAAAGGGTGCTAAGAAGAGCGATAAAGGCTTGGAAGGAAGGGAGGAGGGGAGACAAAGAGATGAAAGAGGTAAACGTTAGGTTTAAAGAGGAATGCAATAAAAAAAGGACATGTGGCTGGGAGACGAGGAGAAGAGAGTAAGGGAGTTGAAGAGCAAAAAACAACTTTGAAGGTACTTGAAGGAAAGAAGGCCGATCAGGAAAGTAAGAGGAGAGGGTATAAACATCGAGACATGCAAGGCACACTTTGAAGAGTTGCTAGAAACAAAGGGAATTCGAGGGAATCAAGTCGCAGAAAGAAGGGTTTTCGAGAGGGAGGGTTATTTTAGTATGGCAGAGTTAGAAAGGGTGCTGCAGGAGATCAAGGATCGGAAAGCGGCGGGCCGGAAATACAAGGGGGGTTTAGGAAAGGGCGGTCCACGGTAGAGCAGATAGCTACACTTAACTGGGTGATTGAGAGAGAGCTGAAAAAAGAGAGATTGTGTTTGCTGTTTGTTGATCTGAAAGCGGCGTATGATTCGGTGGATAGAACCTTAATGATTGAAAGTTTGAAAGGGAAGGGAGTGGAGTGGATAAGCCGATAAGGGAAGTATATAAGGAAACGTGGTGTAAAGTGAGAGCGGGAGAGCATGTGTCGGGCCGTTTTCAGGTGGAATGTGGGGTGAGGCAGGGGTGTCCATTAAGCCCACTGCTATTCAACCTATACTTCGCAGACATGGAGAGGGTGTTGGAACTGGGGCAAGCAGGGGGAATAGTGGTGGGTGGTAGTAATGTCGCAAACAGTGAAGGAAATGAGAGATATGAAGGTGAGATTGGAAGGGTACTTTGGAAAAAAGAAGATTGACTGTGAATGTGAGAAAGACGAAATGGATGATTTGTAAAAATGTAGGAAGGAGAGGAAAGGAGGAAGAATTGAGTTGGCTGGGAGAACAGATTGAGCGAGTGAGTGAGTTTAAATATCTTGGGTATATGTTCAGTGAAACAGGGACGAAAGCGCGTCATGTGGAATTTGTGTGCAAGAAAGCAAGAGTGGCTATGGAGCATATGTGGGGTATATGGAACGGGATGCTAGGTAAGAATGTAAGTATGCAAATATAATGGTGGGATGCTTGTGTGAGGGCAATAATATTGTATGCATCAGAGCTGTGGGGAGTGAGTGGGCAGGAAAATATCGAGAAAGTGCAGATGCAATACCTGAAGAGGATATTAGGGTTGGAGAGGACCTCGCCAAATTATATAGTTCTGCAGGAGAGTCAGCGATTGTCGGCAGAGTGGGAAGCGGCTAGAAGGGTGGTAAAATTTGAGAGGAGGATATGGGGCTTAGGGGATGAAAGAGTAGTGAAAGAGGTATGGAAGGTGTGTTACAGAGAATGAATGAGAAAAGGTGAAGGAATAAGATGGATGCATGAGAGGAATAAGTTATATGTCAGGGCGGAGTGGTCAGCGACGGTTTCCGAAGAAAAGGTATCGAGGGGGGAGATCAAGAACTGCTGCAAATTAAGCAGGAGTCTGGGGATGAATTTGAAGTTGGAGAGAATCAAGAGAATGTGTTTAGTGATAGTGCCGATGAAGAAGTTGTACTAGCAAATTCTCCAACTGCCGATCCTGGAAATTCTTAAATTCATGGGCCAACAGTTTCGTCAATTCCCACTGGAAAAAATAATAGAGTCTGGTCGACGAATCTTTCAGGTATAGCGCAAATTCCATTTTCTGGCGTTCCGGGGATGAAAATAAATCCTGATGGTCATGAGCTAATTTATTCTTGACTAACAAATTTTTTGAATCAATACGGGAAAATTCGAATAACTACGCAATCGAGATTCTGGCACAATCAAGAATTGAAAAGAGCAGAATTGTGAATTGGTAGGACCTCACCAAGTGAGAATTGGGATTTATATGGGCACAATAAAAATAAATCGCCTAAACTGGAAAAACTCATTATTTATTCAATTTAGCCACATTTAGGCATTTTATTAGCAGAAATCGTTTATTGCTATTTCTACGGGCGATGCATTTCAATGACAACGAGGCCAACCAGAATAAATTATCAAACATGTCACCATTGATAGATTTTTTTAATCTGAAGATGGCAGAATTGTATTATCCTCCTAAAGAACTCTCCTTGGAGTTGATGATGCTATGGAAAGGACGTGTATCATTCAGACAATACATTCAAGGAAAACGCCATAAATATGGTATTAAATTATTTGTTCTTGCGGAACCGGGTGGATTGGTGCAAAAGATCTTGGTGCATGGTGGCTCCGCAGATCCGACGGTGGGTGGTGTCAGTCACACTGAAAAAGTTGTGTACAAATTACTGGAGGATTATGAAGGTGTAGGACTACTGTTATAACAGTGTTAGCTTGGGTGAACAGTTGCTAATGGAAAATACATAAGGTGTGAGCCACATAATTCTGTTTCTGAGTTGGCGATGCTTGAGAGAGAGATAGACATAGCAGTCATGTCTGAGATTAATTCATTTTTTTAAATCTAATTCAATTGAACTAATCTAGTCCCATGACGTAATAATATGCGACATACCTCATTTATCTCACAGCCAACTCTGAAACAAAATTTTGTGGCTCGCACGATATGTTACTGGAACGCTACTGAAAATCCGGCAAGTATGACGACAAAAATACGGAAAAAGGGAAAATGTATTTGCAAATATAAAAATAAAGAACATTGCGTTACATAAAAGACGTCTTAACAATTTCCACGGTTTCGACGGTGAAATGGTTGAACACACTACGAGAAGATGAGCAAACAAACGAAAGCTTAAGCTTGTTCTAGAGTACAACAAATTCATGGGAGGTGTAGATCATAATGATCAAATGCTAAGTTACTACCCGACACAACATAAGACTTTGAGATGGTATAAGAAATTAGGAATACATATTTTTCGAATCATGTTACTAAATGCTTATTTCTTGCACAATAAGTACTTACCAAACAAATTAAGTTAGTACGACTTTCGACTTAGAGTATTATAAAAATTATTACCACCATCTCCAACATTTGCCAGAATACTGTCCAAGAGATGGCGATGGTAAAACAAAGAGGCGTTGTTGTAAATATTGCTGGAAATCTAGTAAAGTGAGAAAACAAAGTCCATTTTGTTGTCCCCAGCGCACATAGGGATATTTGATCCTAAAACCGGACAAAAGTCAATGGAAATAAAGTAAAAAATTCCCGGAAACTGTTCATGCCTAAGAGTGCCTAGACGCATTTAACTGAATTGCGACAAGTCGTAGTTAGATGGTGTCTCAGCGTTTTGCAACGAGCACGTGAAAAATAGTAAGTGAACGATTTCGAAGACCCGTAATCGGTAATCTTTTTAAGCAAGTTGTGAAGTTAAGAATGATTATTTTTATTATGGATACTGTGGAGCCAGGTATGTTCTATTCATATAACTTATGGATTTCAAAATAATGACACAAAATTAATAGATATTGTCATTTTTGTAAGCGCATGACAAACTCAAGAAATTTTACATCATAAATATATAAATATTATGGTTTTTGTAATACTTCCGGGTGAGACAATTTTTTTTTAATTAACCTAAAGTGACTATCCTTCTTTTAGGTTAACTAAAGATTGTGTGCCGAAAATTGCCTATTGTATATTTTTTTCTCTTTTCTCTTTGGTGATGTCACTGTACAAAAAAAAAATATTTATTTACTTTTTATTAAAATATCATGTTTTTCCTATTTAAGATGGTTCTAGTGTCAAAATAATGACACGAGAACAACTGTATAATATGGTGAAAGAAAGAACGGAAAGAGAATTTGCTAAAAATATTAAATTTTTTGGAGAATGAGATAATTAACAAACCCACTTTTCCCACTGAACGAAAAAAACAGAGTTTTATACAAATTTCCATATGTTAAGATGGAAATCAAGACTAGGTGGTGTGTTGCCAACAGAACTGAACATGGTTTCTTGAAAAAAAAATAGCGATTAGTTGCAAGGGACTGTGGAAATACAAGTAAACAAGGTCGTCTATCAAAAGCGTTCGATGACTTGTGTGATTGCAGTAAAAGGCGCAAAATTCAAACTCTTAGAGAAGGGAATGAAGTAAATATGTCGTATATGCTACTCGAATGAAACTTACAGAGGCTGGTAATAAGGAGGCTGCAAAAGTCGTCAAGGATATTACCACATCGACTACCAGAAGTATTAAATATCTCAGAAGCTATAAAAGCAGCAGCACACCATCAATACCTCAACTAACACCTATTCAAGCGCTGTCAATTTTCGTAGAAGCGTCTCTATCGTTAAAACAGTATGACGTAATTAGGACCAGTGACAGACACAATAGTGTTTTGCAAAGAGTCAAGAAAGAGTGTTATCCAATCCAAGAGAGTTTTCAAGAGACTGCAATGCATACAGAAGTCCTACTGCAAGATTTACTAAATCATACATCACAACGCTTGCTGTTACACCTGTACGACGACCTGCAAAATCTTCCAATAGAAAAAATAGCGTCCTTGGAGCTCATTTTCAAATGGGGAACTTGTCTTGGTCTCATTGTTGATGTTCCCAAAGCTGGCTACGGCAACTCCAATGACTAACCGAAGATTTTTTAAGACACTTTCTTCAGAAATAACTGAGATTGATTTCAGGTTAATTGAAAGATTTGCTAATATCTTAGAAGTAATTTCCAGTCCACTGTACACAAGGTACTTATTCACAGACCTCTTGTGGTTCAATATGCCATATTACCCATTCGAACCTTGTCGGAAGAAGCAGCTGCGGCGAGAAATAAACATTTCCGGCAATTTCGCCAAATTTCTCTCGAAATTTTTCTCAAGAAGAGTGTAACCAAGATGTTTTAAATAGGTTACTTCTAACATCCCTTAGTTAGCAGTATAAGACCAAAACCACCAAAGATATCAAGCTATTTAGCGCAACAGCCATGGAAATGCTGTTGCCAAGTGAAATTGAGGCTTCGAACGAAGACAAAAATACGACAGATTTGTTGGAAGAAACAGATGATAGCTATTTTAGCTCTCCTGCAATAGATATACCGTCATACTTAGATTTGTCTTATTTCTTTTTACACCTTTTCCAGAAAGAAAGCTTTTACACGACTCTCTCTTTGCTACTTTCCAAAGAACATTACCTAAAAATTTAAATTTATTATAAATAATGCTGTTTATGACTTATATGTTAAATGAAACTAAAAAATAATTTTGTCCAGGTTTTTGGGTCAAATACCCCTCTGTGCAGCGCCCAAATCAGCCTGGGCTATGCCTAAATCCATATTTCAAATATTGATTATTCTTTTCATGCCATTGTGTTGATAAAAAAATATATGTATTTTCTCTAGCCCGCGCTCTTAACAAAATTGTCAAGTTATAAGTCAGTCAAAGCTGTTATTATAAAGGGGAGAACAGTTTAAGAGCTAAAAATTACGTAATTCGCCCGTTCTACTACAAAAAGCTTATTTGCCGTAATGAAATTTTGTGAGTGGGTGGACAAACCAAAATGCAAATGTTGGAAACGTTTTATTGACCAAAAACCAATTCTGCTGAACGACGCTTCAAATATACAAAATAGCAGAGGCTAGAGAAAATTCATACATTCTACATTAAACACACACACAATGGCCTGAAACATTGCTGCACAAGAATTTTAGGCAATCTTACATACTTTTTTTTTATATTTTCGACTTTTTTCATTATCAAAACTATTCGAAGTTGTGCAGGAAGGTGTTTAGCTTAAAGTTTTTCAAAAATAATGCTGAATTTAGCAAAAGAAAACCCATTAACAAGCGTACAAATTTTAATATGTGAATCCCCTAAAACCACAGCATTATGTATTTTTATTTTATAAAAGTTGCCAATAACTGAATTTTTTTAATTGTATCTAAATGTATTATATTGTTATTATTCAGTTATATACATATATATTATAGTTATAGAGGCTGTACCCTGTAATTGGACCTTGTGTCTGTTGGGTCCGTAAATAAATAAATAAATAAATAAATAAATAACTTACCTTTGTCCTTGACCAATTCTTCATTGGCACTAGGTCGTTGACGTTCAATTTCAGCGCCTTCGTCAGAATCCAAAATTACATCCACTCTTCCACCATCTTTATCTTCTACTGTGACAGCCGCATTTTCAACCGCATTCTTTTTGGAAAGCAGCTTTAAATCTTCAATTGTTTCATCACTTTTTACACGTTTATTTGAATTGCTATGAAGAATTGGCGTGGTATGCTTAGGTTTGCTTGTTTTCAAATTATCTCCACACAAATCAGCATTTAATTCCTTTTGTACGTCAAGATTCATATCAATGCATTCGGATGCGGCACCAATCTCAGAAAATGGTAGTCCTCCATTTTCATTACTTATCTCAAAATCTCTTAAAAGCATGGCGCGCTTCTCCTCCTGACTTAATGAAATAATTATATCTCCAGTAGACGTTTCGGATTTTTTATTGGTTCTAAATGCTTTCTGACATTTTCTTCTGATTACTGGAGAACTTGATTCGGATTTAACATCATTGGATCCGAGTTTATTTAGATCTGGGATTTTATGATCAAAGGTTTTTACACTGACTAATTTTTCGGTACAGTCTCTTATTCTTTCATCACCTTTACTTTTTGGAGAATTTTTAGCATCTACGTCTTGTTTGCTGTCTTTCACATAATTAGAAGAATTTTTAGCAAAAATATTTTCTTCTACCTTAAATTTTGTGTGTGTATCCCGAACGTTTAATTGTAGATAATTTACACAATTTTTAGCGCTTTTTAAATTAACATTGTATGGAGATTTTTTCGATTCTAAAATAACATCTGCGTCTTGTTCACTGTCTGTTACATAATTAGAAACATTTTTAGCAAAAAGATTTTCTTCGGCCTTAAATTTTCTGTGTTTATCCCGAACATTTAATTGCGGATGGTTTTCAGAATTTTTAGCGCGTTTTAAATTAACATCGTATGGAGATTTTGTCGATTCTAAAATAACATCTGCGTCTTGTTCGCTGTCTGTTACATAATTAGAAACATTTTTAGCAAAAATATTTTCTTCGGCCTTCAATTTTGTGTGTTTATCCTGAACATTTAATTGCGTATGATTTACAGAATTTTTAGCGCGTTTTAAATTAACATCGTATGGAGATTTTGTCGATTCTAAAATAACATCTGCTTCTTGTTCGCTGTCTGTTACATAATTAGAAAAATTAGGCCTTTCGAATGAAACATTTATATCCGCGCTAATATACGGATCATTTTCTAAAGTGGTTAATTTTGAATGATTACTGGGACACAATTCTTCAAAATTTATGGACATGTTGAACTTGACGTCCTGACTGGAAATTTCTTCCGGTTTAGAACTGCAAAAATTGAACAAAGACGTGTGCGCTGTGAAAATGTGATCTCTCAGTGTTGGGCTTTCTGGATCTTTAATGGCGACGTCACTGCTGATATCAAAAAGTAATGGGCTTGATGCAGAGTTTATGTTTTTGCAACGAACATCGTTGTTATTTTCTTGATGCAATACTGTATCGGGTGTGGTCCTCTCGTTTTGTATGGTAGATAATTTTGGGTTTTCCAAAAATTCATTCAACATACTCAAATTTAGACATTTGGCAAAAAAATTTGAGTTGTCATTAAAGTCTTCGCTCTCTGAAGGAACATTTTCTGTGTTTGATTTTCGGGCTGAATCAGTAGGATTTTGGCTTTCTATAATCGCCGTGTCTGCTACAGTTTTAACGGGTATGTATTTTTGAGTTTTTGAAATTTGAGTTAAATTCGTGTTTATATTCGACGTAACTTTTTCACTCAAATCAATAGAATTTTGTGTAGAATTTTTATGGACAACAGAAGATTCGTGACTTTCCACAAACTCTAATTCGTCAGCAATTTTGAGAGGTATGCATTTTTTGGATTTACATCTTTGATTTTTTATAGGTATATCTAATAAATCAGTTTCTGAAACGTTTAAAAAATCATCATGTTCTTCAGATACGTTTTTGATTTTTGTCTTTCGACTTAAATTGTTATCTGATTCATCAATGTTTTTGGGAGATATTTTTTTACCATTTCTGGCTGCAATGGCTTTTAACGCCCTTACTTTTTCATCGGAATTGGAGGCCATTTTTTTACCATCTCTAAAATCTTTCTTCAAAATTGCAGACAGTTCCCGGTGATCTGAAGCATTTCCGGTATTCTCCGTGTCGGCATCTTTATTTGTGCAGCTCAATGTAGCTTTCTCATATTCTTTATAATGACCTTTCTTCAAAATTGCAGACAGTTCCCGATGATCTGAAGCATTTACGGTATTCTCTGTGTCGACGTCTTTATTTGTGCAGCACAATGTATCTTTCTCATATTCTTTGAAATGACGAATCTTCTCTGCGAAATTTTGTTTTTCCGGATCTTTAAATCTTTGCTTTAAAATTATAGACTGCTTTTCTTGATCATCATGTGTATTGGATACATATACGTGTTCCTTCGATTGGGAGTTTGCTTCTAAAATTTCTGTTATGTAACTTCCTTCTAGAGTCTGATTTTTTGGACAATCATTTATAGCACTTGCAATCTCCTCCAAAACACTATTTATATTCGATAAATTACTTTTCTCGAATGCATTGATATTTATATTATTACTTAAGTTAACTTCGTCAGTTGTTGGTTTTAAAGCCATAACATCATATTTTGCCAGCTTAGCCAACTTTCTAAATGTATTTACACCACATTCCGAGTCTTGACTTTCAAAATTCTTAAATTTCGTGGGCTTGTTTTTTTCGTCGGATAATAGCTTTGGTAGCCCAACCAACTTTCCACATTCCGGGGTATGACCTTCAGAATTCTTCAATTGTGTAGGCATATTACAGTTTTCTTCATCGGATAATGCGTTATCATAATTTATTACCACAGCCTTCTTTATCGAATCATGTTTTGGCGCATGATCCGCGAAATTCTTTAATGTCAGCTTCTGACGTGGTTTTAAGATTATATCCGATAGCACATTCACCTTGTATGATGGTTTATCGTTAGCCGTTGAAGGTTTTGATTCATTAGCCTCCTGATATTTTTTGGATTCATAACATTGGTCTTGAAGAAATAGGTTTCTTATGCTTGTCTCTTCGTTCAACTTTAGTTGGCTAGTTTGTGTAGATATATCCTTGCGCTTTGTTGGTCTTTCAGGATTCTCTTGATCGAACAAGGATTTTCCGGTTTGTGTAATTTTGCTTTCACGCTTCAGAAAATTCATTTTGTGGCTTCTAATTACTTTTAAAGATCTTCCTCCATTTCTTCTGTTTAAATTTATCCGAGATTTCTTTTGTCCGTCAGCGATTGACCAGTTTTTCTCTAAATTCAGAACCGGTGGATCACTTGGATATTTTCTTGTACCTTCTGCATTTTCTTGTAAAGCCCTAAAACCTCTTTCTCTTCCCCCGAATATTCTCCTTTCGTCTTCTTCTAGGAAAGACGCGTGTGCGTGTCCGGTATTTTCGTCACCTTCATTGTTTATTGTATAAACCCTTATTTCCTCAGGATCTACGTCATTATGTTTCGTATCATTTACATGGTGTGGATGTGCCTCGGGTTTCTCCAAATTCAGATCAACATCATTTTGAGAAAGCTGATTGCTTTGTAAAGCTAGATTTTGATCATATTGATAAGTTTTCTTATAGACATCTTCGTTCAAATCTTTTCTTGGGTACATCGACTTAGAGACATCATTTTCCTGAACTTCACGCAAATCTCTCACTCTATCTTTTCTTGGGTACATCGCCTTAGAGTCATCATTTTCCTGAACTTCAGACAAATCTCTCACTCTATCTTTTCTTGGGTACATCGACTTTGAGACATCATTTTCCTGAACTTCACACAAATCTCTCACTCCATCTTTTCTTGGGTACATCGACTTAGAGACATCATTTTCCTGAACTTCAGACAAATCTTTCACTGTGTCTTTTCTTGGGTACATCGACTTAGAGACATCATTTTCCTGAACTTCCGAGAAATCTCTCACTCCATCTTTTCTTGGATACATCGATTCCCCTTCAATTAAATCATTGTGCGCTGTTGGATCTTTAACTCCAACTGATTGTGGAAACTTGTTATTGGTTTGTGTTTTGGTTGCAATTTCAAAAGAATTATGTTTTAGGCGTAATTTATTACTTTCTCTCGCATTTTTCATAGCAACATTTCTAAAATAATCTTCATCAACATTTCGAATTTTCCCTCGAATGTTTTCTCGAGCTAAATTTTGCCCTTCTCTTAATTGAGTTCTCAGACGATTTCGTGAATGTTCATACCTATAAATTTTTGATTGATTTCTCAAATTATGAACCTCGTAGTCACAGCGTAGCAAATTTCTTTTGGTTTTGGAGGTACTGATAAAATCACCAGATTCTTTCTTCGAAGGGTTAATTTTGTTTCTTGTATTTCCAAAAATAGAGCACTTCTGCTTTCTTGGATTCTCCTTTGCAATAGCTTTATGTAGCTCAAGTTCTTTCTGTACTCTGTCTAGATTTGCAATATTTTCTCTTTGATCTTGATTTAATTTTTCTGGTCGGTCTCGATCTCCTATTATTGATCGACCTTCAACAACTTGCATCCAGTTGGCATTATCGAACATCATTGGATCTTTATTGGCCATCAAATAGTTATTAGCTTGATTATCTATGTTTAAATATTTTGATTCGTAAAGATCTGATCTTTTCGTGTGTTTATAAGGTGCTGTAGTTTTGTTGGTGCGATGTTCAAAATCATGTTCATTTGGTGGTCGAAAGTTCCCGTTATAATTTTGATGAATCAGATGATGGAGTCTATTATTTGGATCATATTCTAAGTGATGTTTCATCTGAAAATTCTGCTTTCTTACATCATTACGAGTTAGATCTTCCCTCATTGCAAAATTTCTGTTTTTATCTTCTAATGTAGGTAATTTATTCCTTCTGGCATTTCTGAATACTGGAGGATATGATACTTCCCGAGCTCTAAAGTTGTCATCAATAGTTTCATGATAATCTACACTTCCATCATTTTGTTCTTTTGTGTTTTTAGGTTCTTCGACTTTATTCTTTCTTGCATTTCTGAATTCGTAAAATACTGGAGGATATACTTCCCGAGTTCTGAAGTTGCCATCAAAAGTTTCATGATAATCTACACTTCCTGCACGTGCACCTTCATTTCGTTCTTTTGTATTTTTGGGTTCTTCGACTTTATTCTTTCTTGCATTTCCGAAGTCGTCAAATACTGGAGGATATACTTCCCGAGTTCTAAAGTTGTCATCAAAAGCTTCATGATAATCTACACTTCCTGCACGTGCATTTTCATCATTTTGTTCTTTTGTATTTTTAGGTTCTTCGACACTAAAATAATTATCTAAGCTTCGATAACGTTTAAAATTTTGAATATCAGCCTGTTGTACTTTTCCATAGTTCCTAAAATCTTTAGGATCTCTTTGAAAACCAAACTCTTCCTTATTTTTCGTTTGTAAATCCATCCAAAATTTCTGATCTTGATTCATTCTACATTGTCTTCGATCTTGTTTAACGGCGAAATCTTGGCGATTACTGATAAAATTTTCGTGCTTTCCTTTTATTTCCACAGGATCGATGAAATCATCACTCATGTGCTTACTACAAAAATCTTGATTTGGTTCACGATCACAAACTCCAAAATTTCTGTGCAGAATATCGTCGTCTTCAAAACCCTGCATTCTGCGAACGAATTGTTTTCTTCCAATTTCGCCCATATTAGGCGTTGAATTATGACGTGGTAATTTATGCCTTCTGGAAAATTGTTGCAAATTGTTTTCAAGGGGCGGCCGATTTGTGCCGGTTTTTAAATTAACAACAAAGTCTTCTTCTCGTTTTTGATGAAACTCGTTTCGAAAATTAAAGTTATAACTCTTCCAGAAAGGATTCCTCGCATTATTGATTGCTTTCTTTGGTGGTGGTTTAATATTCCTTTCTCTCATTTCACGTGATTGGCGTTTTCCAGCTTCATCTTGGATTATATTGGAAGCGAAATCGTCTTGATGGCCAAAATTTGGATTGTAGCCAGTGTTACAAGCATAATCTTCCACCAAACGAGGAGGTTCAACATGGATTACATTGGAGGCGAAATCGTCTTGATGGCCAACATTTTTATTGTACTCAGTGTTATAAGCATAATCTTCTACCAAACGATGCGGTTGACCTTGGATTATGTTGGAGGCGAAATCCTCTTGATAGCCAAAATTTGGATTGTACTCAGTGTTACAAGCATAATCTTCTGCTAAACGACGAGGATCTTTGTTAAATTGATGGTCAAAATTTGAATTGTACTCAGTGTTACAAGCATAATCTTCCACCAAACGATGAGGTTCTTTGTTAAATTGACCGCCTAGATATTTCTGTTGCTTTATGTAATCAGGAAAATCTTCAAAGTTGTAGCACTTGTAGCTTCCTATATTTCGATTCCTGTCTTGATTGGAAGCACACGGAAAATGCATATTTCTCGTCGGATTTATTTTGTTCTTAAAACTAAAATGGCGATCATGCGCAGTATCTTCCTTATCTTCAAACTTGAAAAGTTTATGAAGACCATTTTCGTCAACATGTTTTTTAGAACATCCAGGCAAATTTAAACGATGATGTTCGGTATCACGGAAATAATCTTCTTTATCTTCAAGATTGAAATGATGCACGGGAACCTTGTTTCCTTCGTCTTCGAGAATACGAACAAAATCTTTATCATTTTCAAAGCTACCTCTATCTTTAAAATTAACAACACGACCTTTGAAATTATAATAATGCTTACGATTTTTGTTATTAGGAAGGTAATTCTCTTTATCTTCAAAATTTAATTGATTGTCTCTTTCTTTAAAGTTTACTTCATCTCCAAAATTACGACTGGAATGATATATATCTTCAAGGTTACGAAAACAATCTTCTGTATCTTCGAAATTCAAATGATGTACGTGGCCTACGTTTACTTCATCTTCAAAATTACGACCGGAATGATATATATCTTCAAGATTACGGAAACAATCTTCTTTACCTTCGAAATTCAAATGATGTACGTGGCCTACGTTTACTTTATCTTCAAAATTCTTATCATTGTATGCAATATTGCGACCATAATTAAAATGACGCTTTTGAGCAAGCTTTCCTTCACCTTCAAGGTTGCAATCCTCTTCATCTTCTGGATTAAAACGACGGTTGTGAGTTTTAGAATCACCGTTATTTATTTCATCTTCAAGATTGTTATAATAATCGCGACAGGCAGGATGTGCTGTATCATGTCCAAAATTATAATAATTTTGAACATTATCATTATCATCAAAATAATCAGGACGTTTATGAATGTCGTATTCCTGGTCTTCGAAATGATATGCTTCACGATTTATCGCCTGAAAATCACCATCCTTTACAGGAAAGACACAACCTTTTGGTCCTAAACCTGCAAACGTATTTGGAATCCTTGCAAAACCATCATCCTTTACAGGAAAAACACGTTGAGCGTTATTTGAATTCCTTGCAAAATTATTATTGGATATTGGAAGTGCATTCTCATCTTTCCCGCTCTTATGAAATTCTGGGTCGTCACGTTTTCGCTTCATCAAAACCGATTCGGTAATTCGATCAGTTCCCATTTTAAACGCGTCGTTTATAAATCTATCAATATTTTTAGGATGCAAATGTTCTTGCTTGAACCGTCCACGCTGTCCTTTCGCAAACAAAATATTTTCTTCCGTGTCTTTAAATTGATATCTATTTTTATGTATTTGATTTTGTCTTCCGTTGATTTTTTCCAAAAGAGTTTCTTTATTGTAAGGCAAGCAAGAAACATTTGTATCACTCTCAATAAGGTTTCCTTTACTTCTCTTCAATACAGGTTTCGTAAAATTCCCATTCGAGCGAAAATCTTGAACATTATTTTTGAAATTTTCATTTCCTGCCAATTTCAATCTATTATTGAATTCAATGCCATTTGTCCTCTGACTTTTCTTTAATATAGGTTTCGTAAAATTCGGATCTAGGCGAAAATCTTCAACGTAATCAAACTCCTCGTCAAATCTTTTAAAACTATTTTCGGAAGAATGCAACCTTTCAAAATTATCTTTATTTTCAGCGTCGTTATTCGAAAGAAAATCGTTCTTTACGCTAATCATCTGCGTGAAGGACATTGTTGAGATCACGCTAGGTTTGCAGTTTCCTTCATATTTCCCGACAGTCTTCCTACTTATTTTGATGGACACCGAGGCAGCCACTTTCTCGCAAACCTCATCATCCTCACATTCCTCGCGCCTTATAACCGACTTCAAAAACTTCTCCATCACCATGGCCTTGCCAATTTTCTGATTATTAATATTCCAGAATGTATCCAGCGTTTTCATCGTTACATACGTCTTGTCCTCATCAACCCAAGCCGGGTTTTCATCTTCGAAGGTGTTAATGCTACAATCTTTTCTCTTCCAGACTGTATCCACGGTTTTCATCCTTACACACGCCTCGTCCTCGACCTCGTCGATATTTTCGTCATCAACGCAATCCGGGTTTTCAAGAGAAACATTTTCTTGTAGTTTTGCTTTCTTCTTCTTCCCTGATTTTTGTTTCATTGGACGTTTATTTTTCCTGTCTTCAGGATTAGATGTTTCATCATCTGAGATTCTTCCAGAAAACAGTTTCTTGAAGACGTTTTTATCAATATTGGAAGCTGATAGTATCAATTGTTTGGCTAGCTTGCGGTGCTTCATTCTACCAATCTTACAAACCGAATATTGTTTCACACTTTTAACAACCGCATCTGTCTTTAAACATTTCGCTTTACATCTTGGCTTCTTGACACCTCTAACTGCTTTAATTTTACTAACCGTGGTAACTTTTTCCACTGTTAGATCTTTATTATCAATCGATATAGCTTTTTCCTTGTTGTTCAAATCCACACTACTAAATTGACTATTCCTTTTCCTTCGACTAGCAATCTTACTTTTACAAGCTCCACCCATAGTCGACAATCTAATATCTCTTATACTTGGCACTTTACGCTCAATTACATCCATCTTCTTTGCTGCTAGTTTCAAACCCTCCCTTTTCAAAAATTTGTCCAAAAACTTTTGCATGAATTTAACAACAGCATTCCATTCTTTAAACTCGGCGAAGGTTTTGGATCCACTCGCGGAGAATTCTACGTAAGAGTTGGGACATTTCATATTGAAAAGATAACAAAACGTCTCTTTCCTTTCCTTTTTGAAGATTGCACTGCTAACCAGCTCGTCGAAAATTAGTCTGTGAAAACCATTACATTCCACGGCACGTTTGTTCACGTAAATATGCTGCGCTTTAAAATCCACCAATTCCTTGTAGATCAGTCCTATTACAGACATCACCTGCGAGCTCATCTTCAAAGCGCCGAAATTTTCCGACTTCAATCGTGGATGCAAATTTATCAATGATAACTCGACGCTATCGCATTTGCAATTGGTGAAAATCATTTTACGATTTACATCATTCCTCAGGGTGAAGGAAACGCTTGGATGGATAATGCTAAGTGCTTCCAAATTAGATCTAATCGCACTCAACTCTAAATCTGCATTAACAACATTCCTTCGTATAGGTAAATTGTAGAGAAAATCTTCTATAGTTACTGTGGTTCCATGGCTAGGCCTATCTTTAATCACTACTATATCATTTACATTCGAATCTAATACTTTTGAAAAGGTTTCAAAACCAGAGCATTTAGTGGAGATGATCATTCGTTTGGCGTGTTCTTTAATGCCAGCCAAAGATTCGCCCTTAAACCCGTAGAATTTCGATATTTTCTCGAAATCTTTTAACGTGTGGCATTTGTTGGTCATGTATCGCGTTCCTACCCATTGCAAGTTATTTTTAGATATACCTTCACCATCGTCGACAACTTGGATCTTGAATATTTGTAAGTTGATGCGTACTGCGATATTTTTGGACTTGGCATCTAAACTATTTAACACCTGGAAGAATATAATTTTATCGTTTAATATTTGCACATGGATCATTTTAACTAATTTACAATAATGACAGGTTATGTAAGGTGATAAAAGGAAATAAACATACTACACACACGATACAGTGATTACGTTTATAATGACTCTTTTAATGATGACAAGCAATTCTCGAAGCACGCGCTAAGAAACTAAATATAATAATATGAAACATAATTGTAATGTATGCAACTTTGTACACATATAACATAGGCAACTAAGAATACCACATATAGAGTGCGAGGAGACAAAAAAAACACCTCTCTTGCACCAGCCGTCGAACCGTGAGCACGTTGTGTTTGACTACCGCACCTACCATTCTCCCACTCTCAGCTCCACCCCAGCAAACACTACAATAAACAAAACCTATGAATCTAAAATTAGTATATTACATAACTAGAGTTGTAAGTAGCAAATTATGCGCAAGTGAAAGATATTGCGTATGAGCCGCGCAGCGCTGAGTAACGTAATTTTACGAGCACGTAATTGCGTTACAACTCGCGTTATGTACTATACTTTACCTTCGACCTTACATTTATTCGCTTAAACTAAAGACATATTGAAACTGAATCTTGTAGGACGACTACCTACTAAACAAACGAATTACCGTTCGATCAATTCTCCGTCGAATAATATATTGTCCAATATATTGATTGAACAAATTTAAGGATTCGGATCGTTGTACTCACTCAGAAGTATTAATCTGCTAAGATACCATTGCGATGGAAGTACCAATAAGGCATGGCGTGAAGTTTATTGTGTCGGTTATTGTTTTAACCAATAAGTTGTAATCTGACGTTTAAATGTCACTGTCACTTTTGATATTTAAAGACGAACAGACGAATGCAGAGGGACTCGGCGGACGTTAATTGTAATTGGCTAATAAGTATATAATATAGCGATGTACATAAGTTGTAATAGTACATGTACATTTAACATTTATATATGCTCTATATATTCGTAATTGATCGTTTACGATTGGTGAAAACAGTTCGTGTGTGGTAACATTGAAAAAAAACAAAATGAAAAACCTATGTAAAACAATACAGTGTGCACCTAAAGTATGGAATATATTCAGTATAACCAAAAAAACTTTGAGAGATCTTTTCACTGTCGAACTGGCGGTATAAAAATGTTGCAATCTTTCATAAGAAATTTTGCAAAAACTCTAAATATCGGGTTCTCACCTTGAATTAGCATTTACTCGAAAAATGTCTTATGTAAGATGGCAACATTTTTATACTGCCGGTTCGACAATGAAAAGATCTCTCAAAAACAAGAACAAAAATAGGGGGTTCATTTAAAAACAAAATGGCTGACGTCATTACTCGAAAATAAATGATTGACTTTCATGCAAAAATGTGAATTTTTATATAATAAATTTGAGGATTTTTTACAAAATATTTGATTTCGGTTTTACTGAATATATTCCATAATTCAGGCACACACTGTATATCTTCATGCCTTGTTACACAGGACCTCGTTATAGAAAGAAAACTTCCGATCATGAACGAGCATAAAATACATTTGATTTTATAAACAGTCTATTGATTTGCACAAAAATTTAAATGTAAGCAAACTTGAATTCACCTATTACAGATTCAGAAAACCTACAGAAAAACAAAATTCGTTCAGTGGGTTATTTTAGTTTATACAACACCGCACATAAATTATTATATTTTTACCCGAACATTCATAATTTAACCTATTCAATTTTCTTCCAAATATGCAATATGCCAGATATATAATGGATGATAATTATTGCATTATATTTTATTGATGAATAGGTTGGTTATCCGTGATCACAGACTATTTTGGTATAGTAATTTACGATATAAGTAACGTTATGAAGCTTTTTACATAACTTCGCTCGTGTTTTTAAATTCTCGAATAAAGTAAAAACAAATAACGTTAAGTACGCCGTAGCACGGTTTATTTTATCCTATTTCTATTTTACAAATACTACATCAATTGAAGGTCTTAGAAGTTAAATGGTTCAAGTGCACTTTTTATGGTTTTGATATAATCGAGTTTGATATTCTTCGAATATTGCTTCAAAATTTCCTTTGTTAATGATAATTCCAGGTTATGGTTTGAAATATTTTGCGACAGTTAATTCACTTAACACATTGCGTGCCACGCTGTAATCGGCAAACAGTCCCAGGGGCCAAACCACATTTTTTCATCTTTTGTAGTTAAAAAAACTTTGATTTTTACTTCGTTGTGTTTTTTTCAGAATGCGTTTTGTGTTAATATTTCTTAAAATAAATATTTTGTAAACTTTATGTTGTGTTGAATCTGTCTTTCCAATTTTGCTCAACCCAAGACACATATTACTTTCCCCAGGGGCCACGCTCATGATTCCCCATTAGAAATATACAGTAGCGGGTTTCCAATTTGATATACATGGCCACACAGTGAGAGATGTGTGTGTCTCAAAAATGAGCGATGTGCCCTCTGCGAAATGTTGGTGTCTCTCATACCGTGTGTTCGATAAAAAACGCCCAAGGCCATAATTCTGTTATTTATTGACCGATTTGAATGAATGACTGTTTAAATACTAAAAAATGACGGTAATTATATATTTTTCAAAATCAACTTCATGCCAAATGATAGTCAACTTTAAATTTTTAAATGGCTGCATATACTCTTCTAATTTTATAATAATAGACATTGTTTTTCTGAATCCAATTATGCCTGTTATGTTGGTTTTAAGTTAATATCTATGCCAGAAAAAGATAATAATAAATCTTGTTCGCATGATTTTTTTGGTAATAAATATAGTGTGCCTTGAAAAAAATTCGAATCGACAAATGTTATTTATTGTATAAGTAATGTCAACCATTTGTTGTTAGTGTGTGTTTCAGGCATAATCATGAACATTAGTGAATTAATAGACTTGTTACAAATTTATTTTCTATGTAATAGAACTCGAAGAGCTGCGACACGGCTTTTCCAGAGCGGCGAATACCAGAACCTAAATTTAGAAGATTAGAAGGAAATTTGAGACGATATGGAGCCTTTAAAAAGTCGAAGAGAGTGGATCGACAATTTCGTGGACTTGCAGAGTTCGACGTTCTACTTAGTGTTTACAATAATCACAGAACATCTAAATCACAAGTGAATTAATACTTGCACTACTTATTTATTCTATTCTACATTGAGTTGTCACATAGGTACTTATTTATTGGGTCCTTATTATTCATGTTTGATATAACCTTACAACAAATTACATTTGTCACTTTTTTCCAAGGCGCGCTAATCATAATTTTTGAAAAATATAATTTTAAATGGAAGATTTATTTTAATTTATTTTAACCGAAATATTGAACGAAAAACAACATATTGGGCATTATTGGATTCAGAAAAATAATGTCGAATGTAAAAAAATTAAAACATTATATGCTGCATTTAAAACTTTTAAGTAGGCTATCATTTGACAATGAAGTTATTATTGAAAAAAATCATTGATGTCATTTGTTAGTATTTAAACGGCCATTGACTTTGGTTTGTAGTTCATTCAAATCGGTCAATAAATAACAGAGTTATGGCGTTGGGCGTTTTTTATCGAACACACGGTATATGAGCGACGTGGCACGCAATGTGTTAAAGGCATAAAAATATGCTAGAGATACCTTTTATGTGCAGCATACCGCACTAAGTTAATTTTTTGAAAAAGTGTACTTAAACCATTTTATTGATCATGTAAATAGGCTGTCAATAAAGATAATGTATATATAAGAAACAAGAGCGAGACAACAATAATTTGTAATAGTATAATTCTAATTCTAGTTGATTGTGCTAGTGTACTCAGAAAATAAACCGTAAATAATAAACATGCCACACCATCCTCAGATAATTCCTACTTTTGGTAAAAATGTAAAATGTACTTACCAACTCATTGACACCCTGAGCGACACTACTGATGCTGAAACCGCTCCGCAGCCTAGAAATGATCTCCTGGGACAATTTTCTAGGCTCCATTTTGACTTTGCTTCAAAGTTTGACAGGATTTGGGGAAATGTCAAGGTGACCAACATGGCAGTTAATTACAAATTGGTTAAGCTGCTATATTCACAAGTTTATAAATAGACTAGTTCAAATAAGAATACAAATCTCAGCCCATAAAAAATTCGGAGTAGATATACTTATATAATATAATAATCAAAGGAATGCTGTGTTGATCACTAATCGCTTTTAGCCTTATGCTGCTGTCGGTACATCTCTTTCAAATCGTTTAAATTCTTACGCAGAGAAGCGACCTCTTCGTAGCGCTGCGCGCTCTTCGCCTGCTCTATGTAATTTCGGACTATATTAATCTGCTGGATTATCGGATCTTCCGAGGTTTCCGTAAAATTCTCCGGGGTAACGTTGGCCGGAGACCAACCTGTCGTTACGGCGACGGTTTTTATACTCACGTTCGACGGACAAGGCACTTCAAAATCATTCATATGATCGTATTCGCGTTTGATTTTCTCGAGTTCAGCAGGTGTGGGCAACGGTGGTAATGTAATCAGATGATCTTTGATGTACGTGGAGGTCGCTCTTCTTACTGAATTTTGGAGGCTAACTGCTTTTGGGTGTTTCTCATCGGGGGCAATAGCTGCTATGTTTTTGCTTATCAAATCCAGTAATTCTGCCTGTTTGGCTATGGCCGTTTTCAGTGATTGCGCATCTTGTAGTTGATAAGATGCGCCTCCTGCGGTTATTGATGCATACATCTGCAAGTTATTAATATTTCTTAATGAGTATATAAAAGTTTGTTTGTTTTAAATTATATTGACATTGTTGTTGCTGGCAATGCTGCCAACTGTCACTCATTAATATAATTTGTTGAATAGTCTTTTAAATTATTGTTTGTACATGGAAAAGGATGCTTCATTTATGTTTTAGCTCCGCGTGATTCTAATGAATTGACATCGACTAGTATTTTCAAATGCGCATGTGTATCCAGGTATATGAGGGTGGATCAAAAAGTAAAATTACGGTTATATTAATAATTCCTAAATAATTAGTACAATTACCATACGTTACTATAGAGTGGCGTCTGACACATATTACCAGAATGCGATGTTGCCACGTCTAACGTACAAAGTGTATCGCTTTATATGTTAACATTCAATCATCGCGGTTTTCCTTGTAGCTTGTATGTACATTTCTGTGCGATAAAATTAAGCACACAAAATATTTTATAGTTTAAAGCGGACTTCCTGGTTACGAAAATATGTAAATTTGTCAATTTCCTTAATGTCAAAATACCTTGTCATTTAGATAACAATTCTAAAAATAACTAAAATAGAAGATGGTTTTTAGTCTCAGTTTAGGCTTTTTAATAAAGTTGTTATTTTCAAGTTATGGTGTTTTATCATTCATTGAAAATATTGCAGACCCGAATTACACAACTAGAATATTGAAAAAAATACTCATAAGACTTGAGCTTAATTTTATTGCACAGAAGTGTACATGGCCCATTCCACGTCAAGCGGGACAAAATTAATTCAAAATATCACTCACTGTTTCTAATTTTCCTGTATTTTTTTTCCTCGACAAAAATACAAGAGGGCAAAGATTTTTTAATTTTTTAATTTTCAAAATTTTAAACGTTACAAGTTAGTTACTAAATCTTTATTAAAACCTGCTTTTATACAGGGTTTTAAAGGGCAATTGACTAAAGTCTTTGAGCCCGTTAAACGTTAAAATTTTCTTAAAAATACGTAAAACTGCGAAAAATTGGAAAATTGCTCTAATATAAATATTCATACCGTAGGTTGCATTTATCCTACAAACCTCATAAAATACTCATTGTAAAGCTTATGAAACATATATTTATTATGCAATAAATTAAATTTTATAATAACTAATATTATGATTATTATAAACAATTATATAATTTAAACTAATTTTTCATTACGAAAACCGCACTTTAAAATTTTGCGAAAAATACGACCATTTTCCTTGATCAATTCTCAACAAAAGTATAAAGTTTCAAGGTGGTGATTCTATTTTTAAAAAGCAATATATTGATAAGTGACGGCGCACGGTTTATACCAATGCGAATGAATAAAATTCGTAACTTTTTTATTTGAATAAAAGTATAAAAAAGCAAAAATACTTAGTTTGGGCAACATTTAAAGAAAGCAAAAACATCGAGATGTGTTGATATGACAAAAATATGACATCATGACATTTTTAATGGCATTTTAAAGTCAAAAGTATCTTCATAAATAGTATGGCTGCTTAAAAATTTCAACGCCTTAAGTAAATATTTCCAAAGAAATAAGCAAAGAAAAGTTTTATGTTTTGATAGAAAACTATTTTTGAAATATATTTTCCACAAATGTTTATCAAGGCTAAGGGTCTAACATTGTGTATTTAAAAGACAAACTGCTGCATGTCTTTTTATTTATAAGTTAACATTAAAATTGTATCGTATGTTCATTTAAAAAACCTCAAGTGTGTCATGACTTTTTCGTTTTAAAAATTTCAGTTGGCACACTTGACACTTGTTGGTAATGGACATATAAACGTCAGATCTTTCTAAAAGTCACAATTATTCCGTGCTCACAATGGTTTACAGCAACCAGCAAAAAACGTATCTAATTGAAAATTATTTCTGAAATGGGATTAAAGTGGATGGAAATTGGGTATTTTCATTCGACACACCTTTAGCAGAGTTTCAGGAAGAATTTCGTAACGTGCCCATTATTTATGATGAATTTAAAAATACCTTATCACGATCTGTTGTATTATTTCGTGAAACGGGTAGTATTCTCCGTAAACCAGGAAGTGGTAGACCAGTTAAACGAAGTCAAGATGCTATTAACACAGCCCAAGAAATTTTGGAAGATGAACCTACGACTTCTCTGCGTCATTTGTCACAGCAAATGAATTTATCGGTAGGAACATGTCACAAGCTTCTACGAAAAGATTTTCAAGTATACCCTTATCGCATAACATCGGTGCAAGAGTTATTACCTGTTGATTACCCCAGACGACTGGAATTTTATCAGTGGTTTTTACAAAATGTAAACAAGGATGTTTTACAAATTACTTTTTTTACCGATGAAGGTTTTACAAGGATGGGTACATTAATTCCCAAACTATGAGAATTTGGTCGGATGAAAATCCTCGTATATATCGAAAGAAACGACTACATCCAGAGAAAGTTGGCGTTTGGGCAGCGATTAGTGGGAGATTAGTTGGACCGATATTCTTTGAAGGTAAAATCTTATTTTTATTATTAATAATAAAAATTCAATAAACGTGCATTCATTTTAAGTACGATAACTGCAAACCGTTGTCGTACAGAAATTGTATTGCCTTTTATAAATGAATTAAATGATGACAAACTGCAAAGTGGATATTTTCATCAAGACGGAGCAACACCTCATTGCACAGTGGATAATTTGGCCATTTTGGAGAAATTTTTTGAGGACCAAATAATAAGTCGAAATGCACGGATTCCCTGGCCGCCCCGTTCATGCGATTTAACACCATGCGATTTTTTCTTGTGGCCATACTTGAAAAATTGTAGTTATGCACAACCAGTACACAATCTAGAAGACATGCGGCAACAAATTCGAGATAAATTTATAGAATAATAAATAATAATCCAGTGTTGTTGCGGAGCGTAATGGAGGGTGTGCGACGAAGAGTTCAGGCTTGTGTTCAAAAAGAAAGAAGGCACATACAACATTTAGTATAATTTTATAGTGAAAAATTTAACGTAAGTATCTATAAACTGACTACAGTTTGTTTAATTTTGAGAAGTAACATAACCTCAATATGTGTAACCAACTTAAATTTTTAAAATTAAAAAATCATGGCACACTTGAGGTTTTTTTTTAATGAATATACTTTATCATTACATTTATACCGATTTAAAGATATAAAGTGAATATACTGATAAGTTTCCGGTTGGAAACTTCTCAACGTGACCATTATCAAATTAAATACTTATTGTCTCCTTGACAGATTGTATAAAAAAGTTTAAAATTATACTAATTTACATAATAAAGAAGATTAAATTATTTAACTTACTTTCCAGTACATATCCACACTTGGCTCAATATCAGATCTAACCCTCTTCAGCTTCTCGTACAATTTACAAATCAAAGGCTGCATGCTTTGACTGAGTTGCACTTGTTTCCTGTTTTCTAGCATTTTCTCACAGTGCACACAAATCCTCAGAGTTTCAGAATTATCATGATGCACAATCTCCTTTCCCTCGGAATACATAGGCTTAATAATACACCCTGAAATCTCAAATTATTCACCATGATCCACAAAAACAAATAAATTTCTTGAGATGTTCACTTAAAGCTTACAATATACTAATGGTGGATTTTACAAACATTTAAGCCAGGTTTCTCGTAATCCGGTATTATATTTTCACCTGTGTAAACGTTTCTTATGTATCATTGTGTCACATAACATTTTTTAATAGAAATAGTTTTTTTTTTGTGTCCTCGGGAACGTAGCCCATATGGCCAGCTCAAGGCGGCTGCTATATTGTATTTACAAATTTTTGGGTGAATAAATGAATAAATTAATAATGTTAGACTTATACACAACAACCATGGACCTGACCGAATACTTCTCGATCCCCGAAAAATCTTTCGGCCAGGCTGGGATTCGAGCCCACATGGCACGCGGTGCAACCGGCACAAGCGCTCGCCTATACCCACTACACCAACGGGCCACCCCAAAAAAGAATTTGTTAATAAACTTGTGAAAGAGTAAAAATCAATTAAAATATGTGTAATGCAATCGCCAAACCTAACCTCAAATTATGCATTCCGTTTACCATTTGAAAGATCATTTACACAGCCACAAATATAATACCAGTGCTATGTCAATTTAAGCCAAGCTATATTTATTACCATCATTATTAAATCCACTGTGTCAGGTTCAATACTACCTGATAATAAAAAATTGATTTTTTCAAAAAAATATTTTTGAATTGAGTGATTATCAGGTCATTTAGACCATCTAGTCAAAGTAAAATTAACAACAAGTATCTCTTATTACTAAATAGAAGGTTTTCCAATAAGAGTGATATGATTTCTTTAAAAAAAAAAAAATGTTTTTTATTTAATGTAAAGTACAATCGATACAATTAAGTTCTAAATAAAACGTCATTCAAATGGCCTCCACGACTTCTTCTGCAGGAACAAATTCGATGAACCCAATTTTCGAGCACTTTTTCCACTAAATCAAGTCGTATGTCATGAATGGCACGTTCAATATTGACTTGTAAAGCTTGAAGAGAGTCTGGTTTATTCCAGATGCCATTCAATATCACAATTTCTTGAAATAATCCAAACTTTTCTCGTAATAATTCAATTGTTGCATTTGCTGTGTGGCACGTAGCCCCGTCTTGTTGGAACCAAATGTTGTCAAGATCAACTTCTTCCAATTTCGGCCATAAAAAGTTGGTTAGAATAGATCTATACCGCCCTCCATAGACAGTAACGGTGTTAGCAGATTCATTTCGAAAGAAGTATGGACCGATGATTCCACCAGACCAAAAACCACACCAAACTATCAATTTAGGTGAATGTAATGGTTTTTCTTAAATAATTTGTGGATTTTCTTCGCACCAGAATCGACAGTTTTGTTTATTTACCGCACCACTCAGATGAAAGTGAGCCTCATCGGAGAAGATGATTTTCTTAAAAAAATCGTTATCGTTTTCAAGTTGTTCCAAGGCAAAATCAGCAAATTCACGACTTTTACGATGGTCCAATGGCTTCAGTTCTTGAGTGAGAACAATTTTATACGGTTGCAAACCCAAATCCTTTTTCAAAATCCGCAGGTTGTGGTTTCAGGCAGTTCCAATTGTTGAGAACGTCTTGGAATCAACAAATTGCGGTCTTCAGCAACACTTGCCTGAACGGCAGTAATATTTGCATTACTTCGAGCGGTTCTTTGTCTTATTGGCACTTTAACATTATGTAAAGAAAATGTACTCTCAAAATTTTCAACAATTCGACGAATAGCGAGCACACTTGGACAACTATTACGACCATAAAATGGCAAAAGCGCACGAAAAGTTGCAATTGGAGAACGATTATTTTGATAATAACACTGAATAATTTGCAAACGTTGTTCTTGCGTATATCTCTCCATGATGAAATTGTAAACACTACTGAATACAATGAAAAATAAATGACAGATCATGACATTACAAATGGCCGAAACGTCACTTCAAAATCATATCATCCCTATTGGAAAACCTTTTATTTTAAAATTAAATCTCAATCATTTTTTTTTTAATACTGTTGTATTGTATGTCTTTTCTTTAAACAATTTATATGAATATTAGGTGAAGGACTAAGCAATCAATTGTTCTTATCCAAAGGTATATCTCGGAAGAAAATCAAAAAATAAAAACTCACTTGCGTCATCATAAGATAAAAAAAATGAACACGAATTGCACATGATGCACCCACAAAGCCTGCAGTGGTGCTGTCGCCGCGCAAAATTGAATTGTGTCGTGCACGAAGGACATCGTGTCACAGTGGTACCATCCAACCACGGGACCAAATCTTGGGCGACCTGCTTCCTGTCCGATCCTTCCGATCTGAGTAATCTATCCAAACGGATGATTAATTTGTTCGTTTCAGAGGTACGGTGATCGAGACGGTCACGACGTAACCGTCTAAATTCTTCCAGGTGTGACCGTATCTGACCGGCATCCTGCGGCACACCCTCTTCCAGGTAATACTTTTGGGATATTTCCGCTTTTAAAGTTTCCAGATCCTTCTCATCGATTTTTAAAATCTTGTTCTTGGCTTTGCCAAATAATTCTGAAACAAGTAATAATAATAATAATCTTTATTTAGCAATATGCTATCTAAATACACATATAAACTAAAAAATATGTACAATATATAAAATATAAAAAACAATTTTTGTAATGATAATATAATAATCTTAAAATTTTAAAATTATAATATATAATATTTGTACTATATTAATAGTAATTTTGGTCTTCGGATTGTACTTCTGCTATTACATATTATATAAAAAACAAATATAAAATAATTTTAGAATACAAAACTCTTCATAATCTAGTTGTATTATGAATTAATAAAATATGTATTATTCTTAAGATTGTATATTTTAAACTATTTACAGTGAATTTCACAAACATTTATTTAAGCTAGGTTTTTCGTAAGCCAGTATTATATTTTCAGCTGTGTAAAGGTTCTTTATGCACCATTGACCGTCAGTGTGTAATCAAATACATTTTTGAATCGTTATTGTTTCAATTAGAATGGGAGCCTCAGAAGAGGATTTAAGATAAAAAATACATCATAATAGAAAATAATTCATTAATAAACATTGTGAAAGAGTAAATATGTGTAATGTAATCACAGAACCTAACCTCAAACTATGCATTCCGTTTATCATTTGAAAGATCGTTTACACAGTCGAAAATATAATGCCAGTGTTATTTTATATTTATTGCCACCTTTGTGAAATCCACTATACATGTGTTACAGTTAAAATACGCATTATTTTTAGGATTCTATATTTTAAACAATTTAATGTCTTATGCTGAAATAAAACACTTCAAACTTTGTTCTACCACTGTATATTTGATGACTAGTGTATAGTCGAAGCTATAATCACATATATCAAATATACAGTGGTAAAACAAAGTTTTAAGTGTTTTATTTCGACATAAGACATTAAATTGTTATTCGTATTTATTTTATTGCCATTTAATTTTAGGTTATTGCTGTCAAACCATTTAGTGACGCTTAATTGCGTCTCCACATGAGCATTATTCAGAACATCCATATCCTTCGACTTACTTACTATCGTAATATCATCTGCATACAATATAACACTCCCATCCCTAATAGTATTTGGAAAATCGTTAATAGATACTGAAGATAGTAACGGTCCCAAAATCGATCATTGGGGGACCCCAAAATCGATCATTGGGGACCCCACACTCAACGGGCAATTCATCAGAGGTTGAATTCTGTGACAACGCGCATTGAGTTCGACCCGAGAGGTATGTTACTATTAGTCGACAACTATCTGGATGAACGTTGTAGAAATACAGTGCGCGCCGAAAGTATGGAATATATTCAGTAAAACCGAAATAAAATAATTTTTGGATAAAATCCTCGAACAGGTCGATTTTCTTTTATAAAAATACACATTTTTGCATGAAAGTCGATTTTCAGTCGTCATTTGTTTTTGAGTTATGACGTCCGCCATTTTGTTTTTAAATGGTAACCCCCTATTTTTGTTCTTAATTTTGAGAGATCTTTTCCTTTTCTTCTCTTTGAGAGACCCGTTTTTCTGTGTGTGTGTTGCATAATGCTCGATTTAAACATCTCATTTTCTTTTGGCAATTAGTGTTAACAGTTTCACCAGGTTTTAGCAGCTCATCATATATTACACCCTTCCGATCCCACCAAACACAGAGCATTGTCTTCTTTCCAAAGCGATTTGCTCTTGCAGTGGATGTCAATGGTTCTCCTAGGCTCACCCATAATTTACGACGCTTAGAATTCTCAAAATATATCCATTTTTCATCAGCCATCACGATTCGATGAAGAAATGATTTTCTTTTGTATCTGACGAGCAGCATTTCACATGTGGTTTTTCGATTTTCTTGCTGCCTTTCATTGAGTTCATGCGGAACCCATTTTCCCACTTTCTGAACCTTTCCCTTAGCTTTCAAATGAATGGAGACGGCTTTCTGCATCACATTCAATTGATCCGCGAGTTCTTGTTGAGTTTGAGTATCATCTTCATCCAATAAGGCTTGCAATTCGTTATCTGAGAATTTTTTCGGTAGTTTCCCACGGTCTTCGTTTCTGGCATCAAAATCACCACTTTTGAATTTTTTGAACCACTCGAAACATTGTTTTACCAAGAGCATGTTTACCGTAAGCTTCGACAAGTCTTCAACGATGCGATTCTGCTGCAGATTTCTTTAAATGATAACAGAAAACCAATGCCGTCCGCAAATCATTGTTCGTAGGCAGATAACTCGACATGTTTAAGGTTATAGAAAAATATATCGGTGTATGAATATTTCGTTGTTCTGTGTTGAAAATCGTTGTCAGCTGTTAGACGGAGATGATGGCGCTGCAGAAGCGGTCATATCATGGTGCAAAGATTACATGGTGTGCCTATAACTCTCGTACCAGGCCCCTTTTGAATATTTTTGATGCTGCAATTACCAACCATGTACACTAACAAATATAAATTGCAAAACACGTTAAAATTCAATTTCGACATAAAAACATGATAAAGCATTTAGTTTATATCACAATGATATATTAAAATATCACGAGCATTAAAGTATTTTTTTTAATTTAGAGCAATTAGGTTGGTAAGAAAATTAATAAATGTGGTTTTAGATGTTTAATTTGCCGTGCACACTAAACAGTACGAAAGTAATTTTACAAGGTTGCGTCACTGAGCATCGGCCAAATCAAACGACTGCAATATAAATTGTGATGAACTCAATGATTTTTTTGTAAATATCACAGAAGAGTTGCGAAACAAATGTACCCCGCCCGTAAATTTTGAACCAATGAATAATACACCAAACACTATATTTAAATTTGAAGAAACAACGTACATCAAGGTTTTGGATGGAATTTCAAATTTGAAAAATACGCGGAGTAATGATATATATGGAATTACCATAGATATAATAAAAAGTATAAAACATATAATTGCTTATCCCTTAACACAATTAATAAATATAATTATAAAATCCGGTATATTTCCACATGCATTAAAAAGAGCCAAAGTAATTCCTATATACAAAAAAGGCGACAAAAATGATAAAAATAGCTATCGACCAATATCTTTGCTGCCAATAGTATCAAAACTTGCGGAAAATATATTAAAGGACCAACTGATTGATTATTTTGAAAAAAATAACTTGTTTAATAATAATCAATTTGGATTTCGTTCGGGTCACTCAACGATGGAGGCATTGGTAACAATTACAAACTTTATCATAGATAGCTACGAAAATAAACAATACTGGTAGGTTCATTTATCGATTTGTCAAAAGCTTTTGACTGCGTGTCTCACCATATATTAGTGTCAAAACTCAAAGCGTATGGCTTTGATGGACATAGTTTAAAGTTAATGACCTCTTACTTAAACGACAGAGAACAAATTGTTGCACTAAAATACAACCAATCACGAGTGCTCAAACTAAAAACGGGTGTTCCTCAAGGATCTGTATTGGGGCCCATATTATTCATCATATATATCAACGATTTACCACAGGAAGTCCAAACAAGCACAACTATTCTTTTTGCAGATGATATCACAATTTTAAATAGTGATATCATATTAGATAACGCTGATAGGCAGAATAAAGAGTCATTGGCTCGTGTCTCTACATGGTTTGATTTGATTTGATTTGATTTGATTTGATTTATTCATGTTAATAATAATACATTTTACACATGTCAGAAATAAATGGTGTGGTATACAAGCTTAATCTAATTAACTTATAAACTATACAACAGCAATTACAGAACAATTTAAAACTAATGTCTAAAATCAAGTACTCATTTGGCCATATAAAGGGCATTTTGGGCGAGACAGATATGGATAAAATAAAAATAAAATAAATAATAAAATAAATACGTCGATAACAATAATACAAAACACAAAACTTCATACAATATTACACTATAAAACATATTATCGTCTAGTAAAATTAAATGGATAAGATACTCTTGTGGATCTAGTTGGTAAAAGGTAAAAACAAGTCTGGTTTAATAATAAATAAATAAATAAATAAGTAAAAGCCATATTGTAATTACATATAAAATCAATTAATAAAAACATTTTTGCAGGACGGTATATAATTAAAGGTAAACTTAAAATTTAGGACGGTCACGACGTTATGCAATGCAAATAATCATTTTGTATCAACTAAGGTTTAACTTTTATGTTATGTTACTAATGTCCAGATTAATAAATTCTTTAATTGTGTAGAACGCTTTTGAAAGGAGAAACTTTTTTATTGTTGATTTAAATTTTTTTAATGGGAGAATTCTAATGTTTTCGGGCAATTTATTAAAAAAAGTTATACCAAAGTAAGTTGTACCAGTATCAGACTTTTTCAGTCTTGTCTTGGTATGGTATAAATTGTTTTTGCATCTTGTGGGGTAACTGTGATGGTTATGCCTCTTGAATTTTGATTCCTTCTTTTTGGTGTAAAGTAAGCACTCAAGGATATAGATTGAAGGTAAGGTTAGAATATTTAGCCGTATAAATTGGGGTTTGCATTCATCCTTGTATCCAATACCCGCAATAATTCGTATTGCACGCCTTTGCAGTGCAAACATGCGATGCCTGATCGAGGAATGACCCCATATCAGAATTCCATACCTAAAATGGGATTCAACCAGTGAAAAATACGCGGTTCTTAATACGTGGATTGAAACTTGTCGCGAAAGATTTCGAAGACAAAAAACGTTTTTGGAGATGGTTTTCGCGACTTCATTACCATGCTTATTCCAGCTTAAATTGGCGGTTAGGTGTACTCCAAGAAACTTAACAGAATCTTTATTTCGCGAATTTGTTTTAAAGTTCAAAGTTTTTGTTTTAGACTGGTTCAAATGCAGTTTGTTATTATTGCACCAAGACGTGATATCATTTAATGTTTGTTGATTTGACAGTTGAGCGTTTAGTGTCTTGTCTCCTATATTCAAGACAGTTGTGTCATCTGCAAATAATATGGTATGAATATTCTGTAGGTGTTGTGGTAAGTCATTTATATATATGAGAAAAAGAATAGGGCCTAGGATGGATCCTTGTGGGACACCATGCATCATTGGTAGTGGTTCCGATATATTATTATCCAAACCAACTACTTGAGTTCTATTTTCCAAATATGACTTTACAAGGTTTATGCTATCAGTATGAAGGTTGTATTTTATAAGTTTCTTAATTAAGAGGTCGTGCGATACACAATCGAAGGCCTTGCTGAGATCAACGAATGAGCCTATGCAGGATGTTTTATTTTCAAAACATTGTAATATTGCTTCGCTCATCTCAAGTAGGGCGTCTATTGTTGAGTGTTTTGGACGAAATCCAAATTGACCAGAACAGAATAAATTGTTTGATTCAAAATAATTAGCTAGTTGATCTTTTAAAATTATTTCTACTATTTTAGAAAGAATAGGTAGAATAGCTATGGGCCGATAATTATTGATATCACTCTTACTGCCTGTTTTGAAGATGGGAATGATTTTTGCAAGTTTTAGTGCACTAGGGAATTGTCCTGTTTTTATAATGTTGTTTATGAGCTTCGTCAGTGGAATTACAAAGAAGTCTTTTACGCTCTTAATTATGTCGGCGTTGAAGCCATATATATCACGTGATTTACTGGATTTGATTTTAGAGATTGCATCTCGTACCTTGATGTAAGTAGTTTGCTGAAACTTAAACTCAAGATTTTGATCAACTTGATTTAGGCCGTGAGTCCCAGTTTGAGATGATGGTAATGATCTGTGAATTTCGTTGGCAATACTGGCAAAATAAGAATTAAACTCATTGCATGATATGTTATTATTGATTTCATCGCGTGACACATGTCTTTGGTTATTGATAAGTGACCACATAGATTTTGATTTATTACTACTTTGGTTAATGAAATGTTCAATAGCACTCTGTTTGCTCATTTTTATTGCATTGTTGTAGAAATGTCTGTAACTGTCCCTTAGGTCCTTAGGTGTTCCAATAATAATCTTGTTTTAAATTAATCCAAAACAAACAAAATAATATTCACACTAAAACCGCACATATTAATGTGCGATAAAACTAGCCGTTTTCTTGGGGTACTGCTGGACCCAACACTTAAGTGGGATGAACACGGAGAGTACTTAGCTAACGCTCTAGCAAAAAACACCTTTTGTCTTCGAAAAATGGCACAAAGAATTGGACATACGCAGCTTCTAACCGCATATCATGCGTTATTTGAATTAGTTATGGAATAATTGTATGGGGGCATTCTTTCTCCAGGCATCGCATATTTGGACTGCAATGTCGAGCAGTGCGAATCATTGCAGGATTATCATATAGGAGTGACTGCAAAGAAGCATTTGTGATGGAAAACATACTTACACTTCCGGCCATTCATATATTAGAATGTTTGGTGTATATAAAATCACATTTAGTGGAATATGATACACATGACCATCACAAATATCATACCAGAGCTAAATTTGACTTACATCCCAACCAAATCAGACTAGAAAAATCAAAAACAGGACCAAACTATTATGGAATAAAGTATTATAACAAACTAACAGACAGCACTAGAAATTTAACGATGGATTCATTTAAATCTAAAGTTAAACAATATTTAATCAAAAAGGCTCCGTATAGTATACATGATTTTCTAATATATGATGATGTAATTTAATAGGATCCTAGACATGTGTTTAGGAATATAGGGACTTATTTATTAATTTATAATCGCATTGTATTATATTATATTTACATGCTTTGCATTGTTAATAATTTCTTTTTCTTTCTTAATATATTTCTACATGTTTTAATTTTTAAGTTCGAAAATAATAGGGCAATTTATGTATCTTCTGATAACATTGTATGATTATAGTGATTCCTTTTCTTGACATGTGTAAAACTGTTGTTATGTACACGAATAAACCTATTATTATTATTATTATTAAATGAGAGAGGGGAAGATTTTAGAGAGAGAACGCGACCGTCTAGGCACACCATGTAATCTTTGCACCATGGGTCATATGGTCCTTAAACTGATAGCTAGCACCATCTATAGGGAAATTCCGCTTTCATAGTTCTAATCCCGGTAGTCTATAATTTTGTTATAAACAGCTCGTTCTACAATGTTTGCTTCATCACTCAGCAGCGACAAGGGCCTATAATTATCAGTATCTTCAGTCACATTTTTGTGGATAGGTATTAGGTATGACAGTTGAACACTTAAGAACCGATGAAAATGTTTAATTCTGAATAGATGTATTTATTAAATATGCTATGGGTTCCATTATACAGGATCTTCACTTCAAAAGGAGCCACCCTGAATAACTTTAGATCTGCAGTAGTTACGGTTTTTAACAAAAATATGTCAATTTTGTTTTCGAGGGGGAACTTGAAAAACACTGTTTATAGAATTTTTTTAAAAAGGCATATGTTATAGACTTGGAAGAGGGCAACTTTAGCGATATGTGGTACCATATCCTGAACACTACATGCTGTTGAGACGGGTTTGTTGAAAATGTTCCATTAGTTTTATTCTTGCTATATTTGCAAAGTATAGTCCAAAAATATTAGCAATTTCTTAATGATGATCAATTAATTGTCCCTGCTGATTTTTATATTCCATTCCATACATACATTTTTCCTACCAAGATTTTTATTTGCTATTCTCCAAATTTCCTTTGGATTTGATTTTGTATTTTCAATTCTTGGATTACGCAATTTTTAGCTTGCGATTAATATTGATTTAGCAACTTCTTTTTGAGCTTATACAATTCATGTATATTATTGTCATTGATCTTCCTATCCAGAATGTACAGATTTTTTACTTCAACAGACCTTCTTATTTCCAGTGTAAGCCATGCTTTGAATTTGATTTTTGAGTCATTAAAAATAACTTTCTTAAGAGGGCAGGCCATATTGAAACAACATGAACTTGTAATTAATTATTTAAAGTTAATGGGATTACAATGCAGGAGTTAGAATTTAATTGCAGTTGTCCTATTTATTAAAAATTATAGGTGTAATAACAAAAATCAGTTGTAACCGAGTAGCCTTGAGGCTTAAGCCAATATCCTCTACAACCAAATGCATTGGCGTGCCACAAAACAGGTAATTTGAAGTACCGGACACTAAGCGTGCCACTAAAATAAAACCAGAAAATCTATTGTATATTAAAACATTTTTATTGAACTAAATAATATTTAATTGTCACTTTCGAGGCATGCCACCAAAAGTCCTTTCACGTGTCACCTAGTGGCACACGTGCCATAGGTTGCCGGGCGCTGCCCTACATCATTCACTCTCCATAACCCATATTTCCTTTAATCAATTTTGCTTCTCTCTATAAACACCCTTCTTTGTAAAGGTTTAATTATATTTTCTTTTCTTCTGATTGAAACAATATTGAGTGATATTGCCTTATTTACGATATGTCATAACACACTTATATTTTTATTTTTATATGAAATGCTCATATTTCCCTAGGGAAATATAGACATCAAACAATTGTCATTAGGAGCTTCTCGCAAGAATTGTTTTAATTGCTCTTGGGACAACACCTCCGATTTCTTAGGAAGGTATTCTTTATGGATTTTACGGGAACCAAACATTCACGGTCTTTCGTCGCTTGCGTTAACACATAGTTTGACATTTCACCAATTTATGAAACAACACAAAAATCAAACCAGTCAACTATGATATTTACAAACAAGGCCCTTAGCAACGTTACCAATCCGATAAATTGAGAAATTTACAATCCAATATTTTCCCATTTACAGAACAATATTCTTTCAATCAGAAAAAAACAATTAATTACAACACGGGAAATATGAATACATTATATAATATACTATACCCTAGTTGTAATAATAGCTATAACAACATAAAAAGTCCGTACATGTACAGCATAGAGTGTGATAACATTGAAGTTAGTAAAAATATTACATCCAGATACAGTCACGAATGACCAAGTCAAGGCCATCGATGCATCTTACACGCTAAATTAATTACGTTGATTACAAAGACGGTATATAGTAACTTCGCAGGTACCATATTAATTTATTTCATAGTATTGCACCAGCCCGTTAGCTTCAGCTATTGAAAACTACTACGCATGTGTGTAACTAAAACATAATATTTTAATTGTGTTGGTCTTCTTTCAGATCGTTACATTATGTATCCACAAATCTACAATAGCAATAATAAACTGGTTCATTCATTTTAATTCGCATAACCTACCTTTTAAAGATTTCAACACATCTTGCTCTTCAGAGTGTGCCTCCTCAAAGTGGGCTATTAAATTTTTGGGGGAACGTTTATCCGTGTGGCAAACGGGACACAGGAAACCCTCTTTAATCACCCCTTCTGCCATCCTGGGGCGAATTGTGCTTATCACAGATCACCTATTTATGTTTGACATGTCCAGCTAATTTGCACATTTAACCTAAAGGATGTAATTTACTTTAAAGGCCAGGAAATTCATAGGTGGATGTTGATTAAAACTATATTTTATTTTAAATTATATATATTGAGTATACATGTTTTGAAACTATAAATAACTATAAATATAAAAGTTTGCAATAAAGTTGATTTTACTAAGTATAGATGCCTCTGTAGGGTCGGCTTGAAGGGGAACTTGCTGGCTAGATGGCGACTCGATGTACACAACATTTATCGCATTTTTCACTCGGCCCCAGGGCCACCGGCAAGGAATGGCGCTGCAATACGTGGTACACTCCAATTAACAACACTGCGTTCCACAGATTCACAGACGATTCATAGTTAGTCTGGTATGACAAGAAATATGGGAAACAGGGCATAAGAAATCGAGCTTTACGCCGCTAATATTGGATGGCGCCACCATAAAAATTCGATGGATTTCTGTAAATTATGTTTGTTGCTAACACTGGACGGCGCTTTTCCAGTAAAATTTATCTACATGCCTTGTAATTCCCCGTGTTACTTGAAAGAAACGTAGAATGTCAAACAGTGCTGAAATCGAGGACGAATAAAACAATCATTCTTGTGTTAGCCTCATAGCACAATATGTACAAAATATATGTGTACATCACTCGATGAAACGTTATTAACAAGGTAAATATTGGTAAACAAAATCACTATGTTTTACTATTTATATTAAGTAGAATAAAAATTATACAACTTGCACAAGTAGTTTTGTTCACACGAACGTTCTCGAAAGGAGAATGCACAAAACTTGTGGCAGTATAATGTTTAATTAAATTGTAAAAGTAAGTAGTAAAACCAAGTGTTTTTGATTACCAATATTTAACTTATTTTAGTGTAGTACAATAGTATATTGTACAATGAGCATATACTGATGTCTATTAAACACGAGAACGAGGCTTGCGGAACGAGCCGTAGGCGAGTGGAGCAAATCGCTTGAGTGATTAATAGCCTTTATATGCGAGCTGTACACTATACTTTGTTCACGAAAATTAAAATCAAGATGAAAATCTAATTTAAAATTACAATTAGAATCAAAATTAAAATCAAAATCAACATTAAAGTTGTAATTACAATTACAATTGAAAAAAATTTAAAATCAAAGTTAAATTCAATTATGATCTCAACCAGTGGAGCCTTAACCGTCACATTTTACACTGGCTACATTTTTAACTTAAATTAATTTAGTACGAGTATTTTTCTAAAAGAGCCAAGATTCTATGAATACTTGCAAAAATTAAATACAAGTTTCCACCCCGCACCAAGTAATACATCAAAACTAATCGCTTCATGCTATCTCTTTTTATACAACCTCTTCGACTATTAAGTTAATATTTAAAACCCGCTTTTAAGTCCAACAGCGATGAAACAATAACTACAATTGAGCTAACAAGGACATTAATCAATAAACGTTTAGGAGTTATTTGGGTTTAAAATAACTCCGTAAGTAAATGTTAATTTCCCAACAACAACAAATCTTATTTTATTGTTTATTATTAAACCATTAATACCTCTGTAAATTACAATTTGAATCATTAAAATCAATTTAACCATTAAAAAATTGCTGCGGCAATATTTATTATTGCAGGATTTTTACAGCACTTTTATTTCAAAAGATTAAAGGATTATATGTTTGGCGGTCATTTAATGTTTACATTATCAAAATCATCCCTTAGAATTGCTATTTAGAAGCTTTTAAACATTTTTCGTTCGGATTTCCGGGCTTCGTCGCCATCTATTGGACGGTGGCTGAACTGCTAAGTGATGTTTTTGAACAGCGCCAAAATGCTCGAACTTTATACTTATTGTCAAAGTGTTAATGTTTAGCAATGGGCTGAGCATGAAACAGTAGACGATTAAATTTTTAATCGAATGGTGTATAAAATAGCTGAGGAAATTTAGCGGTTTTTCTGTAATTTACGAATGAAAATTAAGCACGACACACTTACCGACATTTACAGCTCACTGTAACATAAAAATTCAATAAAGAAGAATTTGCTATATTCTTCAATCAAATACGGGTTACAATACTTATTCCTGATTAATCATTCAACTATTTATATTGTTAATGCATTACAATAAGAGAAATATACGAGAAATCATAATCTAAGTAGAGGGCTCTACCTGTTATCGTGGGGATAAACTACTTAATAATTTGTGGAAGTAACAATTGTTGTAATAATCAAAGAATATCTAAAAACTTAAAAAGAATGTTGTCTCATGATTAAATAAATTGACTTGTGGATATTTACGTACCTAAATTGCAGAAACAATATTTTATAATATACACGCCTAATCACAAGCAACCCGATATACGCATAACTCTAATTAATTTGTTATTAAAAACTTCTAATTTTATACGTAACAGGGACAAAATAATAAGTGTAATCCTGAGTAAAGCTTTAGAAATAGTGCGAATATTTAAGTATTTAAATTGCGGAAACAATGGTATTATATAAACGCCTACTTACATGCAACCCAATATAGAATAACTAATATTAATTTATTATTAATCACTTCCAATTTTAAACATAATACGGGCACAAGTATGAGTGTAGTCCTTTAAATAATAAATCATTATTAGTTACACGTATATTGGGCTGCCAGTAGGTAGGCGTTTATACAGTGTGTCCACGGATGGAGTTGACGAGAGGAAAAAAAACTTTATATTAATTTTACGGCAAAAAGTCATTCTTTATAAAAAATTCTGGTTGTCGAAAAAAATTGTTTGTCATAAAAAAAAATGAGATCAGATGTACAGGGTGTTAATAATTAAGAAAACAAGAAAATGCTTTAGGAGATAAGAACCATTATTTTTTATTTTATACAAAATGTTTATTAAACAAAGTTGTTTATAAGTTAAAATGTAGCATAAATACAAATTTTCAAATAAAAATTATAATTTTTACTATTTACAATAATTAGTGATTTTATGCGATTATTTGGAGAATTTAACAAAAAATCAAGTTACCCGATTCCGTAAACGTCAATGTTACGTCTGACAGTATTCAGAAATGTTAGCTAAAGAAGAGCATGTTTATTTAGTACAGTGCTACGGAATTGGAAATGTATCTTATCAATACGAAAAAAAATTCCAAATACGGCTGTGTCTAAGGAAGCACTACAAAAACTAATAAAAAAATTCACTGAAACTCAGTAATGAATGTGAAGAAAACGAAGAAATATTACCATAAAGATGACACATCTATATTATTAGCATTAGCGTCAGTTGTAGATAATCCTGAATTATCTTTAAGGAAGCGTGCAAGAATGCTGGAAGTAAGCAAAAGTACATTACAAGTTATTTTTAAGGAAGCGTGCAAGAATGCTGGAAGTAAGCAAAACTACATTATAAGTTATTTTTAAGGAAATGAAAATTCGAAATCGAAAACAGAAGGTTTCCCAGATTAATTTGTTTCACCGACAAATCTACATTTTGCACCAACGGGCACGTATCTACCCAAAATAGTCGGCACTGGGCTTTCGAGAATCCTAATTACGTCATCAATAGAAGAAGTCAAGGTTACAAAAAAGTTAACGTATGGTGTGGAATTATCTTTGATAGAATCATTGGACCATATTTTATGGTTTATTTAAACCAGCATTTTGTGGTTTTTTAAATTTATTAACACCCTGTACATCTGATCTCAATTTTTTTGATTACAAACAATTTTTTTCGACAAGCAGAATTTTTTATAAAGAATGATTTTTTGCCGTAAAATTAATAATAAAGTTTTTTTTCCTTTCGTCAACTCCATCCGTGGACACACTGTATAATATAATTATTTCTGCAATTTAAATACTTAAATATTGCCACTATTTTTGAAGCTTTACTAAGGATTATACTTATGGTTTTGTCCCTGTCTCGTTCAGAATTGGAAGTTTTTGATAATAAATTAATAGTACTTATGCGTATATCGGGTTGCCTGTGATTAGGCGGATATATTATAATGTATTGTTTCTGCAATTTAAATTCGAAAATATCTACAAGTAAATTTATTTTATTATAACATTCTTCTTAAGTTTTTAAATATTCTTTCATTATTAAAACAATTATTAAATCCACAAATGAGAACGTAGTTTAGCCCCACGATAACAGAGGGTACCCTCTATGAAGATTAGGATTCCTCATATATTTCTCTTATTGCAATGCATTAATAATATAAAAAGTTAATTGAATAATCAGTAATAAGTATTGGGACCCGTATTTCATTGAAGAATACAGCAAATTGTTGTGCATTTACGTTTTAAGTTACAGTGAACTGTAAATGTCGGTAAGTGTGTCGTGTTTAATTTTCATTCGCAAATTACAAGAAAACCGCTAAATTGCCTTAGCTATTTTATACACCGTTCGATTCGGAATTAAATCGTCTATCGTTTCGTGCACAGCGCATTGCTGAATATTAACGTTTTGATTATAGGTATAAAGTTCAAGCATTTTGGCGCTGTTCAAAAACATCACTTAGTAGTTCGGCCATCGTCGAATAGATGGCGACGAGGCGTGAAAATGCGAACGTAAAATGTTTAAAAGCTTTCAAATAGTAATTCTGAGGGATAATTTTGATAATTTTATAGTTAAATCACCTAAAAACTTGTAACCCTTTAATCTTTTTCAAAAAAAACGTGCCGTAAAAATCCCGGAATAATAAGTCATGTCGTCGCAATTCTTCATTCATTTTAATGATTTAAACGGTAATTTATGGAGGGATTAAAGGTTAAATAATAAACAATGAAGTAAGGTTTGTTGAATTTAAGAAGCATCATCTAATTTGGTTGCAAAGTTGCTGAGTTATGTGCGAAAACCCTCAAAATGCACTTTTTTTTAACACCCATAACTTGGTGCCAAATCGTCGTAGGAACTTCGTTATTTGAGTCCTACATAAGGAATTGATCAAATTTTAATGCCTTTATGGTTGATCGAGTCGACAATTTTTTTCCAATTCCGTATACAAAGTTGGACATGGTTTACTGGAAAAACATTTTTTTTTCACAGTGTTGCTTAGGCGGAAGGGTTTACTCCTAAGTTCGCATGCATAGCTTTAAAGAAGACACTTCAAAGTTTTTCGCCCTCAAAGATTCATCACAATCGATTGAAGCGGCGGCGGCGGGAGCGGCGGCGGCGGAAGCGGAAATGATATAAAAAACAATATAACAAAAAAAAAATTAAAATTCCTTTTATGGAACATGTTTCGCTCCTAAATAAGTTATACAAAAATTTTCAGTTTTCTCACGCCCCTTTTTTGAAAAAAAGTCGCCTGCGGCGCTGTGAGGACCTTTACATTTTCATTTTCTTTATTTGTTCGTCGAAAACCGATATTACGAAAATATATACCCCTTTTTCGAAATTTATATCTGGCAAGCCTACTCTCCTCCCCTAACTCACACAGCCTCATTTCGTACTTCACCACTCTCTCTATCACCTCACATGTCAATCTTTCCCTGTTCATCTCCTGCAGTAGAATGTATCCAGGTGTCGACTTCTCTAGTCCCAACATCCGTCTCAAGAACCATAACTGCTCCCACTCCATACTCATACACTCTCGTCCCCCATAGCACAGGCCTTATACCCCTGCCACACACTCGTCGAATGGCATGGGAAGTAACGTGGAAAGGAGGCAGAGACGTAGTGTAGCAACATTCCTCGTCATGCCCGCACATCACGCTCCTCGTCATGCCCACTGCTTCCTGTTTTGTAGGTTTTTGGGCACGAGTCAAAGGACTGGCAATATAAACGCGTACGTTTATTTGAAAAGATTAAAGGATTGCAAGTTTGGCGGCGATCTAACGTTCAATTTATCAAAATTATCCCTCAGAATTACCATATAAAAGCTTTTAAACATTTTACGTTCGCATTCCCAGGTCTTGTCGCCATCTATTCGATGATTGCCGAACTACTAAGTGATGTTTTTGAACAGCGCCAAAATGCTCGAACTTTATCCTTATAATCAAAGTGTTAATATTCAGCAATGCGCTGTACACGAAACGATAGACGATTTAATTTCGAATCGAATGGTGTATAAAATAGCTGAGACTATTTAGCCGTTTTCTTGTAATTTGCGAATGAAAATTAAGCACGACACACTTACCGACATTTACAGTTCACTGTAACTTAAAACCTAAATGCACAACAATTTACTATATTCTTCAATGAAATACGTGTCCCAATACTTATTACTGATTATTCAATTAACTTTTTATATTATTAATGCATTACAACAAGAGAAATATATGAGGAATCCTAACTTCATAGTGGGTACCCTCTGTTATCGTGGGGATAAACTACGTTTTCATTGGTGGATTTAATAATTGTTTTAATAATGAAAGAATATTTAAAAATTTAAGAAGACTGTTATCTTATAATAAAATAAATTTACTTGTAGATATTTTCGTATTCGTGCAGAAACAATACATTATAATATATCCGCCTAATCACAGGCAACCCGACAAACGCATAAATACTATAAAAAACTTCAAATTTTAAAGGTGACAGTGACAAAACCATAAGTGTAATCCTCAGTAAAGCTTCAAAAATAGTGCGAATATTTAAGTATTTAAATTGCAGAAATAATTATATTACATAAACGCCTACTTACAGACAATGCAATACACGCATACATAATATTAATTTATTACTAAAAACTTCCAATTTTAAAAGTGACAGGGACAAAACCATAAGTGTAATCCTCCGTAAAGCTTAAAAAATAATGTAAATGTTAAAGTATTTAAATTGCAGAAATAATTATATTGTACAAACGCCTGCCTACAGGCAACCCAATACACGTGTAACTAATAATTATTTATTATTTAAAACTTCAAATTTTAATCGTAACAGGGACAAAACCATAAGTGTAGTATTTTTAAAACGTTGCTAAGGATTACACTCATGCTTGTGTCCCTTTTATATTTAAAATTAGAAGTTTTTAATAAAAAATAATATTAGTTATAGTATATTGGGTTGACTACAAGTAGGCGTTTATATAATACCATTGTTTTCGTAATTTAAATACTTAAATATTCCCACTATTTTTGAAGCTTTACTCAGGATTACACTTATGGTTTTGTCACTGTTACGTATAAAATTAGAAGTTTTTAATAATAAATTAATTCGAGTTATGCGTATATCGGGTTGCTTGAGATTAGGCGTGTATATTATAAAATATTGTTTCTGCAATTTAAGTACGTAAATATCCACAAGTGAATTTATTTAATCATGAGACAACATTATTTTTAAGTTTTTAAATATTCTTTTATTATTACAACAATTATTACATCCACAAATTATTAAGTAGTTTATCCCCACGATAACAGGTAGAGCCCTCTACTTAGATTATGATTTCTCGTATATTTCTTTTATTGTAATGCATTAACAATATAAATATTTGAATGATTAATCAGGAATAAGTATTGTAACCCGTATTTGATTGAAGAATATAGCAAATTCTTCTTTATTGAATTTTTATGTTACAGTGAGCTGTAAATGTCGGTAAGTGTGTCGTCCTTAATTTTCATTCGCAAATTACAGGAAAACCGCTTAATTTCCTCAGCTATTTTATACACCATTCGATTTAGAATTAAATCGTCTACCGTTTCATGCACATTTCATTGCTAAATATTAACACTTTGACAATAAGTATAAAGTTCGAGCATTTTGGCGCTGTTCAAAAACATCACTTAGCAGTTCAGCCACCGTCTAATAGATGGCGACAAGGCGCGGAAATCCGAACGAAAAATGTTTAAAAGCTTCTAAATAGCAATTCTAAGGGATGATTTTGATAATGTAAGGATTAAATGACCGCCAAATATATAATCCTTTAATCTTTTGAAACAAAAGTGCTGTAAAAATCCTGCAATAATAAATATTGCCGCAGCAATTTTTTAATGGTTAAATTGATTTTAATGATTCAAATTGTAATTTACAGAGGTATTAATGGTTTAATAATAAACAATAATAGTATATTGTACAACGAGTATATAATGATGGCTATTAATCACTCAAACGATTTGCTCCACTCGCCTACGGCTTGTTCCGCAAACCTCGTCCTCGTGATTAAAAGCCATTATATGCGAGTTGTACACTATACTTTGTTCACGAAAATTAAAATCAAGATCAAAATTTAATTTAAAATTACAATTAGAATCAAAATTAAAATCAAAATGAAAATTAAAGTTGTAATTTCAATTAAAATTGAAAAAAAATTAAAATCAAAGTTAAATTCAATATTAAATAGGGTAAACAAAATATTATCATAAATCGCGTTCTGTGAATCAAAGCGCGAATTAGCGTGTTTAATGACTATGTTAAACACGCATTTGCGTGTTTAATATGCGTATTAAACACGCACACGCATTAATGAAATTGAGTGTTAAATGTACCCGATTAATGTTGCCCATAGAATTAAATAATGCTCACATTATAATATTTTCGTGAACAAAAGAATATACAGGGTATTTTTTTTATCGTGGGCCATAGGATTTTATATGCTAAAAATTATACCTTGTATTCATGTATATTTTATTATAAAATTTTGAAGGAAAGTTTAGTTAGTAATATAAATCAATTATTTTTCCATATGATGCGCTAGTCAGTATAATTTAAACATGTTTTATTCCATTGAAAAATGAAATTATTTAAAATAAATAACTGAGCAAACATAATCAAAGTACCTTGAATTTCTGAAGTGTTACACACACACGCATCAGTTGTGTGCATGGGTTGGTTAGATCACGCCGCTATTCATAGATGGCGCTTATCGATTCCAGTTTATCAACATGCCCTGACGCTTCCTGTTATTCCATGAGTTAGTCTGTGCCATGGTGCAAAGATTACATCTTTGCACCATGGTCTGTGCACAGATTAGTTCTAATCTGTGCTGCGTTCTAAGTTCTAACCACCCTCCAACAACTCGGTAAGGATTTTGTCTCGACACTCAAACGATTTATAAAATAATAAGAATATTTTTGGTTCGGGATTATTTTCGTCTTATGTGACAAATTTGTATTTTAAAATACAATCCGTAGTAATGTGGATAAACTAAAAATGCAAACTGTAGATAACCTCGTTGTTAATGTCCTTGGATTAATTAAAATTACAATACACATAAGTTAAAAAATTACATCATGCTCCTTCCACATGAAAACATTCCATTCATGATTTCATCCTCTCAAGGAAAGCCTTAGTCAGAAAAATGTATGTTGGTGATTATCAGATAATGCGATTAGAGAAAGTAAAAACAAATTGTATCTACGCAAAAATTAAACGGACGTAACGGAAATATAGAGATGATAGTAGTTACCGGGTAGCAAGCGAAACAATAACACGACGTCAGAAAATAACCCGACGATGATAACCTTTTCTAATTCAAGGCTACAGGAAATTCCGAAGCAAATGGAATTAGTAACAATTAATGATAGTAATATAAAATAGGCAAGTGGCGCTCGAAAAAACATGCAATTTCACATGTCCGGCGATAGAAAATTGTGAAGTTATTAATGAAAATGAAGAAACTATATTTTTCGCATCTTATTCAATAATATTAACGTAGTTAAATCGTTTTTGATTGAGAAAGTTGTCCATTACTCGGCCGAATCATTTTCTCTACAGGTGACGTCCAATCAACAGGTTTCAGCCAATGACATGACGACAATTTTACTTTCTCAGCAGTTTAGTTGTTACTATGGTTACGATTTGTTTGTGAAAACACGAATTCATAAATATCATAATTTTGTCAGTGAACTGCCGCAATTTCCAAATATGATGCGAAAAAGTATAGTATTAAACTCGTGAGCAAGTTGTCCATTGCCACTCTGGTGAATTGCAAACTTCACCCTCGTGGCAATGACCAACTTTCTCATTCGTTTAATACTATACTATTAGTATGCTCATAGATAAAGGTTAAATCTAGGTTCACGACTAGTTTTCATCTTTTTAATCATGTTCTGTACAGGGTTAGAATGAAAGTTTTTTGCAGAGTTATTTATTCTAGTCTTTTCACAAAGAAATGAAAACGCATCATATCAGGATTCGAAAACAGGATATATTTATATATTTATGATTTAAATATTTATGAAGGTAAAGAAGTGAACGCCTCTAAAGGGACTCTTGGCGAAAGAGTTGTTCTCAAATTATCAGACACCATCAAATACTTTTTCTCATCTGTGCACTTACTTGACACTATCATTTCCTGCTGTCGGCACTCTGATGGGAAATCGTAAAAATGTTTCCAAATTTTTGGAAACTTGGAACGAGGAGTTTAGTTCAATGAAAACGGTACAGTAGTTTGCAAATGGTAAGACACAAAAAAAGTGATGGCGATCAGTAACTGTTTCTAATAAAACGAACTATGAAAGAAAGAAAGAATTTTCCAGTCCGACAATGTTGAAGTTCTAAGGTGTGAGCCACTTAATTTTGTTGCCGAGATGGCCATGCCTGAGACAGAGAAACATAAATCATGTATCAGATTTTTTTTAATTCAACTGAACTAATCTTGTCTCTTATGACGTAAATTGTCATTTTAAAAACAAACTGACATGTCGAGACAATTTGTGTTATTGAATAATGGCTTGCATGAACATGGTGGACATATAACTCATCTTACAATTTTTGATTTTCTCTAACTAACTCTTTTTTCAAACTTCTCATGCAAGAAATGCTCATACATTCTATACGTCTACAAGACGTCGAACCAAGAACCAAAGCTTTGTGTCAAATGTGTAATATACCTCTTTGCAAAAATTGCTTCACTACTTACCATCTGCAGTGATATTTTACATGTTTTTCAATATGCTTTCAATTGAAATAAAACTTTTTTCAAGACATAAAAATAATATATAACAAAGGCCCCAGAATGCTGCCCTGTGGTACCCCCATATCCACATTTAATACATTGGACCGTATCTTTCGTCTATCATTTTCCAGTTCTACCATTTGTTTTTTATTAGATAGGTACGATTTGAATCAATCGTATGCCATACCTCGGAAACCATAATCGTACAACTTAGCTAATAGAAGTTTATGATCCACACAGTCAAATGTTCGGCTTAGGTCTAGAAATATCCCACAGCACAACAAATCTTCTTCCAAAAACAATTTAGATTGCTTTGCTATAATATTGTGGAGTCGCCTGAGTCATGGATTTGGACAACGGAATTAGGACAGCGAGAATGGAGAGACGATACTGGGGAAACAAGCTGGAAAAATAAATAACATACATTAAAAAGTTTAAGCTAAAATGGAAATAAAAACCTTGCTCTTATTTGCATCAAAAAGTTCTTCTTATTATTTGGCGTAAGCGATCAATCCTTTAAGCCACGTTACAATATATTTGTAACGTTGTGGGATGGCAGGACAAAACTCAACTAATGACTCTGCCACTTAGTACGTTACATTAGAATTACGGTATGATATAAAATAACTGCTTATCCTTCTTTTGCTGGTTTATTATGACTAAGAAAACACGTACTAATTAAATTAGGTACTTTCAGTCTCTGATATTTTTTTAATGTCTGTATTTTTCTCGATTCCCAAGTTACGGCACCATTGCTGCCTCGGATTTCTACTGCTCCTATGTTCAAGGTGTCTCCACATATCCATCTATTTTACCAAATGTACTCAAGATATTGACCGCTCTGAAGTTGTATTTATTAGTAATATCACATTTTTTGTAAATGAGCTCAAGTGTTGCAGTTTTTAATTTTTCTGAAAAAACTCCTTTATCCAATGATTGGTTTATAAGATGCGTGAGAGGAACAGATATCTCCTTAGAGTATCTTTTTAGGTAGAATTGACTTTCTCATTAAAATCGGATGCAACATCCCTAAGATCGTCAAGTAACTTCCTTGGATCCACTGTAGATTTGCACATGAATTAGAAAGGAAACTGTCAAAAATTGGTATCTATTGCAAAATATATCGCTATGCATCGGTCCCCGTATGTTAGTTAAAATTACTTCTCCCATACAAATACCCATGGGATAATTTTATGACCCCATAAAAAATTATAAGTGATACCATACGAATTCAGAGTGCTGAATGGTCTTAAATACAGGAAAGGATGCCGAGGAGTATATAACATATGGAGTATTCCAACAGTGTATATTGGAGTGCCTTATGTATACTAAACGCAACCCAAATGAGTCTACTCTTAACCGAGGTTATTACAGCCATGTGACACGAACCAAAAACTTTAGTGCCCGGCCTCTGCTTTAACCTATACCTGATCAAGCGGACACCTGCATACATTGTTACTATATAACCTGTCTAGCTGTTGCCAGATTATATAGCCAAGGATGCGCCTGACTCGCAATCATGACCTGGACTTGACAATACTAATAAAATAAACTTCTACTCATTACTTACCTCTACACCTGCTGCCTCGGTTCGGGTAATCCTTTGGTTTAATGGCATCTCGGTGTCGACACCAATTCGTTCACTCACAGACAACGTTTCGTAGGAAATTGCGATCTGGAGATCAATGAAATGTACAAGATGACGACGGCAATCGATATGACAAACGTGATATATTACTGAAATAAAGAATTCAGCAAATATTAGACTTGGAATACATTCGGTAAAACTACACAATCATTACATTAAAGTCTAATTCAACGAATATAGTGGATGACAATCTTAAAAAAGAATAAATTCAACACAAGTGAAAATTAATCTTTACACATTATAGTGAATTTAGCCAAAACCTCCCATTGTCACTTTACGTTTACCTCACCCATTAGGAAAAAGTGTAAGTGTAATAAAAGAGTAACTCTATCGTACGTGGACCGCGTAAGACTTAAGGTGGCTTTACATTGCATGATTTATCACATCACTGTATCATATGATTTTGTCATAGCCACAAATTTTATGTTTTATTTTATTGTTTTCGGTTGAGTATCCGAGCAGACAAGTTCCATCCACCTCAACAATTTGTAATATTGTCCATCATTTTGACAATACTGGCTGCGTGAGTAATTTTCACATTAAAAGGGCTAAGGGAAATCACATTTTAACGGAAGAGATGAAACTCAACATTTTATGTTACGTAGAGCAGAACCCCATATCATCGTTAAGAGTTATCGCAGCACAGTTTCAAATAAGTTCAGCCTCCGTTTACAAGACATTAAAAGAATTTAAATCAGTGACGGTTCACGGGGTTTTTCTGGTACGGCCGAGGAACAAGAGGTGGTAATACAGATAGGTGCGGTCACGCAGCCAGCCGTCTCTGCAACTGACCCTACCTATCTGTATTACCACCTCTTATTCCTCGGCCGTACCAGAAAAAACCCCGCGAACCGTCACTGATTTAGATACAATGATTACAAGTTTTCAAATCATCAGGAACTATCAAATGAGGACAAAGGCAAACGAACAGAATTCTGTGAAACCGTATTCAATTTAATTAATAATGATCAAGAAATTTCACACAGAATAATATTTACTGATGAGGCATCATTTTCCTTAAATGGTGAAGTTAATCCACAAAATTATAGGTTAGTATTCTTCATTCCTTATCGATACCCATTCCTTACACCCATTCCTTCACCTTTTAAAATTTGACGCACACACAATACAATGCGAGAGTTAATGTGTGGGCTGGACTAATTAATGATACCCTTATTGGTCCTTTTTTTTTATTAATGGAAATCTAAACAGTAATGTTTACTTAGATCTTCTGCGAACTCGTATAATGCCAGAAATTGCCAGAAATTCATACACTAAACATTGCTGCTCCTTATTATCAGATGGATGGAGCGCCTCCGCATTCTACAGCTGCCATTAATAATTATTTAAGTGAATTACTTCCTGATCGCTGGATAGGTATATTTGATCCAATACCTTGGCCACCCCGGTCGCCTGATTTATCTCCAAACGACTTTTTTTGTGGGGATATCTAAAAAGTAATGTTTATAATAACATTATTAAAAACAATACCGTCAAACGGGGTTATATGGAACAAAATCTCTGAATATTTGCTTGTAACTTTTTTGTCTTGGATTCTTATTTGCCTGAAAAATAAACACAGAATGACCTTGATGACAGAGTTTCATGTTATGTGAAAAGAAAAATTGAATCACTTTTTCCATACCAGAAAAAAAAAATGAGCAGTGTTCCATATTAACCTGCCGAGGGAAAATATGGAACATTGTTAGTTTTCTGGTATTATCTCGCTTGAAACGACATTGAACCGTTTTAAACGCTGCAGGTATAATATGGAAAAATTGCTTTTAGTAACTGAGGAAAAAAAATTTAAAAAATAAACAAATTCTGGGAGAAACAGGGGTAGGAAAACACCAATAGATTTTCATCAGATTTTATTTCCTAAAATTATCAAAAACAATTTGAAAAACTATTGATTTCACATTGTCATGTGAGAAAATACAGAACTTCACCAACGGGTCAACTTTTTCTTAAATTTGGTCGAAAACATGCCTACCACGAGAAATAGCGGAGTTGCCCAAAACGAACCTTATTTGTTCAAACTTAATTTCTACAATGTCTTTTACTTGTGGAAAAATAAACGTGTTACTATTTTGACCATATTGCCTTAGACAGCTGATTTTGAATGTGTGTCGTTAGTATTTTCCAGAACTTTTGCCACATAGTTTTTTTCAGTCTCTTTCTTTGATTCTTTATTGTAGACGAATATGACTAAGTGTTGTCAGTATATCCTGGGACTTTATTACCGGTTCCACGTCTGATGACTGACTGCCCAGAAGTGCTTTGGCCATCGTGCGCGAAGGATGACAGGGGTTCAAGATCGCTATCAAAATCATCATCTGGTTGATTTTCGGGCTCGTTTACTTCAGTTTCTTCATCGGATTCAGACTGTTGTACGTCAGGTTGCTTTTGTGAATTTTGGATTCCTCTAAAGTCAGCCATCGTCACAGACTTTCCAGGAGGAACATTTATGTTCTTCTGTTTCTTTGATTTAGTTTGATTTTCGTGGTGCTCAGTAGCTTGCGACATTATTTCTTGGAAACTCTCAACTAGAGCAGTTATCAATATTTTCTTTTTGTCCAAGTAGGCCTTTGAGAACTTTATTGCGGTCGACTGGAACGATTCCACATGCTTTGAATCCAGCTTGACAAGTTTCTTTTGTTCTGGGAGAAATAGAATCCAAAGTCTTCTTGAGGAGTTGTGGAAAGACACTCTTTGGTAGGACGCCACGGTTTTTCTGTTTCCATTCCAATAATAGTTTTCGCCAAGCGCCCTTCAGAGGCCGACAAAATCAAGTGGTTGGGTAAGGTGAGTTGTGTTGGGTGGCAAAAAAAAAATTATATTGTACTCCTCGCATTTTTCAATTATATTCATTGACAAATGACTCGCTAAGTTATCCCCAATGAGCACTTTCGTTCCTTCTTTCCTCTTGAGATATGGATATGCGATTTTCGAAAACCAGTCTTCAAAAATTTCAGCGTCAAACCAACCGCTCTTACTTCTGTTATAGGCAGCGCCTTCGGGGCCATCTTCTATCCACTCGGGATATACATGAACAGCCTTGTAGACCACAAGGGGCGGCAACAATTCTCCGCTGGCCGATATCGCGAACATTACGGATGTAGACGTTTTTGAAGTGACCTTCTCTTTGCCAGGGTCATCGGTTAGGTTGGATTCGTCATAGTTGACGATATTTTCTGCAGGCACACCTCTCAATGTATTCTCGAGATGGTCAAAGTATTCATTAATAACTTCTTGAGACACTCCAGCGCGAGAACGTTTTATGTTTTCAGAGAATCTTTCAGAAAGCTGTCTATTTCGCTTTAAGAACTCTTTGATCCAGTCAGTTTCTGGAGAATTGTCTTTAAAGACAGTTACCCCTCTACGATTGAGATATCGTTGAATAAAACCTTTCAATCTTTCTCTTGTAAACGGATATCCATAGGTGGCTGCTGTACTCAGTACTTTGCATATAGCGGCTTCCTCGACAGTTGATAATACCGTTACCCTTCCCAATTTTGTGGAATTTTGTCCCTATATAAAGTTGTTTTTGGCACACCATAATGCTTGGATGCCTTGGACAAAGACCGACGACCATTTAAAAAGTCACTCAGGGCTCTTTCTAGATTTTCTGGATCGTAGTCACAGCGTATACGGGCGCCTGGTCTTCTCACGTATTTTTTTGGCATCGTTACAAATAACCTCTGGGAAAACAAGAAATCACTTATGAAGCCCACAATTTTCTATGAATTATTTTTCATCAAATCTGTTCATATTCTCTGAAAGGAATATATTCAAGGTAGTCATGATTCCTGGTAAATTTCATTTAAATTTTCAAACTCACCTGTACCCGTACAAACTCTTGAGGATAACAAAACGTCGCAAAACGTATCAATTTCTGAATCGATTTTTAGGTTATGAGTTCATTTTATGTATGATCAGTCGGTAATACAGAACTATCGCCCAACAATCCAAGTGAAGGAATCTTCCATAAAAAATAGTAAGTTCATCTAAGGAGAGATGATCAATTTTGTCAATTTGTTCCATAAAAACCCCCGGATTCCATATTACCCCGTTAGACGGTACTTCAGAGTTAAAAGATCGTATAATTACTGTTTGCGATGAATTAAGAAGAAATCCGCAACACATTAGAAATGCTATTCAAGGATTTTATAATCGACTTGGCTACTGCTTAAAACGTGAAGGTGGTCATTTTGAATATTTATTATAATTACTTACGATTTATCATTGTTTGTTATATTAACCTCACTTTATTCGTAATAATTTTAAGCTTTCACTGAACTGTGACAGGTCGACGGAGCCGAGAGAAGAAGAAGAAGAAGAAGCATTGACTGGCACCTTTGTGTACTTGGTTGCCTACATTGTCAATACATTGCAATGCGTTGATGTGATTATTAAAACATAGGACATATCATATGTTCTGAGTTAAATAAATACCCTGTAGAATCACAGCCTGATTCTGGGAATGGAACAGCCCCTATTCGCTATGATTTTTCATATGATTACCGATAATGTCAACGAACTACATTATCGACGGCGCACAGTGGGCCAGAATGCTTATTTAGCGGGCCAAAATTAATAACGTCCTAATCCTTTCACTTTTAAAGATAAATTTGTAGTTTACTATGATTTTTGAAGTCGCCAAGTCCGAATCTGTAATCAGATTTGTTAAATTCAAAATTGCGGATCCAATATGGCGGATTTTTTTTTGTAAAAATGTTCGGTTTTTAATGAAAATTAATACCATCCTGTATTTGATACCTCTGAATCCAAATTTTCAATAAAAATTTCAAAATTCAAAATGGCAGATTCAATATGGCGGAATTTTTTTGTAAAAAATATTAAGTTTTCATTCAAAATAAATAACGTTTAGTTTTTAAAATCTCTGAATCCAAATTTGGAATAAAAAATTCTAAATTCTAAATGGCGAATCCAATATGGCCAATAATATTTTTAAATTAAATTTTAAATTTTAAAGTACTTGTAACTCATGTTATTTTAATGTGTTTAGATTTTAAGTTTATTTATACATTTATACATTTAGGATTGTATTGATATGTTTCACATGAAAGTTTATATTCATCGTGAAATAAATTATTTCATTTGATTTGATTAAATATTTAGATTTTAATGCAACTTCGCGATTTCGCCGAAGTTGGTTTCAATGATTCTTCATTTCTAAAATTGTCAAATATATCCATATATATCAGCTCATTCATGGTACCCGTGTTTTCCATTCGATGCCAGAACAGAAATGCAAGAATGTTGGCTCCGCATATTCATTGTCGAGTATGATTTTTTTACGAGAGAGAATATACGACTTAAGGATATTTGCAATAGAAAACGCAAAATCACTGCTAACGGAAAATTTCTATCCATTCGCACGCAATATTCACGAAATACTGATGGCTGCGTGGCGTGCGCGTGCGTATAAAATACGTCACAGAAGTCACAAAGGCGCATAAAGGCAAACGAATTTTTTTTATACGACAGAGATATATATGCACTACATTTTTATCATAGTCGAATAAGGGTAAAATTGAGTAATTTTTAGTAATGCCCTAATATATCATCAAATCGATTAAAATTTCATACTTACTTGACATTAAAAATTTTTATTATGTGAACTAATAACTAAATGGTTTAATTTAATACACTTACCTGTAACTGAGATATTTCTTAAAGTAAATAAATTATTAAACCGCTCCATTGTTAACTTGCAACATGAAATTATTAAAAATTAAACCAAGCGCGCATAGACGTATTTCATTCAAATTGAATGTTATATTTGTGCTTATTGCTTACAGATTTATTGTTTATATGCGATTTTTTTGTTGAAAAATGTATTTGTACCCTTAATTAGGATGTCTACTATAAAGTTATCAACACTAATGATTTTTTTTTGGAATTCCAAAAATTGAATTTTGTCCCGCTAGATTAGCATTCTGGCCCACTGTGCGGAGTAGAGAATTGACTGGAATCGCAACAATTAATCCTAAATTTGACATGCCCCGTTCACAATCTCGTCGCAGAAAACACTGATGTGCCCAAAGCCTTCTTTTCCTATTATTTTTTTTCTACTTGACATAATTCTTTTCGGCGTAATATTACTAAAAGACACATTACAATGGCCCTCAGACGTGATTATTCCTTAATAATTGCTTAATATCTTATATATTCCCACTTTACTCATAGCATAAACTACAAAGAGTAAACATAACCTAACTGTTCATCATCGTGCCACGCGCAGAAATCACACGCATTCACAAAACGTTCTCATACAGCGTAAACTCAACATCTTAAAAATCATAAGCTAAGCTGTCTGTGTGATTTTATACGTGACAAAATCATATGACAAGTCATATGATAAATAATACAATGTGAAGGCACCTTAACTCTATCGTACGTGGACCGTAAGCAGTGGCGGCTCGTCAGGGGAGGCAGGTAAGGCATTGCCTCACCATGAATTTCCTATATTATAAAAATATAAATTTTTTCAATAATTTTTTTCCGTATTGACTTTAATATTGATAATTAATTGTATAGTGACTATAAATGGATGTATTAACACGGAATGTTCCCGATTTGTAATGATTAGAATTAGCGCGCCCACTCTTTCCGGACTTGAGGCAAACGTAAACTAGAGCAATCGGAATTTATGCAACTTTATATGCCTCCATACAGCTTACATATATCGCTTTCGTTGTCATGTGCAGATTTATTCCGATATTGGAGGCGAACCTCAGAGGCTTCTCATTGGTCGGAAATCACCCGCGTGGAAGAGAGAAAACCTCGCGGTACTCTCCATTGTCAGATGTGTTAAGGCAGCTTCACAACAACCCGGGAACTGTAACGATAACTGGAACGGGAAAGAAGATATACCTAGCTTGTTGTTCCCGTTACCGGAAATTAGTTATTAGTTGGGTGAAAATCATATGTCATGTGCTCAAGCCCACGAATTGCAATCGACTTGAAACTTTGAAAAGTTACTCAAAATTTATTCCAAATTGATTTCGTTAAGAAAAACTGTATTCGCACCATTTCTAGATTTTTGGAAATTTTGATGTGGTCGGAGTGTAAAATTAAAATATAAAAAAAATTGCCATCGACTTGAAACTTTCCAAAATCGCTCAAAATTTATTCAAAATTGATACCTTAAAATGCCACATTCATAACATTACTGGATTTTTGAAAATTTGAATGTGCTTGGTGTGTAAAGTTGTAAAAAATAGAACCAATTTTGGTGACCCAAAATAAATATAAAATCAATTGCTATCAACTTGAAACTTTGAAAAATCACTCAAAATTTATTCCAAATTGATTTCGTTAAAATAAACTATTCGCACTATTTCTAGATTTTTGTAAAATTGAAAAAAAATAGAACCAATTTTAGAGATGCAAATTAAATATAAAAAAACAATTGCCATCGACTTAAAACTTTCCAAAATCGCTCAAAATTTATTCAAAATTGATACTTTAAAATGCCACATTCATAACATTACTGGATTTTTGAAAATTTGAATGTGCTTGGTGTGTAAAGTTGTAAAAAATAGAACCAATTTTGGTGATCCAAAATAAATATAAAAACAATTGCTTTCGACTTAAAACTTTGAAAAGTTACTCAAAATTCATTCCAAATTAATTTCTTTAAAAAAACTATATTCGCACCATTTCTAGATTTTTTGGAATTTTTATGCGGTCAGTGTAAAATTGAAAAAAAAATTGAACCAATTTTGTCGACCCAAAATAAATATGAAAACAATTGCTATCGACTTGAAACTTTCCCATATTACTCAAAATTCATTTCAACTTGGTTTCTTAAAAAAATTGTATTCGCACTATTTCTAGATTTTTAGAAATTTTGATGTGGTCGCAGTGTAAAATTGAAAAAAAAAATTGAACGAATTTTGGAGACACAAATTAAATATAAAAACAATTGCTATCGACTTGAAACTTTCCAAAATAACTCAAAATGCATTCAAAATTGATTTCTTAAAATGCCACATTCATAACGTTACTGGATTTTATTTTTATTTTGATACGCTCTGTGTGTAAAGCTGTAAAAAATTGAACTAATTTTAGAGACTCAAATAAATATAAAAACAATTGCTATCGACTTTAAACTTTCCAAATTTACTCAAAATGCATTCGAAATTGATTTCTTAAAATGCCACATTCATAACGTTACTGATTTTTTTTTTAATTTTGATATGCTCGGTGTGTAAATCTGTAAAAAATAGAACTAATTTTGGAGACTCAAATAAATATAAAAACAATTGCTATCGACTTGAAACTTTCCAAATTTACTCAAAATGTATTCCAAATTGATTTCTTAAAAAACTATATTTGCGCCATTTCTAGATTTTTGAAAATTTTGATATGCTCAGTGTGTAAAATTGTAACAATTTGAACCAATTTTGGGGACTCAAAATATCGATGAAAAAAATTGCTATCGACTTAAAACTTTCCAAAATTACTCAAAATTAATTCCAAATTGATTTGTTAAAAAAACTATGTTCGCACCATTTCAAGATTTTTGAAAATTTTAATGCGGTCGGAGTGTAAAATTGAAAAAAAAATTGAACCAATTTAGGAGACCCAAAATTAATATAAAAAAAATTGTAAAATTAAAAAAAAAATAGAAGGAATTTTGGAGACACAAATTAAATATAAAAATAATTGCTTCCGACTTGAAACTTTTCAAAATTACTCAAAATTTATCCGAAATTGGCTTCTTAAAATGCCACATTCATAACGTTACTGAATTTTTTTATAAATTTTGATATGCTCGGTGTGTAAAGCTGTAAAAAAATAGAACTAATTTTGGAGACTCAAATAAATATAAAAAACAATTGCTATCGACTCGAAACTTTAAAAAATAACTCAAAATTCATTCCAAATTGATTTAAAAAAGAAACTATATTCGCGCCATTTCTAGATTTTTTGGAAATTTTGATATGCTCACTGAGTAAAATTGTAAAAATTTGAACCAATTTTGGAGACCCAAAATAAATATAAAAACAATTGCTATCGACTTGAAACTTTCCAAAATTACTCAAAATTTATTTCTTAGAAAAACTGTGTTCGCACCATTTCTAGATTTTTGGAAATTTTGATATGGTCGAAAAAATTGAACCAATTTAGGAGACCCAAAATTAAGATTGAAAGATTGAAAAAAAAAATGAACAAATTTTGGAAACACAAATTAAATATAAAAACAATTGCTATCGACTTGAAACTTTTCAAAATCACTCAAAATTAATTCAAAATTGATTTCTTAAAATACCACATTCATAACGTTACTGGATTTTGTTTAATTTTGATATGCTCGGTGTGTAAGTAAAGCTGTAAAAAATAGAACTAATTTTGGAGACTCAAATAAATATAAAAAACAATTGCTATCGACTTTAAACTTTCCAAATTTATTCCAAATTGATTTCTTAAAAAACTATATTTGGGCCATTTCTAGATTTTTTGAAATTTTGATATGCTCAGTGTGTAAAATTGTAAAAATTTGAACCAATTCTCAAAATAAAGATGAAAACAATTGCTATCGAGTTGAAACTTTCCAAAATTATTCAAAATTCATTCCAAATGGGTTTCTTAAAAAAACTGAATTCGCACCATTTCTGGATTTTTTGAAATTTTGATGCGGTGTAAAATTAAAAAAACAATTTAACCAATTTTGGAGATTCAAAGTAAATATAAAAACAATTGCTATCGACTTGAAACTTTCCAAAATCACTCAAAATTCATTCAAAATTGATTTCTTATAATGCCACATTCATAACGTTACTGGATTTTTAAAATTTTGATATGCTCGGTAGCCCGATAGCCACCCCCCTGGGTGCGCGCCTGCATGGTTTGACAAATGTAGTTGGCTAACAGGCACAATAATTAGAAATCCATTATTTTGTTGACCCTGCATAATGTTTTCAAATAGCAAATTGAAATCGAAATATAACAACGTGAAGGAAAATAGGAAGATTTTAAAAAGATGTGTGGATAATATTAAATATGTGCCTCACCAAATCAAAACCTGACGAGCCGCCACTGACCGTAAGACTTAAGACTCAAACTCAAAAGACTAAGAACTACATTTAAAGACTGAACTAAGACTCGAAAAAGACTAAGATCTCAAAAAGACTATTGAAAATCTACATGTTACTGTTCACGGAACCTCTGTGTCCCCACCTCTTGCTTTTGGAATTTTCCTGCAAGACAAAGGGGATCCAGAGTTCAATTCGACATCATTTTTATCTGGTTCAACATTTCCTCCTTTCCCGTTTTTATTTAATTTAGGCGTTTACTTTGCCCAAATAATTATATTATTTATTTAACCGAATATTCTATGACTGTGATTGAAAATGAAATTAATTTATTGGCATAATCACGTAACTATTGCTGGTGTGATGTAAACAAAATGACAATAACAACCCATTATCTCTTTTCTGAACAGCTGATGCAACTCTTAATGGAATTTTATGAATGAACGAAATTTGTTTAGTTGGGCATTATCTCACAGCTAATATCGTATGTTCATAAAAAAAAAAACTCAAGTGTGCATGATTTTTTATTTAAAAAAATTTAAGCTGGCACTCATTTTAGGAATTGACATACAAAACGTCAGATCGTTCTAAAAGTCACAATTATTCCATGGTCACAATGGTTTACAGCAACCAGCAAAAACGTTTCTAGTTAAAAGTTATTTCCGAAATGGGATTAAAGTTGACGGAAATTGGGTGTATTCATTTGACGCACCTATGGCAGAGTTTCAGGAAGAATTTCCTAACGTTCCCATTATTAATGAAGAATTTCGAAATACCTTATCACTTATCATTCATGAAACGGGTAGTATTCTCCGTAAACCAGGAAGTGGTAGACCAGTCAAACGTTCTTAGGATGCTATTAACACAGCCCAAGGAATTTTGGAAGGTGAACCTACGTATTCTCTGAGTCGTTTATCACAGCAAATTAACTTATCGGTAGGAACATGCCACAAGTAACATAACCTCAATAAACAAATTAGAAACAACTTTACTTGTTGCAGAAAGCATTAGATAAATACAAGAAAACGAAATGTAGCCTGAATATATGAATATTCAACCTGTTCGTTAATCTGCAAGCAAAAAATTAAGTCTTACTAAGACTATAAACAAATAACTTATTGAAACAACTACTTCCCTGGCTAGTGCCACGCCGGATATTGAATGATACAAAAGAAATTTGCATGTTATTACTAGTACTACTAGATAATAACATTGGTTTAAGATCGTTTATTTCTACATACAAGACTAACTTAGAAAATTATTCTGAAATGAAATGTGAAACTTTAAACTGTAAATGTTATTATTAAAATGAAAAAACCAGAAAACATTTTGACAAGGTTTCCAACGAAAACAAGATCATTTATTTCTTCACATCTGTACTTTCACTAATCACCCCAAAATCAGGTATAAAACCCGTTCAAACCTTTCATAATCTCCTCAGTCGTTTACGACGTCTTCACGTTCACGATCACCTTCACGTAAGTGTATTTTATTATTTAACATTCAATTTAAATGCGAAGCTGCACTGATGAGAGATAAATCTCGAAACGCGTCTGCAGATGGCCAATTACTTAATTTCCATATATTTTTTAATTCAGTGGTATTTTTAGTTATTATCAAATTTGTTTCATCTAGTAACACTAGATAAGTTTAGCACTGTGTGTCCTTGTCAAAATGTTTTCTGGTTTTTTCATTTTAATAATAACATTTACAGTTTAAAGTTTCACATTTCATTTCAGAATAATTTTCTAAGTTAGTCTTGTATGTAGAAATAAACGATCTTAAACCAATGTTATTATCTAGTAGTACTAGTAATAACATGCAAATTTCTTTTGTATCATTCAATATCCGGCGTGGCACTAGCCAGGGAAGTAGTTGTTTCAATAAGTTATTTGTTTATAGTCTTAGTAAGACTTAATTTTTTGCTTGCAGATTAACGAACAGGTTGAATATTCATATATTCAGGCTACATTTCGTTTTCTTGTATTTATCTAATAACCTCAATATGTGTCACGAACTTAAATTTAAAAAAATTAAAAATGATGGCACACTTGAGTTTTTTTTTAATGAACATACTTTACCTTGCACACCTTTGATTAATTAAATATACCTATACCTTTTTCACTTGAGTGAAAAAGGTATTGGTATCAGTGGCGGCTCGTGGAACATGTTGATGGTAGAGCCACTCACGGGTGTGAAGCCGAGATACGAATATCGGCAACACGAAAGTATGTGGGCCACCCCAGGACAGTGGGGCGAGGGGGAATTTCAAATTTGCCGCTTTTGTAAAGATGGTTCCCTCGATGTTGCCAGATTTATCAAAGATCTTATGGGGATTACCGTTTTTAATTATCTTAAAATTTCACTACAAAGTAATAATTTTAACAATTAAAATTATATTTTAAACATAATTAGACTCATTATCGCTTATATTTGTCATAATAACTCATGAAAGTATAATATTACTGTTTATTAAATATAATCATGTGCATTGTATATTTTATACTTCGATGTATATGCGGCAACACTTAATGAGTCTCACCATTTTTATTAACTAACCTCAATAGTGCGGTGAGTGCTAATAATTCATGTTTGAATGTAAGTTATTATATATTCTGTCTTATAAACTCGTCAATTGTATTTATTAGTAATGGAAACATCAAATGGCCGTATTAAATATTCTTGTAAATATCCAGAATGTCAAAATTCTTTCTTTTCCAATACAACTAATGTTGACTACAAAAATTAACATTTCTATAAATTTCCCAAACATAAAGACCATCTTAAAACATGAAAAACCATTTGTGATATTGAAGTCTTCATTGTTTAAATTTTCATTCATGTGAAGATCATTTTATTCATAAACATTTTGTTAACCATTTCCGCAAAAAATTGAATTGCAATACTGTTCCAACACCAAGAAGTAAGACTACACTAATTTACTTTTTAACTATTTTAATGTCATGAATCCTGGATACGAACAAACAACTGACCTGTTACGACGCCTGAAAGAAATATCATAAGAAGAACGAAGAGACCTGATGGAACATCGCACCTGGATAAGACCCTAATACCCGATTGTTGTGATATTTTTATATTTGATAATTTTATTAATAATAATGTATATAATTATTCTGTTAAATATATTTTTTCCATGTAGGCCTATTTTTATTTTTATTTTGTGAAATCCAATCTTTTTTCTTTTACCAAAACCAGTAACTTCTTCATTTATGTACTATCTAAAAGTATAATCAATTATGTGCTCAAAAAACATAATTGATTATATTTTTAGTGTTATTAAATTGAAATATATCGTGTAGACGAGTATAACATTTTTAAATTTTGGCGCGGAAATCGTAGTAATTTGCCACCCCGACACCAGGCGGCGCCAAAAATCGTGTTTCCGAAATTTAACATGCAGGTTTTATTTCTAAAGGTATGTGTTCTGTGGAGCCACTTTTGCAATACCCCCTCCTTTTTTGACGAGAGAAAGAACGATTTATCTTCCTGGACCAAAGTAACTGGCGAAAAAGTGTTTTAAGAATGAATTTAAAAATCTTACTGATCTTGAAACTACACGTAGTGCCATGGCTCCTTGGCTCTATATAACGAGCCGCCCCTGATAGGTATATCTGAAGATCTTCACAAAACAAAATAAGCTTTTAGAGTTTTCGGTTTTCAAAGAACAAAACTGCGACCCGTTACAACTATGCCAAATTCTTTAATATCTTACCAACTAAAATTCAACGATTACAAGTTCTAATTATGAAGAATTCATTAATAGCTTTAATAATTGAAAGTAGGAAGTTGCCATTGGAATTATTTTAATATGTTTAGCAATGCATCAAATATACTGTTTTTATCTGAATTATATATTTATATTTTAAATTTAATTCTACCTACTTATGTGATACCTTTATATACTATACAGATATTACGTTTATAGTACAATCGCCTAGAGGTGACAGTGACTCATCGCTCCATGTTGCTTGAATTAAGTTTCTAGTAAACGTATGTCCATAAAATAATTCGATTCATTTTAGGCGGGAAATTTAAAAATTCTCGAGCGTGCAAATATTTTCCCGACGAAACTTTGCGAGTGCATCTTTAGGCAATCGGTAAAGACAACTGGAAATTTGTCATTAAATTTAACCTTTTTATTAATGAAATGGATACAATCAATTCTGCTCTTAACTAAATCGAAATCGGAGACAGTCAAAGCCAGATACAAGCACGTGAATTTTGAGGTTAGACTAGATGGAATGAGAAAAGACATACGTTGCACTTAGTCCTGGAATTTACATATCGTCATACGTTTCGTATTTCAATTCGTTTTTCTTAAGCATGCGAACGAGTATAGATATTTATCCAGACGCGATTATTAAATTGAAAAAGCATTAGTCACTGTCACCTCTGCGCGATTGTACTATAATTTTATCCCATACTTAATATAATGCCCAGTCTGCTCAATTTTAACGGGTTAGTACTTAAAACGTGTCTTTTATGGCTAGTCTTGGCGTTTCATTGGCAATTATTGAAATGTATGCATTCATGTTGACTTGAGTAAAAGTATATTGTTATTTACCACCAATAAATTATTGTATTGTATTGTATACGCTACGCCCCTGACTGGTATTGTCGTTGATACTGTAGTGAAATGGTATAAGTTAAAGCTACTACTTATTTTCTCCAAAGTTTAATTTGATTTTTGTACAAGAGAATTTTCGTGTGTGTATATAGGTATAAATATTATAATCTGTTTTTTCTTTTGTTGATGCCGTCTCCCTGGCAATCGGTCCATTTTCCATTTCAACGCTGCCCTGATAGTCGTTGCCGCCGCCTGCACCGCGGACAGGGCGGCGCCACAATACAATAAAACTTTTAATATAACACGAATATTTGCGATTTATAATAATCTCGGACGTTTTTTAGGTCCTATTATACTTTTTTTATATGTAGGTAGAGTTTCTGTTATACATTTATTACGTAAATAAAATTGCCTAATATAAATGTACGACAGCAGATGATTTTAATCAACAAACCAACGTCTTTCATTAACCATCACACCTATCCTAAAACAAGTAACAATATTAATAGATATATATCAACATCTTTATTGCAGACAACTTAACAATATAAAACAAAATAATTACAATTTGTATTTTGAACAATTATGTCTGTCCATTAATAGCTATTATTACATCTAAAATATCATTTTAAATATTTTATGATGAACCGGTCGGAGAAATGTTAGTAAAGCTGGAGTCTCCAAAATGACCCTGGATGCGGGGGGGGGGTGGGTGAGAACCCGGAAAATCTATTCTTAATACAATACAATTTACGATCAAAATCCTTCCTTTACCAAGAGAGCAAAAACACATAATTATTTACTCCGATGACACTCTCTCACATTTACTCGTCTGTAAGGCTTCGGTCAATGGCCAATTAACATATGCATTCTTTATTTACTTGTATATTTTTTTTCACTCTAGAATCATACAAGGACGACAAACATTTACATAACAGGAATGTGCATTATACCGGCGATAACATTATTTACTTTGCTATAAGTATTAACTTTTTCTACAATTTACAATAATTTCAGCTCAGATTATTAAACTGGAATGATTAATTCGCGTTAACCTATATTACACAATCGGGAGATACCGAGACGTGTGTACAGTGTCCTGTGTATCGCGTGAGACATCATCAGTTCATTCATCTGTAAGTAATTATCTCAATCCATATAATTATATTTTAATTGGGACTGGGTAATTCTAAAATATCTTACACACACATGAGATACGTGTATGCCCACAGTGTGTTATCAGTGCATGGAGCGCTTGCATCTTGTAGTTGAGTAGATAACCACAAGATAGACCCGAGTATATGTAGAGTTCAAGAATTTATCTGCTTTAAAATACAAAAGTGTAAAATAACTACAAAATTAAAAATAAAATGTGCATTGATAATTTTGCATAAAATAATGCTATTCATCTTGCATAGGCAACTAAAATAGCAACAAGTGTTGCCATCTGGTGGTGAGTTTCTAGAACATGTTTGTTGGCAAACTGCAGATTTTATAGAATCCTATAATAAATTGATTGAGGGTGTTTCTTGTTTCTCTTGGTTATTGCGTATAATTAACAAATTAACAAAAATGATTTCGAATGTTTGAGATCTTTTACGCATGAAGCTTTATCAATTTTCTGGCATTGGTTGTAAAACACGAATGTGTTGTGAAGATTTAAAATCTGTTTTCAGCTATCAAAAATAAGATAGAGTAAAGAGCTCTTGATGAAGATGCCTTTTAATTTTATATTTTTATTAATCTTCATTGAGCTTTTACTACCAAACAGAGGGAATGTTTCTGCAACCCCACATCAACCTACTCGAGGATGTTTACTTCCCTCCCCAAATGTATGTATTAAATATGATTAACTAGAAATGTTACGAGCGTTTCTCGAGTATAGTTGATTTTGATGTTTGAAAAGACACCGGTATAGTAGTGCCAACGAGAGCTGGGAATGATTCATCTCGTTTAAGAAATGCAAAACAAGTCTTTCCATATTGGGCCCTATTCTGTTTTTATCACGGTGATAACTTAACGCCCCGAAAATGTATCACATCGTTTTCGATAGAACGGCAAATTGGTATTCCGTTTCTAACGTGATAAAGTAAGTGTGACAACACTGTAAATTCGAAACAAGTGAACTAATAACGGCATGCTTTCGCCATTTTTTAAATTTACGCGGGAAAATCAGTACCGAGTGCACTTGAAGCGAACTGTAATTAAGTTAATTTTGAAGAATTACGGAATTGATAAGTACTAATCACCATCTAATATGGGAGTGTTAGTTCGAAACTCTCGTAAATTTGTTGTTTTTAAAACAAATATTCTAATTCACATTTCGGCGTTTCAAATGGTTTGCTAAATTCCTGTAAATGTCGTTAAAATTGCAGCAAATAATAACATTCAGCTGCTGCTTCTTGTTCCTGCAGCAATAATAAAGAGAAATAAAGACCATTATCACAATTTTATGGTTAACACACACTTATCACCTGCTCCGAACTCGCCGATAAAACTGAACCTTACTTTTCATTCGAAACTCGATCGGTGATAGAAACAGAATCAGAAACTTGCGTGAAGTGAAAAGTTTTCGATGACAATCGAAAACTTTTCGAAAGTGATAAAATCGAAAGTGATAAAAACCATTATGTTGTTTTTTTGTCAACTTTGTTTATCTCTACAAAGATAATAATTACAATATTTTATTGTTGTTATAAACAACTGCAATTGTTTTACTTTCATGGCTAACTATTTTTTTATTTATAATAAAACTTAAAAATGACTGTAACTTACGTCATATCTCGGAAAATAATGGCGTAAAAATTTTTCTGAATTTATTTTATTTATTCAATTGTCATTTACTCGAAAGATTTCTCATGTAAGATGGCAATATTTTTATTTTTCCAGTACGATAATGAACAGATCTCTCCAAATCAAGGACAAAAATAGGGGGTTGCCATTTAAAAACAAAATGGATGACGTCATTACTCAAAAACAAATGACGACTGAAAATCGACTTTCATGCAAAAATGTGTATTTTTTTTAGAGAAAAGGGGGTCCCTAGATGCCATTTCAACAATTTCTGGAAAAAAAAAGTGTGTGTGTGGGTGTGTGGATGTGTGGGTGTGTGGGTGTGTGGGTGTGTGTGTGTGTGTGGGTGTGGGTGTGTCAAACATTGAAGACAACAAAGAAATGAACATCTTTTGCTTGAAAATATTTTTCATAAAATTATTTTTATTCGAAGTTATTTATTATTATTTTTTTAATTTTTGGTTTATAATTATAAAACGATAATAGTTACAGCAAATTTATAGTAATTGTAGAGAATGCTAAAATGAACAACTTATAAGGAATAAGTTTTTTTTCGAAATCCCTTTAGTTTTTGAGTAAACTGAGTTTTTAAATTTGAAGTATAATTTTTCCATCTTTCATAATTTTGACGTTTTAAACGTGTTTTATCCGAGTTTACAGAACGCTTGATGTACATTTAAAATATGATTTTAATTGAAAATACACCATGAAAACGTAAATATAAATGGCTATGATACCATCACGTCTGAGAAAGTAACATGATGGCCACATCACAATTTTTACTTTCTCCGTTACAAAGTACGAGAAAGGATTGTGATCGTGATTTTTTTTTCAAATTTTTTTGTGGAAATATCCCTTTCGGGGTCCCTAGATGCCATTTTAACAATTTCTGGAAAAAAAGTTTTGTGTCTGTGGGTGTGCCTGTGTGTGTGTCTGCCTGTGTGCACTGTATCTCAAAAACTAATACAGCAATCGATATGAAACTTTGAACATACCTCTTATTTGACAATCCGAAGAACTAAAAAGCTTTTGGTAAAATTTCGTACACCGGAAGTGGGCGTTTACCTTAACTGTTTTTTGTTTTTTGCCAATATTTTCTTAAATATGAAAAATATCACAGAAAAATTTAAACAAACATTAAAGACAATAAAGAAATGAACATCTTTTGCTTGAAAATATTTTTCATAAAATCATTGCTTTTTGACGTTTTAAACGTCAGTTTCATCCGCTCGATGTACATTTAAAATATGATTTCAATTAAAAATAAACCATGGAAGCGTAAATATAAATAATACCATCAAGTCGGAGAAAGTAACATGATGGCCTCATCACCATTTTTTTAATATCTTTTAAAATATAAACACAAAAATTGGAAAAATCTAAAATCCGATGGCTGAAAGACTTCGGTCGATGGCCTTTTGAGCTCATGCTTGTGTGCATGTATGTATGTATATGTATGTATATGTATGATTTCAATAAAGTTTTATACTACTACTCTAAAATCCGAAAAGTTGCATTTTTGGAAAATTTCGAAAACGATAAACAATCATGAATTTATGCAGTGGAGGATTGTCGCATGTGGCCTCCAATCGATCCAGCCCTTTTAAAGGCTAATTTTCCAACACATGTTGCTTTCTACCATCTGTTCATATCAGAAAGATGCATCAATTCACATTTAATTTTCAGGAAGTAATGAAGATTGGAGTAATCGGAGCAGGAGTTTCTGGTCTAGTTTCTGCCAAGTACTCCCTAGAATACGGATATGATACTACGGTATTTGAACAGTCTGGTGATTTCGCAGGAATATGGCGGTACACTGATCAAGTTGGAATTGACCAGTATGGTGTGCCTGTTAATTCTGCAATGTACAAACATTTAAGGTAAGTAAGAGGTAAGGTAAGAGATAGAAACAAATGATAATTCATACCAAATGGCTACAGTGAGGATTCCGTTACGGTAAATTCTTGAAACAGTTGTTTGTTTTATTCTAACAAAGTCCATAAATAGGAAACTTACATCCCATTTTGGTATCTACATTTATCGGCCAATGTCCAAATTGGTCTTGCCTTGAGGTGGTACATGTTGTGTAGGCCCTTTTCTTCGCCTGTACTTCTAGTTCAATAGAGCTGGAACTTGGTCGATCTGAACCGATAATACGTCCCTGGTGGCAGTACAACGAGTAATGCCGGTCTTCATAATCATCGTAAGGTTTTTTATAAAGCTCTACCCAGCTGGTTTTCATACTGAGCACGATTGATGAGGGCTTTTTATATCCAGGATTCGTCTTCACTAGCGTATCAGTCGCGATGACAGATGTTGATGGCTCGGAACCATCGATCGCCCAAGTCAGGCAACGCTGGCTCGGGTCATGCAATGGATGGGTGACCGGATTCGCCATAGAGCGTTCTGTGATGATTTCGGGACTTGGGGTCCCCGGTCACTCTGACTGGGGTGTCCAGCCTGATATTTCACTTTTGGCAACTTTTCAAAATTAAACTGAGATCAGCGTTCGGGCCACTCTTATAAGCGGGCCCTAGGCCATCGCCTTGTTGGCCTAGGCTAAAAAAACGGCCCTGCATAGATTAACTCGTTGGAGAGTACTTGCTCTTATAGATCCTTCATTTTTGACGCTTACTGCAGGATTTTATGCAGGTTTTGCAGGCAGGCAAAGCAATTTTATGAAAGATCTGAGCCTCTGTACGTTGTTTTTCAAGAAGCGTTCATCTTTGTAACTTGCGGCTGTCCATATCTTCTTAAAATCGATCTAGAAACATCTCAAAGCACGCTCTGGGCATTTTCACAAGTTTTTCTTCCAATAACGAACACTTTTCATCCATTTCCTTCGCTTTAAACTCTTTCATGATTTCATTCAATGCTCTTCTAGTGAATTCCTTAGATTCTGAAGAATCTAAAACAAAAACAAATTCCAACATTGAAAAAATACAATTTCTTTACACATTGAATTTGAAGTACCAAGAAACAATATGGCGGATGATTTTAGAGTAATCTAATTCAGAGTGGTAGAAAAAGACAAATATAACCCAACAAGACCAACATATAAACAAACATAAGTTTATCAGAAAAGTAAAATTATTATACTTTTATAGGCTTTCGCAAACGTACCATTTAAATTGTAAATTAATAAAATAGTATTTAAAAGTGCTTACCTTCCTCTTTCATGTTTTAAAGTATTTTTTTAACTCAACCGCACGAAAATACAATATCAAGAGAAATATGTATCACCGACTAAAGCACCGTACACATTTAGTTCGTTGATGACTGAGTTCAGGCTGATTGTACGGGAAGGGGTAAAAGCGGGGGGATTTATATGGCTGCCGTTATGAAGCTTAAAGAAAGGTAAGGTTAGCGGAAATTTTGACTAACCGGTTTTTTATACACAAATACTCCCAATTTTGTCTATCAAAATGTAATTTTTTTTTATTCCAGGACAAATCTTCCCAAAGAAATTATGATACTGAGAGGATTAGAACACAAACATGTGGAACAATCATACGTTTCCCAACCATTCGTTTTAGATTATTTAGAGAGATACGTTGAGAAATTTAACATTTTACCACATATTAAGGTAAACATGCACATATAATTCAAGCAAAACACTTTTTTCTAATATTCATTATTCAAAACAATTGACAATTATTTATTTTACTTAATATTAGTACAAATACGTATCACATTTTCTATTTCAGTTTCGGCATCAGGTTATTAGTGTACATCCGCTTGAAGGAGGACAATGGAATGTAGTCGTTAAAAATGTTGTCAACAGTATTGAAAAGGTGTATATATTTGATGCGTTGATGGTATGCAATGGACACTACTTCAAAACGAAATTTCCTGAAATTCCTGGAATGAAAGAATTCACTGGTGTACATCTTCATAGCAGAGATTATAGAGTACCTGATATTTTTAAGAACAAAACGGTGGTAATTGTAGGAGCTGGTCCGTCAGGCGTTGATATTGCCAAACATGCTGCAACAAAGGCAAATACGGTAAATATTTTACCCAAATTATCAATATCTCCGCTACTACACTGGTGGAAAAAAATGAAACAATCAGTGGCGGCGTTGCCTCACCATTCATTTTCTAAATTATAAAAATATAAATAAATTCAATAAATTTATTCCGTGTTAGCTTTAATATTGATAATTAATAATTATGCAGTAATTATAAATTGTTGTATGAACGGAATGTTCCCGATTTTTAATGATTAGAATTATCGCGCCCACCCAGGCCGGACTTGAGGCAAATGTAAACCAGCGCGATCGGAATTTATGCAACTTAATATGCCTCCATACAGTTTACACATATCGCATTCGTTGTAATGTGCAGATTTATTTCGATATTGGAGGCGAGCCTCAGAGGCTTCTCATTGGTCGGAAATCACCCGCGTGATAGAGAGAGAGGACAGTCGCAGCGCTCGCCATTGTGAGCTGTGTTAAGGCCAGTGTTGCCAAGTCAGCGGAAAATCCGCTAGATTCCGAATTGCGGAATAATTTTTGTTTCAGCGGCTGGCGGATTTTCTAATGGGATTATGTTGAATCATTGAGAAAACTTCTGTAATTCAGTTTAAATTTAAACTTTATTTTCAAAACATCTATTTTACAAGAGAAAAAGCAGAAACTTAAAACATTAATTTAAAAAAAACATAACTCACGGAAAAATGAACACATTTTCAAAAATTAAAGCTAGTTTCAAAGTGTTCTGTGAATATGCTAAAATATTTGAAGAATTCTTCTCATATCAAAACTTATTTTATTTTCGATGTTTGTTTTGTTTAAGTGTTCAACAACTTAAAACAATAATTTTCAAAAATCCACGACTTAAAAACTAAAAAAATTAAAGTTAGTTTTAAAGGTAGATATTTTGTGAATATATTTAAAAAATAGTTTTTTTTATCAGTGTACAACAACTTTAAATATTAATTTTCAAAAATGCATATGTTTTGTTTAAGTATTCGACAACTTAAAATAATAATCTACAAAAATTCATAACTCACGCAAAAATAAATACAACTCAAAGTTAATTTTAAACGTAAGTGTATTATGATTGCATTAATGAATTCAATCATATCAATATTATTTCTTTTTCTATTTTTTCTGTTAAAATATTCGACAAACTTAAAAAAAATATCATTTTATAACTCACGCAAAAATGGACACATTTTTAAAAATCTAAGTTGATTCTAAAGGCAGATGTTTTGTGAATATGCTTACTAAAATTTTTCTGAAATTCTATCACATGAGTATTTTTTTTAGTTTGAAACAACAACTTGAAATCTTAATTTTAAAAAATTCATGAATTAAACACATTTTCAAAAATCAAAGTTGATTTTAAAGGTAGTCGTTCTGTGTGGGTATATTAGAATATTTGAGGAAATCAATTTTGTTTTCGATTTTTATTTTGTTTAAGTGTTTGACAACTTAAAATATTAACCTACAAAAATTCATATCTCACGCAAAAATAAAGAAAACTCAAAGTTAATTTTAAAGGTATTATGATTGCATTAGAGTTTTGAAGGAATTCAATCATATCAGTATTATTTTTTTAAATTTTCTTAAAAAAAAAACTTAAAAAAATCATTTTTGAAAATTTATAACTTACGCAAAAATAGAAACATTTTCAAAAATTGAAGATAATTCTAAAGGCAGATGTTTTGTCAATATACTACCAAAAATCAAAGTTTTGAAGGTAGTGAGTCGTTCGGTAGATTTACTAAAATATTTGTGGAACTCAATTCTGCTTTCGATTTTTGTTTTATTTGAGTGTTCAACAAGTTAAAACATTCAAAATTCATAACTTAAGGAAAAAGTGACACATACTAAAAAATTAAAGTTAGTTTTAAAGGGAGACGTTTTGTGAATATGTTAAAAAATAGATTGTTTTGTTCAAGTCTTCAACAACTTAAAATATTAATTTTCAAAAATCAATGATATTTTTTAAGGCAAATAAATGCATTATGATTGCATCAGAGTTTTTAAAGAATTCAATCATATCGAAATTTTTCTTCTATTTTTTCTTTGGTCAAATATTCGACCAGTTAAAAAATTCAGTTTTAAAAATTCATCTCACGTAGAAATTGAAACATTTTCAAAAATCAACGTTTAAGTTAATATGTGAATATACTAAAAATTTTGAGCAATTCCATCACATAAGAATTTATTTTCTTTAGATTTTGTTTGTTCACTTCGAAAAGTCAAAACATTAATTTAAAAAAATTCATAACTCGGAGAAATTTTCAGACTTTCAAAAATTTAAGTTAGTTTTAAAAGTAGTAAACATTTAAAAAAGGTTGTGAAATTCTATCATATCACTATCTTTTTTTTAGATTTTTTTGTTCGTCTTCAACAACTGAAAATATTAATTTTCCAAAATTCATAACTCATGTAGAAATTGACTCAGTTTACAAAATCAAGTTTAATTCTAAAGGTAAATGTATTATGATTGCATCAGAGTTTTAAGGAATTCAATCACATCGATATGATTTTATTTTCTAGTTTTTCCCTGTTCAAATATTCGACCACTTAAAAAGTTCATTTTTAAAAAGTCACAACTCAAGCAGAAATTTACACATTTTCAAAAATTTTCATTAAAAATTCTGAGCAATTCAAGTATTTTTTTAGATTTGTTCAATTGTTCGACAACTTAAAACATTAATTTTCAAAAATTTCTAACTCAGAAATTGGCAAATTTTCAAAAATTTAAGTTAGTTTTAAAGGTAGGTGTTTCTTGAAGATTTTAAAATTTTTGTGGAATTCTATTATATCACTATTTATTTTTTTTAGATTTTTCTGTTCGTCTTCTACTACTAAAAATATTAATTTTCAAATATTCATTCAAATTTTTAAAGAATTCAATCATATCTATATTCAGTTTTCTTCGGATTATTTCATTGTTCTGCCTAATATTCAACCTTAATTCGTAAGCAAACCATTAAATCCAAATGTTAAAATATAAGATAGATTTATTTCGTAGTTTATATTTTCATTTTTTCTAGTTTTTTCTAGAATTCTAGTGGAATTAGGTTGGCTATCTGGTGAAAATATTATGTTATCAGATGGCAACATTGGTTAAGGCAGCTTTACACCAACCTATGAATGGTAACGAGGACGGGAACGGGAACGAAAATGTTCCCAGGTTGTCGTTCCCGTTGCCGGAAATTAGTTATTAGTTGTGTAATCAAAATATACTTCATTCTTTAAGTACGGTTCGGAAAATTGAAATCGAAACGTATAATAACAACGTAAAGGAAAATAGGGAGGTTTTAAAAAGATATGTAGATAATATTAAATATGTGCCTCATCAAACCAAAAGTTGACGAGCTACCACTGGAAATACTCGAAATTCGTGAAATTTCGACCATTTTCAAACCGTCATAACTCGGCGTATTTTCAATCGATTTTGATGGCGAAAAACTTTGAAGTGTCTTCTTTAAAGTCATGCATACGCACTTAAGTGTAACCTCTTCCACCCCACCTCCCTCTGGCGTCCCTGTGAAAAAAAACTTTTTTCTGGAAACCATGTCCAACTTTGACGATGTCTACGGAGTTGGAAAAATGTTGTCGATTCGATCCACCATAAATGCATTAAAATTTGATTAATTCCCTATGCAGGACTCAAAGAACAAAGTTCCTATGTCGATTTGGCACCAAGTTATGGGTGTTTGAAAAAAGTGCATTTTGAGGGTTTTCGCACATAGCTCAGTGACTTTTCAAAAAAATTTGATGATTCTTTCGGAAAAAGTCCCATTTTGGCTCTACTTTAAGAGGGTAAACTCAGTTTGGAATGATCCCTTTTCGAACCCTTCAACCCTCGAACAAAAAAAAACACGTTTTTGGGCAAAAAACGTCCAATTTTGGCAACGTGTACGTAGTTGGATAAAATGTGTCGACACGATCCACCAAAAAAGTCGCGAACAGGTCGAATATTCAGGCTATATTTCGTCTTTATTACATTTATTTAAAGCATCTGCAACAAGTGAGGTTGTTTAAAATTTAAATTTATTTAATCTTGGCTGATTGACTTCCACTCGCCCTCACAATTTGTCGCCCTAAAATAAAGAAAAAGAAGGAAAGGAAGACCGTAGATAATCCGCAAAACGGACAAAAAGTCTGTAGTTTGTCGTCTGATGGAGAAATAATAATTATTGAGAGTTTACTGTATCAGAAAATGTTTCACCATGTGTTATATGAGTACTCAATTCAAGAAACATTGCCTGTTCTCGCCATTGTGGACTTCACTTCTCCACAATATACATTTTTTTCAATATAAATTTCTCGCCACATATTACATACAACGACACCGTATAACTTTAAATTACAGTACAGGAATCCCAATCCAGACAATTTATTACGGAATTATTTATATTTCTAAATGTTCATCCTCTAACTTGGACTTCAGCGACAGTTTACATTAGGGGTTCCATTAACTCGAAGCTTCGCAACTTCGAAGGTTAGAAGAACTTCGAATATCGAATTTTCCGAAGAATCGAAATTGCAAAGATTCAAATTATTGAAGTTGCGAAGTTTAGAAGTTTTCGAATTTTTTGAAGAATTGAAGTTGCGAAGTTTCGAAATTTTCGAATTTTTCAATCCCAAAATGCGATTCAAACTTTTATGTTATTTCAAAATTTTTACCTAGAAAAGCCAAGACGATACATAAGTTGCTGTAGTAATGAATTAACATCAAACTAATGTATTCGCAAGCAGTGGCGGCTCGTGGAACATGTTGATGATAGAGCCACTTATACAAAATATACCCCCCCTCCGTTTTTGAAGAAAGAAAGAACGATTTATCTTCCTAGACTAAAGTAACTGGCGAAAAAGTGTTCTAAGAATTACTTAAAAATTCTTGCTGAGTTTGAAACTACAGGTAGTGCCATGGCTCCTTGGCTCTACATAACGAGCAAACCCTGTTCGCAAGGTAAAAACTATAACATATCTTGTAAAATTAATCGTTTTTATTAGTTTTGAAATAATTTGATATAAATTAACTTTTTCATTTGTCAATATTCGCGAAATGACACAACATTACATTTTAAATGAAGTTATACAAAAAAAATTTCATTGTATCGTTTAGTACAAATTTTTAATACAAAAATTTCACACATTAAACTAGAGGTCCTAATAATAAGCTTCGCAAGTTTCGAAGAATTCGAAAAAACGAACTTCAAGAATGTCAAAGTTTTCGAATTTTTCGAAGATTCGAAGTTGAGAATTTTTGAAAATGAACATCTTTTGCTTGATAACATTTTTCATGAAATAATTTTTATTCCAGAAAAAAATGTATTATTTTTCATTCATGCGAGTCTACAAAACGCTCGATGTACATTTAAAATATGATTGAAATAGAAAATAAACCATGAAAGTGTAAATTTAAATGATGATACCATCGGAGAAAGTAACATGATGGCCACATTTTTTTAAATCTCTTTATGATCATAACCGTTTCCCGTAGTTAGTATAGAGAAAGTAAAAAATAAATATGACAAACAGACAGATACAAAGGCAGACACACATTTTTTTACAAAAATTGTCGGAATCAACGAAATGGATATTTCCGCAAAAAAAAATATTTGGAAATTTTTTACGATCACAATATTTTCCCTTAGTTTGTAAGGAGAAAGTAAAAATAAATATGACAGACAGACACACATACTTTCTACAAAAATTGTCTGAATCGACGAAATAGATATTTCCGCAAAAAAAATATTTGGACATTTGTTACGATAACAAAAATTTCCCTTAGTTTGTATGGAGAAAATAAAAAATAGATATGACAAACAGTTACAAAGGCGGACACACAGACTTTTTTTTCACAAAAATTGTCGGAATCAACAAAACGACTATTTTTTTACGATCGCAATATTATCCCGTAGTTTATACGGAGAAAGTAGAAACTAAATATAACAGACAGACAGACACGAAGGCAGACACACATATATTTTACAAAAATTGTCGGAATCAACGAAATGGATATTTCCGCAAAAAAAAATATTTGGAAATTTTTTACAATCACAATAATTTCCCTTAGTTTGTAAGGAGAAAGTAAAAATAAATATGACAGACAGACATAAAGCCAGACACATTTTTTTACAAATATTGTCGGAATCAACGAAATGGCTATTTCCGCAAAAAAAGGGACTTATTTACGATCACAATACTTTCCCACTGTTTGTACGGAGAAAGTAGAAAGTAAATATGACAGACAGACACACATATTTTCTACAAAAATTGTCTGAATCGACGAAATAGATATTTCCGCAAAAAAAATATTTGGAAATTTGTTACGATCACAAAAATTTCCCTTAGTTTGTAAGGAGAAAATAAAAAATAGATATGACAGACAGAGAGATACAAAGGCGGACACACGTACACTTTTTTCACAAAAATTATTTTTTTTTACGATCGCAATATTATCCCGTAGTTTGTACGGAGAAAGTAGAAACTAAATATAACAGACAGACAGACATACATAAAGGCAGACACACATATTTTTTACAAAAATTGTCAGAATCGAAGAAATTGCAAAAAAATATTTGGAAATTTTTTACGATCACAACACTTTCCCGTAGTTTGTACAGAGAAAGTAAAAAAAAAAATATGACAGCCAGGCAGATACATTTTTTTTTTACAAAAATTGTCAAAATCGACGAAATGAATATTTCCGCAAAAAGAAATGTTTGGATTTTTTTTTACGACCACAATAGTTTCCCGTCAATTTGTACACACCCTGTATAGTATAAGCTATGGTTATGGTTTTGGCCCGAGGATGGAGAGTGCTCACCGATTCGAAACCGAGGGCCAAAAGCCATTTTACGGCCGTGGTGATTATTTGGTACATTATTTTTTTATCATCATTAAGTTTTAATTTATAGAAAATTCAAATTACAATTTATACAAGCACATAGAAATAATCGCAATTTACATGACATGTTTATTCTGTACGTAACCATGGTAATAGGTGTAAATAAGAACGGACGTTTTTCACTAATTTTAAAAATAATCATTAAATTGTTGTTAATGTGGCCAAATAAATGTAAAAACAATTGTGACGAACTTGAAATTTTTAAAATTAATTCTGCTTTATGATTTAAGAAAAATCTAAAATAATAAATAATAATCATGTGAAAACCGAGTAAATTGTTATACTGAAGTTGCCAATTTCTCCAGTGTAACCAAATAAATGTAAAAATAAATGATACAAACTTGAAATTTTCAAAATTTACTAAAAATTGATTCTTCTTTATGGTTTAAAAATAATCTCAAACACATCTTTACTAAATTTCAAAACAATCACCCGAGAACTGAGTAATACTGAGATTGCGCATTACTTCAGTTCTGCCAAAAAAAATATTAAAACAATTGTTACGGATTTTCAAAATTTACTCGAAATTTATACCATTCTATGGTATAAAAAAGATCTTCTACACACCCTGACTAAATTATAAAATAATCACCGGAGAGTTGGGATCATTGTTACTCTAAAATATTGGATTTCTCCAGTGCGGGCAATAAAAATTTTATCACTTATGTCCGCCATATTGGATCCGCCATTTTGAATTTTTCAATTTTGACATCAAATTCATAATCTGCGATTAGTACCCATTTATGTCAAAATTTATCAAGATTTAAAGATTTAGACTTTTGGATAGCTTTTTAGAATTCTGAATCACTGTGCGTTAGATTGCTTATTGATTTACCTTTTTTTTTTAAAGGAAATATGATTGACAGGAGTTCGGGTTAGGGAATCGAGGATGATGGGGACTTGGCTTAGCCAGCTAGGGCATTCAGCCACAACCAATTTATAGTAATAATATTCATATTTAAATGAAATGGGGACAAACACTAGACACCCAGGGACCCGTACGGCCATTTTTCGTGTTGAAAAAGTGACCGTCCGGACGGGACTCGAATCCGCACCAACGGGGTCGAGAGGCCGGACCTCTACCCACTAGACCACCGCGATTTACCTTTTCTTTAAGGTATCATAATGGGTAGACTCCCGCTAAAAAGAAAAAATAGAGCCCATTTGAAAAGATTGATCGAAGAATGTATAATTAAGGATATCTGTAGTATAGGAATGGATGTTCGTCTGGAGTTTTTTTTAAAGATTATTCGTGGAATTTGTACCAAGAGCTGAGTTTTCACCTTTCTGAAGCAATGTCTGATAGTCTGGTAGGCCGAGTAGGTTATCTGTCGGTGGAATGTTGTTTATTGTGAATGTGAATGAGTCAAGGCAGTTTTTTACGTGCTTAAAAAAGTCTTTATCAAAGTCAATATGACCTGTTGATATATACACTTTTTTTTAATGTTTGGCAAATGCGTGGGAAATGACTAAATTTTGTCTTTGCGCAATTGCTTATTTTGAATTGTTTGACAAGTCTGAAGCCTTGTTTATTTTTGTCTTTAAAAGTTAATCGTTTGTTATTGTTTTTACTTTGGTTTAATAATAGAGTTATTATTGCATGAAAAACAATGAGCGTCCCCCTACGGAGAGAAGTCATAATTTATGTCCTTACGAGCTTCCATTATTTATTTTAACAGTCACGGCTGACAGCGATTTTTTCTAGGCTAGGTTTTAGAAACGAACGTTTGATATACAGTGCGCGCCTAAAGTATGGAATAAATTCAGTAGAACCGAAATAAAATATTTTAGGAAAAAATCCTCGAACAGGTCGATTTTCAGTCATCACTTGTTTTTGAGTAATGACGTCATCCATTATTTTTTAATGCCAACCCCCTATTTTTGTTCGTGATTTTGAGAGACCCGCGAGCCGTCACTGAATAATTATGAAGTATAAGTTATTCTTTAATGGCACCAATTTTTTAAAATAATGGATAAACATGCAAAATATCATACAAATTCCTTTTATACCATCAAACCAGAGAAAGTTACATGAAGGCCACACAACCATTTAGTTCGGGTTTTACGATATTAAAAATTTTGAATCCCGAATACCGGTATTAGGATTTGGACCCGGCATTGTAAACACTGTATGTACATATCAACTAGTGCTTATTTTCAGGTGTACATTAGCAGAAAAGCAGATAGTAAATGGCAAACGCCAACCGGTGCCAATATTTTTGTGAAACCTGAAGTTGTCTCCTTTTCTGGAAATGGGTGTCACTTCGAAGATGGAAGCTACGAGGATGCAGACATCGTCGTATATTGCACAGGTAAGTGTAAGTTCTAAAAGACTGTATCGGACTTGAAACTAAGGGCAGAAGCAATCAATAATAACCAAACAAACTTTTTGGGTGGAGGTGATAGGATCGAAGAAAGGAGGATGTTAAAAAGTTTCGGAGCCTTTCTTAAGGGGGTAAGTGCCTTGCGCCAGAGTTAGACCAGAACGATCTAATAGAAAATGACAATCGCCACAATCTTGGGCCTGAAATTTTACCGAGTACGTAAATTTGTTTGTACATGCCTCCAGGGTTGATACAAAATATTTCATACAGGTGGCGTTCATTACAACGGCGAAAATGAAGCAAATTCGTGTTTGTTGAGGTGCAGCTCTTACGTTTTTGCGACTTTATTTGATAACTAATGACAATTTTATTACGTACATATTGTTTTCAAATGTGTAAACTATTTTTCTGTAGCATTACATGTTTAGTTTTTTACAGAGAAAAGCTCCAGATATCCATCCAATATTGGTAATTTTCAGGATAAATTATACAGTTTGTCTGATGATTAAAAAAAATCAAATTCTATAGACGAATAGTTTAACCCCTTTTTTCTAAATGTGCAAAATATCATTTCTTAATATTTGGTATTAACTTCAGAATTATGTATATGCTGACCATCAAAAATGCATCGATTCTCGACGCGGCACTTACCCCCTTAATCACTGAAATTGGGATGTTTTAGTACCTGGAAAAAATAACTATTTATAATAATAATAATTATTTATTCTTGTAGTAAAATACAGATTAGTACAAGTATACATATCAATGTTCACACACGTATTGTCAAAAGTGTACATATTAGAGCGGTTTTAGCATATATGGTGGAGTTTCGAAGTATGTGAAAATCAACGGGACAACCCGGAAACTTGTTCGTATAGATAAGAAAACTAATAACTGTAAATTTTGAGCCATATCGAACATTGCGTAACCGGGCCCTAGCCCTCTAAAATTTGAAAAAGTCGGTTTTTAATATTTTTTTAAATTTTGGTCCCCCCTAAAATTAAACAGTCCACTCTAATGGTGAAATTATATATTGTGTCGACAGAGGAGGTTAATATGAATCCAAAATAAATTTGTTTGTTGAAATCAGACTAAAATTGATGGAGTTATAATTTGTATATTTCGATATTTCGTGTTTTTTAGATATTACCAATTCATGCATTTTTATTAAAATCTCTTATGATACTCTTCAAAGTTTAATAATAAAAATTTCTTTTGTTCCTTGTCATTGGTTAATAGAGTATAACATTCTTCGATTAATTTGACTTTTCATTCTAAACTGTCATTCACAACAAGAATTTTGCTAAGAATCTCACTGCCGGCAATATAATCCTGACATTGGGGCCAAATGGTGGGTTCAAATTTCATAGCCCGCACTGATGAATAATATGTAATAAAAATTAAATCGTTTACATTGTGGCCTAATCCTTCAGCGACTGTAATCAGAAGATGAACGGCATTTATATCACTTATTTTACACTCGTCTAATGCAGATGAGATCCTTTTATTGATAAACGCAATTTTTCCTCGTTGTGGTTGCGGTTCTATGTCCTGATCCAAATCTGGGGTAGGATTAATATTGAAATAAGCTGAGCTGTTATTACCATTTTCGCTTGAATCGCTGGCTTCTTGTTTCCATTAAGACAGAAGTGGACGCTGCCATTTCTTGATCAGATTTTCTCTTGCTTCTCTACTTCTTACCGCTTCAAACGTCACTTTCCACTCGCACTGCGAAACTTTCAATGCCATTGATTGATCCTGATCTTCCATTCTCTCTGCATTAATAGAAATGGTTTGTCTTCTTCAATTGTCATTGTGCATTTTCAGAAGCAAAATCGAACAAATTATTGAGTGTTTATTAAGATTTTGCCATTCTTTACGCCAGGCATGTCAAACTCATTTACCACCAAGGGCCACATCAAGTAATACACACAAGCCGCGGGCCGCATTACCAAAAAAACTACAATTGAAACCAAACAAAAAATAATGATTTTTACCTTGTACATCATTTTTTTTTTGAATATGTGATACCAACCTTGCCGGGCCGCGTGTTTGACATGCCTGCTCTAGAGTCCATTTCAAATATTTCTGTAAAAGAAAAATTTTGTGTGTCTGTATTGTGATCGTGAAATTTTTTTTACGGAAATATCTGTTTTAAAGTCTCTAGAATCCATTTCAAATATTTCTGGAAAAGAAAAATTGTGTGTGTGTCTGTATTGTGATTGTGAAAATTCTTTCAATTTTTTTTTACTGTTTTGAGGTCCCTGGCGTACATTTTAAATATTTCTGAAAAAAAAATTGTGTGTCTGTACTAACCGTGAAATTTTTGCAAAAATTTTTTTAACGGGAATATCTGTTTTGAGGTCCCTAGAGTACATTTGAAATATTTCTGGAAAAAAAATGTGGTGTGTATGTGTCTGTGTGTACATACTGTGAGCGTGAAAGTTTTTCCAAAAATTTTTTTAACGGAAATATCCGTTTTGAGGTCACTAGAGTAGTCCAATTCAAATATTTCTAGAAAAAAAATGATGCGTGTCTGTATTGTAACCGTGAAAATTTTTACGAAAGTATCCGTTTTTGATTTCAAATATTTCTTGAAAAGAAAAATTATGTGTATCTGTATTGTAATCGTGAAAAAATTTCAATTTTTTTTAAGGGAAATGTACGTTTTGAGCTCTCTAGTCCATTTCAGATATTTCTGGAAAAATAATTATGGGTGTTTTTGTATTGTGATCGCGAAAATTTTTTCAAATTTTTTTTAACGGAAACATCCGTTTTGCGGTCCCTAAAGTCCATTTCAAATATTTCTGGGAAAAAAAAATGTGTGTGTGTGTCTCTATTGTGATTGTGAAAGTTTTTTCATTTTTTTTTACGGAAATATCCCTTTTGAAGTCTCTAGAGCAGGCATGTCAAACACGTTTACCATTAAGGGCCACATCAAGTATTACACATAAGTCGCGGGCCGCATTACCAAAAAAAACTACAATTGAAACCAAAAGAAAAATTATTATTTTTACCTTGTATATAATTTTTTTAAAATATTTGATACCAACCTTGCCGGGCCGCAGGCAACTTGTAAGTGGGCCGCATGCGGCCCGCGGGCCGGGTGTTTGACATGTCTGCTTTACGCCATAACTACATTTTATCGATGCGACATTGTTTGCTTTGAATCGGAATATGAGCCTTTGATCAACAGACAAATCTACCATAACTAGCGTTTCAGTGAAGCGTAAATTCAATTTAAGTACTCGCTGATAACACTTGCTTCCTAGATGGTAGTTTTGAGCAATGTATTTGACTGTGCGGTATTCCGATCAAATAAATTGCATCTGCAAATATGGTTCTTCCACTTATTTTGAAAGCAACTTTATAATATCGTTACAAATTGCCGCCGAAAACATCAGACCAGATTAACCAGGTGTTAATCTGTGCCACAGGCCGCAAGAAAATCACCCACTCTATTACGCACATAAGGGCACGCACGGATTATCTCTTTTGCTTGCTGTGGCGCAGATTAAAACCTCTGCATAAAACTAATATTACCAAATGTCAAAAGATAAAAAGAAGTGGGGTTAACAATTCAAGTGAAGCGTCTGATTCACTTAGTCATGGCTTTCTTATAATGTAATTTCAATTTCAAAGAATAGAGGGGCATTAAAAAATTCATAATTTCGTCAATTTTAGTCCAATTGAATCCAGTCAAGTCAGGAAATCTGCTTTATTGCCGAGTTAAACACATAATTTTTTCGCGGATTGTTCAGGAGAAATTAGTAATAACTTGCAATGCAATAATTTTCAATATATTTAATTCTATCAACATATCGCAGGTAGCTTTGTAAAAATTTCGTAGGTACCCATGTAAAACAAAAATTGACATTTATAATAGATATTGTGGTGTCCGCATTTTCATGGTGCGTGTGATGTAGAGTCTGATCAATGGATCTTTGCGTGCACGTCATAGATAGCCGAACCGAGTTCCGACAAGATTTTCATGTGTTTACTCCCTCTATGATAAGTTAAATTAGACGCAATAATATAAAAATTCAAAATTCAAAATTCAATTTATTGGTGCTAATAGATATACATATCTTTACACAAGTCAAAACATAGCATATGAAAACACACATAAAGGTTTCACATGTAGACACAGTATATAAAAAGAAAAAAAAATCCAAAAACATAAGTGGATATACAAGTTAAGAACGTAAGTAATAAATAAGTTGATCAATAAAATAATCTCTACACATGGTGATAATATAGATACATTGCAGAAGTCAATAAATACAATTGTAGAAAGTTTACGCATAAGATGCAAGCCCGTTGCCGTGTTTACGAAAGTTTTCCATGGAAACACTAAATTCACCAACAGAGTACAATGGATTATTAATTAGAAATTGTTTTAACTTAGGTTTTAGTTTCTTTATTTCAAGTGATTTTAACTCATTTGGAAGCTGGTTATAAAGTTTACTACCGAAATATGTACAATTCCTTGATCTCGCCAGTCGGTGGTAGTTTGTGTAAATGTTTTTTCTATTTCTGGTGTTGTAGTCATGAAGTTCGCCGTGTTCGATTAGTGAATCACTGTTCTGCTTTACATATAGAATAGCGTTTAGTATGTAAAGACATGGCAGTGTTAGAACTTTCATTCGCGTAAAGGAAGACTTGCAGTCTGCAGTGTATGGCAACCCTGCTAATATCCTAATAGCCTTTCTTTGAAGACCAAAAAGTCGGGCCATAGCAGCAGAATGTCCCCAACTTAATATTGCGTATTCAAGATGGGACTGAATTAAAGTATAGTATACAGTTCTCAATGCTTCCCGCGGAATATTTACCGACAAACTTCTTAGAAGATATATATTTTTACTCAGCTTACTTGACAGATATTCGACATATGTACGTATGTCGTCCAAGGCGAAGACGTACGGCACTCGGTAAAACGATGCATTGAACAAAGACAAAAGCTTGGTCCGTAAGTCATTTCGTTATTCGTAACTGCATTGGCGGCGCTATAAGCAGTATTTTCTGTTTTGTGTTCGTTTTTGTATATTTGTTCGATTTTACAACCTGTACAGTACATTTTTAATCGTAACATAAACACGTCGTGATAAACATTTCTTCGTGATATATAGAAAATAGTTCTTTTTAGAACTTTTATAACAATCAGCGGAATCGCTTGGCCTAACCTCAAAATGCCAGGTAAATTCAGGTCTAAATTCTCGGGCGCGGAATCTCGTGGTCAATATTATGACCTATATTACAGCAGAAAAGGAAGATTTCGCTTAATGCTGCCCAAGAGGTAATTTCTTTCTGTGTTGTCTAATTACCTGATTATCAATATTACATCGTTTCATGGAGCGTTGCTGATGGTTTAAAAATAAGTTTACGGACTATGTCCAGAATTAAAATTGCGAGTGAGAGAAATCAGTCGCTTCTACCCCTGGAAATCTAGACCCCGGTAGAAATCAAAAACTTAAGACTAGACGAGGGTTGCGAAAACGGAAACCAAAAGTTAAATGATTTGATTCGCATGTTGACATGCACAACTAATCACTAATTTCGGGTAATGGGAACGAAAAGCTTATATTTTCGTTACCGTTCCCGGGTTATTAAGAAGCCGCCTTAACAGGTTTCTAAGATCATCACGTTGTAGCTTGCGCTTCTCTTTACAACTCCGTAGAGATCTGTTACTCCTCACGCACAGACCGAAATTTACTGACGTTTAAAAGGTCAAAATTGTGAAGGAATGTTGGGCTCATAACGAATTTGATTTGTTTACCTTCCGGCCAAATGCGGCCCGACAGACCAAGCGTTTCGTAACCGGTCACTACAAAGGCATATTCGCGAATACATCTCATACTGCTGTTTACGTTGCGAGCTCAGATTAATTTCAGTTTGTTGTTTATTTGTCCGATGCGCAATCTGTTTTGACTACGCCACTGTAGGAATCCCAAGCTTTGATTGTACCAGACAACTATCAGTAGTGACGTGCACGCAAAGATCCATTGATTCAAGTATAACCATCTGTAATCAATGATCATGATTTCGTAAGCGACATGTAAAGAATATTTTAATCGGACGGACCGTATATACATTTCTTTACTTATTTGGTTGATGGTGGAAGCCATTACTTACTTTGTGATACATTTTGATTCAGGAATTCAGGAACTTTTCAATAAAATGCACTTTGTTGGTATCACACACATTTCTTAACGAAGTCCTTATGTTCATATTATTATTGTTCAATGATTACATTGAAATAAAACTTACATAATACGTAACCTCCAAATCCTTTTCGATCATTTTTCCGATTGCTGCTCGGGTTCAATTGCGTGGGAAAGTTAAGTAAACACACGTTACTCGGAGAAAACTTATGCGGGGTTGTTAATACATCGCAGAAGCCGTTATTGGGCTTTTTTCACAGGCAACATCTGAGGGAAAGTCTCTCGTTCTACTGTGCCAGAAAATAAGTGCGTCGGTCGACGACTTTTAAACGTCAAATGCCGGGCCACTAGGAGCCGGCCAGGACAAACAAATTTCGCCATCGTTCGGCGACTCAATTTTTGTGCGTGGATAAGTTAGGGACTCGCATGGAGGTCGGGGAAATCACACGCGGTGTTATTAAAACTTCGGGGAAACTGTTTTTGGCCTTTTTGGTACGGGAAATTCGAAGGCAATTCTCAATTAAGCGAAAAATACATTGTAATGTCAAACAAATTTCCGGGCGGCTTCTATTGGTCGACGCAGTGTCTCATCTGATTGGCGAAATAATATGACGTAGTCTCACCTGATTGGCTCATTACTTTTACAGCCTAGGCAGAAATAAGCATTTTTAAAACCTAGTCCGCAAAAGTGATATTTCACGGCCTAAAAGCAGTCCGAAAAATCTTACATTTTATATCAATCCGCAAAAAACACTTTTTGGATACAAATTAACGTCCTGTATCCACAAAATATATATTACTTCGAAAATAATAACCACACTACTCAACAGGTAATTGACCAGAGGATTTTCAGCCTCTTGTTTGTAATATTTTTCCTTCTTTTTAAGTCTAAAGTTTAATTTAAAAATGTCTATTAGATTTTGAGACACAGTGCCCATAAAGTGACAGACTTAGAGACAGGTCGACACAGCACACGGACATACAGACCATTTTCCAAGAAAATAATTGTTTTCGGGGACCTCAAAATGAATATTTTCATGAACATTTTCAATCTCGAAAACAATACTGTAGTATTATTATTAAAATATGTTTAATATTTTAAATGATGTACAAGTCTACACTCTTTATAATAGTAGAACACCAATTTGGAAAAGGAATTTAATTTGGAAACTAGTATTACTACTAGACGTAAAGTAATATAACATTTTATCAACAACCAAAAGGTGTAAAACTTGCTATCTTAAGCTTTCATTAATCCTACGTTTCCAGTCTTGAAGCAAATTATTTTGACAAATAATTTGACTTAATGATTCAAAAATTTAAAAATATTGAATCATAAAAGGAACCTGTTTATTCAGGCTACTTTTCGTCTTTATTTAATTTATTAAATGCTTCTGCAACAGGTAAGGGTTTGCAATTCCAATTAATTTGTTGAAAATATGAATAAGAAAAACAAAAACTCAATTGAATAACTCAATAGATCTTAGAATTGTCAAAGAAACCCAAAGTTTACAGTTTCATATAAATATCTGTAGTAGTTTTTGAGGATAAGCATATTTCATACTCGAGAGTGAAAAAATACATAAGAGGCTCTAAAATATTGGTTTGCCTCCGGGCCCACAATTTGAAGTTACGCCACATCTAAACGTTTTGTGAAACTCTGTTCTAGACGTGTGCGCTAAAGTCCATATTTCTGTTACGGTTTTTACATATTGAAAATACATGATGAAAATTCTAAATTTTAAACAGAATAAAGTACTGTATCTACCAACAAAAATGTAGGCTTAGATACTCGACTGAGGGCAGTTATGCCAAGTACAAAAGTAAGATGAACATAACATTTGTATTACAGGGTCCATTATAAAAGTAATACGCATTTTCTGGGAAAAATATATTTATTGATCGTACCCGTACAAATGTTTAAAATTCTTCAAAATACTCTCCCCCAGCATCAATGTACTTGCGGAGACGGGTCTGCCATGCCTGGAAGGCACCCTGAAACTCTTCAATGCGAATGGCTCTTAGGAACATTGCAACATGCTTTCGGATATTTTTCATGGACTCCCAACTGTCAACTCAGCCTTTTACCTGTAGGTGCTCAAGAGATTGAAACGCTGGGTCGTGCGCGTGATGGCTGACGTCAAAGACACGGTCAGGCTCCACCATGATGCCCCCAGCCACACGGCCTTCATCGTTACCAATTTCGTGGCCCCGAGAAACACCCCGGTGGTTCCCAACCCCCTTATAGTTTACAGTTCCGACTTGGCTCCGTGCGACCTTTTTTGTTTCCCCGACTGAAGAGAGAGCTGATAGGAAAGCATTGGGAGTCCGTGGAAAACATCCAAAAGCATCCAAAGACATTCCCGTCGAGAAGTTTCAAAGTTTCAGAGAGTATTTTGAAGAATTTGAAGCATTTGTACCGGTACGATCAATAAATATATTTTTCCCAGAAAATTCGCATTACGTATATAATGGGCCCATAATAATAATAATAATAATAATAATTGACACAGGTCATACAGAAAATAGATTAAAATACAACAGATATGGTTGCAAACTACATTATAAAATCTATTGGTAGCTTTTGGAGATTTGTTGTATGACAATAATTAAAATTTCAAGTTATAATCCCCAAGAGATTTCTTGGGAATTACTTGCTTACGATTATGTCGCCCTTCAACAGTGTTTGGATGACGCTCGCTAGACCGTGAAATGGTTGGGTTGGGCGGAGTTTGGTGTAAACGCTACAACAGAAGTGTTTTTTTTTTATAATTTCTCTCCCGCCACCGATGCGAAAAAAATAACCACAATATTCTAATACGATTCGCACGCTCGCGCTGTAGCGGGGTGCAGACGTATAATAGCCTCTCTCTTTTAGAATCATAGGCGCAACCTTGAATGTATTAGATATATGGAAATAGCACTGAGTTAATTTACCCTCTTTGAAAGTTGGGTTGCCAAAGTCATACCAATTTGATTTAATCCCCCTCTCGCGGGCGTTTACCGTACTTTTGATGGGTACCCTACCGTTAATATCCTTAATAATATTAATATAAGTAACTGTTAAAATTCTGTAATTAATATTGATAAGTAATGTATTCACGGGAGTGATTATAATATGTAATTGTCTAATATAAAGTAATGTATCCATCCATATTCTTTTTAACATACAAAACGGCTGCAGAAAAAATATTGCACGTAACACGTTCCAAAAGTGATTTTACGGGACTCGCAGGATTCCAACTTCCTACTCATCCCGCAAAATATCACTTTCGGAACTCATTACGTAAATTATTATTACGCCAATGTCTATTTCTAATACAAAAACGATTTGTAAGAGCTAGTTCAGAATTATTCTTGTCTTATAATTGATTATTGAGCGGTTGAATAATACTGTATCATGTAACTTAGCTGACTCACTAAGTCGACTCTTTTAACTGAGACAGATCTAGTGAACATAAATGAGTTATTTTCCACATACAAGAACTCTATAACATTAATTATATATTATTCTTTAAGCAAAATTCTAACTTTTGAAACAGGATGTATTAATAAAGTATGTGACTTTATCAGTAAATAATTAATCGTAAGCGAAATTCGCAAAAATATTTACATTAAAAATTGTTATTGATTCTGTTAGAATATCCTGACGGTTATTTGATGTAATCGTTAATCATTAACGAGGAATATTCCATTGGATCATGATAATCGTCATGAGGGAATCGAATCTTTAATACAAACATAAATACGTCAGCAGGTCTCGATCAACAATATAATTTAGATGGAAAATTTTACGCCTGCATAAAAATTTTCTGGTTTATTAATTTTATAATGTAAACAAACTATTACCACCATAATCTTTCCTTATTGATAATTTTCTGGTTATTACGAAATCCCTGCAACGGATAAAAACTAAACCAGTTAAAAATACAATTTCTGGATTTTGCCTTTGTTGCAGCAAGGTTACACCATTTGCATAACCCAATTACCCAAGTAATTTAATCAGCATCAATAGACTGTATGTAAATATTATTATTTTGGTTATGAATGATTCTCCACATGAAATTGTCTCACTGCGCACAATGTAAACATAAACATACGTCGCCGGTGTAAGTGTACTGCAGTAAACACACCCGTGTATGCAATGGAATATTCCCCATTAGTGTTAATTAAAGATTAGGCACGTTAACGATTACAAAAAGTAAACACCAAGAGATTCTAACAAAATCAAAAACAATTTTGGCTGTAAATATGTTTTCGATACTCGTCACTCTGTTTTGCACATTTTGTACATTTTTAGCGAAGCATATTATTTGCTTTTATAAACTTATTTGCAAGACATGGATAATCCAAAATTGTTATGTCACATAGTGGAAGGCAATTTGTTAGTTGTTAGAACTTTCAAATAATCAAATCATCACCAAGAATCTAACAGTTTAGCCAAAATATTAATTCAAACCATTAAGAAATTAATTTAAAAGACACTAGAAAATAAAGAAGAAGATTTAGCTTTATTGGTTTACCTAAAATGACTCTGTTCGTAAGGGATTTGTTCAGCATGAGGTGAATGACTTGGCACAAGATTGGGATCTCCAAAATGGCTTTAGATCTCCTACCATCAAGAAAAACTTGCTTTCGATCAAGAGAAAATGCATTTCTGCAATACTTTAAAAATTAATGAATAACAAAATAATCTAACGGTTTTCTGATGGACTCTGGGCCATGTTCAAGAGGTTGGAGGGTAGGATAGGGCCCACCCACCACCCTCTGTTTCATTTAAATTTTTCCCGAAAACAGGGTTTCTTTATGCTTTTAAAACTATTCAATATCTCGGGATCTGACCAAAAAAAATAGTTTTATCAAATAGTATTTTCTAGGTTAGGTTTAAATGAAAACAAAGGGCGGTGGGTGTGCTCTATCCCTCCCTCCAAACCATAAAGGTCAAACGAGGGTTTCACTACTGCAAATTAATTAATAAGAAAATAATTTAACGGTTTTCTGATCGACTCTGAGACGTGTTCAAGAGGTTGGAGAGTAGGATAAGGACCACCCACCACCCTCTGTTTTATTTAAATTTTTCCCGAAAACAGTGTTTCTTTATGCTTTTAAAACTATCAAATATCTCGGGATCTGACTGAAAAATTAGTTGTATCTGACAGTATTTTCTAGGTTGGGCTTAAGTGAAAACGAAGGGCGATGGGTGGTCTCTACTCCACCCTCCAAACCATAAAAGTCAAACGAGGGTTTCACTAGTGTAAATTAATTAATAAGAAAATAATCTAAAGGTTTTCTGATCGACTTTGAGACGTGTTCAAGAGGTTGGAGGGTAGGATAGGACCCACCCACCACCCTCTGTTTCATTTAAATTTTTCCCGAAAACAGTGTTTCTTTATGCTTTTAAAACTATTAAATATCTCGGGATCTGACCAATAAATTAGTTTTATCAAACAGTATTTTCCAGGTTAGGTTTAAGTGAAATCGAAGGGCGGTGGGTGTGCTCTACCCCACCCTCCAAACCATAAAACCCAAACGAGGGTTTCACTAGTGTAAATTAATTAATAAGAAAATAATCTAACGGTTATCTGATCGACTCTGGGTCGTATTCAAGAGGTTGGAGGGTAAGATAGGGCCCACCCGCCACACTCTGTTTCATTTAAATTTTTTCCGTAAACAGTGTTTCATTATGCTTTGAAAACTATTCAATATCTCGGGATCTGACCAAAAAATTAGTTTTATCAAACAGTATTTTCTAGGTTAGGTTTAAGTGAAAACGAAGGGCGGTGGGTGTGCTCTACCCCCCCCCCCCCTCCAAACCATAAAACTCAAACGAGGGTTTTACAAGTGTAAATTAATTAATAAGAAAATAATCTAACGGTTTTCTGATCGACTCTGGGTCGTATTCAAGAGATTGGAGGGTAAGATAGGGCCCACCCGCCACCCTCTATTTCATTTAAATTTTAAACAGTGTTTCATTATGCTTTGAAAACTATTAAATATCTCGGGATCTGACCAAAAAATGAGTTTTATCAAACAGTATTTTCTAGGTTAGGTTTAAGTGAAAACGAAGGGCGGTGGGTGTGCTCTACTCCACCCTCCAAACCATAAAACTCAAACGAGGGTTTCACTAGTGTAAATTAATTAATAGGAAAATAATCTAACGGTTTTCTGATCGACTCTGAGACGTGTTCAAGAGGTTGGAGGGTAGGATAGGGCCCACCCACCACCCTCTGTTTCATTTAAATTAGTCCCGAAAACAGCGTTTCTTTATGCTTTTGAAACTATTAAATATCTCAGGCTCCGACCAAAAAATTAGTTTTATCAAACAGTATTTTCAAGGTTAGGTTTAAGTGAAAACGAAGGGTCGTGGGTGGGCTCTATCCCACCCTCCAATCTATAGAACCCAAACGAGGGTTTCGCAAGTCTAAATTAATTAATAAGAAAATAATCTAACGGTTTTCTGATCGACTCTGGGACGTGTTCAAGAGGTTCGAGAGTGGAATAGGACCCACCCACCATACTCTGTATCATTTAAATTTTACCCGCAAACAGTTGTTCTTTATGCTTTTAAAACTATTAAATATCTCTGGATATAGATGAAGAAATTTGTATTTACTTTTAGTGTTCTTAACTTTTCCTATTTTCATATTATATAACATCAGCATTACGTAACTTTTATGTCAATTTTGATCTGTACCATATGTTATTTCTTTATAATGGATGTACTCACTTAGTTGAAATGTTTCACATACTTTATTTTGTTATTATATATTTTGTATTTTATGTATAGAAAGGTGGTTACCGTAAATAAACTTTATTATTATATGACTAAGAAATTAATATTATCAAACAGTGTTTTCTAGGTTAGGTTTAAGTAGAAACGAAGGGCAGTGGGTGGGCTTTATCCCATCCTTCAATCCTTTGAACACAAACGAGGGTTTTACAAGTGTAAATTAATTGATAAGACAATAATCTAACGGTTTTCTGAATCTTTGTCAAACGTTTTCATTCTTTGAGCCGTGTTCAAGACATTAGAGGGTGGGATAGGGCCCACCCGTTACCATCTGTTTCTTTTAAATTTTGCTTACAAACGGTCTTTAAAACTATTAAATCTCTTGGGATTTGACTAAGGAATTAGTTTTATCAAACAGTGTGTTCTAGGTTACGTTTAAGAAAAAACGAAGGGAGGTGGGTGGGCTCTATTCTACTTTCTAATCCTTAGAATACAATCGATGGCTTTTTAAGTGTAAATTATTTAATAAGAAAATTATCTAACGGTTTTCTGATCGACTCTGGGTCGTGTTCAAGAGGTTGGAGGGTGGGATAGCGCCCACCCACTACCCTCTGTTTCATTTCAATTTTTACCGCAAATAGTTTTTCGTTATGCTTTTAAAACTATTAAATATCTCGGGATATGACTAAGAAATTAGTTTTGTCAATTAGTATTTTCTAGGTTAGGTTTAAGTGGAAACGAAGGGCTCTGTTCCACCCTCCAATCCTTAGAACACAAATAAGGGTAAATTAATTGATAAGAAAATAATCCAACGGTTTTCTGATCCTTTGGATCCTTTGAAAAAAGCGTTTTTATTTGCAGAAACCGTAAGTCGTTTTCAAGAGGTTGGAGGGTGGGATAGGGCCAGTGTTGCCATACGTACGGTAATTACCGTACTTGTACGGTATTCTGAGCGAAAGTACGGTATACGGTCCAAATGTTAAAACCGTACACAAATGTACGGTAATTTTCACCCTGTATAAAAGTATTTTTACCGCGTTTTTAATTCGACAAATTTATCGCGCGGTAGCAATGGCCGCTCTATTAAGAGCGTTGGGAGTAGTGGAGAGAATAGAATTGTGAGAGGTACAATATCCATCATTTGCAAATTAGCCAATTTCTCCCCGAGTTATGATTTTTTGAATTTTTTTTTTGTAAGTTGAACAAATTTAGAGAATATAAATACTCAAATGCTCTAAATTTTTAATAGATCCACAAGATTTAACATAAATTTTGATTTTTGAGTTATAAGTTTTTTTAAATGAATTTGTAAGTGGTCAAATATTTTTACAAGGAAAAACTAGAAAAAAAAATCATATCGATATGATAGAATTCCTTAAAAACTCTGATGAAATCATAATACATTTACCTTTAAAATGAACCTTGATTTTTGAAATTGAGTCGATTTTTGCGCGAGTTATTAATTTTTGAAAATTAATATTTTGGCTAAAAAATAAATACTGATATAATACTAATTCCTCAAAAATGTTGATATCTTTACAAAACATTTACCTTTCAAACTAACTAACTCTGCCAATTTCTGCGTGTTATGAATTTTTGAAAATTGGTCGAAATATTTGAACAAAGAAAAAATAGAAAAATAAAATAAGATCGATATGATTGAATTCTTTAAAAAGTCATAACACATTTATGTACCTTCAAAAAAAACTTTATTTTTTGAAAATGTGTTTTTTTTTTGGGTTTTAAATTGTCGTTTTTGGCAGTTGAAATTGTCATTTTTGGCAGTTAAAAATTGTCATTCTTATCAGTTAAAAATGGTCGTTGCCGACACTTGAAAATTTCCCTTTTTTGCAGTTGAAAATTGTCATTTTTGGCAGCTTAAAATGGTCGTTTCCGACACTTGAAAATTGGCCTTTTTGGCAGTTGAGAATTGGCCTTTTTGCCAGTTGAAAATTGTCATTTTTAGCAGTTGAAAATTGTCATTGTTGGCAGTTAAAAATTGTCACTTTTGGCAGTTAAAAATCGTCACTTTTGGCAGTTAAAAATGGTCGTTGCCGACACTTAAAAATTGGCCTTTTTTGCAGTTGAAAATTGGAAATTTGGCAGTTGAAAATTGGCATTTTTGGCAGTTGAAAATTGGCAATTTTGGCAGTTGAAAATTGGCATTTTTGGCAGTTAAAAATTGTCATTTTTGGCAGTCAAAAATGGTCATTTCCGACACTTGATTTATTACATGATATGCTAGAATTTATCAAAAATAAAAAAAAAATTGTATATTCACAAAACATCTGAATTATCTTTTATTTTTGAAAATGCATGAGTGATAAATGTTTAAAAATGATGTTTTTTAATTTGTAGAATATTTGAACAAAGAAAAAATAGAAAAAAAATACTGATATAATTGAATTCCTTAAAACGTTTAATGCAGTCATAATATATTTACCTTCAAAATTAACTTTGAGTTTTGAAAATGCGTGTTATGAATTTTTGAAAATTAACATTTAAAGTGGGGCCGCGGTGGCCTAGTGGGTAGCGCTCTTGCTTCTGGGCCTCGTGGTCGTGGGTTCGAATTCCATCCGTGCGGTCACTTTTTCTGAATGAAAAATAGCCGTACGGGACCATGGATGTTTAGTGGTTGTCCTTTCATATCAATATATGAATTAATTACAAAAAATCGGTTGTGGCAGAATAGCCAAGTAGCTTACGCCAATTTCCCTAATATCATTCACTCTCCTTAACCCGAAATTCCATCAACCTTCCTTCCTTAAAAAAAAAAAAAAACATTTAAAGTTGTCGAAGGCTTGAATAAAAAAACAATTTTTTAATACACTCACAAAACTTTAAAGGCCTTTAAAACTTACTGTAATTTTTGAAAATGCGTCACTTTTTCCGTAAGTTATGAATTTTTGAAAATTAACGTTTTAAGTTGTCGAACAAAAAAAAACTGAAATAGAATTTCTCAAAAATTTTAGTATATTCACAAAACATCTGCCTTTAGAATCAACTTAGACTTTTGAAAATGTGTCAATTTTTGCGTGAGATTAATTTTTGAAAATTAATATTTAAAGTTGTTGAAGACAAAAATCGATTCTTTTTTCATATATTCACAAAATGTCTATTTAATTTAATTTATTTAATGTGCCAATAACAATGGGTTTATATAGGTCAATATACATAATATAAATAAGTGGTTTTAATAAATAAAAGAAAATATAAGTCATAACAGATATAAAAAAAGTTAAACTTACAGGGTGTAGAAATATGCAAAAGATGCGTTCAGAAAGAAAACTGTAACATGGATAAATAACAAATGTATCTTCCTCTAAAACTAACCTTAATTTTTGAAAATGTGTCACTTTTTTCAATTTTCAAAAACGAATTTTTAAACAAGGAGAAACTAGAAAAAAAAACATAGCGCTATGATTGAATTCCATAAAAAAAAAATTCTGATGCAATCATAATACATTTACCTTTAAAATTAATTTTGATTTTTGAAACTTAGTCAATATTTGTGTTAGTTATGAATTTTTGAAAATTAATGTTTTAAGTTGTTGAACACTTAAACAAAACCAAAATCGAAAAGAAAATAAGGTCTGATATGATAAGAGTTCCTTAAATATTTTAGAATATTCACAGAACATCGACCTTTATTTTTCGAAAGTGTATTAATTTTTCCGTGAGTTATTTTTTTAAAATTAATGTTAGTGCTTTTTCTGTTGTAAAATATACATTTCGAAAATAAAGTTAAAATTTAAATTTACTTACGGTAGTTTTCTCAACTACCCAACACAATTTCATTGGAAAATCTGCCAGGCGCTAAAATGAAAATTATTCAGCCACACTGCCTATGGGAAGTATTAAAATCTATCTCGCCCCGATAGTTAACATTATATTAGCAGATAGGACCATCTAGCGTCGATTTATGTAACAAATTCGTAGAAAAATGTGTAAATCCCCAAAATAATCCAATAGAACGAGGTTTTTAAAGGGGAAAAAACGTTATTTATGTGATATTTTCGGTAAAAAAAAAAATTAGAAAACCTTCGCTTCACCTCTGAAATCGTAAGTTTACATCATTATAAGTGTGTATTTCTCGCAGTCCACACCCTAATAAATTATCACATTTAACATGTTTGTACGGTAATTTATTAATAAGTACGATAATTCAGAGTACGCGGGTACGGTAATTCGTTTTAGAACGTGTGGTAACACTGGATAGGGCCCACCCACCACATGGTAAAACTGGATAGGGCCCACCCACCACACACCCACCACATGGTAACACTGGATAGGGCCCACCCACCACACTCTGTATCATTTAAATTTTACCCGCAAACAGTTTTTCATTATGCTTTTAAAACTATTAAATATCTCTGGATATGAGTAAGAAATTAGTTTTCAAACAATGTTTTCTTGGTTCGGTTTAAGTGAAAACGAAGGGCGGTGAGTGGGCGCTAGCTTACCCTTCTATCGTAAGAACACAAACGAGGGTTTCGCAATTGATAAGAAAATAACCTAACCGTTTTTTTTTAAATCTTTGACAAACGTTCACATTTACAGACACTCTGGGTCGTGTTCAAAAGGAAAGGTTGGAGGGTGGAATGTAGACAGCCCACCACCCTCTGTTTTATTTCAATTTTAAATTGAAACCCTTTAGAGTAAAAGTTTACTTCCGGTATTCAAAATTTTACCAAAAGTTCTTCTGATTGTCTCGTAAAGCTTAAGGCACACACACATGTAGACATTTTTCAAAATTTATCGGAATTGCTTCGGTGGACCTTAAAATTGATATTTCTGATCGAAAAAATCAACAATACAATTGAAAGGCAAATTTCCAAAATCAGCCTTTAATAGCTGCTATAAAACACACGAAAACAATTGAAGATCAGATTGTTACCCCATCCACATAAATTCAGTGATTCTATTGATGGAAGAATTTTTCAAATGGGTTGGATCTGCCCATAGTAAACATAATTTAAATTAAAAAATACCAAAATTTTGCCTGGTTTTTCACTATTTATAAGATTAAAAAGCGAAAAACAATTAATGTTTTTATCTTATTATTATTATGAATAAAAAAAATAATAATTTTTGTTTTCATTTTGAGAGCCCGAGGCACGCACCTCTTGCACCTGTTCGTAAATCCCCCACTGGGTACCAACTGTACTTATCTGGCATGACTGTCCAAAGAAATAATTGTATTAATTTTAATAGTGTTATTGTAAAATTAAATTGCTACGCAAGCCTTAAAATTCTACAATACCATCGATATGATGGTTTTGAAACCTACAATTATTTTACAATCAAAATTTGCATATGAAAACACATTAATGAATATTTTTCAGGATACGAATATTCATTCCCTTTCTTATCGCAAGAAACTGGAATCACCGTCGAAAACAACATGATCAAACACCTGTACCGCCATCTAATCAACATTGAACACCCAACCATGTCCATTCTAGGGATTTTATTTGGAGTGACCGTATTCCCCATCGTCGACCTCTCGGTAATTACCCACCATTCATCACTCGCGGGCAAAACCTCTTAATAACACATAATCTAAAACTCGCTCCGCGGAGAAATTAATTCCAATAAATATTTACACCAATTCTCTACGCTGCAATTTCACAAGCAGATAACACATTTGGTGCATACAGTCAGTCACAGTTCACCGACGTTTCCGGATAATTCCAGTTCTCGGCGAATATGTATTTAAAAAGTGGATTAACATTGCATAACCGATCATAATTGGTTATCATTTCAGGCCAGATACTTTCTTGCCCATTTATCCGGTGAATTCTCGCTGCCGGGAAAAGGATCGATGTTGGAGAATGAGATGGAGGAGCAGAATATTAGGAAGATTTTAGGATGGCCCACAAGATACGCACACAAATCTCCAGATCAGGCAGCATCGCTCATGAATGCAATGGCAGAGGAAGCGCACTTGGAGAAGATTCCAAAAGTCATTTTCGATTTGCACAAGTACATCACAATAAATCGTTCCTTGGATTTCTGCTTCAAGATCGTGGATGATGAAACTTTTACTCAGGGTTGCGCGTTGTGATTGAGATAAATACACGCATGGGTTTTTACGTTCAATTGTAATATAATTTGTTCTGAATAAACGATTATTTTTATATAGACGTACAATGTGATTTTAATCTTGGGTTTAACGCTCTAGATTTTTTGCAAATTTTTAATTTCGTGTCATTACTTTTAAATGATATGGATTTATTAAATGGGAAATAACGTGGTAATTTTGCAATTTCCCAAAACGATTAATGATTCATATCTAGTCAAATCAACTGCATAACAAATTTGTTAAAATTTATTGGTATTAGATTTTAGCAACGATATTTTAACGATTCATCTTAAACTGGTCCAAGTGTTCCTCTCCGATTTTAATGAAATTTGGTGGATTTGTAGAGTGGGCTAAAATATTCGATACGTATTTTTTGTTTTGGCTAAAAAAACATGTTTAGGGGGTGAACTCGTCTCTTGAAAATCAGCCTATAACTTTTGAATAAATTATGCTAGTGTAATTCTGTAAACATACAACATTTCAAAACCTACCCACTGGTGTAAAAAAATGTTTGTATTGATTACTTCGGGACTGTAAAAAAACATATTATTTGCTGCAATAATGATATTCGTTAAAAAAATTCATACATGAAGACGTAAATTATGACTAAAAATACTTTAATATTTTTTTTTCCAAACGCGGAATACAAATTTATATGTATACATTTCCTCTAAATAAAACCTTTCTACTAAAAAGGTTTCATATTCATTAGCGGAACATACAAAAATTGAGTTTTATAACTCCTTATATTTTTCTTTTCCATTATTTTTATACCAGTGGCTTTGAAATTTCCTACCTTTACAAAATTGCGTAATGATTTCAGAAGTTATAGCCAGAAAACAAAAATATGGCTGATTTTCGAGGGGTGAGTTCACCACCTAAATATGTTTTTTTAGCCGAAACAAAAAAAATACGTATCGAATATTTTGCCCTCCTCCCCTCTGAAAATCCACCAAATTTATTTAAATCTAGCGTTGCCAGATTTCTTGGTTGTCAAACTGGATCAATCCCGGTTTTCTTGGTCGTTAAACCAGGACAATCATCAGCTAAAAACAGCGAAAAAAAAAACAAGCAAACATGGTAGTAAAGCATAATTGCGTAGGATATATTTATAAATAAACAAACAAAAAAGTAACCAAAAATAACAAATAATTTCATAATCAAAAATCACATTTTCTATTTCAGTTTTTGAATTTTCATTTAATTTTGCCTTTTCTAATAGGGCCTTATTATTTAAAATGTTTGAGCCAACATTTTTTGTCGTTTGTAGTACATTACGAAAAGTCAGAGGTGGTAAGTAAAAAATAAAAGTTTATTTTGTGTAATTGAGTTTTTCATTTAATTCTTCTGAATATTTGTTTTGGGTGCCCTCTTAGAAACCTTCTCGATCCGCCCGCCCCCTCATGATTTTTTTTTATGTGTTTATTTATTTATTTACGGGAATTTCCCTTTATTATACAAAAAATATCTCTAAAAATAATACAAATCTGAGAAAATTATACAAAATTATATAAACAAAATTTAAAATTTAAACAAGTAAACATTAAAGAATTAGTAACTAACTTTGCTCAGGTTTATTATGCGAAGACGTTTAGCAAACGTCCTGCTGTTATTGCAAAATAGCGTAAAGTTATCTCTTTCCTGCAATCTGTTAACGATCCTCAAATTAACACAAAATTAACACAACTTTTTAAGTTCGAAGATTTTAACATCGTAATTTTGATTTTGTCCGATTTTGATAACGTAACAATCTGGAGAATTTAATGCAATTGAAAAACTAGTTAAATTTTTTTTTGTGAAGCACGCAATACCTTAAAATTGCACGAATTTATACTACAATTTTGATTTTTGAAATTGCTCAACTGCCAAACCCGTTGTCTGATTTTGATAATTCTAAGGTCAAAATTGTGGCAAATTTGATGCAATTTACAATACGGTTTAATTTAGCTTTTTCATGAAATCAAACCAAAATCCGAAAATTTAATTTACTATTTTGATTTTTAAAATTTCTCAGCTGCCGAACGCACCTTTTCGATTTTGATGATTCAAACGTGAAAATACGGAAAATTTAGTGTACTTTTAAAAAGGGGTTACTGAATGTTTTCGCGCAATAAACACAAAATGCAAAAAACTCACGTTTTAAGTTCGGATATTTTAAAATCGTGATTTTAATTTTTGAAATTGACAACTGCCGAACGCATCGCTTGATTTTGATGATTCAAACGTCAAAATATGGCAAATTTAGTGTAGTTTTGAAATGGGTTTCGAAATTTTTTCTTGAAATTAACACAAAATGCAAAAATTGCAATCCAAAATTTTAAAATTTCGACGTTGATTTTTGATGTACAACTGCCAAATTATTTGTCTGATTTTGATAATTTAAACGTCAAAGTATGGCGAATTTAATATTATTCAAAATGGTTTACGACATCTTTCTGTGAAATCACTGGCGGATCCTAGGGAGGGGCTAATGACCTCTCCCTTGAGTCTAGATTTTTTTGTCGGTCGTCGTAAACTTTTAGAAAATATCAGAAATCAACGCAAAACGCCTGAGGGTTTAAATTAGCATATTAATTTTTAAATTGCTAAACGCTTTGTCCGATTTCAATGATGCAAATGTCAAAATACGGAAAATTTAATGTACTTTTAAAACGAATTACGAAACTTTCTCTTGAAATTGTTGTAAAAATTGCAGTTTTTAAACATCCAAGATCATAAAATTGCGACTTTGATTTTTGAAATTGTACAACTGCCGAATGTGTTGTCCGATTTTGATGATTTAAGTGTTAAAATTTGGCGGATTTCTTTAAAACAGATTACATTTTCTCGTGAAATCAATGGCACGCCCAATGAAGGGGCCATTGGCCCCCTGATTCTATATTTTCAGTGGCCTTTACGAAAATATATAAATGCCTGTATAGTGTTTGTCAATTTTTCATCAAATTCTTTTCAATATTTGTTTGAACTGTGCTAACACGAATAAATTATTTACTTAATCGCTCTTATTTTATAAAATAACCTTTGAGAAAATTGTTCAATAACGGTTACTGTTATTATCTCATAATAACGGTTACAAAGTAGCAGTAGTGAAAATAAAGCTCATCACTAATTACAACGCCAAACATTGCTAAGAATCGAAAAAGCGATAAACCGGGACATTTAACCGTCCCGAAAGATCTCGTCGGGACACCGGGATTCGAGAATGAAAATCGGGACACCTGGAAACCCTATTCAAATCGGAGGAGAGTACTTGGGTTAGTTTCCCTGTGAGTTGTGAAATTTACTGTGCTTCAAACACAAATAATTCTTGTAACGAATATTATATAAAACTTTCATCTTTCAGTGAAAAATCTTCAGAACGGAATTTTTAAACCAATTTTGATACGTGCGCCCTGTTATGCAATCAACACCATAAACTTCACATATCTCTTTGTGGACCTCTGCAGCTTTCTTTCCTTTGCGGAAATAAAAAAGTAAAATACGCCGAAAATGTTCGTTTTTGCACTCCATGATCCTCAACACAGCTACAACTAACTAAGTAAATTAACAACTAAGAAACAACTAACCTAACCTCAATATGACGTGAAAAGGCAAAGAAGATCACTCATAGAATTCATTAAAAAAATTAAAATAACTCTATGTGTGAAAACCGAAACCGTCCCATCCGCGGACACTTGATGCTCGCGCCTGTATAAACTTACTCTCACTTCGATATACTGTGGCTCTAGCCGCTATCAACGCGGTAATATCAAAACGCCTAAGACGATCAAACTTGTTTTTGCAATAGATGTTGTCTTTTCATTTGACCATGTTAACCTTTCTGATCGGAATGCAATGTTATTAGCAACGCCAATAGCAAACATATCTTTGTCGTGTAGATTAATATGCCTAAAAAAATCTGCAAACTGTTGTGGAAAGAGCCAAGGCCGTATTCTCTTCCCAACGGCTTCGTATGTTACTCTGGGATGATAAATTGCTATCTGAGATTGTTGGCAGAGGCAGCTTGTGGATCTTCGCTAAGAAGAGGCTAAGACAAAGATGCCGCTCGTACCACACTACTTACTCTTATAGAGGAAACAAATATTCCGCTGCTGTTTTGGTTAAATTTTCTTCCTTAGCCTCCTCGCCGAACATCCACGAGGCAAAAAGAAGATTGAATGGCTGTCGTTGCCACTGGCGGTGGTTTAGAAAAAAAAAGTTTGGTATTTCTAGATTAAAGAAAGTATGGGCGAAGAGCTGATCAATACCTGCTAAAACGTTCTGGTTAAGGAGAGTTAAAGATTTTGTGGATTAAGGTTTAACATTTCTGTTTTGATTTAGTTTACTTCATATATTTATAAAAAAAAATTGTTTATATAAGCATAAGCATAAATGACTGTTTCCAATCAATGCCAACTGTAGATCGAATTCTAGCTACTATCTACTAGCTACTAGCTAAGAAGATTGCGTTCGTTTTTTTTTTTTACTGAAGTATGAATCTTCTAAACACACCCCCTGAAAAAAGGTAGTATTCACCTAGGAAAGGCGCCTACTGACTGAACCCACTTCCATCTTAATAAGACAGTCCAATCTGGTAGGGATGGTGCGACCTCAGTAACGCAGGTGTAACAGGCATTTCACTTCGAAGCCACGCCTAACGTCGGGATTAGTCCTGCCGGAAAATCAGCTTATCCCCAGCAGCCAGGAGACTGCTGTAGTCACGATGGTGACATGATCCACCGGCCCTTGGGGGCCTGGGCTGCAGACTTCTTCGATATAGAGCCAGTCGCAGTGGCGGTGTAGCTCTTCATCTGAGGCTTCGTTGTAGCATTCTTCCTCTGTGTGAAAAGGGAGCGTGTGCAGCCTTGGTACAAAGTTGTATGGGGCTCGGTGAAGTTGGCACACTTTACCGGGTCTGTCCTGGGCCTCTCGCATTCCTGCGTCAGGTGTGCACCTAAACACTTACTGCACTTTGGGGGTAATCGCATTAGATTAAAGATAACAAGCGGTAACAAGCTTTATAATATCAATGTTTAACCAAATATGATACCGTGACACACACACACACACACATACACCGTTTAATAACTCACTTAATAAGCATTAGGTGTTGTATCGCATAATACCATAAATTATCTTACAACCACCGGTTAACCATTTAACCAGTTATGTGTGTGTGTGTGTGTGTGTGTTAAATGGTGCGGTGTATTTATTAATCCTATTATTTTCCAGACCAGACTTTTCTAATTAGCTCGAGCCATTCTGTATGCTTCATTAATTCCTAACCAGAGCTCTACTATCATTACATCAGGTATGTTTTTTTTAACGCCTAGTTTCCTATAATTATCACAATTGCTTTATTTTAATTCGTTGTACCTTAGCTGCTGGCAACGGTGGCACTGTTGCTTGCAACCGTCGTGTCGTTTGCGCTCGACTCTCACGCCGAGCCCCATGACCTGTTTGGCTTGGAAAATGCGTCGGGAAGATTTGCTGGCATCTAGCTGGACATAGACCATCCACAGTGAGAGAGTCAGCCCAGACTAAGGATCCCTCCGGCTTATCCATTTGACGGATGTCATCTAAAGTCCTTGCGATCTGGGCCTCTGCCAGTGACGGGGCCATGTTTCGACAACCGCCTTAATGGTTTTCTCTTCGTAGAGTTAATAGCATAAGGAGCATTGTTGTCGTCGAGGACTCTTGACAGTGTGCGAAAGTCCGTTGGCGTCTCTGGGAAAATACGCAGTCCCCGCCCGGCGTATTATGCCTGGAGTGTGGTTCCATCAGGGATTTGATCTTTGGCCAATTGCTGTCCGCTGGTAGGACAACTAGAGGCGGTTTTCTATATGGCAGCGCCGTAGGTGTATCGGCAGGGAGTTTAACTGTGTTGTATTGCACAGCCGGGGTGGACGGGTGGGGACCTTGGGAATGGGTGGCAACGCTGCTATGGCGGCCGGTTTGGTGGCCGTCATTTTGGCGGTCGAGGGGGTCGCAGTTGATGATGCGACCCTCTTCTTGGCATTTCTTGGTGTTGAGGCCGTGTCGTCTTCATCTAAGCCCTCCGTATCCATGAGGACAGCGTAGCTGTTTCCCGTCTGTACGGTCGGCGTTGGTGTCGTCGTTGTTGTTCTCGGTGTCACTGGGCGCGATAGATCGTCCAAACGCCTGGTCAGGTCCCGGATTTGTTGCTCAAGATGAACGATCTTTACTGTCTGGTTCGCAGCATCCATGACGTGTTGGGCGTTTTCTTATCTCAGGACGTAGTTCTTAAGCTTTGGATCGGTGAAAAGAACTGTGTGGCATAGTTGTTGGACATGTTGGGCCGTAAAATCGGCTTGTCGATTCTCAAAATATATGTGTCCGTTCGCGTAGTCGTGAAAACAACTTGTACAAATGGTTTCCGCTCTGGTTCTGGTGAGCTCTGCTATAGGTCAACCAACCCAGCACATGCCTCCGCTTTGACAAGCCGTTTTTGCGGCTAGTCGAACGGACCCATAAATTCTGATAGAAAAGCTGTTTTCATAGCTACTCTCCCAATCATACGTTTACACGGCTAAACTCGACAATGTCCGCCAATGACTACGCCATCCAGTACGACAGGGCTCCAGCATCGGCATCGACGACCTGCCCTGTTCGCTTCACCGACCTCAAAATAAAATATTTCGTCCTAAAAGCAAAAAACGCCAAAGTGACCGCCGAAACTGTGAACCAGTCAGTGAAGATCATTCAACTCCAGCAACGAATCAGATAATTGACCTGACGCTTGGACGCTCCATCGCGACCAGCGACTTCGAACACACCAAAGATTATACCAACGCCAGCAGAAAACAGTTCTGTGGTCCCAACACCGAGGCCGAAAAACACAAAGAACAGGGTCGCATCACCAGCTGCAGCTTCCTCGATCGTCAAAAAGACGGCCACCCAACCGGTTGCCAAAGCAGCGCTCTCACCCGTTCCCAAGGTCCCTACTAGACCTTCACCGACGTCCACTTCGGCTGAGCAGTCCAACACAGGCAACCGCCCTGCCGCTACACCTATGGCGCTGCCGTACAGGAAACTATCTCCAGTTGTCCTACCAGCGGACACCAACTGGCCAGAGATCAAGGCCTTGATGGAATCACACTCCAAGTACTACTAGGCCATATACCCAGGGCGTATTTTCCCAGAGACGCCATCGGACTTTCGTTCACTGACGAGAGTCCTTGACGACAATAATGCTTCATACCACACCTACCAACTCCAAAAGGATAAAACCGTCAAGGCGATCGCAGATGACCTGAAAAACGAAGGACTACTCACGACATCCATCAAACGGATGATACGGAGGGACCCTCAGTCTGGACAGACCTTTTCCCTGTGGATGGTCTATGTCCAGCTCAGCGCCAGCGAGAATGTCCGACGCATTTTCGCTATCAAACAGCAGTGCTACCGTTGCTAGCAGCTTAGGCCACGCAGAGGTGCTGCATGCTACCCCCCAAGTACGTTAAATGTGTAGGCGCATATCTGACGCATGAATTCGAGAGGCCCAGGAACGGACCTGGAAAAGCGCGCCAACTGCGCCGAGGTCAAACCAGCTTCTTACAGAGGCTGCACTTGCTTCTCCGCCATACAGAGGAAGAGTGCTATAATGGAGCCTCAGATAGAGAGCTACGCCGCCGCCGCTGCTGATCCACACCTAAGATGGCGGCAGCCCAGGCCTACAAGAGACCCGACTTTGCCCAGGTTAGCAGCATCGTGGCGGAGATGCTGTCGGCCCTTAGCACTGCGAGAGGACCGGTGGGCTACGCCACCACCCTGACTACAGCAGTCCCTAACATCGTCCTGGCGGTCTTGGGGACACAAGCCCAGACTTAAGTAATTTTATTTTTGTTACAGGTCCCATTAACTCCGAGGACACCAATCAGTTCCTGGTTACAATTCTTCCGCCCCCACACTCATATCCCGAACACCCAGACATCCAAAGACGACCAGAGAAGAAACCTCCGTCCGCCTAGGATATCACTAGACCCCGCTAGACCACAAAGAAGAGGAGTTTTAGCTGGTATACCCTTCACGTGACTCCAGCACTGCCCCGTTAGGGGGGGGGTGTCTATAAAAGATTTCTCCTCTTCCCATAAAAAACAAGATATATCGTTCGAATCAGTCGATCAACATACAGTTAATTAGCATCGACCATCCGACGCAGAGCGATTTCATTCGAACGCAGCAGCCAGAGACGACCAGAGAAGTAACCTCCGTCCGCCTAGTATACCACTCGACCCCGTTAGACCACAAAGAAGAGGAGTTTTAGCTGGTATACCATTCACGTGACTCCAGCACTGCCCCGTTAGGGGGATGTCTATAAAAGATTTCTCCTCTTCGCATAAAAAAAAACAAGATATATCGAGCGATTTCGATTTCATTCGAACGCAGCAGCCACTTCGCTAAGAAAGAAGCCAGCCCGCACCATAGCAATCATATTCTTGCGACACAACCGCTCTCTAAACAGCACATCTCATGTCCCAGACGTACGCCTCTGGGATAAACAAGTACCAGTCACCGATCTCCAGTCGGGCAAAATCCAAAGACATTTTAAATCTGCATATTACCATCTCTAGCGTCTTCTCCTCAACGGTCTTCCAGGACATTGATAAGTCTCTGGAGGTCAGTGGGGAAGTGACGATGGTTATGAACTTAGCAGACGTGTATGCGATTTGGTTGATGGTCGAGCTCGGTGACGTAGTGTCGGCGGGCAGCACACTGATGGAAGTTTCCTTGGTCTTGGGGGCGGTGCTGCTGGAGTTTTGTGTCAGGTCCAACCTTTGAAATTCTGATTGAGGCCACCTGTGTGGTGACCTTGGACGGATATGGAAAAGTAGTATTCTATTCTGCCGTGGCCTATGGGGCGATTGGTGATTGCTGCTTGGTAGTCCATGTCTCTGTGGTCCGTTCCTTCCTTATATGGCCTTAAAAGGAGACGGAGCCGTCTTAAAACCGTCTTCTTATCAAGACGGGCGAAGCTATTTTCTGTCGGGATTGATGGGGTCTCTCGGGAGGTTTGGACCTTACGTTGATTTCAGATGGCCTATGCTTGTGTGACTGCATTGCATATCTTCAGGTTAAGGATCTCGCTAACAGCGTGTGGTAAGTTTTCTCAAGGCCGAACCCATCTCGATGGTCCCCAGGGCGATTGTCGTTTGATAGCTAGTCGTCTGATTGTTAGCATCGACTTATTGGCGGACTGTCAATTCGGTCACTCTCTTTACTAGGAGTATTGAGTAGCTTGCCGATACTAAAATAGTAAAACAGTTTTTGACGCCATCAAGTCGCCTCTAATGCCAAACATATACGGCGGTGATCGTATAATTTCTGACCTCTTTTCTTAATTGTAACTTTACTCCTTAAAGTAATTTATACTAGCGACCTCTAAATATGATTTATTCACAATTACTATAATAATATGCATATTTTTAACCTCCAAAGAGTTGTGAAATAAGCGATTCCTGTTGTAAAGACATACCTCTTGATCAAAAAAACAAAAAACGTCCGGTTTCTCCAACGAATCTACTCTGAAGTGCTTCACGCCTCAGTTTGCAATCTTTGCCTTTGCTGTAATGCAGAGTTTCCCGAGTCGGTATGTAATATTTATTTCGCTGAAATTTTATGTCGGGATAACTTACGTGGTTTACAACAAGGACAACTTTGTGGTTAAACTAATGTCCTAAAATGGACCATCCTAATGAATAATATATCGCAATTGTTTGTATTCCTCAACCAAACCGTCAACAAACTTTATGAAACATTAAAATATTTAAAAGTATTGTAATCGTGAAAATGTATAAATTAAAATAAAGCACCATTTTTAACACTTGTATCATAAATAAGTTACATGATTTTTTGGTTATAAATTAAATATTGATTACAATTTGGAGAGGTTATCTTTTCTATTTATTTATTTATATATTTATTTAACGATTGTCATCATTTTGCAATTAAGTTTTGTGTAATACTACATACTACATACTACATTCTCTTGAAATTAAACTAAATATAAATTTAAATATACTAAAATACAACTAAAATTTCGCAATAACAATTATATACATATCAGTCTGGTTGTTTTGTTTAAATCTGTTCATTTTAAGTGATTAACTTTACTTAGAACTAATTCAGACATTCATTTTTATTAGGATTAGATAATTATTTTATGTGTTGTGTTCCTTGTAAGTTATTCCACTGCCATTCAGTCGGGAAATACGTTTTTGTCTGGGCATCTGTACAGGAGTTCAAGGCCGCATAATGGTTTTCCGTATTTGTAATGCAATTATACCAAGGTTCGTATATACACTTGAGAGCTAAACTATTTATCGACGATTGTAGATAAATTAAATGATAAAAAATGAAACAGTTCGTTATTTACCCACCCGGAAATAACTCCTCGATGAAATTAACCCACCCGAAATAAGCCCATACATCCTATTCCTATCTATGTTTTTCAGTGTTGGAAAATTTTTGGAAAAATTATTTTAAATAATATTGATGTGGCTTCATGTTTTTCAAAAACTACAAAAAAAACTTAATCTTTATTTTAAGTTGTTTATTTTGGAATTGTATACACTTGTAGTTAATATAAATTTTATTCTTGTATTTTTCGTTATCTACAACATGAATATTGTTGTAATATTTCGTATATTTAGAAATATATCATAAAAAATATAAAAATATGTTTACTTTATACGATAAATACGACATTTTTCTTCGTTTTTTAGAATCTGAACGAACTGTTCAAAAACTAAAGATGGGCAATTCTTAAATCTCGATGACTTCCCAGCAATTGACGCACTTGAATAATCTTCACATCTTTTAGAAGAATATATCTAAAACATGTGATCATACTTGATATACAGGGTGTCCCATTTTAAATTGCCATCCCAAATATCTCGAAACCTGAGCAACATGGCAAAAAATGTTTCAGATGGAAGTTGTAGGGTTCGGACCTTGAAAATGACCTTGGAGTCAATTTTCAAGGTCAAACGAAGATCAACTTCATGTTCTGCACTGTTGTCGGAGCTTCAGTAAATACTTTCTCCTTGACTGGTCTCCAAAGGAAAAAGTCAAGGGGAGTAAGATTCGGGGATCTTGCTCACGCACCTTTGATGCTAATGCCGAGGCTAATGCATGAATCACAGCCTGGATTCGCTGAGATTTCAAACAACATGACGGACAAAATTCGTAGAATACGATCCCGCAATAAAAATTAAGGGGTTCCATTTGAAAAAACAAAGTTGACCTTCGTTTGCCCTTGAAAATTAACGTCAAAGTCATTTTTAAGTTCACCAGCATATGTCCCCTCCAAACCCTATAATTTTTATCTGAAACATTTTTTGCCATGTTGCTGAGGTTTCCAGATATTTGGGGTGGCAATGTAAAATGGGACACCCTGTATAGTGACGAACCCCTACATCATAATATGTCTTTTTAGCGTAGGTTAATCCATCTGGGTAGGTTGGTTAAATTAAACGTCAATAGTCCTGGTCGATGCTAACAACTGAGCTTTCGACTCCTATCAAATGGGAGAGGAGAAGACGCTGAAGATGGTACTGTGCGGAGTACCAGCTATCGACCTACTTCCGGTGCATTCTGTGACCAGGATGACCGGCAGAAACAAGGATACTAGCACCATATTCAAGGGGAATATGGTGTATCTCAATATCTCCAACTGCGGACGAAGCACAATAACGGTTCAAGCAACCAGTGTCATCGGTGCGACTCCCAGAACTGCTGTAATCGACATCCGTGCTGCATCAAGTGTGCAGGAGCACACTATACCCGAGAATGTTCACTTGCGTGAACTGTAGGAAGGCTCTCCCGGCGAACTACAGAGGTTGCCGTAAGTAGACCCAAACAGAAGGTCTACTTGTTTGAGAGCAGTCACCAGCTACAAAGCAGCGGCCAAGAAATCTGACACCCAAACACAGGCACCCACGGCCTGAGAAGCCTTCAAACACCAGCCAACCAACACCGACTTCGAGAAGATGGGGGAAATTATTGCAATCGATATGTAACGCATCTACTTCGCCTTCTTTGGAGTTATGCATTCAAAGATTGCTTTGCAAACTACAAATTCAAAGATTTATGGAATCTATAAAATTCAAAGACTCCATGGCGTAGTGCAAGTTCAAAGTTTACAATGCACACCAGGCGCGCACCCAGAAATTTGGCTTAGGGGGGGGGGCTCACGCATATAATAACATTTATAAACATATGTGTAAACTGAAATCCGTGAATATGTCATTAGATAAAAGTGCAATATAGTAATTGCATTACAATTAATAAAAATTCTTAAAAAACGGCATTCTCCTACTCGGTACATAAATGTCTTGGGGGGGGGGGTCAAGCCCGATAGCCACCCAATGGGTGCGTGCCTGATGCATACTACAAATTCAAAGACTCTATTGACCGTTATAATCGGATCAACCGCCAAGGACTTCTTTCTTCTTTCTCTTACGAGAAGACAGAAGAACCAAGTATGCGCCGAGGTCAGGCAACACCTGAAGATCGCGACCAGCGAGGGTCAGAAGTACCAGGTGTCTGCCGAAACCGGGTGGCTCCTAAGCTCCAACAACTTCACCGGCATCTTGAGGATGAGAGATAAAAATCTGTACATACGTTTTTTTTACAGGAAGAATGGTTAAAAGGTATTCTGGTTGAGGAAGCGCGGATGATTTGGGGAAATTGGCGAATCCAACTAGGGCATTCTGTCTCAACCAATTTGCTAATTATAAATGATTATTGTTGAAAATGGGACAACCATTCCATCACACGGCACGCGGTGCAACCGGCACAAGCGCTCGCCTGTACCCACTACACCAACGGCCGCCCACCCCCTAAATATATTTTCTTCTTTTATTTGTATTGAAATACTAAGAATCGAGTAAATCAATTATTCCTGAATTTTGTCTTACCGATCGTTAACTCAGTATTTGTATCGTTAATCACGCCCCCACCCTTTCATTGTTACAAGGAATCCTCCAATCCCGACAATCGACTTAAAAGATCGGAGTGAGTATAGTAGGCACTTCTTAGGGTGAAACCGACACTGAATCCTTTTTTTTAGGGGATCTTAGAGCAATTTCTGGAAACAGAGCATTTTTGGTCATCAAAATTTGTTGTCTAGCGGAGCTATTTTTGTAACTGCGAAATTGGGATACATTTTTTAGGTGATTATGAATAGGGCTCGGCGTTTACTCCGTTTTTCGTTTAAACGTTTAAACGTGTAAACGTTTACCGTTTATTTGTAACGAATAAAACACGTTTAGCCAAACACGTTTACAACACGTTTAGCCTAATAAAAGTTTACAATATATAAACTACAAACGATTTCCGATATTTTTATACTCCGTTTGGGCGTTCAAAAGGCATGTCTCGGCGTTTCGAAAAATTCCCAATGTGTTTACACATTCGGTTCAAACAGGGACCACCTGGTGTATAGGGGGTTGAACCCCCCAAACTTCGGATCCCGGGCGGTTTATTATTCATTAATAATGGTTATCATTTTTTTTCGCTACCGGAAATATAATAATAATAATAGAAAGATCAGAAAATATTTTTTTTATATGAAACGATTTTCGTCAACACGTTTAAAGTAATAAAACACGTTTAAACGGAAATATCCGTTTAAACGTCAACAAGTTTAAATGAGGAAAACACGTTTAAACGGAAGTATCCGTTTAAACGTATACACGTGTAAACGTGAATATCCGTTTAGACGTTTAAAAACCGCTTACTAACTAAGAACACGTTTATACGTGTACCCGTGTATTAACGAGCCCGAATTATGTAGACATGGTACTCAAGGCATCCAGTAACTATCGAAAGAATTATAGAACTTATGTAGTAATTCGATAATTTGGATTCTAGCGCAGTTATTTTTGCTACTACAAAGTTTTGATCATTTTCGATAGCTCATTATAATAATCCGATATTTAAGATAATACTTTTAGAACTTTGCCATAAGAAGCGGGGAATTTATAAAGCAATTTCCTGCTTTATAAATTCAAGAAATTGCTTTTTTTTGTCACTGCAAATTTCTTAAAAGATTTACGAAGACAAGATATTCAAGATAAATTTCCCAAAAAATTAAGGATCTATCGAAAGAAATGTGGAATTTGTAGAACAATTTCTAGAGAAACTGCGTTTTCGGGCGTCAAAACGAAGAAATTGCATTTTTGGGTTCTGGAGCAGTTATTTTTGTTGCTACAAGTTGGGATAATTGTTTTCAACTGATTGCGAAGAAACGTTAATGAACAATAATATCTTGTAAAATTTTAAGTATTTATTAAAAGATGTGTAGAATATACAGAGAAATTTCTGGAATAAGTGCATTTTTGTTCATGAAATTATGCTTTCTAGAGTACCTATTTTTGTTACTACAAAGTTCAGATCATTTTCTTCAAATAATTATAAAAACACGATATTAGAAAATAATTTGACAAAATTCTAAGCGTCTATCGAAAGGAATGCAATATTTATAAATTAATAACCACAGAAACCATTTCCAGACATAATTTGACTTTTAGCACAGCCATGTTTCTTGCTGCAAAAGTTTAAATAATTTTGTTTAGGTGATTATGGTACCTTATTTGTTTCAATTAATTTCAAGGATTTATCGGAATAAATGTGATATTTACAGAGTACTACATTTTTGCCACAATATTTTGTTTCAAGTGCAGCCATTTTTGATGCTTCGAAGATCGGATGACTATTTTAAAGAAATTATAAAGACACGTTTTATAAGAATAATCTTCTCAAATCTATTGAAAGAAACTTTCGAATTTACGGTAATCAAAATAAATTTGGTTTCTAGCGCACTTATTGTTGCATTTCCTGAGATAATGGTGAAGACACGTTATTTAAAATGAATTTCTCAAAATTTGATGCGTCTCGCGAGAGAAATGTGGAATTCCCAGAGCCATTTCTGTAAATGGTGCACTTTCAGTCATCAATATATCCCTTTTATAGCATCCATTTTCGTCACTGCAAAGTTGAGATAATTTTATTTTAATTTTTTATTCAAAAAATAAATAAAACTGCTATAATTCTAAGCACCTGTTGAAATATGTGTAAGAATCCCAAGAAATAGACATAAGCGATGTGTGAAAAGTTGCAAAGAAAAAGGGAAATTAGTAATTAAATAATATAATGTAAAGAAACAAAAAAAATATATTGCAACATATCTTATTATTTGATTATGCTCTTTTAAAGAACGTTGGTTACCATGAACTTTCATTTGAAACATTTTCCGTCAAATCAATATGCTAAATTATCTCTCATATGGTGTTTTCACCCTTAAAATTGCACCAATGGCGATATAAAAAAATAGGTTGGATTATTTTCAATAAAATCGACGAGTAACATAAAGGTAAGTTTACTTGTTAGTAACACCTAACCTAATCTATATTAGGTATTATCATGTAATTTTAAGTTGTTGAAAATTAAAGTGGGCGAATAAAGATGTCGACCTAACAAAATGGTCGTTTAGTCCAAAAGGGTTGAGGAACACTGCTTTAGAAAATTCTCAATTTGCGATTAACAAAAAAAATAGATGAGGATATTCATCACGAAATATTTATACATGTAGTGTAAACTAGGGGTCGTTAATACACGGATACACGTTTACGCGGGTAAACATGTTTTTAGTTAGGAAGCAGTTTTTAAACGTTTAAACTTATATTCACGTTTTCACGTGTATACGTTTAAACGGATATTTGCGTTTAAACGTGTTTTCCGCTTCCTTCGTTTAAGCGTGTTGACGAAAATCGTATAACCCATCCAGCACATATTTGTTTCGAAGTTCGTTTGTTTAGATCACAAGCCGTGTTTTACAATATTTTCTGAACTTTATATTATTATTATATTTCTGGTAGCGGAGAAAAAATAATAAATAACTATTATTTGGCACACCTTCATAAATAAATAGTTTCTCGGAAACCGTCAGAAACGTCGCGATCCGAAGTTTGTAGGGTCGCCCCCTATAGACTATAAAAATATAGGTGATTCCTGTTGGAAATCTTTCGAAACCCCAAGATATGACTTTTGGACTCCCAAATGGAGTATAAAAACATTGAAAATCGTTTGTAGTTTACGGGTTGTACATGTTTATTAAACTAAACGTGATGTAAACGTTTATTAGCTAAACGTGTTGTAAACGTTTATTCGGCTAAACGTGTTATAAACGTTTACTAAGCTAAACGTGTTTTATTCGTTACAAATAAAGGGTAAACGTTTACACGTTTAAACGAAAAACAGAGTAACCGTCGAGCCCCAGTGTAAACGAGATAGAAGATTTTTTTAGGGTAACATCGTAGCTCTTCAAACAGGGCAAATTTCCCTTCATTTTCCTTTGGTATTTTCGGAAAAAAAATTTTTCCGATAAATGTTCTTACCGATAAATTCATTTGCTGTGACAAATAATGCAGAGAAGTCGTAGGTTCATCTTCCAAAATTTCTTGGGCTGTGTTAATAGCATCTTGAGTTCGTTTAACTGGTCTACCACTTCCTGGTTTACGGAGAATACTACCCTTTTCACGAAATAATACAACAGATCGTGATAAGGTATTTTTAAATTCATCATAAATAATGAGAACGTTAGGAAAATCTTCCTGAAACTCAGCCAAAGGTGCGTCGAATGAATACACCCAATTTCCGTCCACTTTGGTCCCATTTCGGAAATAACTTTCAACTAGAAACGTTTCTGCTGGTTGCTGTAAACCATTGTGAGCACGGAATAATTGTGACTTCTAGAAAGATCTGACGTTTATATGTCAATTCCCAACAAGTGTCAAGTGTGCCAACTGAAATTTTTAAAAATAAAAAGTCATGGCACATTTGAGGTTTTTTTTTTAATGAACATACGATACCACTATGTAGAATATGTTTTCTCCACGACCACCGTAGAATTTAAGCATTCTGAAATCAATTTTGATTATAGAACTTACACATTCTCACTCTTGTTATGGAACAAAACACTATGCGCTTATGCGTTTTGCATGTAATTCATTCCATAACAAGGGATAGAATGAATATTCTCACATCGTTTCGAATAAAACAATTAGCCTTGGATTTCACAATTGTCAAAATACTATAAACATAACCACAAACGTGATAAAACGTAAGTTCTTTGTGTTCATTATTTGATTAGTCTATTTTATCTGGTCGAGGAGAAAGTATAGTCTGATACTCGGTAAGAATGGAAATTCAGATGCTCGTGGTTCCTCGCGCTCGCCTAACGGCTCGCGCTCGAAATATTCCACTCGCATCGAATTTCCATTCTAACCTTGTTACAGAATATACTATTATACCATACCTTACTATATTTCCAATTTTTAGAGGAATAAAATTTTCTTTGTAGCATGTTGATATTCATTTTAGTACCATTGGGACATATAAAGTCTGGCCGCGCTATGAAGGCGCCTGAGGTGATTAACTTGGACAGCCCTCATTTGCGTGTTGGGCGGGCGCTTTATGCGTATATACCTGTTGAGTTGCATGCATATTTATTTCCAAAGTTATCTGTAACCTTTTAAGAACCACTGATTTATAAACAGAAGCCGATAGTGCACCAATAGCTAGCAAGTAAAGTGTAAACATCTGTGGGTGTAAAGTAACAAAATATCCAATAACTTCTGATGAGGGCAGCCTTTCCGACCCTTTGTCAATCACCTCAGACGCCTTCATAGCGCGGCCGGAATATACATCCTACAAAGATGATCCACTGAGACAAATTTATCCCAAGGTTAGTGTCAAAATTTTGAAAAAAGCTACAACTTTTTTATAGCTAATTGGATGTATTTTAATCTAAAAATAACAATGTCAATTTGTATTAGTATTATAAGAAGTTGTCACGAACGGGTTAAGCCAAGCACACTCAACAAAATGATTCTTGATTAAATAACATTTTCTATTTAACCAACATCAATGATAGCATTCGAACAAAATTATTGCTAAATGAAAGACCTTGGTGTAATATTCGATTGGAAATTATCATTTAATAAGCAGGGATTGTAATCATCTTCTAGAGTTGATTATATATAACTGTAGAGCCTTCACTAATATTAAAGTTATGGGTTTGCTTTTTCTTGTATCGATCAACCAGCTAACTTCTTACCTGGGCCAAACGCTGGTCCAAGACTACATCCGAATATATTAGCCAAAATTAAAATATTTTCCAAATACCCTTAATATTGTTGTTGGAAAATACGTACAATATTGATTCATAAATATTTTTTTCATTACCAATTCATCCGATTAATTCCAGTTCATAATGAGATATAATTACAAGGCGAACAACTGCAAGTGAAGATAATAAGCAATATTATTGACAATAGCCATCTTGTTCTATCCCAACAACCGTGTGATAATAGTACGCACGTTTCTTGAACTTATCAATAACCAACAGCACTCGTGTGGAAAATCTTCAATAAATACGAGATAACAGCGATTTATTGTGAATAACCAATTAATAAGTAAATAACACGCTCGCATGTAGCAAAAAAATCCCGTAAACTCCTTCGATATGTAAATAAGTTCAACCTAATCCGGATTAATAATCATAATCGCGAAAGATAAGCGGCCGACTATTCCCTCGGAAACCTATAAAAGAGTTGAGCGGCGGCCGGTTAACATCAATCTCAGGCGAAACGTGAGACAGTTTACGGTTTCGAAAATTAAGTGTTGCAATTATTTCGATTCGCTCATACAAGATGCGTGTTGCTATTATCGGTGCTGGAGCTGCTGGTCTGTCCGCGGCCAGACATGTTATCGCCGAAGGGCATGGTTGTGATGTCCTCGAGCTGGCTCCTGATCTTGGAGGTACTTGGTTGTACACTGATGATGTTGGAAAGGATAAATATGGGTTCCCGGTGTATTCTGCTATGTATAAGGGATTGAGGTAGGTTATATTGAAAATTTATATTTTTGTTACAAAAATTTATTTTAATTTTATTTTCTTACATGGGTGATTTTTTTTTAAATAAAAATAATACAAAATATTTCTTAGACACTACAACATTTAAAAACACATTTATAGATTATTAGATAATCTACGCTTTATATTCCAAACATTGAATATTTTTTGAAGTTCTATTACATCAATGTTAACATTATTTGGACCAATAAATGAAAAACAAGGACAACATATTGAAAAACCTAAAATTATATGAAAAATGTTTTTTTTTTATAAAATAGATTTTTTTTATATATAATTAAGTTTTTTGAATTATTAAATTTTCTTTTTATACAAAACCAAATAATAAAGTAAAAAGAAGTAAATATATAAAGGGCAGTAATATGTAATAGATGTTAATTGTATGAAATAAAAACTCAGTTTAGCGACTGAATATTAAAATTAGTTTCGTCTTGATATGGCATTTTCTCGGCGAAATTAGTCGGGAATTTTAAACATTAAGAAAGAAAACTATATTCAGCTGAATAAAGATCTTGATGTAGGTATTTCGTGCAATTATTAAATGCAAACTCAGAATTTCATAAAATATTTTTTGTTTTATCTGCTGCTGTATATTTGAAACTTCTTATGAGTGTAATCTATATTAATGGAAGGATTATTTTCTTGACATATTTAATAAAAATATCGGCTATTGCAGAAGGGTATAGATAAGTGGTCAAAAAATACATCTACAAGGGACCGTGACCTTGAAAAGATGTTAAACAGATAAAATTCTGGTTTATTTTATTATGACTACGACCGCAAAACCGTGGACGACCCGTAAAGTCAACCCATCCGTTTATAGCCACTTATTAAAATAATTCTACAAAAACTTTAACTAGATCTGGTGACTTTAGAAACTTTTGTGTTGTGATTCAAATGCCTGGTGTGATGTAAAATGGGTTTTCATCGTTAACATTTCATGACAATGAATTTCTGATTTTCAATAAACATTGCTCGTGTGCAATTTTTGATTTATTTTCCTAAACATTTTACCATGCTGTGGCAATTTTGGAAATTGGTGAATGGGATTGGCGTAACCAGTAAACAGCATTTTCAAAACAAATTAATCCGCAAGCACCCAACATAAAAAAAAATCTGTTTTGGTTGCTATCTCCAGCAATCATCAAGAAAATGTCACTGTTAGTTACTCGTATTAAAAAAAAATGGTGATGTGGCCATCATGTTACTTTCTCCGATGGTATCATCATTTATATTTACACTTTCATGGTTTATTTTCAATTGAAATCATGTTTTAAATGTATATTGAGCGTTGTGTAAACTCGGATGAAACTGACGTTTAAAACGTCAAAATTATGAAAGATGGAAAAATTATACTTCAAATTCAAAAACTCAGTTTATTCAAAAACTAAAGTGATTTAAAAAAAACTTATTCTTTATAAGTTGTTCATTTTGGCATTCTCTATAATTATTATTCATATAAATTTGCTGTAACTATTATCGTTTTATAATTATAAACCAAAAATTAAAAAAATAATAATAATTTTTTTTCTCGAATAAAAATGATTTTATGAAAAATGTTTTCAAGCAAAAGATGTTCATTTCTTCAAAGTTTATTTATATATTTTTGTGATATTTTTCATATTTAAGAAAATATTGGAAAAAAAACAAAAAAACAGTTAAGGTAAACGCCCACTTCCGGTGTACGAAATTTTATCAAAAGCTTTTCAGTTCTTCAGATTATCAAATAAGACGAATGTTCAAAGTTTCATATCAATATGAAACGAAAAGCTTACTCAATAGAGTTTCAATTTATGAAAAAATATATAGGGTGTTCCATTTAAAAAAATGAAGAAATTGTGCAGTTTGCGAATGGCTATCACACTGTATAATACGCTGAGTTACGTTTTGGATGATATAGTAATTTTGAAGACTAAAGTTCAACTAAACTTTACCACTAAATTAGAATGAATTATCTTTATTAGTTTTAGGGAAGCACTTTAACAATTTTGTTCAAATTTTTGTATAAACAACTGAATAACACAAAAACGGCCCAGTTTCAATCCCCACAACCTAGGTCATGTTAATCTCCAAGTAACCAGGAATTCAAAAATGTTAAAATATACAGGGTGTTCCATTTAAAAAAAAACATAAGTTTGGTCTGTAACTTTGTTATGAGACACCCTGTATAAATGTAAATATTTTTAGGGCGTGCAGCTCACTATTCTGCACAACTTTTATATAAAACATTTTTCAAAATTTTGACAAATAAGCACGTGATTGACCGATCCCAGAGCTCTGAAACACCCTGTATATTTTTTTTTACTTAGGCATGAACCATTCAGTCACGACCAGGTTATTATTATTTTTATGTATTTAATTTGGGATGAGTAAATGAACAAATGAACAAATGAATAATGTCAGACGTATGGACCCGACCGAATACTTCTCGATCCCCGAAAAATCTTTCGGCCGGGCTGGGATTCTCACCCACACGGCACGCGGTGCAACCGGCACAAGCGCTCGCCTGATCCAATAACACCAACGGGCCGCCCTAAAAAAAAAAACTATATAAATCGTTTATTTTAGCATTCTTTGTAATTAATGTTAATGGAAATTTGACTAATAAAAAATTTCAATTTTTATTTTTAATTTTTTATTCGAACACTATTACTATTACGCATTTTGCACTAAGACATTATTAGAGCACTTTTAATTGGAGGATCTAAATATGTTATTAGATTTATTGTAGCTTTCAAGATGGCGGAGAAACAATAGACAACTTTTGTTTTTCTTATGGCCGCCATATTGGATTTCTACATTTTTTTCTGTTTACGATGATATATCACACATTATGTTTTAATTTTACATTTGAGCCAAAATTTTAAATTTATTATTTTTGTAAAGAGTGCCATGTAAACAAAATGAACACTTTTGTTCAAAACAAAATGTGACAGTTCCATTTAAACTTCATTCTTGAAATTTACTTTACTGGTAACTTTATCGTAAAAATGAATTTTCAAGTGAAGAATAACGCGATATGTTTGATAACATATGATAACATATTTGGATCCTCCATAAAAAGGGCTCTAATAATGTCTTAGTGCAAAATGAGCAATAGTAATAGTTTTCGAATAGAAAAGTAAAAATGAAAATTGAATTTTTTTATTTTTTCGCGATTTTTTGAAAACAAAAAAAGGTAACTCCAATTTCTCAACAGATTATTAACCAACATTATAATACACAACTTTGCCCTAATTTAACCAACCTCGTATCTCTTAAGATAACTTAAATCCCCATGGTGCCGCTCGAAAAACGGGCACCCTGTATATACCAAAAAAAATTCGAAAATATCGAAGTATGTACTATATTCAAGCCAACGGCATTCTTTTTGAACATCTAGAAAATTAGACATTTTTAATTTGTTCGGCATTGAAGACAAAGTATGATTATCACTTTTTTTTTTAAATTAAATTTTATAAATAAAGTTTTTTTAATAAAATCAAGAAATCGCACCAAATTTTTGAAAAAACGTCCCTTCTTTAAACAATTAAAAACTAATCAAACCATAGGTTATGAACCTTATTGTGACCTGACATTCAAAATTTGTCATAAGTTAATAAACAATAATACTAATAATAATAATAACAATAATAATAATAAGATATCAGAGTGGGATTTATTTTTTTCTGATGATATCTAGAAAACGAAACGCCGTATCAGAAAACGAATATTACTTTTTGAAGAGCCTTAAAAAATAATCTTTGATATTGTTAAGGCACACTTTGTTATGTTTCAAAGTAAATGCTCATTCTTCAAATAACTCCTATGGCAACAATTTTGTGACAAGTGTGACACATCATTCGTTTTGGGAGGTGAAAATCTACTCAAAAATGAAATAAAAAATCCAGGATCGTATTTAAAGAAATAAAGTTGATGAAAGTATATAAATAACGAAACGTTATGTTTGAAAACTAAAATTATTTTCTAGAAGAGCTTACAAAAGTATCTCTAGAAAGTTCTCTTCGTTTCTTAAAACAATCAGCAATAAAGTCGTAAGTAAATAAAAACCAAAATTGATTTTTTCGGTTTATTTCGAATATCTCCGAAAGTAGTCGGAATATTTAAAATCTCTTTCTAACAAATTATTCAGCATCAAAATGTGCAACTTTGTCTTAGTTCAACCAACTACTGAAAATACACCCTAAATTATAACTCTTTAAAAACCATACACACTTTTTCCCTAAATTTTGAAATAAATTTGTGAAAACTATCAATAATTTTTTTTCTCGAAAAAAATATAAATTTTTTTTATCGACTTAAAACTTGCCAAAGTAACCGAAAATACACCCTAAATTATTATCATTTCAAAACCGTAAACACCCTTTTCCTAAAATTTGAAATCAATTTATGCGAAATCTCTGATAGTTGCCGAGATAGCAATACTAATGCAAACCAAATAAATTGTGCTCTGCAATCTTCTTCGTATCCTAAGTAAGCTACAACTCTACTTACATTATTGGCAGTAATAATAATAATACATTTATACACAAAATTTGCATTGTGTTCTTGTAAATTAATTTCATTGTATTTGCTTTTATCTTTTCTACTTTTATTTTATATTTTTTATTTACTTTACCTTTATGTGGTTTTTAGTTTTAATATGTAATATTTATTTATTTTGCTATTTTACAAATGAAGTGATTTATTATTATTATTATTATTATATAAATGCCAGGCATATTATTAAATAATTTTAGTGTGATATTCTGCCAATTTTTTTCTAGCATCGCGTCAGACTGTCATTAATGTGAAGATGTGATGATGAAATGAAATCTAATATAGTCTATGATGTTTTTGTTTTATATTTGAAATCAATATCAGGATTTCTTGGAAAATGGTATAACCTATAGAGATAGGATGTTTAAAAAAAATTATTAGAGAATTTTACTGTTTTTTGTTCACCTTTATTATTTAAACTGGAAATACACGTTTGCAGATTATATTCGGTCGATCCTAGTGCAATTTGGCTATAAAAATACGTCAAATTGAAACCTGGACGCGTAAGCAACGGATTTGATTGTAGGATAGGGCCCACCCACCACCTCTAGAATCAACATTAGTTTAAACTAGAAGACATTTTTCAACAAATTAATTCAGAGGTGTAAAGTTTAGAAATAATAAGGAACATGATTTTGTAGTTTAAATAAATGTGGAACCAGGGGTGGGTGGGTGGTCCCTATCCTACAATCCAACAAATGGCCCACGCGCCTTTGTTTCCACCAATTAATAAGTGAATAAAAAAATAAGGTCTTTTTTACTTGTTTAACTTATGAATTAGTAAAAATGGTGATGTGGCCATCATGTTACTTTCTCCGACTTGATGGTATGATGGCCATTTATATTTACGTTTTCATTGTTTATTTTCAATTGAAATCATATTTTAAATGTACATCGTTGCGTAAACTCGGATGAAACTGACGTTTAAAATGTCAAAATTATGAAAGATGGAAAAATTATACTTCAAATACAAAAACTCCGTTTACTCAAAAACCAAAGAGATTTCGGAAAAAACTTATTCTTTATAAATTGTTAATTTTGGCATTCTCTACAATTATTATTCACATAAATTTGCTATAACTATTATCGTTTAATAATTATAAACCAAAAATAAAAAAAAAATGTATAAATTCTTTTCTCGAATAGCAATGATTTTATGAAAAATATTTTCAAGCAAAAGATGTTGATTTCTTTGTTGTCTTTAATGTTTGTTTAAATGTTTTTGTAATATTTTTCATATTTAAGAAAATATTGGCAAAAAACAAAAAACAGTTAAGGTAAACACCCACTTCCGGTGTACGAAATTTTACCAAAGGCTTTTCAGTTCTTCGGATTATCAAATAAGACGTATGTTAAAAGTTTCATATCAATTGCTCTATTAGTTTTTGAGATACAGCGCACACAGCAGACACACACACACAGAGACAGACACACAGACACACACACACACACAGACACAATTTTTTTTGCCAGAAATTGTTGAAATGGCATCCAGGGATCCCAAAACGGATATTTCCGTAAAAAAAATTTTTGGAAAAAAAATCACGATCACAATACTTTCTCGTACTTCGTAACGGAGAAAGTAAAAAACTGTAATGGGGACCACCCACCACCCTTCGAATCCACATTATTTTAAACTAAAAAACTTTGTTGACTTGAAGAAATTTCTTTAACAATTTAATTGAGAAGTGTAAAGCTTAGGAATAATAAGGAAAGTGATTTTGTAGTTTAAATGAAAGTGAAATCGGGGGGTGGTGGGTGTGCTCTATGCTATAATCGAACATGTAACCCGCGCGCCCATGTTTCTACCAATTAATAAGTGAATAAAAAAATAAGATCTTCACTGTCTTTCTTACTTATTTAACTTATTTATTAGTAAAAATCTGAATGCGTGAGCAAGGGATTGGATTGTAGGATAGGGACCACCCACCCTCCTTGAATCTTCATTAATTTAAACAACAAAACTCTGTTTGGTTGAAGAAATTTCTTTAACAATTTATTGGAGGTGTAAAGTTTAGAAATAATAAGGAAACTGATTTTGTAGTTTAAATAAAAGTGGAATCGGGGGTGGCGGGTGGGCCCTATTCTACAATCCAACCTATGGCTCACACGCCCTTTTTTCAACAATTAATAAATAAATAAAAAACAATAAGTTCTTCACTGTCTTTCTTACTTGTTTAACTTATTTATTAGTAAAAACCTGGCCGCGTAAGCAATGGATTGAATTGTAGCATAGGACCCACCCACCACTCCTCGATTCAACATTATTTTAAACTACAAAACACTCTTTGGTTGCAAAAATTTATTTAACTATTTAATTGAGAGGTGTAAAGTTTAGAAATATAAAAGTACGTGGTTTTGTAGTTTAAATAAAAGTGGAACCGGGGGTGGTGGGTGGGCCCTATCCCACAATCCAACATGTGGTCCGCGCGCCCATGTTTCGACCAATTAATAAGTGAATAAAAAATTTAGGTCTTCACTATCTTTCTTACTTATTTAACTTATTTATTAGTGGAAACCTGGACGTGTGAGCAATGGATAGGATTTTAGAATAAGGATATTATATATTTAATACAAATTTTCATTGAAAAGTGTAAATATAACCTCAAAAAGTCAAAAAAATTGAGTCAAAACTAAAAAAACAATTAGGCACCAAAGGGTTAAACAAATAATTTCACTAAGTTATTTGTTTGTAGTCTTACAAGGGGAGGATCAGATATGTGACTCACCGATTTGATCCATCTTTGACACTCGTGTAGGTCATGACTGGGAGTGTAACAGGTGCAAGTAATAGGGCGCACTATTTAGCCGTTTTCGAGAAAAAATGTTTTTTAATTTGTTAATTATTCGTATGTTTATATACCTTTTGCGTTGAGAAAAGTACACCGAGCTTATGGCGCAACGGTAAAACCTCCGATTCGTAATCACAAGGTCGGCGGATCGAATCCCATTGTTGTAATTTTTTTTGGGTTCATTCATTTGTTAGTAAGACTTAATTTTGCAGATTTGCAAACAGGTTGAATATATTCATATATATAATAAAACACTTTTTTACTTTGTTTGTATAACACTTATATATTTATTTTGTTTGACTGCAGTTTCGGCAACTCAGCTTGCCATTATCAAAAAAAGTTTTGATAATGGCAAGCTGAGTTGCCGAAACTGCAGTCAAACAAAATAAATATATAAGTGTTATACAAACAAAGTAAAAAAGTGTTTTATTATATATAAAAAGCATGTATAACGAAGTAGAAGCTTTCTACATAACGAATATATTCAGCCTACTTTTCGTCTTTATTTAATTTATTTAAAAAAAAATATCTTTGTCATTTGTAATTTTTTTCATGATTGAATTTGAAATTTGATAAGATAGTGACTAACGTCTACTGTCTACCAGACATCATTTATTTGTGCAATTTTTAACAGCACCTTGATCTTCCGAGATAGCCTGCATTCGCCATGATAAATTCAATTTTAGTTCCACAAATGTTATATAATTCCTAATCATTTTCAAAGAAACTAACGGTTGCGTAACCCTATTTTTCTGAACAGAAAAGGTTAACACACTGGAGTGACTGCACTGTTGTGCAAAGCTGACCCCGTAACACAGTCGTTGATCGATTTATTCATACCGGGTCAGAAACGATCCAGACAAGTCTGGAACGCTCGCCTTTCCACAGATAACCCCTGACCGTATCAGAAACATTTGGAGATTTGACGATCCGAATCTGGTTCCGCATAATTATTCGCTGTTGTCACTCGTATATAATTGGATTCACTGTTGCTATCTGGTTTTATAATTATACAATCTAACATCTAATAAATAATTTTCAGATTAAAAAAATTACGTCATCGCTGATACTCGATAAGTTATTATTAAGGAGTAAAACACTTTTTACTTTGTATAACAAATAATATAAAAATATATGATATATAAAAGTATGTATAAAGAAGAAGAAGCTTCCTATAGATATAACAAAAAAAAAAAACGTTATTAGTGTAATCCAACTATTAATAAAACAGTACCTACCATAGTTTTATTAGATAAAGTGTTCCAGAATATATAAAAAGATGGTTACGCTATTACAAAAAAATTTAAATCATTCATGCTTACAGTCTGTTCATTACACCTCCACCCAATCGCTCTTAAGAGGGTGGAGCCTATTTTGTCACGGCGCATCGCTGAGTTTACGACAAATTTATCACGGTATAACGAACAGACTGTACCTGTATTTCAAAAAGAAATTAACCACAGTCACCTATAAATTTAAATGCGCATGACGTTGCTTAAATACACTCGGCGTCACAAAAAAGCGCCACTCGAAAAATCGCGAAAAAACTCGATCTTTCAAACCGTCGTAACTTGGTTTAATTTGTTCGAAAATCGATTAATCTTTCGGTTTGGGAAAGATTCAAGTTTTATCTTTAAGAATGTGTAGTTGATTTTGGCCCCGAGTCCAACCCACCCCCCGCAACAACGCGATGGGAAAAACATGTTTTTTATGTAAAAAATTGTCCAACTTTGACAAGCTGTACCGTGTGCAAAAAAACGACGGGAAATTTCACCACAATGGCAGAAAAATTTAATCAATTTCCTTCAAATGCCTTGAAAATTCGAGTCGTTTCGATGATTTGGAGCAAAGTTATGAATTTTTGAAAAAAATGACATCGGTTTAATCACAAATTCACACTATTTATTAAAAATAATATTTATCTAAAACAATGTTTTCTTACTTCCACAGGACAAACCTACCAAAAGAAGTAATGGGATTTCCAGACTTCCCAATTCCAGAACAGGAAAAATCATACCTGACCCAAGCAGAAATTTTACGCTTCCTGAACCTCTACGCTGACAACTTCAATTTACGCAGTGTTATCAAGGTATTGACAATTGTTACAATATTTTAGTAAACATAATTGCGCCTCGAATAAATTCGGAGGTGATGCTACGAAAAAAAAGTAATGTTTGAATAGTTGTACTAAAAATATCAAAACCCCAAAAAACGATTTTTTTTAATTTCTGACTTGGCGCGACCCTTTCACTTAATTGTAAATTTAAATTCACCCACGTTAAAAAAAATGACTGGACAGCATTGTACTTACTAAAAATATCAAAACCCAAAAATCATTTTTTTTTAATTTCTGACTATGCGTGACCCTTCAAGTAAGCAGTAAGGCCACTTTCTGAAACAAAACCTTGGAGTGCTTTAAAATCCAGATGTGTGGTTTCAACAAGATTGCGCTATGGCCAATATCAACTAGTTGCTTCCTCTAAAAGAGTAAGTAGTGAGTGGTAGTTATGAAAACGGGTTAATATCTCTCTCATTCACAACTGCCCACATCAAACCATGAGAAAATCCTGATTCAAGTAATAGGTTTTCCCATTTTTTTTTCTTGACCTGCTTTAGAAGATAAGATCTAATTATTCACCTTTCTAACTTTTTCATGATATAACTCTGAGCATAATACAGTCTGGCAAATTTCAAATTTTTGTGAATTTAAAAGATGGCTCGCTGTTAATAATTTCCATTATTTTAATGATTGAAACTAGAGATGGGAAAAAGGGTTCACTGTCGGTTCCGAACCGATTTACTCACTGGACTGAACCGGTTCCTTGGAGCGGTTCACGGGTCTTTTCTACAGTTATATACCAGATTGTCAGAAATTAGTTTCAGGCTTCCAATTAATTAAAAAATATATAATATGGGTATTCACAGTGTGGCCACAACTGCAATATACTTTTTTTGCATTTTATACTTGACAATATAATGATAATATGAAGAACTACCACTGGTAAATATTTGTAAACGGGGAGTGGGCATTAAATGTTTACTCCGTTTTTTGCTTCTGATATTTCTAAATCGATTGATTTTTAAATTACAAGTTTTAGTTTTTTCCAGTCATTATAATAAAATTTTTACATTTTCTCCTCTCTGGTAGCACATCGATAGTAAATATAAATCAAATCTGATAGATTTTTAAAAATAATCGGTAGAGCATTAAAATGCACACCCGGTATATCTTCCTAATTTTTGAATGAAATAAATAATTTCAAAATAATTTCAAAATTTCTTTATTATGAAAGTATAAAATATTATTTTATGTTTTTTTTACGCTGTGGGTTAATTTATTTTTCATTTATTTATTTATTAAGCATCTAAAAGAAATTTAAAATTTAACTAAAGTTAAAAGACTTTATGATAAATTAATGTAGAAATTTGGCTTAAATTCGACAAGCATTAAGATAGTAAAACTAATTTTGGCTTACTTAACCCTTAAACACCTGGAAAAAATGTCAAATTTGAGTTAAATTAATAGATTTAATGTCAAAGTTTGACTTAAAGTCAAAAATCTTCAAGAAAAAAAGGCTACTTTTAACTTAAAGACGTTAAGCCTCCAGAAAAATGTCAAATTTGTATAGACTTAAGAAACTTTATGTGCAAATTAATGTCGAAATTTGACTTGGAGTCGATAACCGTAAAAAAAAGACTAATTTTTGACTTTAAAGCCTCTAAAAAATGTTAAATTTCATTAAAGGCAAAAGACTATGTCCAAATTAATGTTGAAATTTGACTTAAATTCGACAAGCATTAAGAAAGCAAGACTAATTTTGACTTAACCCCTTAAACACCTAGAAAAAATGTCAAATTTGAGTTAAATTAAGGGACTTTATATCCAAATTAATGTCAAAATTTGACTTAAAGTCGAAAAATGTCAAGAAAAAAAGGCTGATTTTAACTGAAAGACTTTAAAACTCCAGAAAAAAAGACTAATTTTAACTTAAAGACTTTAAACCTCCAGAAAAGAAAGACTAATTTAACTTAAAGACATACTGAATACTTGTTGTGCTACTTTCTTGATGGAACCATATTTTCAAATTGGGTAAAGTAAAACGCTTGTTTTGTTCCATAATTTTATTTTCAGTTGCCTGACACGTGTTTCGATCGGTTAGGATCATTTTCAAAGTTAAACTAATTTAATGTAATGAAATGTTACTACAATATATATATATATATATATATATATACAGGTAAGGCATGTTAATGGGGGGGTGAAATTACACGAGATCATCACCACGGACAACATCATTAGCGCCGTAATTTCACCCCCCCATTAACATGCCTTACCTGTATATATATATATATTGTAACATTTCATTACATTAAATTAGTTTAACTTTGAAAATGATCCTAACCGATCGAAACACGTGTCAGGCAACTGAAAATAAAATTATGGAACAAAACAAGCGTTTTACTTTACCCAATTTAACTTAAAGACGTTAAACCTCCAGAAAAATGTCAAATTTGTGTAGAATTAAGAAGCTTTATGCGCAAATTAATGTCGAAATTTGACTTAAAGTCGATACGCGTCAAAAAAAGACTAATTTCGACTTTAAAGGCGTTAAGCCTCTTGAAAAAATGTCAAATTTAATTAAAGTGAAGAGGCTTTAAGTCCAAATTTGAGTTAAAGTTGAGAAGCGTTAAGAAAGCAAGACTAATTTTGACTTAAAACCTTAATCCTCTAGAAAAAATGTCAAGTTTGGGTAAAATTATGTGCAAATTAATGTCGAAATTTGATTTAAAGTCAAGAAACTGCAAGAAAAACAACCAATTTTGACTTAAAATTGTTAAGTTTCTAAAAACAAAGTCAAATTTAATTCAAGTTAATGTCAAAATATGACTTAGCGTCAACAAGCGTCAAGGAAAAAATTTTGACTTAAAGCTATCAAGTCTCTAGAAAAAGTGACAAATTTAATTCAAGTCAAATTTAACTTTAAATAAAATAGTTTCTTCTTAATATAACACTTTACTTTCCGGTGCCTCGAGTTTTGATCATTAGCTGATCATTTTCAAACTTAAAGTAAATTAAGATACACACATATTTTTTTAAAAGACTTTATGACAAATTAATGACAAGCGTCAAAAAATAGACTAATAGTCTTAAACTCTTTAAGCCTCTGGAAAAAATGTTAAATTTACTTAAAGTTCGAAGACTTTATGACAACTTAATGTAGAAATTTGACTTAAAGTCGACAAGCGTTAAGAAAAAAAAGATTAATTTGACTTAAAACCTGAAGCCTCTGAAAAAATGTCAAATGTAATTAAAGTTAAAAGACTTTATGTCCAAACTAATGTGTAAATTTGACTTAAAGTCAACAAGCGTCAAAAGAAAAGACTAATTTTGACTTAAACCTTTAATCCTCTAGAAAAAAATGTCAAGTTTGGGTAAAATTATGTGCAAATTAATGTCGAAATTTGATTTACAGTCAAGAAACTGCAAGAAAAACAACTAATTTCGACTTAAATAGTTAAGTTTCTAAAAACAATGTCAAATTTAATTCAAGTTAATGTCAAAATATGACTTGGCGTCAACAAGCGTCAAGGAAAAAATACTAATTTTGACTTAAAGCTATCAAGTCTCTAGAAAAAGTGACAAATTTAATTCAAGTCAAATTTAACTTTTAATAAAATAGTTTCTTTTTAATACCACACTTTACTTTCCGGTGACTCGAGTTTCGATCATTAGCTGATCATTTTTAAACTTAAGGTAAATTAAAATACACATTTTTTTTAAAGACTAATAAATAAATTAATAAAGATAGACTAATAGACTTAAACTCTTTAAGCCTCTGGAAAAAATGTTAAATTTACTTAAAGTTCAAAGGCTTTATGACAACTTAATGTAGAAATTTGACTTAAAGTCGACAAGCGTTAAGAACAAAAAGATCAATTTGACTTAAAACCTGAAGCCTCTAAAAAAATGTCAAATATAATTAAAGTTAAAAGACTTTATGTTAAAATTAATGTGTAAATTTGACTTAAAGTCAACAAGCGTCAAGAGAAAAGACTAATTTTGACTTAAAGTCGTTAAGCCGCTAGAGAATATGCCAAATTGAATTAAAGTTAAAAGACTTTTGTATGCAAATTATTGTCGAAATTTGACTTAAAATCGTCAAACGTAGAAAAAACGACTAATTTTGACTTAAAGTAGTTAGAACCCTAAAAAAAATGTTGACTTTAATTAAACGTTTTCACATTTTCATTTAAAATTTCAAGTATGAAACTTTAAGTCAAAATTTAAGTCTGGACTAAAAAAACTTCACGAAAACGGCATGAAATTTCAGCGGATAACTTCAAGCGGTTCACAACGGGAACGCTATTTGCACGAACTTCATGCGCATAACGCATAACGTTACCGCGGAAACTCCTTGAACTTATCTACGGAAACTTCATGCGGTTCATGCCAGGAACCGCATGAAGCTCGTGCAAATAGTGGAGTGAACAGCATGAAATCTTCGCAGTTAACTTGATGCGTATCTCGTGGAATCGCACGAAGTTTACGCAGGTGACTTCATGCGGTGCTTCTACAGGTAGGGGTACACGTCTGATTTTCACTCTTGAAGAAAAAGCCCAGTACATATTAAACAGCAGAGGAAACGCAGTTCCTTCTGTCCGAACCGGTTCCTGAGCTCTCTTTGCTAAGAACCGGTTCCTGAACCGTCTGCCCATCTCTAATTGAAACCATGACAACGCGAGGAATGTTAAAATAATTATTTTTTATTAAACCTGATATACTACATCTACCCATAGATTAGACTTTTTGACAATTTGAGTGACAGATATCCAAAAAACTCTCACCCCGAAATTGTAATTGTAATTTATAACGAAAATCGCACTCGCATCGTTTAGAACGTTCTCCATGGCGGAAATTCGAAAAATATGTAAAACTCAAGAACAATAACAAACTGTCAATAATGTGTTAGCGCTATTGGCAACTTCGAGTATGAATATATTGGAATTATACCGGTATCAACCCAAAATGCTTCAATTTTTACTTTCTCCGTTACGAAGTACGAGAAAGTATTGTGATCGTGATTTTTTTTTCAAAAATTTTTTTACGGAAATATCCGTTTTGGGGTCCCTAGATGCCATTTCAACAATTTTTTTTTCAAACCGTATTGGTACTTTTCACTTTCTAGTGATTGTCACTTAAGATGTCAAAAAAGTCTAATCTATCGGTGGATATGGTTTATACACAGAGGTATATTAAACTGATTATGTTTTATTTTTTTACAGTTTAACAGGCACGTAACGAATGTAACGCCATTACCTGGTAATAAATGGTTGGTGCAATCGATCGACAAACCGAACAAGACAGAAATGTGCGAAACCTACGACGCTCTGATGATTTGCAACGGTCACTACAATGATCCCGTGCTTCCAGAATTGGAAGGACAGGGCGAATTCGGTGGGAAAATTTTGCACAGTCATGGGTACAGGTCGCCCGAATCCTTCCAAGGATTGCGCGTTCTCGTGATTGGAGCGGGACCGTCTGGACTTGACCTTACTCTTCAAATTTCCAAAGTCGCATCCAAAGTAAGTGACAGTGTACTCGTAGAATGTTTTTTTTTTGGCGTTAATTACAAGAAATAATAATTAATACATTTTGATGTCTAATCTAGTTACAGAGAAATATACAGAGCAGTATGTAATATCTTGATTGACAAAAAAAAATAATAAAATAAAATAAAACTTAATATATTCGCAAATCTGTGATTTGAGTCTATAAAAGAGAATATAAAACTATTGGTTAGATTAAGTAAAGTTGATTTTTTTATTGACGGGTGTGGAATATACTTTCCGAGAAAAATAAAAAAATCTAGAAATTAAAAATGTTTGAAGTAGGCAACGAATAATACACGTATATCGCTCATTCCACGTCAAACCGGACACTGAATTTTAATCGATGATTCCGATTTTTTTTTAAATTTTGCGAACGCATTCTACATATGAAATAATGGAAGTCATGTTTCCCGAAAACAATTTGAGATTTTTAAAAATTTAAATTAAAAAAAAAATCGGAATCATTAGTTAATATTTTTACCTAAAACCGTCCGGTTTGACATGGAATAAGCTAATTTACATTCAAATTTGAAACCATTAAAAGTAAAGTTGGCTGTGCGTATCAATCATATACCGTGAGATCATAAAGTCGAAAATAGTTGGCAGCCCTTAAAATATAACCTAAGTAACAGAAGTTTAGTGTTGTCATTAAGAATAGGAATTTTGGCATGGAAAACCCTGATATTTAAATAAAACAGCTACAGTCTGTTCATTCTACAGACAAAGTTGTAAAAACGCCCACAATCGCCATATGTTCTGCGCAAAAGTCTGATTTAGACTATGTAAATTTATTAATATTTTCCTGACACGCCTTAAAAATATTAATAGTAGATTCCTTGGCGGACTAAAAGATGACTCGCACGACGTCGTTTTGTTATTTTGTAATTTTTTGCTCTCGTGTTCGTCATTGAAAAAAATACATTTTTAAAAATTCATAGCTCGACTGAAAATTGCTGCACATTCAAGAATAAAAATCATTTTGAAAGATCGACGTCTTGTGAAGTGAACTAAATTTTTGTAGGATGTTATCCTGGCGTTTAATGTTAATTTTCAATTTTTTGCGCTTAAGTGTTGGACATTAAAAAAGAAATATTTTCAAAAATTTGTAACTCGATTGAAAATTGTTGCATACTCAAAATCCAAAATTATTTTGCAAGATCGACGTCTTGTGGAGTGAATTGATTTTTTCTAGAATTTTATTCTTGTGTTTCAAATTAATTTTTAACTATTTGCGCACGAGTGTTGTACATTGAAAAAGGAATATTTTCAAAAATTCGTAACTCGATTAACAATTGTTGCGCACTCAAAATCCAAAATTATTTTGCGAGATCGACGTCTTGTGGAGTGAATTGAATTTTTCTAGAATTTTATTCTTGTGTTTCAAATCAATTTTTAACTTTTTGCGCACGAGTTTGGACATTAAAAAAGGCATATTTTAAAAAATTTGTAACTCGATTGAAAATTGTTGTAAACTCAAAATCCAAAATTATTTTGCAAGATCGACGTCTTGTGGAGTGAATTGAATTTTTCTTGAATTTTATTCTTGTGTTTCAAATTAATTTTTAACTATTTGCGTACGAGTGTTGGACATTGAAAACGGAATATTTTCAAATATTTGTAACTCGATTGAAAATTGTTGCATACTCAAAATCCAAAATTATTTTGCAAGATGGACGTCTTGTGGAGTAAATTGAATTTTTCTAGAATTTTATTTTTGTGTTTCAAATTAATTTTAATTGTGAAGTGAATTGAAATTTTCTAGAATTTTATTCTTGTGTTTCAAATTAATTTTTAACTGTTTGCGCACGAGTGTTGGACACTGAAAAAGGAATATTTTCAAAAATTCGTAATTCGGTTGAAAATTGTTGCAAACTCAAAATCCAAAATTATTTTGCAAGATCGACGTCTTGTGGAGTGAATTGAATTTTTCTAGAATTTTATTAATGTGTTTAATGTTAATTTTTATTTTTTTGCGCTTAAGTGTTGGACTTTAAAAAAGGAATATTTTCAAAAATTCGTAACTCGATTGAAAATTGTTGCATACTTAAAATTCAAAATTAATTTAAAATATCGACGTCTTGTAAAGTGAATTGAAGTTTTCTAGAATTGTATTCTTGTGTTTCAAATTGATTTTTAATTTTTGTGGCTCGAGTGTTATGCATATTGGGATATTTTCAAAAATTCTTAATTCGATTGAAAATTGTTGCAAACTCAAAATCCAAAATTATTTTGCAAGATCGACGTCTTGTGGAGTGTATTGATTTTTTTTAGAATTTCATCCTTGTGTTTCAAATAAATTTTTAACTATTTGCGCACGAGTGTTGGACATTGAAAAAGAGATATTTTCAAAAATTTGTAACTCGCTTGAAAATTGTTGCAAACTCAAAATCCAAAATTATTTTGCAAGATCGACGTCTTGTGGAGTAAATTAAATTTTTCTTGAATCTTATAATGTGTTTAAAATTAATTTTTAACTTTTTGCCCTCGAGTGCTGAACAATGAAAAAGGAATATTTTCAAAAATTCGTAACTCGATTGAAAATTGTTCCATACTCAAAATTCAAAATTATTTTGCAAGAACGACGTCTTGTGGAGTGAATTGAATTTTTCTAGAATGTTATTCTTGTGTTTCAAATTAATTTTTAACTATTTGCGCACGAGTGTTGGACATTGAAAAAGGAATATTTTCAAAAAATCGTAACTCGATTGAAAATTGTTGCGTACACAAAATCTAAAATTATTTTGCAAGATCGACGTCTTGTGGAGTAAATTGAATTTTTCTAGAATTTTATTCTTGTGTTTCAAATTAATTTTTAACTATTTGCGCACGAGTGTTGGACATTGAAAAAGGAATATTTTCAAAAATTTGTAACTCAATTGAAAATTGTTGCATACTCAAATTTCAAAATTAATTTAAAATATCGACGTCTTGTAAAGTGAATTGAAGTTTTCCAGAATTGTATTCTTGCGTTTCAAATTGATTTTTAATTTTTGTGGCTCGAGTGTTGGACATTGAACAAGAAGGGAAATTTTCAAAAATTCATAACTCGATTCAGAATTACTGCACATTCAAAATCCAAAATGATTTTGAAAGGTGAAGTGAATTTTAAACAAACAAGTCGAAAGGTACTAGATCGCAAACAGACGCTAACAGCTGACACACAAGAATGAGCTGACCATCGCGTCAACCATTTGCATTTGTACTGCGTGATTTGGACCTGCGGATTTCCCGCAATTTTTCGAATCGGCCAATAAGATTGTGGGCGTTTTAGTTCCAAAAATTTTGAAAAAATATCTTCTGCCGTCCCTGAAAATTTCAGCTTTTTGACTAGAAATGAAAAAATACGTCCTTAAAAGAAGAAAAACGAACCCAGAGAGTGTAAATGGCGCGTAAGGGTAGTTCCAAAAATTAACAAAAAAATCCCTATGAAAGCCAGTCATCGCTTCTGTCATCCCTGAAAGTTTAAGCTTTTCGACTTGAGAAGAAAAAAATACGTCCTTAAAAGAAGAAAACCGAACCACCCCCTCGGTTGGTGGCATTGGTTGGTGCGTAGGGGTGGTTCTAAAAATTTTGAAAAAATTCCTAATGAAAGCTAGTTATCCCTTCTGCCATCCCTGAAGGTTTCAACTTTTCTGCTTGAAAAGAAAAAAATACCTCGTCAAAAATAAAAAATAAATTTATCCGGTTTTAAAAAAATCATATCTCGAAAACGGGGCAAAAATTCAAAAAAGTAACCAGAACAATTTTAGATATTTTCTTTAATATTATTTTAAGATATATCGGGATCGTCCAGCTCCGGCAGTTACGGAGGAGATATATATATATATATATATTTTTAATGTGCAAAAATCGAAAATATGCGTTTGAAAAATCCCCCCGTAACGGAGAAAGTAAAAAATAATAAACTAATTCCGTAAATGAAAACTAAAAGAAGATTGAGTATTATTGCTCTGCCTTAAACAATCAGTAACTTGATTAGGCTTGATGATTCAAAGTACAATTTAGGTAGAAAAAAATTAAAAAACAATCAGTGGAACATGTGAAAAATTAAAAATTATAGAAGATTGTGTGTTACTGTACAGGTCCCTGCAAAAGATCTAGCAGGTTCTGTCTTAAACAATCACTTTAGTAAATGTTTCGTTTCTGTTGATTTTCTAAAATTAATATTCTTTACAGATTGTACTGAGTCATCATGCGAAAGAACCCATTTCAACGAAATATCCCCCCAATGTCGACTTGAAGCCTGATGTTAAATGCATTCTCAATCATGAAGACGTTGAATTTGTTAATGGACACGTCGAGGGTTTCGATGCCATATTTTTCTGTACAGGTAAGAGTGCAAATAATCTATAAAAATCCATTCTTTAATTTATTTGCTGTGATATTTGACACATTTCACAAAGGCATTATTAGTTCAATGTATAGAACTTTTTCTGTTATTGTCAATTAATCAAAAGACTGCTAAACTATTAAAATAATTGAATAACAATGATGTCTTACTCTTTAGGGTACAAATACTGTTTTCCCTTCCTGGATTCTTCTTGTGGTGTGACTGTCGTCGAAAACCATATTGAACCACTCTACAAGCACATGATCCACATAGAAAAACCTACGATGTGTTTCATTGGAATTCCCTTCAACGTCTGTGCTTTCCAAATGTTCGATCTTCAAGTAAGTGAAATTATCTTAACTTTTTATGTATTTTTATAACAAACTATACTCTTCATATATTGAGGTTATATCGAAATAACTTCAATATGTGAAGATTATTATTTTTTTCACTGTCGCCTGCATCCGGTTTCAATGTTTTTATTTGCATTCATTTATTTCTGAGCCGGCCCCCAGCCACGTGCGTTAGCGCGTCAGAACTAATGCGACGGGTCCTGGGTTCGAAACCCGGCGAGGGCATGGATGTTTGTGGTCCATTTTCATTTATATATGAATAAAATCTACAAATAATCGGTTGTGGCTGAATGACCTACGCTGTCTTAGCCAATGTCCCATATCATCCATAATTTCCCAACCCAAAATTTCCATTAATCATCCTTCCTTTTTTACAAAAAAAAAAATATTTCTGAGGCAGGTCATCCATCAGTTCAAAAGGCCGCGAAACCATTTCTGTTTTTCTTCTCATATGAAGAGTTACCATTTTCAGAATGCAGCAAACCTAACAAATACCGTTTAGATTAAATCAAACACTTAATTTGATTTGATATCACACGATGCATTAACCAATAATTTATATTACATTACAATTTTTTTTTCAGGCACGTTATTTTGTAAAATCGATCAGTTCCAAAACGTGTCTCCCGTCCATCGAAGGAATGTACGAAGACACCGAAAGGGAAATGCAGAGCCGTTGGAGCAAAGGATACAGCAAACGTCAGGCCCATCTCATGGGTCCAGATCAAGGCTCCTACTACCAAGACTTGGCGAAAGAAGCCGACACCAAACCAATTCCACCGGTGATTGTGAAATTGCGCGATTTGAGTGTCAAAAGGCTTTACGATGACCTCATAAACTTCAGAGAGGACAAATACAGGATCGTCGATGAAAACAGTTTCGTGAAAGTTATTTGAACTACTGATTATCAAAACTTACAAAGTAATTAAAACGATACGATATTTTTTTTTTATGTAATGCATGTAACTAGATGTGGTTGTTTTTAGCAGCAACAAATAGCTTTATCACTTAATTACTTAAACATATAGTATTATAATTTATGCCTAGAGAAATAGTGAATGATTTGTATTTTATCTTGTATTGTATAGTTATAATTTTATTATTAAATCTATTCATAATAAGATTTTTTTTATTTTTACTTTCTCCGTTGCGTACGACAAAATATTGTAATCGTGAAAAAAATTTTAAATTTTTTTTAACGGAAATAAGTCCGCAGAGGCGATTTCAAAGATTTCTGAAAAAAAAATGTATGTGTGATTTTATGTCACACATACAGCCACACACACACACACACTTTCCTTTCAGAAATCTTAGAGATTGCCTCTAGAGGCCTAAAAACTGATATTTCCGTAAAAAAAATTTGTAGCAATTGAAAATATTGTAATCGTGAAAAATTTTTCAAATTTTTTTTTAACGGGAATATCCGTTTTGAAGTCCTTATAGGCGATTTCAAAGATTTCTGGAAAAAAAAATGTGTATGTTTGATTGTATATGTCACACATACAACCACACACACTTTTTTCAGAAATCTTAGAGATCGTCTCTAGAGACCTAAAAAGTGATATTTCCTTAAAAATATTTTTTTTTTAATTTTGTAGCAATTGATATGAAACTATGAAATCTTATTTGACAATCCGAAGAACTGAAATGCTTTTGGTACAATTTTTTAAATATGAAAAATATTACATAAACATTTAAGCAAATATTGAAGACAGCAAAGAAATGGACATCCTTTGTCTAATAATATTTTTCATAAAATCATAACAATGAAATCATGAATGAATGAATTATTCAAGAGAAAAAAGTATTGTTTTTTTTTTCATTTTTGGTTTATAATTATGAAACGATAATAGTTACATCAAATTTATGCGAGTAATTATTATAGAGATCACTAAAATGAACAACAAAAAATAATGATTTTTGACATCCTGCAAAACGGTTCTCATCCCTCAGCTGAAATCAAAATGGCGACAATCGAAACTTGAATTTGGGGCATTAAATGTGCATCTCCCGATTGAAAAATTCTGAAAAATTAAACACCACAGGAATTATTTTTAATTTTTCTAAATCTACTAAGGAATAATGCATTTTGGACATATTTAAAAATAACCGATGCATCCAAGCTGAAATCAAAACGGCAACGCTACAAACTAGAACTGAAATAGAGAAAACTGAACGCGATGATTTGAAAATTTGTAAAATATAATTTCAACTAGAATTAGCTTCAAAACCTCCAAATACTTTCAAAATAAACCTATTTCTGACATCCTTCCTCAAGAATTAATATATCACAGCTATGAACAAAATGGCAACTCTACAAACTTAAATTGAAGTAAGGAAAACTGCAAGGGGCGATTTGAGAAATTGCAAAAAAAAAATTCCACTAGAATTAGCTTCAAAACTTCAAAATACTTTCAAAATAAACCTGTTTCTGACATCCTTCCTCAAGAATTGATATATCACAGCTATGAACAAAATGGCAACTCTACAAACTTAAATTGAAGTAAAGAAAACTGCACGCGGCGATTTGAAAAATTGCAAAAAATTAATTTCAACTAGAATTAGCTTCAAAACTTCAAAATACTTTCAAAATAAACCTGTTTCTGACATCCTTCCTCAAGAATTGATATATCAAAGCTATGAACAAAATGGCAACTCTACAAACTTGAATTGAAGTAAAGAAAACTGCACGCGGCGATTCGAAAAACTGCAAAAAATTAATTTCAACTAGAATTAGCTTCAAAACTTCAAAATACTTTAAAAATAAAACTGTTTCTGACATCCTTCCTCAAGAATTAATATATCACAGCTATGAACAAAATGGCAAATCTACAAACTTATATTGAAGTAAAGAAAACTGCACGCGGCGATTTGAAAATTTTTAAAAAATAATTTCGATTAGAATTAGCTTCAAAACTTCAAAATACTTTCAAATTAAACCTATTTCTGACATCCTTCCTCAAGAATTAATATATCACAGCTATGAACAAAATGGCAACTCTAAAAACTTAAATTGAAGTAAAGAAAACTGTACGCGGCGATTTGAAAAATTGCAAAAAATTAATTTCAACTAAAATTAGCTTCAAAACTTCAAAATACTTTCAAAATAAACCTGTTTCTGATATCCTTCCTCAAGAATTGATATATCACAGCTATGAACAAAATGGCAACTCTACAAACTTAAATCGAAGTAAAGAATATATATAGTAAAGTAGTAATTAATTACTTGAGCTTCTGCAGCGAAGTCTTACTTTTTATAGTAAGAACCACAAATATCAATCAAAACAACTACTCCCCGTGCTAATGCACCCCCGGGTATTGAATTACATGATTGATATTTGCCGTTACATGTCTGAAATCGCATTCAGCACTATGTAACATTTTGGGACTGATATTGCCATTCGTCGCTCCGTCGAATTATTTAAGAACTTCCAGCAATCTGCAGACACGTGTTTCGGGGTTTCACCCCTCATCAGTGCAGCTATGCTGGGTTAAATGTATGAACCTTCATTGTTGAAGGCCCGAATGCGAATGATTTATCTATATATATAAAAATGAATGTTTGTTTGTTTGTTTGTCGTTTATGGACACCTAAACCATTCGTCGGATTTGGATGAAATTTTCTGGGGTTAATGTAATCATGCGGGGGAAGGTTTCTGTGTAAAATGGAATATGTGTGTCTACTATTTCTTGGGTTTCAATGGACATAACCTAACTAATAGTATTTGTTGAATTTAGCGAATGTCAGGACGAAAGAATAACGAACGTCAGGTGTTACCAACTGAAATTGGTGCGACCTGAATTCACTTGATTTGCCAGGCATGCCACCGCACATTTTAACATTGGAACTTGGCGTGCCTATAATCCTTCTTCGCAACATCAATACACCACAACTTTGCAACGGTACCAGGCTTTCAGTGAAAAAGATGATGAACAATATCATCCAAGCTACTATTTTGAATGGAAAATTTAAAGGGGAAGATGTACTATTACCACGCATCCCAATGATTCCGACAGATGTGCCATTTCAATTGAAACATTTGCAGTTTCCTGAGCGACTCGCTTTTGCAATGACAATCAACAAAGCACAATCGCTACAAGTGTGCGGACTAAATTTGAAGAATCCATGCTTCTCACATGGACAACTATATGTGGCCTGCTCACGCGTTGGAAAACCATCTGATTTATTTCGTGTGCGCACCAGACGGAAAAACTAAAAATATTGTGTATTCTAAAGCACTCCAATAAACAAATTTAATCTTTATCTCTATATTTGAGTGGCAGTGCAACGCATGCCGGGTAACGCTATCTATCTTCTTCTATATATATATATATATATATATATATATATATATATATATATATATATATATAAATGAATGTTTGTTTGTTGGTTTGTTTGTCGTTTTATGGACACCTAAACCATTCGTCGGATTTGGATGAAATTTTCAGGGGTTAATGTAATCATGCGGGCGAAGGTTTCTGTTTAAAATAGAATATGTTTGTCTACCATTTCTTGGTTTTCAATGTACATAACCTAACTAATAGTATTTGTTGTATTTAGCGAATGTCAGGAGGATGGAATAATGTACGTCAGGCGTTACTACCTGAAATTGGTGCGACCTGCCGGTTGCTTTCACGACCTGTAATTAGCATTTAAAATTAAACAGCCCTCACTAACGTTTAGAGCCTAATCCGTTTTCGGCCAGACGAACAAATCCAACAGGATACGTCACCAGTAATAAGCTACGGATTGACGACGGCGCAGCGCAGCGGAGCCGTCGTTCGTCACCAGTTACCTTGCTTAATTTTTAAGGGCTACGCACGGACCACGGCGCAGCGCAGCGGAGCCGTCGTTCGTCAACAGTTACCTTGCTTAATTTTTAAGGGCCACACACGGACGCCGGAGCAGCGCAGCGGAGCCGTCGTTTGTCACCAGTTTATTTGCTTAATTTTAATGGGCCATACACTCCGCTGCGCTGCGTCGTCGTCCGTCACCAGTTATCTGCCTTAAAATATATGGACCATGCACGGACGACGGCGCAGCGCAGCGGAACCGTCGTTCGTCACCAGTAATAAGCTACGTATTGACGTATTGCAGCATTGCAACGCATGCCGGGTACTCGCTAGTTTTAAATAAAATTAAACCATCGCAGGTGTTCTATTTTCGACGACGCGACAAAAAGCGATATCAGTCCCGGTAAAAAGCCGCTCTTGCTTGAATTGAATAGAAAATATTAAACATATGTTTAATTAGCTGCAGTTTATTAAAATATATATAGTAAAGTAGTAATTAATTACTTGAGCTTCTGCAGCGAAGTCTTACTTTTTATAGTAAGAACCACAAATATCATTACATTTAACCCAGCATAGCTGCACTGATGAGGGGTGAAACCCCGAAACACGTGTCTGCAGATTGCTGGAAGTTCTTAAATAATTCGACGGAGCGACGAATGGCAATATCAGTCCCAAAATGTTACATAGTGCTGAATGCGATTTCAGACATGTAACGGCAAATATCAATCATGTAATTCAATACCCGGGGGTGCATTAGCACGGGGAGTAGTTGTTTTGATTGATATTTGTGGTTCTTACTATAAAAAGTAAGACTTCGCTGCAGAAGCTCAAGTAATTAATTACTACTTTACTATATATATTTTAATAAACTGCAGCTAATTAAACATATGTTTAATATTTTCTATTCGAAGTAAAGAAAACTGCACGCGGCTATTTGAAAACTTGCAAAAAAATCATTTCCACTAGAATTAGCTTCAAAACTTCAAAATACTTTCAAAATAAACCTGTTTCTGACATCCTTCCTCAAGAATTGATAAATCACAGCTATGAACAAAATGGCAACTCTACAAACCTAAATTGAAGTAAAGAAAACTGCACGCGGCGATTTGAAAAATTGCAAAAAATAATTTTCATTAGAATTAGCTTCAAAACTTCAAAATACTTTCAAAATAAACATATTTCTGACATCCTTCCTCAAGAATTGATATATCACAGCTATGAACAAAATGGCAACTCTACAAACATAAATTGAAGTAAAGAAAACTGTACGCGGCGATTTGAAAAATTGCAAAAAAATAATTTCAACTAGAATTAGCTTCAAAACTTCAAAATACTTTCAAAATAAACCTGTTTCTGACATACATCCTCAAGAATTTATATATCACAGCTGTAAACAAAATGGCAACTCTACAAACTTAAATTGAAGTAAAGAAAACTGCAAGCGGCGATTTGAAAAATTGCAAAAAAATAATTTCGATTAGAATTAGCTTCAAAACTTCAAAATACTTTAAAAATAAACCTGTTTCTAACATCCTTCCTCAAGAATTGATATATCACAGCTATGAACAAAATGGCAACTCTACAAACTTAAATTGAAGTAAAGAAAACTGCACGCAGCGATTTGAAAAATTGCAAAAAAATAATTTCCACTAGAATTAGCTTCAAAACTTCAAAATACTTTCAAAATTAACCTGTTTCTGTCATGCATTCTCAGAAATTGATATATTACGGCTATGAACAAAATGGCAACTCTACAAACTTAAATTGAAGTAAAGAAAACTGCACGCGGCGATTTGAAAAATTGCAAAAAAATAATTTCCACTAGAATTAGCTTCAAAACTTCAAAATACTTTCAAAATAAACCTGTTTCTGACATCCTTCCTCAAGAATTTATATATCACAGCTATGAACAAAATGGCAACTCTACAAACTTAAATCGAAGTAAAGAAAACTGCACGCGGCTATTTGAAAACTTGCAAAAAAATCATTTCCACTAGAATTAGCTTCAAAACTTCAAAATACTTTCAAAATAAACCTGTTTCTGACATCCTTCCTCAAGAATTGATATATCACAGCTATGAACAAAATAGCAACTGTGCAAACTTGAATTGAAGTAAAGAAAACTGCACGCGGCGATTTGAAAAATTGCAAAAAAATAATTTTCACTAGAATTAGCTTCAAAACTTCAAAATACTTTCAAAATAAACCTGTTTCTGTCATTCATTCTCAAAAATTGATATATTAAAGCCATGAACAATTATAATTTGAAGTATAATTTATCATTTTCATCTTTCATAATTGTGACGTCTTAACCATCAGTTTCATCAGCTCAATGTACATTTAAAATATGATTTCAATTGAAAATAAACCATGAAAGTATAAATATAACTAACTATTATATCATAAAATCTCAGAAAGTAACATGATGGCCACATCACCATTTCTTCAAATATCTTTTTTTATCTGAACATCAATCCTGCATAAAAGAAACTGAAAGCCGCTAGTGGTAGCAAATAATAAAGTCATTTTGACGACCAACAAAATTTTACCACTAATTATCTTCACCAGTTGTAAAAGGGAACTTTAACAATTTTGTTCATGATAGAAACGCCGAAGTGGCGGAATCTATTGCCTGCATGTTGTACTGAATCCAATCCGAAGAAGATATGTCGGTGGTTAGGCTACCTAGATTTGGTTCAGTACAACATTGAGGCAATAGATTCCGCCACTTTTTCGCTTCTACCGTTAACGGTGTTTGGAATACTTATATTCCAATAGTATTTTCCGTTTTCCCATCAGCAATTATCTACACTGATGAGATCTGAAAGGTCGAAACCGGTCTGTAGGTGTAGGTGTAGGTATAGCAAAATATTCGACTTAATCTAAAACTTAAAACTAGCCTCCCGCAGGTAAAATTGGACATGAAATAAATTTCCCTCGTTTTGTAAATACTTTATTCCACCCCTCTACATTGTCCCCACTTAAAATTAAACAAAATAAAACAATCCCCAAGCATACATATATTTATTTCACCCCATCCCATAAACAATTAAAATTAACAGGTTGGCGCCGGCCGATAATGCGCGCGCCCCGGTTCGTCCTTCTTCTCTTCTTTCGTCGTCCGCCTCTTCTCGAATCCTCTTCTTCTCTTCAGCGACGATGAGTCCTCTTGTCCTCTTCCACGAAGTGCGATTCTCTGCTTCGGTGATGTGTGGTCTTCTTTATTCTAGTGTTGTATTCCACTTGCTGCCCGTTTGCCTCATCCTGGTATTACGCCATACTTGATAAGTGAATCTGCTTCACGGTGCGCGCACAGACAATTCTCACAAAGCATATATCTAATTTAATTTAACCCTCTCTTAATGACTCTACATCGCCCGCGAATGATTGAAATACCTCCCAAAATTTAGTTTCGCGCCTAATATTAGCCAGCTTTTCATGGCTGTCTAGCCATCCTAATCCAGCCGATACCAACTAACGTGTGCTCTATCTCGTTGCTCCTGCGTAAACGAGCAGAAGAACATAACGTGCTCCGTGCTGTCGACTCCGTTACCGCATGCACAGTCTTCTATATCCGTGTTACCTATCCGTTTAAGAAATTTACCAAAGTTCCCATGCCCTGTCATTAATTGAGTCATTTCCGGTGTGATGTTAACTGTGATTTCGCGCCTCTCATGTACTGTTTTATTAAAATTAAATGTAATACGCCTTTATAGAATTTACCCATCCCTGATTCCATCTGAATATCGCGTCGGCTCTAATTAATCGTTTCGCGTGTGAAAACGGTGCCCTATCATAAAGGTTCAAATCTAATTCCCCCGTTGTGGCTTCTTTCGCAAGTACATACGCTCTTTCATTACCCTCGTTTCCTACGTGCGCCCGCGTCCAGTAAAATCTGATTGTCACCACCAGAGACAGGTCATCCGCGAACCCGATCAGCTTCGCTTCTTTCGGGAGCTCTAGCCCAGAACCGATCCCTACGGAACACCGCCGGAGACTTTGACTCTCTCCACCGAGCCCCCAGAGCTGACTCGGACCCACCTGTCTCTCAAATAGCTTTTCACGCATCTGCGGATGTACGGCTTCAACCCACGTCTTTCAAACTCGTCCAGGATGCACTGCCACCTGGCTTAGTTAAAGGCGTTGCGTACGTCCAGTGTGATAAGGATGGACCAATGCCTTGTTCTCCATGTGCCGCCCCACGCCTCCTTGACCATGCGGGTGATCTCCGTTAGCGCGTCCACTGTAGAGCGGCCAATACGGAATCCAAATTAGTTGTCCGCGAGCCTCCCTGTTCGCTCCACCTCCATCAGGAGTCTATCCAGGAGGACCCTCTCCCGCATGATCGATCAGGCAGATTGGCCTGTGCGCCGCCACCACCAGGTCTGAAGGCTTTCCCTCCTTCTCGATGAGGACCAGATCCACCTATTTACCGCGTCGGGAAATCTCCTGTACTAATGGCCTCCGAGAACGCAAGGGGTTGCTTTTTCGCTGCAAGCACGATAGCCTCCACCAGGATGTCGTCCGATCCTGGTGCCTTCCTTGGGCTCATCCTCGTGACTGCAGCCTCCAGCTCCTGCACCGACACAGGAGTGATAGCCTTCTGATCTATGGGGGTGGAGTAATTTGTCCCTGATCCCGGAACAGCTCTCTGACCACCATGCTGGTCTCCTTCGGGCTGCTTTCCTCTTCCCCAGCTTCTTGGTGGCTATTTGGTATCCCTTGCCCCGCGGATCCGAATCCACCTCAGCGTACAGTTTCTGCCAGCAAGTCTTCTGGCTTCTGAGAATTTCTCCTTTCAGGGTTTTCTGGCCAGGGCCAGGTCTGCCTTGGCTGTCTCGGCTTCCTCCTTTCGACCGCATCCGCGTAGCCTCTGAAACACGCGTCGGCGTGCCTGGCAGCTCTTCCTGAGAGAAACAATCTCTGCTGTCCACCAGTAGACTTGCCTCCTGCCCGTTTCAGTCCTCTTTTTCTCCACCGCGACTCCGTATCCCGTCTGGAGTGCTGCCACGAGGCTCTCTACTCCCCCATCAATCGACCTGCCGAAGGAGGTTTTGAAGGCTTCTGCATTAGCCTCCTGATCCACGGGGGGCGGAGTAAACTATTTGTCCCTGCTCCGGGAACAGCTCCCTGACCAGGTCTCCTCCGGGCTTAGGGCCGGGGCTGCTTTCCTCTTCCCCAGCTTCTAGGTGGCTATTTGCTATCCCTTGCCCCACGGATCCGAATCCATTTCAGCGCACAGTTTCTACCAGCAAGTCTTCTGGCTTCTGAGAATTTCTCCTTTCAGGGTTTTTCTGGCCAGGGCCAGGTCTGCCTTGGCTTCCTCCTCTCGACCGCGTCCGCGTAGCTTCTGGAACACGCGTCGGCGTGCCTGGCAGCTCTTCCTGATAGAAGCAATCTCTGCTGTCCACTAGTAGACTTGCCTCCTGTCCGCTCCAGTCCCCGTTTTCTCCATCGGGACCCCGTATCCCGTCTGGAGTGCTGCCACGAGGCCCTCCCCTGTTCTCCTTGCCCATCAATCTACCTGCCGAACGAGGTTTTGAAGGCTTCTGCATCGAGGGTGCCCACGTCCCAGTGTCCTCGTGAACTTCTCGTCGGCTCAGGTTGTCGATCATGCTTTACCAGACGGAACGTGATGTACTTGTGGTCACTAAGCGTTTACATTTCCGCTACTTGCCACTCCTTAACCATCCGCTTAGCCTCAGCAGTGGCCATGGTGACGTCGATGTGGGACCTGGAGTTCCCCCTCACGAACGTCGGATATATATACAGATGACCCATCTTTGGGTCGCCGCCGTCTTCGTGAGGATTGCCCTCCTTGTGTCCTGGAATGGCAAACCCCAGTCCCACGATTTGGCGTTAAAGTCACCGGCCACGATGATTTTGGCCACTGGCGTTGCTGTCAGGCTGGTTACCAATCTGCTCACTGCTTCTTCGAAGACAGCGATTGTCATGTTTGGGGAGAAGTAGCAACTGCAGTACACCATGCCCCCTACTTGCGCCCAGGCAAATCCCTCTCCAGTCCCTCTTCGGCTGATCCTTTGCCCCTCCAGGACTGCATTTAACGATTTGAAAAATTATAAAAAAACAATTATTGAAGAAATTTGCTCCAAAAGCTCAAAATCCGTAAATCAATAATGCATTTGTGATATCCCATAACAACAATTGCAGTAATCATAACTTGAACTGTGGAAAGGAAAAATGCATTCAACGATTTGAAAAATTGTAAAAAATTGGGATCCATCACCGAGTTACTTCCCAGGGGTCTGCTCCGATTCGGCTCCCTGATGAACAGAACCCCGGCCTTTCTTTCCCTGGCGGTCGCAAACAGCAGATCTTGAGCTGCGCGCGACCCGTTCAGGTTCGCCCGAATTGCGTGCTCGGCGAAGCTTTATCGGCTGTCTCCGTCGCAGTCCTTTTCTCCCGCAAGTCTCGACCCTTGCTCTGTGCCCGCTGGCCTGACGCAGCGGGCAGAAGGGCTCTTCCGCACATTGCCTCGCCTTATCTCCCAGCATCTGAAAAATTTGTCCTTCCCTCTTCCTGATTCTCGCCAGTCAGGTTTTCAGCGTTTTTCGGAGAATCAATACCGTGGAAACCTGTGTTTCTCCATATGCTAGTCGGAGTCCCCGCACCTCTAATACTTCACCACCTCCCAGAAAAGCCCCCAGGGTCCTCTCCATCTTCTCCTTGGTGACCGTCTCCTTGAAATCCCGACCGTTAGGGCCATCCAGTTGCGCCTTATTATGGCCCTCGCCTCGCCCACTGCTGCTCTTATTGCCGCGAGTAGAGGCTCCGCGGTGTCTTGGCCCTTCTTCAGGTGCAGCAGGACATCGCTTTCTTTGCTCATCGCAACGATGCTGATCTTTACTCAAGTGGCCGCCAGGTCCACCTTCTCCTTCACCGTCCTCATGGCCTCGGCAAAGGTGGATGTCCCCGCCTTAACGATCAGGACTTCTCCCATTGGTCTTCTGCCGGGCTTGGCCTGCCTCACTGCTTGTTGTCCTCCGCCCTCCTGCAACTATCCATTCCTGGGCCTCTCTCTGTAGATCCCTCTCGGCCTTCACCGCAGTTTTCCCAATCGGGTTTTCCGTCCGCTCTTTTCCGTAATCCGAGGCGTATTCTGCGTTGAGTCGAGCGGTGCCATCCCTGGTATTCCAATATGTTCTTGATCTGGACCCGGAGAGGGGCCTGTGCCTTCGTGCAAAGGGCCACCGGATTGGCACCGGTTGCCTGGAGCAGAGCCACCAACCCATTGATGGCCATGTACAGATTCTTCAGCTCCCACTGATCTGGCAGGCTGTCCCAGGCCACGAGGTAGAACACTGACCTCCGGGAGTTGGTGGTGTCTCCATCCCTGGAGGGTACTCATATGCTGGAGGCAATGTGGACTGCTGTTCCTGGTTCCGGAGCCAGTTCCCTCAACTCGTTAACCCCCCGCCAAGACAGTCTCTAAATTTTGCAAGACGGTCGACGTGTCGAGGTCGCTGGTTGATATGATGGCCAGTGCGGTGCCGCTTGGAGATAGAAATGGGTTCACGCCCGTGGCCTCCTTCACCTTGGTGTACATTTCCCTAGGCCACTCCTTCAACGCCGTTGCCCGGAAGGTCTCGTACTTTGTCCTAGGTCGCATCTCTGCTCTTATGGAGCTGGCCACCTTATTTAGTGGCAATGTCTGGATGCCGTGGGATTTTCGGGCCGGGGCTCTGCTTGCCTCCGGTTCGGTGCGGCTTTTTGTATCATCCTGGGTATCCTCCTTGGCTGGAGCAATTGCGCCCCCTTTTTGGGGCTCATCTGGCCCAGGCTAAGACAGGCTGTCTGCTCCCACGCATTTGCCTATCCAGACAACGACTTTGTGCTGCAGCAGATTTGTTGGAAATATATCACCAGTCGGTATTATAGTTCTCTATAAAGTAGTAGTGTGTAATCATGCCGGCGCATAACATGTAACAAGATTGATGGCGTCCCTAACGGAACGGTGAACGTTCTGGCCCTGTTTGGTGTCGAGGAAGGACACCAGTATTTGCAGGCTGCTGCGAATTTCCCCGGCGATGTTAGTGATATCAGAATTGTTATAAGTTTTATAAAGATTCACACGAACACCTGCAAAAATGATCTGACAATGAAAAAATTATTAAATGTCAGATTTCTAACAACGTTGCCTAATTAATATATTAAATTAATCAAATTATTGCTTCAATCATTCAAGTGTGGTGACGGAAACATTACCCACTGTCATAAAATATAACCTCTTTTTCTTAAAAACAACCCATTTTTTTCACGTCTAGTGACTTTGTACATTGACGAACAAAACGGTCACTCTAACAGAGCCAACTTTGTTAAAAATAAAAATAGAGCAGAGTTTACATGAAGTTGATTTTTTCGTTTGACATCTAAGCTTCAAGTAACCATCGTGTAATGTAAGCATACCCCAAGCTATTATTGACGCCCCCCTGAAACTATTCATTCATACATTTATTTATAAATGACGCACGACGTTAAGAAATAATACGTTTTTGTTATTTGAGTATGATCAGTTTGACCTCTCTTCAAAAGGCATTACGTGTGCTGGATGAAATTGAAACTTAACAATACATGCAAGCACATTAGATAAGTAAAAGTCCATTGACACCACTTGACAGTTGAGGTTAGCAGCAATAAAAAAAGGAAAGCACCGTCTTGTGAAAATTGAATTCAAGGAAGTCATGGATGTGGACAGGCGTGTTCTCTTGCCGTTTTGTTAATTGTAAGTATGAAATCAATTAAAATATCGTAGGAGTTGGTTATGGGCGTGAGTGGAAACGTATTTTGGTCTGCTCGATGTTAGTTCGCAAAGATTTTTGTTGTTAATAGCTATTAAATATTTACAAAAAATGGTGATGTGGCCATCTTGTTACTTTATCCGATTTGATGGTAATATTTAAACTTACGCCTTCATGGTTTATTGAGCGTATTAAAGCATCGGATGAAACTGACGTTTAAAACGTCAAAATTACGACATGAAAATGACAAGTTATTCTTCAAATTCTATTACCGTCAGTTTACTTCAAAACTAAAGAGATATCGAAGAAATTGTATTCTTTATAATTTGGTTATTTTGGCATTTTCTACAATTACTATTAATAAAAATTTGATGTAACTATTATCGTTTTCTAATTATAAACCAAAAATGACAAAAAAAGTTAATATGTCCCACCCTCTAATTTAAGGGTAATAAGCAAGAGTTGACATGCCGAAATTAATTCATAACAAAAGAGTAAGAAAGACATTTCAGACTTTATGTTTTTATGATTTACTTATACAGGGTGTCCTAAATAGAGTAGGATTGCATGGGTATCTTTCTTATTCTTAAAGCTAGAGATCTGGTTAAATAGGCAATGCTGTGCAGTTTTCTATGCTGATTCAGGTTATGTTGAGAAATTTTCAAAATTCCGAGCAGTTTAGAAAATATTTTAAAAAAACTGAAAATCGCGATTTTCAAGAAAATCAAATATCTCAATAATTATTAAAGATGCGAAAAAAAGTTTTAAATAAAAGTTACTTGGTTTAACTAGGCAAACATAGAAATCCCTTTATTTCGTATACCATACCATAGGTCAAACTATGGTCTTAATAGCCCACTGTGTAGATTTATGCGAATATCAAATACATTATCTCTAAATCCAAACTTTGATTTATTTGTTGATTCTCACTCACAATTTATGATTAAACTGAGGCTTATTAGTATTTGTTGATAATTATGTATCAGGTTTGTGTATTATCACTTTTAGTTGTAAAAAATGATGCTTTTTTATATTGAGCATTGCTTTATTCGTTCATATACATTGTGTATATGCACGTGTGCGTGTATGTATGTATATTCATTTTTTTTTGTTTTTATTTTTTTATTTTTATGTTTATTTTTTATATATTGTTGTAATATGAGTTTTAATTTTTAATTTTCTGTAAAAATTGGTTTATCCGTAAATATATATATTATTATTATTATTATTATTATTATAAACCAAAAATAAAAAAATAAATCAAATAAATTTTTTGCTCAAAAACCAATGATTTTATGAAAACTATTTTCTAAAGATGTTAACTCCTTTATTGCCTTTAATATTTGTTTAGATATTTTTGTGATATTTTCCATATTTAGAAAATTATTGAAAGAAAACTAAAAACAACCACTTCCGGTGTATAAAATTTTATCAAAAGTTCTTCAGTTTTTCGGATTGTCGAATAAGACGTATGTTCAAAGTTTCATATCAATTGCTTTATTAGTTTTTGAGATACAGCGCGCACAGACGCACAGACACACAGACACATTTTTTTTTCAGAAATCTTTGAATTTGCCTCTAGAGACCTCCAAACGGATATTTTCGCAAAAAATAATTGAAAAAATTTACACGATCACAATCCTTTCTCGCACTTCATAACGGAGACAGTAAAACTTGTGTGCAGAAAGTAAAGCAGTTGACACTCACAATAGATAATAATAATAATAATAATAATAATCATCATTTATTTCCCAACAGATTAGAACCCTAGTTACAGGGAAAATACAAAATAAAGCTAAAGTATAACATAAATACCTAAAATTAAAATTAATCTAAAGATAACTTCAATAACTAAATAAACCGTGACAATATTAATAATCTTTTTACTTTCTCCGTTACGAAGTACGAGAAAGTATTGTGATCTTGATTTTTTTTTTCAAAAATTTTTTTTACGGAAATATCCGTTTTGGGGTCCCTAGATGCCATTTCAACAATTTCTGGAAAAAAAAAATTTGTGTCTGTGTGTGTGTGTGTGTCTGTGTGTGTGTCTGTCTGTGTGCGCTGTATCTCAAAAACTAACAAAGCAATTGATATGAAACTTTGAACATACGTCTTATTTGATAATCCAAAGAACTGAAAAGCTTTTGGTAAAATTTCGTACACCGGAAGTGGGTGTTTACCTTAACTGTTTTTTGTTTTTTGCCAATATTTTCTTAAATATGAAAAATATTACAAAAACATTTAAACAAACATCAAAGACAACAAGGAAATGAACATCTTTTGCTTGAAAATATTTTTCATTAAATCATTGCTATTCGAGAAAAAAATTTATTTATTTTTTTTAATTTTTGGTTTATAATTATGAAACGATAATTGTTACAGCAAATTGATTTTGAATAATAATTGTAGAGAATGCCAAAATGAACAACTTCTAAAGAATAAGTTTTTTTCGAAATCTCGTTAGTTTTTGAGTAAACCGAGTTTTTGAATTTGAAGTATAATTTTTCCATATTTCATGATTTTGACGTTTTAAACGTCAGTTTTATCCGAGTTTACGCAACGCTCAATGTACATTTAAAATATGATTTGAATTGAAAATAAACCCATGAAAACGTAAATATAAAGTCGGAGAAAGTAACATGATGGCCACATCACCATTTTTTTTATAATCTTTTTTTATAAAGAAGAAGAAACAGAAGTTACAGTCATTTTTGTAATAATGCAGAAAATTCACTTAAACTATTTCCAAAGATATCAACGGAATAATGGATAGAATTGTAGGATAGTATTGATATTTATGAAGGACGCCGCCACTAAATTTGGCCGATACAGGCGGCTGCCTGCCTTGCCTGTACGTTCTGCCGGCACTGCAGACAGCCAATATAATTTTACTTGAATTATCGTAGGGATTTTCAGAAAATGTGCTGCCAACTATTTTCGACTTGGATTTACGAATTTGTATCAAATTTTGAATTTTAGGACAACGCTAGTAGGAGGAATATGCGCAAGTTTGGGTTGTTGGTTTGGAAGAACTGGAAGCTGCAAAGGAGGCATCCTTGGCAGCTGCTCTATGAAATTTCAATTCCTGTGTCTCTATGCCTCTTGTCGGTGTTGATGATGGCTAGATATAACCCATCTCATCACAAGGAATGCATCTATACTCCATATCCAGTCCATAACATAACCACATTGAAGAGGTAATAGCAGCTATTTTTGTACCACTTATATTTGTTGAAATATTTACGATCGTGTGACCCCTCGAATTCTTCTAATAATAATAATATTTATTGACGTAAAATAATTTTTAACACTAATACATTAAATATACAATTTCAGTGAAGGTATTCTATATGACATATATCACATATTTCCAAGTAGACTAAATTAAATTAAATCAATTGTGGAATATGTGGAATAATGTAAGGGGGATCGAGACCGTTTATACCAATCCAATTTTGATGGTTGCGCCAGAAATGTATTTAAAATAGTATACGCGAAAGGATAAAAAGTCAAATTTTGATCGCCGAATACAAGAAAAGTATTAGGATTAGGTATAGGGAAAATCAATACAATCAGAAAGATAATTAGATTTTACGTGAGAATGCGTTACTAAATACAGGGTGTGCCATTTGAAAAAACGAAGTTATTCAATTTTATAAGTTAGAATTTTCTACCAGATATTTTTTATCACCCTGTATAATTTTTCATAGGAAATCATGGTTGGCCCTATAATTCAAACCTTCAACCAAATAATAGAAATGATTGTATTGGTTCAACGCTAATCGCTGGGGCAAATAAACGATTTCATCGGTACCATGTATTTCAACAAATCTTTAAATACTAGCAATTGCCCGTGAAAATCACGGCAAAATTGCCCGGTAATGGCAATAAAGGACGATTTATAAATTCAGTTGAATTTACTGGATTTTGTTTAATAGTATGCATGCTTCAGTGTCAGACGTTGTGTTTTCGATTTTTATATGTACAGTTTTTCATCTTCCAATTGTTGTACTCTTCTTGACCTGCACTACGCATATTTGTGGTAAGAGGGAGTTGACAAAAAATTCTTCACAAATTACACGATTTGATGCAGCATTCGACAATTTCGGTTCGATTTCCTCTGGGAACAACTGGCAGTGTTTGTCTAAAATCTCCACCTACTACAAACACTTTACCTCCAAAGGGCCTCTCGTTACTCATAATATCTCGCAGTAGTTTGTCGATACATCTTATTCCATGCTTTGTAAGCATTGTTATTTCGTCGATGATAATTATAGAAGCTTCGTGTAAAATTCTTGCTTGGGGTGATGTCAAAGGCATTTTTGAAACTGAAGATTCGAAAAGTGGAATTGGCGGTTTAAACCCACTATATACTGTTCGTCCTCCTTCAAGCAACGTGCTTGTAATACCTGTTGTTGCATACGGAAGCACAATATTTCCATTTCCACGAATAAATGCCATCAAAGTGTTATACAAAAAAGTTTTACCAGAACCACCGGGGCCATCGATATAGAAGCATCTAGGCTCTTAGTCATTATTATAAACAGCAGCAACTATTTTGTCAAAAGCTTCATGCTGTTGCTCATTTAGCATCTCAATTTGTTGTTCTGCATTCAGCCGTTTTTGATCGGGGTCAAATGCTTGAACTTCTGTAGGATTTCCAGTCGGATTTGGCAAACCACAGCGTAGGCAATCAAGTCCATGTTGAATTAGAATTGATGTCGTGAAGAGTCAAATTTTTTGCTGCATCTTCCGTATTGTTTCGGCTGTAGTCTAAAGCCACATGGTCTGCATATTTGACCCATAGATCAAGTGGTTTTAATGGATGACAGAAGCAACAAATATAGGCAAAAGTCTCTCGAAGTTGTGGCGGCATATTAAAAGCGATTACTTCAGCAATGCATCGATCCCATTCGTCGTTGCTTTCCAAAAGACCACGTGCTGCTGCTGCTTCTTTAAACGATGAGTGAACTTCTCCATTAAACGTTTAAATAAACTCAAAACTGGTTGCACCACATGCAGCAAAAGCATACCTAAAAAGAACCTCTCCTCGTTTTTTAGACTAACTGTGTACATTCTTGGAACAATCTTTTCTCCGCCTCGTTAGCGCGGCTGCCATTTTCCACGAATGTACACATAATGGTTTGGAATTTCTGTGTAGAGAAATTGCTGTGCGTTGAAATCCTCAATGTTTAGTTGAAACCAGGCCTGCTCGCAAATTGTCTTTTATTTCGGGCCAATTAGAATTTGCAGTAAACGTTATGAAAATATCTGGAGCACCCCACTTATTAAAAATAGACATGGCATCAATGCAGCGTTCTCGCATGTTGAACTTGATGGTAAAACCACTGGAATTTCTGCAGATATGTTTGCATTTTCTGCTAGGTGATCAGCAAGCCCTTGGTAATTTTCAGCTCGAAGTGATTTTTGGTGGTTGCGTATGTAATTCAGATTGTTGGCTTCTACTTGCAGGTAAGAATCGACCACCCACTGCTGCGAAAGTTTTCCTGCTCTCATAATGGGACTGAACTCGTCCCGAATTGCGGTCTGTGCCGCTTTATACTGAAGCATGCTGACTTTGATGCGAACTCTATTTTGCTGTGCTCCCTCATATGATTCGCATGTCCAGTGCGGCTGCCATACGGAAAAAAGATGGCATATGTGAACGGATCCAAGTTTGCACTCAAGATATGAATGTTAATAAACTGGCTCGTTGAATCTATAGGATTCCGAGGGTAAACGCGGACAAACAGGATATTCAAGTACAGCACCAGTCTCATCGATAGGGTGTGGCAACTTAATTTTGCCTTTGTGACAGCAATTTGTAAACTTTCCATCTGTTGGACGCTCCTTGGAAAAATTCTTTGATTTACAGAACTGGCAAATAATGTTTAAGGCTCCACAGTCATGGGTATCAACACTATCTTCAATTAAATTAATTGCTTCATTTCGAAATATTTGACTTTGCTCAGCTCTATGATTTACAATTTGCTGCCGTTGAGATGCCAAATTTGCTGCTCGCCTGGCTTCAGATTGCTGTGGAGTTTCGTTTTCAATTCGCTGCCGTTGAGATGCAGCATTTGCTGCTCGTCTGGTCTGCGATTGCTGTGGAATATCATTCCCAATTCTCTGTCGTTACCAATTCGCTGCTATTTAGATGCAGCATTAGCTGCTCTTCTGGTCTATGATTGCTGCGGAGTTTCATTTCCAATTCGCTGCCGTTGAGATGCAGCATTTGCTGCTCGCCTGAGTTGAAACTGTTCCTCAGTTTCGTTTGCAATTCGCTGTCTTTGAGATACAGCATTTGTTTTTTGTAGCCTGTCAAGCGTCTCTTGACTTTGTTGAGTTTTTCCAACGTCTCTATCTTTCTCTTGCTAATCTACGTTGACGCTTGATTGGATCTTTATCCATTCTTTAGTACTATTATTTTACACTGCTAGAATTAAGTGTATTTATACTATATTTATAAGTGTTTCTTACTTTGAAGCTATTGCACAAAAGCGCACCCACTATTTTTTGAAATTTTTGTATAAGAAATGTGCGGTAAATGTTTTTTCACGGCTATTAATTGATACGAAAATGAGCATAATTTATTTTTTCAGTGAAGTAGAGTTCACCAATATTGGATAGAAATGAATTAACTTCGAAATCTCGATTTCTTAACCTGTCATATTTAAGGCAAGCCCGCAAAACTACTTCCTACTTTTTAGAGACTAAAACCGAAATATATTTCCTTCATTCCTGATCTGGCTGTGCACTGCGGCACCCAGACAGTATTTTCTTGGTGTGGGCTGTTTCCGATACGGAGTTAATGCCCTCACAAAACTTGCGCCATGAGGCCCTTTGGTTTCTCCTAAGGGTCATTTTAAAGTCCCTCTGGGTTCTCTTGAATGTGGCCCAATCCTCTTCAAGTCGGAAGTTCTTTGTTTGTTAAAAGCTTTACGAGAGTCTGACATTTTTTGGTCAAGCTCTGGGCACTACCAGGGAGGTTTGACAGATGTGCCTGCCTTCCTGGCGGGGCAAGCCTCGTGAAAATAGTCTAAAAGGCTGGTCTGTAGTTTCAGAGACAGTCTCTCAACCGCCTCCCTGTTTACAGTGTCCTGCCTGAAGACATCTTATTCTAGGTGTTTAGATAGGCAGTTGTTGAACCGTATCCGTATCCGTTCTTCTTGGGTTTCGAACCAGGATTCGTTCCACGATCGTAACTCCTATACTGAAGCAGATCCATCTATGATCCGAGAAAGACACGTCTTGGTGGACGCACCAGTTCTCTATCTGGTTTGCTGTGTTCGTATTTGCGAGGGTGATGTCTATGACCTCTTGTCTAGTGGGGTCACGAAGGTGGGTTTGCGAATCTTTATTGTGCCAATAACTTTGCTACTTTATGCTGCCAATACACATTTTAAATACAGTACTACTTCTACCATACTAATATTAATTAAAATCAAATTATATTATAGTATTGTATGACTTGGATAAAAGAATTTTTTAAACACGGCATTATACATCTGGTATTAATATTAGCATTACATACTCCCATTATTTATTTTCGATTAATTGCTGGTTAGAGATTCAATTACAAGGGGAGGATCAGGTGCATGACTCACCGATTTTATCCATCTTTGGCATACCTGTAGGTCGTGACTAGTAGTGCAACAGGTGCAGTAATAAGCCGTTTGCGAGAAAAAATAGTTTTTTTTTTTATTTTCAGTATGTTATTTACCTTTTACGTTAATAAAAATATACTTAGCCCGTAGCATAGCGGTAAGGCCTCCATTTCGTAACCACGAGGTCTCTGGATCCAGTCACTTTGGTATGAAGTTAATTTGTTTTTATAGTTTTTACAAATCCATGTGTATTTAAATATGTTAATTTTAGAGTCAATTATATTAATTTTATTTTTCGGGGGAAAGTATCAAGAATCTTGATCTAAAAATAAAAAAAACGCAGACAGAAAATTAAAAACTTAGGTAGAAGCAAAATAATTTGCCAAACATAAGTTTCTGAGGAGAAATTCGAAAATAATAGCCAAACAATAAAAAAAATCACGAAATGAAATCAATAAATCAAGTTAAAAAATTTAAAATATTTGACAAAAAAATAGACTAAAAATCTAAAATATACGATACAAAATTAGGAGCAAATATCTAAAATTCTGGCATAAAAATAAAAATGGTGGACCAAGGAAAGAAACATTTTAACAGACAAATAAAGAACATTTTAGAGCAAAAGATAAAAAAAATAAAAAACTACAATGTTGGCCAAAAAGTTGAAAATTTAGACAAAACATCGAAAACTCGAGCCTAAAGATAATAAATGCAGACTAAACGAAAAATCAAAAAATCGAAAATTTTGACAGTAAAATCGAGTTAGGTCCAAAAAAAAAATGTAATGGCCAGAAAGTCGAAAATTTAGACATAGCATAGAAAATTAGGCTAAAAAATCGAAAATTTCAACAAACAAAACTCAAAAATACCGGAAAAAATTTAAAAAAATCTCTCATATAAATCAATAATTCAGGTTAAAGATATTTTAATCAAAATCAAATCAAAAATGTGCAACTAGAATTAAAATTTCGGCCCGAAAAATCAAAAATGCGGACCCAAGAATCAAAAATTTAAACAATTAAATCGAAAATTTAAGTCAAAATAAAGAATATTTAGAGATCAAAAATTTAGACCAAAAAAAATCGAAAATACAAAGATACAATAGATACAATTTATGACCAAAAATATCGAAAATACAGGTCAAAAATTTCAAAATTCGTAGGGAAAAATAAAAAATGCGAACCAGTCGAAAATTTTACCAATTAAATCGAAAATTTAGGTCAAAATAAATAATGTTAGGGCCAAATAATCAAAAATTTAGACAAAAAATCTTATATACAGGTCAAAAATCTAAAAACTAAAAATTCGTCTCGAAAAATCATAAATCGAAAATTTTAACAATTAAAACGAAAATTGGGGCCGCGGTGGTCCAGTGGGTAGAGGTCCGGCCTCTGGACCCCATTGGTGCGGGTTCGAGTCCCGTCCGGACGGTCACTTTTTCAATACGAAAAATGGCCGTACGGGTCCCTGGGTGTTTAGTGTTTGTCCCCATTTCATTTAAATATGAATATTATTACTATAAATTGGTTGTGGCTGAATGCCCTAGTTGGCTAAGCCAAGTCCCCATCATCCTCGATTCCCTAACCCGAAAAAATAAAAAAAATAAAAAAAAAAAACGAAAATTTATGTCAAAATAACGAATATTTAGGTCAAACTATCAAAATTTTAGACTCAAAAGAATAGAAAATATAGGAAATTCAGGTCAAAAATTTAAAAATTTGCCGGGTAAAATTAAATAATGCGGACCAGTCGAAAATTTTACCAATTAAATCGAAAATGTAGGTCAAAATAAATCATGTTTGGGCCAAATAATCATAAATTCAGACAAAAAAATCGACTGTTCGCTATCTCTAGGGTCGTGGTTGAGAGGTACTCTAGAAGTACTCTAGAAAAGATTCTCCTCTATGGTTGATGCCGCTGCTGCCCCACACTATGTTGTGGGCATTGGCGTCACACCCTATTATCAGATCTAGTTAGCCGTCCTCACAGTGTTTGATGAATGCCGCCACTTCCTTTGTGGGAGGAAAGGCCTCACTATCGTACGGAAGATAGGCAGGTGCCAGGATAAGAGTCCTGCCCTCAGCACCCTCCACACTGACCACTGCGAGGTTCGGTGAGCTTAGTTGTGGTAGGAACACGCACTGCATATTCTTGGGAGTGTAGATACATATTCTTGGCTTAGTGGAGGTGAAGTAATTTACCTTTCCTTTTAGAGTGCCCATACCTGCAACCCTTTCGTTTGTTAGTCAGGGTTCCTGTATGAGAGCTATGTTATCCTCGTGGTTGTGTAGATGTTGGCACAAGTGCGCCACAGCCATCTTGCAATGTCTGAGGTTAATTTGTATAATATTGAGTTTGCCTGTGACGGTTAGATCAATGTTTTGGTTGTGTGGTCAGTACGTAATTGCTAATAAGCAAAAAGAGACTTATCTTTTTGTGATTGATTGTTGAGGCAGTCAGGAGTTGAAAATCCATATTTAATTTTGCGGTAAACACGTTTGTTTGATTTTCAAAATGTAATTTATTTAAACCATGCTTCACCTGAAGAAGCCACAGTGTGGCGAAACATATGTAGTGGTTTAAATAAATTACATTTTGAAAATCAAACAAACGTGTTTACCGCAAAATTATCTTTTTGTATTTCCCAGTCCGTCTTGGTACTGGGGGCCATCTCGGATGACTGCTGCGGTCTCCATGGGAGGGTCCTCAACAGTCTGCGGGGTGGTCTTCTCTTCCGGCTGCTTCAGATGAAGGGTCACTTTCCCCAGGCCATACCATAGCTGGCATTTGCCTTGGGGGTGCTCACCCTTTAGCAGCTCGATTTCTTTGAGCGGTATCCCAAAAACCAACAGGATGCCGTCTTCTTTTTGTTCGTGGTGGAACATACACCACTTGGCAATTTGGACCTCTCTGTTCTGGCTTCGCCCTTGTCCTGTGCATTGGGCAGCCAGGCTGAAGCCTTTACTAGCCTGGGCAGGCTGTCAACCTGCAACACTGCCAGTTGGCCTCCCAGCCAGAGAGGCCCTATTCTTTTGACCGTTTCCTCGAGCTATTTCAAGGAGTCGGTGTCCGCGCAGGTAATACGCGGTATCTCCCCTGAGTAGGACCTCCTGGAGAAGTGTGGCGCGACCGTGCTGGTCGGGTCCACTCCCAGGATCGCCCTCATGAGAGAGTCGCGTACCAGCTTCTCCTGTTCCTCCTTTAGTTTGCCCAGCAGGTTGCTTCTGTCGACGATGGCCATCTGCAGATGTCTATTGATAGCCTCCGTGTATGTTCTGGGCTTTGTGTTGGTGTCTCTGGGTTTCTTCCTGGGATTGAGCCCAGGCGAATTTCTAGAGTTATCCGACCTGTTTCGCTTCTTTGTGAGGGGGACGGTCTGCTTGACCTTTCCCGGCAAAGGGCCCTGCTTATTAGAAGGCCCCTTTTTGGAGATCGGTCTGCTGCCATCGCCCCCTCTGGTTTTGTTTTTGGAGGGGAAGCTGCTGTGACTTCTTGTGCCACTCGTCCCAGGCTGCCCTTCTTGGGGACTTGCCTTGGAGCTCGTGGTGGCCCGTTCCACAGTGGATGCTTTACTGCCAGCCCCCTTCAACTTCTTCCTCCTTTTCTTTTCAGCCCCGCAGAGCTGTTTGCTCAGCCTCATGCGAGGCGCCACCCCAGTGTCCTTGTCAGGGGCAGCCTATTGGCCGATCCTGAGCAGGACACTCGCGGTGTGGTGGGTTTGTGGTGGGCCACCCGAAGGCAAACCCACCTGGGTTGTTGTTTTAGAGCAGTCGGTGGATGATGATCGGTGGGTACCCGCCCGAGCACACCTGTCTCCGACCGGAACTGGAGTTCCGAGCTCCTGCTCCGTAATCTTTTCATTTGTGGTGGTATCCATTCATGAGAAGCATTTTTGGTTTGTTCGGGTGTCCTTCCCTAGAAGGGTTACCTTCACTGCGGCTGAGAACCCCTTCTGCCCCATGTTGCGTACTGCTTAGTCAGATCCATCACCTAGGTCCTTTCCAGGATGGGTAACCCTGCATTTAGGATCATCTGGATACGCAAGCCCCTCCACCACGTCAAGGTGAGCACACACGGAGAAGATACATCTCGTACTACTGTTTTAATGGTTTTCGTTGCGGGCTCAGACTAATTTCAGTTTGTTGTTTATTTGTCCGATGCGCAATTTGTTTCGACTACGCCGCTAGTGGAATCCCTAGCGTTGATTGTACCGGACAATTGCCCTCATTTACTTATGGTAATGTCTACACGACCGTCCGACGGTCGAATTACAGACGATATTTAACCGTCGGACGGTCGAACTACAGACGGTCGAATTACGCAGGATATTTAACCGGCAGACGGTTGAATTACGGTCGATATTTAACCGGCAGACAAGTCATATTTGACCGTTAGACGGCAAGACGAAATTAAATATGTATACAATAGTATCTGTCTGGCGGAAGGCTATTATTTTTGTTCTCAAATCTAAAATAGTCAATTAACTATAGACATCCCTGAGTAATTAGAGTAATTTATTTTTTTACTCTAATTACTTAGGAATGATAATAGTTAATTGACTATTTAAGATTTGAGAACAAAAATAATTTAAATTTAAATTTAAATGAGAGAATACAGCTAAATTCATTTTTTATTTTAAAATTAGCATGAACAATATTGATGTTTAAAACTCATCTGTGCCTTTAACTTTTAATAAATTATTTATTAATATTAATTCATTTGACAAATTACACGAAACTATTTCCGAGTCGTTTATTTTTGCTTTTGGTTTAAAATATCAATATTTCTGAATGGTTCTGCATAATAAAATAAAAATATGTGTCCACAAATATCATTTCATGTTTATATACAGTATGTTTTTTTTATCCTGAGCCATAGGATTTTATATGCTAAAAATTATACCTTGTGTTAATGTATATTTTATCATATAATTTTAAAGCAAATTTTAGTTAGTGATAAATCAATTATTTTTCTACATGATGCGCTTTCTTTGATCAATTATTTATATTAGATAATTTAAATTTTTAATGGAATAAAACATGTTTAAATTATTCTAATTAAGTGTATCACATGAAAAAATAACTGATTTATTACTAACTTAAATTTGCTTCAAAATTATATGATAAAATATACACAAGGTTTAATTTTTAGCATGTAAAATCCAATGGCCCACGATAAAAAATATACTGTATATCGGGTGTGTATAAATTGGCGGATAATCTACACGTGGCGATGTTCTTCCTAAAATTCTGAATCGAAAATGTCGATGAAAAAATGTTCTACCATGCCTCATAGGCAATCAGGAGTCATTTAAAAGAAATGTACATTTGGCAACAGCATTCACGAGCTGCCCTGTTTATCAATAATCTCATGGTTCAGAGTAGAAGGTAATAGATAGATAGAGCGGGGTTTATTTACAGATGCAATGTAAAACAGATTGTGAGTAGATAGTAAAATCCATTGTAATTGAACAAAACAAAACGAAAATAACACAAAAACACAAATACACTGAAACGCGGGCACTAATACGAACAGATAATAATGAGAAGAGCAGAATTGGCACAAACCTGGAACAAGCAAATTTGAATGAATTATTTGTGTCAAAGTGACATAAGCGGGTGTCACGTTGCCGAACGAATTTTTTATAAAAATCTGGTAATTAAGAAGTGTGAAAAATACAAGTTTGAGATAGAAAGATAGCGCACACTGACAAATAATTTTCAAACTAGTCACACTGTTGAAATTGCAGGGTTTTCTGTTAATTAATAACGAATAAAAACGCGTATTTAACGGCTGGATGTTCAAACTTTGAGGACCTCGTGAAGACCCAGGAAGCATGGTACAAGATTTTAGAATTAAGATTTTGAAAGAATATCGTCACGTGTAGATTATCCGCCAATTTATACACACCCGATATATATCTTTATGAAATTTAGTATGGTGTTTTAAGGGAATAAATTATGTCAACCTGTGGGCTTTTAATAAAAATTTCACTTAGCCGGAAATTACCTTAACTTTTCTATTTTAAATAGATCATCGTGTATATTTTTACATAATTTAATTCGTCTCTAAATTATGAGTTTTTAGTTGTATTATAAGTGACCATTTGGTTGGTTGTTTTAGTTAATTTAAAATAGTATAGTAAAGTAAAATAGTAAATTTAATTAAAAGGCCCTGGCCGATTAAGATACTAAAATCCGCCTTTGACGCACTTTTTCTCCAAATCAAATCAAATCAAAATAGTCTCCCTAGTAAGACACATTTTTTTACTATATCTTTGAACCCCCACTTGCTTCCTGAGCGGAGATATTAGATCATTTAAGGCGAAGCAAATAAAATTAATATTTTCGATTATATTGACCGAACATTTTTCAATATTTTTTTATTGATAGATAATGTGAAGTTGCATCTTTGGTTTAAAAAAAAAATGGGACCATTACTTTCTGAGTAATGATGCTTACAAATTTTCTAAGTAACGTTACTATATGTTGCTGAAGAGGGACTACTTCAAGAAATTCATAAAAAATGTTGCAGAGTTGTACAACATATAATTTCCTTAGATTTTAGAATCGGGTGAAACAATATAAAATAAATAAATAAAAACTATTATACCAGGGTGACCCATTTCAATGTATCCACTGAAATATCTCGGCAAATATACATCAAAAATGTTCTGAACGAAAGTTTAATGGTTTCGATCCAATGAAATTTTCTTCACCCCGTCTCCCAAGGAGTGGGGGAGGGGGAAACTTTGAAATATTAAATAGGAACCCCTATTTTTTATAGCAGATTCGGATTTTACATCAAAAATTATGTAGGTTTCATTCGAGATATTTTTTTAACTCGTGATACATGGCACAGTAGTCGCATAAATAGAAACATTCCTGTTTTTCAGGTGAGTCATTGCATGAAAAAGTATGTAAAGTTTACTACGAGAATTTTTTAACGTCTAATAGATGGTGGTAGAATCGTCAATATTAGATTTTTTTTCAAAAATGGCGCACACAATCTGTGAATATTTTAATCTTAAAGTGCAACAAAAGATTGTTTAAAAAATTCAGATTTTATTTGTCAAACGTCGCACCGATTACCTCCTAGCAAAGCAAGACAAAATTTATTCATTGGAATCTTGTATTCTTGAGTATGAATTTCAATACGAATTCAACAAAATATTCATTAATTTTACACCCATCTCCATCTAGCTGGAGTTAAAAAATCTTAACATATTTTTTTCAGACAAGGACTCAAAGTCCGTTTTTTTTCAGGTTTATGAGGAATGTTTTGATTTTTTCGACTACAGCGCCATCTATCACAAATTCAAAAAATCTCGGTTAAAACTCGCATCCTTTTTGGTGTACATTCCGAATCTGCAATAAAATATAGCGGTTCCTATTTAAGAATTCAAAGTTGCCCCCCTACCTCACCCGCTGGGGAGTAGGGATAAAGAACATTTTATAGAATCGGATAGCCCCTACGAAATCATTAAACTTTTGTTCGGAATATTTTTTTTTTTACAATGCATATTTGTCGAGATATTCCAGTGGATAAATTAAAATGGGTACCCAGTATTAAAAAAGTAAAAACATTCGAAAAATTGTATTCAATTTATTAGTTTTAGATTTATTAAAATTGTTCATGTCCATGGTATCTAATTTTTTTTTCTAATTTGTCTACATTTAATACAATGATAAATAGGATTTTAATTGTTTTTGAAATTGTTCCACCCCATACTGAAATCTAAAAAAATTATACAAGGTGGTCCATCTCAGAGGTAACAAGCGACTTTGCAGAGTTACACGGCATTTTTAAAGAAATCGCCGAGACTCGTCGATTTTTGTTTCAAAGGGAACAACTTTTGATAATATCTACACCTTCATAACCTTAACCCTCTAGCCACCCCTAACTTCATCCCCCGATTTTAAATAAGGAAAGTATGATATATCGTTGAAAAGCTCATTTGATTCTGAATACAACGGTGTCATTTGTTTTCGTTTTCATTGATTCCTGAAGGAGCGGCAACACTTTTAAATGACATTTGAGGTAACAAGCAACGCAGTTTTTGATAGGGAAATGGATTTCAGTCAATCTCCTTGAAACCAACTGAAAAATATAAGTCATGTCGATCAAAAGTCTCGGGGGTCCTTTCTAACTCAGGAAGTAATGGTCCGATTTTTTTAAATACGAAAGGTGCACCATCAAACCATCTATTAATAAAAAAATGATAAATAAATTGTTCGATCATTACAATCAAAAAAATAATTTTAATTGGTTCGGATTAAGTGGCTTAATATCTCCGCTTAGGGAGCGAAAAGAGGTTCAAAGATATAGTATTTTTTTGTCTTATTAGGGGGCCTGTTGAGAGATCTTTTCATTGTCCAACTGGCAGTATAAACATGTTGTCATCTTACTTAAGATTTTTTTCGAGTAAATGAAAATTGAAGGTGAGAACCCAATATTTAGAGCTTTTTCAAAATGACCTTGTTCCAGCGCTTGTAGCAATTTTCCCAAACAACAATGCTTTTAACCTTCCATATAATACAATATGGTTTCAACAAAATGGCGCACTCCTGCACTACGCGCGTTTTTTGGACAATTGCTTTACGAATAAGTGGATTGGCAGGTGTGGACCGATAGAATATTTCTACATATTCGAATATTTAATTTAAAAATTGCATTTGCTTGCTAAAGAAGTTTTTGTTTATTTTGTGTTAACAATAAAATTTACAGTTTCTCACTTTCAATTGTCATTTACTCGAAACATTTCTTATGAAATTTTTATACTTCCAGTTCGACAATGAAAAGATCTCTCAAAATCGAAACCACAAATAGGGGGTTGTCATTTAAAAACAATATGAATGACGTCATTACTAAAAAGCAAATGACGATTTTCAAGCAAAAATGTGTGTTTTTATCAAATAAATTCGACCTGTTCGAGGATTTTTTCCAAAAATATTTTATTTCGGTTTTACTAAATGTATTCCTTACTTTAGGCGCGCACTATATTTTAATGATTGGTGGCGTTCTAAACTAAAACTTTTATATATACTTATTTATATACCTATCCAGTTTTGTGAACTCGAAAATATGAACAGGCTGGTCATTAATTAGTTCACGTTATCGAGACTACACTGAACTTGGAACTAGTTTCGTGCAATTTGTTGAATGAATTAATATTATTAAATACATTATTAAAAGTTAATGAGTTACAAACATTAATATAGTTCATGCTAATTTTAAAAATAAAAAATGAATTTGGCAGAATTCTCTCATTTATATTTAAATTTAAATTGATTCCTTTTATTCTAATTACTCAGGGATGATAGTGGTTAATTGACTATTTTAGATTTGATAACAAAAATAATAGCTTTCCGCCAGACAGGTAGATACTATTGTATGCATATTTAATTTCGTCTTACCGTCTAACGGTCAAATATGACTTGTCTGCCGGTTAAATATCGACTGTAATTTAACCGTCCGCCGGTTAAATACCGTCTGTAATTCGACCGTCGGACGGTCGCGTAGACATTACCTTTACTTATTAACTAATGAAATCAAATAATGTTGATGACACGATCCAATAAAATTCTAATTACGATGCGTAACAGACCACGCTGCATGTTATGCAGGGCAATTCACCCTAGGTGGTATCTAATCAGATAATTCATCATGTTGGTATTGCCTAGCAACGCGTTGCTACATTTTTTATAACGTATAAAACGTCAGTTATTGCCGGAGCATTAAACAGTTTGCTCGTGAATTTGTTCTGTTTGTATTTTCGGGTTATGTGTTAGTGCTTTCATCAGTAATAGTATTCATGGGCATTTCTCAAAATCTTGGTAAGCTCATTTTTACTACAATTATTGTAGCGCAGACTAATGCACGTCTGACACTTTTCAAATTATGAAGTGTGAACTTTCTGTTCGGCCAATTGTCTTCTAACTCGTGACTGATTTTTCCTAGGCAATTATTAGCGTCTGGATCACTCTTGCTTGTTGCTTCTAGAAAATCGGCACTCCTGCTTCGAATTCGTGCCGATTTTCGTCGCAACAAGCAATCGTGATCCTGACGCTAATAATTTTGCCGGCAAAATCATAGGCACTCGTTATATTACTGTTGACAACCATCAGTAGTGACGTTCACGCAAAGATCCATTGATCTAAGTATATCTTTATCAAGTGTCGAAATCCAATTTTAATACGATATGCAAATACAGATTCAGTTAGCTAATTACATTCTTAATCGTAAAATTCTTCATTTTTACGTACTAATTTCTTTTATAGATACGACAAAATCATTTTCAGTCCGAATACTAGTGAAGTGGTAAAAATAATCATGTCACGTGTTATTGAGGACTTTCCAGGGATTACGTTTGAAGGCGTAGAAAATGCAATCATGCTGGGAACAGACCTCACTACTGCTAACAGCGATTCACAAATTGGAGTGGTCTTTGATGATGGACTAAAGGATACGTTACCAAAGAATGTGGACATAATATTGAGGTATGTTTCCTGTTCTTGCAATAATTGTATTTGCATCAAATGATGGGGATGCAATTTTCTAGAATGTGTGCGTGTATGTGATTTAGGTTAATCTTCATTCTTCTAAAACAGTGTTTCTCAACCTTTTTCGACCAAACGCCCACTCTGTCAGGTCTGCTTCTTAATTCGCCCCCTTTATTTTTGAACAGCTTAAAATTTCATACCACCTGATAGAGCTCAAATAGTATATAGTGTATCAATGGCCGAAAATAGGTTTTAGCAACCCGCCGCTTTTAGCAACACGAGGGTTGCTAAAAGTGAAGGGTTGCTAAAGCATTTCGGCATGAGTTACACTCGATATTTTTTCGCCCGCCTTAAGTAAAAACAGTGTTTCAGGAAAATTTTAATCGCGCACCATTGAACTGTCACTGTCAGATTTTTGCATAGCCTACTCATATTCCGCGAAAGGTTGTCTAGATTATGCATATTATTTTTTGGCCCTAGATACGCTAAATCGTAGTTTCGGCCCGATTTTTATGGCCGAAATTTTTGGTTTCGGTAGAGGCAGGCGAAAAAAATGGTGATGTGGCCATCATGTTACTTTCTCCGACTTGATGGTATCATTTATATTTACGGCCCTTGATACACTATGTACTATTTCTGCCCTAGATACACTAAATCGTAGTTTCGGCCCGATTTTTATGGCCGAAATATGTGGTTTCGGCAGAGGCAGGCGAAAAAAATCATTTTAGACGTATTTTTTTCCGTCAATCCGATTTGTATTTCGCAAGATATTTGGGGTGAACGGGTGGCCTGAAACACCCTATATACATAATTTTTAATAACTAGCAAAAAATGGTGATGTGGCCATCATGTTACTTTCTCCGACTTCATGGTATCATTTATATTTACGCTTTAATGGTTTATTTTCGATTTAAATCATATTTTAAATGTACATCGAGCGTTGAGTAAACTCACAACGCTTGCAACGGGCGGACGTGTCAACTGTAGCTGCGAGTATTTTTGTGAAAATTTTCAAGTAATTTACAATCAACAATATCCCCAAATTTCCCAGTGGTTATGTGAAGTGTTATCAATCCAGTGTCCAATTTCTGGCCACGTGCGACAAGTGGTGTAATAGCGAGAATTTATTTCTTCGTCTCGAACACGAGGAGGCCATTGCATTCAATTCCGGACACAACGCATAAAAAGTCTGTGAGTAAAACTGATACGCACACTGCAAAAATTTATGTTTTTATCTTAATGCGTTCGGAGGACTAGCCACATATCAATACACACTTTATTTTAACCAAAATTAAATGTATCCTTTGTTTTCTTGTGTTTACCATTCCGTGGTCTAATTGTTCCCTGTACATTGTTTTTTAGTCACTACGAAGGACCGCGTTAGTGCATTTTGTGTCCTTGTGATTTTCACGTTTTACTTATTTCCAGTATCTTTTTCACTATTTTCCTAATTTTTCTGCGACCACCTTTAAATGGCTATTTTTTGTGCTATATGTAGTCAGTTCGTGAATCCAAAAGCGATTTCGGCGGCTCTAAAATGTGACCATTGCAATAGGTGGTTCCACTTTAGATGTTTGCAACTATCGGAATCAGAGCAAAAGCGATACATTAATGATGATAAGAAGTTGACCGGATTAAAATGGTTTTGCAGTGCTACATGTAGAATAGGAGTAACAGCGACAAGTACTCAATTACAATCGGCAAATATCGTTCCCAGCGATAATGATTTAACGCGAGGCATACGGTCCTTATTCGAAGAAAAATTTAATGCTTTCAAATTAGATATACAATCATTTATTGAAGGCATAAATACTAAAATTGAATCTATCAGCGATAGACTAGTACGATTAGAACTTGAAAGTAACAACCATAAAATTGAACTCAAGGAATTAAATATGCGTAAAACGTATATAACTGCTCCAAGTTTAAATATGATCACTGATGAAATTAATGAAAGAAACAGAAGGGCCAATAATATAATATTATACAACGTTCCCGAAAATATCCCGGAGGGCGATTCGGTGATTGTTGAAAAAATCCTCGGCCAAATCAGCGATGGTGTCCAGGCGCCGGAACGTACCATTCGTCTAGGAAAACCAAATACTTTAAAACCTCGTCCACTGAAACTAATTTTTTCCGGTAGCCATGAGGTTAGACAAATACTTTACAAATCAAGCAATCTCAAGAACACGGCAGAGTTAAAAAATATCGTAGTCAAGAATGATCGGACTCCTATGCAGATGGATTACGAGAAAAGCATCCGCGCTGAATTAAAAATGAAGAAAGACTCTGGGCAAAATAACGTGCGCATTAAGTACATACACGGAGTTCCAACAATAATCTCGGAAAACTAGTGGAATCCCAACAGATTAAGAACTTAGCGCTTGTTAATATACTTTATCAAAATGTAAGGGGATTAGCTAGTAAAACTAATGAATTTTTTAATAACATTTCTACATTTAATTTTGATGTGTATATGGTTAGTGAAACCTGGTTAAGGAATGATATTAACGACAGTGAATTGTTTCCTCATAACTTTAATGTGTTAAGATGCGATAGGTTAGGCAAACGAGGTGGTGGTGTATTAATCGCAGTTAATGACCGTTATTCAGTTGTGAGAAATGTTGTGGTAGTGCCAGATGATATTAATATTGAGTTAATTAGTGTAACAGTAGCTTTTCGTCATGTGAGTTTTTGCTGCATTTGTATATATATTCCACCATCTCAAACCCTTGCTGATTATATTCGAATTTTTGAAATACTGGATACTGCGATGGTCGGATTTCAAAATGTTATAATTTGTGGAGACTTAAACATTGCTGGTTGGTCAAATTATGTTGATACTGGTGTTATTGAAAATGGTATAATCTCTGAATTTGTTAATTTTATTTCTTTTAATAATTTACTACAGCATAACTCGACTCGTAATATAAATAACAGAATGTTGGAAGTTGTTCTTTCTTCACCCGATATTAAATGTACAACGACTTCTGATGTTTGCGCTGTAAAGGAAGATGCTCATCACCCGGCTTTGAATAACAGTTTTGAGTTTGCGTCTGAAAGTAATAACAACTTTAGACCATCATTTGATACTCAGTGCTATAATTTCAAGAAAGCTGACATTGGGGGTCTATATAATGAGTTACTCGTTCAGGATTGGTCGGGCGTTGTTGCAGTGAATGATTGTGATGCTGCTTGTACAATGTTTTATGAGAAACTTTATAATATCTTAAATAAATTTGTCCCAAAGCATAAATTAAACGCGATAAGAAATAAATTTCCACGGTGGTTTAGTCATGATTTAATTAGGAATATTAGGGTGAAAAATCATTATATAAAGTTACATCGTAAGCATAAATTAAACTTTTATAAATTAAAAATTTGTAATCTTAGAAAATATATACATATGGCCGTTAATAGAGATAATGCAATGTATATAACAAATATGGAACAGTCAATTAATAATGACCCAAAAAAATTATGGTCTTATATAAGCGCAAAAAGGGGTTGTTCCCGCATTCCCGGCACAATGTCAATAGATAATGTGGAATCAAGACAACCGTTGGATATCGTAAATGCATTTGCCTCATATTTCTCTAGTGTGTACAAACCTAGTACCTTGACGTTAACAAAACGTGTAGTAATCATTCTAAAAACTTATTTATTGGATTCATTTCTGAAGCGGATATCGTCAGTGCTGCTAGAAATATGAAAGCAAATTCAACTTCGGGTCCGTACAGGATCCCAGCTTTCGTTGTAAAGGATTGTGTGGGTGCGCTGGCTCATCCACTGGCACACATCTTTAATTTAATAATCAGCTCAGCCTCCTTTCCTAGTCACTTCAAAACCTATCGCGTTACGCCGGTCTACAAAAGTGGAAATAAAAGTTCTATAAAAAATTATAGGCCGATCTCTATTATTAATAATTTTGCTAAGTTATTTGAGTCAATTTTAGCCATCAGAATATATGCTCAAGTAAGTAGTCAAATCACAACTAAGCAACATGGTTTCGTAAGTAAACGCTCAACTGTTACGAACCTGCTAAACTTCACACAATTTATCTCTAAGAAGCTTGATGAGCAAAGGCAAATAGATGTTGTTTATATGGATTTTCGTAAGGCATTTGACAGTATAAGCCATGGGATACTGTTGCGAAAGTTGGATCCATTCGGTTTCGATTTGCAAACTGTAAAGTTAATAGAATCATATCTGCATAATCGTATTAATTTTGTCGAACACGGTGGGTACCGTTCATCTCAGTATATACCGACTAGCGGTGTGCCGCAGGGATCTACTTTGGGTCCTTTATTATTTGTTTTATTCATTAATGATATTGTACAGGGCATTTCTTCAAATATGCTATTATATGCGGATGATGTAAAGTTGTTCAGAGCAATAAAATCTCACAGTGACCACACCGTTTTACAATCGGATCTTAAAAGACTTGAAGAGTGATGCAACCTAAATTCATTTGAATTGAATATTAATAAATGTCAATGTCTATCTTTTAGTCGCAAAAGAACAATCTTCGAATTTGATTATATATTGACAAATTGTGTCTTATCACGTTCAAATCAGGTAAAAGATCTAGGAGTAATCTTTGATCAGAAGTTAACTTTCACTACGCACATCAATTATATCTGCAATAACAGTTTTAAACTGCTTGGCTTCATAAAACGGACTTGTAATGATTTTAATGATATTGAGGTAATTATTAAACTGTACTATGCATATATCAGATCAAAACTGGAATATTGTAGTTTAATTTGGTCTCCAACATTCCATAACCAGAAGCTTGCACTTGAAAGAGTTCAGAAAAAATTCACGAGGTTACTATATTTCAAGCTTACTGGAACATATCCTGATTTCGAGTCAACTCGTTATAGCGACCTATTGACAATGTTTAACATGCAGTCTTTGGCAGATCGGCGCGACATAAACTCTATAACTTATCTTTATAAACTTGTTAATGGGTATATTGATGATCCAAACTTGTTGTCACAGTTGGGATTTTACGTACCCAGAATATCTTCTAGAAATGCGCGGGTGTTTTGGTATCCTAGAGCAAATACGTGCTCATATTTCAATTCACCATTGACTAAGATGGTAAAATTATATAACACCATTCACCATTCTGTTGACATTTTTAGTGACACCTTGTCAGTGTTTTTAAAGTTAACTCCTAATCTTATTTAGTGAGAATTACAAACATTACCACTTATTACACCATATGCTGTATCATATTGTAGCTTGTTGTGATAATATGCTTGTTCCGCCTTTTAGTTTTTAGTTTTTAGTTTTTAGTTTTTAGTTTTTAGTTTTTAGTTTTTAGTTTTTAGTTTTTAGTTTTTAGTTATTAGTTATAAGTTCATAATTAGTAACTTACTATATGCGTTGTATGATTTTTAGGTTTAGTTAGTCTTTATAGTTTTTCCCTGTAATTGGATTTCGTTTCTGTTGGGAAATAAATTATTATTATTATTATTATGAAACTGACATTTAAAACGTCAAAATTATGAAAGATGGAAAAATTATACTTCAAATCCAAAAACTCAGTTTACTCAAAAACTAAAGGTATTTCGAAAAAAACTTATTCTTTATAAGTTGTTCATTTTAGCATTCTCTACAATTATTATTAACATAAATTTGCTGTAAATATTATCGTTTCATAATTATAAACCAAAAATGAAAAAAAAATTATAAATTTTTTTCTCAAATAAAAATAATTTTATGAAAAATGTTTTCAAGCAAAATATGTTCATTTATTTGTTGTCTTCAAAGTTTGTCTGAATGTTTTTGTGATATTTTTCATATTTAAGAAAATATTGACAAAAAACAAAAAACAGTTAAGGTAAACGCCCACTTCCGGTGTGCGAAATTTTACCAAAAGCTTTTCAGTTCTTCAGATTATCAAATAAGTCGGATGTTCAAAGTTTCATATCAATTACTCTATTAGTTTTTGAGATACAGCGCGCACAGACAGACACACACACACACACACAGACACACACACACACACAGACACAAAAAAAATTTTTCCAGAAATTGTTGAAATGGCATCTAGGGACCTCAAAACGGATATTTCCGTAAAAAAATTTTTGAAAAAAAATCACGATCACAATACTTTCTCGTACATCGTAACGGAGAAAGTAAAAATGGTGATGTGGCCATCATGTTACTTTCTCCGACTTGATGGTATCATTTATATTTACGCTTTCGTGGTTTATTTTCAATTAAAATCATATCTTAAATGTACATCGAATGTTTCGTAGACTCGGATGAAACTGACGTTTAAAACGTCAAAATTATGAAAGATGGGAAAATTATGCTTCAAATTCAAAAACTCGGTTTACTCAAAAACTAACAAGATTTCTAAAAAAACTTATTCATTAGAAATTGTTCATTTTGGGATTCTCTACAATTATTATTCACATAAATTTGCTGTAACCACCATCGTTTCATAATTATACACCAAAAATTAAAAAAAAATTAATAAATTTTTTTCTTGAATAGCAATGATTTTATGAAAAATATTTTTAAGCAAAAGATGTTCATTTCTTTGTTGTCTTTAATGTTTGTATAAATGTTTTTGTGATATTTTTTACATTTAAGAAAATATTGGCAAAAAACAAAAAACAGTTGAGGTAAACACCCACTTCCGGTGTACGAAATTTTACCAAAAGCTTTTCAGTTCTTCAGATTATCAAATAAGACGTATGTTCAAAGTTTCATATCAATTGCTCTTTTAGTTTTTGAGATACAGCGCACACAGACAGACACACACACACACACACACAGACAGACACACACACACACACAGACACAAAAAAAATGTTTCCAGAAATTGTTGAAATGGTATCTAGGGACCCCAAAACGGATATTTCCGTAAAAAAAATTTTTGAAAAAAAAATCACGATCACAATACTTTCTCGTACTTCGTAACGGAGAAAGTAAAAATAAGTTGACTAACTGCAGCTTGCCTTGGCCGACATACTTCCTTAGATCACGAGCAGTCACTGGTTCATAGCGTTACTCGTAGGCAACACATCTGTAACATATTACACTACCAAAAATAATAATACCTGCTTAAATGCGGGCAGGTTGACCAGTGTTTTTTAACAGATTTATTAACAAGTAATTTTCCATTTACACAGATTTCCATCAGAGTTACACGGCGAAACACCACTTGATTGGAGGACAAGCCAGCACTATTCGAGGATAAAAGTACCAGGACCCAGGACATTTACAAATAACTTCAATGCTCGGCCAGGTAAGTCGATTTTTTGCACTACCAATTAAATCACAGTTTCCTGGTATTCAAGCATGTGAAGTTTATCCAGCAGCTATTACATTAGGGATATGCACTAATTAACAATTACAATCAGCGGCGAAGTACAGACTGGTTTCGGACTATTCGTCCATATCTGTGCAGTACTATACTCGGCGCACCGAATCGGTGGTATTATGGGTTTGCGTGATTTTCGCGTGACGTTCGCTGATTGGTCGGCGCTAACGCATGTGAAGCGTATGTCACGCAGCCGAAATTTTTAATCACGCCCGTATGCCATGTGTTCTCGTTTTTCTGACTTATTTAAATGTAGTGATTAAGTTCTATCCTTAAATTAGCCTTTTTCAATTACAATTAATTAGGAAGTGGTAAATAGTTAGATTTTGTGTTAAAGTAGAAAGATTTATATTCCCGGCACAGAACTAAAATGTGTCTCGACGAACCATCACGAGGACGCGGGGTGAACGCAACGTGACCATACCACCTATTCGGTGCGCCGAGTATAGTCAGGTGATGGGTAATCGGAATTAAGAGTGTATTAGACCACAAAATTGCCGAAATCGGTAATTAAGCGTTTGGTGTCTCTCCAGTAGTTCCGTAAAGTAGATGGTGTTGAAATGGTTAAATGAAAACGCTCTATTGTTTATTACACTTGTCAATATAAGAATGTACAGTCAGAGAAAATACAAATGCGAAACTCGCTCAGCGAAGGAATGCTGCCGCGTGTCGGTGCTTAGTTCGGTCGAAACCATTTATGAGGTAATAAAAGGGTATCCCAAAATAAGATGGTCGAAATGCCACCCGACACGGATTTTTAAATAAATATGAAAATATCATTAGTTGTGATCTTAAATCAAAGAAGCCGTAAGCCATATATAAAAAAAACGGACATGACCCGGAAAGCCCCAAAATTAGAAGTTTTTTTAACCACAAAAAAATTATTGACCCAAATACCAAATTAGATGAATTTTTCAAGGTCATTGAATGTTTAAAAATAAAAAAATAAAAAAAGTTCGTCATATGATTGCTATCAATATATACCATCTATGTGACTTTTTTCATCTTTCAACGTTTGGTTTTGGTTTTGGACATCTTCAAACATCAACAATTGAGCAGTTATTTTAGGTAAAATTATTATTAGTATTTTAGTATTAACAATTTATTTCAGTTTCGTATAAACAATCCCATTTTTTGTTAAGATATGACCATGAAACTCTCGAAAAATAGGTTTTTGTTTTTTAACCACTAAAAAATTCTGAAAAAATTCAAATATATTTTTGTCCCAAATATCAAATTAAGTAAATTTTTTCAAGGTCATTGAAGGTCAATGATCGAGTGACAACCTAAAATTAAATAAAATCGTAATTCTTCCTTACATTCCTGAAAATTAATCTCAAAGGTAGGTAAATTAAGTTTAAATACGTAGTTTTCTTTTAAGTTTATTAGCAATTTAGTTTGAAAAGGGTAATATTATATAAGCATTAAATTCTATCGTTTCCTTATATTCACAAACACATGGTAAGGTATAAAATCTGAATATTTCCCGTATATAAAAGTTTATATATCACTGAATATCTTTAAAACGCAATGGAATTGAAATATATGATAATAAACTAATAATTAAAATGTATTTCATTCCAATATCTCCATATTTTTTGAGCCAAAACAAGTGTTCAAAATTTTTTAAATTACTAGATGAATTTTCAGGGGTTTTTTACTTATAATTTAAAAAATAATTTAAATTATTCATTGATATTTCAAAAATATGAAGACCGCTAGGGTTTTTTCATAGCTTTTTCACTTATAATCAGGATACAAAATACGACTTTTAAAAGCTAAAGAAAGTAGCGTTAAGCTCTTTATTATAACATTACAATATTTTACTTAATTTCTAAATCATAAGTATAAAAATATATATTATTATGTTATAATATTTTACAATTTTATTTCAAATTATATTGTAATATTTCATACAGTGCGCGCCTAAAATATGAAATATATGCAGTAAAGCCGAAATTAAATATTTTTGGAAAAAATCCTCGAAAAGGTCGATTTTCTTTTATGAAAATACACATTTTTACATGAAGGTCGATTTTCAGTCGTCATTTGTTTTTGAGTAATGACGTCATCCATTTTGTTTTTAAATGGTAACCCTTTATTTTTGTTTTTGATTTTGAGAGATCTTTTCATTGTCGAACTGACAGTATAAAAATATTACCATCTCACATAAGAAATTTTTCGAGTAAATGATAATTGAAAGTGTGAACTTGGTATTTAGAGTTTTTGCAAAATGACCTTGTTCCAGCACTTTTTTCCAAACTGAAATGATCTTGACCTTCCAAATAATACAATATGGTTTCAGCAAGATGGCGCACCCCGCACAATGCTTGTTTTTTGACAATTGCTTTACGAAGCGGTGTATTGGCAGGCGAGGACCAATAGAATAGCCCGCGAGAGAGATGAATGCCCAGAATTAGCCTGAATAATATTTTAAATGTTCAAGAAGAATTTATACATGTTCGAAATAAAAAAAAAACTAAAGAAAACTAACTTAATTTAATTTTTGTTAATTAATATCTTATGAAATGTTACTTTTTCCTGTAATTGGACAATGTCTGTTGGGAAATAAATATCTATTATTATTATTATTATTAAAAGACGCGTTTAGTGCAGGGATGTGCCGTCTTGCTGAAACCATATTGTATTATATGGAAGTAAAAGATCATTTTTGTATGTAAAAATTGCTACAAGCGCTGGAACCAGGGCATTTTGTAAAAATTCTAAATATCGGGTTGTCACCTTCAATTGCCATTTACTCGAAAAATTGTTATGTAAGATAGCAACATTTTTATACTGCCGGTTCGACAGTGAAAAGATCTCTCAAAATCAAGAATAAAAATAGGGGGTTATCATTTAAAAACAAAATGGCTGACGTCATTACTTGAAAACAAATGACGACTGCAAATCAAATTTCATGCAAAAATGTGTATTTTTATAAAAGAAAATCGACCTGTTTTCCAAAAAAAAAATATTTCCGATATACTGAATATACTTTGGGCCCGCACTGTATATTATTAGTTAAGCATTAATAAACACGCATAATAATTATATATATATATAGATATAAGGTATTTGAAATTTAAAAAAAAGGATTTAAACTAAACATAAACATACACTATTATTAATTTGATTAATTAACATTTTGCTGCTCAATTGTTGATAAATATATAAAAAAATATTAAAATATCGTAAAAAGATTAGTTATTCAAATTTTTCAAGATGACGCACCAAACATTGAAAGATATGGTATTCACTAATAGGAATCATATGATTTAATAAAATTTTCCATCACTTGATCGCTTAGAGGCGAAAAAAATGAATACCCTAAATAACCTTTTATTTGGGTAAAAAATATACAGGGTTAGGCATATGTGCCGGAACACCTGATTTCTGGCTAAGCGTCTGTTGTTTGTTTATTTCTTTAAAAAGAAACGTGTATTGTTTTATTTATTCTTTTAAGTGACTTATTTTGATTTTCTACAGCTACCCTATTTTTCGAGATATGACGTCATCGGCAGTTTTTTTAAATGGATCACCATATGTTGTTTAGAACTTTTTTGAAAAAAATAAAATAAGCTTAACAGAATTCCGATATCTTCATTAATATGAAAGTTATAACACAAAGTTGTGTTTTGTGTGTGTGTGTGTCTGTCTGTGCGCGCTGTATCTCAAAAACTAATAGAGCAATTTATATGAAACTTTGAACATCCGTCTTATTTGATAAACCGAAGAACTGAAAAGCTTTTGGTAAAATTTTGTACACCGGAAGTGGGCGTTTACCTTAACTGTTTTTTGTTTTTTGTCAATATTTTCTTAAATATGAAAAATATTACAAAAACATTTAAACAAACTTTGAAGACAACAAAGAAATGAACATCTTTTGCTTGAAAACATTTGTCATAAAATCATTTTTATTCGAGAAAAAAATTTATTATTTTCTTTTAATTTTTGGTTTATAATTATAAAACGATAATAGTTACAGTAAATGTATGTTAATAATAATTGTAGAAAATGCTAAAATGAACAACTTATAAAGAATAAGTTTTTTTCGAAATCCCTTTAGTTTTTGAGTAAACTGAGTTTTTGAATTTGAAGTATAATTTTTCCATCTTTCATAATTTGGACGTTTTAAACGTCAGTTTCATCCGAGTCTACAAAACGCTCGATGTACATTTAAAATATGAATTAAATTTAAAATAAACCATGAAAACGTAAATATAAATGGCTGTGATACTATCGGAGAAAGTAACATGATGGCCACATCACCATTTTTTCTATTTTTTCTTTGTTCAAATATTCAACTTAAAAAAAATAATTTTCAAAAATCAAAGTTAGTTTACTTTTAAACGTAGTGGTTCTGTGAATGTATTAAAATATTTGACGGACTCAATTTTATTTACGATTTTGGTTTTGTGTAAGTGTTCGACAACTTAAAATATTAATTTTCAAAAATTCATATCTCACGCAAATATTGACTCGTTTTCAAAAATCAAAGTTAATTTTTAATTAAATGTATTATGATTGCATTCAAGTTTTTAAGGAATTCAATAAAATCACATACATTTTTTTTTGTTCAAATATTCAATTTAAGAAATAATTTTCAAAAACATATAACTCACGCAAAAGTTGACACATTTTCAAAAGTCCTAGTTGATTTTAAAGGCAGATGTTTTGTGAATTTAGGTACTTCAATTTTTGAGAAATTTTATCATATCAATATTTTTTTTGTGTTCGGCAACTTAAAACGTTAATTTTCAAAAACTTAAAAATGAACACATTAACAATAATTACAATCACAAACGTTAATTTTCAAAAGTTCATAACACCCAAAAATGAAAATCAAAGTTAGTTTTAAAAGCAGTCGTTCTGTGGATGCATTAAAATATTTGAGGAACTCAATTTTGTTTATGATTTTTGTTTTGTTTAATTGTTCGACAACTTAAAATTTTAATTTTTAAAAATTCCTCACTCACGCAAAAATTGGCTCATTTTCAAAAATCAAATAATTTTAGAGGCCAATGTATTATGATTGATTGCATCAAAGTTTTTAAGGAATTCAATCATATCAGCATTTTTTTTCAAATATTCAACAACTTAATTTTTTTTTTAAATTCATAACTCACGTAAAAATTGACACGTTTTCAAAAATTGTAGTTGATTCTAAATGCAGATGTTTTGTGAATTTACTTAAATTTTTGAGAAATTCTATCATATCAATATTTTCTTTTAGATTTTTTTGTCAACTTAAAACGTTAATTTTCAAAAACTCAAAAATGAACACATTTTCAAAAATTAAGGGGAGGTTCCTTTATAATTGTGCCAAACGCACGTGATGTTTGGCATTTTTTTTTTGAGGAATCAAAATGACTTAGACATTTGCCCTTTTTTGCAAAATGTTTATTAACCTTTGGTCTACAAAACAAATTTTTTTGAGTTGTGTTTTTTCCAAAATGGCGGCAAAAATAGCTCTTCTGCGGGAATCCTGGAGATAGCAATTCGTCACTTAGAAGCATGGAACCAAAACGACCTTAAAGCTTACATCCCAAAGAATAGAATAGACCAAAATCACGAAAAAAAATTCGTTATAGGAACAAAATGGCGGCCACTTGAAAACAAAGTATCGTTTTTCACATGATTTTTCGACTTTGGACTGCTGTAAACAATCGTTAATGATCGAAATTTTACAATTTGATAGGTCTATTCCATGGAGAATTTTGTTTTCTTTAAGGTCTTCTAAACGCGAAGTTTATTGGTTGAGCGGTTAAAGAGTTACAAGTTCCGCAGATTTGAAAAAATTTGTTTCGAGAAAAACTCTTTTAAAGATTTGGGAACGGTTTTTGTTCGTACAATTTGAGTTACTCGATCAATTTGCCCAAGAAGAAGTGAATCCAGGTTTTTGGGGTGGCTGAACTCGAATTTGAGGTCGGATTTGAATAATTCAAAATGGCGGATCCAATATAGCGGACCAAAAAAGTGAAATATTTATCAATAGTATTGAAACTTTGAATACACGGGTTTTTCGATTCGCTGAACGCAAATTTGGGATCAGATTTGAAAAATTCAAAATGGCGGACGGCTTTCTTCGTTCCTCGTTTTCAGTTTGTAAACATTATCTATCAAATCAGCTATAGCCACCAATTTATCGTTCCTGTTGAAAATTTATTTTAAATCTCGCCCTGTTTCCATTTTTTTATCAATGGCTAACTGCTAGTAGAGTTCTGGGGCATGCAGAACATCTTTAAATGGAATTATGTACTCCACTTGACCGATTGAACTTCTAATGTTTACATCACCCTTACAGGTCACTGGACCCCTTCATATGCTACCACTATTTCTTTCAAATCGAGTTTACAAGCCGCTATAAAACCAGCTCACTAGTGGATAGTGAAGTCGAAAGATTTCACTAGCTCAGCTCGTATAATATTTCCAACTGTTTGACATTGGCCAATGGAAAAATATGTGCGCCAGTAACGAATCAAATAGCGCGCGTTATATCAAATGTAATCGGTCGATTTAGGTACCTTAAGCGGCCCTAAATGGAGTTATTGCGCTTATCAAAATTCATCCCATTAGCCGAATACGGCGACCCTCGTATAATACATATTTGAGTTACTGACAGATTTTGACATTACAAATTACAGAGTACTACGAAGAAGGATTTTTAACTTTGCAACATTCCGTCTCCATATCTGTGGTGAAATATATGAACGATGACTTAGATTATCCTTCCGTATCTATGCAACGCTACCCCCATCCCGAATTCGATGTAAGGGGTTCATTAGCACTACTGAAAAATATGGGAGTCATGTTCATTCTTGGATTTATCTACTCTGTCGGTAATATCACAAGATATGTCACCACGGAGAAAGAACAGCAATTAAAGGTAAGGCTTTGCTTTCTATATTACAATTAGCACTGTAGCACTGCCTATACGCCCGCTGCTAAACTTTAACGTGGAATCATAGCGGGCGTATTCGCCTGCAAAACAACCAATTGAAGTTTCAAGGTTTAATAAAGATCAGTTATGATGAAGGTTAGTAAACTTAGAGGAATAATTTGATGATGATGCAATGTTCGTCTAACTTGTTTTGGCCTATTCAGCGGATACGGTTGCGCAAGTTGTCGAACTCTAACATTTTATATTACTAGTCCGCAAGTTTGACGCATGCGCATTAGTCGGTTATCGGACTGATTCGTGATCGAATAACCAATTATTAAGAACCGCGGTGGTCTAGGGTGGTCTAGTGCAGTGGTGAAGAACCTTTTTATGTCCCCGTGCCAAAATTACAAATAGTATCGAGTTGCTTCCGTGGCGAACAATTTTTAATCGGGCAAAAATTTATAAATAATGGGATTTCAATTTTAAAAACATTTACACTATTCGAAAACAACAATAACAAAATCTGCAATTCCAATTATTTTTGACCTTGCATGACCTTCAGCGTGACCGTGTGTATGAAGTGCCTAACGTTCAGGGGCGAAGTAGCCCGGGCGGGAATGCTACCTGTTTCTAAATTACAACTACCTGTTTCCAAATAACTGCTACCTGTTTCTAAATAACAGCCACCTGTTTTTGAATAACATTCAAATTCATAATTCCGCTATTGGGCAGATCATGTGACCAGTTGGCAACGCTGGCCTATAATAAAAAAAAACAGGTCGCCCGTATTGATCAAAAGTTTGGCCACCCCTAAATTATTTTTACTTTTCGATTGCAAACGGCAGATGCGTATGATTAGGTTAGGTTGGGATAAGCCCCCCCCCCCTCCTCCCGCTTGGCTAGATTAGATTAGATTAGATTAGACGGGGTCGATTGGCTGTGGTGAGCCTTACAGCACTGCGACCTGTTTAGATCTTTTGTACTAGTACCCTACAGCTATTTGATTCCCAGAAATTCATTAATTTTCTGGGAGGTAATGCCCTGATCCGCTCTGGCGTTACCTCCATACCTCCGGTTAGGGCCTGCCTAGTGGTAGCTAGAGCTACACACTCGCATAATATGTGTTCGGCCGTTTCTTCTGCCGATTCACATAATCTGCATGTGGTGTTATCCACTTTGCCCATATTGTGAAGATGGTACTTCACTTGGCAGTGTCCTGTGAGGAGACCGGTGATTAGTCTGATCTCGGTTTTAGTGAGGCGTAAAAGCTGTTTGGCTCTATTTGGCGAGAAGTCAATAAACATTTTGGATTGCCTTTGACCTGGTGCATTTTTCCAATAGTCTGTTTTGCACTTTTTTTCCCATTCTTGGATCACGCCTTTTTTATGTGCTTTCGGTAGCCCTCAGGTCGGTTTTGGTCCAATGATGGTAGTTGAGGCTCCTTCCAAGTATATCGGCATGCTCATTGCCTTTTATGCTTGCGTGGCCGGGTACCCAAATTAGGGTGAGCTTGTTGCCCTTTGCCAGTTGGTTCAGAGCCTGTTTACAGTTCCAAGTAGTCTTGGAGTTAAAGCTGTACGCTTTGAGGCTCTTTAGGGCAGCCTGGCTATCCGTGATTAGATATATGCGTGCCCCTTTGTAGCCCTTTTTTGTGCACACCTGAGCACATCTTTCTAAGGCTATTATTTCAGCCTGTAAGTCAGAAGGGCCATGTCCGAAGGAAACTGATTCCTTATGCTTAGGCCCATATATGCCTATGCCGGTGCCCACCTCTGTTTTGGATGCATCTGTGTACCAGAGTACAGAGTTGTGTTTTAGTTCTGTGACTCGTTTCAGACTGTTTTGGCGACTATCAATAGCCACATCAAATCTTGATTCGAAGTCGTAATTGATCGGCATTATATCCGATGGTGTTTGTAAGAACTCGGTTGTGACGAGGTCCAGAATTTCTGAGTGCCCGGTTCTGTGGCCTGTACTGGTCCAGTTTAGTCTCAGTGCACTCATTAGACCTTCCTTTCTGATTTGTTCGTGCAAAGGAAGTAGGTCTAGTAAAGCTTCCATTGCTGCAGAGGGAGTGCTATGTGCAGCTCCCGTGATGCCAAGACAGGCCAGTCTTTGAAGAGCTTGGAGCTTCTTTTGTGCCGTTACTTGTTTTATTTTGGTCCACCATATTAGTGAGCCATATGTGATGATGGGTCTGACCACCATGATGTACAACCAGTGTATCATTTTAGGTTTCAGCCCCCATGAACTGCCAAAGAGCCGGCGGCCTATCCAGAGTGCCGCCGTTGCTTTGCTGATCGTTTTTTCCAAATGAGCGTTCCAGCTAAACCTCCTATCAAGCACTAAGCCTAAATATTTCACTTGGTCGGAAAGAGCAATTTCTTGTCCTTTTACTTTGGGAGCTTTGATTGAGAGTTTCCTGCGATTAGTAAAAGGTACAATCACAGTTTTGTCCGGGTTGACATTGAAGCCCTCCCTCAGACACCATTTTGATATGGTGTTAAGGGCCTCTTGGGCTAGGGACGATACGATGCTATCGTATTTACCCTTTATGACAACCGCAATGTCGTCGGCGTAGCCTTGCGTACTATAGCCCTTATCTGCCAAGGTCGTGAGGAGCTCATCCACCACGATGCACCAGAGCAAGGGTAATCGAACCCCGCCTTGCGGGCACCCTTTCGCCGTGGTTACCGTTTCAGACTCACTCCCCATACCTGCCGTGATTTTGCGGTTTTCAAGTACAGCTTTTATCCATCTGATAGTGGGTATATCAATGCCCTTCCTGATGGCTCCCTTTTCCACGGTTTTGGAGGTCGTATTGTCAAACACCCGTTCAATATCCACGAAAATACCTAGTGCAATCTCCTTGTATTGAAGTGATGCCTCTATGCCTGTTGTAAGGCTGTGCAAGGCATTTACAGTAGATTTGCCAGGTTGATAGGCAAATTGTTGCCTATGTAGCGGGTTCGCTTTTAGGGCGCCGCACCTAATGTCGTTGTCCACGATTTTCTCCATAATTTTGAGGAGGAAAGAGGTGAGGCTGATTGGGCGATAGGACTTAGCCTCATCAGGTGGCCTATGGCCTGCTTTGGGGATGAAAATCTCCTTCCATTCCATTGGTATATAGCCGAGCGTGAAGCTGGCTTTGTATATTGCTTGCAGGTATGGGGCTTGTATGTCTAGCCCATATTGCAGCAATGCAGGAAATCTGCCATCTGGCCCTGGTGTTTTGAAGGGTTTGAAGCTTTTGACTGCCCATTCAATTTTTCCTCTAGTAATTAGTTTACCAGCCTTTCTTTTTCTCTCTCTGGTTGGTAGGAATGTGCTTCCTTCCGTAGATTGAGCAGTTGTTGCGAGTGAGTCCGCAAATGTTGAGCCCGGAAAGTGTGTCTTCAGGAGCACACTAAGACTTTCTTTGAGGCTCATTGCATGACTCCCATCAGGTTTTTTAATTAAACCAATGCCATTGGAGTGGTCTTTCGATAGGACCTTTTGGAGTCTTGCTGTCGGGGCTGTGTCGTTCACTTCCTCACAGAAAGCTCTCCAAGTTTTCCTTTTCGACTTCCTCGGCTCCTTGTTGTATTCTGATAGTGCCTGTCTGTAGGCATCCCAGTTGCCCGTCTTCTTTGCACTATTGAAGGTTTTTCTGGATTGCGTCTTCAGGCGGTCTAAATCCTTATTCCACCAGGGCACATCTCTGGAATGAGATCTCCTCTTATATGGACAGCTAGAGTCGTATGCCTTTAAGATGCAATTTTTAAGGAGAGCCGCAGCTATTTCTAGCTCCCCTGTAGTTTGGATGTCGAGGCATACATCTTCGGTTCCCAGACCTAGGCACTCTCTGTACAGGCCCCAGTCTGTGTTCCTCGGATTCCTGCACTCTAAAACAGCTTCCTTAGTGACCTCAATATCAAACCCAATCTGCTGATGGTCTGATAAAGAGGGTTCTGCTAAAACTCGCCAATTTTTAATTGTACTTGTTGTGAAGGCATCAGCCGGGGTGATATCTAGTACCTCCTGTCTGATTGCATTCACAAAGGTAGGCTCGCTACATCTATTAACAATGTCTAGATTGTTAGAGATAATAAATTCAAGTAGATCCTTACCTCTACTATTGGTGTCCGTGCTGCCCCACAGGATGTTATGTGCGTTGGCATCACAGCACAGGAGTAAGTGTTTGTTGCCTTTTCTACACCATTCCACAAGTCTTCTTACCTCCTCTGGTGGCGGTGTATCCTTGTCACCCGGAAAGTAGGCCGCGGCCATAACTATGTGCCTTTTTCCTTTCTTTGTGGGGACTTCTACCAGCACTGCCGCGATGTCCCTTGTGGTGAATTCTGGAATGTAAGTAAAATTGATGTCCTTTCTGAGCATGAGGACTGCTCTTGGTTTAGTGCAGTCTGCTTTGTATACTAACCTGCAACTTCTTTAGGTAGACCCCTTACCTGCCCGTTGTTAATCCAGGGCTCTTGTAAGAAGCCTATCCCAAATTTGGATTTCTTGAACCTCCAGTGCACGGCACTTGTTGCCGCTTTGGAGTGGTGAGGTTCAGTTGTAGACAGCGTAGGCCCGCCATTGAGATGCCTAAACCCCAGTGGTACCAGCCTTTGGCTCCTTGGCCTTGGACTTTTTGCCTTTCAGGGTATTGCTCTCCCTTACCTCACTTACTACGGTGGATCCCTTATCGGCATCTGTTTCCGCTAGTGGCGGAGTAGTGCTAACGGGTCCGCTAGTAGGCTCCTTTGAGCAAGAAGGGTCAGGATAGGCCCTTGTTGGCCCTTCGCCCTTTGGTACTTTTTTTTGCCCTTGGGTCTTAGCTCTACTCAGCCAAACCCGTAGAAAATTTTGTTGCCCAGCTTCTCCAGGCTGTCGGCGGAATGTGAGTCCACCGACAGCGTGACCTCCAGCTTGGGTCCCTCCGGATCTCTCCTGAGAACCCTCCAGCTGGAGGCCTTTAGATTGTTCTGGGCCTCTATTAACGAAATTACCTTCGCGTTGGTGTATTCTAGGCTGTTTGGGAAGTAGCCTATCAGGATCTTAGAATGAAGCATTTCTGCCTCATCCAGCACCCTTAACTTGGCTCCCTCCTACAGCCTGAGATGGGCAGCTGCGCCCTTTAGCCAGTTGGCTGTGGCACTGTCTACACATGTGAGTGCGAGCCATCCTGGCCTCTGATGAAGCTGATAGAATCTGGGCTTCACGGTTCCCTCCTTACCATCCTCAATTATTTTCTCCAGAATGGCCTCACGTGCGGCATCAATTTGTTCCGTCGTCATGAGGTTTTCTGGAAAACCTTCTAGGCATACGCCTACCTTCACTCCCGTCGTAGCCTGGCTATAGGATACAGCCTTAGCCTCGGCGCTAGGCACAGGCTGCCCTTTCGTCCGTTTGACCATGGTTGTGTCCGGCGTGCTACCTGTTGACCAAGGTCTCTTGGTAGCAGCCGTGGGGTTGCTCTTGAAGGGCACTAATGCCTTTACTCGAGCTTCCCCTGGTTCCATGCCGTTCTTGATGAGGAACTTCATCCTCTTTCTTGCGGCACCGCTCATTTTGACCTTTTGGTCTTTTGTGTTTAGACCTTTAAGGCTGCCAACGAGCTCCTCATCGCTGCTTTTCAGCAGCTCCTCCTCACCTGTTCTGCTGCTAGTTTCCATAGGCTCTACATCTTTTGGCTCCTTTGCAGCAACAACGGACGTTAGGGAGTCGTCCACTCCTTTGGTTTTTTGAAAAACTTGGTTCATTTGAGTCCCACGAGTAGCTAGGGAAAGGGGAAAAGTGCATTACAGCAGAGCCCCGCATGCCATAATAAGGCTAGTGAAACTGGGGGTCGCCTGGTACCCAGAGTTTGCATAGAGACGACTAAGCTCCTCCTTGGCCGTGCATCCCTCGGCCTATGCTGTTCCACCTTGGTTTGAGGTGTTTGTCTTTTGTGGTTTCCTTTCTACATTGATCCGGGCGGCTAAGCCAAGATCCTCTAAGCTTGTTACCTGCGAGACATGTCCACGAACAGCAAGAAGCCCGATATGTCAGGTCTGATGGCTGTATGGGCACAAACAGACCCGGCATCGTTTACCCTCGTGCAAGCCCTAAGCCACTATACTACAGCCGGGCGGGGGTGAGCAGGATAAGTGGTTTGGCTCCCTAGCCTTCGTTGCCTAATAGTATAGGGAGCCGAAAAGGTCAGGGTGACCGAAGAGGTGGCCAAGGGAGGCCGACAGATCAAAGAGGGAAGCGACGATGACTACCCTCAATTCCTTTTCTTCGTTTAGGCGATAGGTGAAGAATGGGGCTTTAATTTGGGTGAAGTGTTGGACCGTGGTCCTGAAATCTTGAGGGGTTTGCACCTGGATGCGATACCCCTCGTTGATGGTGGAGACCTTGAGGAGGCAGACTTTTTTGTCCACCAGGTCTTTAGAAATTTGAATCCATCCTTCCTTTTTTTAAGGTAGATGGGGGGAGGTTTTGAGGCGAATCTTTCGATTCCCTCGATATTTTCGATCTCGTTGATCATTGCTGGTTTCGGAGTGTCGGGTACACGCGTTGTGGTGTATTTTAGTATTGGAGGGGCATTATTAATGGCTGAGAGCTGCTCGCTGGCTTTGATAGGCACAGTGGAGCGGCGGGACGGTAGCGTCGATTTATTATTTTTGACAGCTGTGAAGTTGTCGTTCTTGGTCCGCTGGCGGGGCGCCAAGACTAGCTGAAGGAGGCAGAATTCTAGCAGAAGGCGCCTCGGTGGTGAGAGCGCGAGCCTCTGTAGAAGTTGAGGGGGTGGCCGTATTAGATGTCGAGGTCGGGGGCGCGGCTTGGGTGTTAACCCTGATTTTTTTTGTTGACTCGATGTCTGAGTCAGAATCGGAGTGCGGGCGAGAGGATTTCGACTTCTTTTTAGCCCTTACTTTGACAAATCCATCGTTGTCGGGGGCGTCGGGTGTTGGGGGGTGGAAGTAATTGGATTTTGGTGGTTCAGGGGTGAATTCCATCGGTGTGGGGGTGCACAGAGGCTGGAGGATTAAAATGGTTGCTCTAAGTTTTTTGAGTTGAGCATTTTGGAGGTGCAAGTTCGCATTCTCAATTTTAAGGGAGTCAACCGTGACTAGATTCGCGATCGTAAGATCGATGTCTAATAATGCCTCCATAGTGGCAGGCAAAGATGGGTCTGGCTTGCCGTATACGGTACCGACACTACGATCCCTTTGCGGGGACGTATTCGGGTGCGCCCCGAGGATTACACAGTGTTACGTCTCTCACTCGTAAATATCTTCTCCGCTTATACTGGATACCAGGTATACTAGATTAATTAAACACCGGGTTAATGCAAATAAGACTTAATTCTCCGGACGCTAAATATACAATGAATTCCATCACTCTCCTGCCTTCCGCTCATGTGCATGCTCCATATGCGCGCATGCACAGTCCCATTACTGATTATCCGGGAAAAGAATGAATTGCATATCATAATATCTAACACACAGCGTTCCCGTTTTATAGGGAAATCCATGATATCGAAGGATTGCGTGTAATAGCAGGCGTGCAAGACGGCTCTCAGCGTGGTGCAATGCCAAGAGACCGTTTCTCATTCCGATCGCACCCAGTCAGAACAGTATAATACACGTACTAACTGTGTGGACGTTCACCAGAAGATCAAACTGAAAGGGAATACTATTAATTAGTAGATGGCACCTTGACTCTGATCAGACTTTCGTTCGAGCTGCGAGCAGTTGAATTAAAAATCCAACTGTCACCGAGCAAGACTAGGAGTAATGCAGGCAAGGGTGATGGCAATTTAAACTGGTAAGCCGTGAGGGCCAGTGAAAATTACTTCGAAGTTGCGAAATTTAAAAATTTCGGATAAGAAAACCGGACGGAGATTAGAGCGACTTGACTGCTCTGATGCTCGATGTCGAGTGATTTCGAGTGTTTGTTTGAGTAACGAGATGAGGGGGCACATACCCTATTTAAGTGGGTCGTGCGGCCACAACTGTCGTGCGAGCGTAGGGCGCGCCCTCTGTTCAGGTTACGGGCGGCACTTTTTCTTTGGTGGGGGATCGTGAATAGCGAGCGCCGCTAGTGGTGAGTCACCCTAGTGGCGAGCGTCTTTCGCGCGCCCGGGCGCGGATCGCCACAGCGGATTTATGTTAATATTGAAAAGGAGCAATGGTTAGCTCATAAAATGCAAATTGAGATAATTACGCATTTGTCAAGACGCGTATATAAACTAAGCGCCGATAACAAGTGTAGCGTGACATTTACCTCACAAGTTTCTTAATTTAATTTTTTATTAAAGTTTAAGTCAAATGAGTTATTTTCTTAATCCATTCGATTAGCCGTTTAATGCGCATGTGCAAAACTTGCGGAACTGTAATATAAAATAATAGAACCATATCCATGGCCTTTGGCTAAACTTGAGTAAACGGACTTGCGATCGCGTTACCTCTTACGGAGTAATTTTGAACTATAAGGTGCCCTTTCTGGACATGGTAATTTTACCCGCTGTATTAGTCACGGATGTATAAGTAGTTTTGCGGGCTTACCACCATCGATGGCGAAATTGTTGATGCCGCCCTCTACAGATAAAAACTTTTCCTGGACAAGACCGTCTGCTCAAGTTTTACTCTTGTTTTTGGCCTTGCCGCAGTCAACATCAATATTGAAAGCGTATTTTAACATCCATCCCCTATCCCCTCCACAGCCAGCGTGTTAGACCAGAAAAATAAACAATGTTTGAGATGATCGTGCTTCAGTGACGGTTCGCGGGGTTTTTTCTAGTACAGATAGGTGCAACGGACCTTATCTATCTTTATTGCCACCTCTGCTACCTCGGCTGTACCAGAAAAAAAAACCCGCGAACCGTCACTGTGCATAGTGTGGCAGACCTCACACTTTGTGGTATTATTCCCTTGTTTAGTGAACTAAACATCGCCTGGAATGTGAATTGTTATTGTGGGTATTATTTTAGGAATTAATGAAAATCATGGGAATTCCAAATTGGATCCATTGGGCGGCATGGTTTACAAAAGCAATGACTTTTCTTCTGTTGGTAACACTAATCATAACAATTATTAATGTAATAGACTTAGGAAGAGGCGCTGTTCTCCCTGAGACGGATCCTTTACTTCTGTTCATATTTGTAAGCCTCTACATGTGTTCTTTAACGACGTTCGCATTTTTGACCAGTACGTTTTTTACATCAGGTAGATATTCTAAATTCAATTTGTATATTTCTATTCGGTATGCGGATGTCAGTAACACAATTAAGGGGTGCAAAACCTCTCAATACAGGCAGTAAGACGAGGAAATCCAATATAATAGGGGCGTTGGGACCAGAGAACTGCATGAGCCAGGCCAAAGCGCGACCCTGATACATCCTCCGGGTTGGGCCCATTGAGGTGTTTTTTTCTTAACTTCACCCCCGCCCGAAGCGTAAGAAAATAAAGTATAATGAAAATATTGTTTCTTCCTCATAAACTGAGAGTTGAGATGTTGCCCGAGACATTATAATTTTTCGCTTATCATTGGGCCGGGCCCTGCTTATGCAGGGCTCTGGTGGGTTTCCTATTCAAATTAATTAACCCCCCTATTCAAATGGTTTGAACTAAGCCCGGCCCTGGCTTTAATGTTTAACTCTCAGCTAGGGCCAGGATTGCTGTTTCTTTTCATTGGATCGGGTGGGGCTTAAAACGTAACACAGTCCATGCAGGACTCTGATAGCGGCTGATGTTCCAAGATAAAATTTTAATTGAATGTTTCTGTAATCGATGTATGCATTAAACATTTTTTAGCGGACCTTGCAACCAGTTTTTCAATGCTGTTATTTTTCCTGACAGTATTACCTTACGCAGTAGCTAAGTCAGTCGGCTTGAAGCTATTGACATCACTGTTGATGAATTGTGCCGTGGTATACGGATTCACTACGATTGTGAACTTGGAAATTACTGGAGTAGGTAAGAATTGTAACGTTGCACTTATTATTCAGATCTGGTTTAGTAATTCCACTGAAATTTTACTGGTTCTGACTCTATTTTTTGGTTCATCCCAATTGACTATCGATCTTATGGTATGAAATATAGTTCACTTGTTACCGGCGCTATCATTTTTACAAGCGTAAAACTAAAAGTGATTTATGCTGCAAACGTGTTTACGCGTTTACAAAAAAAACATATGGCCGTTTTCACCAACCATTCCTAAAATATAAGCATTTCCTAAATAAAGATAGGAACTTCTTACCGTCAATTTGGTTTTCACCAGTCCTAAACACTTTCCTAAATGGTTTAGGCATTACTTATCGCTAGGTACCCGATAAACGGCAACCCAAGGATTGAGTATCTGTTTCTAACCTAAAATTTCTAGTCGGTTTATTTATGTTGGTCTGACAGTTGTCAGGCTTCTAAACCATGTCCAAAAGAATGCCCATTTGAACGTGAGTAGACACCAACAACTGCAATAAAAACCCTGCTGTGTCCGCTAGACATACACATTAAAGAGCGAGCAGCAGCGGCCGCCAGGCTACAAGTAACAAATATGTAGCTCGTAAACAATGGATGAGGCGAGCACTGAACATATTTTCGCAATTAATATGCCGGTGGGCACAATCTCTCGAAAATAGATATTTAAAAGGAAGCTCTAAGTAAGCCTAAAGCACGTAAACTCAGGCAAAGGTAGCAAACTTAATAACATCAAACGCATCGTTAATGAAAACAGGGGCCGAGATTGGTATATACTGTAAAAACCTATCCCTGAAAAAGACTGCTACACTTAGTATATCAATGAGTACCCCCACTAAGGCCGAACTCGTGGGTATATTACATGCAGCCAGAGAAATTGCTGATAGAAATACCAAAGGGAAAATTGTGGATATCATCAGCGACTCTAGAGCAGCAATATTATATATTTATTTATTTTCCTTTGTTACAATGCAATTACAAGCTACAAAATCACATCAGCGCTAACGTTGGAATGTTGCGCGGGCCTAGAGAGAGTGGCAAATGATAACTAGATAACCTTGTGCTGGGTAAAAATGGACTGCCAAGAAGAGCTTCCAGACGCCCTACTTTCGGGCCGGAATCCAACTAGCCCCTCTCTGTCAGACATAATATCCTTATTAAAAGACACATCGACTGAACATCACGAAGATCGATGAAATGACAAGCCTGGCTGCAGGGTAGTAAAATATTTCATCTTGATGAACCCCAAGATTGTCAGATACTGCTTGTAACTGTCCACAACCTACGAAAAATCGTGGGTCTTCTAACTGGGCACTGCAATCTAAGAAATCAGAAACAGAATGAACCTCTGACCCAAGCCCATCTATAAAGGGAGTGAAGCTGAAGAAAAGACCCCCGAACATGTACTCTTGAAGTATTCAGCCATCTCTACAATAAGACAATCATCAGACATCCATAAAGTCCCTATTGGTGCAGTGGGTTGGCTGGACGGCACCGGGGAATACGGAGGATGGAAGGATGTATAAAGGGCCCATTGAGGCCTACGTGCAATATTTATAAAGCGAAAGAGTGCGAGAAGTTGGCTGTTAATAAAAAAATGCAACACCTGTCTAAATATTTTTTTGCAATTTTTGAAAATCCTGGTCGGGTTGCGTCCGCATCAACTTCAAAAATTCATATCTTTTTTATTAACTAACGAATTTTAACGAAATAAGAATATTTTTAAAGCGAAAGAGTGCGAGAAGTTGGCCGTTGTTAATAAAAAATGCAAAACCAGTATAAATATTTTTTTGCAATTTTTGAAAATCCTGGTCGGGTTGCGTCCGCATCAACTTCAAAAACTCATATGTTTTTTATTAATTAACGAATTTTAACGAAATTAGAATATTTTTAAAGCGAAAGAGTGCGAGAAGTTGGCTGTTGTTAATAAAAAAATGTATCACTTGTCTAAATATTTTTTTGCAATTTTTTAAAATCCTGGTCGGATTGCGTCCGCATCAACTTCAAAAATGCATATCTTTTTTAGTAACTAACGAATTTTAACGAAATAAGAATATTTTTAAAGCGAAAGAGTGCTAGAAGTTGGCTGTTGTTAATACAAAAATACGTCACCTGTCTAAATATTTTTTTGCAATTTTTGAAAATCCTGGTCGGGTTGCGTCCGCATCAACTTCAAAAACTCATATGTTTTTTTATTAATTAACGAATTTTAACGAAATTAGAATATTTTTAAAGCGAAAGAGTGCGAGAAGTTGGCTGTTGTTAATAAAAAAATGTATCACTTGTCTAAATATTTTTTTGCAATTTTTGAAAATCCTGGTCGGATTGCGTCCGCATCAACTTCAAAAATGCATATGTTTTTTTTATTAATTAACGAATTTTAACGAAATAAGAATATTTTTAAAGCGAAAGAGTGCTAGAAGTTGGCTGTTGCTAATACAAAAATACGTCACCTGTCTAAATATTTTTTTGCAATTTTTGAAAATCCTGGTCGGGTTGCGTCCGCATCAACTTCAAAAACTCATATGTTTTTTAATAATTAACGAATTTTAACGAAATTAGAATATTTGTAAAGCGAAAGAGTGCGAGAAGTTGGCTGTTGTTAATAAAAAATGCATCACTTGTCTAAATATTTTTTTGCAATTTTTGAAAATCCTAGTCGGGTTACGTCCGCATTAACTTCAAAAATGCATATGTTTTTTTTATTAATTAACGAATTTTAACGAAATAAGAATATTTTTAAAGCGAAAGAGTGCGAGAAGTTGGCTGTTGTTAATAAAAAAATGTATCACTTGTCTAAATATTTTTTTGCAATTTTTGAAAATCCTAGTCGGGTTATGTCCGCATTAACTTCAAAAATTCATTTTTTTTTTGTTAATTAGTGTATTTGAACTGAATGTAAGAATTTAACTGGTATTATTAAAAAAATGTATTACCAGTCTACATCTTTTTGTTTTATTTTTGAACTTCAAGCTTACTTTAACGGACAATTAATACATCCTTGCAATAATTAACGCATTTGAACTAAATAACAAAATTATTAAAGCCAAACAATGTAAGAAGTGTACTGTTATTTATAAAAACATGTATCACCAGTTAAAATTTGTTTTTTTTCGAATTTTTCAAATTCATGATCGCTTTAACGTGCAATGATTGCTTCAAAAATTCATAACTTTTTAATAATCAACGGATTTGATCTAAATAACAAAATTATTAAATCTAAAGAATATAAGAAGTGTATTGTTACTAATAAAAACATGTATCTCCAGTTGAATTTTTTTTTTTTTAATTTTTGAAATTCATGATCGCTTTAATTATTGCTTCAAGAATTCATAACTTTTTTAATAATCAACGGATTTGAACTAAATAATAAAATTATGAAAGCTAAAGAAGGAAAAAGTGTATTGTTATTAATAAAAACATATATCGTCAGTTAAAATATTTTTTTCAGAGTTTTGGAAATTCATGATGACTAACTTGCAATTATTGCTTCAAAAATTCATAACTTTTTTAATAACCAACGGATTTGAACTAAATAAGAAAATGATTAAAGCTAAAGAATGTACGAATTGTATTGTTACTAATAAAGACATGTATAGTTAAATTTGTTTTTTTTTTAATTTTTGAAATTCATGATCGCTTTAACGTGCAATTATTGCTTCAAAAATTTATGACTTCTTTAATAATCAACGGATTTCAACTAAATAATCCAAATCAGATTACGTTGGTCTGTTACGCGGGGCCACACCAATTCTAATGGATTTTTTTCGTATTATTGTACATTTGAATCTATTTGATTCATATTCAGATGAAAAAGATGACCGACGTGCCCGAATTTGGGGTCAGAATAATTAATTCATATTTAAATGCAAAATAAAGTTGTCTTACTTTTCGATGTTTCTGAAAAACTCCTTCTCTAATACATGGGTGCGCACTTTCTGGCGCCATTGATTCAATTCTTTTTCTTTTCAATGTCTACCTTTAATTTGATTATGTCCTAGCTATAATTCTTCTTCGCTCTTCTTCGCGATTGATGGTGACGCTAGTTTAAAATAATAATTCCATAAATAAATCAATCATTGAAAATATTAACACGAGTAATTAAACAAGTGACGTTATGTTACTTCGAAGAAGTAGTAAAAAATCACTTGTGCGAACTTCACTCTATTTAACGAAGCACACACCCGCAGGTTCACCAATATGACAACTAAAATTTCCCTAAAAAAACAGTACCTTAGTAGGAAGTGCTTATCAAGGAACCGATTGCAATGGTGAAACCGAATTGATGTAAAGTACTAGTTTAGGCATTTCTTAGCTTAGGTACTATCTAACAAAGTATTTGTTTAGGAATAGTTGGTGAAAACGGGCATAAGGCAACGAAGTCATACCTATTTAATGATAATATTTATAACGTTACGGAAAGTGAAAACACCCATGATATGTTAAATGGTAAATATTACATATTTTATTTTGAGGTTGTATATTTATAGTTGAAAAATATTTCAAAAATTATATGAAATTTTGGATTATTCAAGAAACTTGGAATTGTTAATACCATGCTAAATCTAAAACAATTTAAATTCTCACATTACCTTCTAATAACAATCCATATTTTCCTTTTTACCTAAATTTCAAATTTACTGGGAAAACGATGATGAATCAAAATGGCTTTCATCAGATACCTACCTTTAGCGCAACCTATATTTAATTTAATAACTATGCGGACTAAAGGCAAAAGTCACATTTACACGATAAAAATGTGCTGCACCTGCCTGATTTAAAGACACTGAAACAATATCCTTAATTATATCCTTAATTATATAAAACCATTCTACATTATTCAGGGCAGTTTCTAAACGGCACGCGTTCCGTGTCTGACCGTACACCATCTCTGCTGATGTGGTTTTGATATCGTCCTTCCAATCCGTCCGTATGCCTAGCAGGACGATCGGTCCATCGGATGTCAGTGTGGCACATTAATGCTGCTTTCAGGTGTCTGTGGAATCGTTCTACCAGACCGTTTGCCTGTGGATGATATGCCGTGCGGTGTCTCGTGAATCCTACGGTTTCTTCGAATTTTTAAACAACTGGGATTCGAACTGGCGTCCTTGGCCTTCGTGACTTGCTGGTGTGCCGAACCTGGCTATCCAATGCGTTGTGAATAGCCGGGCGACTGTTTCCGCTTCGATGTTGGCCATTGGGATCGCTTCTGGCCATCGTGAGAATCGGTCGATGCACGTTAGCAGGTATTTCTTCTGCTTCGGGCAGTGGTCCCACTATGTCGATGTGTACATGTTCGAATTTGGCTGATGGTAGCCTGAATTCTCCTTCTGTCGGGTGATTTTCGATCGTTGGTGCAGTGCCTGCTCCAACGTTTGCAATCTTTTCGTACGCCGGGCCATACAAATTTCTGTGTGACCAGTTTCGTGGTTGCATCGACAGTTAATGTTGGCTGTTGAATGCTGCCTGTCTGTAGTCGCGTGTGATGTAGGGTCGGGCTGTGTCGGTTGTCGTGTCGCAGAAAATTTCGCATTTATATTCGGGTAGGAAAGTTATTTTAGCTGTAGGCTGGATTTCGTGTCGCTAAGGATTCGTTGTAGTTCTAGGTCGGACCGCTGGTCGGCTCCTAGGGCTGCAAAGTCTATCCCTGCATCGATGCGCTCAATCCTGCTAAGTGTGTCTGCTACGATGTTCTCTTTCCCCTTAAAATGTTGGATATCGGTGGAAAATTGGCCAATGTAGTGGAGATATTGGAATTGTCTCGGCGAGCACTTCTCGGGCTTCTGTGCGAAAGCAAACGTGATCGGTTTGTGATCTGTGAATATGGTGAATGTTCGTCCCTCCAGGAGGTGCTGATATTGCCTTATGGTGGCGTATATTGCTAGAAGCTCTCGGTCGTACGCTGCGTACTTCTGTTCAGCTGGTGATAACTGACATGAAAGCTAGTGGTTTCCACTCTCCCTATTGCATTTGTTGTAAGACGTCTCCTAGGGCGTAGTCTGAAGCGTCGGTCGTGACTGCTAGGGGTGCGTTGGGCTCTGGATGCGCCAACAGTGCTGCCTCTGCGATTTGCTCCTTGCATCGCGCGAACGCGGCTCGTGCCTCATTTGTCCACTCGACGAGTTGGTTGCCTTTCTTCTTGCCTTTTAGAAGGCCATTCAGCGGGGCTTGTACGCTAGCAGCGTTGGGAATGAACCTTCTATAGTAGTTGATCATTTCGAGGATTTGTCTTAGTCTCTTCGCTGTTTCGGGTAGCTGCAGGTTCTGGATGGTCACTACCTTGTCGGTGAGCGGTGTGGTTCCTTCTCCGGATATCATGTATCCTAGAAAAGCTATCCTGGATGCTCCGAATTCACACTTGGCTGAGTTGATTACTATTCCGTTGTTTCATAGTCGTTGGAACAGTTGTCGTAAGTGCTTCTCGAGTTCGTCCATCGTTTGGAGGCCATCAGAATGTCGTCGATATACACGTAGCAATATTCCAGGTCTCGCAGGATTCCGTCCATGAACCGTTGGAATGTCTGCGCTGCGTTGCGTAGACCAAACGTCATAAATGGGACTTCGAATAGTCCGAATGGCGTGGTGATTGCTGTTTTTGGAATGTCGTCCTCTGCTACGGGTATTTGATGGTAGGCTCTGACCAAATCGATCGTGGAGAAATGTGTGCTGTCGTGTAGTTGTTGGGCATAATCTTCGATATGTGGAACGGGGTATTTATCCGGGATCGTTCTTGCGTTCAGTGCTATGTAATCGCCGCACGGTCTCCATTCTGCATTTTTTTGACACTAGGTGAAGTGGCGAGGACCATGGTCTCGCTATCCCCATTTCACACTTTGTCTTGAATTCGCTTTTCGCTATTCGTAGCTTGTCGGGTGCGAGTCGGCGTGGTCTGCTGGATACAGTTTGTTTTGGCGTTGTTTGGATGTGGTGCACTGTTCCATGTCGTGTGGTGGCTGTTAACCTGGCTGGTTTGCAGATCTCATTGAATTCGCTCAGGATTTGGTGGTATTTTTTACTGTTGTTGATCGTGCTCACCGTTGCCTCGTCGCTTGTCGTCAGTTGGCTGGGTGTGGTGATGCTAGTTGGCATCCCTGAGTTTTCGGTGTCGGATGTCGGGTAGTAGCTCGTAGTGGGCTAGGAAATCGGCCCCTATTATCGCCTTTTGTACATCCGCAATCATAAACCGCCATTGGAAATTCCTCCTTAACACTTTCAACGTCGCCGGCTCAGCGTGTGAGTCGACGGCATTATTCGCCGGGTGCCGCCGACTCACATGTTGAGTTCATGGTAAATAATATTTCAATATGATATAATTTTGCCGGCTCACACGACACGATTTAATATTTTAGCAGGCACATATAGTAGACATTGAAGTGATGGAAATCGGTGTCGGTTTCTTGATTCACATAAAAATAAAAAAAATGGGGACATTTGCAATTATAATAACCATTTTATCAGTTTTACTGTATACCGAGAATCTAAAAAGTGTAATAAAGTTTAAATGCAATTGAAAATCACGGTGTATTTATGTATGCAAATTAAACGTGTCTTGAATTTTAATTTTAGTACATTCAAGCCACAAAACACATGTTTTTGGATAATAAATGTTTCCAAAATTTGGGTAATTTACTGCCCCTAAAAACGGATGGTTATTTTTATGATTAGGGGCAATTATAATTCTGTTGTACCACCTCTATAAAATGCAAATCAACAATAAAGGATATTTGTACCTACCCCCCAATTTCTATTTCTTTGCAAATAATTTTTAGTCCAAGAGATGGCGATGGTAGAACAAAGAGGCGTCGTTGTAAATATTGCTGGGAATCTAGTAAAGTGAGAAAACAAAGTCCATTTTATTGTCCCCAGTGCCCAAATCAGCCTGGGCTATGCCTAAGTCCATGTTTCAAATATTTTCATGAATAATTTTTTGTATTTTTAGTGCCATATATTTTTTCTTGTTTTGAATTTTTTTAATGTGTATTTTTTTTTAATAAAGTATGTTATACAAATATACATTTTCTAATTAAATAAACTTATCAAAATGCTATAGGTACATTGAAATGGTAAGTATAACAAAAATAAATGAGGTGCGTTGTAGGCATAAGATGTATTTTGATACTGTGTGCCGCCGACTCACCATGTGAGTCGTTAATTTTTTTTCATTTTTTCATTTTTTTTTCATATTTATGTAACAGCATGTGTGTTTAGAAGAATGTAGTAAAGTTAAAATTTTCAAATTAAAAAAAAATGGGTGGCACCACAGCAATGTCTCAAATATTAAGTCGGCAGTGAAAGGTTGCCGGTTCGCTTTACGAGTTTCCGTGGGAAAACGCAGACGTCTGCTCCTGTGTCGATCAAGAATTGGACTCGCGTTTGTCGATCGGTGACGTATAGACGGCAGGAGGTGTTAGGCGTGTGATCAGTCACCGCTACTGACTGCCTTGCTCGTTTCCCTGCTTTAAATGTTTGGACGTGAATTGGCAGTTTCGCGCTTCGTTGCCAAACTTATAGTGGAACCAGCACGTCTCATATTCGCGGGTCTTCGCACGGGTTCTGCCTTGACTCTGACTCCTGCTTTGTGACAGGTCGCGTCTTTGTGGTCGTCTGAAGTTCTGCTTCTCTTGTTGCTGTTGAAGCTGCGTCTTCAGTTGTCCCATCTCCGCTACGAGGTTCTTCAGCGTGTCATCGTAAGTGTGCGTGGCCTCGTTTACCGTTTGGACTGCTGTGTTCGGCATGGCGTCTGCCCATTCTGCCATTTCTTCCAGTGTTGCATTAGTTTGTGTCGCGAGTATAGCCTGCATGTGGTTTGGGAGTCGTCCCAACCACCGCGATCGGAGTAGCTCTTCTGGTAAGGTGGTGCCTGCTAGGTATGTGACGTAGGAATCGAGATGGTGTTCTGTCTCCTAATTCTTCACGTTCCAGCAGTTGCTTTGCTCGTTGTTCCTGGCTTACGGATAGCCTGCGGATCAGCTCGGCTTTGAGTGTGTCGTATTTACCGGTAGTTGGCGGGTTCGTTAGTACGTCTCGGATTTCCTTGGCATATCGTGCTTCTGGGTTGCCTGCTATGTGTCCGTATTTCGTCTCGTCGGTGACGATGCCTGCGATCTGGAACTGGCTCTCTACCTGGGCGAACCATAAGTCTGGATCGTCGGCCCAAAATGGCAGGATTCGCACTTGCACTCGATTTACTTCGTGGTTGTCCGGCATTTTGCACTATCACTAGTTCACTGCACTCGTGGTTCTCTTGGATCACGTCGGGGTCACCAATATAGGGGTTGCGTTGCGTAGTTCGTTGGATCCAAGAGAATTCGATGTGGTTGTAACAGTTTATTTACAGAATACTAATATATACAGATACAGATAATTAAGGTTAGCGCGGTGTCGGTATCGCGACGCGGATTTCGCGGGCGCTGCCGCGGACTGAAAATCGGCGCGGGTCCTGTGGGTGCATCGTCGTCGGGTTCACTCCGGTGTCCAGGCCCTCGGTCAGGTTAGTCGTCGTACCCTTCTACTGACGTGGCGTCGACTCCGGCGTGATGTGCTCCGGGTCTGATGCTGCCGGACCGGAAGGCGTAGCGTCGGATGCCGTGGGGAGCTCGTCGTAGCGTGCCTTGGTGAGCTAACTTTGATTCACGTGCCTTGGTGAGCTGGTGTGTTTAGATACGTGCCTTGGCGAGCTCGTGTTTCATGCCTTGGTGAGCTCGCTTGTCAGACTATCTTATCGACTGTACTGACTGTTCGATTGCAGTGCGCTGATCGAAGTGACGAGATGAGGGGGCACATACCCTATTTAAGTGAGTCGTGCGAGCGTAGAGCTCGCCCTCTGTTCAGGTTGCGGCCCTTTTTCTTTGGTGGGGGATCGTGCGTAGCGAGTGCCACTGGTGGTGAGTCACCCTAGTGGTGAGCGTCTTTCGCGCGCCCGGGCGCGGATCGCCACAAATTTCAAATCTAAGAAATGGATTCGACAGCTGGAACCATGTAGAATATCATCACGTTGTACAAAATTTATAGCAATAATTTATGTAGTATCAATAAACAGATAACTTAAACGAAAACTACTGTAAAATTGCAACGGAAAATTTTAGGAAAGTAGAGAAAAGTTTATGAGTTCTGCGACCAAATCTATTGAACGTTGGAGATTCAACTATTGTTTAACGAAAACAACAAAAACCTGCAGCTACTAGCTGCTACCCTGCTTTTGGTGCAAGTTTTTGTAATGAAAAACAGAATTTTCTACATTAAAAATTCGGAAAAAATATGGAAAAGTTTATTTATTTGAAATAACAATGCAGGGGATTCAATACGGGCCCCATCAGGTCCAAGTCAATTTTTTACCAGCAAACATAAACAATGGTTATATGACGGTTATATAAATTCCGTTCTGTGTTTGCTTAGGACGGTGTCCGAGATAATCGTTTTGCTGCTTGTTATCTCCGTCCTACGCTGCATGCTCATTTCGAAGCATCGTTATCATGGTCCATACCAGGTTTAAGGCCGCAGCAATAAGGACATGTTAGTCCTCGTGCGTTTTTATAAGAATTCGGCTGCATAGCGCAGAAACAGTCAGTCACTTCCAAAATAGCGTAGAAGAGCGTTTCCAAATTCCAATTTCCCGTTACTTAATTGAATTTGAAGCTCTGCGCTGTTGTCGTTTCGTGGTGAAACCGGACGGAGTTCCCGGATATCGGATGCCTTATTGGCAACACTGTAGAACTTTGGATGTTAGTTGGTACACCAGTAAAACTTGGGGTTTAAATTCCCCGCCACTTAATTGAACTTAAAGCTCTGCCTTGTTGTCGTTTTGAGGTAAAACCGGACGGAATTCCCGGATATCAGATGCCTTTTTGGCAACTCTGTAAAACTTAAAGCTCCTTGCCATTCTAATTCCCCAAATTTAAATTTTCCGCTACTGAATTCCCCCAGATTTAGACAGTTGCTGGCCATTTTGAGTTGAAAATATCTCAAATTTAAATTTCTCACCACCAAATTCCCCTCGATTTGAATTAACCACTTAATGCACCATTAAAATATAGAATTAAATAAGACTTATTTCGTGGATGGGCTTACTTTAGCTGGGGATGCAAATAAATGTTCATGTAATTTTATAAGGCTAAGCACTAATCTGTATGGAACTATTCAACGCATATAGTCGGCCGAATTCCTCCGAGAAAGCCAAATTCAAATTAGGGTAAGCGAGAATTCTTCCGTTTCTTTAACCCGGATATACTCGGCTGAGTGCATTAAGTGGTTAATCCCCACCAAATTCCCCCAGATTTGAATTTCCCGCCATTAAATTCTCCTAGATTTTCTAGGTTGGCAGCCATTTTGCGCGTACAGTGTTGCCATTTTTACTTCTGGTTTTCCGGGAAGACTTCCTTAGGTACTGTCTAATAAAGTATTTGTTTAGGAATAGTTGGTGAAAACGGGCATGAACCTTCCAAGAATAAAGTAATTGAGGTCAGATGGAAACTTCAGTAAAATTGGGTAACGTTGCTAAATGGTAGATCTTGAAGTAATTGAAATTGTAGAAATTTATAGATTGAGATTTAATATTCATATATTTAGGCTATAAAAGTCTTAGACGCTAAAAACGTGCAAAATTAATTGATATTGAAAAATGTATTAAGGGGGAACCTGGTGTAATTCTTTTTTGTCGAAATTTTGTTTTATGCTTTAAACTACTTCAAATCTATCTGGGAATATGTCCTTAAGGGCATGAAGCCGTCCGGGGCTTCTGTAAAAAACTATAAGCATTTTATTGAGTGAGTGTCAAAAGGCTGAAAACGCCCGAGGTGCGTTGTCCGAAATCGGCCTTTTACACCATCTGGCGTTAACTTTAATAGGAGTATGTTGACTACCGATAAAGTAGGTTCCTAGAAATGTTCCCAACGTGTTTACAAGTTGTATGTTAGGAATATAACCAATTTGAGTCAGTGTAAAATATGTTTTTCTGGATTTGAAACTGAAAAGTCGTGTTTTCAAAGTCGACGTGCAACGCAGAGAAAAGAAATTTCATTCAAATCGATTGTGACTTTCTGTTCCATATTCGGAATTGTTTGGCATATACCTCCCATTGTACGGATTATTTTGCAAAAATACATAAAAACGTGAAAAAAACATTTTTTCAACTTGAAGTTTTTTTTTTGATAATTTTTTTTAAGCTGGCTTGAGGTATACGATGAGCGCTAGAGTCTAAGCTACAAAGGCCTTTCGAAATTTTTTGTTTCAGACGTGATCCTGGACCTGGGGACTGCACAGCGTAAAATGCTACAATTAAAGAGTGACTTTGTTTAGTTGTAAATAAAACAAATACATTTTATTTTTTTACCGTCAAATACGTTTTTATATTCTACAATAAATTCCCAACAACATGCAGAAACAATCACAAGGTTCCGTTCATTTACCTACATGTAATCCAGCCCTAAAGATAGATCTCGTTTTATAGCATTTACACCAAGTTCCCCCCTTAAGCATTTCAAAGATTTGCCTTTCTGTGGAGGGTCATTCTTCTTGCTGATAATTTATTTACTGTCGATTCTTCGTGAATCTACTATTGTGTTTTAGGAGTACAATGGAGCAACCTATGGCATAATGCCGTTGAAGACGACGTGCCGTTCGGCGCAATTTTGATAATGCTAGTCATTGACAGTATTATCTACATGCTGCTGACGTTATACATTGAAGCCGTTTTTCCTGGAAAGTACGGCGTTCCGAAGAAATGGAATTTTATTTTTACGCAGTGCAGGTTTAGCAAAACGAAAGTTGGTGGTTAGTGACTATTTTTCTTTATAAATATGACCTCAAAGTGAATTAAATTTAACTTGAATATGCGGTTCATAAACAATTTCAATTCAATCGAATGTAATTTTGAAATAAAACTATTATACAGGCTGTGCCTGACCACCCGTATCAGGCTGGTCGTAGAGAGTTGGGACCAAAAAAATACTACAAAAGCCGTATTAAACGAATCTAATGATGCCCATACAGCATAGAGATATTGTAGAAACGTTGCATAAATATTGCATTGTAAGATTGCAACATTTATGCGATATTGCAAATAGTTGCTGCAACATGGATGCAAGGTTGCTGCATGATTAAAATGTCCGCCTTCTGCAATGTTGTATTGTAAGATTGCTGCAATATTGCATTGTAAGATTGCTGTAAGATTGCATTGTAAGGTAAAAACAGGGTGTATAAAAAATGCTTGATACTTCAGAGGATCGCCCCCGACACTTCGAGTGTCAGGAGCGATCAGATCTGAAACATCAATAATAATTGTATCCCAATGACTATTAGTGCCAGTCAGCTATCAAACTACAAACCCGGATCAATGTTGCTTGACTTTTGCAATCGTCGATTCGGCACTATAATCAGATGCGCCAATCACCATTTTAAACAATGTTATTTTGGCAAATAACTCAAAAATACTTCAGGTATTTATTTAATGGGTATATGACCCCAGTACACGCCCAATTATGTGTCACCTTTTTATGTAATAGTATAATAGAACTGTTTCTGTTTTTCTTCCAATCATTGCTTGACGACATCATTAGATGTGATTTGGGCAGTTGCATGTGTATTAAGTTATAGTTTGGTAATTAAAACACGTTTAAATAATGCATTCTCTCTATTATTAATTACATACACCTAATTAAACATTAAATAAACTAAAAATAAACTTAATGATGTCACCATATCAATTCATCATTCATCTCCTTTATCAATTCCAGGTGTGGTCTGGGAGGTAACTAATTCTACTGCTTTGCTAAAATAAGTAATGTTTATGAGTGAGCAACATTTACCTTAAATATTACTCTTCTTCCATTGATTGTAGAAGTAACTGTTAAAATAAAATATTTACCTTTCTCTCTCTCTTCTTAAAGTTGCCTGAGCTAACCATTTAGATATAAAATCTGCAATATCAGTGTCTGTGGCCTGTCCAAAACTTGGATTTAAACGGACTGCTTCTGTAAAATAAGATTTTTACTACACATTTTGATAATATATTCTTCCAAATTTCATAATTGTCATTTCATCTTGGGGTTATGTGCTAAATTACAGATCAGATATAATAAAATACTATGTAATCTCTTCATATCACAAGGGCTCATAACATTTCACTGCAGACTGTTACAAAAATGTGTTGTAATGATAAAAAGAAATTTGTACACTCAGCATCCTGCATATCTGTTCAACAAGAAACTTACGCATAATAATCTTTGCAAGATGTAAAGTTTTAAAAGGTTCTCTTCCTCTTTTGCCAGCCCAACAAATTTTTTTAGCAAATGAGTTGGCCATAATTTTTTTCGTTATATGGTTCACCATTATGTGCATGGTATTTCCTCCCACCTGTTTTAATGTATTAATCTAAAAAAAAAACATTAATTTATTAATAAAATAAATGATATATTTAATAAAAAATTACTTACAATTGAACGTTTAAACTCTCTCTCTTTCAGTTGCTCTTCAAATATATTTAATTCCTGGATTGACTCCAGAGGAAGTTTTGCCTCTTCTACTTCTCCAAATTGATTATTTGTGAATTGCATTTTTCTATCTAATAGATTCACTGAACTTTCAAGTCGATCCATCCGGTATAATAGTAGATTTAATTTGGACAATATTTGTTTCTTGAACTCTGTAGCAATATAGTAATAATAGAAGGTATGTCTTACTACTATTACTTACAGGATGCAGAAAATGACTTTCCCATTTGATAATATAAAATAAGTTTTCTTTTTAAATTGTATTTTTTTTTAAATAAATTACCTTGGTTACAAAAATCTGGTTTATTGCCCTCACTAACAGTTTCCTTGTCCAGGGAAATAATGCATGAAGGCCCACCATCTCTCTCAGAGTCCTGGTAAAAAAAAATTGTATGATGATGTTATGTTTACAGGTGTTATTATCCAGCTGAGATGAATTGTGTATCTTTTTTAAACCTCAAACAATGTTAGGATAACTGACAATTTTTCTCTGAGTAAATTGCAAAAGATTAGTTTCATCAACTTTAAGACTTGTTTGAGTGGAGGTTAAAGAAGCTTTAAAATACAACAATGTTGTGTCAATTTTGTACTTACTTTATTGTAAGTTCCTATTTGCGGGAATGGAGGAAGTATTTTATTAACTTCTGCAATGTCTTTGTTTTTCTTTGATATAAATTTATCCTCTTCGTCGGATGAGGATGATAATATTTTCCTCGGTTTTTTACGCCTCCTTTTCTTATTCGTATGGTCTCTTTCTTCTTCAGATAATACGTCGGTATCGACATTGGACGTTTCTTGAGCCAGAAACAATTTTTCCATGCTCTTCTCATAGGTACCTAAATTATTCAATAATTTAAAATAATATGTATCATATGAGAGTTTAATTTACTTACTCGCACTTCCAAATATTCTGTTAAAGGGTAACTCTTCCCAGTAACTTCTTTCATTAGGAATTTCTTCCCTCATTACTGTTTTATTTACTTTTAATTGGGTTTTAAAATGTCTTGGCCAGATACTAGCTTCTTTCTCAGCATTCAGCCATAATGCCGGTACTACTTATAGTCCATCCAAAAATTCCACAACCACAAACTTATAGCTGTCCATCTTAACTTTATTGATGTCTTGGGTACTAAATATTAAATTGTACAATTATGATATTAAAAGGTGATTTTAGGTAGACAATGTACGAAACTATTTAAAACTATTAACTATTAACCAGTTAGCTGTATTTGAAGAGTACCTAATCGACATAACACAAAATATTGCCAATTTTTTATGACGAGTGTACTAGTCATACAGGTAACTGGTTAATGAATTAGAGGAAGTATTGCGAATTTATAACAATTCCCATAAGGAATTTTCCATGCTTTACATTGTAACTCTGCAACTGACCAGGAATATATATTGTTATTATTTATTTATTTATTTATTTATTTATTTAATTATACGGGAAACCCCCTTTTACAATCTGTATACATATTTACTTATAATAAACTTAACCTAACATTAAAGACATTAACAAATTTAATACAATTTAATACATTAATATGGCACGTGATGATAAAGGTTATTTTTAAAGATATTATACGAACTATTACATAAGTCGAACCAATCGTTCTTATTAAACAAATTCGCACATCTCATAACACGGCTAATTGAATTGTTACCACTAATATTAGATGAAAAAGTTTGAATTCGAAACAAAGGAGTTGCTCTTAATCTGCGATTATTAGATGATACATGAAAATCAAGTTGACTTAATAGGTAGGGGCAATCAATGTAACCATTTATTAGTTGATGTAAGATACGTAGGTCGGAGAAAGATCTACGGTCTTCTAGGCTATGTATTCTCAACATATTCTTGATATCAGAATAAGCACCTGGCGTATGGGTAGAACCTATTTTATATTCTATAGTTCTTAGAAATTTATTTTGCACACTCTCCAAAGATTTAATATTTGACATTGTATGTGGGGACCATACGACACATGCGTATTCCAAATGACACCGCACCAAACCACAATATAATGCTTTTAAACAGTGAACATTGAGATTTTTAGCAATATGCCATACAAAACCCCACATTCTCAGAGCTTTGCTACAGATACTCATTATATGTGAGTTAAATAATAGTTTTCGGTCGAATATGACTCCTAAGTCAGAGATCTCCGAACGCCTCAGCAGAGGTAATGTATCGATGGTGTAGTCAAATTCAATAGAGCATGGGCTTCTACTAAATGATATACAGCAACACTTATCTATATTCAAGAATAGTTGATTAACATTGCACCATTCATTAATTCTATTCACGTCCTCCTGTATTAGTCTACAATCATTAATAGAGCTTACGGTCCTAAACAATTTAAGGTCATCTGCATACATTAGAAAATTACAGTGTTTTATTTGGTAACTTATGTCATTTATGAATAACAAAAATAAGATGGGGCCGCAGTGGGAGCCTTGTACTACCCCTGAACTGACATAGATGGGATCAGATATATAATTGTTAATGCAAACTTTTTGGATACGATTTTTCAAAAATGATTCAATCCAGGACAACGTCGATACATTAAAACCCAAATTGCCAAGTTTGTTTAATAAAACAGAATGATGTACTCTATCAAATGCCTTGGAGAAATCTGTGTAAATTGAGTCAACTTGTTGGTTATTATCCAAAGCACTTGATAGATACTGCTTGTAGCAGATGAGGTTGGAGACTGTAGATCTCTTAGGCATGAATCCATGTTGTACCTTTGAGATGATTTGGTATGACATCCACGACAGCTGATCCGCAACAAGTTTATCAAGCATCTTGGGAATTATTGACTGAAGGCAAACACCTCTGTAATTATCAACTAGATCGCGTTGCCCGGACTTATGTATCGGTATAATGTAACTGGTTTTCCATTTACATGGCACTGCTCCTAATTCGAGAGACTTTAACATGAGTTCATGAACAGGTGTGCATAGTGAATAAATGCAATTTAGTAAGAAGCAACTTGAAATGCCATCTGGGCCCGGAGATTTGCTATTCTTAAGTTTTAAAATCATTTATTGCCATTACTTTAATACCAAGCTCTTCGGATTTACAAGGTATTTAATACAAATTTTCCAATTGCTTAGCTTTTCTGCCAATTAAAAAAATATCACCACTGTTAGTTTCAATAATATTATTAAACCGCTTTTAAGAATAAAACAATTGTCACTTTCTCTTATACAATTTATTTGAAAACGTTTAGTTGACAATTGAAGATATTGTGAGCAAACATCGTTAATATCAGCAGATAATGGACCATTATAGTGTATATTTTTACAAGAATATCGATCACTATTAAGAACACATTTTGTTTCAGAAATATTGTTTTCAATTTCAGTATATCTTCTAATTAATTGTTGTAGTGGTTTATCATTCTTTCTTAATAATCTCTTGATAGATGTCATAAAATTTTCGAAACGAAATGCACTAAAATTATCAAGAGGTCCAAAAATTCTTACATCAGAGCATATATGCAACAGCTTATGAACATTATGTGAGACATACTCTTTACCATATAGTAGTTCAAAAGAAATAACAAAATGATTTAACAAAGCTTCTGCATAATTTATAAAGTTATTTTGACACAAAGTTGGGGTTGCAAGTATTTTTACAGCTACATGAAGTGTAATAAAATGATCATATATATCTTTCTTTAATATGCGTCTCAAAACAACAGGTCCAGTATATAAAAGAAAGTTTCTAAATTCTACAGCTTTCCATAGTTTTACTTCTCTTAAAGATCTAGGCCTTCTTACAAAGTCATTTGGCATAGAATTTCTAATTGATATTAATAAATGTGATATCTCCTTAATTGATTTTGAACTTATGCGGACTGATAATGGTCCTTCTATCAAAAGAAGTATAATCTTTTTGACGACTCCTAAACATATAAGATGCATATAATCTAATGGGGTATGTGATATAGGCAAAAAGCCGGGGATGTTATTTAAAATAGAATATCCCGTTTGAAATTCTTTATAGGCCTGAAGAGAGAACAAATGATCTGTTCTTAAATGGAATGTAGATGTGAGAAACAAATTCTGTTGTGTATATATTTCCCTTTATTTGTACATTTGGTACAACTATGAAACCCTGTGTGACCTTTTGTACACAAAACAAATGATTTGGTGGGTGCATCACATATTAAACCAAATAATTTTATATTAATTGTATTGTTGCCTTGACGGAAACCTTTATTTGTAAAATAAATCAAATCATCCACTAAGTTTTTAAGAAAAACATTTGGATCTTGAGGTTTTTCATATCCAAAATAAGCTCCAACAAGATATACTGTACTATTTGTATAGTACTGTATTGGAGCATAAAATTGGCCATAATGCAGCACGTGACGATTTTGCTAATGGAAGACCGTCAATATTTATAAGTAAAGCAATTGATTCAATTTCACCACATTGTAATATCATTTTTTGTGTATTTTTTTCTAAACCTAAATGAAAATATTCTCCTTCACAAAGTTTGATTACATGTGTTTGTCGTGGGGTACGTAATATTGTTCGTAGTTGAGATGGACAGTTGTATATTTTTGTAAGACTTTTAACAATGCATTACAAGCATTATGAGGAATATTGTATAATAAGGCCCAAGTACCAATGGCATTTGCAAACTGTTATCCACCATTTGTAATACCAATTTCATCTGAATTAAATAATCTTTTAAATTAGAAGTTTTAGTAGGGTGTTTTGCAAATTGTTCGGAAGAAACTGTAACGTTGGTTTCATCTGAATTGGATAAATTTGAATCTGTTAAAGTTGTACTTTGTTTTGCAGATTGTTCAAAAGAATAATCTGGAATGGCTATTTCATTTGAGCTGCTGCTTTCAGTCCTTATATTATATTTGACAGAACAACCTGCTAAGTCAATGTTTGTTTGATTAGCAATAATCCTTCTCATATGACGTTTTGATATTATTTTTATTTTTTGGTTATTCATATTTAGCAATATTACATTACATATTGAGCTTGAGCTAGAAACTCAGTATAAAATATTTTAAGGTTATAACCTTAAAATATTATCTTGATTCGTAAGATTATCATTACCATCCAAAACTGCGCCGAAATTTCTTGTATCTAGAATTCAAGGTGCTATTTAACATATGACCCTAAACCACCTTATTTTAAAGTTACTATCGGCGAAAGCTCGCGGGGGCTCGACTGTGCCATTACTTACACACTATTCTTTTGGTCGGTTAGTTCGCCGTCACTTGAGTACACTTCCATAAACCACCAGAGTACACAGAAATAAGATTTATAAGTTTATACAACGTAACAACAGAGCTCCTGCACGTGTAGCTACGACGCTGACATTCAACAAACACTAGAAAGTGAAAAGTACCAACACGGCTATGAAAGAAATTTAATTTTTCAGCACGTTAGGTTGGTACCGATATACTTCCAATAAATTCATACCCAAAATCGCGTAAAGTACATTACAAGACATATAGAAAAAAAGTTATTATGATGGTCACATCAATATTTTTGCGTAAATTAATTTTAATTAAATTATCATCAATTCATTCTACCTTAAAATAATCTGCAACACCAGTGCAATATTGCTACAACATTGCGACACAATGGTGTAGCATCATTGCTATGTATCATACCATCAACGTTGCGTCAATCTTGAAAAGCAATCTGCAACACTGCAACGCTAGTGCAATTTTTCTGAAATATTCTGCGCTGTATGGGTGATATTGTTATCCCCAAAAATGGTTGGCAAGAACTCCAGATTTTTAATTGGCACGCTCGGTCTTTAAAAAACCTTTGTAGGAAACATAATTTTGTTACTGGCACCCATTCTGAATAATATCTGATTAAAGTTATTAAATTTCAATTTTCCAAGGCTATGAGGTTTACATTTCAAATGATAGATATTAGATATTATAAGTGTTCAAATTGTCTTCCATTTACTTATACACATTGAATAGAAGGTTAAAATGTTTCATTTACCACCCATGTGCGCACTTAATTTCCACAAACGATTGTTAAGAGGCCTTGCGTTTGAGACCTTATAACCTATCCAGTTACGATTGCATGTACAAGAATTTTTTTTTATTTACAGTTACAGACCCTGTTGAGACTGTCACACACGACGAAGAAACCTACGAACCTGAACCAACGTATCTAACAGCTGGTATACAAATCGTTCACTTGAAGAAAGTCTATAAGGGACCGAAGACTGCAGTAGACGACGTTTCCTTAAGCATGTTCGAAAATCAAATAACCGTTCTGTTGGGCCATAACGGAGCCGGAAAAACCACGGTCATCTCCATGATCACCGGAGTTTTTCCACCCACCAGTGGCAGAGCATTGGTCAACGGCTATGACGTAGAGACGGAAACAAGCAAAGTTAGATCGAGCCTTAGTTTATGTCCCCAGTCCAACATTTTGTTCGAGGAGTTAACTGTGGCTCAGCACATACTCTTTTTCTCACGATTGAAAGGTGTTCCAAAATCTGAAGTAAATGCGGAGATAGATCATTACATTAATTTACTTAAACTGGAACCTGAGGTATACTCGTTTATTTTTTATTGACCAACCAGATCTGGTGATTTTTTTTTATAATGTCGGATATTTGGTTGGATACGCTGATCGTAATTCTGACTTTTGCCTTCAGTCAAAAACTGTGTTAGTTGATAAGTAACGTTGCCATGGTCTCTCTAAGAGTTCTTGTTCATTTGGAGGTACCGCTGTCCAGGCTCTTCTTCCCATTTTTTTATTATCAGTTTTCTGACTCCTGTTTTTTCAGTGCTACTTGTCCTTGTATAAAATCTCTCCATAACCAGAAGATGAAGTGGTATCATACCGGCAATAACCTGCAGCCTTTCTTTCCGTTCTTTCTAGAATCGTTTTGTATTTCTTTTTCTCGGCCCATGTGCACCAGAGGCCATGTACCATTATGTCGTTCACCATATCACTTATTTCGTCCTTTGGACCGCCAATTTTTAGCATTAGGCATCCTGTTTTATCCGCTGTCTTTGCTGTATTTATAAAATGATGACCGAAAGTTATTCCCAGGTGTTGCAGGCTGTAGCTCGCTCGCAACGGCACGAGGCAGACGTGTAGAAGTGTTTCTCTTCGAAAGTTGGTTTTTGTGACGGAAGTTGAGGGTCGTTTTGGGCCTAATTTGGCAGAAAGATCTATTAGTGCGTTAGGGTCATTCCTGAAATTTTCAACGAAATCGGTGCAGGACTAGCGGAGATACGAAATCAGTAACGTGGAACACGTGTTAGGGCTGGTGCCTACATCAGGGCCATCCTTGGCCCTACGGGAAAGAAATTTTGTGGGAAGGTTATCGATTATCGTAGCTAGACGACCCGCTATATGTTTTTGGGCGCTGGTCAAAGATTCTGAGTAAGTAAATAATCAAAATTTTATTAAATTCGTTTCGCGAACTCGGTGCGAATCAGTGGCGGCTCGTCAGGGGAGGCAGGTGAGGCACTGCCTCACCATTAATTTTCAGGCACTGCCTCACCATTAATTTTCTATTTTATAAAAATATAAATCTATTCAATAAATTTCTTCCGTGTTGGCTTTAATATTGATAATTAATTATACAGTAATTATAAATGGATGTATTAACGGAAAATTCCCGATTTTTAATGATCAGAATTAGCGCGCCCATCCAGGCCGAACTTGCGGCAGAAATGAACCAGAGCGGTAGGAATTTATGCAACTTAATATGCCTCCACACAGTTTACCCATATCACATTCGAAGTAATGTGCAGATTTATTTCGATATCGGAGGCGAGCGTCACAGGCTTCTCATTGGTCGGAAATCACCCGCGTGATAGAGAGAGAGAACCTCGCGGCACTCGCAATTGTCAGCTGTGTTAGTAATCTATTCATTTCACTCCGCCGTCCGTTGATCAGCGTTAGTTATTAAAGGTAATCTTATTGATATTTATTAGTAAATAGTATTTATTCCTATATTATAATGGATGACGGAAATAGCACTCTTACAGTGAGAAATTGTAAAGACATCGTAAATTTCTTGCTTGATAATCCATTTAGCCGGTTGTCGTACGATGATAAAGTTTATGTAAAAGGTATCAAAAGGCCTTGCCCTGATCTTAGTTTATTATTGATTCAAAAACATCGATCATTTAAAAGTGCATGGTTTGACAAATGTAGTTGGTTGACAGGTACAATGATTAGAAATAAATTATTTTGTTGGCCTTGCATATTGTTTTCAAATAGCAATGAGTCGGTATGGCATAAAACAGGTTATGACGATTTAAAAAATTTAGCGCGTTCTATTGATAAGCATTCCAAAAGTAGAGATCATATATCATCAAATTGTAAATTTCACATTTTAGGTAAACAAAATATAGTTAATGTTTTAAGTACGGCTCGGCAAATTGAAATCGAAACGTACAATAACAACGTGAAGGAAAATAGGGGGATTTTAAAAAGATTAATCGATGTGACAATATTTTTGTGCAGTCAGGAATTGTCATTTAGGGGGCATGACGAATCAGAAACCTCAAATAATAAGGGGAATTTTCGAGAATTAGTTTTGTTAATGAGTAAAACGGATGGGATTTAAAAAAAAAATTAGATGATGCTTCAATTTTTTCGGGGCTTTCAAAAACAATTCAAAATGAGTTAATTGATTCAACCAGTTACACACTGAAGAATCAAATAGAAAGTGAAATTTTAAATTCCAATTTTTTTTCATGTCAAGTGGACGAAACTACTGATATCACTTGTATTTCTCAATTATCAGTTATATTTAGATACGTCATCCAGGGAACACTTGTTGAAAGGTTTATGGGATTTTATGATGTAAATTCTCAACGAACGTCAGAAGATTTATTCACCTCGTTAACAGAAACATTTGGAAAATTTAATATCAAAGAAAAATTAATTGCTCAAACTTATGATGGTGCTGCTGTTATGGCTGGTCATTTGAATGGTTTACAAACCAAAGTAAAATCAGTAGCTCCACAAGCAATTTTTACTCATTGCCATGCTCACGTTCTAAATTTAGTGCTAAGTAAATCGTGCAACTCAATAAAAAAAGTAGGAATATTTTTTTCAAATCTAACAGGATTTTCTGCTTTCTTTTCAAAATCAACAAAACGAACCGCAGTATTGGATGAAATTTGTAATGCAAGAATACCATCTAATGCACAAACACGTTGGAATTTTACATCTCGGGTTATTTTTACAATTCATGAAAATAAAAATAAATTAATTGAAGTATTCAATTTTATAATTAATTCAGACAAATTTGATAATATATCTATCAGAGAGGCATACGGCTTAAAATCATTGTTAGAAGACAACCATTTCTGTTTCTTATTAGATTCCTTCAAACTTATTTTTGAACAAACAAGTGTTGTATTTTTAATTCTTCAACACAAACTAACTGACATCACGTATGCAAGAGGGCGTTTAACTTCACTTATTTTAAAATTAAAGGAATTTAGAACCAATGAAACATATTTTAATCATATATACGAAAAACATTTTTCTGACATAGAAAATCCTCCGAAAAAGCGAAAGCGCTCTGATGATGCGATGATACGGGATTACAATATAAACAGATATTTTACGAAATTTTAGATACAGTGGTAGGACAAATCGAAACAAGATTTTTTGATCTAAGTAAATTAAAATTCTTTGATTTAATTTCTGTTAGTAAGTTTGAACTGTATTCAAAAACGTTTCCATTGCAGTTGTTTGAAGAATTAATTAAGCAATATCCATTTTTTGACAAAATACAATTACGAAATGAACTGTGGATTCTATATTCAGATAAGCTTCTTGGTGAGTCTAAAATGCCAATGGATATGTTAGAATATATAAAGAATAATGACTTGCAAGTATGTATGCCTGAATTGTACAAACTAATTTCTTTAATAGTAACCATACCGGTAACATCTGCATCTGAGGAAAGAAGTTTTTCCGTATTAAAACGAATAAAAACATGCACAAGAAATCAAATAGGCCAAAATAGGTTGTCAAATATGTCACTCATTGCTATTGAAAAGGAATTTGTGAAAACACTTTGTAAAAATGAACATTTTTACGATCAAATTATAGATTATTTTGCTGAAAATAAGAACAGAAGAATACCATTAATATATAAAAACCATTAAATTTTTTGATTACATTTTTCTTGAAACACTTTTGTGCAATCTCTTTAAATAAATAGGATCCGTTTTCTTTAATATTCAATATACACATTTCTAGTTTTGTTTAAGAATTTATTTATTTTCAAATGAATAGTTTTATGTTGTATTTTATATTTAATATTTATTAGAGTATTTTTAAGTTTGTTGTCCCATTTATTTCCATAACACATTCCATTATTTATTATAAACCTACGTAGAGTTTTATTTTTGTTATAGAATTTAAATATTTATTTATTTTTATTTAATAGTTCAACCTTATTATTTCCTTTCCAATTTTCCCATCCCGGCAAGAAAATCTTCACACCTTCTCGTGGTTCTTGCTGAACAATAGAATATCTTAAAGATATACCGGGTGACCCAGGGTTCCGTAAAAACCCCATAACTTATTTGCTATTTAAGATACCGACTTCTATTTCTCATAAACTAGTACCCACACCTATTCTATATATTTTAAAAATATGTATGTTTTTGTACAGGGTGTCTCAGTATAAGTAACAGATCAAAGTTATGTTTTTTTAAATGGAACACCCCATATTTTATACTTTATTTTTAATCCTCTTAAGAAGCTGATAAAAATAGTATAAGATAGTATGGACGGTATTACAGACTAAAATTATGGACGGTTGGTTAGTTATGGGCAAATTTGTGGCAAAAACATGTTCACATTGAAAACATTGCAGAAGCGTTCCTAGCAAAGATTGCTTCATTTTTTATACACTAGAAAATTTTCCAAATCAAGAAGAATAATGCACATCGGCTTTAGTCCTTTTTTGTTCATACTGCTATACAGGGTGTCAACATACGCAAAATAATGGATAACTATTTTTTTCAAATGGAACACCCTATATATCAACCTTCTGTTGATTTTTGGATTTTCAGCCTAAACTATGCATTTTCTGAAAGAATAATAAGAGACCAAAGTTGTAGAGCGGAATTTTTCCAGAAAATGCATAGTTTTGGCTGAAAATCCATAAATCATCAGAAGGTAATAAAAGAAATATGTTTTTATTGATAAATCTCAAGAATCCTTAATATTTTGTTATGCAAACTGTATATCATTGGAAAGCTTATCAAAAATGCCATAGATTGGTGGCAACGTGGTGGTGTTTTATTTGAAAAAAATAGTTATCCGTTGTTTTGCGTATGTTGACACCCTGTATAGCAGTATTAACAAAAAAGGACTAAAGCCGATGTGTATTATTCTTCATGATGTGGAAAATGTTCTAATGTTTAAAAAATGAAGCAATCTTTGCTAGGAATGCTTCTGCAATATTTTCAATGTGTACATGTTTTTGCCACAAATTTGCCCATAACTAACTAACCGTCCATAATAGACCCATAGTATCTTATACTATTTTTATCAGCTTCTTAAGAGGATTAAAAATTAAGTATAAAATATGGGGTGTTCCATTTAAAAAAAACATAACTTTGATCTGTTACTTATACTAGGACACCCTGTACAAAAACATACATATTTTTAAAATATGTAGAATAAGTGTGGGTACCGGTTTATGAAAAATAGAAGTCGATATCTCAAATAGCAAATAAGTTATGGGGCTTTTACAGAACCCTGGGTCACCCGGTATATACACAGATGTTTTATTGGCCGAGTGAAGTGTCGACAATATTAAATCTGTGCCTCACCAAACCAAAAGTTGACGAGCCGCCACTGGTGCGAATGGGATTTTTGGGACAGATGTCGTGGACTTAATTAGGCAGGAAGGACCATCAGTGCGTAAGGGTCATTCCCTGAAAATTTCATGAAAATCGGTGCAGGACTTGTGGAGATACGAGAATAGTGACGTGAACACGTGTTAGGGCTGGTGCGGGAATTCGTCAGTATCAGGGCCATCCTTAGCCCTACGGGGGAGAAAAATAATTGTAGGCAGGTTAACCATAATTATAGCTAGACGATCCGCTATATATTTTTGGGCGCTGGGCAAAGATGTTAATTATTTATTATTATTTAATTAATTAAATTTCTATTAAATTCGACTTGCGAATTTCGGTGCGGGTAAATTGGTCTGGAGTTTGGACTTGGAAAATTAGAAAAAAATTTGTGGCAAAACAGGCTGGGCGGGTTGGTGGGTGGTTAATTCAGGTAGTCAAGAAACCGTTGCGTAAAATACAGCGTAATCTGGAGTAAGCTGGAGGTAGTGCTGCCGGGGGGAGCTACTCGGGCGTGAAAACTGGCAAAAGTGGTCGACATATTAAGTTACAATATATCGGCAGGAGACTTCTGGGATAGACCTAGTCGAATCCGACGAGGGCTACAGGCTGTGCTGCCGGGGAAATACTCGGGAGCGCCAGAAAGTAGAAAATGGAGGATGCCGAAGGGCACACATCTGAGACAGAGGTCAGTCATGATAGTGCGGATAAATCCGCGGCAGATGAACACGAAGAGGGGATGGCATACGAACCGACAGATGAGGAAGAGTGCAGGGGGATATTCTTAAATATCATTGAATCGCACGAGAGGTTGAACGGTCACGCATTAAGCGCATTAAGGGCGGTGGAAGCTTTGCGCGACGTAAAAGGGGCGACGGATGCAATTTTGGAAGTGGAACAAATCTTTTGGAGGCTGGATATAATGAGAGATAATCAGTACACGAGTTATTGTTTGAACCATGCAGCCGAGTGGTACAAGGCTGCATTGAAACAGCGGGAAGCAGAAAAGATAGATGGAGAGATCAAAGAGGGGGGCAGGGTGCAGGCGGAGTTGCAAAGAGAATCCGTCGCGGCTGAGACGTACCTCTGGGCACTACAGGAGCTCAGGGAGACGATGAAAGGCGAAAGATCGGCGTTAAGGTTGGTGGACGAGCTCAAGTTAGAGGTGGAAGTGCTCTCGACGAAAGTGAGGAGTATCGAGAACCGGATGCCAGGCAAAGTAAGTAGCCCGGGACAAGAAGTAAGCTCCACGGTAGCGGGTACTCCGCTGACGGGAAAAACAGCGCAGGGAGTGAAGTACTCAGTGGAGGACAGCATTACAGGAACAGAGCCCAGTTACAGGCAGCAGGGGGCAGTTGACTCAGAAGAGGATAGTGACACTAGGCTAGAGGATATAGTCACGATCCACGAGGGAACGTGTAGGGTAGGGGAAAGGTCAGGTATAGAGGAGAACTGGAGCAAAGTGATCGGTAGGAAGGCTCGTAATAACAAGGCAGACGATCCAACCAGGGAGGAGGCTGGTTGCCAAAATAGGGTAAACAGCAGACTACTCAGCAAGAGGCCGGCGGGCAGAGACGGCTTACCAAGCCTGGCAAAGAAGATTCAGGTGCGGCTAAAGGACTGCACCTACAGCCACACGCTGGGACTCGTGAAAAAGTGCGCGGAGGAGGGCAATTGGTCTGAGAGTATAAGAAGGGCGGACAAGGCTAAAGGGGGTGAGGTCATGCTCACCTTAGCTAAAGGTGTTGACGCTAGGGCCCTGGCAGGGTGAAGGCAGCACAGAGGTAGTGAGCGGCGCCAGAGCCGGAGTTGAAGTTAAGGGCCTAGTGCCGGGCACCACAGGAGAGGAAGTGCGCAAGGAGGCTGCAAGCAGGACAGGAGTGAGTACGGATCAACTGGAAGTAATCCGGGTCAGGATTTATGGCCCAGACCTTAGGATCGCGTTGGTGGCTGGGTACGAGGAAGCTATAAACCGCCTCCTCGAAATGAGGCACATCCGGATCGGGTGGGCTCGATGCGTGGTGCAGATTCCCCGGGAGAAGCCCCTGACCTGCTGGAGGTGCAGGGGTTTTGGTCACACGGCCTGGAGGTGCGAGGGGGAAGACAGGGCAGGACGGTGTAGGAGATGCGACAGGGAAGGGCATTTGGAGGTCAGCTGCAGGGAAGACCCGAGATGCGGGCCCTGTGGGGACAGGAACGAAGATGACGGTCACTTCGCAGGAAGTGTCAAGGGTAGTGCGTTCAAAGCGGCAGCAGTACAAATGGGCAGGCAGGAGGTCAGCGACAGCTCAGAGTAGGGATCCGGTCGGATGGTTTTGTAATATAATAATAATAATAATAATAATAATAATAATAATAATAGTCTTTATTTTCTACAAAAGTACAACGTTTATCACACAATAGAATAAAAATGGTGATTTGGCCATCATGTTACTTTCTCCGTGGGTATCATCATTTATATTTACACTTTCATGGTTTATTTTCTATTTAAACCAAATTTTAAATGTACATCGAGCGGTTTGCAGGATCGGATGATACTGACGTTTGAAACGTCAAAATTATGACAGATGGAAAAATTGTACTTCAAATTCAAAAACTCAGTTTACTCAAAACCTAACGAGATTTCGGAAAAAACTTATTCTTTAGTTGTTTATTTTGGCATTATCTACAATTATTATTAACATAAATGTGCTGTAACTATTATCGTTTCATAATTATAAACCAAAAATGAAAAAAATAATAATAATTTTTTTTCTCGAATAACAATGATTTTATGAAAAATGTTTTCAAACAAAATAATCTCATTTCTTTATTGTCTTCAATATTTGTTTAAATGTTTTTGTGATATTTTTCATATTTAAGAAAATATTGGCAAAAAACAAAAAACAGTTAAGGTAAACACCTACTTCCGGTGTACGAAATTTTACCAAAAGCTTTTCAGTTCTTCGGATTATCAAATAAGACGTATGTTTAAAGTTTCATATCAATTACTCTATTAGTTTTTGAGATACAGCGCACACAGACAGACACACACACACACACACAGACACACAGAAACAAAAAAAAAATTCCAGAAATTGTTTAAATGGCATCCAGGGACTCCAAAACGGATATTTCCGTAAAAAAAAAATTTGAAAAAAAAATCACGATCACAATACTTTCTCGTACTTCGTAACGGAGAAAGTAAAAACAATATTGTAGAAAACCCATGGGCGGAGTACAGAATTTGGCATGCACAAGGCATTTCTGATACAAACTCAACCCAATTATAATATAATAATTCATGTTATAAATAAATGGAGAACAATTTGTAAATACAAAAATGAATTAACAAATCAAAGATAAGTAGCTAAATAATTAAAGTAGCTAAATGAATTAACAAATCAAAAATAAGCAGCTAAATAATAAAAGTAAATAATAATTTTTAACAACAATAATAATAATTTGCAGTAGTAATTGATTTGCCATGTATGTACCATTACTAGACACAATTAAGAATTAGCTGGGACTTCATAAAATAACTAAATGATCGTGGTAGAAGAGTTTTATATAGGTAAGGAATATTATTGTACACTTTTGCTATGTTATATGTAAAACTACGTTCGAAATAGGTTGCTCTGTGCATAGGTGGTGTTAACATACCTTTATTTCTAATATTTATATTGTGTACATCTGTTCTGAATGTTATTTTATTATAAAGGTAGACTGGGCATTTTAATTTAATAATTTTGTGATACAAACAGGCCATATCTCCTATCTTCCATATTAATCCATTTAGTAAGTTTTAGCGTATGAGAAATTTGATCATATTTCCGTATACCGTAAATCAATCTAAGACACGAGTTTTGCACTATCTGTATTCTTTTTTGCGTAACTGCATCAAGACAGGGACCATAAACAACATCACAAAAATTGAAATGCGAAAGGACTAAGGTTTCACATAATTTTATTTTCAATTCACGCGAAAGAAAGCTTCTATTTGAATAAATTGCTTTTAGATTAGAGTATGCATTTCGAATACATTTAGAAATGTGTGATGCAAACCTTAGTTTTTTATCCACAATTAGTCCAAGACTCTTTGCTTCTTCAACAAAACGTATTGGTATACCATTTAGAAATAACGGAAGATCTGTTTCATGTAACTTTTTATTGAACAGTATCGCTATGGATTTATTAGGATTGATTTGTAAACAGTGTTCACTACATGCATCACTAAATGATTTTAATTCATTATTTATTTCGTCCAAAGAGCATGCTACATCAGAGTGGTTGAATGAATATAATAGCTGAGTATCATCAGCATACATATGAAATTTAAATTTAGAGAAATATCCTCCAAAATCACAAGTATATACAGCATAAAGTAGGGGCCCTAAAATTGACCCTTGAGGTACACCTCTAGTAATTTCATGGAAGAATGATTGGGTGTTTTCTATAACAACTGATTGATGACGATTCGACATGTATGACTTAAAGAAAGATAACGCATTATTAGATAAACCAATATAGTGTAGTATTGACAGTAAGATATTATGATCTATAGTATCAAATGCCTTGCTGAAATCTACAAGAATTAACACACTGTCTTCACCATAATCCCCAGCTCTAAAAATATTATCTGTTACGTCAAGTATGGCTGTTGTGCAACTATGATGAGGTCTAAACCCAGACTGTTGAACTGGCAAGATATTATACAGTGATAAATGCTCCCTTAGTTGATATGATGCAATTTTTTCAAGTATCTTAGAAACAGTTGGTAGTATACTGATTGGTCTAAAATCAGCTAAAGTATTTGGATTAGAAATTTTTGCCAGGGGCTTAATTAAAGCCTGCTTATATATAAATGTATTTGTAAATTGTAATTGTACTAGTATTTTGTAAATAAAGCGGTAGGGTATGTGCAAGGTCCAAGGCGTAGAAGGGGCTCCAGGTGAAGTGTACCGTAAGGTGTTCCACTGGAGTTCAGATTCAAGGGGGCCAATGCTAGCCTCTAGGGGCTAATATGTCCCCAAGAAAAAAAAAAAAAAAGGTGTTGCAGGCTACTAGTGTGTGTCCAACTTTGAAGCTGACTGTCTTCTAATGTCCTCGGTCTTGTGTGCGGCAAGTTGGAGCCCTCTCATTTCCATCCACTTTATTATCCTTGTCGCTGTCCATTCGGCATCTTCTACGATATTTTCTTTGTTGGTGCCAGTCCCTATCATCGCCAGGTCATCAGCATTTCCAATAAGGTTGACTTCCTGCTGAATCTCTTCCCTTAGTACGCCGTCGTAGCTTATATTCCACAGCGTTGGTCCTTTTACTGAGCCCCGCTGTACTACACTAGTGATCTTCATCTCATGGTTTTTGTGGGGGTTGCGTTGCGTAGTTCGTTGGATCTAAGAGAATTCGATGTGATCGTAACATTTTATTTACAGAATACGAATCTATAAAGGTACAGATAATTAAGGTTAGCGCGGTGTCGGTATCGCGACGCGGATTCCGCGGGCGCTACCGCGGACTGAAAATCGGCGCGGGTCCTGTGGGTGCACGGTCATCGGGTTCACTCCGGTGTACAGGACCTCGGTCAGGTTCAGTCGTCGCGGTGTCCTATACGTGGGGGTCCTCGTCGGCGATGGTGACACGGGCCTCGGGATGGCGTGCGTCCTTGCTGGTCCTCGGGTTCGCTCTGGGCCCCGCCTCCGTGGTGTCGATGGGATTGGTGATAATAGCCACGGGTGGTCCACGCAGTAGCGTCGTACTCTTCTACTCACGTGGCGTCGACTCCGGCGTGATGTGCTACAGGTCTGATGCTGCCGGACCGGAAGGCGTAGCATCGGATGTCGTGAGGAGCTTGTCGTAGCGTGCCTTGGTGAGCTTGGTTTGATTTACGTGCCTTGGTGAGCTCGTGTGTTTAGATACGTGCCTTGGTGAGCTCGCTTGTCAGACTATCTTACCGACTGTACTGACTGTTCGATTGCAGTGCGCTGATCTAAGTGACGAGATGAAGGGGCACATACCTTATTTAAGTGGGTCGTGCGGCCACAACCGTCGTGCGAGCGTAGGGCGCGCCCTCTGTTCAGGTTGCGGGCGGCCCTTTTCCTTTGGTGGGGGATCGTGCGTAGCGAGTGCCGCTGGTGATGAGTCACCCAAGTGGCGAGCGTCTTTCGCGCACCCGTGCGCCGATCGTCACAAGTATCCTTCATTTATATAAGCAGTTGCAGCTTGTAATAGTAGTAGATAAGGTAGGGTGATATCTGCTGCCCTCGTAGCGCTTCTATTATATCGGTCCACCTGACTGTGTTAAAGTCATTTTTAACGTCTAGGGTTACCAGTAACACGTACTTCTTCTTGGCCCTTTCCTGCTACACCATCCTGCACTTTTTTCACAGCATCTTTTGTGGAACTCCCTTTCCGTATTGGGTTAGGGTTTCTTTTTCTTCTAGCTCAGCAAGGATCCTAGTATTCAATACTTGCTCATACAGTTTGCCCGTCGTGTTCAATTAGCATATTGGCCTGTGCGCTTTCCTGTTCTCACTATTTCCTGGTTTCTCAATTAATGTGAGTTTTAAAGTCTTCTATTCCTCAGAGAATATTCCTTCCTTCAGAAGCTTGTTTAGCGGTATCCTTAAAACTGCAGGGTACCGTTCGCATATTACTATGATGACCTCTGGTGGTATCCCGTCAGGTCCGGCGGCCTTGTCTGTCGTGATCTTTTTCCCCGCTTCGTTAATCTCTTCGTCCGCGATTCTCGGTACTTCTTCTGGTTTGCAGATTATTTGTGGCCACGTTACTTCTGGGTATGCATTCGAGTGGTTTTAGCAAATATGGGGGAGTTTCGAAGTATGTGAAAATCAACGGGACAACCTGGAAACTTATTCGTATAGATAAAAAAACTAACAACTATACATTTTAAGCCATATCGAAAATCGCTTAATCGAGCCCTAGCCCTCTAAATTTTGAAAAAGTCGGTTTATACCTTTTTTTTCATTTCGCCCCCCCCCCCTAATATTAAACGGTCCACCCTAATGGTGAAATTATATATTGTGTCGATAGAGGATGTTAATACGAATCCAAAACGAATTTATCTATTCAAATCGGACTAAAATTGACGGAGTTATGTTTTTTTTTTTAGTTATATGTGTCGTTCATTATAAAAGTGGTGTAACTCCATATTTTTAAAATATGCTTTTTATGCTTCATGGTATCACATTTAGTGATATTTTTCATTATAACATTGAAGTAACTCCAATAATTGCTTTATAATCCCATAGATGGCGTTACATGTTTACTCGGGGCTCTAAATTCACCAAATTTTCATTATAAAAGTGAAATAAGTCACAAGTCACTTTAATAGTGAAGTAACTCAGGAGTTGATTCATTTTTATTGTGAATATATATATATATATATATATATATATATATATATTTCGATGGATACAGAATATTTTAGTGATTCCGGGAATGAATATCAACCTACTTCTGAAGAACGTTGTACTGAATCTGGTAAGCTTATATAAATTCATTATTTTTCTAACCTCAAAATATTGTTTACATTTTACTTTCTTCTCATTTTCTTTCTTCATTTTATATTTTGTTTTGTTGTTTTAATACACACGTGTTGCATAACTTAAACTTTTGTATTCCACACTTGTTTCAGAAACAGATAAAGGCAATGATGAAAATGTTAACGAAGATAATATCCAGCCAAACCTTCAACCTGAACCCGGACCGTCTAAATCTAGAAAAAGGTCACTCAACAAAGACAATTGGGCAGTTAATCAAAAGAAGTTATTGCGTAACAGTGGAAAAGAATATTTAACTAAAACAGGAGTAAGGAAGGATGGAAAAAAATTCGAAAATGTTGATTGTGGATGTCCTAAAAAGTGTATTACGTTATTTACAGAAAATGAAAGACAAGAAATATTTGACTCATTTTGGAATTTACAAAACTTCAATTTGCAAAATGCATATCTGTATGCATTAGTGCAAAAAACAAGAGTTAATAGAAAACGCCCAAAAGATCGGTCACGTGCAGGAAAAAACGTTTCATTTAAGTATTTCATAAAGTCTAGTATCAAGACACAATCAGTGTGTAAAAAATATTTTCTGAGGACTTTTCAAATAAGTGATGGAAGGCTATATCGGTGTCTTTCAAAAGATGATGTCTCACAATGTAAGGATAAACGTGGCACAACTAGTTCCCGAAAACTTGATGATTCTGATATTGTTGCCCACATCCAAAGTTTTCCTGCATACCAAAGCCATTATACACGAAAAAGTAATCCCAACAGAAAATATTTAAATCCTGGGCTAACTATCCGTAAGATGTATGATCTTTATAAAGAAAAATGTGAGATTGAAATGACTGAACCGAAGAAATTAAAATATTACATTAAAATATTTAACACCGAGTTTAATCTCCATTTTAAACCACCGCGGCAAGACACATGTAAGACTTGTGATGATTTAAATTTGAAAATACAAGGAGCTGATGACGAAAATATTAAAAAGGAGTTTGAGATCCAAAGAGAACTTCATCAACGAAAAGCAGATTCAGCAAGAGAAAACCTTCAGAAAGATTCAAAAAAGGTTGATGAAGCATACATACTAACTTTTGATTTGCAGAAAGCTTTACCCTACCCAAAATTAACTACCTCAGTAGCATACTATAAAAGAAATCTTTATTTGTACAATCTAGGAATACATTGCTTTAATAATAATACAGGATACATGAATGTCTGGGACGAGGTTGAAGGTGGAAGGGGTTCTCAAGACATTGCAGCATGTCTTATTAAGCACTTAAAAACTTATGCCGCATTACAAAACCATGTCATTATGTACTCCGATTCGTGCACTGGACAAAACCGAAATATCAAGACAACTCTTTCTCTTTTGAAGCTTGTACAAGACCCTGAAACTACAATTGACACCATAGATCACAAGTTCTTGGTATCAGGACATTCTTATCTTCCCAATGATGGTGAATTTGGAATAATAGAGAGTGCTAGTCGCCGCCTTGGACAAATTTATAGCCCAGACCAATGGGTCGACATTATAAAGAGAGCAAAACGCAAAGAACCTTATTTTGTGATTACTGAAATGAAAAATGACGACTTTTTAAGTACGGCTGCCTTAGAAAACTCTATTACAAATAGAAAAAAAACAACTTGCGGTTATGAATTTAGCTGGCGCAATATTAGATGGCTGAGGTTTGAAAAGAATCATCCTTTACAATTTCAATTTAAAGAAACACTAAATTCTGAAACACCTTTTTATAAAGTAGATTTATGTAAAAAAAAGCAAGGACGACAGGCCCACTTGTACAATATTCAACAAGATCCACTCTATCCATCAAGAAGACCAGTCACTAACGCAAAGAAGAAAGATATGCTTGATCTCTTACCATACATTCCGCCTATTTATCACAATTACTACAAAAACTTACCCATAGATATACCAACTCGTTCGAGCACACGTAATGCTGATAAGCGTTCGTCTGATGATGAAATTTCATATGATTAAAACAAAACATTTCACTATAACAGTGAAGTAACTCCAGAAAAAAAAGTTTTAATTCATTTATTTAATTAGTATTGGTTTTATTTTCTAAGTTGCTGAAAAATATTATAACTTTGATTTGCAATAAACAATAAAGAATAAAAAAAACTGAATTAATAGTTGTATTTTTTTTTCTACACATTAATTTGCAAAAGGCTCGTTACTGAAAAATTCAATTACAAGGAGATAATTCACTTTTACAATGAACGACACATATCATACTTGTATATTGTGATTTCGTGCTTTTTAGATATTAACAATTAATGTAGTTTTACTAAAGTTTCTTGTGATACTTTTCAAAGGTTAATAATAAAATTTGCTTTTGTTCCTTTGTTAGTTAATAGAGTATTAAATTCTTCAATTAATTTGACTTTTCGGTCTAAAATAACAAAAATTTTGCTAACAATCTTACGGCCGGCAATATAATCCTAACATTGGGGCCAAATGATGGATTCAGATTGCATAGCCTGCACCGATTAATAATATTTAATAATAATTAAATCGTTTACATTGTGACCTAATCCTTCAGCGACCGTAATCAGAAGATGAACAGCAATGCAATTTTTCCTCGTTGTGCTTGTGGTTATGGTTTAATTTCCTGATCCAGATCTGAGGCAGTATTATTATTCAAATCAGCATTACCATTTTCGCTGCCATTTCTTGATCAGAGTTTCTCTTCCTTCTAGCCCCTTCTAAGCGCTTCAAACGTCACTTTTTTATCTTTGATCATTGCTGCAGGTGACGTTTCATAGAATCAATTTCTAATTTTTCGAGTTTACGGAAATACAGATTAGGTTTCAAACCAAAATACATTGCCAAAATCTGGCCCAAAATGATTTTGCAAGGAACTTAGTATCATCTCAAATGATTTGAATGGAACCAAAATCTGGCCCAAAATGATTTTTGTAATGAGTTTATAATAGTTATTTATCTAATTAGTGGGATAAGAGCATCATTAATTGACGAATGCGGTGAGTTGCTGAGACGAGGGCGTAGCCCGAGTCGAAGTAAGAGCATGAGTCTCAGTTAATATGCCTTATCCCACGTATTAGATACAACTTTTTATCTACGACTGCTCAGAATTACGGAAATTATACTTTTGAATTGAATTCGACGAAAACTCGGAATATCATAGTATGTATGTAGAACCATAGCAACATGTAATTTGAATGTCAACAATTTAAGTCAAAACTTCAAGAATTAATTTTCTAATTTCTGTTTTTCTGTGAAATAATGAGCGACTCCGAATCTCTGCCTTCGGATATCGAAGAATCGGCCACGCAGGTAGTTTCAACGTTATTGCCGGAAAAATCAAAAATTAAATATGAGCAAGCTTATGAATGTTTGCGGAAATGGTGCGATGAGAAGAAAATAAAAAATGAAGCAAGTGAAAAGGTACTTCTAGTATATTTTGAAAATATTTCGAAACGCTATAAACCTTCAAGTCTGTGGGCATATTACTCGATGATACGTGCGATGATATCCATAAAGAAAAATGTAGATATCAGTAAATTTATTCAATTGGTCGCATTTCTGAAGAGGCAGTCGGAAGGATATAAACCGAAGAAATCCAATATTTTAACAAAACAACATATAACCCGATTTTTACAAGAAGCTGATGATGAAAAGTGACTACTAACAAAGGTAAATAAGAACAAGGCATGAAATTTTAGATTAAGAAATATTTTCAGGTAGTTTTGATCTTTGGAATTGGTGGAGCCTGTAGAAAAGAAGAACTCACTTACATGCAAGTGACCAACGTTAGGAACGAAGGGCAGGTCTTCTTCGTCACAATACCAAATACAAAGAACAAAATTTCGCGAGAGTTTGTTATAACATCAGGAGACATTGATGGGATCAATTTCGTAGACATTATAAAAAAATACATGGCACTGCGTCCACATAATGCCGTAGAGAGGTTTTTTGTTGGTTACAGGAATGGCAAATGTATAAAACAGCCCGTTGGCATTAACACGATTGGTAGCATGCCGAAAAATATTGCTTTTTTTTTAAATTACCAAATGCTAAAGAGTACACTGGTCACTGCTTCAGAAGATCGTCAACCTCACTGTTGGCAAACTCAGGGGCGGACCTGCTAACAATAAAAAGGCACGGGGGCTGGAAGAGCAATACAGTAGCCGAAGGATACATAGAAACTTCGGTTGAAAATAAGAAACGTATCGCAACGAATATTCTTGGAGAAAAGAATGTACTTGTAGAAGCTTCAACCAGTAAACGCAGTAGTTTGGAAATTTCTAAAACAGAAATGTCCTCAGGAATACACTTGAATAAATGTAAACATGTTATTATTAATGTTCATAAATAATTGTTTAATAAATTTGATCGTTAGTTGGTATTAAAAAATGAGTGTGTTTTTGATTTCATTACCTCACTAGTTAGGTAATGAGTTTCATTACGTAACTCAAATGAATGTCAAATTCGTCACTTATCTAAGCAGTCGTAGATAAAAATATTTATTTTAGTGTCCTTTAACGTGATAAACAACAATAAGCTGCATTCACTTGCATTCCTCAGTGTAGGATTATTTTTATTGCTGATGTGCAATATCGTTGAAAAATTCAATTTTATATTTTATTGAATATTTTGTATTTATGATGTATATATGTATACAGGGCGTAGATGAATAAAACGGAAAGGATTTTCAATGTTATTTTTTTTATACTGGAATATTATCTTCCCTGATGATTGTAGAGGAAAGATCTCCTCCTACTCAAATTAGTAAAAAAAAGAAGAAATAAGGAATTTGAAAAAAGTTTGTACGGAGAAAGTAAAACATAAAAAAGACAGACAGATAGACAAAAAGGCAGACAGTCACACAGACTTTTTTTTAACAAAAATTGTCGAAAGCGACGAAATGGATATTTCCGCATACTTTCTCGTAGTTTGCACGATGAAAGTAAAAAAAAAATTTAACAGACAGGCAGACATAAAGGTAGACACACAGACACACATTTTTAACAAAAATTGTCGGAATCGACGGAAATGGATTTTGCCACAAAAAAAGTTTGTATTTTTATGACGATCACAACAGTTTACCGTAGTTAGTATAGAGAAAGTAAAAAAATAAATATGACAGATAGACAGATACAAAGGTAGACACACATTTTTTTACAAAAATCGACGAAATGGATATTTTCGCAAAAAAAAATATTTGGAAATTTTTTACGATCACAATATTTTCCCTTAGTTTGTAAGGAGAAAGTAAAAATAAATATGACAGACAGATACAAAGGCAGACACAGACACATTTTTTTCACAAAAATTGTTGGAATTGACGAAATGGCTATTTATTAACGAAATTGATATTTCCGCAAAAAAAAATATTTGGAAATTCGTTATGATCACAATATTTCCCTTAGTTTGTAAGGAGAAAATAAAAAATAAATATAACAGACAGACACAAAGGCGGACACACAGACACTTTCTTTTTCACAAAAATTGTCGGACTCAACGAAACGGCTGTTCCGCAAAAAAATGGAAATTTTTTACGATCACAATATTTTCCTGTAGTTTGTACGGAGAAACTAGAAACTAAATGTGACAGACAGAGAGACACAAAGGTAGACATACATATTTTTTACAAAAATTGTCAGAATCGAAGAAATTGATATTTCCGCAAATAAATATTTGGAATTTATTTCCAATCACAATACCTTCCCTTGGTTTGTACGGAGAAAGTAAAAAATCAATTTGACAGACAGACATACATTTTTTTAACAAAAATTGTCGAAATCGACAAAATGCATATTTCCGCAAAAAGAAATGTTTGGAATTTTTTTAGGATCACAATGGTTTCCCGTCCCAAAGTTATGGTTATGGTTTCGGCCCGAGGATGAAGAGTGCTCACCGACTCGAAGCCGAGGGCCAATTTTTTAATAATTTTCAAAATAATCATTAAATTGTTGTTAAAGTTGCGAATTTCTTCGGTGTGGCCAAATAAATGTAAAAACAATTATGACCAACTTGAAATTTTTAAAATGTGCTCAAAATTGATTCTGCTTTATGAATTAAGAAAAATCTAACAAGTCCCTTCACTAACTTTGTAAATAATCATGTGATAACCGATGGTTATACTGAAGTTGCCAATTTTTTCAGTGTAGCCAAATAAATGCAAACTTGAAATTTTCAGAATTTAGTAAAAATTGATTCTTCTTGATGGTTTAAAAATAATCTCAAACACATCTTTACTAAATTTCAAAATAATCACCCGAAAACTGAGTTAATTGTAATACTGAGATTGCGCATTACTTCAGTGCTGCCAAAAAATATTAAAACAATTGCTACCGACTTACTCGAAATGTATACCATTTTATGGTATAAAAAGATGTTCTACTCACCCTGACTAAATTATAAAATAATCACCGGACAGCTGGGATCATTGTTATTCTAAAATATTGGATTTCTCCAGTGCGGACAATAATAATTTTATCACTTATGTCCGCCATATTGGATCCGCCATTTTGAATTTTTATATTTTGACATCAAATTCATAATCTGCGATTAGTACCCATTTATGCCTAAATTTATCAAGATTTAGACTTTTGGCCAGCTTTTTCGAATTCTGAACCACTGTGCGTCGGCTCGTTCGCTGGTCTCGCGTTTGCTCGTGATCGTGTATGCGTATATATGGTTGTCTAGCGTCGGTCCCCATACACGCAATGTTGGTCCTCCCTTGTCTTTTGGCCATTGTTGCTATTTTGAGCAATGTTTCCTTGCGCTCTTGGTATCGCTTTCATCATTCCCCGTGTTGAGGCACATGACCGTTTCCTCGCTCTCTTGGTTGTCATTCTCTTCAGTGGCCAGATCTTGTGTAGTCGTGCTGCCGGTTCCGTGCGGCCATACATTGTAGCAGCTTCCATTTTTGGGTTTCCTGCGACTATTGCCTTGATGACTGGGTCGTCCTGGTCTTCTCCTTTTTTCGTGATGACAATCAAGTCCTGGTATATTCTTGCCTCCTTTTTGGTTCTTCAGTGTGTGACACATCTTAAATATCTCCTTCGGCCACTTCAGCTTGGTTAGGTTGGCGAGTTCAGCTTCGTCTACTTTTGGAATTTTATTAGCACTTTTCTGTGAAATAATTAATCAATTGCAACATAGCATTCATATATCAATGTTATTTCATGACAAACAATAGGGACACCCAAATAATCAAAGAACCTAAGAAAAATAAATCCCAAATCTGGTTGGCCAACAAAAAAAAAACGAATATATGTTTTAATTTTAAGTTGGGGTGCTTGTTTCTAGAGGGATAAAAGATCGTCATTATTATCAGGAGGCATGAAGAGGAAATTGCAGGTAGCCGTGACATTTTGTGGAAAATCGAAAGTTGTAATTTTGGATGAACCTACTTCCGGTATGGATCCTGCTGCTAGGAGGGCTTTATGGGATGTTGTTGAATCAGAAAAATTAGGTATGGTGATTTTAAATATTTTTACATTTGAAAAAGGTAATTTGAAAGTAGCTAAAATTCTACTACCACCCACACAGTAACGCTCGCAAGCATCATCTTTATAACGATTGATTGTTTTACACTTAATACTATAGTCGTCGCGACTGTACTAATGTTCAGGGGCGGCTCGTTATATAGAGCCAAGGAGCCATGGCACTACCTGTAGTTTTAAGCACAGCAAAAATTTATAATTAATTCTTAAAATTCTTTCTGTTTTCAATGTGTATTTTTGGATGATGAGGTTACTTGGTCGAAGAATGGTGTTACAGATTTAGTGCATGTCTGGGACAAAATGGAAACGCACGATAAATCGAAAGTACGCATAAATCATATTTTCAGCTTGTTTGAATTCGGCTGAAATTATGAACCTTTACTTTACAACTGTAAACAATCTTGGACTATGAAGATGAATCGTTCTTTCTTTCTTGTAAAAAGGAGACTAGGGCCTCCCCATATTGTAAAAGTACCATCAACATGTTCCACTGCCGCTACTGAGAGTCATACTGACCAAGTGAATTGTTTTATTTGAATTATTCAAGATGTGTCTACTAAATCTAAAGCTGTCGAAACTGCCGGCACAAAAGGTAAAACAATAAGGTGATCCCAACAAAGTTTAGGGTTTTATTTGAATTCTTTTTCAAATTAGTTTCACTTTTTTGGACAATTAAAGCGAAAATTTAAAAAAAATTGGAAAACTATTTTGAACAATAGAGTGATTTTCAGACTAATTTAAACCATTTTCTCGCTAGATTATTCTGCATTTTTTTATTATTACCCCTGTAATTTCGATATTTTTTTTGGCTAAATTTTTCAAAATATTCTTTATTTTGACCTAAATTTTCGATTTCATTGTTAAAATTTTCCTAAATATCCTTTGACCTTTAGCGATTTAATTGTTTAAATTTTCGACTTTTTGGCCCGCATTTTTGATTTTCCTGCCAAATTTTTAATTTTTGGATTTTTGGCCTGTATTTTCGATTATTTTGGGTCTTCATTTGTGATCTGTTTATCCAAACATTCTTTATTGTGACATAAATTTTCAATTTAATGGTCAAAATTTTGGATTTTTTGGTCCGCATTTTTAATTTTTCGGGCCGAATTTTTAATTCTAGTCCCAAATTTTTGATTTGAATTTGGTTAAAATATCTGTAACCTGAATTATTGATTTATATGCGAGATTTCTTTTTATTTTTTCCGGTATTTTCGAGTTTTGTTTGTTGAAATTTTCGATTTTTTAGTCTGCATTCATTATCTTTAGGCCCGAGTTTTTAATGTACTGTCTTGTCTACATTTTCGACTTTCTGGCCAACATTACAGATATTTATTATTTTTTTGATCTTTTGACCTAAATTTTTCTTTATTTTGACCTAACTTTTTGATTTTAATGTTAAAATTTTCGATTTTTTGTTTGCATTTATTATCTTTGTGGCTGAGTTTTCAGTTTTATCTAAATTTTCAACTTTTCGACCAACATTGTGGATCTTTTTTAAATCTTTTGCCCTAAATTTTTCTTTATGTTTTTTATTTGTCTGTTAAAATTTTTCTTTCCTTGGTCCATTACTTTTGTTTTTAGGCCAGAATTTTAGATTTTTGGCCTCAATTTTGTATCGTATATTTTAGATTTTTGGTATATTTTTGATCCTATATTTTACATTTTGTAACTTGGATTATTGATTTTATTTCGTGAATTTTTTTATTTTTTGCTATTATTTTCGAATTTCTGGTCAAAAACATATTTTTGGCGGCGAAAGTGGCTAATTATTTTGCTTCTACCTAAGTTTTCGATTTTTGTCTGCGTTTTTTATTTTGAGATCAGAATTCTTCACTCTTTGGCCCATATTTTAGATTTCTGTATTTTCGATTTTTTTGTTACAATTTTTTTTTCTTTTTCTTTATTTTGACCAAAATATTCGATTGATTTGTAGAAATTTTCGATGTTTGCAATTTTTATCTTTACGCTCGTTTTCGATGTTTTGTGTAAATGTTCACCGTTTTAGGCTATATTGTATATTTTTTATTTTTTGCTGTAAATATTCTTTATTTTGACGAAAAAATTCGATTGGTTCGTAGAAATTTTGGATTTTTTGTCTGCATTTTTTATCTTTACGCCCGAGTTTTCGATGTTTTATCTAATTTTTCACCTTTTTAGGCCCTATTGTAGGTTTTTACTTTTTTGCCTATATTTTGTATTTTGGATTATTTTGGTTTCAATTTATGGTCTTTTGGCCGAAATTTTCTTTATTTACACTTCGTTATTTTCGATTCGTTTATTAAAAATTGATTTTTAGGTCTACCGCTTTGATTTTTGGGTACGAATTTTAGATTTTTGGTCTTCATTTTTTAATTTTAATTTTTGCTTTTATTTTCGAATTTCTCGTTAGAACTTATTTTAAGCTAAAAAGTGTTATTTTTGGGGCAAATTATTTTTCTTTTGTTTCGCTTGCATTTTTATTTTTAAACCAGGATTTTTGATTTTTTGGCCCATATTTTAGATCTTCTGTTTTGTTCCAAATTTTTGATCTTTTCGCCAAAATATTCGATTGGTCTAGGAAGATTAATGGTTCCTTGTTTCTTTAAAAAGGGGGGGGCGGGGTTGTATAAGTGGCTCTACCATCAACATGTTCCACGAGCCGCCACTACTAAAGTTAGAGTGATTAAAATTTTAGGAAGAACAATATTACTATCCACACACTTTATGGACGAAGCCGATATCATAGGAGACCGAATAGCAATCATGGCCAGAGGAAAACTGCAATGCTACGGTTCGAGTTTCTTCCTAAAACAAAAGTACGGATCTGGCTACCTTCTAATCATAGAGAAAACTGATGACTGTGATGTAGACGAAGTGACTGAGCAGCTATCACGTCACATACCGGATATTCAACTGAAGAGTAACATAGGATCGGAGCTGACCTATAAATTGAAAGAATCGGACAGGCCGACGTTCTATCAAATGTTCAGCGATATCGAATCCAATGCTGATGAATTGGGTATTGTGAGTTATGGAGTCGAGCTGACTACTTTAGAAGATGTCTTCTTAAAGTAAGTATACATTAAATAGTTTTAATATGAATGACATGAAATGAAGAAAACGGATGTGGTCAAAATACGATCATACGATCATATTAAAAATATTTATTATTATTTTATGAACAATAATAAATAATAGTCGATTATAATATTTTTATCTTTCTATTATTTACAGTTTTTAATATTTTATCTTTCACCCCCTAACCCCAGCCATCCCATCTTTATAATTTCAAATTGACGTATTTTTGCTTAAAACTGTAACTATTTCAGATCCAAAGTTGTTCAGGGTGGCTTGTTATGTGTTGTGCCGCGGATTTGTGGCGCTCGCGGCTGTCGCTGGGGTATTGGTCGGTGGCGCCCATCACGAAATGAGACACTTGTTAACACTTAATTACTTTATTTTGGTCACGTTGTCAGATATCTCTTGGGTTTACAATTTTGATTACAATTACAACTGTTACCACTGCTCTACTCTCTTACTTGCTCACTGCCCCCTCAACGTCTCGGGAGTCCTATTTATCAACTAGTACCGTCCCATGTTCGCATCACGCCATCGCGTCCGGCCAACCAGAGGCATAGAACGTGGGGCAGCACGCTGCACAAGTCAGCAAAAATGAAATGCTAAGCTTACAATAATGAATTTAATCCAAGGTGAAATAAAATAAAGATAATAATAATAATAGGTTAGGCATCACAACACCTCCCCCCTAGGGAAGAAATTTGTAATTGGGGCTATTACGAATTTCTAATTCACTTAATTCAACTTGATTAGTAGCATCGTTTTTTGGTAATTTTGGAGTAGATTCATTTGTAACCTTTGACTTACAATATTTAAAAATAACAATAGCAATTATAATAATAATAATTTTATTTATCCAATGTATTGTTCAATTTCTTTAGTTTCGTAATTTCCGTGCCTAAATTTTGTAAATTTTCCAGTTTTTGAATAACCTGGTTAGGTTCTTTTACCGAAATAGGTAATTGAAAGTTAGAGTTATTTTGCAATATGTATTTTAAATTAAATAATTCTGATACAAAATCTAGTACAGAGGTGATATTTGCTGTGGTTACACAGTATGTATTCAAAACAAATTTATCATTGTGGATCTTACAGCAAGGTTCAAATTGAATGATTCCAGTGGAAATTAGCTTAAGAACATTGGAATAATTTTGACAATTCATGTAAATGGTTTGAACGTCAGACAAAATAAAAATATATCGGTTCTTTCCCAAAGATATGAGTAAAATAATACTTTTATTTTGATGGCACGAAGAACACAAGTTGCTGGTAGCACTTTTGGTCCTCTGAATAGCTCAATTTCGCAAGCACTAACACTATTCACTGAGAACAATGGCACTTGTTGGTTGCAGATATGTCCATTTGAGTGTCGTATGCATTTTTGCACATCCTCGGTGGTGAGTTGAGCGTAGAATGTCCGTAGTTGATCCACGAGCAGGAACTGATGTTCGGTGGAGATGAAGACATACATGTTATCCTTAACATGTACAGGAACGCTGGTGACTCTGATCAGATCGTATGTTGTCGAAGATACCAGTGGCATGTGTAGGATGAAGTAAAGGGTAGTTTTGTGGAAGAAGATTGTAGGAGTTACTAGGGAGTATAGGATGTTCATATTTTCCTTAGTCAATTTGGATGGAAACAGAGTTTCCTTTGCAAGATACGTTTGAGCATCTAATAATTTCAACTAAATGATTTTGGTAATCGCGATATTTATTTAATAGTGATTCAAAAACTATTATATGAAAGTCTAGTGTATTGATAAATTTGTTCTCGTTCAACGATGTTTCTGACTACGTCTGTTAGATTAGCTAAATGTATATTAATTGAATTTAAATGCTCGACTAAACCGTTCATGAATTTGGTTTGTTCTTCAAAACTTGTATGAATTGATTCTAAAGCATTTGTGAATATGCTTGTCCGCTCTGATGAAAGTCGTAATATTTTGTTATTGTTTTGATTGATTTCAATGATTTTCTGAGCATCGCTATCATCAAGAGTACCGAAAAGAAATTTGAAAGAAGTTCCAACTATGTTCAGTAATCCTCTTTTTTCTCTAATTTTAATTGGTTCATGAAAAAGATTATTGATTAAATTTTGTCGGTTTGTTACAACAAGAAGAGTGGTATTCATGCTAGGAATAAATCCCAAACATTGCGGAAGGTGCATATCTTCCTTACTGGCTTTTTCGCAAACTATTGTTATGTCCTGGAAACATTCTTCAAGGCTATTTAGTAAACTCATATAATTATTTAAATTGATTTTTGTGGTTAAATCCCATTCGGAATGTGAGAGTTGAACTGTTTCGATTGGTTCAAAGAATATACCGGAGTTAAACCTTATCTTCTATTTTAAGTGTAACAGGATTGGTATATTTGTCGTAGTAAATCTTGGATTTTTCCTTTCCTTGTATCAATGAATCACGTGCCAATTCTTGGCTGTGTTGTAAACGTAATTTTAATTCAACTGCATAATCATTGTAATTATAATTTAGTTCTGGCGTTAGTTTTAATGAATTGGGTATTTCTGCTACATGACCAAAGATTAATTCAAATAGAGTATAATTTGTTGCAGTATGTTCAGAGGTATTATATGTGAACATCGCATAAGGAATCCATTCATCCCAATTAGACTGGTCTTTATTTATAAAATGTCTGAGATCGTGATCGTTCGAGACTTCCATTGGATTGAGGTCGAAAAGCACATGTTTGAATCTTTTTGATCTTTAATATTTGGCAAACGTTTTTTAACAATTCGCTTGTAAAATTTGTACCACGGTCCGTTAATAAAAATTTGCGTGTTCCAAAAATACAAATGATTTTAGTGACAAAGACAGTAGCTACGGTAACCGCTTCTTGATTCGGGATGGGTATCGCTAAACTGAATTTAGTAAGGTCGTCTTCAAATGTTAGTAAATATTTATTAGAACTATCGGTCATGGGCAAAGGCCCAACAATATCTAAGAAGACTTTTTCTAATGGTTTTCTTGAGGTGGTAGTAATAGTTAGAAGTATCTTGGTTGATTTGGCTTGCTTATTTCGTTGGAAAACCTCACAGGAGCTGACATACGTTTTAACGTCTTTATACATATTTTTCCATTGATATTTCCTTTTGATTTTTTTGTAAGTTTTATGAATAAATTTGTGGCCTCCAGTAGGAGTTGAATGATATTCATTTAGAATTGCGTTAATTTCTGGTTGTGACAATTCGTCCAAAATTTGATTATGATAAAATGTAATTTGAATATTTGTTTCCTTAAATATGTATCTGAACATAAGACGAATGTTTTCAAATTTTAAATGGCGGTAAGGCCAAACTTTTGCAAAATTAGTGATTGATAAATCGCTCAGTTGGTGGTCGATGCAAAATGTTTTTAGAACGTTTATGGACGTGAATAATCTTGATTCTGTTATTCGTTCATTTAATTCGTGAGTTTTGATGAATATGTAATTTATGTTATCATGCACGACCAGGGATGTTTTGTTTGTTGCAAGATCGGTTTTCAAAAGGTCATTTACATTTATTTTGTAGAGATCAGGTACATTCGAATTGTTACTTATAAATAGTACGCGTGATTGTTTGAGATCCGCTTTGGAAATGGAATATTCACTTTCGTGGATATTTTTGGTATTAATGATTGTTCGTTCCGCTTTAGATAGGAATGTTTCGTACGTTAATTCGGAGTTTTGATGTGTAATTTGGTATATACGGCAAAGCGCGTCCGCATTTGTATTTTGTTTTCCAGCTTTATGGATGATATTATATTCATATTCTTCTAATTTTAGTCTGAAACGCATTAGTCGTGAACCGGGATCTTTGACTGAGAATAACCAAGTGAGTGGTTTGTGATCTGTGACGATTGTGAATTTCCGACCATACAGGTACGGACGAAAGTGTTTGATACTCCAACAGATGGCGAGCAACTCCTTCTCGATGGTGGAATAATTCATTTCGGCTTTATTTAGAGTTCGGGACGCATATGCGATCGGTAGATCTCGACCTATGGTTCCTTGGGATAAAATCCCTCCAATAGCCTTATTGCTTGCATCTGTTGTTAGTATAAATTCACGAGTAAAATCAGGATATGTTAACACGGGTGCGTTGCACAATTTTGTTTTAAGATTTTCGAATTACTCCAAACATGAAGCGTTCCAATTAAATGGAGCGTCCTTTTTTAAAAGTGCATTTAATGGTTGTGCAAGTTTTGCAAAATCATTGATATATCGCCGATAATAACCAGCGAGACCGAGGAAACCTTTAATGTCCTTTGCGCATTTGGGCATAGGAAATTTTTGTACTGCACAGATTTTAGAAGGATCAGGTGATGTACCTTCTTCGCTTATTACATGCCCTAGATAAGTAAGTTCGGGTCGGAGGAATTCGCATTTGTCCGGTTGTAATTTTAAGTCGTGGTCACGAAAGCGATCAAAAATTTCTGTCAATTTTGAATTATGATCATCTAATGTATTACCATAGATTATTACATCATCCAGATAAACAAAACATTTGAAGCCTTGCAGCCCGGTGAGAACTGAATTCATCATGCGTTGGAAGGTAGCAGGAGCTCCTTTTAACCCAAACGGCATGCGATTAAACTCGTAGTATCCGAAAGTCGTGCTAAAAGCTGTTTTCTGCTTGTCCTTGTCAGACATTTTTACCTGGTGGTAACCCGATGCGAGATCTAACGAACTGAAATACTTCGAATTGCCTAACTGATCAAGAATCTCGGTAATATTTGGAAGAGGATAGACGTCTCCTATCGTCTTTTCGTTAAGTTTACGAAAGTCGACTACTACTCGCCATTTCTTGTTACCATGAATGTCAGTTTTTTTTGGTACAATTAATAAAGGAGAATTGTATAGCGAACTATTTTCGGTAATTATATTATCAGCTAGCATTTGATTTACTTGAGATTTTATTTCGGATTGTTGTTGGAAGAGCAACCGATAAGGCTTAATGTTAATCGGATTGTTGTCTGTTGTTGAGATTAAATGTTCCGTAGTACGTGTAAATGAGAGAGAGTATCTCCGTCGAGATAAAAAATGTCATGATAATTTTTGCAAATGTCAAGAATGCCGCCCCTCTGTTCAGTTGTGATCGGTACGTATTACATTAACTAGACGCGACAATCGGTCGGTCGTAAGAGCAATATGATTTTGAACAAGGAAAATGTTGTATGAATTTAAATTTTCAATTTCTAATTTTGGGTTGTTGATAGTTACTTCAAAATCGTTATTATTTATAACGGCAACGTTACAGTATCCGTCGTCTGTAGGATTGATTAGGCAGTTTCCGATAAAAACTCCTTCTGCAATTTCTTGCGATAAGCACAAAGATTCACCTGACTGATTTATTTTTACTTCTTGAACGGATTCAGTACGAGGCTTAAGAATTAATTGAACATGTGTGGTGACTTTATCAACTTGTTGTGGATTATGATTAATTTGCCAAATGATTTTGAATTGTCTTGAAGGCAATGTTTTAATTCGTCCCAGTCAGCGAAATTTCGGTATTTTACTAAGTTGTACGCATTACCTCCTAATCGAGTTTGAATTACGCTGAGCAACAATGGTTTATCCTCCGCTTTCGTATTCGCGCAAACAACGTCGCAACATGATATGAATTTATGGAGTTCGGCACGTAGGCCTTTAAATTCCGGAATGATTTTTAATGCTGTATCTAGTGAAAATGACATCTTTGTTGATAAGTTTTCAATTTCGGAATCGATCGGTTGAGTAATTTCACTGATTAAATTTAATATTTGACTTCGGGTTAGGACCATGTGAATTTTGGAGTAAGTTTAAAAGCAAAGGATAAGTTTATGAAGGACTTACTGACAAAACTGCATGGCTCAGTATTGATCCACGATCGATCGATGACGACTGAAGTTGAAGCAGTGATAGGTAGATGGGCAATGTCCTCTTCGTTGTGGCAATGGATGTTTTCCAAACACACCAAAAGTTTTCCTTAGACCAATTTGTGTAATACCCCACACCTGACACCAAATTTGTTGTGCCGCGGGGGTATTGGTCGGTGGCGCCCATCACGAAATGAAACACTTGTTAACACTTAATTACTTTATTTTGGTCACGTTGTCAGATATTTCTTGGGTGTACAATTTTGATTACAATTACAACTGTTACCACTGCTCTACTCTCTTACTTGCTCACTGCCCCCTCAACGTCTCGGGAGTCCTAGGTCGCGACGCTGAGTCCTTCCGTGAGGGCCTCTTGGTGGCGGCAACCGGGTGTGCTGGACTTCGGATGTAGCTGTTGTCGTGGTGAATGGAGTCCCTCCGGGACTAGGCAAGCGCATTTGTGGTGAACGGTTGTGTGGCTGCAATGAGCGTACAGAGTAAGAGCTCAACTTTGGACTTGCAAGTGTTTTGACCTCCCAGGGTGCGGAAACAGCTTCAAGTTGGAGAGTTGGTGGTGCTCTGTTGATCTTTTGCGGTGCATTCCCTTATATTGCCTTGTCCCCTGTCGGTTTCCTCCTGTGTCGGTGGTGGTACGTGTGGGGGTGCGGTGGTAGCGCGATGGTGGCGCAAGCGGAGAGGGTAGTACGGAGCGCTTTGGTACTAATGGCAGTTGCCGCGTACGTGCCCCGTTACAATCTCCCCCTCAGGACCCTTAGGACATCCCGGCAGAGGGTCCTGGATTCTTCCTGGGTCGTCCTCTCTTCCGGATTGGGTAACTGGGGTGTCCTTTTTGGTCGCTACATCTCCTTAGTGCTGATACATGGTATTTGGTCAGCGGGACCGTTGGCGCATTTTTGGAGGCTATTTCGTATGAGCAGGGTCTCGTTTCTGCTAGGATTATATCGACGCCTCTTACGAAAACTGGCACAATTAAAAACTATTTCGATAAAAGGCACGATTCCAGCGCGCGCGAAAAACGACACGTTTCGAGAGCGCAAACCGTAAAAAGACACGTTCCGAGGGACCCGCGAAGAGCAGCACAATTCAGATGTTTTCGCGAAAAGAAACACGATTCCTATTCCACCGCGAAAGCACATTGTAATATTTCCCGTTCGAAAAATCTAAATAAATCGATGGCTTTTGTCTTTATCGCTTTTGTATTGTACTCGTAAGGCAACTATGTTTACATGGCGTAGGTCATTGGCACGCCTACACGATTATGTTTACATCGTGCGCCCTGCTGCAAGGAGCAAGAGTTTTGTTTCTTGCATTGTACATCGAGACCTCATTCCTTTGCGAAATTTTCACGCGTCAACAGCGATAATCTACGCAGTGAAGAAGCTAGTGTAATAAAGTGAAGTGACGATAAGTGATGATTGTAACTGCAATTTAAAGCAGTTTTTTTCTCTCTTGAAATACGAAAATATATGCGTGTATAAATTTTTGGAAGATTTTGATTGGTGGGAAGGCGTTGCATTGGGCCTGAGAGGTGCAGAAAACTCAATGAGTTCCGTGTACAAATCATCGGTTTCACAAGACGTCGGTCGCGCGAGTGATTACCAAGAGCTCGTGAGTCTCCAAACTACAGCCTCCAATACAACTGAACCGGAAAATCAGAGCTTTGTTGATTCGTGCTCTCTTCCGCCTGTAAATCGGCTGCAGCTTGGTGAACTTTCTCAGGAAAACGCTGAAACGCCTAGTAAGTGTTGTCAATTTTCTCTCTCATTTTCTCTGTCGATCTCGGTCTTTGTTTTTTCTTGTTTATCGAATTCTCTCTCTTTTTATATATTTTGCATCAGCTCAACCGACCAGTTTCGCTGGAATTTTCTCGGCCCAAAACAGCTCGAAAGATGAGTCCAGCTCGAAAAAGAGCAGAGTGAACAAGTCGAAAACACATTTTCGAAAGCGCTCCTTGAACCCCACTGAATGGGTGGACAGCAAGGCCAAACGAGCTCTAAGTTCGGGACAAGCGGGTGTCGGGCGAAAAGCGCGTCAAATCCAGGCAAGAGCGTTGGGCTCAGGATGCCTGGCGACGTGTCGTTTCAAATATCAAACACGCATTACAGTGGAGGACAGGAAAAAGGCATTCGAGTCTTTCTGGGCATTAGGCGACTACACCAAAGAGTGGCAGTGCATTTTGGACTGGACCAGAAAAGACGGCAATAGCGATGGCTCGGGTGACGAATCTGATTCTGATCGGCGAACTGCGCACACCTTCAAATTGATTGATTCTCACGGTAAGTTCGTCAAAGTCTGTCGTGCCATGATATTATCGACATTGAATGAGAGCTCTTTTTTTTGCAATGAAACTTTCCGTTTTTCTGTTTCAAAAAAATATCTCTGCCGTCAACTTGTCCATCAATATCCGTCATTGGTTTCAGATATTTCTTATTCTCGTATACGAACAGCCGATAATAAGAGCGGGAATCGACTCGTTGAGACTGATATGAGAATCGACCTCATGGATTGAGTGAGGCTTCGAAAGCACTAATTCGTCAGCATATTTCATCGTTCCCAGTAATGGAGTCGCATTATTGCCGTGAAACGACCAAACGGCTGTACTTGGAAGAGGGTTTGTCCATTGCCCGGATGCATGGCATTTTCCCCGAAAAATATCTGCCTGTTTCAGATGCGTGGAGCGTATCCGAACAGTCGTATAGGAAAATATTCAACGAAGAATATAATTATGGCTTTTTCCAGCCCAAAAAAGACAGGTGAAAATCTAGTCATATACATTCTAAAGATAATTATTCATTTTGCAATTGCAGAGAGAGAGTTATAACAATTGCAATTGAATAGACAAAAAGACAATTTTTTCTGGATGCGAGCAGTGTTCCCTCTATAATGCCATGAGCAAGGCTGATCAGACACGCAATCAAGCGAAACAGGACAAACATATCTTTGATAAAAAATACATCAGAGAGCTAGTCAAATTGGATCGATCTCGTGCAAAGGAGAATTTGTCGATTCGGGCAATCAATTTCGATTTGCAAAAGGTCTCGACCACAACACGCGTCGAAATTGGCCCAGTTTATTATATGGCAAAGTTGTGCGTTTACAACTTTACCATTTTTGAAATGGGCCAAAAAAAGGCCTTTTACTATTTGTGGAATGAGACGGTTGGTAATCGAGGAGCTAACAAAATCGCGTCATTGCTTTGGAAGTATATCGAAGGGCAGGTCAGTACTGGAGTCTCAGATTTTTTTCTGCTACAGTGATAACTGTGGTGGTCAGAATCGAAATAAACTCCTGTACTCCATGTATGTCAAAGCGGTTTTGCAATTTGGCATCAATATAACTCATCGGCAAGTCTTTTTTCCGTTTTTATTTATTCGTCGCAGCATTTCTGGGTAGCATGACATTTCATGAATTTTTAATTGTTTGCAGGTATTTGGAAGTTGGCCACACGCAATGTGACGGCGACTCTATTTATGCCCGAATAGAGCATCATGTGGCCAATAAGAGTAATTTTACCCAGGGGGAATGGACTCAAAATATTCGGGAGGCCAAAAAAAAACTAGTCGCCATATGTAGCGGAGGAAATAAGTCGAGAACAATTTTTTTGATTTTCTACCCCTCTCGAATTTTTTTAATTGGGTGAGACTTGCCAGTGTTCGCGAAGTTGTAATTTTAGGTGCACAAACTGACGTCACAATCCGTCACGACTTTGACAAGCCACCAAAAACTATGCAAGTTTAAAAAAAAATGTCCAGAGTTTTATCCGGGATTATTCTCTGAAACCTGCTTATAATAAGCCATTTCCGCTCAACGAGAAAAACAAATCGGACCTAAGAAAGATGATGGATAGGCAGATAATTCCATCCCATGCACATGATTTTTACAACAATCTGTTGCGATTTTGTTATTTTTCTTTTCTTGTGTTATATTGGGACTTTTTTGTTATATTGGTGCTATTTTTTCGAACTTTTTCATGTCGCGCGCTCCCTGATGATGATGTGATTTTTTTATTATTTAATAGAATTCGAGAAGCGATATTGTACTTAAACTGTTTCATTATTAACCATTTTTAATGTTCACATTTAAAAAAATAAACAAAACTTATCCACAATGTGCTTTTTTTCGCGGTGGAATAGAAATCGTGTTTCTTTTCGCGAAAACATCTGAATTGTGCTGCTCTTCGCGGGTCCCTCGGAACGTGTCTTTTTTCGGTTTGCGCTCTCGAAACGTGTCGTTTTTCGCGCGCGCTGGAATCGTGCCTTTTATCGAAATAGTTTTTAATTGTGCCAGTTTTCGTTAGAGGCGTCGATATATGGTCCGTCTCTTTTGGGGGTGAATTTTGCAGTGGTCTTCTTTTTTGTCTTGCTAAGGGTGTGTGAGTTTACCCATACCAGGTCTCCTGGTACGTAAGTTTCGGAAGGTTTTCTCTTCTTGTCTGTGTAGACCTTTCTCTGGTCCTGTGTTTTTTCGTGACGTTCCTTGGCCAAGTGGAATGCGTCTATTAGTTTTGTAAGCCTGATGGTGATGTCGAGCAGGTGCAGGTCAGTTTTCATTATCTCGCGTAAGTCGTGGTGGACATCCGTGGGGGTTCGGAGTTCTCGGTCGAACGTTAGGTAAGCCGGCGATGTTCCAGTAGAGGTGCAGTACGACTTTATTGCAAACCTGATTGCCGGTAGTTTGTTTGGCCAGTCGGTGTGTTCTGTACCGACTTGGATGGCTAGCTGTGTTTTTAGGTCTCGGTTTTTCCGTTCGACTGGGTTTGCTACTGGATGGTACACTGGTGTGAAGTGGTGGTCAATCTCGAACCAAGGTATGATCTGCTGCATAATGGCGCTTATAAATTGGGTGCCATTGTCGCTAATTAATCGTCTCGGAAGTCCGAAACGCAGGAATACCTCTTCTATGAGTATTCTCCCACAGGCGGCTGCTGTGGCGTTTTTCAACGGGAATAGCTCGACCCATCTTGAGGCTGTGTCCTCGATTATGAAGATCCACTTCTCCTTTCTTGAACCTTCTGGGAGTGGGCCAAAAAGGTCGATGGCCAGTACCTCGAACCTTCTGTGCATGGCCAGGTTTGTAAAAGCCCTGGTGGCTTAGTGTTGGATGCTTTATTTTTTTGACATTCCTGGCAGTCGCGGACATAGTTGGCGATGTCGTAACGTATCCCGGGCCAGTAATTTCTTTGTAGGATTTTCCTCAGGGTGCGATCCGCACCGTAGTGACCTGCGACGGGGTCATCGTGGAATCTTTTCAGGATCTCCTTTCTGTTCTTTTTCGGGATGATGAGCTGGGGTTCTTCTGTTTCATCGTCGGGGGAGTACCGGTACAGGACCCCTTGATGCATTGTGTATCCCCTTGTGGTCCATCTGCGGGTTTCTTCAGGTCGGTCAGTTTCGAATGCGTCGATGATCTTCTTAATTTCCTCATCGGCTATCTGCTCTGCTCTTTGGTCCGCTGCGGATTTTACCGGCAGGTCGATGCTGACGAAGTCCATCGGGATGGGGTCGACTGGAGGCCTTGACAGGAAGTCTGCGATTACATTCGCTTTTCCTGGTGTGTATTCGATTCGTAGCCTGTATGATTGATCTGGCGAGACGGCCACTTGGTGATTTGAGCGTCATTAACCAGCGTAGGGATTGGTGATCGGTGAGGACAACTGTCGGACTATCTTCAATGTAACCTCGAAATTTTTGGACTGCCCAGACAACAGCGAGTGCTTCACGTTCGGTTGTACTGTAATTCATTTCGGCCTTGGTGAGGAGTCTGCTGGCATATTCTACAGGGCGTTCCTCTTTTTCCTCCCCCTGCATCGGAGCTGCTCCCAGGGCGTACGCGCTGGCGTCTGTGCGCAGGGTGTATGATTTGGTAGGTTGGGCCTGCTGAAGGATTGGTGCTGTGCTAAGGGCTTCTTTGAGGGACTCGTACGCTTTTTGCTGTGGCGGTCCCCAAGTCCACGGAACGTTCTTTCTGGTTAGATTGCTCAGGGGTTTGGCGATTTTTGAGAAGTCCTTTATGAATTTCCTGTACCAGCTACAGGACTGTAGGACGCTCTGTAGTTGTTTGACATTCTTCGATGCTGGTCGTTGCGAAATAGCGGCTACTTTTCCTGGGTTGGGCTGGATTCCTTTTTGGCTGACAATGTGACCCAGATACTTTACGGAGGTGCAGCCAAAGTTGCACTTTCCTCGGTTCATTCGGAGGTTGAAGTGTTTTAACCGGTGAAAAACTTTCTGAAGGTCGTGCAGGTGGTCCTCTACCGCTGCGGAGAGGATGATAAGGTCATCCAGATATACTAGGATTCGAGTGGGCTCCAAACCTGTCTTCACTCGGTCCATTAATCGCTGGAAGATGGCAGGAGCGTTTCGAAGTCCGAAGGGCATCCTGGTATACCGAAACAGGCCGAACGGAGTGACAAACGCTGTTTTATTTTGGTCCTCTCTTCGGACTTTTACCTGGTGGTAACCGGACTGTAAGTCGAGGATGGATATAATGGTTATTTCACTGGTAGCATGTAACAGGTCGTCAATTCTTGGCAGAGGGTAGCTATCCGGTTTCGTGACGGTGTTTAGTTTGCGATAATCGATGCATAACCTAAACGTCCCGTCGGGTTTGGGTACTAATACCACCGGGGCAGCCCACGCGCTCTCGCATTCTTCTATGATTCCTTCTTTCAGGAGCTTCTGGAGTTCTGTCTTTAGGATATCTGCTTTCATGGGTGATACCCGATACGGGGGTTGAGCTATCGGCAGGTGATCTCCTGTGTGGATGGCGTATTCTACTGTCTCCGTGGGGGGTCCTGTTTCGTTGAATAGCTCCTGGTGGTCTTCTAGAAGACGGTCTATCTTCTCTCTTTCGCTACAACTGAGCTGGACAGCTTCTTCTCCCGGCTTTAGACGGATTTCCTCTAAGTTGATGGAGGCTAGGTGTAGATCCCATTCCATGTTTACTTGTGTGATCGCGTCGCGAAACATGAAGTCGAAGGTCTCCTCCTGGGGACTGAAGAAGTGTTGCGTATGAATCGCATGTTTGAGAGACTTTGGAAATGGTGTGACCATGGGCTCCTGTCTGGTGAGCTCCTTTAGGTAGTCGTTTACCATGGAGACGTCAGTTTCTTCTCCTGTATCTGATGCGGGGTCTCTTTCTCTCTCTTGTTTGAGGGAGTTTCTTCCTTTTGCGTAAATGGATGCATCTTGTTCTCGTTCCAAAATGACCAAGCTCTATTTCTTAGGTGTAAAATTAACCCAGCGTCTTCTATGAAGTCGATTCCTAGTAGAGTTTTTGCGTTGGTGGTATTTGTGCTGTAGATGAACGATGTCGGTATCGTTAGGTCCTTGAGTTTTACTGAAACGTGAGTACGTATGCGACTTGTACCATCTGCGAGGGTGAGGTGTATGTTTTTTTTCCTCGAAGTGAATTCCCTGCTTTCGTAGTTCTTTGTACAATTCTTCGCTGGCGAAGCTGGATCTGGCACCAGTGTCTATGTAGGCTGTGCCGGTTATAGTCCCAATGCTGATGTTGAGGGCTGGCCTATCTCGGACTCGTAGTCCTAGGTCAGCTGCACAAAATCCTATTGCCGGTGGTGATGATGGTAGTTTGGGTGGGGAACAATTTGAGCAATTCCTTTTTATGAAACTGGGCGTCTGGCAACCATAACATTTTAGTTCCTTTTTCTCCACAGGTGGCAACGGTTTGTTGGTTTTTTCCCTCTTTCCGCATTCCTCGATGGTGTGTCCATAACATTTGCAGAACGCGCACTTTAGGCTAGGTTTCTGGCAATCCTGGCGGAGTTGGTGCTTTTCCCGTAGGTGGGATTCTAGTGGTCCTGCTTTATCTAACACATCCTGGTATTTGCTAAGTTCCGATCTTGAAATCCTATCTCTGATCTCGTATTTTAGGAGGCCATATATCATATCCAGTTGCATCTCCTCTTGAGGTGGGGTTTTCATCTGTGCAAATAGCGATCGTTTTACCATAATAAAGTCGCTCGTGTCCTCTTCTTGCTTCTATGCTGCAGCGAATATTTGTAAAGCTTTTTTTGCTTGTTCCCAGGTTTCAACTGAATCTTTCACCCCTGTCCACCAGATGTTGGCTGATCCCTCTAGCAGCATCCTCATACTCATCCTGTACTATTTCGGGTTTTCGTGTTCCCTGGAATCGTACCGTACAGTGGGTGAAGTGTTTTTGTTGTTGTGGTCGGATGGCCTGTAATAGCTGCTGCAGTTATTCTCCTGATAGTGCCATCCTTCCTGTGGTCTGACTCCTTGTAGTCGGAATTTTGTCGTTATCTTCCTACCCTGTTTTCTACTCTGTCCCACTCGTTTACTCTGGCCCACTCGTTGGGCTCCAGTTTGTGGGACGGTTGGGTTATCGTTTAGCCAGAGTTTAATCAAGTAGTGTGTCTAGAGTAATTTATTCACAATAATATGTACAGAGTGGTTAAAATATGGGCAGGATCTTCGCGTTGTGGCGGTGATATCCTCCTGGAGGTGTTGGCGGAAGAAAAGGCTTGCTTGGTTCCACCGTCCGTAGGTCGCGACGCTGAGTCCTTCCATGAGGGCCTCTTGGTGGCGGCAACCGGGGGTGCTGGACTTCGGATGTGGCTGTTATCGTGGTGAATGGAGTCCCTCCGGGACTAGGCAAGCGAATTTGTGGTGAACGGTTGTGTGGCAGCAATGAGCGTACAGCGTAAGAGCTCAACTTTGGACTTGCAAGTGTTCTGACCTCCCAGGGTGCGGAAACAGCTTCAAGTTGGAGAGTTGGTGGTGCTCTGTTGATCTTTTGCGGTGCATTCCCTTATATTGCCTTGTCCCCCGTGCGGTGGTAGCGCGACGGTGGCGCAAGCGTAGAGGGTAGTACGGAGCGCTTTGGTACTAATGGCAGTTGCCGCGTACGTGCCCCGTTACAATGGCGAAATATTGGAACTAGATAAAAAACCGTTTCATTCTATTAACCCAAGCCATGACCACACCCGATATCTTCCGATATATATTTGTTGTCTAATTCGAAGGGACTAATACGTATAATTAACAGTAAACCTTCTATTCAAGGGTTGGTTCGGATACATTTACTGAAAGTAGGGACAATAAAATCAGCATCGACTCGGAAGACCCACGTCAACCATATTCGGGCAAGAGACTAATTTACAGCCAAATCCATGCCATGCTCCTGAAACGATATTTAACCACGATCAGAAGATATTTTCTGTTGTTGATTCAAATTTTACTGCCAATTGTGACAATCGTGATGTGCATGTTAAATTCCAAAGTCACCGTGGGAATAGATGTGTTGCCAAAACTGAAAATTGATTGGCAAGCGTACAATTCACCAATAACTATTCTATGCTCGGAAGATGCGAACAATAGTTATTACCAAAGTGCGAAAAACATACTTGAAGGAAAACATCTGTCGATTGAAGACCTTGGAAGTAAGGATGTTGGGTCTTATATGTTAAATTTGGTGAGCAACTAATTGTTTATTATAATCTAATGATCTTATAGTACGATCGCACAGAGGTTACAGTGACTCATCGCTTCATGTTGCCTGAATTAAGTTTCTAGTAAACGTATGTCCGTAAAATAATTCGATTCAGCTTAGGCGGGAAATTTAAAAATTCTCGAGCGTGCAAATATTTTCCCGACGAAACTTTGCGAGTGCATTTTTCGGCAACCGGTAAAGACAACTGGAAATTTGTCATTAAATTTAACCTGTTATAAATGAAATGGATACAATCAATCCTGCTCTTAACTAAATCGAAATCGGAGACGGTCAAAACCAGATACAAGCACGTGAATTTTGAGGTTAGAATAGATAAAATGAGAAAAGACATACGTTGCACTTATCCCTTGAATTTACATATTGACATACGTTTCGTATTTAATTCCTTTTTTTTAAGCATGCGAACGAGTATAGATATTTATTCATACGCGATTATTTGATCGAAAAAGCATGAGTCACTGTCACCTCTGCGCGATTGTACTATAACACCTTAGCTTAGCAATGCGATTTTCTGAAGATTACGGTATTGGATTGATGATGGAAATTCCATAATATATTTGGTAAATAAAACACGTGTGTTGAGAATTTTCACAAATTTTTAATGTCGAAACACTGCGACATATGTTTCGCCATACAGTGGCTTCATCAGGCAGATGATTAATGATCATCTGATTAATGATTAATGATCATCTGATGAAGGCACTATGAACTGATTAGATACTATGAATTGAATTAGAATTATCCTGGTTATTGTAATTCAGACATCTAGTTCAATAACCATGAATTCACGCTTACCGCGTGTTTAAAAAGTCGCGCCGTTGGCAACTCGGCGCGCGACTCACGTATAGTCAAGTGAGGTGGGTTGCATTCTTTCCGTTTATACGCATGTTTGTACGTGAAATTTCTGCGCTCCAATTAGTGGACTCTGTTTTCATAAATACCAACCTTCTGTCTAAAAATTTCTTTGTACGAGTGCAATTTAGATACTTATTTACAGTCTTTAACATTTCTGCATCTTTATCATCATCTTTGTCGTAAAAAATTTGGTCGCTTCAAACGATTAAAAATAAAACTTAAGAAGGCAAGTTCCTGCTCCGTTATTGTGTTATATCCTGGTTAGCAACTGATGAAAGGGCGGAATATTCTAACACCACTAGTCTCTAGTAATCTACCGATGTGAAGATAGCCACAGATTTTTCAGCCACCGATTTCCCGGCGCGTCCACCGCCAAATACAAATTTCTTCAATTTCAATGATTTATAATAAATCAAACGCTGAGAATGTAATTAACATTAGGGAATAGATGTATTAGTTTCACAAAAAATGTTCAAACTGATTGCCATTTTCAGCAATACAACAATTTACACGTCGCAAAACATTAAAATGGACACGTTGTAAAACACCAACATTGTTTTTTTTTTGGTTTTCTTACCTAATTCCAAAATAAAAATATTTGAAAAATAATGAAAAAAAATAATATCTTTGAGGCCTCGTAGATGGCTTAGGAACCACTTTTGGATAGAGATAAGTTTAGTTAAATCGTCTTATTTTGTTTCAGAGAATATGTGGTAAAGCGTTGTACAGACCATTCGGGGACACCCTGTATATAGTTTGGGTGGACCCGAGAAAAAAAATTCATAAAAAAGTTATAAACAATTTTACCCAAAATTTCATGCTCTAAATCATTTAAGTAGACCCTTATTTACACGTTGTTGTTAAAAAAATAAATTTAAAACGCGTCAAGCAGTGCCATTTAGGACTTTGAAAGTTTGCTATATTATCTATATAGTTTGGCTGGACCCGAGAAAAAAAATTCATAAAAAAGTTATAAACAATTTTACCCAAAATTTCATGCCTTAAATCATTTGAGTAGACTCTTATCTAAACGTTGTTGTTAAGACATTAAATTTGAAACGCGTCAAACAGTGCCATATTGGACTTTGAAAGTTTGCTATATTATCTATATAGTTTGGGTGGACCTGAGAAAAAAAATTAATAAAAAAGTTATAAACAATTTTACCCAAAATTTCATGCGTTAAATCGTTTAAGTAGACTCTTATCTACACGTTGTTGTTAAAAAATAAATTTGAAACGCGTTAAATAGTGCCATATTGGACTTTGAAAGTTTGCTATATTATCTACATGGTTTGGGTGGACTTGAGAAAAAAAATTCATAAAAAAGTTATAAACAATTTGACCCAAAATTTCATGCGTTAAATCGTTTAAGTAGACTCTTATCTACACGTTGTTGTTAAAAAATAAATTTGAAACGCGTCAAACAGTGCCATATTGGACTTTGAAAGTTTGCTATATTATCTATATAGTTTGGGTGGACCCGAGAAAAAAAATTCATAAAAAAGTTATAAACAATTTTACCCAAAATTTTATGCTTTAAATCGTTTAAGTAGACTCTTATCTACACGTTGTTGTTAAAAAAATTAATTTGAAACGCATCAAACAGTGCCATATTGGACTTTGAAAGTTTGCTATATTATCTATTTAGTTTGGGTGGACCTGAGAAAAAAAATTCATAAAAAAGTTATAAACAATTTTACCCAAAATTCCACGCTTTAAATCGTTTAAGTAGACTCTTATCTACACGTTGTTGTTAAAAAATTAAATTTGAAACGCGTCAAACAGTGCCATATTGGACTTTGAAAGTTTACTATATTATCTATATGGTTTGGGTGGACTTGAGAAAAAAAATTCATAAAAAAGTTATAAACAATTTGACCCAAAATTTCATGCGTTAAATCGTTTAAGTAGACTCTTATCTACACGTTGTTGTTAAAAAATAAATTTGAAACGCGTCAAACAGTGCGATTTAGGACTTTGAAAGTTTGCTATATTATCTATATAGTCTAGGTGGACCCGAGAAAAAAAAATCATAAAAAAGTTATAAACAATTTTACCCAAAATTTCATGCGTTAAATCGTTTAAGCAGACTCTTATCTACACGTTGTTGTTAGGAAATTAAATTTTAAACGCGTCAAACAATGCCATTTTGGACTCTGAATGTTTGCTATATTATCTATATAGTTCGGATGCACCCGAGAAAAAAAAATCATAAAAAGTTTATAAACAATTTTACCCAAAATTTCATGCGTTAAATCGTTTAAGTAGACTCTTATCTACACGTGAAATTAAATTTTAAACGCGTCAAACAGTGCCATTTTGGACTTTGAAAGTTTACTATATTATCTATATAGTTTGGGTGGGCCAGAGAAAAAAAATCATAAAAAATTATAAACAATTTTACCCAAAATTTCATGCGTTAAATCGTTTAAGTAGACTCTTATCTACACGTTGTTGTTAAAAAATTAAATTTGAAATGCGTCAAACAGTGCCATATTGGACTTTAAAAGTTTGCTATATTATCTATATAGTTTGGGTGGACCCGAGAAAAAAAATTCATGAAAAAGTTATAAACAATTTTACCCAAAATTTCATGCGTTAAATCGTTTAAGCAGACTCTTATCTACACGTTGTTGTTAGGAAATTAAATTTTAAACGCGTCAAACAATGCCATTGTGGACTCTGAATGTTTGCTATATTATCTATATAGTTCGGGTGCACCCGAGAAAAAAAAATCATAAAAAGTTTATAAACAATTTTACCCAAAATTTCATGCGTTAAATCGTTTAAGTAGACTCTTATCTACACGTGAAATTAAATTTTAAACGCGTCAAACAGTGCCATTTTGGACTTTGAAAGTTTACTATATTATCTATATAGTTTGGGTGGGCCAGAGAAAAAAAATCATAAAAAAGTTATAAACAATTTTACCCAAAATTTCATGCGTTAAATCGTTTAAGTAGACTCTTATCTACACGTTGTTGTTAAAAAATTAAATTTGAAATGCGTCAAACAGTGCCATATTGGACTTTAAAAGTTTGCTATATTATCTATATAGTTTGGGTGGACCCGAGAAAAAAAATTCATGAAAAAGTTATAAACAATTTTACCCAAAATTTCATGCGGTAAATCGTGTAAGTAGACTCTTATCTACACGTTCTTATTAAAAAATTAAATTTAAAACGCGTCAAACAGTGCCATATTAGACTTTGAAAGTTTGCTATATTATCTATATAGTTTGGGTGGACCTGAGAAAAAAAATTCATAAGAAAGTTATAAACAATTTTACCCAAAATTTCATGCTTTAAATCATTTAAGTAGACCCTTATTTACACGTTTTTGTTAAAAAAATAAATTTAAAACGCGTCAAGCAGTGCCATTTGGGACTTTGAAAGTTTGCTATATTATCTATATAGTTTGGGTGGACCTGAGAAAAAAAATTCATAAAAAAGTTATAAACAATTTTACCCAAAATTTCATGCGGTAAATCGTGTAAGTAGACTCTTATCTACACGTTGTTGTTAAAAAATTAAATTTAAAACGTGTCAAACAGTGCCATATTAGACTTTGAAAGTTTGCTATATTATCTATATAGTTTGGGTGGACCTGAGAAAAAAAATTCATAATAAAGTTATAAACAATTTTACCCAAAATTTCATACTTTAAATCGTTTAAGTAAACTCTTATCTACACTTTGTTGTTAAAAATTTAAATTTGAAACGCGTCAAACAGTGCGATTTAGGACTTTGAAAGTTTGCTATATTATCTATATAGTTTAGGTGGACCCGAGAAAAAAAATTCATAAAAAAGTTATAAACAATTTTACCCAAAATTTCATGCGTTAAATCAATACAATAGTTTATTGGTGCCAACAACTTTACAGCTTTACACAAGTCAATATAGGTAAATAGAATCATAGTATACATTTAAATAATTACAAAAGTCAATTTAATATGCAGTTGAATTAATTAAATTAGGGAAGGTATAACTACACTAAAATTAAAGATAGATAAAATTAAATGTAAAATTTATATAATACAAACACAGAGCTAAAATGAAGTTTAAAATATACATGTATAATTTAGATAAAAACTGAGTGTATTGAGACATTACGTACATATTAAAATATAAGTGTATAATTTAGATAAAAACCAGTGTATTTGAGACATTACGACATATTAAAATATAATTGTATAATTTGGATAAAAAAACAGTGTATTTGAGACATTACGAACATATTAAAATATAAATGTATAATTTAGATAAAAACAGAGTATTTGAGACATTACGACAAATTAAAATAGACCTATTGAAATAAATCCAACAGCGACTCCCAACTTTTAATCATTAAAACTGTTTAGGAATTCATCATAAGAATAAAAAGCATTTTTTACCAGATAATTCTTACACCATCTCTTAAATTTCTGAAATTGTAGTTGTTGAATTTCTGAAGGTAAAATATTAAAGAATTTGACACAGTAATAACGGGTCCCAGTTTTGCTCTTTGATAACCGAAAACGCTGAAATCTTATATCGTTTTTGGTTCGTGTCTCATGGTTGTGAAAATCTTTGTTAAGTGTAAATTCGTTTGGGTTGCATTTGATATACATAAGGCACTCCAGTATAAATATACATGGAACTGTGAGAACGTTCCATATTTTATATGCCTCCCGGCATTCTTCCCTGAATTTAAGGTCACCCAGCACACGTATATCCCGTCATTAAATCATTTAAGTAGACTCTTATCTACACGGTATTGTTAAAAAATAAATTTGAAACGCTTCAAAGAGTGCCATATTGGACTTTGAAAGTTTGCTATATTATCTATATAGTTTGGGTGGACCTGAGAAAAAAAATTCATAAAAAGTTATAAACAATTTTACCCAAAATTTCATACTTTAAATCGTTTAAGTAGACTCTTATCTACACGTTGTTGTTAAAAAATTAAATTTGAAACGCGTCATATTGGACTTTGAATTCTTGTCATTTTAAAAAGAGAGTTCCCGTGGACTCGAGAAAAACCAATTGAAATTGTGGATTGACATCTATAGGCTAATGTTAATTACATTCTCAGCTTTTGATTTATTATAAATCATTAAAATTGAAGAAATTTTTATTTGGTGGTGGTGGTGGTGCCGAGAAATCCGTGACTATCTTCACATAGGTTAGTAATCTTATACCTGTGTTAAACGCTCTGGCAGCGGTCTTCATTATTCTCAGTATTCTCAAAATTTCTGCGCGCGCAGCGAAAATGAGCGATGTTTTTCTTAAGTTTTGCCACGAAAACATAAAGTCAGTTTTCTGTGAACATGTCACCTCAGAGAAAATCGCGTTTTCTAGAGAGAGTGAGAAGAGGGAAACCAAAACTATTCCGGGCACGAGAAGTTTTCATCAGTTTTGTGTTCATAATGAGCTAATCATTAAATGTAAACACATAAGTATGGACGAAAATTGGGCATTGGTTTTTGATTTGAAGGGGAGGGTGTTGAAACTTTGGAAAACCAATTTATATGTTGGTTTTCTAGTGGCATTTGGGTCTCATAATGCGCAGTAGCGAAAACGGTCTAAGAAATTTCATTTCTCAGCTATAATTCTGCCTCATTTCCAGACTAACCCCATTTTGTGACAAATATACGCCTCTTTGGAGATTACTGGTCAAATTCTTTACTTTACTTTAGTAATTTTTGATAATGGTACTAGTTAAGTTGATATTCCAAGTGACACGAAACGTCGGTAAAGTTCAGATTTACAATGCAGGAAATATAATACAATTATTAACAAATTATGTTTCATTCTACGTTTCAGAGGAAGAACGATCCTTTAGAAGCTGAGCATTACATCATCGGAGCCTGTTTCAACGGCAATGAGGTACTCGGATGGTTCAGCAACACCCCTTTACATTCATTACCGCTGGCCCTGAATTTTATAACGAATTCAATTGTAAAAAGTTTCGATAAAACTAGAGAAATTTCAGTATACAATCAGCCAATACCATTTACTCTAAAATCCAAGGTAATCATCTTAAGTATTATTGTTTCCAAAGTCAAAAGTATTGATTGTTTATTTTTATTTTAGGTGACGGGATATTTGAAGGACTCTAAGAAAGGTTACGAAATGGGAATTAACCTAGGCTTCTGCTTCGTGTTTCTAGCAGGATTTTATGTCATATTCTACGTGAAAGAAAGGATCAGTAAAGCAAAACATTTACAAATGATTTCTGGAGTGGGCACGCTTATTTTTTGGGCTGTTTCCTACGTTTGGGACTGGATGCAGTGGATTTTGATCTGTCTCCTTACAATAATCGTAATGGTGTGTTTTCAAGAGGATAGTTTCAAAACCTTTTGTGATATTTGTAAGTAACTGGTGTGCGAGGTTAAAGTTTTCGTATGTGGAATAATGTTTTTATGTGAAATGGTGAAATAATTAATTAAGCAAGTTAACAGGTGACGGACGTCGCACAGTGGGGCCAAATCCCAAAAAGCTGATTACGAATTCGAAGTCATAATTTTAAAAAACAAAATGGCGGATTCAACATGGCGGACAATTTCTTCAAAAATATTTCCAATTTAGGTGAAACTCAGTAGTCGTAAGTTTCTGGGCTCGCTGATTACGAATCCGAAGTCAAAATTTGAAAAAACAAAATGGCGGATTCAATATGGCGTACAATTTCTTCAAAAATATTTCCAATTTAAGTGAAACTCAGTAGTCGTAAGTTTCTGGGCTCGCTGATTACGAATCCGAAGTCAAAATTTGAAAAAACAAAATCGCGGATTCAATATGGCGGACAATTTCTTCAAAAATATTTCCAATTTAAGTGAAACTCAGTAGTCGTAAGTTTCTGGGCTCGCTGATTACGAATCCGAAGTCAAAATTTGAAAAAACAAAATGGCGGATTCAACAAGGCGGACAATTTCTTTAAAAATATTTCCAATTTAGGTGAAACTCAGTAGTCGTAAGTTTCTGGGCTCGCTGATTACAAATCCGAAGTCAAAATTTGAAAAAACAAAATGGCGGATTCAATATGGCGGACAATTTCTTCAAAAATATTTCCAATTTAAGTGAAACTCAGTAGTCGTAAGTTTCTGGGCTCGCTGATTACGAATCCGAAGTCAAAATTTGAAAAAACAAAATCGCGGATTCAACATGGCGGACAATTTCTTCAAAAATATTTTCAATTTAGGTGAAACTCAGTAGTCGTAATTTTCTGGGCTCGCTAATTACGATCCGAAGTCAAAATTTGAAAAAACAAAATGGCGGATTCAATATGGCGGACAATTTCTTCAAAAATATTTCCAATTTAGGTGAAACTCAGTAGTCGTAAGTTTTTGGGCTCGCTGATTACGAATTCAAAGTCAAAATTTAAAAAAACAAAACGGCGGATCTAATACGGCGGACAATTTCTTTAAAAATATTTTCAATTTAGGTGAAACTTAGTAGTCGTAAGTTTCTGGGCTCGCTGATTACGAATCCGGAGTCAAAATTTGAAAAAACAAAATGCCGGTTTCAATATGACGGACAATTTCTTTAAAAATATTTCCAATTTAGGTGAAACTTAGTAGTCGTAAGTTTCTGGGCTCGCTGATTACGAATCCGAAGTCAAAATTTGAAAAAACAAAATGGCGGATTCAATATAGCGGACAATTTCTTCAAAAATATTTCCAATTTAGGTGAAACTCAGTAGTCGTAATTTTATGGGCTCGCTGATTACGAATCCGAAGTCAAAATTTGAAAAAACAAAATGCCGGATTCAATATGGCGGACAATTTCTTCAAAAATATTTTCAATTTAGGTGAAACTCAGTAGTCGTAATTTTATGGGCTCGCTGATTACGAATCCGAAGTCAAAATTTGAAAAAACAAAATGCCGGATTCAATATGGCGGACAATTTCTTCAAAAATATTTCCAATTTAGGTGAAACTCAGTAGTCGTAAGTTTTTGGGCTCGCTGATTACGAATTCAAAGTCAAAATTTAAAAAAACAAAACGGCGGATCTAATACGGCGGACAATTTCTTTAAAAATATTTTCAATTTAGGTGAAACTTAGTAGTCGTAAGTTTCTGGGCTCGCTGATTACGAATCCGGAGTCAAAATTTGAAAAAACAAAATGCCGGTTTCAATATGACGGACAATTTCTTTAAAAATATTTCCAATTTAGGTGAAACTTAGTAGTCGTAAGTTTCTGGGCTCGCTGATTACGAATCCGAAGTCAAAATTTGAAAAAACAAAATGGCGGATTCAATATAGCGGACAATTTCTTCAAAAATATTTCCAATTTAGGTGAAACTCAGTAGTCGTAATTTTATGGGCTCGCTGATTACGAATCCGAAGTCAAAATTTGAAAAAACAAAATGCCGGATTCAATATGGCGGACAATTTCTTCAAAAATATTTCCAACTTAGGTGAAACTCAGTAGTCGTAATTTTATGGGCTCGCTAATTACGAATCCGAAGTCAAAATTTGAAAAAACAAAATGCCGGTTTCAATATGGCGGACAATTTCTTTAAAAATATTTCAAATTTAGGTGAAACTCAGTAGTCGTAAGTTTCTGGGCTTGCTGATTACGAATCCAAAGTCAAAATTTGAAAATACAAAATGGCGGATTTAATATGGCGGACAATTTCTTTAAAAATATTTCCAATTTAGGTGAAACTTAGTAGTCGTAAGTTTCTGGGCTCGCTGATTACGAATCCGAAGTCAAAATTTGAAAAAACAAAATGGCGGATTCAATACAGCGGACAATTTCTTCAAAAATATTTCCAATTTAGGTGAAACTCAGTAGTCGTAATTTTATGGGCTCGCTGATTACGAATCCGAAGTCAAAATTTGAAAAAAACAAAATGCCGGATTCAATATGGCGGACAATTTCTTTAAAAATATTTCCAATTGAGGTGAAACTCAGTAGTCGTAAGTTTTTGGGCTCGCTGATTATGAATCCGAAGTCAAAATTTGAAAAAACAAAATGGCGGATTCAATATGGCGAAAAGTTTCTTTAAAAATATTTCCAATTTAGGTGAAACTCAGTAGTCGTAAGTTTCTGGGCTCGCTGATTACGAATTCGAAGTCAAAATTTGAAAAAACAAAATGGCGGATTCAATATGGCGGACAATTTCTTCAAAAATATTTCCAATTTAGGTGAAACTCAGTAGTCGTAAGTTTCTGGGCTCGCTGATTACGAATTCGAAGTCAAAATTTGAAAAAACAAAATGGCGGATTCAATATGACGGACAATTTCTTTAAAAATATTTCCAATTGAGGTGAAACTCAGTAGTCGTAAGTTTTTGGGCTCGCTGATTATGAATCCGAAGTCAAAATTTGAAAAAACAAAATGGCGGATTCAACATGGCGAAAAGTTTCTTTAAAAATATTTCCAATTTAGGTGAAACTCAGTAGTCGTAAGTTTTTGCGCTCTTGCCAGAAAATAAGGAAGACTTCTAACACATTCCCATAAAGATAGTTCCAATGGTGGACATCTATAAATTTTTCATTACATATAATTTCAGGTGTATTCGCCAATTTTCATTTTTTGTACCTAATTTGTATAGTCCATTATTATCAACATTCATTATAACTGCCAAGCAATTTCTTGGATCTACTTCAAATCACTCTAACAAGCACTGTATCACCAACAGTTTTGTTAAGAAATGTGGCCATCATGTAACTTTCTTCGATTTGATAGAATAAAAGGGATTTTTATGATATCGATTTTTTTTTCATAATTTAGTGGGATTTCGAAAAATATTTGTTGTTGGCTAATATGAAAATAATCGACGCAATCCGCCTGGAAACAAAATGTCATCATTCAGAACTTGAATCTGAGAATGAAATGTGCACCTCGTGATTAAAATATTTCAAAAAATATCATCGCACTTTTTTTTATTTTAAAATTTTCCAAATCTGCTCAAAAATGACATATTTTTGACATATCAGAAAATAACTGACGCACCTTGCCTGAACACAAATTGCTAGCACTCTGAACTTGAATTTGAGTGAGTGATTTAAAAAACAATCTAAAAATATCATCGCACGTGAATTACCCTCAATTATTTTGTCATATCTAAAAATAAATGACGCACTTGGTTTGTAAACAAAATGGCGGCACTCTGCACTTGAATTTGAGTGCACCTCATGATTGAAAAAATTCAAGAAATATTAATGCACATAGAATTACCTTTACAAATTTATTCAAATGCACTCGGAAATGACAAATTTTTGACATATCAAAAAATAGTTGACGCATCTTGCTTGTAAACAAAATGTCAGCACTCTGATCTGGACTTTGAGTGAATGAAATGTGCACCACCTCATTAAAAAAAAATGTAAAAAATAATCGAGAAATTGCTGCAGAAACTGACATATCGCAAAGCAATGTGAACAGAATAGCAAGTATAAGTTTGAACTACATGCAAATGATTTTCTGAACAGAGTTGACTTTTCACAAAAAATTTCTTTCCTTTATTTTTCACTTTTGAAATTAATGTTTTACTTGCTTGCTTACTTATCAAGAGATCTTGATAATGACTCGTAAATGTTGAATGTTGATTTAATATTTTATTTTCCAGGTCGGGTACTTGTGATATTATTATATACAATATTTGCACTTATGCCTATGGTTTACCTCTTGTCCTTTTGGTTCAACACACCTTCGCAAGGATATCAACGCATGATCACGTTTTTATCAGTGGGTAAGTAACAAGTATTCTTCTTCTAAATCTTCCAAAAGCAATGCTAGTTGTTGTAAGGAAGATGGGGCCCGTGCCGTAATATTAAGGTTGACCAGCTAAAATAGACAGCAGCAGAATCTGGTTCACTGAGTTAATACGAGGGCAATCCATAAAGTGACAGACGTTTTGAAATAAAAAATAAACAAAGTGAAAAAACCAATTTTTATTATATACATTTTGAAGGTAAACTCTTAGGCTATTTTTCGAGTAATCGCCATATAAATTAGGGCATTTATCATAACGTTTTACAAGCTTTTCAATGCCCTCTATGCAAAAATCTGCCGCCTGCGAGTTTAACCACTGGTTTACAACGGCATGGAGTTGAGCGTCAGTGTCAAAGCGTTGCGTACCGAGCCACGTCTTCATCGTTGGGAACAGATGGTAGTCGCTCGGGGCCAAATCCGGGCTGTATATTTGGATTTCCCATCCAAAATCACGCAAGAGCTCTTGAGTACGATTGGCTGTGTGTGGACGAGCGTTGTCATGGAAAAACAAAATTGTATCGTTAAGTTTTCCCCGACTCTTGTTTTGTATCGCGCGTCTTAATTTTCGGAGTGTTTCGCAATACCTCTCTGAATTGATTGTTCGACCACGTTGAAGAAAATCAACAAAAATCACTCCCTGGGCATGTAGCCATGATTTTTCTTGCTGACAGCGTCTGCAGACACTTCCTCGGTTTCTTGGGCGAATGCGTGTGACTCCATTGCATCGACTGCCGTTTTGTTTCACAGGTCACGTGCTGTACCCAAGTCTCGTCACCAGTTACGATACGATCGATAACATGGTTGCCACTTTTGTCGTACTCTTCCAGAAATGTCAGTGCTGCAGCAAGTCTTTTGTTTTTGTGGTCTTTCGTTGGGATTTTCGGAATCCACCTGGTACAAAATGGTATCCAAATTTACCAACTACGATTTCATGAACTAAACTCCGTGAAATTTGGGGAAAATGTTCTGAAAGTTCCGTAATCGTGAAACGACGATTTTCACGGATTTTTTCATTCATTTTCACCAACATTTCATCAGTCACAAGACTAGGCCTACCACTGCGATCCTCATCGTGAATATTGATTCGGCCATTTTTAAAGTCAATGCACCACTGCCTCACTCGGCTTTCACTCATTATTCCGTTGCCGTACACGTCATAAATCTGGCGATAAATTTCGATCGGTTTGTAATTTTTCGCCAACAAAAGCCTTATCACACCACGCACTTTACAACTGGCGGGATTTTCAATTGCAGCACTCATTTTAAAAAGCCACTGTATAAAAAGTACAATATGCACAATGCTCTAGTCACCGTGGCTGGTTGCAGAAACATTCTGTAGCCAAGATGATGGCGCCAGTGCCACCAACTGCCGCGCCAGGCTAAATCGTCTGTCACTATGTGGATTGCCCTCGTAAGTCAATCGAGCCCAAGGGCGGATCCAGACGGTTTTTACAGGGGAGCACTCCAAACATATATTCAAAAGAATTTAATAAAAAGTAGAATAACCCCCAATAAACATTTATTTTTGAAATACCACCACTAACACTTTCGTAAAGTTCACGAAAAATTAAAAAAAAAAAATAAGGTAAGGCAATTAAAAGGAAGGCATTTGCCCCCCCCCCCCTGGATCTACCAGTGACCGGCCCTGTTGCCATTTCTTTAGCCTACCGCTTTTAGATAACTAATACCATTTGTCATGATTGAGGAATTCATTTGGAATTAGTCTAGATTAGATTAGATTAGATTAGACGGGGTCGATTGGCTGTGGTGAGCCTTACAGCACTGCGACCTGTTTAGATCCTTTGTACTAGTACCCTACTGTTATTTGATTCCCAGAAATTCAACTTCCCTGACAAGGTCAATTAATTTTCTGGGAGGTAATGCCCTGATCCGTTCTGGCGTTACCTCCATACCTCCGGTTAGGGCCTGCCTAGTGGTAGATAGAGCTACACACTCACATAATATGTGTTCGGCCGTTTCTTCTGCCGATTCACATAATCTGCATGTGGTGTTATCCACTTTGCCCATATTGTGAAGATGGTACTTCACTGGGCAGTGTCCTGTGAGGAGACCGGTGATTAGTCTGATCTCGGTTTTAGTGAGGCGTAAGAGCTGTTTGGCTCTATTTGGCGAGAAGTCAATAAACATTTTGGATTGCCTTTGACCTGGTGCATTTTTCCAATAGTCTGTTTTGCACTTTTTTCCCATTCTTGGATCACGCCTTTTTTATGTGCTTTCGGTAGCCCGCAGGTCGGTTTTGGTCCAATGATGGTAGTTGAGGCTCCTTCCTTAGCAAGTATATCGGCATGCTCATTGCCTTTTATGCTTGCGTGGCCGGGTACCCATATTAGGGTGAGCTTGTTGCCCTTTGCCGGTTGGTTCAGAGCCTGTTTACAGTTCCAAGTAGTCTTGGAGTTAAAGCTGTACGCTTTAAGGCTCTTTAGGGCAGCCTGGCTATCCGTGATTAGATATATGCGTGCCCCTTTGCAGCCCTTTTTTTGTGCACACCTGAGCACATCTTTCTAAGGCTATTATTTCAGCCTGTAAGACAGAAGGGCCATGTCCGAGGGGAACTGATTCCTTGTGCTTAGGCCCATACATGCCTATGCCGGTGCCCACCTCTGTCTTGGATGCATCTATGTACCAGAGTACAGAGTTGTGTTTTAGTTCTGTGACTCGTTTCAGACTGTTTTGGCGACTATCAATAGTCACATCAAATCTTGATTCGAAGTCATAATTGATCGGCATTATATCTAAAGGTGTTTGTAAGAACTCGGTTGTGACGAGGTCCAGAATTTCTGAGTGCCCGGTTCTGTGGCCTGTACCGGTCCAGTTTAGTCTCAGTGCACTCATTAGACCTTCCTTTCTGATTTCTTCGTGCAAAGGAAGTAGGTCTAGTAAAGCTTCCATTGCTGCAGAGGGAGTGCTATGTGCAGCTCCCATGATGCCAAGACAGGCCAGTCTTTGAAGAGCTTGGAGCTTCTTTTGTGCCGTTACTTGTTTTATTTTGGTCCACCATATTAGTGAGCCATATGTGATGATGGGTCTGACCACCATGATGTACAACCAGTGTATCATTTTAGGTTTCAGCCACCATGATCTGCCAAAGAGCCGGCGGCCTATCCAAAGTGCCGCCGTTGCTTTGCTGATCGTTTTTCCCAGATGAACGTTCCAGTTAAGCCTCCTATCAAGCACTAAGCCTAAATATTTCACTTGGTCGGAAAGCGCAATTTCTTGTACTTTTACTTTGGGAGCTTTGATTGAGAGTTTCCTGCGATTAGTAAAAGGTACAATCACAGTTTTGTCCGGGTTGACATTGAAACCCTGCCTCAGACACCATTTTGATATGGTGTTAAGGGCCTGTTGTCGATGCTATCGTATTTACCCCTTATGACAACCGCAATGTCGTCGGCGTAGCCTTGCGTACTATAGCCCTTATCTGCCAAGGTCGTGAGGAGCTCATCCACCCCGATGCACCAGAGCAAGGGTGATAGAACCCCGCCTTGCGGGCACCCTTTCGCCGTGGTTACCGTTTCAGACTCACTCCCCATACCTGCCGTGATTTTGCGGTTTTCAAGTACAGCTTTTATCCATCTGATAGTGGGTATATCAATGCCCTTCCTGATGGCTCCCTTTTCCACGGTTTTGAAGGTCGTATTGTCAAACGCCTCTTCAATATCCACGAAAATACCTAGTGCAATCTCCTTGTATTGAAGTGATGCCTCTATGCCTTTTGTAAGTCTGTGCAAGGCATCTACAGTAGATTTTCCAGGTTGATAGGCAAATTGTTGCCTATGTAGTGGGTTCGCTTTTAGGGCGCCGCACCTAATGTCGTTGTCCACGATTTTCTCCATAATTTTGAGGAGGAAAGAGGTGAGGCTGATTAGGCGGTAGGACTCAGCCTCATCAGGTGGCCTGCGGCCCGCTTTGGGGTTGAAAATCGCCCTGGCCTCCTTCCATTCCATTGGTATATAGCCCAGCGTGAAGCTGGCTTTGTATATTGCTTGCAGGTATGGGGCTAGTATGTCTAGCCCATATTGCAGCAATGCAGGAAATATGCCATCTGGCCCTGGTGTTTTGAAGGGTTTGAAGCTTTTGACTGCCCATTCAATTTTTCCTCTAGTAATTAGTTTACCAGCCTTTCTTTTGCTCTCTCTGGTTGGTAGGAATGTGCTTCCTTCCGTAGATTGAGCAGTTGTTGCGAGTGAGTCCGCAGATGTTGAGCCCGGAAAGTGTGTCTTCAGGAGCACACTAAGACTTTCTTTGAGGCTCTCTGCATGACTCCCATCAGGTTTTTTAATTAAACCAATGCCATTGGAGTGGTCTTTCGATAGGACCTTTCGGAGTCTTGCTGTCGGGGCTGTGTCGTTCACTCCCTCACAGAAAGCTCTCCAAGTTTTCCTTTTCGACTTCCTCAGCTCCTTGTTGTATTCTGATAGTGCCTGTCTGTAGGCATCCCAGTTGCCCGTCTTCTTTGCACTATTGAAGGTTTTTCTGGATTGCGTCTTCATGCGATCTAAATCCTTATTCCACCAGGGCACATCTCTGGAATGAGATCTCCTCTTATATGGACAGCTGGATTCGTATGCCTCTAAGATGCAATTTTTAAGGAGATTCGCAGATATTTCTAGCTCCCCTGTAGTTTGGATGTCGAGGCATACATCTTCGGTTCACAGACTTAGGCACTCTCTGTAGAGGCCCCAGTCTGTGTTCCTCGGATTCCTGCACTCTAAAACAGCTTCCTAAGTGACCTCAATATCAAACCCAATCTGCTGATAAAGAGGGTTCTGCTAGCACTCGCCAATTTTTAATTGTACTTGTTGTGAAGGCATCAGCCAGGGTGATATCTAGTACCTTTTGTCTGATTGCATTCACAAAGGTAGGCTCGCTACCTCTATTAACAATATCTAGATTGTTAGAGATAATAAATTCAAGTAGATCCTTACCTCTACTATTGGTGTCTGTGCTGCCCCACAGGATGTTATGTGCGTTGGCATCACAGCACAGGAGTAGGTGTTTGTTGCCTTTTCTATACCATTCCACAAGTCTTCTTACCTCCTCTGGTGGCGGTGTATCCTTGTCACCCGGAAAGTAGGCCGAGGCCATAACTATGTGCCTTTTTTCTTTCTTCGTGGGGACCTCTACCAGCACTGCCGCGAGGTCCCCTGTGGTGAATTCTGGAATGTAAGTAAAATTGATGTCCTTTCTGAGCATGAGGACTGCTCTTGGTTTAGTGCAGTCTGCTTTGTATACTAACCTGCAACTTTCTTTAGGTAGACCCGTTACCTGCCCGTTGTTAATCCAGGGCTCTTGTAAGAAGCCTATCCCAAATTTGGATTTCTTAAACCTCCAGTGCACGGCACTTGTTGCCGCTTTGGAGTGGTGGAGGTTCAGTTGTAGGCAGCGTAGGCCCGCCATTGAGATGCCTAAACCCCAGTGGCACCAGCCTTTGGCTCCTTGGCCTTGGGCTTTTTGCCTTTCAGGGTATTGCTCTCCCTTACCTCACTTACTACGGTGAGTCCCTTATCGGCACCTGTTTCCGCTAATGGCGAAGTAGTGCCAACGGGTCCGCTGGTAGGCTCCTTTGAGCAAGTAGGGTCAGGATAGGCCCTTGTTGGCCCTTCGCCCTTTGGTACTTTTTTGCCCTTGGGTCTTAGCTCTACCCAGCCAAACCCGTAGCAAATTTTGTTGCCCAGCTTCTCCAGGCTGTCGGCGGAATGTAAGTCCACCGACAGCGTGACCTCCAGCTTGGGTCCCTTCGGATCTCTCCTGAGAACCCTCCAGCTGGAGGCCTTTAGATTGTTCTGGGCCTTAATTCACGAAATTACCTTCGCGTTGGTGTATTCCAGGCTGTTTGGGAAGTAGCCTATCAGGATCTTAGAATGAGGCATTTCTGCCTCATCCAGCACCCTTAACTTGGCTCCCTCCCACAGACTGAGATGGGCAGCTGCGCCCTTTAGCCAATTGGCTGTGGCACAGTCTACACACGTCAGTGCGAGCCATCCTGGCCTCTGATGAAGCTGATGGAATCTGGGCTTCACGGTTCCCTCCTTACCATCCTCAATTATTTTCTCCAGAATGGCCTCACGTGCGGCATCAATTTGTTCCGTCGACATGAGGTTTTCTGGAAAATCTTCTAGGCATACGCCTGCCTTCACTTCCGTCGTAGCCAGGCTATAGGATACAGCCTTGGCCTCGGCGCTAGGCACAGGCTGCCTTTTCGTCCGTTTGACCATGGTTGTGTCCGGCGTGCTACCTGTTGACCGAGGTCTCTTGGTAGCAGCCGTGGGGTTGCTCTTGAAGGGCACTAATGCCTTTACTCGAGCTTCCCCTGGTTCCATGCCGTTCTTGATGAGGAACTTCATCCTCTTTCTTGCGGCACCGCTCATTTTGACCTTTTGGTCTTTTGTGTTTAGACCTTTAAGGCTGCCAACGAGCTCCTCATAGCTGCTTTTCAGCAGCTCCTCCTCACCTGTTCTGCTGCTAGTTTTCATAGGCTCTACATCTTTTGGCTCCTTTGCAGCAACAACGGACATTAGGGAGTCGTCCACTCCTTTGGTTTTTTGAAAAACTTGGTTCATCTGAGTCCCACGAGTAGCTAGGGAAAGGGGAAAAGTCCATTACAGCAGAGCCCCGCATGCCATAATAAGGCTAGTGAAACTGGGGGTCGCCTGGTGCCCAGAGTTTGCATAGAGATGACTAAGCTCCTCCTTAGCCATGCATCCCTCAGCCTATGCTGTTCCACCTTGGTTTGAGGTGTTTGTTTTTTGTGGTTTTCTTTCCACATTGATCCGGGCGGCTAAGCCAAGATCCTCTAAGCTTGTTACCTGCGAGACAGCAACAAGCCCGATATGTCAGGTCTGATGGCTGTAAGGGCACAAACAGACCCGGCGTCGTTTACCCTCGTGCAAGCCCTAAGCCACGATACTACAGCCGGGCGGGGGTGAGCAGGATAAGTGGTTTGGCTCCCTAGCCCTCGTTGCCTAATAGTATAGGGAGCCGAAAAGGTCAGGGTGACCGAAGAGGTGGCCAAGGGAGGCCGACAGATCAAAGAGGGAAGCGACTCTACGAAGGAGGCCATCACTATAACAGTTTGTGTATAGCCTCGGAATGCATTGGCGATAGAGACCCGTCTCACTCCCCACTGTTATCCGGTTGTTTGGCCGAATAACCGTAGGATGCTCGTTGACAGTAGCACTACCTTGCCCCCACACCACGTCAAGGAGCATTCCCTAGAGGGGGTGGAATTAGTCTAAAGTCTATAAACTTTAGAATTAGTCTAAAGTTTATACCTAAGTTATGCAACAGTTCGGTTGCAGTGCAATAAATAACATAAACTAGACGTTATTACAACTCAAAACCAAGTTTTTTGAGATAGGGTAAGGTTTTAAATTGAAGTAAATAAAAATTAAAACACTTGTTTGTTTCACAGATATATTGTTTATAATTTCTAAATTGTTCGGTATCGACCGATATCAAGGAATGCGAGAATTCATTCAAACTTGTTTAAATTGAAGAACTACTTTTGTAATTCAATTTGATGTTCCTTTGAAAAACACGTATTAATAGTAAGACATATGTTTAACCAAAAATGTAGCAATAGATTACCAGTTCTTGTCAGTGTAATTATCCGGCATTCTTGCGCTAACAAAATAAATGTTTTCATTTACAGGAGTCATTATTTTCTTCTTCTATCCAGTGTTCAACACGTTTTCCTTCTGGACATACATAGAGTTGTTTATCTTAATTCACCCTATTTATTCAATGGCATTGGGGTTTGAATTGAATAACCAGGCAGACATTAGACAGAAGTACTGTGTTAATTTAATAGAAAAGTGCGAGGAGGCGATGGGTGCAAGCCAAAATGAGTGTAAATCTATAATCTGCAGTTCATTTGATTCATGTTGCCGTAAGTTTTTCAAACTAGTATAGTAAAAGTCAAGGCATTTTAACCAGGGGCGGCGCGAATCAAAGAGTCTCCGTCATAACGGATCATGCAACGCAAGATAAGTAGGAGTCTTTATACACAGCTGTCATCTTTAGTGACAGAATAAAAAAAATAAAAAAAACAACTTTTGTTGGCACATTCATAATATATCCAAGAATTATACACAGTGGGCCAAAAAAACGGCACAAATTTTAAATATTCATATTTTCAATAATAATTAACGCATTAAATAAAATATTTACACAAATAATTAATTGCATTTTTGAAAAGTTTTCTTTTCGAGGATATTTCACATTAATGAAGGCGCTGCAAAGACGGGAGTTTATATGCACCGCCGCGTTGCATTTGTAGGTATCAAAATGAGTGGACCATGATTTTTTTTAGTACTCAAATGAATCTCAGACATTAGCTGTCACTACTATCGGTCATTTTAGTTGTTATCACAAAAATTGTTTGCCTAAGTAAAGAAGATAAAATATTCATTAAACATTTGTTTCACTATCTGCACGAAAGATTGTGAATAGAGATGGGCAGACAGTTCAGGAACCGGTTCAATGAACCGATTCTATTGCGTTTGTCATTAGGAAGCAGGGAATGTTTTCTCTCGCAGAAACAACAAAGACAATCAGTCAGAAGTGCAGCACAGTGGCAATTGGCGGGAAAATTAAATGTTAGTCTTCAAGGCATTCTGGCATGGAAGTCCCATAAGACCTGATAGAACCCAAAATCTGATAAATCCATTTCATTCCTCAAGCAAAGTCCTAGAGACTCCAAGATCAGTTTTTTCGATTTTTCTCGACTGGGTTAAATGAACCAGACGTCCCCAGACTTTTGATTAAAAAACTCACCTTAGGGCCCAAAAATGGACCAAACAATTTTGAGTTTTAGCCAATTTGGATGTAAACTTTACCGCTGAATTCGAATCCGCGATAAAAAATATAGATTTGCATTTGAAATTTCAAAGTTGGGTCTCATATCTCTTATAAGGCCCCATCGGGTGCAAAATCTGATGGACCCATTCGATTCCTCGGGCAAACTAAAGACCCCAGTATCAGATTTCCGATTTTCCACCCGTGCGAGAAATAAATTCACCGTTTCCAAACGTTTGAACCACCCTGTATATTTTACTATATTATTATATTTATATTTTACTATAAGGCTAACAAGAAATGATTGTTTTATGCGTCCACGATTTCCGCACTGTTTGACATTCTACGTTTCAAGTAACACGGGAAATTACACGGCATGTAGAAATGATTATTTGTTTCCCTGGTAGCTCCCTCTAATGGATCCAGTGTAAACTACACCAATTCCAATCAATCTTTTTACGGTTCACTTCATGTCGTTCCTTTGAATCGTTTTTTGGCGGGAAATTTGAAATTATCTGGTATAAACCAGAAAAGACCCGTAAACCGCACCAAGGAACCGGTTCACTCCAGTGTGTGAACCGTTCCCGATAGTGAACCGTTTTGCCCATCTCTAATTGTGAACAAATACCCACAAAGGGTCTGTTACAAGTATTTAGTGATTAATAAATAAACTCAGAACGGTAACAATAATCACAAACAAATAAGTGGAATATAGAATAAAACACTTTTTTACTTTGTTTGTATAACACTTATTTTGTTTATTTTGACTGCAGTTTCGGCAACTCAGCTTGCCATTATCAAAACTAAAGTCTTGACTTTAAGTCAAGTATAAGTGTTATACAAACAAAGTAAAAAAGTGTTTTATTCTATATAAAAAGCATGTATAACGAAGTAGAAGCTTCCTACATCACAAACAAATAAGTGGAAGACCACGTACGGTACGAATTCCTGAAAGGTGCATTATAAACTCTCATTTTTGCAGAGCCTTCATTAATGTGATATAGCCTCGATACAAAAACTTTTCAAAAATGCAGTTCATCATTTTTTCAATCCAGTGTAGATATTTTGTTTTTCAAAGCAATATTTAATGCGTTAATTATTATTGAAAATATGAATATTTAAAATTTGTACCGTTTTTTTTAGCCCATGGTGTATATACATATATAATACACACTCCATCGTTCCTCTTCACCTCTCCTTTCCTCTCACGAATATATAAATATTCAACCTGTTCGTAACTCTGCAAGCAAAATTAAGTCTTACTAAGACTATAAACAAATAACTTATTGAAACAACTACTTCCCTGGCTGATGCCACGCCGGATATTGAATGATACAAAAGAAATTTGCATGTTATTACTAGTACTACTAGTGAAATAACATTGGTTTAAGATCCCTTATTTCTACCCACAGGACTAACTTGAAAAATGAAACTAAATTGAATTTGAAAACTTTAAATTATAAAACTGAACCCAAAAGTATGTAAAAATTAAGTAAATAGCCATCTGCAGACGCGTTTATTTAATAAGATTAATGTTTAAGTTTCATGATCATCCTTGTTTACTAACAGAAAAGCAATACAACTTTTATCAAAATGACATTTGCCTTTTGTATAACGTCGACAATTACAGGTAACACGATATTGATGTAACATTAGGAGTCATTTCAAATTAACTCAACATAATTTCAAGTTTTTGATCTCATCTTAAGTAATAACTGGATTTTTCTTTGTTTATAGAGGGTATCAATGCAAGCAACATTTTTCATAAAGAATAAGATTTTCTCCTAAAACTCATATTAAAAAAGTTTTCCCTATAGGAAACCTCATCAGTTTACACACAGTATACACCGGAGGCAAAAGAAAATGAAACACTTGAAATTCGTGAAATTTTGACCATTTTCAAACCACCATAACTCGGCGTATTTTCAATCGATTTTGATGAATCTGTAAGGGCGAAAAAATCAGAAGTTTCTTTTTTAAAGTCATGCACACGAACTTAAGCGTAACTCCTTCCGCCCCCCTCTAGTACCCCTGTGAAAAAAAAATGTTTTTACAGGAAACCATTTTCAACATTGTCGATGTCTATGGAGTTGGAAAAATTTTGTCGACTTGATCCACCATAAAGGCATTAAAATTTGATCTCCGTAGACATCGTCAAAGTTGGACATTTTTGTTGGTTTCCAGAAAAAACTTTTTTCTTCACAGGGGCGCTAGAGGGAGGCGGAAGGGGTTACGCTTAATTTAGCGTGCATGACTTGAAAGAAGAGACAAAGTTTTTTGCCCTTAAAGATTCATCTAAATCGATTGAAAATACGCCGAAAATGGTCTAAATTTCACGAATTTAAAGTGTTTCATTTTTCTTCCTTCCGTATATATACCGGGTGACCCAGGGATCTGTAAAAGCCCCTTAACTTATTTGCTATTTGAGATATCGACTTCTAGTTTTCTTGAACTGGTACCTACACTTATTCTGCATATTTTAAAAATATGTATGTTTTTGTACAGGGTGTCCCAATATACATAACAGAACAGAGTTATGTTTTTTTAAATGGAACACCCTATATTTTATACTTTATTGTTAATCCTCTTGAGAAGCTGATACAAATAGTATGAGATAGTATGGGTCTATTATGGACGGTTGGTTAATTATGGGCAAATTTGTGGCAAAAACATGTACACATTGAAAACATTGCAGAAGCGTTCCTAGCAAAGATAGCATCATTATTTATACACTACAACATTTCTCACATCATAAAGAATAATACACATCGGCTTTGGTTCTCTTTTATTCATAGTGATATACAGGGTGTCAACATACGCAAAACAATGAATAACTATTTTCTTTCAAATGGAACACCCTATATTAGTTGCCACTAATCTATGGCATTTGTAATAAGCTTTCCAATAATATACCGTTTGTATAACAAAATATTAAGGATTCTTGAGATTTATCAATAAAAACATATTTCTTTTGCCACCTTCCGCTGATTTTTGGATTTTCAGCCAAAACTATGCATTTTCGGAAAAAATTATAAGAGACCAAAGTTGTAGAGCGAAAAATTTTCGATTGATGCGGGTCTTTCAACTTTTAAGATAATGCGTGCATTGCCCGCAGGAGCGCGCAAAATCGTGACCGTATATACATTTTAGCGTTTTCTGTTCAAATTTTTTATTAATAAATTGCACTGTACTTTATTTTCTGCACCTTCTAGCGGAAAAACGGGAAATTATAGGGAAATTGAAATGGCCTATATCGATTGAAAATGTTCCGCTCTACAACTCTTAATAGAAGCAATTTTTGCCAAAAATGCATAGTTTTCCCTAAAAATGCAAATTGAAAATGTATGTATCAATTTTTGCGTTCTTCAATGGTTTTTTGTATTTTTAGCGAAAACTATACATTTTGGGCAAAAATTGCTTCTTTTAAGAGTTGTAGAGCGGAATTTTTTCAATCGATGTAGTTCATTTGAATAATTCTATAATTACCCATTTTTTTGCTAGAGGACGTGGAAAATAAAGTGTAGTGCAATTAATCAACAAACAATTTGAGAAAAACGCTAAAATGCATGTACGGTCACGATTTTGCGCACTCTGGCGGGCAATGCACGCATTATTGGAAAAGGCAAAAGACCTATATCGATTGAAAATTTTCCGCTCTACAACTTTGGTCTCTTATTATTTTTTCAGAAAATGCATAGTTTTGGCTAAAAATCCAAAAATGAGCAGGAGGTGACAGAAGAAAAATGTTTTTATGGATAAATCTTAAGAATCCTTAATATTTCATTATACAAATTGTACATAATTGGAAAGCTTATTGAAAATTCCATGCATAGGTGGCAAGATATATAGGGTGTTCCATTTGAAAAAAAATAGTTATCCATTATTTTGCGTATATTGATACCCTGTATAGCAGTATGAACAAAAAAGAACAAAAGCCGATTTGTATTATTCTTCATGATGTGGAAAATTCTTTAGTGTATAAAAAATGATGCTAGCTTTGCCAGGAGCGCTTCTGCAATTTTTTCAATGAGTCCTTGTTTTTGCCATTATTTTGCCCATAACTAACCAATCGTCGATAATAGACTCATACTATCTTATACTATTTTTATCAGCTTCTCAAGAGGGTTAAAAATAAAGTATAAAATATAGGGTGTTCTATTTAAAAAAACATAACTTTGTTCTATTATGTATATTGGGACACCCTGTACAAAAACATACATATTTTTAAAATAAGTAGAATAAGTGTGGGTACCAGTTTAAGAAAACTAGAAGTTGATATCTCAAATAGCAAATAAGTTATGGGACTTTTACAGAACCCTGGGTCACCCGGTATATAGAGTATCTCATACTCTCATCCCCCATGCTTCCACCCCATACAGTAGCACAGGCCTCACATATGGGTCCCACACCTTGTACGCCACTCTAACATTATTCCCCATTTTCCCACCTTTTCATGCTTTCCTCACCGTTCCCTGTACCCATCTTTGTTGTTTTCATAGTAGCCCGTCCCTTTAAACATAAATTTCAAATACCTAAACCTTTTCATCCTCTCAATCACCTCCCCTTCCACTCTAGCTCGTTCACTCTCCTCTCACTCCCTTTATTCCTGAACCTCATCCATTTCCTTTTCTTCACATTCACAAACAGTCCTCTCTTGTTCATATATCTCTCCACCCTTTTCAACGTGCCTTTCATTCCCTCCCAATCTCTCGCCATCAACACTATATCATCCGCATACGCCAACATCCATACCTTACAGTTTCCGATCAACCCCCCCCCCCCCCCCCCTCCTGCCCTTCCCTCAACACCTCCTCTAAATCACTAATGTGTAGATTGAACAGCGCTGGGCTTAGGGGGCACCCCTGTCTCAATCCGGTCCACGTCCTAAACCTTCCCGACATCTCCTCTCCCACTTTCACTTCAACCCACGTTTCCTCATACACGCCTCTTACCCATTCTATCACTCCCCTTCTCCTCAAACACTCTACCACACACCTCCTTGACACCGAATTATACGCCGCTTTCAAGTCCAGGAATACCGTAAACATACTCCCTTCCCTTCCACCACTCTCTCTGTCATCCTCTAAAGGTAACAACTTAATATGTTTACTAGTAAGATGCTAAAATCCACTGCCCTCTCTAATTTAAATTGAATACATCAAATAGTTGTTTCGATTGCCAAGACTTATGCTTCGTCGATTATTCAAAAGCCGCGGGTTGAGGTGCAGGTGTAATTCAAAACAGAGCTCAAATGCTTCCGCAGTAGCAGTTACGAACATGTCAAATATAGTAGTGGCAGGCATCATTTTATTTCTTGAAGACGCGCGTCAAGAGAGATAGGCACCGGATGGCTAGAAGCGAGCATGTTGCAGACGCGGATCTCGACCTCACTGTATAAGTTTGCAGTCGAGCGCTTCATTACTGTATCATCAATCGCTGAACACAGTAGTAGACTCTCTGCTCATGATATGGCCAGTGGAAGTAGAGATTGGTCTACCGCACTAATATAATTCTACCCACTGAGTGAATGAGCCAACCGATCCACACCCACCTCTACTACCGTGGCTGTACCATGAGTCATGGTACCAGCCGCCACTGGTCAAATGTACATTTACAATTGATTTTATTCAGTGACGGTACGCGGGTTTTTTTCTGGTACGGCCGAGGCACAAGAGGTGGTAATACAGATAGGTAGGGTCAGTTACAGAGACGGCTGGCTGCGTGACCGCACCTATCTGTATTTCCACCTCTTGTTCCTCGGCCGTACCAGAAAAAACCCCGCGAACCGTCACTGATTCTATTTCTTAAAACGACGCGTTTTGCGTCACTATCTCCAGTATAAATGCAAAAAACACAGAACTACATTTTATTATAAATTAAGTCATTTATATTTTTAGAGGAAAGTGTTTACTACCAATGGGAAAAACCTGGTATCCTCCGCAACATAGTCATCTCCCTGCTAACAGGTATAATCCTACTAATATTTTTAATCTGCAAAGAGTACAAATTGACGAAGGGGTTGTTCACACGTGAGGGAAAGTCTGGGCCCGAAACAGAAGTCGCTAAAGACGATAGTGACGTCGAGGACGAGAAGACCAAAATCATGTCGATGACCAACGATGAGATAAGTCAGCATTCCTTGATTTTAAAAAACGTTTCCAAAAACTTTCCGAAATTACGGGCTGTGGATAAGCTGTACCTATCAGTAGACGCCCAGGAGTGTTTTGGCCTGCTCGGCGTGAACGGAGCAGGGAAAACGACCACATTCAGAATGATCACGGGTGATATCTCCATTTCGGAAGGAGAGATATTTATTAAGGGATGGAATATAAAGAAGGATTCGAAGATAATTAGCACGCAAACAGGTTAGTGCTGCGTTAGAGGTGTTCTAAGTGTGCACAAGTTTATACAATGTCTAAATAGTCTCTTGTATGTTGTTTGATCTATAAAAACCCTATCTTATGTACAACTGATATTGTAGGCTAGTGACAACCCACCGCCATTCGGGTCAGTAATAAATTAAACTACAGATTTATTTTTGGTTTAACCCTTATGCTGCTACAGATGCATATTTACGATCTGCTTCTGCGTACCTGTACTGCTATTGCCGCATACATCAGCAAATCCATGAATGCGCCGATAGAGCGACCGTATTTTGATTTAAAAAAAAAAAAACGAGGAGCACACCTTTCCAAGTCGATTCTTCCCTTAGTTTGGACTCCTAGGAGACACCTCAAGCCAATAAACCAAGGAACTGCTGGAACAGTTTTTTCAGCCTTTTTTGTCAAAAAACCTGCCTAAAAAATTCAGACTTTTTTCGGGTTATTCAATGTTTCCACATGTATTTAACGGACTCTTTTATTATGGGGGCAGTCTCCAGAGCAGAGCAGGAGTTATTTTAAAGTGTGAACGGGACCAAAATTTGGCCACCTGGCAGAAAATCGCCATTTTCAACCAAAGACTGATAATTGATTTTTCGCATTGATAGCTAGCTGTATAGATCCTTAATGGCTTAAGGAGCCAGAAAATGTCGAAACACATTTGGCCAAACTCAAAAGACGCATATATGTCCGAAAATTGCCATCTTGTACATCTGCCGAGTTGAGGGGTTTTTTAAAACTCCGGAAGGGCTGCGAAGCATGGAGTGTCAAGAAAGCTCAATTTCAATGACTCGAACCCTGTGTTTGAATTTACAGATTTGACCGAAAATTGCCATTTGTGATGCCGAGGCTAGGTTGGGTTTTCTGGCCTAGGGAATGCGAGTGATTGAAAAAACCCAACCTAGCCTCGGCATCCAGAGGCGGCTCGTTATATAGAGCCACGAAGCCTTGGCACTACCTGTAGATTCAAGCTCAGCAAGATTTTTAACTGGTTCTTAAAAAAAACTTTTTAAATGTTAAACAACACCTGTAACACCGCGTGGAAGTTCTACATTAATTTCAATAGATGGTTAAAATTTCTAAATAATGCGCCTTTACAAATTTTCAAAGAAAATCATCGCAAGTTTACCACAACAAAAATGGTTTCACTAAAAGGCAAATTTTGATCACCAAAAAGGCAAATTTTTCAGAAATTCACTTGAGAATTCCACATTTCTTTCGACAGATGGTTGAAATTTTGACGACCAATTTTGAATAATGTCCCATTATAAATTTCTTCAAAAAATAATCACAAGTTTACCACAACAAAAATGGTTGCACAAGAAAAGCAAATTGTGATAACAAAAAACCGGATTTTTAGAAATTCACATGGCAATTCTACATTTATTGCTACAGATGGTTGAAATTTTGACAAACTAATTCGGAATAATGTGTTTTTACAAATTTACAAAGAAAATAATCGTAAGTTTACCACAACAAAAATGGTTGCACTAAAAAGCAAATTTTGATGATCAATAAGGCGCATTTTTTTTTAGAAATTTGCATGGGAATTCCACAATTGTTGCAACAGATGGTTGAAATTTTGACAGACTAATTTTGAATAATGTGTCTTTACAAATTTCCAAAGAAAATAATTTTCTTCCAAATTTTAGTTTTTTTTTTTGTTAAAATTTTCGGATTTTTGGTCCACAATTTTGATTTTTAGGATCGAGTTTTTAATTTTGTGTCCTATAATTTAGATTTTTTTAACCCAAATAATTGCTTTTTACGCAACTTTTTAATTTTTTGCCAATATTTTCAAGTACAGTTTCTGATTTCTGTTCTTTTATGGGCGACTTTTTGGTTAATTTTTGACTACCGTTTTCGAATTTCTGGTCGGCAACTAATTTTGAGCTAAAGTTATTTTAGGAGCTGAAAATTGCAAATTAATTTTGTTTTTCTTGATTTTTCAATTTTTTTGGTTTCCTTTTTTTATTTTTAGGCCAGCATTTTTTGGCCTATATTGTAGATATTTGACCTATATTTTTCATTTCTTCGTTTCAAATTTTAGTGTTTTTGCCCGAAATATTCTTTATTTTGGTTAAACATTTTAATTTTTCTTTTTGTTGAAATTTTCGGATTTTTGGTGCATTTTTTTAACCGCGAATTTTTGATATTTGGCTAAATTTTCGATTTTTTGTGCTTATATTTTAGTTTTTTACTTTAATTAAGAGCTAATTCTGCAAGTGATTTTTTTTCGATTTTTCAAAACATTGAGTGCAATTTTGAGTCAATTCCTGTTGTTTTCAGTAGCAATATTGCAAATATATTTACAAGTAATAAAAAGTACACTCTTTCTGCATAGTTTTAGTAGTTTTGGAGCTAATTCTACAAGTGATTAATTTTTTACAATTTTTCAAAACATTGAGTGCAAATCTCCTCCACTACACAGCAAATTTTGAGTTTATTCCCTTGTTTTCTGGAGGAGCATGTCGTTGTTTTCGGGAAATTAAAAGCAGACTATTTTTGAATAATAGCCTATTTGAAGCGAAACCTTCAAGTAATAAATTTTTAATTTTTTTTTCAAATCGTCGAGTGCAAATTTTCATTGCTACAGAGCAAATTTTGAGTTTTTTCCTATGTTTTCCGGGGCTAATCACCCCGAGTGCTAAAAATGGCAATTTTCGTACTTGAATTTTCAATATTCTTGTTTTCATTTTTTGTCGTTAAGCCCGGATTTTGATATTTTGGTCTAAATTTTTAATCTTTTAGCCTTATTTCTTTTCTAAATTTTCAATTTGTTTGTTAAAATTTTCGATTTTTTGGTCCGCAATTTTGATTTTTAGGATCGAAGTTTTCAATTTTTTATCCTATATTTTAGATTTTTTTAACCTAAATGATTGACTTTTAAACGCGACTTTTTTTATTTTTTTGCCGATATTTTCAAGTTTTTTTAATGGTTTTTGATTTCTTGCCCTTGATTTTAGATTTTTTAACTTGAATTATTATTTTTATGACGGTCTTTTTTTTACTTTTTGGTTACTTTTGACTAAAATCGATTAAATTTAATTTTTTCAATTTTTTTTTGTTTCTTTTTTAAGACTGAGACCATTCTGAACACTATTTGTCCATAAAATTTTGTTGTGGGTCTTCCAGGAACTGAGGTTTTCGAGTTTCTGCTCGACAACTTATTTTGAGCTAAAGAGTTATACAATTACTAAAAAAAACTAAATTGACTGCAAAAATTATTTTTTTGATTTAAAAATTTTCTAAAAAAAAAATCAAAAATCGAATCGAAATATTTGAAAATTAAAGATTCCTTAAACACAAATCGCGCAGTCTGTATTTTCTATTTTAATATAGATAATACAAAGTACATTAGTTTTATCTTAAAACAACCACTAAAACAAAAAATTTCAAATTAAATAAATAACCTAAAATTAATACAAAAACCAAGTACAACCCAAAAATATTAAAAGTCTGCAAAAACTTGGACAAAAAACTCGAAAATATCGACCAAAAATTCGCTCATTAAAATCAACAATTAAACAACATTAAAATTCATAATTAGGGTAACAGAACTAAACACATTGATGAAAAATTGAAAATTGAAAACTCTTTGGAAAAATAAAAATACAGTCAAAAAAACAATTCAAAAAGGCCAAAAAAATCAAAAACCCATGTCTAAAAAATAAAAATGCAGGCTACAAATTGAAAATTCAAGCAAAAGAAAAATAATTTGCCATTTTCAGCCCCAAAACTCTTTACCTCAAACTAATTTCCCGAAATTCTAAACTCAACAATAATTTAAAAAAATCGTCCATAAAAACAATAATTCAGGTTAAAATATCTAAAATGAAGGGCAAAAAATAAAAAAATTCGTCAAAGAAACTCGAAAATACTGGCCAAAAGTTCGCACATGGAAATCAACAATTCACGTTAAAAATCTAAAATATAGACCAATCAAAAATTCGCTCGTTAAAATTTCTAATCAAGGTAAAAAAAAAAACTAAGAATATAGGCAAAAAATCGAAAATTTAGTCCAAAAATCGTAAACTCACGGCAAAAATTAAAAATGCAGACCAGAAAGAAAAAACCAAAATTTGAACTAAATATTCGAAAATTTTGGTTTATTGGCCAAAAACTCTAACATTTGGAACAAAGAAATGAAAAACACAAACTCGAAAATAGCCTCAAAACTAAACAAAAGTTGCCCATAAAAATCAACAATTAAAAATTCGCTCATTAAAATTAGTAATTAAGATATAAAAAATTTAAAAAATCGAAAAATGAAAAATGTAGAAAATTTCAACAAACTATTAAAAAAGTTTGACCAAAACCAAAATATTTTGCCCAAAAACTCTAAAAGTTAGAACAAACAAAGAAATAAAAAATGCAGACCAAATATCTAAAATATAAGCAAAAAAAAATTAAATTCCTGGTCTAAAATGAAATGATTTTTTTATGTTATTTTGTATTTTATAGGAACATTAGTTGTAAACCTGTATCATTGTTTATTTTATCTTGTTTTGTTTTATTATATTTTAGGTATCGCTTTTAAACACTAAAATTATGACGTGTCTAATATTTTTTTATAAGCAATGAACAGACTAATAAATTCTTATCTTATCTTATCTTAAAAAATAAAAATATGCAGACCTAAAAATTACAAATTCAAGTAAAAGAAAATGAATTTGCCAATTTCGGCACCAAAAATAACTTTAGCTCCAAATAAATTGCCAACCAGAAACTCGAAAATGTTTAAAAAAAAGATAAAGTACAAACAATCCAAAACTCGAAAATACCGGCAAAAAGTTCGCACACAAAAATCAACAATTCAGGTTAAAAATTTAAAGTATAGACCGATCAAAATATCGCTCGTTAAAATTTATAATCAAGGTAAAAAAAAAAACTAAGAATATAGGCAAAAAATCGAAAATTTAGACCAAAAATCGTAAACTCACGGCAAAAAAAAACGCAGGCCAGAAAAAAAAACAAAATTTTAACTAAATATTCGAAAATTTTGCTTTACAGGCCAAAAACTCTAACATTTGGAACAAAGAAATAAAAACCACAGACAAAAAAAAAACATCTCAAATACAGGCACACAACCAAATATCCTGATGTAAAAAATAAAAAATGCAGACTAAATAATTGAAACTTTATCCCAAAATAATTTGCCGAAACTCTAAACTCGAAAGCAATTAAAAAAATTCGGCCATAAAAACAATAATTCAGGTTAAAAAAATTGAAAAATGAAAAATCTAGAAAATTTCAACAAACTATTAACAAAAAATTTTGACCAAAATCAAAATATTTTGGCCAAAAACTCTAAAAGTTAAAAAAAAACAAAGAAATCAAAAATGCAGACCAAATATCTAAAATATAAACAAAACAAATAAAATTCCTGGTCTAAAAAATAAAATATGCAGACCAAAAAAATAATATGCCAATTTCGGCACCAAAAATAACTCTAGCTCAAAATAAATTGCCAACCAGAAAACCAGCCAGAGTTACTGGAAATACACTCTAAATAATGATTCTTTAAAAACCATAAACACCCTTTCCCTAAATTTTGAAATAAATTTATACAAACAGAGCGTAAATTTGCGAAATATGTCAATAATTTCGTGTCTCGAAAAAAATATAAAAACAATTTCTATCGACTAAAAACTTGCCAGAGTTACTGGAAAAACACCCTAAATTATGATTCTTCAAAAACCATAAACACCCTTTCCCTAAATTTTGAAATAAATTTATGCAAACAGAGCGTGAATTTGCGAAAAAATGTCAATAATTTCGCGTCTCGAAAAAAATATAAAAACAATTACTATCGACTTAAAACTTGCCAGAGTTACTGGAAATACACTCTAAATTATGATTCTTTAAAAACCATAAACACCCTTTCCCTAAATTTTGAAATAAATTTATGCAAACAGAGCGTTAATTTGCGAAAAATATCAATGATTTCGTGTCTCGAAAAAAAATATAAAAACAATTTCTATCGACCTAAAACTTGCCAGAGTTACTGGAAATACACCCTAAATTATGATTCTTTAAAAACCATAAACACCCTTTCCCTAAATTTCGAAATAAATTTATGCAAACAGAGCGTAAATTTGCGAAAAATGTCGATTATTTCGCGTCTCGAAAAAAAATTTAAAAACAATTTCTATCGACTTAAAACTTGCCAGAGTTACTGGAAATACACCCTAAATTATGATTCTTCAAAAACCACAAACACCCTTTCGCTAAATTTTGAAATAAATTTATGCAAACAGAGCGTAAATTTGCAAAAAATGTTAATAATTTCGTGTCTCGAAAAAAAATATAAAAACAATTCCTATCGACTTAAAACTTGCCAGAGTTACTGGAAATACACCCTAAATTATAATTCTTCAAAAACCATAAACACCCTTTCCCTAAATTTTGAAATAAATTTGTGCAAACAGAGCGTTAATTTGCGAAAAATGTCAATAACTTTCGCGTCTCGAAAAAAAATATAAAAACAATTTCTATCGACTTAAAACTTACCAGAGTTACTGGAAATACACCCTAAATTATGATTCTTTAAAAACCATAAACACCCTTTCCGAAAATTTTGAAATAAATTTATGCAAACAGAGCGTAAATTTGCAAAAAATGTTAATAATTTCGTGTCTCGAAAAAAAATATAAAAACAATTCCTATCGACTTAAAACTTGCCAGAGTTACTGGAAATACACCCTAAATTATAATTCTTCAAAAACCAAAAACACCCTTTCCCTAAATTTTGAAATAAATGTATGCAAACAGAGCGTAAATTTACGAAAAATGTTAATAATTTCGTGTCTCGAAAAAAAATATAAAAACAATTTCTATCGACTTAAAACATGCCAGAGTTATTGGAAATACACCCCTAAATTATGATTCTTCAAAAACCAAAAACACCCTTACCCTAAATTTTGAAATAAATGTATGCAAACAGAGCCTCAATTTTTGAAAAATGTCAATAACTTCAGTGTCTCGAAGAAAAATATAAACACAATTTCTATCGACTTAAAACTTGCCAGAGTTACTGGAAATACACCCTAAATTATAATTCTTCAAAAACCATAAACACCCTTTCCCTAAATTTTGAAATAAATTTGTGCAAACAGAGCGTTAATTTGCGAAAAATGTCAATAACTTTCGCGTCTCGAAAAAAAATATAAAAACAATTTCTATCGACTTAAAACTTACCAGAGTTACTGGAAATACACCCTAAATTGTGATTCTTTAAAAACCATAAACACCCTTTCCGAAAATTTTGAAATAAATTTATGCAAACAGAGCGTAAATTTGCAAAAAATGTTAATAATTTCGTGTCTCGAAAAAAAATATAAAAACAATTCCTATCGACTTAAAACTTGCCAGAGTTACTGGAAATACACCCTAAATTATAATTCTTCAAAAACCAAAAACACCCTTTCCCTAAATTTTGAAATAAATGTATGCAAACAGAGCGTAAATTTACGAAAAATGTTAATAATTTCGTGTCTCGAAAAAAAATATAAAAACAATTTCTATCGACTTAAAACATGCCAGAGTTATTGGAAATACACCCCTAAATTATGATTCTTCAAAAACCAAAAACACCCTTACCCTAAATTTTGAAATAAATTTATGCAAACAGAGCCTCAATTTTTGAAAAATGTCAATAACTTCAGTGTCTCGAAGAAAAATATAAACACAATTTCTATCGACTTAAAACTTGCCAGACTTACTGGAAATACACCCTAAATTATAATTCTTCAAAAACCATAAACACCCTTTCCCTAAATTTTGAAATAAATTTGTGCAAACAGAGCGTTAATTTGCGAAAAATGTCAATAACTTTCGCGTCTCGAAAAAAAATATAAAAACAATTTCTATCGACTTAAAACTTACCAGAGTTACTGGAAATACACCCTAAATTATGATTCTTTAAAAACCATAAACACCCTTTCCGAAAATTTTGAAATAAATTTATGCAAACAGAGCGTAAATTTGCAAAAAATGTTAATAATTTCGTGTCTCGAAAAAAAATATAAAAACAATTCCTATCGACTTAAAACTTGCCAGAGTTACTGGAAATACACCCTAAATTATAATTCTTCAAAAACCAAAAACACCCTTTCCCTAAATTTTGAAATAAATGTATGCAAACAGAGCGTAAATTTACGAAAAATGTTAATAATTTCGTGTCTCGAAAAAAAATATAAAAACAATTTCTATCGACTTAAAACATGCCAGAGTTATTGGAAATACACCCCTAAATTATGATTCTTCAAAAACCAAAAACACCCTTACCCTAAATTTTGAAATAAATTTATGCAAACAGAGCCTCAATTTTTGAAAAATGTCAATAACTTCAGTGTCTCGAAGAAAAATATAAACACAATTTCTATCGACTTAAAACTTGCCAGACTTACTGGAAATACACCCTAAATTATAATTCTTCAAAAACCATAAACACCCTTTCCCTAAATTTTGAAATAAATTTATGCAAACAGAGCGTAAATTTGCGAAAAATGTCAATAATTTCGCGTCTCGAAAAAAAATATAAAAACAATTTCTATCGACCTAAAACTTGCCAGAGTTACTGGAAATACACGATAAATTATTATTCTTCAAAAAGCATAAACACCCTTTCCCTAAATTTTGAAATAAATTTATGCAAACAGAGCGTAAATTTGCGAAAAATGTCAATAATTTCGCGTCTCGAAAAAAAATATAAAAACAATTTCTATCGACCTAAAACTTGCCAGAGTTACTGGAAATACACCATAAATTATTATTCTTCAAAAAGCATAAACACCCTCTCCCTAAATTTTGAAATAAATTTATGCAAACAGAGCGTAAATTTGCGAAAAATGTCAGTAATTTTGGTGTCTCGAAAAAAAATATAAACACAATTTCTATCGACTTAAAACTTGCTAGAGTTACTGGAAATACACCCTAAATTATGATTCTTCAAAAACCATAAACACCTTTTCCCTACATTTTGAAATAAATTTATGCAAAACAGAGCGTAAATTTGTGAAAAATGTCAATAATTTAGTGTCTCGAAAAAAATATAAAAACAATTTCTATCGAGTTAAAACTTGCCTGAGTTACTGGAAATACACCCTAAATTATGATTCTTCAAAAACCATAAACACCCTTTCCCTAAATTTTTAAATAAATTTATGCAAACAGAGCGTAAATTTGCGAAAAATATCAATAATGTTCGCGTCTCGAAAAAAATATAAAAACAATTTCTATCGAGTTAAAACTTGCCAGAGTTACTGGAAATACACCCTAAATTATGATTCTTCAAAAACCATAAACACCCTTTCGCTAAATTTTGAAATAAATTTATGCAAACAGAGCGTAAATTTTCGAAAAATGTCAATAATTTTCGCGTCTCGAAAAAAAATATAAAAACAATTTCTATTGACTTAAAACTTGCCAGAGTTACTGGAAATACAACCTAAATTATGATTCTTGAAAAACTAAAAACTGAAAAAGGGTACCTTTTTTCCAAGATGGCGGCTTGAGTGCAACAGATTTTAACGGGGCGTAATAAGCTTGTATAAAAAAATTCAGATCTTTACCGATTAATGTTTTTTTTTTTTTATTTAACCGGACTAAGATTTTATGAGATGTTTTTCCTATTTATTATATACTGGTCTAAGCACCCATTTTTAGGTATTATAATTTTTTGCGATGTACTGACAAGTTTTAGTAGTTTTCCAGTGAAAATAAACTGAGAAATAAATTTCAATTTATGTAGATAACATTTTTTTCTTCAGGATATTGTCCGCAAGCAGATGGATTATTTGATGAATTGACAATAAAGGAAACTGTGAAGATATTCTGCCTTATAAGAGGATACCATGTAGAGGATATACCAAACCTGTCCACAAAACTAGCCATTACCTTCGACTTCGTTGAGGACGTAGATAAAAAGGTGTCGCAACTGAGTGGTGGCAATCAGAGGAAGTTGAGTACAGCCGTTGCTCTGATTGGTGATCCACAAATGATATATTTGGATGAACCAACAACAGGTAATTGTTTATCTTTAACAGGTTAACTGCCATGAATTTAGAAAAAAAAACAGCGAATATCACAATCCAGCTTAATTATAATATAGATTTCTACATTTGTCTTAAGTTCAACTTTCATTTACTTCTAAAGAAATATCCTCTTCCCAATACCCTCGTCTAGTCCAGTGTTTCTCGACCTTTTGGGGCCAAACGCCCACTTTATTAGATCGACTTTAACCTAACCTATAAAACTCTGTTTGATTGAATAAAATTTCTTTGTAAATCCATCTGTAGTATTGAAAGTTTAACAATCATCACGGTACAGGGTTTGCAGTTTGCGTTAAAATTAATATGAAGGGTGGCGGGTGGGCCCTATCCTATCCTCCAAATTGTTGAACATAAACGGGGGTTGCGTAGATGGAGAGAAATAAATCGGACATCGAAATATTGCATTTATAATTTTGTGTTATGTAAATTAATTAATTTGTAAGAACCCTGTGCTATGTTCTACTGTTGGATTATAGAATAGGGCCCACCCATCACCCTTCATATCCACATTAACTTAACCAACAAAACCCTGTTTGATTAAATGAAATTTCTTTGTAAATCTATACGTGGTGTTGGAAGTTAACCAAACATCTGGGAACATGGTTTTTAATTTGAGTTAAAATTAATATGAAGGGTGTTGGGTGTTGGGTGGGCCCTAAATTTGTAATTTTATAGAATTGCTAAGATATTGGAACTATTTGTTAAATTATAAAGAATTTATTTTATTTTAAAAAGTGTTATGAAATATTAATTATGGATTAATAAAAATTGTCTATATGTTCACAAGGCAACAAATCCGCGATTTCGATTTTTTTTAAGTTGCTGAGGTGTTGTTAATAATGATAATTTATAAGTATAAAAACATATTCATGTCAAAGTAACCAAAATGTACAAAATCCGAAATTATTCAAGATCAATATCAACAAAATCGTGTTCTTTTGATTTTGGAAAATATTTTAACTTGATTTTGATAATTTAAATTCCAAAATGTAGCGAATTCAGTGAACCCCAAAAAACAGTATGTATACGTTACGAGTTTATCTTTTGTGTCGGTATTTTGAACGCGTTCCAAAGCTGAAATTGCAAACATTGTGTAATATTGCAAATTTTGAAACCTTCAAATCCGTTCGCCGCTTTGTTTAAAAAAGTCACAGCGCCAAAACGCGTGAATCAATTTTGACTATCCAGACGCCTAAATATGGCAAAGTGCTTAAAAGATTTCTTGTGTATCAAAATTTCTAGATAGCGTCAAAAATCAAGATTTCTAAAATATTACATGTCGAGCTTGATTTTTGAAAATATACAACTTTTAAATATGTCCGCCAATATTAATCATATTATGACTTTAGAAAAGAGAATCAAAATACATTTTTTGTTAAATCTTTGAAAAAAAGTCAAAATTGCATTTTGGAAGATAACCTCCAAAATTCTATGAAATATATGTTTTTCACTTTCTCCGTTACGAAGTACGAGAAAGTATTATGATCGTGTTTTTTTTCAAATTTTTTTTTTACGGAAATATTCGTTTTGGGGTCCCTAGATGCTATTTCAACAATTTCTGGAAAAAAAAATTGTGTCTGTGTGTTTGTGTGTCTGTCTGTGCGCGTTGTATCTCAAAAACTAATAGAGCAATTGATATGAAACTTTAAAAATCCGTCTTATTTGATAATCTGAAGAACTGAAAAGCTTTTGGTAAAATTTCGTACACCGGAAGTGGGCGTTTACCTTAACTGTTTTTTGTTTTTTGCCAATATTTTCTTAAATATGAAAAATATCACAAAAATATTTAAACAAACTTTGAAGACAACAAAGAAATGAAAATGTTTTGCTTAAAAATATTTTTCATAAAATCATTTTTATTCGAGAAAAAAAATTATTATTATTTTTTTAATTTTTGATTTATAATTATGAAACGATAATAGTTACAGCAAATTTATGTAAATAATAATTGTAGATAATACTAAAATGAACAACTTATAAAGAATAAGTTTTTTTCGAAATCCCTTTAGTTTTTGAGTAAACTGAGTTTTTTAATTTGAAGTATAATTTTCCCATCTTTCATAATTTTGACGTTTTAAACGTCAGTTTCATCCGAGTTTACACAACGCTCTATGTATATTTAAAATATGATTTAAACTGAAAATAAACCACGAAAGCGTAAATATAAATTATAACTTCAAGTCGGAGAAAGTAACATGATGGCCACATCACCATTTTTACTTTCTCCGTTACGAAGTACGAGAAAGTATTGTGATCGTGATTTTTTTTTCAAATTTTTTTTTTGCGGAAATATCCGTTTTGGGGTCCCTAGATACCATTTCAACAATTTCTGGAAACATTTTTTTTGTGTCTGTGTGTGTGTGTGTGTGTCTGTCTGTGTGTGTGTGTGTGTGTCTGTCTGTGTGCGCTGTATCTCAAAAACTAAAAGAGCAATTGATATGAAACTTTGAACATACGTCTTATTTGATAATCTGAAGAACTGAAAAGCTTTTGGTAAAATTTCGTACACCGGAAGTGGGTGTTTACCTCAACTGTTTTTTGTTTTTTGCCAATATTTTCTTAAATGTAAAAAATATCACAAAAACATTTATACAAACATTAAAGACAACAAAGAAATGAACATCTTTTGCTTAAAAATATTTTTCATAAAATCATTGCTATTCAAGAAAAAAATTTATTAATTTTTTTTTAATTTTTGGTGTATAATTATGAAACGATGGTGGTTACAGCAAATTTATGTGAATAATAATTGTAGAGAATCCCAAAATGAACAATTTCTAAAGAATAAGTTTTTTTAGAAATCTTGTTAGTTTTTGAGTAAACCGAGTTTTTGAATTTGAAGCATCATTTTCCCATCTTTCATAATTTTGACGTTTTAAACGTCAGTTTCATCCGAGTCTACGAAACATTCGATGTACATTTAAGATATGATTTTAATTGAAAATAAACCACGAAAGCGTAAATATAAATGATACCATCAAGTCGGAGAAAGTAACATGATGGCCACATCACCATTTTTTTTTAATTCGCTGCGCTTCACAGCGTTAGTCAATTTTAGCGATTAAAACATTTTTGGGTTCGCCCGTTTTACATCAAAACACCAAAATGCGCCAGTATATTTTGATTATTCCGACGCCGACAAATAGATGAAATTACTATACCGGGTGTAACTAAATTTTGGTAGACCCTAAATATCATTTTCATTTCACGATATATCTTTATGAAATTTAGTATATTGTTTTTAGGGAATAAAGTGAATCGATATGTATACTTTAGGTAAACATTTCAATTCCGGTTTCACCGGAAATGACTAGAACTTTTCTATTTCAAATGGAACACCCTATATATTTTTACGTAATTTATTTCATCTCTAAATTCTGAGTTTAGAAATGTATCATAAGTTACCTTTTGGTTGTTAGTTTATTGTTCAAATTTAAATTAAATTTTAACAAAAATCAAATTTAAATTAAATTTAAACAAAAAACTAACCACTAAAAGGTCACTTATGATACATCTCTGAAGTCAAAATTTAGAGACATAAAATTATGTAAAAATATACAGGGTGTTCTATTTGAAATAAGAAAGTTATGGTCATTTCCGGTTAAACCGGAAGTGGAATTTTTTATTAAAAGTAGACATGCCGACTCACTTTATTCCCTAAAAACACCATACCATATTTCATTTCGACACATTTTATTACCTTAAAACATTATACTGAATTTCATAATTTTTTTTGTAAAAATGCAAATGATAGACCCCAAAAATCATTTGCATTTTTTGCATATATCTTTGTCAAATGTAGTATTGTATTTTAAGAGAATAATGTTTGTCAATACGTACACTTTTAATATAAATTCCACTTCCGGTTTAACCGGAAATGACCATAACTTTTCTATTTTAAATGGAACACCCTGTATATGTTTACATAATTTTATTCGCCTCTAAATTATGAGTTCAGAGATGTATCACAAGTGACCTTTTAGTGGTTAGTTTTTTGTTTAAATTTAAGATGAAATTTAAACAAAGAACAATTTAAATGAAATTTAAACAAAAAACTAATAAACAAAAGATCACTTATGATACATCTCAGAACTCAGAATTTAGAGGCGAATGAAATTATGTAAAAATATAGAGGGTGTTCCATTTGAAATTGAAAAGTTATGGTTATTTCCGGTTAAACCGGAAGTAGAATTTTTATTAAAAGTAGACATGCCGACTCACTTTATTCCCTAAAAACATCATACCAAATTTCATAAAGAATTCAATTACACTCGTATATACAGGGTGTTTCAGAGCTCTGGGAACGGTCAATCACGTGCTTATTTGTCAAAATTTCGAAAAATGTTTTATACAAAAGTTGTGTATAATAGTGAGTTGCACGCCCTAAAAATATTTAAATTTATACAGGGTGTCTCATAACAAAGTTACAGACCAAACTAATGTTTATTTAAATGGGACACCCTGTATTTTTTGTCATTTTTGAATTATATGGATCAAATAAAGGTGAGTTACTTCAATATCCCCTATACCTATTGTTTGCCGTTTTCGAAATATTTAAAGATTTGTTGAAATGCATGGTCTGGGTGAAATTTATTTTTGCCCCAGTGATTGACGTTGAACGATTAAAATCATTTCTATTATTTGGTTGAAGGTTAGAACTATAGAGCCAACCATGATTTCATACAAAAAATTATACAGGGTGATAAAAAAAATGCGGTAGAAAAACCGGACTTATAAAGTTAAATAACTTCGTTTTTTTCAAATGGCACACCCTGTATTTAGTAACGTATTCTTAAGTAGAATCCAATTATCTTTCAGATTGTATAAGGGTTCCCTGTTCCTAATCTCAATAGTTTTCTTGTATTCGGCGATTATCATATCAGGAATAATTTTTATAATCTGAAAGATTATTGGATTCTACTTGAGAATACGTTACTAAATATAGGGTGTGCCATTTGAAAAAACGAAGTTATTCAACTTTATAATTTGGGTTTTTCTACCGCATTTTTTTATCACCCTGTATATTTTTTTGTATGATATCATGGTTGGCTCTATAGTTCGAACCTTCAAACAAAAAATTAAAATGATTTTAATCGTTCAGCGCCAATCACTGGAGCAAAAATAAAATTTCACCCGGACCATGTATTTCAACAAATCTTCAAATATTTCGAAAACGGCAAACAATAGGTATCGGAAGTATTGAAGTAACTCACCTTTATTTGCTCCATATAATTCAAAAATAACAAAAAATACAGGGTGTTCCATTTAAAAAAAAACATAAGTTTGGTCTGTAACTTTGTTATGAGACACCCTGTATAAATTTGAATATTTTTAGGCCGTGCAGCTCACTATTGTATAAAACATTTTTCGAAATTTTGAAAAATAAGCACGTGATTGACCGTTCCCAGAGCTCTGAAACACCCTGTATACTCCTAAACGTAAGAGCCCCAAAATGCGAGATTTCAAAAACTGTAATAGGTAGAGTTGAAATTTAAAAAATGAAAAATCACAAATAATTCAAAAACCCGACTATTGATATTTCAACCCCCTCGGACCACCCCTTCAAAAAAAGGGTTGCCAACCCCTAAAAAAAATCCAATTTTTATTTTTTTCCCGATAGGCCCGGGGCTTCTCTTGGCGACCGTGAAATCCGCGATTTTCTAAGTTACCAAATTACTACAGGGTGATTTTTTGAAAATCGATTTTTGACGATGCAGAGGTTCACGCCAAAACTATTTCCTCCCTGGATTTTTGAGCTGGAAAACTGGGACTAGGCTCAAAAAATCCCCAATGCATTGGGACACAAAGGTTACTATAGGAAATTGGGGTGTGACTTGGGATTGCAACCCCTCAGCCATTTTTCTAAAAAATCACATTTCGGACGCTTCCGGAAAAAAGGGCGCGCTTGTCCTTACGATTACGACTTTAATTTTTATAGAGTTTTATACAACTAGCTCCCCTTTACATTTTATGTCTCCTACGAATTTTTAATATCTCTAACCCTCGAGGAGTTATTCAAAGAAAACCATCCCCGATTTCAATAAAAAAATTCTAGAGCGAGCATTTTTAATTTCACGTGAGAAATTTAAACGGCATGCTATTCAGAATTGCATTTTGCGTTGAAAAGGTTAGAACTATATTTTTCGTAGGGCGCACCTTTTACGATCTACGGACGATTTTAGATTGTTTTCCAGGTTTTTTTTTTTTTATTTTTTCAATTTTTTTTTTTCGAAAATTAAAAATCCGACGACGGCATATCAGTCGTCTATTTAATCCGTATCAAAGATCCCCATAAAGTTTTACGATCATATTTTTTTTTTCGAGATATGACGTTGTATACGGAAGAGGGAAGCGAAATTAAGCAGTTGGGCACAAAATTTCGGAAATTTGATTACACCACCGGAAAGCCCGTCTCGAGCCCAACAGAAAATTCAAATAACATTTCTTGATCCGACCCCTCCTTCTAATTTTAAAAATAAATTAAACTTTTATTTATTTTGCCGGTAAATATTTTCGATCGCAGGCTGAAAGACCCCGGGTCGATAGCCAATAAAGAATCTTTACACATTTAATTATTATAGTTAAGCAAGATTTGTTTATATCATATACTAAATGTATGAATTCTTTAATAAAGATGATTTATATATATTTTCGATCGTCTTTCACTAAATTTTTTTTAATTCTTTTTAAATCACGAATCCAAGGACGGATTATCATTGCGGTATTGCGTGTACGTAAAAAAAACTTTCAATTTTTAAAATCGCCCGGTTATTAACCGAGATATGAATATTTGAATTATTGTTGTTTTTGAACGTTGAAAATATTTTCCCTGAAAATCAATTTAAAAAAAATATATATTTCCGGGGGGGTTAGACCAATGAAACTTTGGGAAATCCATTTGAAGCAGACCACCAAAGTTTGGTAACATTTCGGTCACCCCGTCGGCCGCCTCAGGCGCAACGGGGTGCCAAAGACCAAAACAACCCCAATCAGTACCGCCCTAAATTTTGTTTGTATGTTGGTTTGCTTTTCAGATGCTCACCAAATAATTTTTGGAGGACCAAAATTCATGAAAAAAAATAAGCTTCTTCCTGTTAACGTCAGAGTGCTTTCCAAACAGCAAATTAAGAAATGCATTGATAGTGCATTGTCAAATTTGACAGATGTCAGATTCAGAAACTGGATTGCATTCCCGAAGTTCCTCAACGCGGCGATTGAGCAAAACGATTCAAAATTTACCCCCTTCTACACTGTTGAGAAAGGTGGCGGTTTTGGGGCCCAACAAATGTATTTAATCCGATCCCTCCTGGTCGGATCAAATAAATTTGTTTGGTTAATAGGCTACGCAGCGTTGCCGTCGTTCGTCACCAGTTAATTTTCTTAATTTTATATTTCACTATTTCACATAAAGAACACAATTTCACATACAGCAACTTAAGCTTGAAAAACTGGTTACATCACTATTTCACATACATCAACTTCAGCCTAGGAAAAACTATATAGTAAAAGTTTTTTATTTTATCCTATAATGTAAACATGTCAATAACTCTTTAGCAACGAGTAATGTTAAGGTACCTTTAACAACACTAGTGTTGTTAAGAAATTCTTAACAACACTAGTGTTGTTATATGTATCTAACGCAACTCGTTGCTATGGAGATAGTGGCAAACAAACATTATTTCGCTTTTTGACGGTTTTCATTTAACATGTTTTTAAATAAAAAAATAGAAATAGGATAAAATAAACCGTGTTACGACACACGTACTGTTATTAGCTTTTACATTACTCGAGAATTTAAAAGCTTTTTTCAAACTTTTCTCTCGTAATGTAAAAACCTTCATAACGTTACTTGTATCGTAAATTACTATTACTTTACATCCGTCTTTTAGAATTACATCAGATGACCACGAACACCACCAGAACGCGAAATTGGGGAGAGAGAATTTGATTACATACAATGTAAAACTATGTACTATCCAAAACTAATATTTATTTATTTATTTATTTATTTACAAAACTCAATGTCCATTGACAGGGTTACAAAATAAAGTACAACTACAAATCAAAACTACAAATTAATCATAGAATAATTAATAGTATTACAAAATAACAGCATAACTACTAACATAAAATTACAAATAACTTGCGCATTACAAAGGTGCATACAACAAAATGATCGAAGAATAAACTTAAATTTAAATTTATTGAAGACATTTAAGTAGATCGCGCTTAAATTGAGAAAATGAGGGTGTAACGAGATCAAGTTCTCCAGAAAATTGGTTAAACAGCCGAGACAATGTATTTCTCTTTTTAGGTATGGATCCTGTCGCAAAGCGCCATCTCTGGACCACCCTCGGTGGCTTACGGGATTCCGGGAAATGCCTGATACTGACGTCCCACAGCATGGAAGAGTGCGAGGCTCTCTGCACACGATTAGGCATAATGGTGGCGGGCAGGTTCAAGTGTATCGGCTCGCGGCAGCACCTGAAGCAAAAATTCGCTAAAGGATACACGCTGACCATCAAGCTGAAAACGCCCGAAGATGTCGATTATGAAGCACCCGACATAGAAGCGGCCATCAAGGAATTCTTTCCCGATGCTGCGTTGAAGGAGCGGCACCACGGATTGATTAAATTCTACATACCAGGAGACACGGTTCCTGTTTCGAAAATGTTCAAGAACCTGGAAGATGCGAAGGATAGTTTAGATATTGAAGAATATTCCGTAAGCCAATGCGGCTTAGAAGAAGTAAGTAGTTTTAAAAATCTTCCTTAAATTCCTGATGTACTGATAATCATGTAGACTCAATTTACCATCTTGACATCAATGGTGTTACTCGTGATGCAGCCACGGTATACCATACTACCCATAGATTAGATTTTTTTGACATCTTTAGTGACAAACACTAGAAAATGAAAAGTAACAACATGGTTATGAGAAAAATGTAATTTTGCAGCAAGTTAGGTTGGCACCGGTATACTTTGTAACGTTCTAAGTCACTGATTATTATTATTATATATAACTGTTGTCAGTTATGCCACAGGCAAGTCCTGGGTTCGTTGACTTTATTTTTATTGTTTATTTTTAAGTTTTACTTTTCGCTTTTGTTTCTTGATTATTTCGATTTTAACACTATTTAGACTGATAAATTACCTTTAACCTTTAAAGACAATAATTAAAACAAATATATTCTTAATAAATAATTATATACAATAAATAATACATGATAATGAATTCTATTGGCCTTAAAACATACCGATGGGGGCGCTACGATCGTATTTGTATCCTTTCCATTCCTCGAATGACATCCAATGACACAACAATTTGTATATATACATGAACTTTATTCCAACATACATACAAAATATACATATGTTAGAAAGGGCCATCGACCTAGTCCTTCAGCCCTTTTACAAATATAATTCTATTTATATTATGTTTGGGGGTTTTCTTCATGCGCTGCTTTGATAAGTTCGAACAGCGTTGGTCGTTGAGTGTGTTCTTCATTGGTGGAGGCGAAGCAAGTGGCTGCTAGTGTGTTCCTTCCTTGGCTGCCAACTTGTTTAGAAGTCTCGTTCTCCTAAGAGAAATTGGTTCAATATTTAGGTGTTTGTACAAGTTAGTATTTGAGGGATTAAAGAGGGGATTGATGTGATGGCGTAGTCTTGAGATCGTCCTCATGGCTTTTCGCAATTTATATTAAATTTGTATTAAATTTGCTCATTGTTCACAATACACACGAGAAACACAAACGGCAGCAATGCTAAACCATGTAAAATGTAAACAGGAGTACTCGTTTACTTGAGTACTGACTTTCGCCACCAGGGTGCGTCCAACTCTCTTTCGAGGCCAATAGGCACATAAACCTCCTGCGTACCGAATGCAGAATCCTGTCCGGGTCACGGATTGCAGATTCCTGTACTGGTTAGATTGCAGTTTTCTGCCCAGGTTGATGTTCCTCATCGACAGGTGGCTCTTTAAGTCACAGAGGATTTAATTAATGCACAAATTATTTACAAATTTGTAACACATTTATTACGATAGTAATTCGATTTGTGAAATATTTTTAAGTCCCTCTCTGTAGAATCGGACTTAATAATATTTCCTGCGGTATCAAAAATATGCGAAATACTTCCAAGTCCCTCCCTGTGGAATCGAACTTGATATTGGGCCCTATTCTGTTTTTATCACTTTCGAAAAGTTTTCGATTGTCATCGAAAACTTTTCACTTCACGCAAGTTTCCGAGTTTCAAATGATGTCAGTCGAAAAATAAGGTTCAGTTTTATCACCGAGTTCGAAGCAGGTGATAAGTGTGCGTTAACCATAAAATTGTGATAACGGTCTTTACTTCGCATTATTATTGCTGCGGGAACAAGAAGCAGCAACTGAAAATTATTATTTGCTGCAATTTTAACGACATTTACGGGGTTTTAGCAATCCATTTGAGACGCCGAAATGTGAATTAGAATATTTGTTTTCAAAACAACAAATTTGCGAGAGTTTCGTACTAACATACCCATTTTAGATTGTGATTAGTACTTATCAATTCCATAATTCTTCAAAATTAACTTAATTACAGTTCGTTTCAAGTGCACTCGGTACTGATTTTCCCGCGTAAATTTGAAAAATGACGAAAGCATGCCGTTATTAGTTCACTTGCTTCGATTTTACAGTGTTGTCACACTTACTTTATCATGTTAGAAATGGAATACCAATTTGCCGTTCGATCGAGAACGATGTGATAAATTTTCACGGGCGGCGTAAAGTTATCACCGTGATAAAAACAGAATAGGGCCCGATATTTTCTGCAGTATCAGGAATCGGTCGGTATCGAAATATTTCTAAGTCCCTCTCTGTATAATCGGATTTAATAACATTTCCTGCGGTATCAGGAATATGCGAAATAGTTCCTCCTTGTGGAATCGGACTTGATAATATTCCTGCAGTATCAGGAATAAGTCGGTCGCGAAATATTTCTAAGTCCCTCTATATATTCATACGCGACGTCGCCAATAGACAGATTATTAACAGTTTGTTATTGTTATTGTTCTTAATTTCCGTCATAGAGAACGTTCTAAATGATGTGACGATGATGTCAAAAAAGTCTAATCCATGAGTAGATGGAGTATAATAGAGATGAAAATAAAGATAGGGGCCGTTAGAGCCATTTACTCAGTGAGTCGAGTTCAGTACAGATAAGTTGTCCTGGCCAATCTCTACTTGCTCTGGCTGCACCAGGAGTCACGGTTCGGTGATATATCCGCACATGAAGACTGCTCACGTAAAAAATGCGCACGGAAAAGTGCGCACAGCGAAAACTCGTCAGACGGAATAATGCTCAAATGGAAAACTCCGCACACAGAAAATAACGGACAGTGATAATTGCGCACACGGAACTACTCACTTTTATAAATCCTCACATCAAATATGCCCACAAAAAATATTTTTGTTGAAACTTTCACTTTCTTACGTGGATACGCGAAAGGTAAAGCTTACCTTTATTCCACTCAACCAGTGTAAAGTGACATAAGAGTGAGTGAAAGTACTTTACACTCTTATGTCGCTTTCACTCACCCTAATATCAGTGGAAATATTACAATAGTGTTATTTGCATATTTTATGGACATAATTAACGTTTCACGTACCTGGGCCCATAACCTGATAAAAGGGCAGGTTGAACAACAAATAATAATTCGGATCACACTTCAGTTAATGGATTTTATTTTGGCCGAACAAATTGCTACATAATTGACAGTTATTTTTAATTTGAGGCATGGCAACGACTTGCCTGCGATCTATAATGAGTAATATCATTAATAAATATTCTTCAAGTTTTATTTTATACGTTTTATGGGCAGGATTGAACAAAACGCTATACAGCACTCGTGACGAAACGAATTTCGCTCACATGTGTACCAATTGCAACTTAAACTAACCCTATACTGTGATCACGCTTCGCGTCATGCCCACTGCTTCCTGTTTTGTCGGTTTTTGGGCGCGAGTCAAAGGACTGGCAATATAAACGCGTACGTTTATTTGAAAAGATTAAAGGATTGCAAGTTTGGCGGTGATTTACCGTTCAAATTATCAAAATCATCCCTCAGAATTACTACTTAAAAGCTTTTAAACATTTTACGTTCGCATTCCCACGTCTTGTCGCCATCTATTCGACGATGGCCGAACTACTAAGTGATGTTTTTGAACAGCGCCAAAATGCTCGAACTTTATCCTTATAATCAAAGTGTTAATATTCAGCAATGCGCTGTCCACGAAACGATAGACGATTTAATTCCGAATCGAATGTTGTATAAAATAGCTGAAGCTATTTAGCCGTTTTCTTGTAATTTGCGAATGAAAATTTAGCACGACACACTTACCGACATTTACAGTTCACTGTAACTTAAAACCTAATTGCACAACAATTTGCTATATTCTTTAATGAAATACGGGTCCCAATACTTATTACTGATTATTCAATTAACTTTTTCTATTATTAATGCATTACAATAAGAGAAATATATGAGGAATCCTAATCTTCATACAGGGTACCCTCTGTTATCGTGGGGATAAACTACGTTTTCATTTGTGGATTAATAATTGTTTTAATAATGAAAGAATATTTAAAAATTTAAGAAGACTGTTATCTCATAATAAAATAAATTTACTTGTAGATATTTTCGTATTTAAATTGCAGAAACAATACATTATAATATATCCGCCTAATCATAGGCAACCCGATAAATACATAACTACTATAAAAAACTTCCAATTTTAAAGGTGACAGTGACAAAACCATAAGTGTAATCCTCAGTAAAGCTTCAAAAATAGTGCGAATATTTAAGTATTTAAATTGCAGAAATAATTATATTACATAAACGCCTACTTACAGACAATGCAATATACGCATGCATAATATTAATTTATTACTAGAAACTTCCAATTTTAAACGTGACAGGGACAAAACCATAAGTGTAATCCTCCATAAAGCTTAAAAAATAATATGTATATTAAAGTATTTAAATTGCAGAAATAATTATATTATATAAACGCCTGCTTACAGGCAACCCAATACACGTATAACTAATTATGATTTATTATTTAAAACTTCAAATTTTATTCGTAACAGGGACAAAACCATAAGTGTAATATTTTTAAAGCGTTGCTAAGGATTACACTCATACTTGTGTCCCTATTATATTTAAAATTAGAAGTTTTTAATAAAACATAATATTAGTTATAGTATATTGGGTCGCCTACAAGTAGGCGTTTATATAATACCATTGTTTCCGCAATTTAAATACTTAAATATTCCCACTATTTTTGAAACTTTATTTAGGATTACACTTATGGTTTTGTCCCCCGTATAAAATTAGAAGTTTTTAATAATAAACTAATTCGAGTTATGCGTATATCGGGTTGCTTCAGATTAGGCGTGTATATTATAAAATATTGTTTCTGCAATTTAAGTACGTAAATATCCACAAGTGAATTTATTTAATCATGAGACAACATTCTTTTTAAGTTTTTAAATATTCTTTTATTATTACAACAATTATTACATCCATAAATTATTAAATAGTTTATCCCCACGATAACAGGTAGAGCCCTTTACTTAGATTATGATTTCTCGTATATTTCTCTTATTGTAATGCATTAACAATATAAATAGTTGAATGATTAATCAGGAATAAGTTTTGTAACCCGTATTTTATTGAAGAATATAGCAAATTCTTCTTTATTGAATTTTTATGTTACAGTGAGCTGTAAATCTCGGTAAGTGTGTCGTCCTTAATTTTCATTCGCAAATTACAGAAAAACCGCTAAATTTCCTCAGCTATTTTATACATCATTCGATTAAAAATAAAATCGTCTACCGTTTCATGTACAGCCCATTGCTAAACATTAACACTTTGACGATAAGTATAAAGTTCGAGCATTTTGGCGCTGTTCAAAAACATCACTTAGCAGTTCAGCCACCGTCCAATAGATGGCGACGAGACGCGGAAATCCGAACGAAAAATGTTTAAAAGCTTCTAAATAGCAATTCTAAGGGATTATTTTGATAATGTAAGCATTAAATGACCGCCAAACATATAATCCTTTAATCTTTTGAAATAAAAGTGCTGTAAAAATCCTGCAATAATAAATATTGCCGCAGCAATTTTTTATTGGTTAAATTGATTTTAATGATTCAAATTGTAATTTGCAGAGGTATTAATGGTTTCATAATAAACAATAATAGTATATTGTACAACGAGCATATAATGATTTGCTCCACTCGCCTACGGCTCGTTCCGCAAACCTCGTTCTCGTGATTAATAGCCATTATATGCGAGTTGTACACTATACTTTGTTCACGAAAATTAAAATCAAGATCAAAATTTAATTTCAAATTACAACTAGAATCAAAATTAAAATCAAAATCAAAATTAAAGTTGTAATTATGATACAATTACAATTGAAAAAAAATTAAAATCAAAGTTAAATGCAACAGCAGCGGCCTATTTTCAAGATGTCCATTACGGAAATAAGATTCAATGATGACCCGCTTGTGAAGTTGTGAGAATACCATGATTAAATCAAAACTGACTTTTAATTGACATAAAGTCAACAACTAATCTGAACTAATCTAAGACTGTGATTTTGTTTATCATGGCCATGCCTTATCTAAATATTTTTTATACATGTGGTAGGTACTATTGCTATAGTTATGACATTTCAAATTAGTTTAAGGGTACAGTCTACTTTGCAGGCCTGAAAAAAGGTGATTTTCGGTATTTTTTTTGAGACGACGTAATTTTTCGTGTGCGCAATTATCACTGTGCGGAGTTTTCCGTGTGAGCATTATTCTGTGTGAGGAGTTTTCGTGTGCAGAGTTTTCGCTATGCGCAGTTTTCGCGTGAGCAGTCTCACCGAACCATATGTTTTTGGGTCAATCCATATCTTTGACTATTTACTATTGGACTGCTAGCGCCGCTTCATGTGTGTCTCCAAGCAACGGTGGCGCGGCGGGACCCTAAATGGTTGCGGTATGTTACTAAATTGGTAGCTATTTTGTGTCTATGACATATGACTCTATGAGCTCGCATTGCATATTGTGACACCCTGCAATTTATTCACACCTTTGAATATATAAACATTTATATTGTCAAATATTCACACTATGTCAAAATATTGCTATGCGAAAGGCTGGAATACGTCCACGTATATATGCCAACGAGGTTATAATACTCGTCAGCTGATTTACACGTCAGTTGACTTTTGACTTATAACCTAAAATTCTGTATTAGATTTCCATCAAATCCGAAACTTCGCAAATTATGGGTTGATGCTTTGCTTGTAAAGAACAGGCGGAAAGTGGACCCGAGTTGCCGAAATATGCTCGCATTTGCATTCTCCACGTTGCTGATGAATACATCGAGAAATATTTTTTTTGCTTTCCGGTTTTTAAATTACGCTCCATTTTCGGCTCTGGGGCGGAACTTATATCGGGCTCCAGCTTGTGGACAACTTTTGGAGCAGTGATCATATGGAAAATGGAGGGGGACTAGCAGTCCATTAGTATATAGTCAAAGATCCATATGAAGTGATCCAATGAGGGTTGCTTGACCATTTTTAAATATTTTGATTTTTTTTATGTAATATATAAATTATAATATAATTAAAAAGTTCAAAACAGTTAAAAAATAGTATATTATGCAACGAACACATTATGACACTTGGCGCGTATTTTGTACTATCCTTTTTTCTCGGGAGGTCTCCGATGTCACGTCGATTCTCCATTCTTATATTTTTGAAAGAAATGTGTAATTATTGAATTATTTATTATTAATGATTAACTGTGACTGGTCAACAGGGCAAACGGCCCAAGGCCATTCACTACGTCAGAAGAATTGGATGAATCTGGATTTGAACATCCAGTGTCTCTCTGGAGTGTATTAAGGGGGTAAGTGCCGTGTCGAAAATCGATGCATTTTTGATGGTCAGCATATACATAATTCTGAAGTTAATATCAAATATTAAGAAATGATATTTTGCACATTTAGAGAGAAATGGTTAAACTATTCGTCTGTAGAATTTGATTTTTTTTTAAATCATCAGACAAACTGTATAATTTATCTTGAAAATTACCAATATTTGATATCTGGAGCTTTTCTCTGTAAAAAAATTAAAAATGTAATGCTACAGAAAAATAGTTTATACCTTTGAAAACAATATGTACGTAATAAAATTGTCATTAGTTATCAAATAAAGTCGCAAAAACGTAAGAGCTAAACCTCAACAAACACGAATTTACTTAATTTTCGCCGTTGTAATGAACGCCACCTGCATGAAACATTTTGTATCAACCCAGGAGGCTTATACAAATTTACGTACTCAGTAAAATTTCAGGCCCAAGATTGTGGCGATTGTCATTTTCTATTGGATCATTCTGGTCTAATTCTGGCGCGAGACACTTACCCCCTTAATTGTTAGTAAATGCTTCAATTTGATTTTAGTGGTGGTCGCAACTATCCCCAAAAGTTAATGATAGAAATACTAGGATTAGTAATCATTAAATTAAGAACTCAAATCTGTTTTGGTCTTTTTCCAGCAAAAGGGATTGCCTCGAGTACATCTTTTGACACCAGACAAATTTTGTTAAAAAATGAACTCTAAGCAATCCCTTTTGCCAAAATTAGACTTACTCGATTTTAACAAAGAAAGTGTTTTCAATCATATTTTGATTTAAGTGTTTACCTCGGCTATAAAGAGACACTGTTATCATTTTCTTTTTTTTTAGGTGTTCCTTTCGTTTACAAGAACTGAGGATTAAATTGTCCAACATGATTTACGTGTTCTTTTGTTAGTCAGTATAATTAAAGTTATTTTATTTTCGTAAACGCGTTGGTTGAATAAATTGGTTCTGCGCATTTTTTTTTTGATTCGAATATCTCAATTTCTTAAAACAAAGCGGAAATTCGTACTGCGATGTTGCGCTGGTTTTGGACGGTGGCAGAACTGCAGCCGCATACTTGGATTAATGGGAACGGTTGGGGAACACATTCGGTTCCAGGCACAGAGCATTAAGGATAAAGAGGGACAGTTCAATGTTAACTTTTGGAAACGCCATCAGCGCCGTCTGCGAGTCATCTGGCCAAACACATCGAGCCAGCGGGAAATTTAAAATTGCGACTTTACAATTCATTTTTGCAAGTGTTTCGAACTTTTTGGTTCTCATCAGTGCGACGCATCCAAATAAAAGCGGAAATCGCAGACACTTGCTTTATAAAGAGCTTAGACTTATGCCCACTTGCACCGCAGCCACTTAATCATGATTAAAAAGTTAATCAATGGTTAGCGGAGAAATGGCTTGCACCGCAACTTAATCATAATTAAAGTCCCCAAGAAACGTCAAATATTTAATCAGCCGATTTTGGCCGATTAACTCAAAAACTGATAACTTCACGACGAATATAGTCGTGAAGTTATTTACATTTGGCAGACGATTTTGAAATTAAAAACCTTTGTTTTGTATTTGTTATTAAAAACGATGGATTTGGGAATAGTTGAGCAGATTGATGAAATCGATGGCTTGGACGTTAATGATTTTATTAATTTTGGTTTGTTTACCTCGTCCAATAATAAGAAATAATAATAATAGTATAAGTTAGTTAGCATTTAGTATTCATATTTACCGCGCATTTGTTTCCTGTGTTCTCAATAGAACAACGTAAAACAACCAAAAAAGAACTTAAAATCCCTAGAAAAACGTGTGCTCTCTATAATAATACTCCGTGGTCGATAGATGCTTAATCAGCCGACGGTGCAACAGAAATACTCTGATTAAAGTTAATCATGATTAAAATTTAATCATGATTAAGTTCTGCGGTGCAAGTGGCCATTAATCAAACGCAAAAAGTAAAGCTCTAAATGATGTTGGAGGGGATTCGCTTGAAATTTTTTCCAAACGAATTCTTTTTGGGGCAGATGTTAAATCATGAAGTGAGCTACATTCTTGAAGGGGCCGTTTTAAAAAAGATTTTGCAGGAATTGTACTGGAAGAAGTACTACAAGAAGATATATTAAAAATTGTCGGAATTTCATTGCAATTTAAATATTTTCTACAGGAATTAATAAATACTTAAAAAGTGGTCCTCGCAAATGCGCATAAGTTTTGAAAGTGGATTTTTTTTTGAAGTAATACATTCAATGGAATTAACCCATTCATCTCTGCGATTGGGACACTTCGGAAATGTAAAGAAAGCTTTATTTTTAATATTTGAATCGCGGGTATAAACGTTACTGCAATAAGGTGCCTAAGAGTACTTAATTTACCCATTGCACTCTTTTAGGTTTAAGAATATTAATTTAAATTTGAATTATAAATACCTGGCCGAATAACAATTCAACTCGTGACGTTAATGAGGTTATGTACGACTAAAAAGGCGGGCAATATGATGGGAAATAGATGTTGTCATATCTCATTTGTGAAATTATTCAAAAGTCTATTTTGCTTTACAATTTATCAAATAGACTTAAACAAACAATTAACACTAGTGGACTTTGAATATTACCAGATATTTGGATGTTCTTAAATACCTAAAATTAATTTAACCAACAAAAATATGACCATCTTGCTTGGTTACAACGATTTGTACATAGATTTGGCAGCGTTGCATTGCGTTAGTTGGGCCAGGTGACTGTGAGATGGCGTGGATGTCGCGTTTCCAATTCTCCCTATTCAGATAACCCCCCCTGGTTCGAGGTTATGCACGCCAAAAGTTTTTGTGCCGCAATCGCAGTTCGTGACGCGGCGCGATTCGAGAAAATGCGTAAGTGTGTACGATGCATTAGGCTCCATATCTCAGTGGTTCCCAAACTCTTTTTGCTCACGGAAAAATTACAAATTTATCTTTGATGTCTTGAATGGTAAATGGTGACGTAAAAATAAAATTTAAATAAAACATTTTGTTAAAGGGTATTTATTGAAATTATAACTTGTTTTAAAATACAAAAAACTAATTTAATGACTTGGATGAACCTGATGGGATGTTGTAAGTGTATTTATGTCCGGCTCAATGTCGTAAGTAGTCGCAATTTTTAATCGGTTTCTTTTTTTTGTGATTGTAATGTAAGAGGGTCATACATAATTATTTCTTTTTGCATTATTAACTAGAATATTACGCGAAATTAAAAGTAATCTCACGCCGCATTTTTCGATGTAATTAAGAGGATCATCAGACTGCCCGGGGTGTAAATAACCCTAAAGTACCAAATTCCAGCCGACGCGATAAGAACATAGGAGGTGGGGAGACGGGACTCACTGGCGCCGATAAAGATGCAGGCCGGCAAGAGGAAACCTGAGAGGAGGTCAATCACACGTAAATTAAGGGATATAGGAAAGCGCCGACTAATAAGGAAAAGGACCTCACCATTGATTTTCTATATTATAAAAATATAAATTTATTCAATAAATTTCTTCCGTGTTGGCTTTAATTAATCGGAATTTATGCAACTTAATATGCCTCCATACAGTTTACATCACTGAACTCTATACATACTGGAAGGGAGGCTGGTGCGCCTTTCCCTGAAAACATTGTGTCAGGCGCAGAAGAAAGAGAAGGAAGAAGCGTAAGGGCTTTCCATCGCGGTCTAACACGTTACCGTATACCAGAATTCATAGCACCACGCAAACAATATCTTTTGTTCACGAAAATGTTATAATGTGCGCATTATTTAATTGTATGGGCAACATTAATGGGGGCGTGTTTAATATGGTCATTCAACATGCTAATTCGCGCTTTGATTCACAGAACGTGATTTATGATAATATTTTGATTACCCTATTTAATATTGAATTTAACTTTGATTTTAATTGTTTTTCAATTGTAATTGTAATTACACTTTAATTTTGATCTTGATTTTAATTTTCGTGAACAAAGTATAGTGTACAACTCGCATATAATGGCTATTAATCACTCGTAACGATTTGCTCCACTCGCCTACGGCTCGTTCCGCAAACCTCGTTCTCGTGATTAATAGCCATCATTATATGGTCGTTGTACAATATACTATTATTGTTTATTATTAAACCATTAATACCTCTGTAAATTACAATTTGAATCATTAAAATCAATTTAACCATTAAAAAAATGCTACGGCAATATTTATTATTGCAGGATTTTTACAGCACTTTTATTTCAAAAGATTAAAGAATTATATGTTTGGCGATCATTTAATGCTTACATTATCAAAATCATCTGTTAGAATTGCTATTTAGAAGCTTTTAAACATTTTTCGTTCGGATTTCCGCGCCTCGTCGCCATCTATTGCACGGTGGCTAAACTGCTTAGTGATGTTTTTGAACAGCGCCAAAATGCTCGAACTTTATACTTATTGTCAAAGTGTTAATGTTTAGCAATGGGCTGTGCATCAAACGGTAGACGATTTAATTTTTAATCGAATGGTGTATAAAATAGCTGAGGAAATTTAGCAGTTTTTCTGTAATTTGCGAATGAAAATTAAGGACGACACACTTACCGACATTTACAGCTCACTGTAACATAAAAATTCAATGAAGAAGAATTTTCTATATTCTTTAATCAAATACGGGTTACAACACTTATTCCTGATTAATCATTCAACTATTTATATTGTTAATGCATTACAATAAGAGAAATATACGAGAAATCATAATCTAAGTAGAGGGCTCTACCTGTTATCGTGGGGATAAACTACGTAATAATTTGTGGATGTAATAATTGTTGTAATAATAAAAGAATATTTAAAAACTTAAAAATAATGTTGTCTCATGATTAAATAAATTCACTTGTGGATATTTACGTACTTAAATTGCAGAAACAATATTTTATAATATACACGCCTAATCCCGAGCAACCCGATATACGCATAACGCGAATTAATTTATAATTAAAAACTTCTAATTTTATACGTAACAGGGATAAAACCATTAGTGTAATTCTAAGTAAAGCTTCAAAAATAGTAAGAATATTTAAGTATTTAAATTGCGGAAACAATGGTATTATATAAACGCATATTTATAGTCAACCCAATATACTATAACTAATATTATTTTTTATTAAAAACTTCTAATTTTAAATATAATAGGGACATAAGCATGAGTGTAATCCTTAGCAACGCTTTAAAAATATTACACTTATGGTTTTGTCCCTGTTACGATTAAAATTTGAAGTTTTAAATAATAAATCATTATTAGTTATACGTGTATTGGGTTGCCTGTTGGCAGGCGTTTATATAATATAATTATTTCTGCAATTTAAATACTTTAATATTCACATTATTTTTTAAGCTTTACCGAGGATTACACTTATGGTTTTGTCCCTGTTACGTTTAAAATTGGAAGTTTTTAGTAATAAATTAATATTATGTATGCGTGTATTGCATTGTCTGTAAGTAGGCGTTTATGTAATATAATTATTTCTGCAATTTAAATACTTCAATATTCGCACTATTTTTGAAGCTTTACTGAGGATTACACTTATGGTTTTGTCACTGTCACCTTTAAAATTTGAAGTTTTTTATAGTAGTTATGCGTTTATCGGGTTGCCTGTGATTAGGCGGATATATTATAATGTATTGTTTCTGCAATTTAAATACGAAAATATCTACAAGTTAATTTATTTTATTATAAGATAACAGTCTTCTTAAGTTTTTAAATATTCTTTCATTATTAAAACAATTATTAAATCCACAAATGAAAACAGTTTATCCCCACGATAACAGAGGGTACCCTCTATGAAGATTAGGATTCCTCATATATTTCTCTTATTGTAATGCACTAATAATATAATAAGTTGAATGAATAATCGGTAATAAGTATTGGGACCCGTATTTAATTGAAGAATATAGCAAATTGTTGTGCATTTAGGTTTTAAGTTACAGTGAACTGTAAATGTCGGTAAGTGTGTCGTTCTTAATTTTCATTCGCAAATTACAAGAAAACGGCTAAATAGCCTCAGCTATTTTATAGACCATTCGATTCGAAATTAAATTGTCTATCGTTTCGTGTACAGCGCATTGCTGAATATTAACACTTTGATTATATGGATAAAGTTCGAGCATTTTGGCGCTGTTCAAAAACATCACTTAGTAGTTCGGCTATCGTCGAATAGATGGCGACAAGACGTGGGAATGCGAACGTAAAATGTTTAAAAGCTTCTAAATAGTAATTCTGAGGAATGATTTTGATAATTTGAACGTTAAATCACCGCTAAACTGGGAATCCTTTAATCTTTTCAAATAAACGTACGCGTTTATATTGCTAGTCCTTTGACTCGCGCCCAAAAACCGACAAAACAGGGAGCAGTGGGCATGACGAGGAGCGTGATGTGCGGTATGACGAGTAATGTTGCTACACTATAGTGAGGCGATAGACAGAGTGGTGAAGTACGAAATTAGGCTGTGTGAGTTAGGGGAGGAGAGATTGGCGAAGGCGGTGTGGGAGACGTGTCATTCACACAGAAGGAGGGAAATTGAGAGAAGAGAGAAAAAGGGTAGGACTGGCTGAGGTGAAAGTGAAAGAGTGGTTTGGTAGGGGTTTGAAGGTGGCGGCATGGGTGAAAGAGAAGGTGAAGGAAGTGGAAGCTCAGGAGAGGCAGGGACGGATAGCGAAGAGCAAATATAATGATATGTTTAGGAGGTGGCAAGTGTATGGGAGGTTACCGAGATACCTGAGTGAGGGTGGGTGGAGCAGGGAGCAAAGGGTGGTAATGGCGAGGGCTAGGTGTGGGTCTGAAAAGAGGGGGAAAAAGAAATGGATGGGGGAGGAGTATATGAGATGTGGATTATGTCAGTGGAGGAAGGATACATGGAGGCATCTGACGGCTGGCGTCAGAGTGTGAGGGTGCGAATGAGGAATGCGTGGAAGTGAAAGGGAACAGATGGGTTACAGAATGGATGAAGGAGGATGGGGCTGGGGTAAGGACGCTGGAGAAAGTGGGACGCGAGAAGGACAGAAGGTGAGGGGAAAGGAGAGGCGAGGAGGAACGATTGTATTAGTTGTGTATAGATTTCTAGAATGGAGATATTATGTTTATGCCAATAAAGGTTGTTTTTTCATTTGTTGCAAAGTAGTTTGAAAGAATTGTGTGCAAGTAAATAAAACATAATAAAATTTTGAGCGGCATCTCTGTCTTAGCCTCCTCTACAAAGATCCACGAGCCGCCTCTGATATATACTTATAAACATATTGCATTGTACAGTGAATATACGTGTTAAATATGTTCAGTTTTATTTACAGCATTCATTGCGTCCGAATCAATACAGTTATGATCTCAACCAGTGGAGCCTTAACCGTCACATTTTACACTGGCTACATTTTTAACTTAAATTAATTTAGTACGAGTATTTTTCTAAAAGAACCCTGATTCTATGAATATTTGCAAAAATTAAATACAAGTTTCCACCCCGCACCAAGTAATGCATCAAAACTAATCGCTTCATGCTATCTCTTTTTATACAACCTCTTCGACTATTAAGTTAATATTTAAAACTTCCGCTTTTAAGTCTAACAGCAATGAAACAATAACTACAATTGAGCTAACAAGGACATTAATCAATAAACGTTTAGGAGTTATTTGGGTTTAAAATAACTCCGTAAGTAAATGTTAATTTCCCAACAACAACAAATCTTATTTTGTTCACGAAAATGTTATAATGTGCGCATTATTTAATTGTATGGGCAACATTAATGGGGTACATTTAACACTCAATTTCATAAAACAGGCATTTGCGTGTTTAATATGCTTATTAAAGTTTTTTGCCTATTGCAGCGCCTCTCGCGTTGCAGAGTTTAACGAATAATGCTGTAAATGTTTTGTACATACAGTGGCTAATCTAATTAGTTATCTCTGCGACACGGCGATTACCCATTTTTTAAAAATTAATTCTGAAGCGCCATTGTTGCCGCGTGGTGCCAGTGTCGAATCAAAAACATGCGACATGTTTTATCCTGAGAGTCACCGATCTATTTGGCTTTATCTATGTTTTCTATGCAGCAAATCATAGATAAAGTAAAATAGATCGGCGACTCTCTGTATAAAACATTTATCGCATTTTTAATTCGTCACTGTAGTCATGGGATGGCGCTGGTGAAGCAAAAGCAGATGCGGGTAGAACGGGTTGCAGAGCTAGTGGGTTTCCAAATTTCACAGTACTTGATTAAAATCAAATGTATTGATTAAAATAATATATTTATTGCAAAGTGCACAAATGGTTACTTACACTATAATAATTACTTCTATAATATTATATATCAATATCCAACCAGCAAGAAGAAAATTTTGTTCACTTCCATTTGAATGTGGCATGGTATTTCATTAAATTATTTTTCAGTCTTTAGTAAATGAGGAGAATCAAACAATCGAATTATTTCCTCGTCACCTATGAGAAATAAATGATAACAATATTTTGTCCCAAAAAATAACAATATGACATTCAAAATTTCATACAGACAATAAAGAAACGTACTTGTAATAAATATCACTTACCGGTTCCTTTCTAGTGAAGATATAAGTGTTTCCGTTGTAATTTTTGCAGGATTTAATAGCACAATAACGACTCGTTATTTATAATGTTTTTATAACGCGAAGCGAATGGACGACTTTCTCTTCGTTTTAACAGACGAAAAACTGAAAGGAATCGAATATTCGCATACTTACGGTTTTGTTTGTTTACATACACTCGGCCTCGCTCATTATCGCTTGGTGTTGAATGATTTACGGACGAGATTTCAAATTGTATTAGCAGGTTGGGCCATCTAGCGTCATTTGCTGTAACAAATTCTAGTCTGTTTGGCGATACTTACGCCATCCCGTGTTTCCAGTGCGAAGCTCCAATGCGAACAATTTATTTCGTATGGAGTGCGCAAGGCATGGTCGCCGATCTATTTGGCTTTATCTATGTTTTCTATGCTGCAAATCCAGATTGCAAGTTGACTTGTCTTGTTTTGATATCTAAATTATCATTAACAAACTAATTTTTGGTGTTGACCGTATGTTTTAGGTTTTTATGATAAAAGTTAACCATGGTGGATAGGTTTGTAAAAATTGCCGACCTATTAGCAGCAAAAAAAGTTCCTAACAAATATGCTGCGAAAATTAGTGAAATGCCAATCGAAAAAGGTAATAACTTATATTATTAATAATTTCACGATTATCATGTATATTTAAGTTTTTTTGCTCATAAATATGTGTATATTTACCGCCGGTAAATAAAAACACGTGGGATTGGTTTCCTAACCTAAATCTTTTCGAATAATAATAATAATTTAATGTCAATAAAATACAATAATATACAGCCGATAACATAATTTCGCAATGAGTGAAGTCCTCAATTGAATAAAAAGCCTTCCTTAAAAGAAAGACTCTTGGTAATGCGAAGAATATTTTTGATGGTAATAATCGGTATTCTTCAATCACTTATGAAAATCTGAGACATTTCAATATAAAAGGAGTCGACAAGCACGTCTGATCGACATGTCCTATCTATTTTAAACTGTATTTTCCTTCTATCTCTCCTATCCATATTAATCCATCTTATCATGTTCTTTTAATCCTTCGTTTTTGTGTATTTTTCTTCAACTTGAACCCATCTGTACAGCAGGAAGTGTTTTTTCTCATTTGACAAACTTTCCCTCACATAAAATTTTTCAAATTGTCAGTGTACTGTGAGATCAAAAAGTCGAAAATAGTTGGCAGCCCTTAAAGCATAACGTAACTGACAATTCAGTGATGTCACTAAAAATGGGAATTTTGGCATGGAAAACACTGAAATTTAAATAAAACAGCCAAATTATGAATCCTACATGTATTATTAATACTGATGATTAGTTCTAGAAATAACTGCTAATGTTTAAAATAGGCAAAATTGGAAGATAAAAATCGCACAACCATTTTTAAAAAAATAACCTTTAAACATGTCAAAATTAACAAAATGCACGCTATATTTTATATTGGAGAATTCCAGACGGCCAATATAATTTTACTTGAATTATTATAGGGATTTTCAGAAAATGTGTTGCCAACTATTTTCGTCTTTCTGATCTCACTGTACAGTGAAAACAGTGCTAGAAAGTTAGAATTGTAATGTTGAAATAGGAAGCACTGTATCTCAAAAATGAATGAAGGAATTGAAATGAAATTCTGAACGTAAGCTTTATTTAACAATCTGAAGAATTGAAAACCTTTTGGAAAAATTGTGTACACCAGAAGTGGGTATTTGCCTTAACCTTTTTTGTTTTTTTTTCTGAAAATTTTGAAATATTAGAAAAACATTTTAATAAATATTAAAGGCTACTAAAAAGTGGACATCTTTTATTCATAAATATTTCTCATTAACTTTGATTTTATAAAAATTTAAATATACTTTGTTGTCTCTGATTTTCAAATTTATATCAAAGATAATTGTGGAGAATGCCAAAATGAACGATTTATAAAGACTAAGGTTTTTCAAAATCTTACTATTTCTTAGAAAAAATCAATAAATATGAAAAATATCACTAAAAACCATTAAATCGGAGACGGCACCATTTTTTTTTAATAAGTGTATTAGTTTTTATCCCTTTGACTTACATTTTGTCAATCTGATTACCTTCAAAAATGACATCCATATGTTGTTTCTAGAATAACTATATCGAAGGCTAAAGTGCAAAACGTCTTATCCCCTATGAGCATAATTGTTCAGGACAAACAAAAAAACCTGGTTTTAAGGGAACTTTATAGAAATGGGAAGTTATTTATTTTATATTTATGCTAAATCATTAGAAACATTTTCCCAAAGAAATATTTAATTTTGTGTTCGTTTTTTAAAAAAAGTAGCGGGTTACGACATTTGATACTTAATGTGATTGTGGCATACGACGTTTTAAATAATACTCTCTACAAATAATAATAATTACAAAAACGCAAAATACAATAATTTAAAACTTATTATTTATTCCAAAAGTATACGAATACAAAGAGTACAAATATTATACGATATTTCATAACATTTTAAAAAGCAGAAAAAATTAATCTTTTTTTTTTGCGCAGAAAGGAATGTTGTCGTAAAACTTCTTTACCTTGGATGGTAAAACTTGTGTCAGTTCTTGTAGATGGTCATACTTCTGCTTAGAAATTGCAACCCTATTTTTATATAATTATTGTTGTTTGCTGAAGAGTAGTTGAAATATTAATTGGTCTTATTGGAAGTGGTGTATAACTTTCCTGTTGGTAGTCTGTTTTATAATAGATTATTCCATCTGGTGTATACTGCAGACATTTCAGATGGTTAACAGTAGGATCGTTCTTTTTCGGCCTGGATGGAGAGAATGGTATCTGAAACTACCTTTGGCATTAAATTGGGTAAAACAGTCATGGGTAAGGTAGTGCACTTCAAAGGGGGAAAGATTTTTCTTGCTTCTCTTATCAAAATTGGGTACTGACTTGGAATATAAATTTCTCGCCCCTTAAGCGCACGTTCTATTAATGCATGGGCGGAATCAACTATTTGCGTGTGACTCTTTTTCCAAAAATGTCTCCAAGTGCTTTATTATACAGGTAGTGAATATCGATGATACAAGTTCTCCTTCCGCTTCATTCCAGCAGCAATTCACACAATGATGATCACTTAAATTATAAACAGAAAAATTGTAAACTTGTAATTAGCTTTTGAAATAAAGTTTGCTGGCATATAACATTGGACACAGCTTAACTGCCAGTACATCCATGGTGAATACATAACATGTTCCTCTAGAGGCAGCTTCCTTATCATTATTTTTTCTCACTTCTGGCATGTTATTTTCTTTCTATATGATGTCTGTATTCTTCTTCAGATGTTTGTCCTACTTTGTATGAACAACAAAGATCACATTGATACTTCTTCGGTTGATGGATTGAAATATTCATTTCAGTTAATGTTGTCATTCCAGGACTCGCCTACTGCTCGTCCTGGAAACTTCCTACTCATATCGTAAAATGTCACTTTCGGAACTTGTTACGTAAATTACTATTCTTGTTCATCTAACACATAGTCACTTTGGGTTTCAGTATCAAATTTTTCTTTACCATCCAATTCAAAATTTTCTGCTGTATAATTTTCTTTTCCATTCATATTTTCTTTTTCTAATTCCTTCTAAAAGAGAAAAAAAAACGGAATTATAATATGTAGTTTAGCATTTTCATAATGATTTACCTGACTATGGGATATTTTTCTACCTTCTTTTCCTTTTCACTTTATTTATTATTAGATTGTAGAATAATTGTATTTGAAAGCATGTATTCTACTGAACTATTTGCTGCAAGACACTGCAACACAGCTAGAAGCACTTGACTCATACAAACGTATTGAAAAACTATGGCTTACGACGTTTGACACAACAATCACCGCACTCTGTTGATACGACATTTTGTTTTGCCGCAAAAAATATATATTAGAGACGGCCGTGACATATATTTGGTAGAATATGCAGGTTAGGCTAATGATTCAATTGGAGCAAAAATATAATTTTTCAAAATTTTGTGGGTTACGGCGTTTTGCACTTAAGCCATCGATGTGTTACAATTATTTTATTCTTATGGTGTTATTCTGAACAAAAATGTTAGCATTAATAGCGATGTTATTTGCCAACATCGACAGATCTTATGAATATACCATTCTGTACACAATGTCTGTCAACTAACATCGATGTATATTAACATTTTCGATGTTAAGCAACACTTGTCAAAACGGTCGATGCTACAAGATTGTTAAAGGTGATATATTTTGAGGTTATTTTGTGGTTTGTGTTTTTCATCAACAAAAAACTCAAATGGATAATAATATTATTCTAATATTCATATACATTCTTTATGAAATGCTCATTTTATTTCTAAAAATATCCTCGTAAACTTATTATTCATTATCTATCTCACTGTTGCCAATTTGTGCGCATCGGTTGTTCAGAATACAGTTTTTAACAGTGCTGTTCAATTTCACATAACATTGCAATGTTAATAACATCGCTGTTAATAACAGTTGTTCAGAATAGCACTATTAATTACATTTTTTTTTTTACCAGTGTTTAGTGAATATTGCACTGGTTTTTTAACAGGACAAACACCAATCAAGAGCAGCAAGAGAAAAATCGCTAAAGAGGAAAATAATTTGTCCACGTTATCATCTAAAACCCCCAGAAAGTCAACACCTCAGAAACAAAACAAAACATCTCCAACTAAATCAATTACAAAAGAAAACTATTATTCAGAGGAGAGCGAAGAAAATGCCGACATTAAAAGTGATAATGAAATAGCTTTAGCCATTAAGAAGGTGTTAAAAACTGAAGAAACAGATGATAGCGATGATTCTAATGAATCAACACCCAAACCATTGCATACCACTACTGGTAACAAAAAAGTTGCTACCATTAAAAGGGTGAAAAATGATAAAGAAATGGTTGCTAATACTCAAAGACTGTTGGATTCCAGAATTCCAAATGACAAATGTGGTAGTGTTGATGCCGATGAAGTGTTTTCACACAAACAAAGTAAAAGAAACTTATCTCCCAAACAAAAAAAATCTGCAAAGAAAAAAGGTCATAAAAAGACATTTCCAGCTGAAAATCAAGAAGAAACACAAATTGATAACGAAATCAATGCTATCATTAATAGGATGATGGAGGAAGATGAAAATCAAGATCAAGTTACGCAAGTGGCGCCGAGCAAAAAAACCTCTTTGAATAAACCAATTATTAATTTAAATTCTAACTCGGAAGAGAGCGAAACAATAGACGTGTACGACAAAATTGATGACGACGTAGCTCTTGTCATTAAAAACATGTTGAATGATGAAGAAGAAGATGAGAATAATGACCATGTAAGGATAGAAGAAGAGAAGACTGGTGAAAATTATGAACAGCGAGGTGAAACGGAATCAGAAGATGGTAATGATGAAGTTTCAGCAAAAAGCCTTAAATACTCGCAGAGTGATGCTGATAAAGAAGAGGCAAAATATTTTATTTGTGTATCCAATCTATGTAGTACGACAACTTTAAAGTTGTTACATGGACATTTCGGGAAGTATGGACCTGTCGATAATGTGTTTTTTACGAAAGCGGCGGGTGTAACGCTGTGTGCTATGGTAAGGTTAGTATATATGATTATTCCTTTTTATTATTACATTCATTGATCGATTGATGATTTGTTTGACTATTGGAGATATTTGATTTTACTATTAAATGATAGTTTGAAATTAGTGTAAAAGTTTTGCAGGTGGCCTTAATTTTTTTACTGTGTAGAGCTCTGAACTGTCGGGACCTTGCCAAGTGTTGACTGTTGATTATAAAAAAATATATCGTCATACGTTCAGTTGTTCTCCCGTAATCATATACACCAGTTTGAAAAATGCAATTTTTGCGAAAATTCGTTTGGGGTTTTAGAACATTACAACGTGTAAATAACGGGACTTACAATTAATCTGCAATGCCAGGTCCGTACAGTTAGCTTTCCTGATGAAGACGAAATTCACGATGGGTCACATGCTCTTTTCTTTGTTGAATTATTGCTCGTTTTGCCGCGTCTCTCACCTTAGTTGAATGGCGCACGCCTCCACTTGCAGCCCCAATGTGATCTACAATGCGTCCATTGCTTTGAATATTCCCTTCTGTCCTTCATTGAAAGTTATAACAGCCAAATGCGTTATGGTTTCAACCACACTTTTCACGGAATGCAAATGTTTAGGCGCGATCAACCAAATGCAACTATTCAAAGGGTCATTGTTTCTAGTGGGAAATATCGATCTAGCAAATCGTCTGACGATAAGTGCTTATGATTTTCACAGGATTGGCAAAAATTAGATTTTACCATCGAATCGACAACTTTCCTACTAAAATATTCAATGAGTGTACATACTTCAAACGATGAAAAACGTACCGTACCGTTTTTCTTGCGAAAAATGGATGTTACTTTGACACTCTTTGCAAACAACGAATTGAGAGATTGCAGTAAAAACTGAGACAAACTCTAGGATGTGGTAAACGAATTCAGGTGTGATTGGGGCTTCTAGTAGATGCCTGTTCTTGAGCTTCTGCGCTGACGGTTTTTAGATTTTCAAACCGACAAGGCGTTAACCTTAACCCTTTAAAAACCAACGAGTTTTTTCTGGCATAGTAACTGAGCACTGCTGAACTTATCACTCCGCAAACAACACCTTTCTTTCTATGTATACATAAGGGGGGCCGAAAAGTAATCAAAACCCCATCGATGAGCTCATTCACATTTAGTTTGTGTGGAGATACGGTCCCGCAAACACGGAAGTTTTGTTATTACGTTCAAGCTTGGTTGTAAATTTTATTTTTTGGTGAAAAAATGTTTGTTCTACCAAGGAGGAAAGATGTTAAGGCCAACAATAAAAAAGTACATTTGCATCATTGTATGCAATTTTTGTTCGATCAAGGAATGAAGGCAAACGAAGCAGTGAACAAAATTACCGATACTTACCGGGGATGTTCTGAAACTAAACAAATATCATATATGGTTTAAAAAGTTTAAAAACGGAAATAGGGATCTCAAAGATGCTGCATGAAAAGGGCGACCCCAAAAATTGGATGATGATATCCTGAAGGCGATGGTGAATTCGGATCCTCGTCGAACAATTGAGGAATTATCATTGAAGATTGACTGTCCATGGTCTACAGTTCAGGATCATCTTCGTCGCATAGGAAAATTGTACAGGCAAGCAATTTGGGTTCCTCATGAATTGACGGAGACTGCGTACCATCTGCACATCTCTTTTGTCTCGGTATGAAGCCAATCCATTTTTACGACGAAACGACGAATTTTAACTGGAGATGAGAAGTGGATGCTATACAATAATCCTGTATGAAGAAGACAATGGCTTTCTTTTGAAGAAGCAGCTGTTCCGACACCTCGAGATTGACTAACGATATAGAAGGTCCTTGTTTGTGTGTGATGGGATTTTTCTGGAATCATACACTTTGAATTGCTTGAACCTGGTCAGACCGTGTATTGTGAACAACTCAAGCAAATGAAATAAGAACTATTTTGGTCAATAACAAAAAAAGGATCCATCAACACGATAACGCGAGGCCTCACGTTACAAAAATAACACAGGAAAAAAAAAGGGAGCTTGGGTTGGAATTTTTACCTCATCTTCCCTATTCACCAGATCTCGCGCCGTCGGATTTCAGATCGTTAGAGCATATATTAAGAGGTAAAAAATTTACCAATGTTGGAGAAGTGAAAACGCACTTCAAAAATCAAAAATCGAAGAACTCTTTTAAAAAGGTGGAAATTATTTTGTTGATTATCATTTAAGATTTCTTTAATAAATAAATGGTTTTAACCAGCAAACAAATTTTTGATTACTTTTCGGTCCCCCTTATACTGGGTTCCCCATAATAGGCTACCCATTTTAATATTTGAATTAATTTTTTTTCAGTTAACAAAACAAACTTTTTATTATACTAAATTACAGCTAACTCTTTCGGATTTATGATAACATAAATATTTGGCTAATTTAATTCTAACTTTTAAAAATCACGTCTTCTAAATGACCTCCACCAACTTCAACACATTTTTCAATATTAGATAAAAAGTCATTACACGGCGTAGAAAACCTTTGTCTATTCCTTCAACTTCTTCACGAATTTTGACTTTGAGTTCCTCGATTGTATCTGGACGACTCGCAAACACTTTGGCTTTTAAATATCCCCACAGGAAAAAATCGGGTGCCGTTAAGTCGGGGGACCTCGAAAGCCAAGGCAAATTTCCGAATCGAGAAATGAGTCGGCCATTAAACGTTTCTCGCAGAACCCGCATTGAGTTTCTGGCGGTATGAGCTGATGCCCCATCTTGTTGGAATACTAAGGCATTGTTTAGTAATCGTCGTCTATTTAATTCTGGAATGAGGAATGTCTCTAGAATGTTTACGTAGCGCTCGGATGTTACTGTTACAGCGCGGTTATTTTCATCCTCAAAAAAATATGGACCAATAATACCAAAAGATCCTACTCCACACCACACAACAACTTTTGGATTATGGATGTTCTGTGTACAGATTTCACAAGGATTTTCATTTGACCAGTATCTAAAATTCTGTTTATTAACCATGCCGTTCAAATAAAAATTTGCTTCGTCGCTCATTAAAAGACTGAATTTCTCCTTGATGTAAATTCAAAAATTCTTGACAAAATGCTAACCTTGCTTGTTTATCTTGATTTATAAGTTGCTGTGCTATTTGGTATTTATAGGGATGAAATTTTAAATCTCTTTGAAGAATTCGATCTAAGCTTCCCTTCCTAGGATAAGGGTTTGTCGATTAGCAGACCTTTTAGGACTTCTCGTAAACGCAATTCTAACTCGTTCAATATTTTCTGGTGTACGAAATGTTCTTCGACGTCCAGGCTTCTTCAAATTTTGTACAGAACCATTTTCACGCCAATGACGAACCCATAACTTAACAGTCTTACGATTTGGCGTGTGACCTCTATTGTTGTTATTAAACTGACGCCGGAATGCACGCCTAACTTCTTCTATCGAATTGCTTCTTATGTAAGTTTCTACACAAAACACACGTTGTTGGACTGAGTAATCCATGAAAGTTAAATAATTATGATGAAAACTAACAAACTTCTCGTAGAAAAATAACGTTCCACAAAATTATTAATATAAAACTTATTTGTGACAGGTGCCTACTTGATCAATAATTAACTTAAATCCCAAAGACTACAGAACATAATCCCACAGAGATAAACTTATTTAGTTATCTCGTAGGGAATTAATTAATAAAATAAAATGGATAGTCTATTATGGGGAACCCTGTATAAGCACTCAACATTAGAAGAGTGAATAGAAAATAGAAATTATAGTAATTATTTATTTTGACTATAAAATTCATGATAAAAGAGGTAACAGATGTAAATATATGAAAGCCACTATACTGGCTCATGGTTGTTAAAGGGTTAAACAACGAGGTTCCAGATGGCGCCCTTCGGAAGCAGCGACTTACACCAATGTTAGAATGTGATATTTTGCCTCTAGATTATTGAATTTATATTTTGTAATGTTTAACACACTAGATTTCTTTTGTTTTTCAGATTTAAAAATACTGAGTCACAAGTTGAGGCTCTTGTCGAAAATGGTCGCTTATGGAACGGGAGACATCTTAGAGTGCAGTCGAAATATTACGCCTCGCCCTTGACGGATGGATATTCAGTTATGGTTGAAAATCTCCGTCCAAGTAAGATTATTATTAGCTATTATCTTATTAGACATCAGAACTTGAAATGATTTAGAAACCTGTGAAGACTCTCTTAGGCTGTATTAAATAGTTGCAATGAAACTTAAAGCATGTAAAGCAAGCCCTTGTGGGCTCGGGACTATTGCCAAACAATACGACTTCGTTTGTCAAAATCGCACAAAGTTGTTACCGATAATTTCCAATGCACTTGTGCAATTACTGTTGGAACTAATATCGATAGAAGCATTCTAATAAAATTTTATTATATAGTCTAAAATTATCTAAAACTTTACCCTTCATGGTTTTTTCTATCTCCTACAACAATAAAAAAAATCGATTTAAAAATATTAGCACTTTTTACATTTTTTTAAATATTTAATTACTATCGACTTTTCATAAAAAAATTATTTGCCATTATATTCGGCTTGTAAAACTGCAATTCTTTCCCCATTTAATCATCTCTCTATCTCCGCTAGTTTCAAGGGTACCCATGTTAAACATCGAAAAAACTCACCCTGTTTAAGTACGTATCTTTATTTGTAACAGAAGAATTATTATTTCATAGGTTAGCCAAACGAGTGTCAATTTTTGATATTATTACTATTATTACTCACCAAGCGTGCAAAAAAAGGTTGATTGATTGTAAGCAATGAGTGCAATTTTTTTTTTAATCCTTATACAGGGTGTATTTGAAATAACGAACAGGCTCGTAACCACAAAGAGATTATATTATTTTTAAACAATATTCGCAATAAATTTGTTTATAACTGTAACAAAAAGCCCGCAATTAATTATTAAAGTTAATGAGTGAAAATACGCAACATGTTTGGGGGGGCAGTGGTAATGTGACCTAATTTTTAAACGGCATCGGCTTTAGATATCGAATTACAACAAGCGCGTACGAAATATCTAAGTGCTCTTTAAGCGTCAATGAACTTGAGGACTGTTTATCTTTTACGAAAAAAAAACGTTGCGATAACACTTCAAATTTCGGAGGCAAGAAATCGTATCTCGCGTTTTAAATAAACAAACACACATTCCATGCAGACCTAATTAAAAGAGAAAAGCATCGGTTCTCAAAATGTTTAAAAAACCTCGAAAAAATAGGAAAATTCAAAAAAAAATTCGAATAAATTTTGACGGAAATGGGTTCACAAGTATTTTGTGTATGTGCCCTTAAATGCCTGTTCGTTATTTCAATTACACCCTGTGTAACTTAATTCCATGAATAGGGGTTGAAGAGGAAGATTTATGGAGGACTTTTGAATGCTGTGGACAGATCAGATTAGTTGATATTCCCAAGAACAAGGACTCGCATACTAGTATGGGATTTGGGTGTGTGATCTTTGAATCGTCAGATGCCGTTCAGTTGGCATTGGAGTTGAAGCCAATACTATACGGCCTATACATTACAGTATCCACAACTACTAAAGAGTTGTGGCTTCAAAAAAAGAAAGAAATGGTAAGTTTGTTAGAAATAATCAATACCAACTATTTAAAAATACTCCCTCATAATAATAACGAAAATTGATTGATCATTTCGGTTTTAGGGTTTAGCGCCTCGAGGTGTAAATAAACAGCTCGCCATCGAGAAACCATTCCAGCATGAAAACAACCAATGTGATAGCAAGGTATGTATAACCTGATATAAATTCTGCTCACAAACACACAAAAGGCCGAGTAATTCAATTTACTTTGTAAATAAGTTTTCCTACGACCGCTCTCGAAAACAGATATATCATCACAATACCACGTATTTAATTGAGATAGACACAGGTAAATTCAAGAAAAATTATGATTGAAACATACCCTAGTAGCACAAAATATTTCTTAAATATTGAAAAACACAGATTTCTGTGATATTGATTATGAGAGTTTTTTATATGTTTTAGCAATATTTGTATAAAATGTTGAGGAAATATCATGATATATGAGATTGTGGTGCGGATCCCAAACGCATGTATAGTATTACCGAGCACTCGAGATATGTGGGGGTAAAGTTTGCGCAGAGTGAGAAAACATTCTGAGAGTGCGACAACAAATCTCCGGAGCCAATTGACTTAAAGACAGTCACTTCGCAACACGTCTCGAGTGCTTGGTACAACTCTACTTACGGTCAAACAGCACACTTTGAAGCTTGCAAAGAAATTATATACTGGTTGAGAGAATAGGCAGAAATATATAACGAAATAGCCACTAGCACAGACATCGGCGTGTAAAACAGTTCAAACGGTGGCAGAATTGAGAGAGACAGTACAGTGTTGCCTTTTTCTCATCATCCATATATTTCTTTGGATATATTTATAAAATGTTACCTACTAAATATATGGATTGAAATATATAGAACATGTTTATAAAATAATTTTATTTCAATATTTCCATAGACATATTATATAAATATTTACTTTGGCCTTTTAATATTTCTGAAACATAAAAATGTAAAATCAATATTTGGAAAATATTTCCGACATATATTGTCGTTTGGTTGTAGTAAAAGCAGAGTTTTGAAAGCTACATTTCATTCAAAACTTGTCAATCTACTATCTATTAATTTTTTGACATTCATTGTCATATTAAGTATAACAATATACAGGGTGTATTTGAATGAATGTTAATATTGCTAATTTTACCTGTTTAACTATTAAAACTACACTCATGGACAAAATTATCGAATATTTTTAATTTTTCATAATTTTTCTTTGTAAAAATAAAATTTGATGAAATAAGTCATTTAAATACTATCTACTACGATAAACAGTTTATTTTAAAGAAATTCAGTGGACAATTTTAACTTTTCATAAGAAGAAATTCACAAAGAAAAAATTATTCTAAATGTTATTAAAATTAAGAATATTTACTTTATATTTAAATGGCAGTAGATAGCAAAGACAAGTCTTTTGATTAAATTAAGTGCATAGTTAGTAACGAGTATTCCCCCCTCGAGCTCCAATTACTGCTTGCATTCTTCTGGGCAAACTACCAAGTAGAGTTTGAATATATTCTTGAGGAATTGCGTTCCACTCTTCTGATGCAGCAAACCGAAGCTGTTCTATTGTAGTTGGAACAGGATTTCTTCGTCGTATGTTGCGTTTAAGATAATCCCACATATGTTCGATCGGATTTAAGTCAGGGCGGTAAGTCGGTGGCCAATCTAATCTTTGAATCTGGACTGCATCTAGGTAATTAGTCACTGTGATAGCTGCATGCGGTCGAGCGTTATCGTGCATTAATATGAATCTTTCGTATCCTATATGGCCGCCATATGGCACAACATGATCTTCCAGTATATTTTCGATATACCAGTCACTAGTCATTCGTCCAGTTACTTCCACGAGTTCGGTGCGTCCTTCCCAACGATACCTGCCCAAAGCATTATACCGCCACCTCCAAAACTAACGGTCTCTACGATACTACAGCTGGCGTATCGTTCTCCAACTCTTCTGTAGACGTGGTTTCGCCCGTCTGGCTTCTATAATTGAATTCTAGTCTCATCCGTGAAGAGAACATTTTTCCAATTCTCAATATTACACTGAATATGTGTTCTGGTAAATTCTAATCGACGATTCTTGTGATTTTGGAGAAGATGTGGTACTTTGGCCGGACGTCTTGGCTTTAGGCCAGCTTCTTTGAATCTTTGCCTGACTGTTTTCGAACTCACATTAATTTGCCTTACATTTAGGAGATCATTTTTGAGATGCGTCGATGTCAATGTGCGATTTTGTGTAGAATTAAGTATCAAAAATCGATCATCAATTGCTGTTGTACATCTCCTACGCCCTTGCCCAGGTCTTCGTAAGAAATTTCCTGTCTCTTGATACCTTTTTTAAATATTCGATACGGTAGATTGACCACTTCTGATACGTCGTGCCATTTCTTTTTCTTTATATCCTTCATTATGTAGAGTCACAATTTGTGCCACTTGAACTTCATTACAGTGTCTCACTTGTGGCATACTGATGTTTTCAATGGAGGAAAACGCAAACACTATTCACTATAACTTAGTTAATTACATTACAATGACTTAATTCACTTTAATTCTTAAAATATGTAATGAATTGTTTATGATAAGATTCGCGAGAGACAATAATAAACGCCAATAATGTCAATGAAACGTCAAAATTATTTTAAAACAAATTAGTAATCAGCCTACTAGATGACTAACATCCGCACATATAAGTTTACGGCGATAATATAAAATTATTGTTAAGTAATAGTGATTACAAAAAATATTCGATAATTTTGTCCATGAGTGTATTATTAACCCTTTAACTACGGGCAAAATTATACACGACGACAAAGCTAACTTTTTTCAAAAGCAAACTTACCAAAATATTTTCTTAACTCCCATTTCGCCCTCATAGGAGTTATATTTTTCAAATTGGTGAAATTTGTAATGATTTTTTCTCTTTAAATTAAAACACTAATCGTCTATTGACGACTGTCGGAATACAAAGGCAGGATTACCAAGTCGCTTATTGATGGAAAAACCACATTAATCTGAGAACTGCTAAGGGCACAATTTCCAGCAGTCCCAAAAGGTCATTTTGCACACATTGTAAATATTGCGCTCCATTCAAATTAAATGGGTAAATTAAAGGCCCAATTAACACGTTAGCCGCCACAATGTTGAAAAAATGTCCCCCTGAGCCAAGTCGCTTCTTCAGCTAATATTACTCATAATTGTGAAATAAAATCAGGCATTACTCAGAAATTGTCTTTTTTTATTTTGTTTGCATATTTTTTGGCATTTATTATCAGTGATTATGCGGTTAATAAAATGGATTGTGAATGAATTTTCCTTAGTTACACGTTTTGTAATACATCTACGAAAATAAAGCAACTTTTCTGTGCTTTTATCTTTTTTTTTTGAGGTAATAGTTTGATTCATAAAGATACAATATAATAATTCACTCATTTATTTGACTTGAAACTTCTATAAAAATAATCATATTTATCGGAGATCAAATACACATTTTGGTCGCCCAGTCCATCTAATTTCGGAATACACTGCAATGGCCAGTAAGACACATATGTCGGTACACGCGGCTAGGTACACTGGGGTGGGTGAGACACGGCTCCCGTTCAATAATTAACATTCATATTTTATTTCAGGAACCTTTCAACAAAAAGCATGGAAATGAGAATTTACACAAAAGAAAACAAAACAAAAAGGTATGCTAATTTCAATTTCCTTATCTCAACAATTAAAAAAATGTCTCGATCATTAATCGCCTTCATTAACACACTTCTTGGTTAAATAACTATTATTCTTAGTGATGATATAATATTTAACAAATACATTAATTTTGACTTTAGAATATAATATGAGATTTTAATGATAATTTGTTAAAGTTGTGTATGATTTGCAAAACAATTCAGATTGTTGGTACACTCTTTTTATTGTACTGTAGTTTTGACAACTTTTGAAATTACCTAACATAATAGAATTGAACTTCTCTAATACCCTAGGCACACGGAGCTATTTAATGATCATTAAGTCCTAATGATCATTAACTTCGCCGTGTGTCACATCGACATAATACTAATGATCATTAATAACGTCATATAAACTTATGATCATAAATAACGTCATATAAACTTATGATCATAAGAATCGGCGACGATGTTTAAAACAGGTCATCGCCGGTAATCGTGTAACATCGCCAGTCATTTGAAAAATATCGCTGTCATGAATGACAGTTCGCGATCAGCTGATATTACTTTACTTTTAGAAATATGCGAACGTGGAAACTTTTTCTTTGCTGTTTCTGTACCCGTGAGTTCCTCGTAGTTTTCCTACACTTTTTCTTCCCTTAAACCTCTTTGTTGTGAAATCACATACATTTGGGCGAATACAATTGGTTGATATAAAAATCAGCACGTATTGGGGGCGTTGTTTAATGTAACCCATCAATTAAATCCAACCTTTTAAATGATTATGAAATTTTTTTATATGAAACCAAACATAAACACCTGTATTTAGGTACGTATACTGCGCAGGCGTGCTTTATCCCGTGTGTCACCTACATTTGTAAATTGCCAATTTTCTTAATGATCATTAGGGCTAATGATCATAAACTACCTCCGTGTGCTTAGGGTATAACTCAGAATTTGTGTCATTTTAATGCAAATTTTTATTTTTAAAGCAAAGGAATATTACTTCGTGCTGATTAGTTTGTTCTACTTTAATTTGACTAATCTTCTTCTACTGAACCCTGTGTTACCCTTTAGGGCGTCAGGTATTGGCTAATCTTAACAAAACAAAAATCTGTAGAACTTTCAAAATCATTGATTTCATAAGAATAATTTGGCCTGTGTAAATCTTGGTTTTGGCCAACTTTTCTTTATCTGCATCACTAGGCGCACCTTTTCTCTAGTTTTGTTCACGGTTAACAGAAGTTAACATATGCTCCATTCAAGAGTTAATTTCCACAAAGCGGGCCCTGTTAGGGTGAAATAATCCAACCTATATCACAGCCTGACAATCAATGTCCTAAATTATGGTTAAATCTCAACTTAATATAACCTGTTGCCAGTTTGTTTTCTACCAATTCTGAAGAATATATTCAATCCAAAAATGTTACAACTTACAATTTGTTCATTATATACAGTACCAACAACAGCCAGAAAAAATTTCAATACCCCCTATTCCATCTCCATAGTACTACATTAATAATACAAAATAGAAGCATAGTGCATTTATTGTACTTACTAAGTTTACTGCCAAATATTCCTCTTTGCCCCCACTTATCATCTTAAAGAAAGGGCTGTGATAACCAGGCACGCATCCAGAAATTTGGCTTGGGGTGGCTCACCCATAAAATGTGTAAACTGAAAATCCGTGAATATGATATTAAATAAAAGTGCAACATAGCAATGGCATTACAATTAAATATGTTTCTAAAAAGACTATTTTCCTATGGCCAGGTTTGGTGGTTAACACTTGGTATATAAATGTCTTGGAGGGGGCGCTCAAGCCCGATAGCCACCCCCTGGGTGCGCGCCTTGTGATAAATAAGATAGAGGGCACAGCGGTTAAAAAAAAAATTGTATTTTTGCACATGTTTAAATATTTAAAAAAACATACAAATATGTGCATAGAATAGAAAATCCACCTTGCAGATGATTAGTTCATTAGTTTTAGGTACGGCCTTTAACTAGTTAACTGTATGATGAGTATTGGCAATATTCTGTGTTATGTCGAGTGGGTACTTGTCATATTGCCATTTCTTCATGAAGAGTATATTCGTCAAAAACAGCAAAATAGAAGAAAAGGCAATATTTTGTGTTTATGCCGAGTAGTTACTAGTTATAATACAAAATATTGCCATTTTTCATGACGAGTATACTCGTCAAACACAGCCAACTGCTTACATAAAAATCATTAGATTATAGTTACATTTGCCTGTGTTTAAAAATAATTATTTTTAAAGATTCAAATAAAACGAAAAACTTTGTTGGTATCACTTTATTAACTTGGAGTTTCGACAATTTCAGCTTGTCATTTTCAAACTATGAATATTTACATTACGATTGTTATTTGGGCTGCAATTAGGGTTTTCTTCCCCGCGATGGTGTTGGTATTCAATTTGATTTGGGCACTATGTTTAGTTTTAAACACTCTTGATTGAATCGGATGTTTTGCACAGCTTGTTTGTGTTTCAATTGTAACTTAAAATACTATTTAGCCTTAACTGCCACACTGGCTTCAATTAAATAAGTAAAAAAAAAAAAAAAAAAAAAAAAAAAGGACCTTTATTGGCATAACCATATATACAAATTAAATGTAACAAATTAACTCTTTACATCCCTCACCCCCCCCCCCCTTCCACCCCTCCCCTCCCTCCCTCTCCCCTCTTTCTCCCATCCCACCTTCTCCAGCGTCTTCACTCCTGCCCCATCCTCTCTCATCCATTCCGTCACCCTTCTATTCCCTCTCACTCCTACCCATTCTTCTTTCACCCCCTCACATTCTTCCGCCAAGTGCTTCCATGTATCCTTCCCCCACTCGCACAGCCCACATCTCATATAATCCTCCCCCATCCACCTCTTCCTCCCTTTCTCTCCTGACCCACATCTCGCCCTCGCCAACCTCACCCTCTCCTCCCTACTCCATCCTTCTTCCCCCCAATACTCTGGTATTCTCCCGTACACCTGCCACCTCCCATACATATCATTATATTCACTCCTTTCTATCCGCCCCTGTCTCTCCTGCATATCCACCTCTCTCATTTTTTCCTTCACCCACCCCGCCACCTTCACCCCCCTCCCCATCCACTCTATCACCTTTGCCTCCGATAACCCCACCCTCTCATACATCCTCCTTCTCTCCCTTCTCCATTTCCCCTCTTCCCCATTCACACACCCCCACCATACTGCCTTTACCAATCTCTCCTCCCTTAAATTAAATAAGTAATTGTGGAGGCTTTCACTTCGTGATACATTTTGAATAATTCAAATAGTTTGAAAATGACAAGCTGAAATTGTCGAAACTATAGTAACTACTCCAAGTTAATAAAGTGATACCAACAAAGTTATTCGTTTTATTTGAATTATTCAAAATGTATCACGAAGTGAAAGCCTCCACAATTACTTATTTCTTTTTTAAAGAATCGAATATGAGGTTCCAATTTAAGGCGCCAACTTTCAACAGGAAATTGAAGAATCATATGTTCCAAGATTAGAAGCTATATGAAAAAATGATTTCATATTTTTCATTTTAAATCTTAAACTGAAAGCTATACTAATTAGCAATGTTTAGTTTTAGAGCCAAAACTCAAATTTGTGTAATTCACTGGTGTGACAGGATTTCATGTTACTACATCTTACCCATAAATTAGACTTTTTTGACAACTTGAGTGAGTGAGTCCCACTAGGTTGCCACAAAAAGTAGTACTTATGAAACTTTGCGGGAAATGTAAAAATTGTAATTTAATTTATTACGAAAATAGCACTCAGGACATTTAGAACGTTCTCCATGGCGGAACTTCGAAAAACAAACTCAAGGACAATAACAAATTGTGAATATGTGTCTGTTGGTGACTTTGCATATGAATATATTGGAAGTATACCACTACCAACCTAACGTGCTGCAAAATTATATTTTTTCATAGCTGTGTTGGTACTTTTCACTTTCTAGTGTTTGTCACTAAAGATGTCAAAAAAGTTTAATCTATCGGTGGATATGGTATATTAATGTAGTAGTATATAAGAAAATATACTGGGTGACCCAGGGATCTATAAAAGCCCCATAACTTGTTACATATTTTTAAAATATGTAGAATGGGTGTGGGTATCAGTTTATGAAAAATAGAAGTCGATATCTCAAATAGCAAATAAGTTATCGGGCTTTTTACAGATCCCTGGGTCACCCGGTATATGTTTTAGTTTTATCTTTAATCCACGTTAATGTACACATTATGTTTTAATAGACTGTTTGGAATAATTTTTTTTCCTTTTTCTTTTACTGTTAAATTTCAGCATTTCAATTGATTTTGGTCAGGTTACCTAATAATTGGTTTTCCTATTGTAGGTAGGTAAGTAAAATATTTATTTTAACAGAGTGCAAAAATTCAAAAGGGTCTGCGAAACAGGTTAATATGCAGGAATTAGTTATTTTGTCATATGAGCCATTCAGTGCACAAATTGATTAACTCCATAAAACAAAAAGTTGACAAATGCCATGAAATGAAGCACATAATTTTTTTTTTCCACTACCGACAACATAAGTAAGCATTACATTCATGGTTGCAGGTACCGTAAGTGGCTGACAACATTCGTGGTGTTTGTTGTCCTTGGCGACGGAACTTAATTTTTACTTACGGACCTAGGAAAATAATAAACAGAAATGTAACGCTCCAACATATAGGCGAGCAGCACATTTTCGTCTATACCTATAGCATCGGCATCCTGTTTACATAACCACTGCTTAAAAGAGTCGTAACAGTGCACATACCTTTTTCGATTTTGTCGGTAACAGGTTTTAACACGCAATATTCACAGCTTCGTTTGCATCCATGCCCGCAGAAAGTTTCACTGGATAGACACAAACAAACAAAATTCGACATTTTTTTCTCGGTTGCTGGGTTACCATAGAACGCATAGGTGACTACAAATTTGAATCCCAAATGTTACAAGCCCTATTTTAGAATATTTTCTGAACTTTTTTAGGTATTACATATCCGGTAGCGGAAAAAAATTAATAAGCAAACCGGAACGTAATAACAATCAACATTTTACGTCCTTACGTTCCTTGTTGCTTAAATAACTATTAAATCCCCTTTGTAATATAAATTCTAATTTATATTGTAGAACGCATAAATACAGATATAGCTTTCATCTAGCGGTATATAAAATTACTAACCCTTTGCACTCGTATTTATTAGTGATAACACGTATTGTGTCGTCAATAAGTCGACATACGAGTGCAAAGGGCTAAGAAAGAATAGCCAAAAAATAATTAGCAATAAATGTTTTTCCACTACCGACAACGTAAATAAGCATTACATTCATGGTTATAGGTACCGTAAGTGGCTGATAACATTCGTGGTGTTTGTTGTGCTTAACGACGGAACTTAATTTTTTACTTACGGACCTAGGAAAATAATAAACAGAAACATAACGCTCCAACATATAGGCGAGCAACACATTTTTGTCTATAGCATCGGCATCCTTTTTACATAACCACTGCTCAAAAGCGTCGTAACACGTCACGACTCATACCCCTTTTTCAATTTTGTCGGCAACAGGTTCGGCACGCGATATTCGCAGCTTCGTTTGCATCCATGCCCGCAGAAAGTTTTACTGGATTGACACAAACAAACAAAATTTGACATTGTTTTCTCGGTTGCTGGGTTACCATAGAACACATAGGTGACTATAAAAATTTTGATCCCAAATGTTACAAGCCGTATTTTAGAATATATTCTGATCTTTTTCAAGTATTATATTTCCGGTAGCGGAAAAAAAATAATAAGCAACACGGAACGTAATGACAATTAACATTTTCGGCAGGCGACGAGCCTGAAATGTTAATACGTCCTTACGTTCCTTGTTGCTTAAATAATTATTATGTGACTGGTGGAGTTAATCAATTTGGCAATTGAAAAAAGTAATAATGGAAAAGTCAGTGTTTACCCCTTACTATCCTGACTTCCAATCTACAAACAGCGCACCTCGAAGGCCAAGCATATACAGCTCTTTTCCTTGACGTGCAAAAAGCATTTGATTCTGAATGGCATCGTAGTTTACTGTTTACGTGCCACCTCTTTAATATTCCCAAACATCTAATCCTACTTCTCAACAATTTCTTATCCCATAGATCTCTTAGAGTCAAGATTGACAATTGTTTTTCCTCAACCTTCACCCCTGAACAGGGCCCGCCCCAAGGTTCACCGCTCTCTCCTATACTGTATAACATCTTTTGCAATGTTCCATCAGGTCTGTTCGTTCTTCTTGGGATATTTTTTTCAGGCGTCGTAACAGGTCAGTTGTTTGGTCGTATCCAGGATTCATGACATTAAAATAGTTTAAAAAGTAGATTAGTGTAGTTATATTGTCTTAGTTCTTGGTGTCGGAACAGCATTGCAATTTAATTTTTTGCGGAAATGGTTAACAAAATGTTTATGAATAAAATGATCTTCACATGAATGAAAATTTAAACAATGAACGGTCTCTTCAATATCACAAATGGTTTTCCATGATTTAAGATATTCTTATATATTTTTGGGAAATTTATAGAAATGTTTATTTTTGTAGTCGACATTGGTGTTTCGGTAATCTGCCAGTGACTGATACCATAGAAAAGATATATCTATAGAAGGTCCACTCCCATATACTGGTCGAGACTGCGTTCAGCGCCTCTGAAGAGAGTTTCACCACCTAATCTTGACTGATACTAATGAATGGACTGAAGTAAACGCAACAGCTTCAGACCAATCTTTGCGACATTGCCGGATTTCTTGTCTTTTACTAACGTAAAATAAAATAAAAAATAAACTACTGCGGGTTAAACTACCAGTCGCTCCAAGGGGGGGCTTCAACTTAACAACACTAACCTAAGCATAAGCACCTACCATTTGCAACTATTAACTTGCAAGTAATGATTTATTTTATTGTTATTGTAAATGAAATTGAATGAAAATACCCCGAATAAAATAAGGAGACGTGACAACATACCATTCCGTCTGCATGGTTTTCGCGCATGCGTATTGTTTAGTATCAGATTACCTCTAGTAATCAGAACTATTGAAGTTAGGTAATAAAAATGGTGAGACTTTATTAAGCGTTTTCGCATATACATCGAAGTATAAAATATACAATGCATATGGATTATATTTAATAAACAGTAATATTAAACTTTCATAAGTTATTATTACAAATATAAGCGATAATGAGTCTAATTATGTTTAAAACATAATTTTGATTGTTAAAATTATTACTTTGTACTGACATTTTAAGATTAATAAAAACGCTAATCCCCATAATAAGATCTTTGATAAATCTGGCAACATCGAGTGAACCATTTTTAAAAAGCGGCAAATTTGAAATTCCCCCTCGCCCCACTGTGTTGGGGTGGCCAACCTTTTTCGTGTTGCTGATATTCGTAACTCGGCTTCATACCCGTGATCGGCACCGTCGGTGTTACAAGTAAGTTTACAAGATTGGCATCAGTGGGCACCAACCAACTGACAGAGAGATTTTAGAGAGAGAACGTGACCATGATTTGTTGCAAGCATAGATTTTCTTTGTACGGTTGGCAACGGTCCTAACCTCAATTCTTCACCGCATGTATTGTGTTGTGTATACTGCAGATTTGATTCTTATGTTATTTTAATACTGACAAAAATTTAACCATGGCCGACATTAATCTTACCATTGCGGATGCATTAACGCCAAGAAGATCACAACGAAAAAAGAATATAGGAACACCTCTTCCACAAACGCCGAAGCCAAATGGTAAGTTCTTATTTACGTTGTATTTATAAACAATCCCTCTGTTATTCCTGTGCTGTACATTGAAAATTATTACATACTGATAAACTATTTTCCAAAATCGCATTAACCTGTTGATAAATGGCTTGAAAAACTAAACAAATTCAAATTTACGTCCAAAAATGCATGAATCTAGTTTCATAACCTTACTCTTTGGAGCGCGGCGTAATTTACTGCAAGAATATTTGATACAGTATTAAAGGGGAACCCCACTGTGACGGGCTCAGAAGAAGTCCCCTTTTCACGAATTTTTGTTTGGTACTTATTGAATTACATATTTCGGGATTGTTAGAATGGTAAGGACACTTTGAAGTGGTTTTATAAAAGTTTTTAATTCAGAAATAATAATAATTATTAAAGTTATACAGAACAGAGTGCCGTTCCGTAACGGTTGAAACGATATGGTTCATCTGAAAATTAAAAATCTGCATAAACATAGTTTTCGTCAAGTTTAGCCGTTTTTTAAACCAATTTTTCTCAAAATGGCATGTTAAAAAAATCCTAATTCAAAGGGGCCTTAAAAATAGCAATTTTCCAGTGACGGTTCGCGGGGTTTTTCTGGTACGGCCGAGGTAACAATACAGATAGGTAGGGTCAGTTGCAGAGACGGCTGGCTGTGTGACCGCACCTATCTGTATTACCACCTCTTGTTCCTCGGCCGTACCAGAAAAAACCCCGCGAACCGTCACTGTAATTTTCGAAATAAAAAAAAAACTGCCATTGCTATTACAAACATGTTTAATGTACGATCAGACTATTAGTTAGAAATGGGAAAAGCTGCTACTTTTAAATCGCATTGGTACTTGTGATTGCTACTTTTCAGTATCAGTGATTTTAAACTGTGACTGTGATCAGAGTTAGCAAACATCATAACAGGTGGAATGCTAGAATTTGTTTTATATTTAAATTTTAGGTTTTATATTAACATTAATAATTCTCCACATTTATAAAATATTTTCTCATATGACGAAGACAATAATAATTCTAAACATATTTTTAATATCGGGTGTGTATAAATTGGTGGATAATCTACACGTGACGATATTCTTTCAAAAATTCCAAGTAGCTTATCTTAGTTCTAAAATGTTGTACCATGATTCCTGGGCCTTCACGAGGTCCTCAAAGTTTGAACATCGCGTCATTAAATATGCATTATTATTCAATATTAATTTACAGAAAACCCTGCAATTTCGGTAGTATGACTAGTTTGAAAATTATTTGTCAGTGTGCTGTTTTTCTATCTCAAACTTTAACACTTCTTGATTAGCTTATTTTCATATAAAATACATTCGGCAACATGACACCCGCTTATGTCACTTTTGACACATCTAATTCATTCAAACTTGCTATACCTCATTTAATAACCAGGCGGACTAAATCAAATTATAGCCGCCAAAATACATTATTGTGATTGGCCAGTCGGGCGCCGTATTTACACAGGCCCAAATGCTTAAAACAGTAATGGCCGTTGTTATGATCAGCTGATCTCGAACCGATCCTTTTTTCGCTCAGTTTTTGTGTTTTTAGCCAGTTATTTCTACTGTTGATAGTGTAAGAATCGATTCCTCTCATCCCACGATTTTCGTGGAAATAGTTATTTTATTTTTAACTACGGATAAATACCCAGCACGAGTTTGGTGTCATTTTCGACCCTTTCGACCCCCAAGATACGGAAATGGTTGGATTTTAGAGCATTAACACTAGAGGAAAAATAATCCAAAATTATCTTAGATAAAGTTTTAATACAAGAGGCTTTAAAACCTACTGCCATCGTATACAAAATTGTGATTCATTAGGTAAGTGTGGCGCAAGTTATTGCAATATGGAATCAAATCATAAACATACATTATATTTAGGATTGTGGAGTTTCACACAATTAAGGGGTGAAAGGAGATTGGGACAGTAACAAGTCCTAAATGTCTTGAAGGACGTCCAGCGACCGAAGATATCTACAATTTCTGCGTGTGGAAAATTGTACATAGATTTTTCTTTAAAAATGAAATCGCTACATTGGATTAAATTTTGATTGAATTAAAGGATAGAGATGACCTGCCAATGACGTCCCGTTAAACATTATATAAATTATTGAATGAGATTGATTTTAAGAAAGTTATTATACGTTTTTAAATAGCAAATTAATTTAATTAAAATTTTATTTCACGACAATCTAGTATTTATATTACCGCCAAAACATGTCTGGTTACTTTTTATAGTGTAAACGTGACTCTCGCGTTTAGTCCGCCTGGTTATTAAATGAGGTATAAGTTCTAAGTTTGTGCCAATTCTGCTTTTCTCATTATTATCAGTTTGTATTAGTGCCCGGGTTTCAGTGTATTTGTGTTTCGGAGTTATTTTCGTTTTTTTTTTGTTCAATTACAATGGATTTTACTATTTACTCATAATCTGTTTTACTTTGCATATACATCTGTAAATATACCCCACTCTATCTAACTATTACCTTCTCCACTGAACCATGAGTTTATTGATAAACAGGACAACTCGTAAATGCTATGTTGCCAAATGTACATTGCTTTTAAATGGCTCCTGATGGCCTGTGGGGCACGGTAGAAAATTTTTTCATCTACATTTTCTATTCAGAATTTTAGGAAGAACATTGTCACTTGTAGATTATCCAATTTATACACACCCGATATAATTATTTGCAATAATACGTATTTATAAAGTTTATTTATAAATAAAAACATTCATCTTTTTAAACAGTAAAAATTGCTTCCCCATCAGAACACCTACAGACCGGTTTCGACCTTTCAGGTCTCATCAGTGTAGTTAGTTGCTGATGGGGAAACAGAAATTACTATTGGAATAAAAGTATTCCAAACACCGTTAATGGTAGAATCACCAAGGTGGAGGAATCTATTGCCTGAATGTTGTACTGAATCCGAGTGGCCTAACCACCAACAGTTATGGGAACCAACAGCAACTAACTTCACTAATGAGAATTGAATGGTCGAAACAGGTCTGTAGGTGTTTCTATGGGGAAACAATATTTAACGTTTACATTATTATTGTTATATTTGCTGCTGTTGGCATTCCTACATCTGTCGGTGGTCGTAGGCCACCCAGATTGGGTTCAGTACAATATTCAGGCAATAGATTCCGCCACTTTGGCATTTCTACCATAAATCTTTTTAATAATGGTTTATTTAACATACTATACTTAAAAAAAGGATCAAATTAATAAATATTACCTACTATTTAATTTCAATTTAAAAATATTAGCATTTGTGTCATCTATTTCGATACATGATTCCTCCGTTTTGTAATGATTAATTAAGCCTGCTTTATTTTGACTTAATTGTGAGTAGATGGTGATGATTTTACAGTAAAAAATAACTTCAAAGGCCATTGCCCAAAATACCCTCAGTAGAACGTCAACAAATTTGGCATGCAAATTAAAAATCAAATGTTCTTTGGAAACCAATAAAAAAAATACGCTCTTTCCTAGTGTTGTAGTTATTTTTACGTAATCGTGAAAGTGTGATGATATTACATCAAAAATTAACTTCGATGGAGATTACACCAAATTCCTTTTTTAGAACATCGCTGAATTAGACTCACAAATTGAAAGTTTAATGTTCCTTGAACATCTATTATACAGGGTATTTTTTTTATCGTGGGCCATAGGATTTTATATGCTAAAAATGATACCTTGTATTAATGTATATTTTATCATAAAATTTTGAAGGAAATTTTAGTTAGTAATATAAATGAATTATTTTTCTACATGATGCGCTAGTCAGAATATTTTAGACATATTTTATTCCATTAAAAAATGAAATTATTTAAAATAAATAACTGAGCAAACATAATCAAAGTGCCTTGAATTTCTGAAATGTCAGATTGATTAGTGAATTAATTTCATTTTTTAATGGAATAAAACATGTTTAAGGTAATCTAATTAAGCACATCATGTGGAAAAGTAATTGATTTATTACTAACTAAAATTTGCTTTAAAATTATATGTTGAAATATGCATTAAAACAAGGTATAATTTTTAACATGTAAAATCCTATGGCCCACGATAAAAAAAACGTACTGTATATAAATCCAAAAATACGGTATTTCCTTGTTTTCGAGTTATTTTAATTGAATAGTGAGAGTGTGATATTTTTAACTAAATAAACTAACTTTGAGGACGATTTCTCAAAAATACTCAATATCACCAACAAATTGAGAATTGAATGTTCTTTGAAAAGCAATCAAAACCCAAAGATATATGTTGCCCAGTTTTTGAGTTATTTTAATGTAATCGTGAAAGAAATTACTTTGAGGGCAATTGCTTGAAATTCCTTCAAAACAACATTACTAAATTTAGTACAAAAACTGAGAATTTCTCTGGAAATCATTTGAAATCCAAAAATACATCTTTGCTAATTTGCTCAAAATTTCTTTGGACCAAATTTGCCAAGCAGATTGACAATTTATATTTCTTTGGAAATCAATAAACATCAGAAACCATGCCTTCCCCAGTTTCAGAATTATTTTGACTTAATTATAAAAATGTAATCATTTTACATCAAAAATTAACTTTAATATCTTTGAAAATTATTCAAAATCCAAAAGTTTTAGAGATATTTTGGCTTAATCATGAAAGTGTAATGATTTTACATCAAATATTAATTTCGAGGGCGATTACTAGAAATTCCCTCATTGCACACAGATTTAGAATTGAACGTTCTTTGAAAAATCAATATAAATCCAAAAATACATCTCAAAGTTTTTGAGTAATTTTGGCTTATTTGTGAAAGTGTGATGATTTTACATTAAAAATTAACTTCAAGTTGGGCACGCAGATTTAGAATTGAATCTTCTTTGGAACTCATAAAAAATTAAAAGGGCGCATTCTCTATTTTTGAGTTATTTTTACTAAAATGTGAGAGTGTGATGATTTTACGTCAAAAATGAACTTCTAGGGCAATTGCTCAATGAAAGTACAACCAATTTGGTATATTTCGGGTTTCGAATAATTAATTTAATACAATGCATTTGAAAGTTTTAATCATTAAAAAATGATATTGGAGGAAATTTTGAAATCAAAGCAGAAAATAATTTTAAAAAAATTACACACTATTAAATTTGACAAAAATGAATCAACTTAAGTGGACCAAATTTTGCACGGAATTATCCCTAACAAACGAATGAAACGAATGGGGTAATAGTATAGTTTTTTTTTTTTTGAGACATGTAAAGGAACACAAATTCGATATTTTTTTCTCCATGCAACTATTTTTGTGGCGATTTCACCGGAATCTCGTACAACCAAGTTAAACTAACTAATTGCGGTTCCATTTGCAAAGCTATGTGCAATTGTGAAGCCTCTTAACAAAAAGTACCGTTTTTGCAATAGAAGAATTATACACTTTTACTTGTTTTAAACATGTAATAAATAAGAAAAATTGATGAGAGTAAATAAAAAAACAAATTCGAACGATAACTTATTTAAAAATATGAACTTTTGTCCAGAGAAAACATCTTAAAGAGATGTCAACATTTAATTACAAGTCGCAAGTTTTGGCAAATGTTTCAAAAAATGACATATAGTAGTAGGAAATGTGTCGCTGTCTAGATCTAGCCGGTAAAAAAAAAATTAATGAATAAGATTAAATATTCTATACTTTTGCCAGTGTGTGTAGTTTTGAATATGCCAATGAAGGTAAAAATAAACTTACAGATTCAGGAACGGTGTTCCTCATAGGAAAAACTGCTTTTATCACCACTAAAATAAATCCTGGCAGTCATCGGTGGTAGAGGGTGGTCATGGTCCGCCGCCAATAATCGGCACAGTTGTTTATAATGTGGTGACAGGGTAACGGTCGAAGTTAGAGTAGTAATGACGTTTCAAGTAGCAATCACATGTTAAGTAGCAGTCACAGTTTGGCTAACAGTATTGTGTTTTTAAGTAGCAACCACGGTTTAATTAACAGCAGCAGTCACAGTGAAATCCGCCCATTAGTAACAATAGTGACCTGTGATTTTTCAACACCAGTGAAAAATCACAGGTACATGAAATATCGCCCATCTTTTGAGAAAAACCTGATCAAGAGTTTAGGTACATGTTTTGTTGATAAACCTCAAAATTTGTTTACTTCTTGGGTTAGGGTTAAATTAAGGTTCACAGTTATGAATAAAATAATATTTCAATATAAAATCGTTTGCAAATAATTGTTGATTGTGCTTCATTAGTAACGAATTTTTTAGATAATGTTTAATCAATTAATTTTTAATCTTTTTTATTTTGCCCTGTGAGCTATATTAACAATAAACAGAGACTGTAACGAAATATGTCTCAGGCTCAAATGTTACATTGTACCGTAGGTAAATTTCACATTGCTTCATTTGATAGGTCAAACACCAATGAGGGGCCAGAAAAGAAATAGTTCAGCACTCAAGACGCCCCAACTCAAAAATAACACCCCGGCAAAAACCCCAGGAACTGGCAAGAACAAAAAGAAACAGACACCTATGACGGGCCGGAAGAAAAATATTTCCGTGCTTGAGACTCCTCAACAGGAAAATGACACCCCGGCAAAAACGCCAGGAATGGGCAAGAATGACAGTCCCAACAAAAAGAATCAAATGACGCCAAGCCCAAAAAAACAGTTTACACCCAACCAGAATAAAGGGCCTTCACCTAAAAAACACACCCCGAATCAGAATAAAGGGCCTTCACCTAAAAAACACACCCCGAATCAGAATAAAGGGCCTTCACCTAAAAAAAACACACCTAACCAGTATAATGGATCTTCACCTAAACAACCCACACCTAACCAGAATAGAGGACCTTTACTTAAACAGTATACCCCCAACCAGATACTTGATAATCAAACATCTACTGTTAAAGTAAACCAATCTACACCCGACCAAAACAAGCAGTTTACACCTAAGCAAAATAAAAAAGCTACACCCACTACACAGAAAAAGGGAGCAACACCTACTAAACAGACATCGCCAGCTAAAATAAAGGCTGAACCAGACTCAGATTCAGAAGAGAATGAGGAAGAGGACATGGACGCAGAAAATAATGATGTACTTTCCACCATTAAACAGATGATGGAGGTCGTCAAAGCAGAAGATGATACATCTAGTGAGAGTGCTAATCAAGAAGATGACAGTGACACAGAGGAGGCTGGTGATAAAGAAGTTCAAAGTGATGCTGAGCCAGAGAAAGTTAATGGTGCTGCATTAGAAGATGATGACGATGATATTGACGATGTGTCAGAAGGTGGTTATGATATTGAGTTAGAAACTAATGATGACTCAGAAGATGATGTTGGTCAGGTTGACTCAGAAGATGATGTTGGTCAGGTTGACTCAGAAGATGATGTTGGTCAGGTTGACTCAGAAGATGATGTTGGTCAGGTTGACTCAGAAGATGATGTTGGCCAGATTGACTTTGAAGATGATGTGAACCAGATTGAAGATGATGGTGACCAGATTGACTCAGATGATGTTGGTCAAGTTGACTCAGAAGATGATGTTGGCCAGATTGACTTTGAAGATGATGGTGACCAGATTGAAGATGATTTTGACCAGATTGACTCAGAAGATGATGTGGACGAGATTGTCTCAGAAGATGATGATCAGTTTGGGCTAGAGTTAGATGATGATGATGCCGAGTTGGAAGACAATTATGCTGAATCAGAAGATGATGATAATGTTGAAGGAGAAGATAGTGATCAGGAAGAGGTTCCGCCAAAAAAACAAAAACTCGCTGAAAAGGGCCAGGAAAAGGTTGAACATGATAACTCGACCAATATTTTCGTTGGAAATGTCTGTATTACAACACAAAAAAAGACTTTAAAGGCTGCTTTTAGTAAATATGGGAAGGTTATTGCTGTATGGTTCAGAAGCATTCCCATCCTCGACTCTAGAATACCGAGAAAAGTGGCTGCGAAAACGAATCAGTTCCATCCTAAGGCAAAAACAATGAATGCTTATGTCAGGTTAGTATTTCTGTTCAATTTTTTTTTCATCGTTTGATTTATGATTTATGCATAAATAATTATCCTTCTGTAGTTATATGATAATAAAAAATGGTGATGTGGCCATCATGTTACTTTCACCGATTTGATGGTATCATTTATATTTACACTTTCGTGGTTTATTTTCTATTTAAATCATATTTTAAATGTGCATTGAGCGTTGCGTAAACTCGGATGAAAGTGACGTTTAAAATGTCAAAATTATGAAAGATGGAAAAATTATACTTCAAATTAAAAATCTCAGTTTACTCAAAAACTAACGAGATTTCGAAAAAAACATATTCTTTAGAAGTTGTTCATTTTAGCATTCTCTACAATTATTATTCACATAAATTTGCTGCAACTATTATCGTTTCATAATAATAAACCAAATTAAAAAAAAATAATAATTTTTTTCTCGAATAGCAATGATTTTATGAAAAATATTTTCAAGCAAAAGATGTTCATTCCTTTGTTGCCTTCAATGTTTGTTTAAATGTTTTTGTGATATTTTTCATATTGAAGAAAATATTGCCAAAAAAACAGTTAAGGTAAACACCCACTTCCGGTGTACGAAATTTTACCAAAAGCTTTTCAGTTCTTCGGATTATCAAATAAGACATATTTTCGAAGTTTCATATCAATTGCTTTATTAGTTTTTGAGATACAGCGCACACAGACAGACACACACACAGACAGACACACACACAGACAGACAGACACACACAGAGACACACACAGGCACAATTTGTTTTTTCCAGAAATTGTTGAAATGGCATCTAGGGACCCCAAAACGGATATTTCCTTAAAAAAATTATTGAAAAAATCACGATCACAATACTTTCTCGTACTTCGTAACGGAGAAAGTAAAAAACTGTGGCGCACCCAGAATGTTTCTCTAGGGATGACTGAATTAAGAAGTTCAAACTACATGGTGGCAAGACTTGAAAACCCCAAAAATAGAAATAAAACCAACCAAAATATTTATTGACAGAAATTAAACCATGAGAACATTAAAAATAAGTAATCAAAATTATCAACGTCTGCCAATTACCTCTTGTACCGTGAGATCAAAAAGTCGAAAATAGTTGGCAGCCCTTAACGCCCGGGTTGCCACATGTGGCAACAAGCTAAAACAAAACGTTTTTTTTTTACCGGTTTAGCGCCATCTATGGAATATTTTTTCATATTTTTTTGCATAAATGAGTTTATGACAGCGGAATAATATTTCATAAAAAAACCGTAACAAAAACAAAAAAGTAATTTTTCAATAAACCTGGGATTATGCTATAACCTAATCAAAGCAGTGTGGGCGTGAAGTGGTTAATACATAACCTAACCAATGGCGTCACTAATAATAGGAATTTTGGCATGAAAAACCCCGAAAGTTAGATTTAGTCCATTTTGTACACACGCGTATTCGAGTTTTCTGTTTATGATACACATATATGGCTTTTGCCAGTACTTAATATAGTGACTTTTAGGCCCAGAACTGCAATTATCTCAAAAATGACAAAATTTTATAATGATTTGATTTCTTTTTTTTTTTTTAGGTTCGAAACTAGAAAGTCTGCAGTTGATGCTCTTGCTGAAAATGGTGTATTATTGAATGGAAAACATATAAGAGTAGGCTTGTGTGTCGGCGAAGATCAACACATAAAGAGAGATAAAAACGTGGCAATTTTTGTTGGCAATATTAATGCAAGTAAGTCTAGCAGTTATTAGAATTCAGAATTTTAATTGATTCGGAAACTTTTAAAGAACACTTCTATTATCGATTCATGATCTTTTCTGCAGCGATTCAATTTTTTTATGGTGCCTGCATGAATTATGAGAAATATTTAAATGTGACTTAGAAAAACCTTATCCCTATGTAGCAGTCAACAGGCGCACACTCAGAAATTTGGCTTGGGGAGGGGCTCAGGCATGTAATAACTCACACACAAACATATGTGTAAACTATATAGCAATGGCATTACAATGAAATAAAGCTTGATAGCCATTCCCCCGGGTGCACGCCTTGCAGTCAAACAGTCAAAACATTTTGCTTACAATAGACATCAAAAATTATAACCGCAAATTGAAAACATCTAAATCAATTTATTTCACATAGTAATTTTTTGTGTGTACCAACAAACGTCACCTTAACTTATTGTTAGTCTATTCTGGTTAAAAAAGATTGTGAACGGATTATTGATATTATTGATTCTTGATAACAAAAAAAAATTAATTCCCCTAAATATCACTATTTGTGAAGAGTTGCCAAACCACATTTAATTGCATTCACTTTTGCTCCCCTAGCTCAAGCTTTTTATTCAACATTCAGAAAATGTTTATAATGCTGTACTAATATAGTCATAAATGAAACGCCTGTGTAATAAATGATTGCATATAAATGGGGAGGGAGAAGTCTACGCCTGTTTTACTGATTTAAGGCTTTGCCTTTTAATTTTTGTACAAATGGCAAAAATAATGTTTATTATTAATTTTGTACTAAACCTTTGGGTTCATGCAAAGGCCAATATATGTGCCAAAGCTTGTTAAAAATTGTAGGTGTCACAGTGCACGGCGCTTATATTTTTAGGTTTGGAGAAAAACGCGTTCAAAGTTTCGGTAGAGAAAAGTAGTGCTCAAGGAGATTTACGTCTAATGTAATCTTAGTTTGGAATGCTGGGGCCATATAACAAGCCTCCTTCCTCTGCAAACTTATCCATTTTAGTCACCACCTCCTGCTTTTGAGTTGTCCTGGCCTCATCTGAGCTGTGGATGTGGCAGTCCTGGCTCCACATGGTTGTCAGCACTTACTCTTGTAATCTCCACCGTTAATGCTTGGAGGTGGTGGTTGTGACAGGTTCTGCGGGTTTAGGTTCCGGTGTGGTAGCATCTATAGGTTTATCTGTTGATGTTTTAGTTGATTAATCGTTACGATCAGATTTATCAGTACTTTCATCGCTGCCATCTGCAGGTTTCTCTGTGTGTTCTTCAGTTGATTCAGGGTGTTCATTTGGTTTATCACTACTTTCGTCGCTGCCACCTATAGGTTTACCTGTTGATGCTTTAGTACCCACCAGCGAATTTTTAGCAATGCAGACCGATTTACAGCCATCGTTGAACGGACCAAATAAGCAGCAATTTCTATAAATTTTGAATCACAGTTTAGATACTTGGGGGCCACGTGCCATACAGTAGCATTGAAGGATTAATTTGTGTTCTGGGTATGCCCACCAAGCATCTCTGAAGCAAATCATCGTGAGACAAGTCCTTCTATGGTCTTCACATCAGGATATAACGAAGAAGGATAAGTATAAGCCTGTACTGCATTCTTGTCTTCGGCGACGTGATACGCACACCATGAGTCGGCGTCCGAGTGACAGTAGTGATGCTACGGCTCTGTGGCAGTTGAGTTTAAACCAGGGGTGTGGAGTTGTAACAAAAATGTAACGACTCCGACTCCTTATTTTTTTTTGTTTCGACTCCGGCTCCGATTCCTCAATTTTTTTATTCCGACTTCGGGCGACGGCTCCGTCTACGACTCCGACTTCGACTCTGGCTCCGACGTTAACAACATCGTATTAGAATAACAATCAACATTCATTTTGCTTTTCATATAAAAAAAAACAAGGCGAAGCACCGTTCTCTGTCAAATATTTGCATCGTACAATTTCTGAATATTTTTATTTTCTCTAATGCAAGTTGTTTGAGTAGTTTGATAATTGAATGCGTAATAGAATCGTCTAACTTGTAATAAGGGGTGTAGAGTTGTGACAAAAATGTAGCGACTCCGACTCCTTATTTTTTTTTGTTTCGACTCCGGCCCCGATTCCTGAATTTTTTTGTTCCGACTCCGACCCCTCAAATTTACAGCCTCCGGCTCTGACTCCGACCCCAAATATTCACCGACTCCACCTCTCCCGACTCCGACTCCACACCCCTGGTTTAAACTGTAGTAAATGGTCATAATTGCCTTTTCATTTCATCTGCTAGATAAACTTCCTTTGAATAGCGACGCCAAAATATTTTGTCAATTTTCTTATAAAAGCATACATAAGTTTTCTCTTGCCTCCATGTTTAGCTCTGCATGAGCAACCAACTTCACAGTCCGCAGCTCTTTTTTACCTAAAAATTTGCAACGTAAGGCATTGGATCTGCAATAGCCTTGAAAGTCTTGCGGACACTGTTGCTGGCATAAAGGTGCAGTCTGTAGTAAGCAATCAACATTTCAAAGCGCTCAAGGCTAATCGAGATATTGGGTTGTATCCCCAATTTGCATACATTGCTAATCTCACGAGATTGACTAGCAAGTTCACTACAACGAGTTAATTTATTTTGAAAATCCATCACTTTTGAAAATGAATGTACCAGGTGCGCAAACTCTTCACTAAACCTATTGAGAGTGTGCTTCGAAGGTACCGCCTAAAATTTTGTCACTGCGCAATGGCAAGTTAAGTTTGCTGTGCTTTTGATATATGACCACACTTGGTATCGTTCTTTGGTCCACTGGAATATCTCAAACATAGCATTGACTTCCGTCTTACCCGGAGAGCCATGATGAATATAAATATAGGGCAACTTTTTACTGTTTTTGCTATTCGGTCCTATACCTGCGTCGGCGCAGTTCGGAGCGCGTTTCGAAATTACACTTTTTTGGTAAAGACGGCCGATCAAAATTGAGGCAAAAATTCAAAAAGATGAGACGAGAGTCTCTTTGAAATATTTTTAAGTTTCATGTTATGTGAACCACAAACCGTCACCTGAATAAATTCCAACCTGAATACTATTACTTTATTTTCACAATTTACCGCGTAACTGACGGACATTCCACCCCCAGACAAGGGTCTGACGAGTTTTTTTTTTAATGAATTATAGTTGGTAAATATTTATCTCAACAATTTTCAGCGTGCATAAAATAACTAATCGGAAAACTTTTCTTGACAAGTTCTGCAGCCTACTACAACTCTACCCATCGCTAGTGGAGGGTCTGACAGTCGGATACCTTATGAACAAAATAGGAACTACCAGTGGTATAAAATCCAGCGTGAATAAAATTACTTGACTAAAAGTGAGACTACCTCATTCCAACCGAATGCAGTACGAATAGTATGCGAAATTTTCACCATTTTTGTTATAAATTTTCGCAATTTCAATTTTCGTGAACTGTATAGTTTTTACTACTTGAATGTCAAAAAGTAATAGCTCCAACTATAACACACAATTTAAAATGAAACACTATCTATATGCTAGATTATATCTTCAGCGTTTACAGGTCGGCAAACATAACTTGCCGCTGCGCAGTGGTAAAATTGTGGGCGGTACCTTCGAAGGGACAGATTTCGTGAACAGTTTGCGCGCCTTGTACATTCATTTTCAATGTGGAGGAGAGCGCCCGATTGAGTTTTAAATGAATACTCTGCACGCCTGGCCAACTTACATTTGCCATCCTGTACTTAGAATATGATTGCAGAAGGTAGTAAAACATTTTTCAAAATGCAATTTCTTTGCAATATTAAATCAATGATTAACAATTTCGGTATAATTTTTGGTGATATGCAATAGCAAAATTTATTTGAATTTTCTATATTTTAAAATTTGTACCCCGTTATATTGTTATGAATAAATTATTGTATATGCATGTATGGTAATAAATGATTTCTCATTGCGTGACTAGATGCTGAAGAGGAAGACTTGTGGAGTGCCTTCGAGAGCTGCGGTAAGATTCAAAGTGTCCGTATCATCAGGGACAGGGCGACAAATATTTCTAAGGGATTTGGGTTTGTAAACTTTGAATCGCCGGATGCCGTTGAGTTAGCAATGCAGTTGACGCCAGTTTTATATGGTCGCCAACTGAGGATACAGGCATACAGTAACAAACAGGGTGAATATCGCAAGGACAAGCCAGCATGGAAACAAACGGTGAGTAAATTTATATTATTTCTATAAGCGAGTTTATTAACTTAACCAAGTGTAAAATATCTAGGAATTATTTGATAATTATGAATATAATTTTCAAATGGACAGGTTAGGGGTAAAAGCAATAATCGACAAAGAAAAAATTGCAATAATTGGAACGCCATACTGAGATCAAAAAGTCGAAAATAGTTGGCAGCCTGTAAAAGATAACAGAAGTTCAGTGGTGTCATTAACAATGGGAATTTTGGCATTGAAAACTCTGAAATTTAAATAAAATAGCTAGATTATGAATCCTAAACGTATTATTAATAATGATTAATGTTTAAAATAGTCAAGCAGTCAGTGAACTGTTTTATCACCATTAATAATCCATTTAAGATTCATTACCTGTTTTATACCAAAATTTCCATTCTTAGTGATGCCACTGAACATTATGTTTTAAGAGCTGCCAACTATTTTAGACCTTTTTTTTTTCACGGTACCAGGTGTATAAATATGGAACCGGAATTTGCCAATAGATGGCTCTAGCTATCAATGTAGTTACTGTCAGACCGGCGCCATTCCCTTGTAGAGACATCTGACAAAGATTTTCAAATCACAACAATAAAAGTTTCATATAACAGCATAGTTTGTAATAGCATTGAACATGTCAAATTTACAAAGTAGGTCCGCCTTTGCACAATAGCGCTCCCGGGAGCTATTGCGCAAAAGCGGACCTAAAATTGGGACCGAAGTAGACGCAACAACTTCAGTTCCAATAAAATAAACTAAAATCAAATTAAGCTACTACGGGTGAAACTACTAGCCGGTCCAAAAGGGGGGGAACCTTAACCTCGCCCTAACCTAAGCATAAGTACCAATCATTGTACGCGTGAAACTACTAGCCGGTCCAAAAGGGGGGACCTTAACCTCTCCCTAACTTAAGCATTAGTACAATCGTTGCAATCGCTGACTAGTAAGTGAAAACAATCTGGTTTTGAAAGAAATTACACCTATTCGCATAAAGATACTTGATAACATAGCGCACCAAGTGGGTCCGACTGCACAATAGCGCCCAGCATTGATTTTCTGTGCAACAACAACTCACGGATCAATTAAACGTGACACGAGAAGCCGTTTCCATACGTTTGAAAGCCATGGGAAATTTTTTATTTGATTTTGATTCATGATAGTGCCTGGAAACATCGATATGCGGACAGCATTGATTTTCTGTTACCATTTGAAGAAAACTGCTGCAGATTTGCATCGAATGCTTAGTCGAAGCTTACGGTAGTAAATGACAGTGCTTTGAGTGGTTTAAAATAAATGCAAAAATGACGATTTTGTTGTGAGAAACGAAAAACGTGGAAGACCACCGAAAAAAGTTGAAGACAGCGAATTGCAAGCATTGTTGGATGAGGATGACGCTCAAACGGTATAACAATTCGCGGATCAATTAAACGTGACACGAGAACCAGTCTCCATATATTTTTGATTTGATTTTGCTTCATGATAATGCACCATCACACACAGCAAAACCGGTCAAGGAAACAATGGAGGTGTTTAGTTGGGAAATTCTTTCGCATGCAGCTTACCCACCAGACTTGGTTCTGCCCGATTACTACTTCGATGGGCACCCACTTTCTGAGCAGCACTTCACTTCTTACGAAAATGGCTAGATGGCTGGTTTGCTTTACAAGAGCAATAGTTTTTTTGGCGTGGCATCCACAAATTGTCAAACAGGTGGGAAAAATGTATAGGTAGTGATGGGCAATATTTCAGGTAACTTTGAATTAAACAACTTTCGACGTTTTTTTACCACTATTTATTTATTACATAATACAGACAAACACAATGTTTTAATATGTATTGGCAATATTTCGAATAAAATATTTGTTATCAGTTTCATAGAATAAAGGTGTATTTTTGTACAAAAATTCCGGTTTCATATTTACACACCTGGTAATTGGCCAGTTTTGACATTTCTAGAAAAATCGGAACTATTTTAATTATCAATCCATTATGCATCTACCTTGTGCTGTTTTTAAAAGTTGGTATTATTCTCCTTTCTGAACTGCCAGAGTGCATTACTGAACTTGAGATGAGTTTATTTAGTACACTATTTTAATTAAACCATATTTGCTCGAGATTTAAATTAAAGGAAAGTAAATGATATGTTTCTCTAAATCAAGTAATTAAGATTTAAAAACACAGAGAGGTTATTTTTCGATTCCTGTTAAATGTCAATGAATAATCACTGAATGCACTTATTGGAATAGAAAAATGATAGATGGTGCTGGCGATATTCTAGATATAATTTTAAGAGAAACTTTAAAATAGTTGTCCTACATATACCAAGTGTATGCATAACTTTTTTCCGGTTTTTTGATACAAAAAAATACGTAATTTTCAACGGAAATTAATTTTTGTTTTATTCCAAATTTTGGCCATTGGCTTCTACACATTTCACTCATCTTTCAGGTAACCTATGAATACCACGCCAGAAAAACCTTGTCTTTTGCGGCAAACCATTCATCGAGCCTTTTTCCAACTTCCCCGAAATTTCTGAAGTGCTGCTCTGCGAGCGCGTGCCCCATTGAGGCGAAGAGGTGATGGTCAGATGGCACCAGGTTTGGCGAATATGGCGGGTGTGGAAGTATGTCCCATCCAAACGATTTCAAGGTTTCTTTCACTGGTTTTGCTGTGTGAGACGGCGCATTCTCGTGTAACAAAATCACTTTGCCATGTCTTCTGGCCCATTCCGGTCATCTTTAAATTAATGCGTGCTTTAAATTAATGATTTGTTGGCGCGATAGCGTTGTGTATTAACGGTTTCGCCGGGCTTCAAGAGTTCATAATACACAATACCACTTTGGTCCCACCAGACACAGAGCATGGTCGTTTTGCCGAAGCGATTTGGCCTTTGTGTTGAAGGACCGGCTTCGCCAAGTGAAAGTCATGATTTTTTCCGCTTCGGGTTTTCACAATAAATCCATTTTTCGTTACCCATCATAATTCGATGCAAAAATGATTTCCTTTCGTGGCATTGAAGCAGCACTTCACAAGTGACAAAGCGATTTTTCATTTGACATTCATTCAAATCATGTGGGACCCATTTACTGAGTTTATTGATCTTCCCCATTGCTCGTAAATGTCTGCTGATTTCTTGTGACACATGTAATGCTTCTGCTAATTGCCATTGAGCTTGAGTTGGGTCATCATCCAATAACTCCTGCAATTGCTCGTTTTAGCATTTTTGTGGTCCACCAAGGCACTCACTGTCTTTCACATTAAAATCACCACTTTTAAATTGTCGAAACCATATCTCATATGATCTAATCGATGGAGCCTGTTCACCATATGTTTCTACCAGCAAAATTTGACTTTCAGCAGCCTTTTTCTTTTGATTAAATAAGAAAAGCAATGTGTGCCACAAATGTTTTTTTTTTCAGGCACAAAACTCGACATGATCACTGAACGATAAAACAAAGACGCTAGTTTTTGGCGGACTAAACTTGTGTGTGACGTATGTGTTTTTCTATTATAATAGTTGTTTAGTTCAAAATGCGCCATCTCTTAGTTAAACCGGAAAACACTTATGCATACACCTGGTACAACTGTAGGCATATCTGGATTAGAGAAGATACATTACTATGGTCTTACTTTTACAGAATATGAATCAATTCAAGAAGCCTTACAACCCACAGTTTCAGAAAAAATTCACACCTGCTGACAAGGTATGTATCTTTATATTTTATCTACATAAAGCAAAACTTTTGTTTCTTTTTTCTTAACTTGACGAAGCTGATTGCTTCGATTGCTGAAATAAATCCAAAGCATGTTCACCATAAACGAAAGTGTTCATGTTAGAGGGGTTGTAAACCTGATTTTTGCGAATATCTCGAGAAATTACGCAACGGGTCGAAAACAACACATTTTTCAAAAAGCTATTCAAAGATACGAAACTCGATCCATCCTCCTCCCACCCCTACCCCATGGGGATAAAATTGAAGGTGTTTCAAAGTCGTGATTGGAAAAACCAATTTTTTATAGCAAATCCTGGCTTTACAACACAAAATACATTGATTTGACTTTATTGTTGATATTACATTTTCTCACACATGCCACTGCAATTGAAAGCATTTATTCGTTTATCAATAGCGTTACCCAGGAACAACGAAGTGGACGTAGTAGTTTTTTGTTCCCATCAGGGTGCTTGTTTTAGGTGAGTCCCCTTGCCTCTCACTGTTCAATAAGTTAAATTAAATGCTCAAATTGTGACCTTGAGTTTCTGCACACTTATTTATACTTTCTTCAAATGATTGTACACAGGAGATCACAGCGCCAACTATCACGAATTGAAAAAAATGTTTCAGATAAAAGTTACTTATTTTTTTTACGGGGAATCCGAATCTGCAATAAAAAATGGTTGTTCCGATTTAAGATTCCACAGTTGCCCCCACCGCCTATGGTATCATTGGATAACCCTCTTCTAGACGAAGAAATTTTATTAGGAACTTTTTTTAATCTGCTGCGGAGTTTTCGAGATATTTCAATGTCTTCAGATAAATCGGTCACCCATTATATAATTCTGTACTCTATTTTTGAAATTGTATGCAAACTGCCAAACGCATTTCCATGGTTCGTGGCTAAATGAGAGCCCCGCGTCCCTGGATTCAAATTTATTATAAACTTAATCAAACGTTATTGATTGTTATTTAACTTTTACAGAATGAAAGGCTCGCTAATAAACCGTTCAATCCAAGATTCCAGAAACCATTCAATCATGGTGATAAGGTGTGTATATCTATTATATCAACTTTGTTTATGCCTAATAAATTATAGTACATGTAAAAAGTCACAATCACAATACCTCGTACTTTGTAAGGAGTAAGTAAATCAAATTTAATTGATTACTATTTAACTTTTACAGAATGAAAGGCACGCTAATAAACCTTTTAATCCAAAATTCCAGAAACCATTCAATCATGGTGATAAGGTATGTATATTTATAATATTTATAATATTAATTTACTTCAATTTAATGATACAAAAATAAAAGGGTTATATTAGGCCGATGAGTATTATTTATGTAATAAAGGAAAATAATGTAATGGACCTATAAATAAATTTTAATTAACATGTAAATTGCAATATTAGAAGATCTTGTAAATAATTCATATTGTCCAAATGTAGAACATTGCAATACCAATGTTTATGATTTTTTTTCTTTTTCTGGAAATGATTAGGTCATAATGGCAACTAACAGTGCTGCTGCCATCTTGTGCCAAATTTCTTTCAAAATTGTTGGACCAAGAGTTTTAAATAAGTAATTCTTTTACTTTGTAACATTTTTATAAATCAAAGCCAGAAGTAACTGATTCACACACTTTATTTATTATTAGTGTCTACAGTTTCGACACAATTAAGCTAACAGTACTTAAAATTACGTTTTTTACTAATAACACATAAAGTGTTCAATTAACCAACAGATTTAGACACCCTGCACATATTTTTGAATTTGTGTGAACATAATTGGGATGGCCAAAATGATTAATTTTTCTAAGTAAAATAAAATGTGATTTTTCTGATTGAAACAATATTGAGTGATATTGCCTTAGCAACATACCAAATCTTCAAAATACGTCGCCGACACCGTTCGCCAAATTTTTGTTCCACCAATTTATGAAACAACGCAAAAATCAAACCATGACAACTATGATATTTACAAACAAGGCCCTTACCAACGTTACCAATCCGATAAATTCAAAAATTTACAATCCAATATTTTCCCATTTACAGAACAATATTCTTTCAATCAGAAAAAAACTATTGATTACAACACGGGAAATATGAATACATTTCCCTTAGTTGTCTATAACCAGCCAACCTCGGGAAATATACTATTCATATTTCCCTAGTTGTAATAATAGCTATATTTCCCTTTTTTGAAAATAGAACTTTTCTGATAATTTTTGGAAACATTCTACAAAATTCGAAAAACCATGTATAAGGAATCGGAGAGTCAAATTGATGAACTGAATTCGTTCGATCGCTTCAATTATCATTTAAAAATAATCAATTTGATTGGCTACCCAAAATAAGTTGTTAAAATTGAAACCAAATTGTTTCTTGTACAACTCAGGGAGATGGACAGTAATAATAATAAAAGGCTACATTTAAGAAAACTGTAGGTTTATTGTATTTGTCTTTTACAGGGTCAACACAAAAAACCGTACACTCCAAAATTCCCGAATGCATTCAGACCTGGTCAAGAGGTGAGTATTCTTAAATAATAAAATTTCCTCAATAAGAATGGGAGCTGCTCTTAGCAACTCTAAACATAAGTAAGACTTAATTTTGTAGATTGGAAAACGGGTTGAATATGGGGTTGCCAGATTATCAAACCAGGACAATCCCGGTTTTCTTGGTCGTCAGCTAAAAACAGCGGAAAAAGGAAAGAGCTATTTAAACAAGCAAACATCGAATTAAAGCATAATTGCAAAGAATATATTTATAAATTAACAAACAAACAAAAATAACAAATAATTTCACAAATCTTATAAATCAAAAATCAGGTTCTCTATTTCAGTTTTTGAATGTTTCATTTGACTTTGCCTTTTTTAATAGAGCTTTATTATTAAAAATGTAATTGTACATTTCGCAACAATTTAGACAATGAAGAATACTTTAAACAGTATTGATTGTCCTTCTTGTGAATGTATTACATTCTCCGTGCTCTCGAAATGCTTTCATTAACTGATCGAAAAAGGGCTAGTCAACTTTTTTATACCTACTGACCACTCGTTGCTGAAAGTATGTTTACCTACGACAACTTGGATATATGCTTATTACATGCTTGTTAATGATTAGTATATGTAGTGCATTGCTCACACATTTCATTTTCGCATCGATTATCTGTGCTAGAATATATTCCAACACAGCACTGCCACGCGTGAAGCCTAACCTTCAATGTGTCAAAATGACGGAGTAGATTCGCCGCTTCTACATACATGGGGCCTTAGTTGTAGTACCTCGGCAAATTTGTTGTTTTTGATGTTTGTCTCCATACTATTTATATATACTTTTAAACACTAAGAATGTATAAACTCGAGAAATGATATGAACCATAAATAATGTTGCGGCTGGCGGCTTGGTTTTTGATTGACATTTGTTTCCACGGTAACGTTAAGCAGGTGCCTCTGATAAAAGTTATCGCGTACGAATTGTCCGCTCTCGGTTTTTAATTATCTTAACTATCACAATGAAGCTCAACAAAGTTGTCGTAGGTAAAGCATAGTGTACAACTCGCATGGAATGACTATTTCTCGCTCTTATAAATTGCAGCATTCGCCTTTCGGCTCATGCTGCAAAATTCATACTCGCGAGAAATGTATGCCATTCCATGCTCGTTATACAATATACTATTTTATAACCGCCCACCGGTTCCTTAGTAGCTGAATTTAATTGATACGTTCCTTTTGTTGGAACTCATGCGCTCCTTGTTTTCCAAATTTGAACTTATACGGTAATAAATGCACTTATTTTGTACGGAATACTCAATTTCTATCAAATTTTCATTCAGACAAAATCTCTACCGCCCACCATGAACTAACCATGAAAGCTGGAAATGCCTACTGGTAGGGACCAGGTTGACTACCACTGTTCTATATCACGGAAGGTGCGCAATGGCATGTCCTTGTTTGTCATTATAGTCTCTTTTCCTTCCTTCAAAATTAAAACGCATCTTTTTCTTGTAAAAACTCAGAGCAGAGCGTCACTATTAACACAATAAATGGCAAGATCCAAAAAAGCTGCAACGGTAATATTTCTCTTTTACAGGGTCAACAGACAGGACCATACAATCCAAAATTCAAACCATGGCAAAAGGTGAGTCTTCTAAAATTATAAAGTAATACTTCTGTAAGCTGGTTTCGAAATTTTTGACAATAAATGTCTATGAGCTGTATTTCTAGTTATCGGGGGATGATGCAGGAGCATCATTTTTGAGAAATTCTGTATTCATATCCCTAAATTCTGTTCAAGATTCTTAGCAGGTGTGATTCTAATTCTACACTATGAATGGAACTTTTTTTTTTATTATTACTCAGCAATTGTGATAAATTATTACTTTTATACATAAAACATTTTGTTTCAGAAACCTTTTAACAAGAACAATCCAGGTGGAAAATTTGTACCAAAAAACAAGAAGGTAGGTTCACCTAGTTACTTACACAAACACATTAATATCAGTATTTTTCATACAAAAAAATGCAAAAAGCATTTCATATTAAACATTTATTTCTTGCTGAGCATCCAATTAAATCGCTTATTTCTCAGTCACGTGTCTAAAAATGAGCAATCAACATAAACTTACATTGAAATCACCTTATGGGAACTTATCGCCACCATTATGACATTACTAAGCAAATTAAACACTTGCACATAATTCAATATAGTTAGTAATCATTATATCGAAATGTCACGTTCACGGTTCGGCATTGAAGATGCTCGAGAACCCACGATGCCTCCGCCTACAGCGTCGGGTTGTTACTAAGCAACGTGCTTTCGGAAAATTAATAAACTATTTTGTATTATCAGTGTCCTTGGGATATTACAACTGTTAATTCAACTAATTTGTATTAAAATGAATTGTTCTATTTGCGTATTTTTTCTTTTATATCAATATGAAATAAAAGACAGTTAACAGTCTAAATATTAACCACTTCGCGCCCATGCTTCTATGATTTAATCCCAGGTTTGATGAAAAATTACTTCTTTGTTGTTAACTTTTTCTACGAAATATGATTTTACTGTCACAAACTTTCCCATTTATGCAAAAAAAATATGAAAAAATATTCCATAGATAGCGCTAAAGAAGTAATTTTTTTTGTTTTTTTTAATGTTTTTGTTTTCATTTTTTGCTTGTTGCCACATGTAATATATAATCTAAACGTGGTGATGTTTTTCCAAAAATTCTGAATAGAAAACGTCAATGAAAAAATGTTCTACCATGCCCCATGAGCCATCAGGAGCCATTTAAAAGAAATGTACATTTGGCAACATAGCATTCACGAGCTGTCCTGTTTATCAATAATCTCATGGTTCTGAGTAGAAGGTAATAGATAGATAGAGCGGGGTTTATTTACAGATGCGAGATAAAACAGATTATGAGTAAATAGTAAAATCCATTGTAATTGAACAAAATAAAACGAAAATAACACAGAAACACAAATACACTGAAACGCGGGCACTAATACAAACTGATGATATTGAGAAAAGCAGAAGTGGCACAAACCCGGAACTAGCAAGTTTGAATGAATTCGTTGTGTCAAAAGTGACATAAGCGGGTGTGACGTTGCCGAACTTATTTTTGATGAAAATCAGATAATTAAGAAGTGTTAAAAATACATGTTTGAGATAGAAAGAGAGCACACACTGACAAATAATTTCCAAACTAGCCATACTACCGAAAGTGCAGAGTTTTTTCTAAATTAATATCGAATAATAACGTATATTTAACGACTGCATGTTTAAACTTTGAGGACCTCGTGAAGGCTCAGGAAGCATGGTACAACATTTTAGAATAAAGATGAGCTGCTTAGAATTTTTTTTGGAAGAATATCGTCACGTGTAGATTATCCGCCAATTTATACTCACCCGATATTTGCCAGTATTTTTAAGAGAAAATATGAAGCATTTAAAAAAAAAATCAATATTTAGACTCAAAATAGGTACAGTAGAGCGTCGATAATCCGGATTCAATTCCAGGAAAAAAAAAGTTGAAGTGAATACATACAAGTTAATATTAATTAATGAATTTATTTATCTGCTCCAATTATTTAAGCACTAAAGTGGATCATTAACGGTTTTTGGTAGGTTTTCTTTTTTTCGGTTCTTTTAAAAAATCCGGTCACAATTAATCAGGATTATTGACGCTCCACTGTTGTACCTGCGCGGGGCACTGTGGTTTCTCGGCCAAAACTTTTACTACCGAACATTTTCTGTTCCAGGATGTTTAGTGTTTGTCCATTTTATTAAGGGGAGGTATACACCTAGCATGGTCAAAAAATCGATGTTTCAATTTTTGCATTTTCTTGAAGTTTGAGATCTCAAGAATGTTTGGTGAAAATTTCAAGCCAGTATCTTAATAAATGACGAAGTTATAGCTATTATATTCTATGTCAGTTGAAAAATTTACTCATTGACAAATTTTCAAAAGCGTTTTTCTCGAAACCACGTTTTTCAAATGGGTACCCAAAAATTTCTCGAAAAGCACTGATTCGATTACCTTGAATTTTTTTTGTGGTTATTCTGCACATAATTATCTAGTCTTTGTCGTAGGATTTTTTTCTTTGTTACTTAGTTTTTTTTATAAGCAATATTAAAACTAATTGTATCAAAAATCGTAATGTTATGTTCAAACTCCCGCCATTTTGTCGAAAAACTATATTTTCAAAGTCGGCTATGACAAAGTCTAGATTAATAATCTTTTTGGTTTTTTGTTTCTAATGATTTTTCAAGAAACGCCGATGGGTACCGTTTGTATGTTTCTTTGCGACGACGCTCTGAAAAAATACCATAATACCGACAATTCGAGAATTTTTTCAATAAAAAAATTGAAAATATTCCTAAATGTGTATACTTTTAGATATACAAACTCCAGATCCGATATTTCAAATAGTTTCTCTTTAAAAAAAATTACAAAAATAATCTTCTTTCCGGCTCCTAGATGTATATCTCCCCTTAAATTAAAAATTTAAAATCATATGTTAGGGGTGGCAAATGCCAATTTCATTCATTCTGCTTAGCACACAATTCTTTCAAACACCCTTCCTTAAAAGAAAAAAATGGTAGTGTACTTATTATTATATATTATAATTTGTTACAGACTCAAGAGGCAGACTAATAATTTAAACAGTTGAATGTTTATTACTTGAGATGTTATATTCAAGTTATTTGTATGAACATATTTTACATCTGACAGGATTTCACATTATTATGTTCAGTTTATTAATTAAGAAGTGTTTTAATTAAATGTAAAACTTAAATTGATTAAGCATTATGTAATGTAAACATAAATATAGATACTTTTACATTAATAAAAAAATGTTATATATTGTAGCTATATTATTGAATTTCAACAGTTCCTTCAGTTCAAATGGTAAATTACAAATTTCATACGATATTAATACTAATTTTGTGTTGTTTTTTTTTTAGTAACCTTTCCTAAATTATTTCACTATTGATCAAAATATTTTCTTTAAATAGGATTCATTTTGAATTCGGGAATATAAAGTTTCATAAGGTTGGCAACACTACATATTCCAAAATCGCACCAGTATCCTTCACACACTATAAATATCATAGATTTTCATATATAACCTAGATACCTAACTCAATTCACAAAAGTGAAGCCTTGGCAGCCATTTGCAGGAAAGGTGAAAAGTGTAAACAATCTGATTTACGTGTGAAAAGTGCTTTATACAATTCATACTTGTAGTTGTAATCATATAAACGATATTGTCATATAAGGTATATAGTTTTAAAGTGATTGAATTAATTGGAGTTATTGAGAACAATTATTCAGTAACTTAACCTCAAAATGCCTGCTGCTATTTTTCCTAATTTAGATTGTGAAATTTCATTAGAAAACAATCATAAAATTGATTTAATTGTATATATTTCTAAACATTACATAAAAATTAGGATGCATGGTATAGCAAAGTGGACAAATGAACATAATTTAAAAGTTAGTAAAAGGCATAAATCAAATAAACTTGTATTATTTTCAAACCAATAAATAATTTATAGTGTGTTAAGTATTTTAGGAATAGAAATTTATTTAATAACTATTTATTTGTGTTTACAATATCATATCTAGTATTATTTTAACACCTCGTATTCAAATTTTCCTCCACATTTCCTTTACTACAAATGGCCGCCATGTGACCTTGAGGCTTCGCTTTCCAAGCAGCTTGCAAGCGGGAGTTAGATATCTAGGTTATATATGAAAATCTATGATAAATATGGACTGCCAACGCCAACTTCATGTGTGTTTCCGAGCAACGGCGGCGCGGCAAGACGAAGTGCTTGAAGTATGTTACTAAATTAGCCATTTTGTATTCATAACAAATGACTATGAGCCCGCGACTTGGCATTGTTTGTTGTGTTTTAATTGCTTCAATATTGTGATACTGAAATTTATTAACACAATGGCGATATATTGCTTTGTTGAAGGCTGCAATTCGACCAATTATGTGTACCACCGACGCGGTAATATTACTCGTTGGCCGATGTAGGGGCAAGTTAATTTTTAACCGAAAATGTTGCCAACCTGACGAAAACAATAAAGCACATCTTTGAAGGACAATCAATAAAATAATTTCTTTAGACCCCGTTGTACAAATAATTTTACTGTATTTTACGGATTGTAAGATCGATTGCTTTATCAATTGTAAAAATTCTGCCAGTTTTTAAATTACCCACCTTTTTACGTACTGGGGCGGGACTTATATCGGGTTCCTGCTCGCGAACAAATATTTAGCAATGGTCATATGTGAAATGAAAGGGCACCAGCAGCAGTGGTGTATTGGTAAAATAAGAAGTAAGGGAACGCATGGTGATAGCAAAAAAATAGTCCGCGACTTTCCACAAGCAAGTTGCTGAAAGTTCTTCGGAGATCATCTTATTTTAAGCAAACTATTGTTTTCCTTGTAAGCTTTTTTATTTTATTTTTATTCTTGCTATACAAAACATTATTAACAAACACAAACGCGTTCCGTTTCTGAAAAAAGGTGCCGGAACGTCGTTCCTCCACGTCCCCCCTTCAATACACCACTGACTAGCAGACCATGTTTATATAGTCAAAGGTTTCTAGTCATAATGTACCACACTATTTTTATTTCATCACCACGACCATGACGGAATCGCCCACCACCTGAAAAACTTTGCATTTTAATACCGATTTCTAGTGTTTAAAATACGATTTTTTGCAGTATAATAAATCACAAATTGTAAATGTTAAAAACTCGTTATTACTCAGAATTGTGATACATGTTTGAAAAAGGACACAATCCTAAGAAATATTGTGGTTGAGACAAAGATGAGGCAGTTGAACCAGGTCTAGCAATCCGCGATGTAATCTCTTTCGTTCGCTCATTTTTCTGTGGTTGGCGCCTTGTTGCACTTCATTTCCGGAAAAAGAGGCGTGGTCATAGATTTATAAGCTCATTATTTAATACAGAGAGATCAGAAAGTCAAAAATAGTTGGCAGCACATTTTCTGAAAATCCCTATAATCATTTAAATAATCTGATATTGGCTGCCTGAATTATTTCAGTGCAGTGCATGTGCATTTTATTTATTTTGACGTTACTTGTTTTAAAATAGTATATTGTACAACGAGCATATAATGATGGCTATTAACCACGAGAACGATGTTTGCGGAACGAGCCGTAGGCGAGTGGAGCAAATCGTTTGAGTGATTAATAGCCATCATTATATGCGAGTTTTACACTATACTTTGTTCAGGAAAATTAAAATCAAAATAAAAAAAAACAAAATCAAAATTAAAATCGAAATTAAAGTTGTAATTAAAATTGAAAAAAAATTAAAATCAGTATTAAACAGGGTAATCAAAATATCATAAATCGCGTACTGTGAATTAAAGCGCGAATTCGCGTGTTTAATAACCATATTAAACACTCAAATGCGTGTGCATGTTTAATAAGCATATTAAAAACGCAAATGCGTGTTTAAGAAATGAAGTGTTAAATGTACCCCATTAATGCTGCCCGTAGAATTAAATAATGCGCACATTATGACATTTTCGTGAACAAAAGCTTTTAAACATTTTACATTCGCATTTCCACGCCTCGTCGCCATCTATTCGACGATGGCCGAACTACTAAGTGATGTTTTTGAACAGCGCCAAAATGCTCAAACTTTATCCTTATAATCAAAGTGTTAATATTCAGCAATGCGCTGTACACAAAACGATAGACTATTTAATTCCGAATTGAATGGTGTATAAAATAGCTGAGGCACTTCAGCGGTTTTCTTGGAATTTGCGAATGAAAATTAAACACGACACACTTACCGACATTTACAGTTCACTGTAACTTAAAACCTAAATGCACAACAATTTGATATATTCTTCAATGAAATACGGGTCCCAATACTTATTCTGATTATTCAATTCACTTTTTATATTATTAGTGCATTACAATAAGAGAAATATATGAGGGATCCTAATCTTCATAGAGGGTACCCTCTGTTATCGTGGGGATAAACTACGTTTTCATTTGTGGATTTAATAATGAACGAATATTTAAAAACTTAAGAAGACTGTTATCTTATAATAAAATAAATTTAGTTGTAGATATTTTCGTATTTAAATTGCAGAAACAATACATTATAATATATCCGCCTAATCACAGGCAACCCGATAAACGCATAACTACTATAAAAAACTTCCATTTTAAAGGTGACCGTGACAAAACCATAAGTGTAATCCTCAGTAAAGCTTCAAAAATAGTGCGAATATTTAAGTATTTAAATTGTAGAAATAATTATATTACATAAACGCCTACTTACAGACAATGCAATACACGCATACATAATATTAATTTATTACTAAAAACTTCCAATTTTAAACGTGACAGTGACAAAACCATAAGTGTAATATTTTTAAAGCGTTGCTAAGAATTACACTCATGCCTATGTCCCTATTATATTTAAAATTAGAAGTTTTTAATAAAAAATATTAGTTATAGTATATTGGGTTGCCTACAAGCAGGCGTTTATATAATACCATTGTTTCCGCAATTTAAATACTTAAATCTTCCCACTATTTTTGAAGCTTTACTCAGGATTATACTTGTGGTTTTGTCCCTGTTACGTATAAAATTAGAAGTTTTTAATAATAAATTAATTCGAGTTATGCGTATATCGGGTTGCTTGGGATTAGGCGCGTATATTATAAAATATTTTTTTTGCAATTTAAGTACGTAAATATACACAAGTGAATTTATTTAATCATGAGACAACATTCTTTTTAAGTTTTTAAATATTCTTTTATTATTACAACAATTATAACATCCCACTGAACTCTATACATATATAGAGTTCAGTGTTACATCCACAAATTATTAAGTAGTTTATCCCCACGATAACAGGTAGAGCCCTCTACTTAGATTATGATTTCTCGTATATTTCTCTTATTGTAATGCAATAACAATATAAATAGTTGAATAATTAATCAGGAATAAGTATTGTAACCCGTATTTGATTGAAGAATATAGCAAATTCTTCTTTATTGAATTTTTATGTTACAGTGAGCTGTAAATATCGGTAAGTGTGTCGTCCTTAATTTTCATTCGCAAATTACAGAAAATCCGCTAAATTTCCTCAGCTATTTTATACACCATTCGATTAAAAATTAAATCGTCTACCGTTTCATGCACAGCCCATTGCTAAACATTAACACTTTGACAATAAGTATTAAGTTCGTGCATTTTGGCGCTGTTCAAAAACATCACTTAGTAGTTCAGCCACCGTCCAATAGATGGCAATGATGCGCGAAAATCCGAACGAAAAATGTTTAAAAGCTTCTAAATAGCAATTCTAAGGGATGATTTTGATAATGTAAGCATTAAATGACCGCCAAACATATAATCCTTGAATCTTTTGAAATAAAAGTGCTGTAAAAATCCTGCAATAATAAATATTGCCGCAGCAATTTTTTAATGGTTAAATTTATTTTAATGATTCAAATTGTAATTTACAGAGGTATTAATGGTTTAATAATAAACAATAATAGTATATTGTACAACGAGCATATAATGATTTGCTCAAACGATTTGCTCCACTCGCCTACGGCTCGTTCCGCAAACCTCGTTCTCGTGATTAATAGCCATTATATGCGAGTTGTACACTATACTTTGTTCACGAAAATTAAAATCATGATCAAAATTTAATTTAAAATTACAATTAGAATCAAAATTAAAATCAAAATTAATTGTAATTACAATTACAATTGAAAAAAAATTTTTGAAAAAAAAATCACGATCACAATACTTTCTCGTACTTCGTAACGGAGAAAGTAAAAATTAAAATCAAAGTTAAATTCAATATTAAATAAGGTAAACAAAATATTATCATTAATCGCGCTCTGTGAATCAAAGCGCGAATTAGCTTGTTTAATGACCATATTAAACACGCAAATGCGTGTGCGTGTTTAACAAGCGTATTAAACACGCAAATGCGTGTTTAATGAAATTGAGTGTTAAATGTACCCCAGTGACGGTTCGCGGGTTTTTTTCTGGTACAGCCGAGGAACAAGAGGTGGTAAAACAGATAGGTAGGGTCAGTTGCAGAGACGGCTGGCTGCGTGACCGCACCTATCTGTATTACCACCTCTTGTTCCTTGGCCGTACCAGAAAAAATCCGCGAACCGTCACTGATGTACCCCATTAATGCTGCCCATAGAATTAAATAATGCGCACATTATAACATTTTCGTGAACAAACTATATTTAAAACAAGTAACCCCAAAAAACCACAAGACGTCAAAATAGGCAAAATTCCTCTGTACTGCACTGATCCAGGCAGCCAGCACAATATTACGTGAATTATTATCCCTAGTTTCAGAAAATGTGCTGCCAACTATTTTCGACTTTCGGATCACAGTGTACTTTCACCAAGGTCTAGCTCTAACCTAAAATTCTTCATTATGAAGTAGCGTCTCAAAACGGTATAGTTTCTATTAGTTGAATAGTACTTATTAAGTTATAAATATGACGACGGTATTTCCAACCATCGCGGAATTGCTGGCAGGAAAGCAAAGGAAGGAAAACGTTGAAAACAAAACTCTTACACCAGGTCAACAGGAAGGTAAACAATAATTTAATTGCTTTTTCCTCATTGTTGAAAACATAAGTCATAAAATCAAATTTATAAGTATACATACATGTTATGATCAACTTTGGCTAAATATCAGTACATATTCCCACCTCAAACGTGCACCCGTAAAATTGGCGATTCCGGTGGCTCTCAACCAGTTTAGAATTGATTGCTCGGCCAAAACATACCGTGCTTGGGTTAGGGTCAAGTTAAAAGCCATTTTTTAGAAACCGTTAGGTTATTGTTAAACTAAACTGCGTTGTTAATAATTTGTTTGACAAATAAATTTTTAAAATATGAAACAGCGGTGGCTCGTGGATCTTCGTAGAGGCTAAGACAAAGATGCGGTTCGTGCTGCACTACTTACTCTTATGGAGGAAGCAAATACTCCGCTGTTGTATTGGTCAAATTTTCTTCCATAGCCACCTCGCCGAACATCCACGGGCCACCGCTGGTTGCCTACAATAATCCAAGAGTGAGCAACGGATTTCTTACAGTATAACTGTTATGGAAGGTCTCTTTCAATATACTGAGGACGAAAGCCGAAGTCTGGCAGCTTGCGGGGGTGGTTTTAGCCTCGTTGCCGTCGAATGGTGAAATTTAATATGTTTTTTAAAGTATAATAACAGTCTTTGTTAACACGTTGACTGCCGCAGCTTTGCTATCTGCACAAAAAAACTACGAGTATTCTCGTAGTTGGCAGTCAATGTGTTAAAGGTAATCATCTTTTATGTAAGTAAAAAAAAATGACAGTGGGTCGTAAGTTTACTCCAGATTCGCATAAATTGTACATCTTATATGAATATTTAGCCAGTTCGTGACTCTGCAACATTATGTCTTACTAAGACTACAAACAAATAACTTATTGAAACATCTACTTCCCTGGCTAGTGCCATGCCGAATATTGAATGAATATTCAGGCTATTTATCGTCTTTATTACTTTTATTTAATAAATCTACAATAAGTGAGATTGTCTCAAATTAACAAACACTTATAGTAAAATAACAAAGCAGGTCTTTGGATGATATCATCAGAACACTTTCAGAATGCTATATTTAAAAAGTTAGACCACTATAGGTGATCCAAAATGGCCTAAAACAAGTTTTTTGAACTTTTGACACCGTTTTACTAAAAAAACTGCAGCTAATTCACTATTCTTGTTATTAGATACGGATTCTATGTGATAAAACCTGTAAGAATCATTTGTCATTGGCGAAGCAATAAATCCGTGTTACCCTGTGTTATTGATTCATTTTGACAATCTTTGAACTTAATGATTTTTGGATATTTTAATTTGTAACCTTGAAGTTTTTAAACATACCATGTCCATGTAAAGTGATTGACACAACAATGCCCATACCTTTTTATAACACCTCCGATTTTTCGGCTACTTTTTAAGCTTCTCAAAACATACCTAAAGCGATATGTTTAGATATTCTTATTTTCCCATTTGATACGGCATAAATTACTTTGGATAATGATTTCACTATTCTCGTGCAATCTGAACTACTCCGTCGTTGATCACAAATCATTCAGGCGTTCTGGGATCAGATACAGATGAACGAAATGATTCTACTTTGCGAGCTGCCTCACTGAAAAGTGTCAGTGAAAGGGAGTCTATTCCGGGAGTCAGCTCGTGACGCCTATGTGAAAAGTAAAAAAAAAAGGGTCCTCACAAAGCTAAGGTCCTCTATTTTTGGTTTGTTTCTCATTGATCACTTGATGAAACATGATTGAATATTTGTATTATTAAAAAATAATAAAGTAGGAGTAATTATTTATTTATTTAATTCTGATAAGTTTCGACTAACAGTTATTTTCACATTCCTTGGCATTCAAAAACATCTGTTATCAATATTAATACTCCGTGTTCGCTGGATATTTAATCAGCCGACGGTGAACAGAAACACCCTTATTAAAGTAAATCACAGCTGTTGCAAGTGGGCCAACAAAAATGTCACTCTAACATGGCCTACCTTACTAAAAGTTGATAGCGAATGAATTATAGCAGTTAGAGAGATTCCATGTTTGCATGAGTGGGAAAAAATTAGGTGAAATACACATACAGTAGAGCATCGATAATCCGGATTAATTGTGACCGGACCCTGCCCGGATTTTCGAAAACAAAAAAAAAGTCGTTTCAATTCATAACAAAAAGAAAACTTGCCGAAACCATTAACAATTCACAGACAAATACATAAATAAAACCATTAATTAACACACTTTGAGCGAGAGCGTCAATTTGCAGACACTTTGCGAACTGTGTGCTATAGGCAGGCCGTCTATTTTTAGACGCAAACATGCTTATCAAGATCAAGCCAGCAGTAACAACTAAATCAATTTTCAGTCGATGCTAGTCGTGAAAAGATCGTGTTGAAAATTTTAGTTTAAAATGGAGTTTGTAAGTGAAAGTGAAATTTACGCAGACAATTTATCGGACGTTTTGGATATCGAAATAGCAGGAGTGAGTGATGAGAGTGATGGTGACAACATTTTTACAAGAAGAAGAAACAGGGTAGTTGATATTTCATCACTCATTATATTAGCCAAGTACAAATACAATAACTGATGTGACTGAAGGGCACCTGCCAAAGGCAAAAAAAAAGATACAGGGTTTTACCTCTATCATCCAGTAGCTCAAGTGATAGTGATAAAGAAAATGAACCAGCTTGGTCACAAAATGACATTCCACCAATTATCGAACAATTTCGCGGACAAGATGGGGTCACTGCAATGCCTGATAATCCCGCAAGGTGATGAATGTTATAAAACTCTTCATTGGTGACGATTTATTTGAATTCGTGGCGCAAGAAACAAATTGTGACCATGCACAAAATATACATCGAATTAAAGATAGTGCAAAATCTGTTAAATGGAAAGATGTGAATGATGGGGTTGCCCAACAGGGCGAGTACTCGTCAACCGACGAGACAATCGTTTCAGCCAAATATGGAATGCATGGCATTTTTCCAATAATGATTTAGCGGATATTAGAGGTAACCGTCTTCACCTTTGACTGTACAGGGTGTTTCAAAATCCATGCACCAAAAATTTTCTGCGTACTCCTCGTAGATAGAAAGGAAAAAAAAACTCTTATGACAAACCTCCATTTTCTACAAAATAAAATGGATTTAACCCCTTCGCTGAAATATTAATGAGACGCCACAGTTCCCTATCAATGAATACGTTCGTTCGCTTGTATAAAAACAAACGTTGTCGATTTTAAGTGTTGACGCATGAATGAACGGTGACCTAATTTTGATACCCTGCAATTTATTCACACCTTTGAATATATTTATATTGTCAAATATTCACACAATGTCAAAATATTGCTATGCGAAAGGCTGCAATATGTCCACGTATATATACCAACGCGGTTATAATACTCGTGAGCTGATGTACACGTCAGTTGACTTTTGACTTATAACCTAAAATTCTGTATAAGATTTCCATCAAATTCGGAACTTCGCAAATTATGGGTTGATGCTTTGCTTGTAAAGAACAGGCAGGAAAGTGGACACGAGTTGCCGAAATATGCTCGCATTTGCATTTTCCACGTTGCTGATGAATACATCGAGAAATTTTTTTTTTTGCATTCCGGTTTTTAAATTACGCTCCATTTTCGGCTCCGGGGCGGGACTTATGTCGGGCTCCAGCTCGTGGACAACTTTTGGAGCAGTGATCATATGGGAAATGGAGGGAGAATAGCAGTCCATTAGTCTATAGTCAAAGGTCTTCACAAAATTCGCCCGTTCCTTGACTATTTACCCAAATTTCAAAACGCGTATAAACCCAAGAGGGAATTGTCATTGGATGAGAGTATAATGCCATGGAGAGGTCGTTTGTCCTTTAAGGCTTACAACGCGTCTAAAATCAACAAATATGGACTTTCGATTCGCATGTTTTGTGAAACTACTTCCAGGTATATCTGCAATCTTCACGTTTACTGTGGGCAAGGAAAACGGCTTCAAGACACAATATTGCATCTTTTAGGCCCATATTTGAACTTGTGGCATCACGTCTATATGGACAACTTTTATAATAGTGTTGGTACCTCTGAACTTCTATTGCGAAATAAAGTGCGAAGTTGCGGTACAATTAGGCAAAACCGAGGGCTGCCACTTGCTCTAATAGATGCTAAATTAGAAAAGGGTCAAACTACCTTCCTTCATCGCCAAGATGTATTTTTACAAACCTGGCAATAAAAAAGGCCAGTTCGAATGATTTCAACCATTCACTCTGCTAATATGACTGAAAGTCATAATATTGACTGGACGACAAAGGGAAGAATTTGGAAGCCTATTTCTGTAATTGACTATAACAAATATATGAAGGGCGTTGATCGCGAGGATCAATACCTTGCTTATTCTTCAATGGTACGCCGTACAAAGAAATGGACCAAAAGGTTTGCCATGTTTTTACTAAATTGCGCACTGTTGAATGCTTTTCATGTATATAAAACTATAATGCCCATTTGCACCGCACTCTGTTAAAATCTATGATTACCAAATTAATTATTAAGTTAATCATTCCGCTCCGTTTGCACCGCCCATTGGCTAGTATCCGATGATTAAATGGTTGTGAGCAAAAATACGGTTGGCAATTTGTGGGGTTATTTTATTTTCTGTGGTGGGTGCCACTGAAATTGACGACTTTGCGCATGCTTCAGATGCCAAATGAACAGCTGTTTACAGTTTCCTATTATTTAGAAAATCTATCTTATGTTCAAATGTTCAATTACTTGCAACAAATTAAATGTGAATTGTTTGTTTAATCCATACCTTCTCCTAAAACACGTTTCATCTAATAAATCAAAAAATTTTATTCGCATATTCACTTGGATTGGCATACCGACATTTAAATCTAGCGCTTGAATAAATAAAATCAATTATATTTGATCTCCGTAATGATTTCATATCACCTAACATCGTCCTCAATGTAATAAACCTTCATGTTCCGTTATTTTTAACACGAACGCAAGTGAATTTCCTTAACCGGCTTCCTAACCGCCCAAACTTGGCCGGTTAAAAATTGGGACTTTAACCCGACTTTAATCAATGATTAAATGGCGGTGCAAACGGATTAACTTATAATCAATGATTAAAGAGTTAACCGGGTGCGGTGCAAACGGGCATAAATCCAAATTCTTATAAAACAGAAGTCATTTTTGCTCGAAGCAGCTAAGGAATGGATTAGAGATGTGGATACAAATGTGAGAGAAAATGAGCCTTATACAACGGGTATGAGTCGATGCGTTCGTGATCCTCCCTTGCGAATATCTCAAGATTCTAAAAAACATAAATGTGTAAATATTGTTACGGGGGAAACAAATGCCCGACCACAAAGGCAATGTAGAGTTTGTTCTGCACTCAAGAAGAAAAGTCGAAGCTGTTTTATGTGCCAACAATGCAAGGTGCCCCTTCATAAAGAAGACTGTTTTTATAAATATCACACTACACAGCGGTATTAGTTTTAGTTTTTAAAGTAATGAGTTTTTTATTTGTTCATGATATTTTGTAATCGTATAGATATTAAATTTATATTTAATTATTTGTGTTCAAATATATTTCATTATTTTAATTTGAAATGAGCATGTCCTAAAAATAAAAATGAAATAAAATCATTTTTGCTGATGAACTATATAATAAAAGTGTTAATATGAACTTATATGTATTTGAATGAAAGAATATATATACCGTGTGTTCGATAAAAAACGGCCAACGCCATAACTCTGTTATTTATTGACCGATATGAATGAACTAAAAAGCAAAGTCAATGGTGATTTAAATACTAACTAACGACATAAATATTGATTTTTTTCAATAATAACTTCATTGTCAAATGATACCCAACTAAAGATTTTAAAATATATATATTAAATTGTTTTAATTTTTTTACATTCGACATTATTTTTCTGAATCCAATAATGCCCAATATGTTGTTTTTCGTTCAATATTTTGGTCGAAAAAAATTAAAATAAATCTTCCATTTAAAATTATATTTAAAAAAAAATTATAATCGTGCCTTGGAAAAAAGTGTCATTTGTTGTAAGGTTACGTCAAACATGTATAATAAGGATCCAATAAATACAACTCAATGTAGAATAGAAGAAATAAGTGGTGCAAGTATAAATTCACTTGCGATTTAGATGTTCTGTAATTATTGTAAACATTAAGTGGCACGTCTAACCCTGTAAGTTAACAAACTTGTCGATCCACTGTCTTCGACTTTTTAAAGGCATATCGTCTCAAACCTTCTAAATTTAGATTCTGGTATTCGCCGCTCTGGAAACCGTAGATGATAAATTCGTGCCGCAGCTATTCGATTTCTACTACATAGAAAATAAATTTGTAACATGTCTGTTAATTCGCTATTGTTCATAATTATGTCTGAAACACACACTAATAACAAATGGTTGACATTACTTATACAATAAATGACATTTGTCGATTTGAATTTTTTTCAAGGCACACTACATTTATTACCAAAAAAATCATGTGAACAAGATTTATTATTATCATTTTCTGGCATAAATATTAACTTAAAACCAACATAACGGCCATAATTGGATTCAGAAAAACAATGTCTAATATTATAAAATTAGAAAAGTATATGCAGCCGTTTAAAAATTTAAAGTTGACTATCATTTGGCAATGAAGTTGATTTTGAAAAAATATATAATTACCGTCATTTTATAGTATTTAAACAGCCATTGACTTTCTTTTTTAGTTCATTCAAATCGGTCAATAAATAACAGAGTTATGGCGTTGGGCGTTTTTTATCGAACACACGGTATGTATGTATGTTATTCACTTCAACTTTTTTTTTCATCGGTATTGTTAACGGTCCGGATTTTCGACGTTCGGATTATCATCGCTACTATTTATCAATTTTTTTCTTTCTAGAAGCAGCCGCACCAAGTAGAAATAGGAAACGACAAAGGCAAAAAAGACAACTGTTACGGGCACAACAATTTAGGGCACAGATTCAAAAAAAGGTTGTCAACGTCGATATAAAAAAGGAATCTGCCACTCCTCAAAATAAGGTTATAATTCCACCTGAACAGCCACCGGAAAAAAATGATAATCCAGAAACGAATAGTACTGATGGAGCTGAGAGTACAGATTGTGATTCAGAAACGGAAAAAATTAATGTTGATGAATCGACTACTTCGCAACAGACTGCTGTTCCCGATTACAGGATAGTTGTTGTAGAAAATTTATGTGCTTCAACAAGTTCCGAGAGATTACTTTCACATATGAAGAAATATGGAGATATTGAAAACATTGACATGAAGGAGAAATCGATGAATACAACGATATCTGCTCGAATACAGTGAGTTTCTTTCTTCTAATTTGAGCATGCTTTACCAATAAAAGTCTTATCATAAAATTGTTATATAGATCGATCAATGGATCTTTGCGTGTGCGTCATTATTGAATACTGAGCTTTCTCGCCTTGGACGACATACGTACACACATGAATGCGTCTAATTTAACTTATTATAGTGAGTGCAAACGCATAAAAGAGTTATCGGAACTTGGTTCGGCTATCTATGACGTGCATGCAAAGATCCATTGATCAAAGTATACCAATTTTTGATAAAAGCTAGTCATTCACAATCTGATACAATGTGTGCCTACCGTTGGAGGTGTCGGATAACATGTAGGAAGTGTTGGAAGGTATAGGATTTCTGGACCAGCCTGTAGCGGTCTCCCACACTGTACATCCTATTGTGTTTGTTTGTTAGTGGGTAAATCATCTACGAGTCCCACAAATTCGCATGTTGATTTGGATTATTTATGAAGGTTTTTGTTTAAACAATTTTTGTTTTTATTTATTTTATGAATCATCATGGATAATACCGGCTTTTCAGAGTTTATCGAAACGAATAGGGAGAATAGGAGGCTGAAACGATGCTTTTGGAATACTTTAAAAGCAGCCCAAACAGAGGTTGTGAAAATCAGTGTTTTGTATAAGTAGATACTAATATAGCCATATGTGTCCTCATACACCTGGAGCAAACATGTACAAAGTGCCGTTTTATTGTACATTAGTTCCTAGTACGATATCTCTCTCGGGATCGCGAAGCGAGCGAGCAATCCTACGACGTACGTAAGGCGGGAACCCACACGTAACCTTACATAACCTGGATCAGTTGTCATTTATTTACAGTTTATTCCGTGAGTGCGTTTTTAGTTGAATTATCTCTTTATACTAAAAAAATGGGCCGGAAGTGCATTGTTTGTGGTGCTTCCCAAGAAATTGAATTGGCGATGTCATTCCAGTACTTCCGTTTATTGGAACTTAATTTTGGCGCCTTATTTCGTTTGATTTGAGAAGGGGTATCCCGGTACTGTTACTGGTTCATGGGATTCGCGATCGCGAGAAAGACAGATTTGTGCCCAAGAACATTATCTGAGTGAAATGGTGATTAAAAGTACCATGCATTTCATATGTTGTGATGTTGGAACCCTAACTAATTCAGTATTTGGTATCTACTAGATAAAAAAATCACTGGTGAAAATACTTCAGAAGTATGATTCACCTAGATATACTCCGTCTACTCACAGATTAGATTATTTTGACATCTTGTGTGGTATAAATCCCACTAGGTTGCCGAACAACTCTCGCCACAAAAAGTAGTGCGTACTAAACTTAATTTATTACGTAAATCGCATTCAAGAATATTACCGCGTAGGTGTGTAATTGGTTCGTCACATCATTTAGAACGTTCTCCATGGCGGAAATCGAGAACAGTAACAATAACAAACTGTCACTAATGTGTCTATTGGCAAAATCGTGTGTGAATATATTGGAAGTATATCGATACCAACCTAACTTGCTGTAAAATTACATTTTTCTCAAAGCCGTGTTGGCACTTTTCATTTTTTAGTGTTTGTCACTGAAGATGTCAAAAAAGTGTAATCTATGAGTAGACTACCAGAAAGACAATTTTTTTAAGCAAACCTTTTTGTTTTTTGTAATGCAAACACTGGAAGGAGGACTAGTTGGAACAGCTGGGAGTGTGAGAGGACGCACGCATCAGACAGTAGTCCTGCGAATGGCTTGCTTTCGGCACGATTTGCATGCTATTTCAAAACTTTACACCAAAATTTTTTCCAGTCAGAGAGAAAAGAATATTTTCTATACAACATCTAACCATAGATTAGACTTTTTTGACAACTTGAGTGACAGAAATCCCACTAGGATGCCGAACAACTCTCGCCGCAAAAAGTAGGACTTACGAAACTTTGCGGGAAATGTAAAAATTGTAATTGTAATTTATTACGAAAAACGTTCTCCATTGCAGAAATTTGAAAAATAGTTAAAACTCAAGAACAATAACAAACTGTCAATAATGTGTCTGTTGGCGACTCACGCATGAATATATTGGATGTGTACCTAACGTGCTGCAAAATTACATTTCTTTCATAGCCATGTTAGTGCTTTTCACTTTCTAGGGTTTGTCACTAAAGATGTCAAAAAAATCTAATCTATCAGTGGATATAGTATAAATGAAACTTTCTTCGGGATGGTAGGGGTTAATCTGTCGAATAATGTAACAAAAATAGTATTGGTATATACCGGGTGTTTCAGACCACCCGTACACACTCCAAATATCTCGCGAAATACAAATCGGATTGACTTACACAGAAATACGTCTCAATTTTTTTTTGAACTCTATCGTGTGGTGTGAAATTTAAACCATCGGAGGGTGGGGGGTAACTTTCGAATCTTAAATAGGTACTCCTATTTTTTATTGCATATTTGACTTCTGCTCTAAAATATATTAGGTTTTTATTCTAAACATTTTTTTCGATTAACAAAAAATTTTTTTTTTAATATTATTTTTTTTTTTAATTAAAAAAATCCTGTTTGTCGTTACAAACATTCATACATTACCACAATAGAAAATAATAGAATGGAATTTGATAATCAAATCGATTTTTTTTCGTTTCTATGATTTTTTTTACAAAGAATTTTTTTTTTTCTTATTTCTGACATAAAATTACGAATGACTTCAATCAACGCCTTATTTAAGAGATGACTACGTAAAAAATGTCGTAATCTATCATTTGATGCGAGAAATAAATATAATTCAATAAATGTTTTTGCCGAATATAGCGCCATCTGTCGCTCATCGAAAAAAAAAATTCGGATAAAAACCTAATATTTTTTAGCGTAGAATCCAAATCTGCAATAAAAAGTAGAGGTTCCCATTTAAGATTTCAAAGTTACCCCCCGACCCAGGGGAGGGGGGGGGTTCACATTTCACACCACATAATAGGGCTCAAAAAACATTTTTGGACATATTTTTTTTATCTCAATCCGATTCGTATTTCAGGAGATATTTGGGGTGAACGGGTGGTCTGAACACCCTATATATGTGAAATTCAAACCGAATACAGTGAACACGGAAGGAGCCTGACTAAACAGTCCAAGGTCAAAAGGCACAAGAAGTTTTTATGAAAAAACTTGCCCGAGTTTGAAAAATGGGAAATAAACCAAATAGAGAACATAATGAATGCAAAAATAAAAAAAAACAATAAGAAAAATTTTGCGAATTTCAGAGCAAAGATGAGAAATAATACTAAAGGAATTAAAAAATATCTAAAGTCGACACAACAAAGAAGAACCCTATCAGAACGGAAAATGAAACCAAAGAACAACAGCATTACTAATTTTTGCTGAAATAGTTTTAATTTTCTCGATTTCTCCTTTGAATGAAAAGTAAAAAAATAAGGAAAGATATGGTTGTATTCAGTATTTTTTTCTCTATAAGAAACATACTTACACTTTTTCACTAAAATAATTTGGGGAGACAATACTTTTTTTGTTGTTTTTGGCGTCGACTGCGAGGTCATCTGTCACCACCGTTTGTGTTAACGAGACAATATTTGGATATTAAGAATTTTACATGGAAATCCCTATGGTGCATGAACCAATTCTACACCCTGTATAATATACTATATGGTATAACGAAGGTAGACAAAATTACTCTGTTTATGAGTCGACTCATCGAGAATAGTCGATTCTTGAAGTATGTCTGGAAAAAAGTGATGAGCACAGACTAGTGATGGCGCAACCTGGTATGTATAGCCCGTTCTCCGGAATCTGGCGGCTGTGGTCGTAAAAGAGGGTCAGAGCTCGGTAAGTAGGGGACGTAATATTTTTTATCTCAAACCAATCTTTGTTGAGAAGTACTGGTGTAAAAGTGCGTATACCAATCGGAGCGAAGGACAGTAATAAATGCATGGGATGCAATTAGACGAACCACCAATACCTTTTCTTGGAGGGTGCGTCGATCCTCAGGGCGGACCGACCGTTTTACGACCTCGGCCGCCAGATTCCACCGAATAGGCTATAGTAAGTCATGGAATACAGAACAGACAAAGACCTACTCAAAAATATGGAAAAGACAACAATGAATGAAAAATGGACAATGCTCAGAGACTTATTATACAGAGTGAGAGAAGAAATATTCGGAACCATAAGATACAGCACGAATAAAAAATAGACCATATGGTGAAACAAGGCTTATTAACCCTTAGAGTACCGGGCAGGGTCCACCATGGACCCCACCAACCAAAAAAGTGTGAACATTTTTCTGATTACTGTTTCTATGAGTCTCTTCTCTTTTGACATTTATATTTTTGACGTTATTAAGCAAAATTTTCCATGACAACTCATTTACGTTTTAACCAATGAAATCGAATAATATTGATGACATGATTAATTATGATGCGTAACAGACCTCGGTGAATTTTATGCATGGCAATTCATCCTGGGTAGTATCTAATCAGATAATCCATCATGTTGGTATTGCCTAGCAATTTTCTATAATGTATAAAACGTCAGTTATTGCCGGACTTTTAAACAGTTTGCTGCTGAATTCGATCTGTTTGTATTTTCGGGTAATGTGTTAGTGCTTTCATCAGTAATAATATTCATAGGCATTTCTCAAAATCTTGGTAAGCTCATTTTCACTACAATTATTGTGGCGCACAAATTAATACACGTCTGACACACGGTGTCACTAAAAATTAAAATTCACTTGGTTTGTTTCACGATTAAACCAAGTGAATTTTAATTTTTAAACCTATATTAACATAATGTTTCACCAAGTGATCAATGAGAAACAAGTATATGTCAATTTAAACGTTTGCAGTTTTCTGTATGACTTGCTTTTGCAATGACAATCAACAAAGCACAGGGCCAATCGCTACAAGTGTGTGGACCAAATTTGGAGAATCCATGCTTCTCACATGGACAACTATATGTGGCCTGCCCACGTGTTGGAAAACTATCTGATTTATTCGTGTGCGCACCAGACGGAAAAACTAAAAATATTGTGTATCCTAAAGCACTCCAATAAACAAATTTAATCTTTATCTCTATATTTGAGTGGCAGTGCAACGCATGCCGGGTAACGCTCGTAATCAGTAAAAATGTATCAATATGTGCAGGAATTAGTCTCCAAGAAATATATTTTTTTGAAAAATCTGTAAAAGATCGGTCTTTCAATTGTGCACAGCGGCCTTTGTTTTGAACAGGCGGCCTTACTTTTGAACATACGATACGTCACTATGAAAACTGGCCTTTATTTTCGATACATCGGCCTTACTTATGCACACAGTTATCAAGTGATTTAGTCTGTATAATTTTTTTGTGTCGTTTCATCTATTTTTTTTTTTGTTTATATTAAACTTGAATTAAGAAAACAAACGAGAGTTATTTTCATATTTCTTATTTTTTTTCAGTTACAAAAATGTAGAAGATGCCAAAAAGGCTTACGCCGAGAATGGGAAAGTATGGAATGGTAGACATTTACAAGTTTCAGACGGTTCTCCAAAAAAAATGGATGAATTAACCAACATCATCGTGGGTAACCTTGACCTAGGTAATGCATTGTATTACGTAGTATAATAATTACAAATTTAAAACTGGGCTGTTCAAATCGCATTTCTTTAAAAATAGTTATGTTTATTTGTTAGTGAGCTGCAATTGACTTTCTTTAACAATTTATTTTTCATTGGTGATATTTCATTTGATTGTCTTGAGTTAGTAAATTTGACTTTATATGATTATAGCCATGGCCGCAGGTGCGCGCTCACGCATATAACTCACGCACAAAAATGTGTAAATTGAAAATCCATGAATACAACATTTAATAAAACTGTAACATATAGCGATGGTATTACAATTAATTAAAAGTCTAAAAAGCCCTATTTTGGTAGGTTCATAAATGACTTGGGGGCTCAAGCCCGATAGGCCTTGCATGGCCGCATTTTGGAAACTGTAGCAGTTTATTAAAAAATGGTGATGTGGGCTTCATGTTATTTTTTTCAATTTTATGGCACAGTTGTTTATGATAAGTGGATAAGACTTTTTTTGATATCTTTAGTGACAAACGCTAGAAAATGAAAAGTACCAACACGGCTATGAGAAAAATGTAATTTTGCAGCAAGTTAGGTTAGTACCTGTATACTCCAATATTTTCATGTGTGGCGTCGCCAATAGACACAATATTGACAGTTTGTTATTGTTCTTGATTTCCGCCATGGAGAACGTTCTAAATGATGTGACAAACAAATTCTTGAGTGTAACTTAACCCTTTGCGGCCGGATTTAATTTTTTTGTAAAATATTTAATTTTTTGCCTATGAGTTATGTTACTAAGGTTAATAAAGCACAAATTAGGGATTTTTTTTTTTTTTTTTCATTCTAGTTTTTTCAAAATCGTGTGGTTCCAAATTATGACCACGAGGAAAGTAGGGATAAAAATAATGCAAAAGTAAGTTTTTTTAAAGTGTTATTTTAATGTTATAATTATTAATAGCAAACAAAAAATAACTAAATTATTATTATTATTAGTCTTTTTGATGGTAATTAAAGAAACAACGTTGCAACTTGAACAGTGCCATCTGGTACGGTGAGGTTGTAAACGTGTGCTGTAGTGTGCACATCTAACTTTCGTGCTGTTAACTTGTGCACATTTATCGAACTTTATTTCAGCTGGAACTATAACTTTAAATTTATTTGTTTCACTGTCTAAACTTTTCCTGCCTTTCTTTGGCATACATGGACCTGCACCAATCAGTCCTAAAGCAACGGCAAGTCTAAAATCTTTTAAACTAAGACATTTAATACCTGGAGATCGGTCTCTAAATATAATGAAAGCATTTACTACGACAAGATCCAAGATATGCCAGAAAAGCCTATGCCACCATTTCCTAGACTTTCGGTTTACCTTGTATAATGAAATAAACATGTCAGACTGGTCGACATATCCCATATGGCGATTATAATCTTTTACCAGTTTTAAACATGAAATATCTTTTGATGAACCATCCTTCTGCTTTCTTGAAACAGTTTCAATGTCAGTAGGATTGTGAAAATTGCTGAGAAATAAAACTGGTTTGTTGTCCATCCACCTCAAATACAGTAAACCCTCTTTGCTTACTCTCCACTCGCAATAACCCTTTTCTACTTTTGTGTTATTATTCACTATATCTTTTGGTTCATTTTTGCGTCTTCTTCTTATTGTTCCACAAGCATAAATGTTATCTTTGAACAGATCGTTGAGCAGTCCAACCGTTGTAAAAAAATTATCGAAATACACTTTGTGGTGCTTTCCAACAAGTGGACGTGTTAGGTCTTTGATAATTCTTGGACCTAAACACTCCTCTCCTCCATCAGTTTTTCCAGTATATATCTGAAACTGCGACACAAATCCAGACTGGTCAGCTCTTATCCAAATTTTATAGCCCCTTTTGATAGGTTTGAGGGGCATGTACTGACAAAAGCCAATTCGTCCCTTAAATTTTACCATAGACTCATCGATACTTTTTTACTGGATTTGTAGCATTTATCAAAAGTTGCTGTTAGTACGTCAACCATCTTGGCCTTGTTTTAGTTGTACAGAATTATCATTTAGGTGTATATTAGCTAACAGCCAGCTAAACCGATCACGGGACATGGAAGACGATATAAAATTATCTCTCATCTGCATTTTAGAGGACCAATAGTCCCGATAACTAGGTTTCTTTGTAGGTCCCATCATCAGATTTACACCAAGGAAACATCTTATTTCTTTAGCGTTGGTTGAAAGAAAACGATCACCACATTGCTGTGTAGCATATAAATTAGTTTCAAAAACTATTTTTTCAATAAATTCCATTGTATATAAACACATAAATATATCAGTAGGAGACTCAGCATGATCAGAAATATTAGGGCCAAAATCTTCTGTAAAAACAAGAGGGTTGTTTGCAAAAATTGCATCTCTGGTCCACTCAAACGTTGTTTTTTTTTGATAATGTGAAAGGGGTAGATCGTCTTCACTATCATATCCAGAATCAATAGTAGTCGCATTACCTCGAACTTCTTCAAAATCGTCGTCATCAAGTTCCTCTATATCGTCCTCAGATGGAGCGCTTGAGGTAAATGAGAGTGTATCTACAGGAATCTCATCAATAAGAGCATAGGCTTCATCTGAAGTTAGTTTGCTGTAGTCCATGGTATCTGTCAAAAAAATTGATAAAACTTTGTAGCCATCTCTAGCGGCCTTGTGGTCCCGTATGGAACCACACAGTTTTATATCAAATATCGTAACTTGTTTCATTTTATATTTCTCCAATAAACAAATTTTCACAAATTAAGATATCTAATGAACATAATATAATTAAAACTTACCATAAATTTCACTAATGAAACACACAACACAGTTTCTTTGAGGTTACGTACAATAACCACGTGCACCACGCCAGGCAAATGTGATTTCTACATGCAACTGAATGTGAAACGGGTGATGGAGAGGGAGTCAATATAGAGTATACATATAAGTGGTCCCTGCGAATGGTTACTAGGCGTTTACGAAAATATATTTGATTTGTGGTGCCTCTACGGAACCACTTGTCCACAAAGGGTTAAGCAACGCTATAGGGATACGCTGTAGGCACTCTACACACGGCCTTCGTCCTCGCATTTCTCCTTAGGCGTGACGCGGTTTCTCGACTGAGACTCCATGCCAAACGTTCGTAACGGGCTCAAAGAAGTTTTACTTCAAGAATCAGCATTTTTAATAATAATTCTGAACCAATAAAAGTACATGTTTTTTTTTCATCAGGAGAATGAGAGAAATCAATTGTCGTTTTAAAATTTCAGCTAGTTAAAATACGAACGAAGTTGGTAAGCCAGTTGGAAAAATTAAAAGGAAAACGATTTTTCAGACTTATACGGCCATAGCTGATAAACGAAATTCATAATCATATAATCCATTTTGATGCTTCAAACGTTGCATGTAGTCAAAAAATGTCAAGTTTTTATAATTTAGATGAAATATGAAAAATTATAGGCAAATGCTGTAATGTCTCAATGGGTTTAGTCGTAAAAACACCAAAATTTGGACTTAATTTTTTAATAATTAGACATTTACTTAACTAAGTGAAAAAGAAAGAAAAAATGGTACTCGCCCAAGTATCGATTATTAAAGAAGAAACATGTTTGCTTGTTTTTTGTACATCTAAAGTAAAGTGCGTTCTTCATTAAGTTTTATGTGTTAACAGCTGTGGTTGAAGAAGATCTATGGAGGATTTTTGAATGCTGCGGTGAAATAAATCAAGTGACATTAAATGAACGTAATACTACATGTACAGAGGGGGGCGCGAAGATATGTTTTGAATCACCCACATCAGTTAACAAAGCATTAGAGATGGAGGAGGTGCTGCTGTATAACAAGCCTGTTAAAATAATGAGATTTGTAAGAAGAGACCACAGAGAAAGATCCCATAAAAAGAAGGTAGGTGATAGTAATACTAAAAGGTTCATTTCCCAACAGAACAAAATATTCAAATTACAGAGAAATTTTACAATTCATGTAATATTATGTAAAGAAAGTAAATAATTCTAATACAACTAAAAATAACAGATTAAGGGCCGATATTATAAAGCACTTTAATCTAAGAATAAAATTTTCTTAACCACTAAACTAATTTAACTGGAGATTTCGGTATTATAAATGTTTGTTAAAGTTAATTGGGCATTAACTCTGCCATTAAGTTAATGGACGAAAATCATGCTATTAAATTTTAACTGACGTCTCTAACCTACATTTTTTAGGTTAGGTGTTCTGTTTACAGTTTATACCATGGTGCAAAGATTACATGGTGTGCCTATAACTCCCGTACCACGCCCCTTTTGAATATTTTTGATGCTGCAATTACCAATCATGAAAAATGAAACTATAAATATCTACACAAACGAATATAAATTGCAAAACACGTAAAAATTCGATTTTGACATAAAGACACGATAAAACATTTAGTTTATACCACAATGATATATTAAAATATCACGGGCATTACAGTTTTTTTTTTATTTAGAAAAATTAGGTTGGTAAGAAAATTAATAAATGTGGTTTTAGATGTTTAATTTGCCGTGCACACTAAACAATACGAAACAATATGATTAAATGTAAATAAAGTACGCGCAACAGTAATTTAAATTAGTTATATCGACTTTTTTATTTAGCTAAGCAAGTAATTTTACAAGGTTGCATCACTGAGCATCGGCCAAATGAGAGACGGGAAGATTTTAGAGCGAGAACGCGGCCGTCTAGGCACACCATGTAATCTTTGCACCATGCGCTGAATGCAAAACTATCGCCCGGTATGGGACAGCGGGAAAGTCCGAAAGCTTCGAATTGTTCAATTGTCATTTATTTTCGATATAGATCAATAGATGTCGTTGTTATGACACAAGAAAAACGGTTTATACTAATGTTACCAAAATATAAAATAGTGAACAATATCGGTTTCGTCAGTTTCATTGGTACCATTTATATCATCTGTGAGCGATATATCGACTGATTCAACGGACGAAGAAGTTGGAAAATCGTGGGTACAAATTACCAAGCATCTTCTGTGATAGAACCAAACCATTCGATACATATGACGAAGACAGTTTCCAAATACGATTTTGATTGTCCAAACAATGTGCCCTTGATGTATTGTAACAAATTGAAGGAAACATAAGACCACTTACATTGCGAAATCAATCGATATCTGGGCTGAACCTATTACTAATAACACTGCGATTTTATGCTACAGCATCCTTTCAAATTGTTGATCATTTTGTTACAGGCTACATTGCATTGTTAAGAAACAAATATAAACAAGCCAAATACGCATCAGCAGCGAAATTGAGTCTGATGATTTTTTTCAAAATCTGTGGCTTTCCAAATGTATGCAATGCTATTGATGGTAAACATGTTAAAATTCAATTACCAGAAGGAGACAACGCTGAAACATTTAGAAACCGGAAAGGATTTTTTTCAATAAATGTACAAGCAGTTTGCGTTCGGAAGCATTTTTGTTGTATTGCATTAAATTTACTTGCAATGATTCCCCTGTTTCCTTTTTCAATTTAATTTAATTTCCATTGATGTCATTAGTATTTTATTTTCAATTATCGACAAATATGCCTCGACTATATTGAGCAAATTATATTTCTCCACTTCCATGTAATTTTGACCCCGTTTACGATTTTTATTTTCAATTTTTGAAGATACCAACACAATTATACCTATGCTGCCAACTGCTGACAACAAACATGAAGTTAGGCATGAAGAAAAAGCCACAGAAACACAACTAAATTTTAAATCACACTGAATAAATCTCCAGTTAGTTAATTAACATGAGATTTGATTTTATAACACCGAACCCTTTTTTAACTGATGATTAAATTTACTTATGAAGTAGTTAATTGAAGATTATATTTTTGTTTGTAATACCAGCCCTTAATAATGTTATTTGTTTTCAAAATACAATTTTATATTACAGAACAAATTATCTGCAGAAACTAGTAGTAATAGTTCCCAGGAATTAACATCTGGACAAAAGGTAGGTGATTATAATATCTAACGAATTGAGAAAACTGATGTTAAAAAAAAATTGGGCATGTGTAATGTCTGTTATTTTTTATTGAATTTTATTTTAACATTCATATTTCCTCTATTATATTTTAAATAATTACATATCCTGTTTCTGGCATCAATAAATTATTATTATTATTATTTATAGTCTTCCAGACTACTGTTTGGATTTTGTGCTTTTTGCTTATACCGTGTGTTCGATAAAAAACGCCCAATGCCATAACTTTGTTATTTATTAACCGATATGAATGAACTAAAAACCAAAGTCAATGGTGGTTTAAATACTAGCAAATAACATCAATATTGATTTTTTTCAATAATAACTTCATTGTCAAATGATAGCCAACTTAAAATTTTTAAATGGCAGCATATAATGTTTTAATTTTTTTACATTCGACATTATTTATCTGAATCCAATAATGCCCAATTTGTTGTTTTTCGTTCGAAAAAAAAAATAAATCTTTCATTTAAAATTATATTTTTCAAAAATTATAATTAGCGTGCCTTGTAAAAAAAGTGACAAATGCCATTTGTTGTAAAGTTATGTCCAAGGATCCAATAAATAACTACCTATGTTACAACACAATGTAGAATAAAATAAATAAGTAGTGCAAGTATTAATTCACTTGCGATTTAGATGTTCTGTGATTATTGTAAACACTAAGTAGAACGTTTAAATTGTCGATCCACTCTCTTCGACTTTTTAAAGGCTCCATATCGTCTTAAATTTCCTTCTAACCTTCTAAATTTAGGTTTTGGTATTCGCCGCTCTGGAAACCGTAGATGATAAATTCGTTCCGCAGCTCTTCGATTTCTATTACATAGAAAATAAATTTGTAACATGTCTGTTAATTCGCTATTGTTCATGATTATGTCTGAAACACACACTAATAACAAATGGTTGACATTACTTATACAATAAATGACATTTGTCGATTCGAATTTTTTTCAAGGCACACTACATTTATTACCAAAAAAATAATTGAACTAGATTTATTATTATCTTTTTCTGGCATAAATATTAACTTAAAACAAACATGACGGGCATAATTGGATTCAGAAAAACAATGTCTAGTATTATAAAATTAGAAAACTATATGCAGCCATTTAAAAATTTAAAGTTGACTATCATTTAGCAATGAATTGATTTTGAAAAAATATATAATTACCGTTATTTTATGGTATTTAAACAGCCATTGACTTTCATTTTTAGTTCATTAAAATCGGTCAATAAATAACAGTTATGGTGTTGGGCGTTTTTTATCGAACACACGGTATGTTATAATAAATATTAATAAAATAAAGTACCATATATGTTATAAATATCATAAATATAACTTTTGTTAATAAGTTTATTGTTTACGATCATTCGTATCCTATGTATGCCAATGGGCGTTAATGGGTAATTAATTCAGTAAATTAATTTACATACCTTAGAGTTTATGAAATATTAAAGTTATGCATTAGATTATTTTATTTATTTAATGCTCAAAACTCGGTAAAAAACAGCATCTATAGCTTGGTAAAACAGGTTCGCAGAAAATAAGAACACCTTAGTTCTTAGTTAGTAATGTTATTCTGAACAGAAAAGTTTAAATAAACATGTGTCCGATTTCTTACCGTTGTCGAGATAAATGATCTAATGATCTTTTATGTTCGACTGTACGAAAATAGTAACTTTGTGGGTTTGTTTTTAGGCCAAAATGTACGCCATTTTGTACTAGTACCATAATTGATAAAGTAAATTGGACTCTTATGTCAGTGTCAGAAATGACAGATTTTATTTTTGGTTAGAGCACCTAATAAATACAATGCAAATTACTAATGAAAAAGAGAGATCAACTATGATAGTGGTTTATAGCGATAGTACTTACTATTATTCATTACACTTACTCCTGAAGAAGTTTGCAAGGTTTGGACATTTATTGTGCGATTTAAATTGTTTAATCTAATCATCCATTTTCTATGAAATTTACAATGACTGACATTAGTGTGGCAGCAAATGCACACTATGATTAAAATATATATAAATACATTGCTTTAGCTTGTATTTTAAAAGTATTCCAAAAATGCTAAAAGCAGTCGAACATAAAGCTTTGTATGTAACTCGTCCACAATAACACTTCATGGGCTCGCCTCCATTATAAGCCTCTCTCGCTTCGCTCGCTCGGCCATAAAACGTCTTGTCCAAGAAAGTGCTATATTGTGGACTTGTTACATAAACAGCTATTGCGTGTTACTTAGTGCCAGAGGTTGCCGAGCGCTGCTCTAGTGTGTAAAGTAACTATATTTTAGTAATTGTGAATCAAATAAACAAAGGCAAATTTTGATGATTTTTCTATTGGTTGCTAACAAAACTACTGGGCCGGCAAATACACTATAATTTCAAAAATTCGATGGGGCAACAGAATTAATCAATTCATAGACATATTCTTTATGAAAATTACCTTCATGATACATCAGCAAAAGTGATTTTAAATTTGTTATTGTTCAAGATATACCACAAAGTAAACACCTTAAAACATTTTAATTACAATAAATTAATTTTAGAAGATTCCAACCGGACCAAGCAAACATCTTCCACTAGTAAATCCAAACAAACGGATTAATGTTCGGCTCGACAACCGATGGGTAAAAATGGCTTATTCTAAAGCCCTGGGCTTGGGCTTAATAGATAGTTAACCGGAGTTAAAGATGTATTCCGGTCTCCCAGGTGAGGGATGTATGTAACGATTTTCCGATGTACCGAGTAACCATTAATTTATAAAATTGGTCGCCATGCCGTCATTCATCCGATTATTTGCGAGGTGGAAGCACGGACTTACTGGACACAGCTTAAGATATAGGATAGCCCACAGGAACATAAGGGGAAACAATGTCTACCCTTGTCTTACTCAACACCATTGCTGCCGCGACCTGTAGGGCGCTTGGGAAGCATACTCATAAGCTAGACGATATATGTGTACGTTTGTGTTAAACTCTGTGTGATAATCAGTTATTATTTATTTGTTAACACGGTTAAAAGTGTAAGATATAAAGGGTGTCCCAACAAGAACGCCGGATTTAATTTTAAAGAACATTTATTTTTTGAATTAACCAAACATTTTTATTTCAACATAAAGAAAAATAGTTCCGATTAAACGTGAAATACAACATCGGGCAAATGGCCACCACGAAACCTCTGGCACAGGATTATTCTTTTGTTGAAATTTTGAATAACGTTTTCGCATAAATGTGGCTGTATTTCACCAATAACGCGCCGTATTTCCTCTTTAAGATGTTCAACTGTTTCAGGCTTATTCTCATACACCTTTTCCTTCACATAGCCCCAAAGAAAAAAGTCCATCGGTGTTAGATCGCACAATCTCAGTGGCCAATGTTGATCGCCAAATCTAGAAATGACACGGCCTGGAAACTTGGTCTGCAGTAACACCATTGTTTTACGTGCTGTGTGGCAGGTCGCACCGTCTTGTTGGAAAAACATGTCTTCCACATCAATTACATCCAATTCTTCTCCATATTCTTAAGTCATGTGGTCTGTACGTGACAACTGTCAAAAAAAAATCACCGTACAACTTATATTAACAAAATGGCGGCAAATTTAAATCCGGCGCTCTTGTCGGGACACCTTTTACATGTTCACTGATCGACTGATTTTTGTAAGAATGAATAAAAATTTCAAAAGATGTCATAAGTTGTACGAGAAGGACCACGGACTTCTGGAAGAAGAACACATAGAGATTCCCTTTCCATCTTATCTTAGATCGTTACAATAAGCTCTGTCTGATGAAAAAAATGAATAAAGTTTTCAAAAATCATGTTTTTAGTTGTGCGTGGGAGGCCACCAACTTATGTGAGGATAGGTAGAGATTCCCCTTCCGTCTTTGTGGGATGGTTACAGCGCCCATATCCTTACTATAAGCTCCGTCTGGTAAGTCCGTGAGTGGGAGAAATAGAAGGGACACAGCGACAGAGCTAGTGTACAGTGATTTATTCTGACATTTTCTCCAGGGGGCATTTTATTTTTTAGGGATGAAGGGGTGGTGTTTATTTCAAAAAAATTGAAAATACATTTGCTACAAGAGTAGAACTTTCTGAAACTACCTGAAACAGACTCTAAATTCCATTGAAAGAAATGAGCCAATAATGACGCTATTACATGATTACTTTTACTTTCAGTTTCCGACATAAAGTACGAAATTATTTATTTCGTTTTCGATCTTGAGTTAAAAATTTAAATTACGTTTTTGTAATGGAGTGAAACCTGTGTCGAAAATTTAGCGCACATGTAACTCACGTGCCCGCAAAGACCGTATTTATTTATTTATTTAATCCCAACAGAACGATACCGACTTAAGTCAGGCGAAGACACCACTACAGAAATTCAAGCCGCCTGCCGACCCCCGGAAGATGGTCCACATCCTTGTGAATGGGAAGTGGATAAGGATACAATATAACCGGGCATTAAAGAAGGGGTTGATCTGCTAGGTCAGTGGTGGCGAACCTTTTTATGTGCGCGTGCCAAAAATTTGTTCTGGTATTTATCGACTTGCTGCCGTGTTGGACATTTTTTAACCACTTTGCGCCCGTGTAGAAATAGTAGATTATACACACATCGGAAAAGTCTAGGGATATTTTTCTACGTGTAGGTATTTTAGTTAAAAAATGTATTTCTAAATATATTTATACGTAAATATACATATAGACTTACTAATCTTTATTGTCAATGTTACAAAATAAGGTAAACATTTGTTTTTAAGAACTAGTCATTTCCAAGAAATAACAAAATTAACAATATATTGAATACTTGTTGTGCTACTTTCTTGATGGAACCATATTTTCAAGTTGGGTAAAGTAAAACGCTTGTTTTGTTCCATAATTTTATTTTCAGTTAAAAGTTTTAACTTTAAAAATGATCCTAACCGATCGAAACACGTGTCAGGCAACTGAAAATAAAATTATGGAACAAAACAATCGTTTTACTTTACCCAACTTGAAAATTAACAATATATAACTTTTTAACTATATGCATCTATTGTTCATGGACAAAATAACGTCAATATCTCCTTGGGGTAAACGTGCCCATTCTGCGGTCAGAAGCTCCCTGAATCTAAAGGCATTATGAATGTTGACCATATGCGGATTGATTCTTTTTTGAAGCATGTCCCACACATGCTCAATGTGGTTTAGGTCCGGAGATTGTGCTAGCCATGGCAATACTTGTATTGTCTCGTCGGTCAACCAGTTCGTCACAATACGTGCGACGTGCTGTCGAGCATTATCATGCATGAGATAGAAGTTTTCTCCAACAGCACCGGTAAATGGATGCACAATAGGTAGAAGAATATTGTCCAAATATTGCTGAGCTCTCAGAAAACCATTTGGGAAAATGAGCTCCGTTCTACCGCCCAGAATTATTCCGCCTCATACCATTACAGTACCACCTCTGTAAGTGTATACCTCCTGGACGTGTCTCAAACATTCCTTATTTCCGGATCGCCTCCACACTCCTCTTCGACGAAAATCTGGATGAAATCCAAATCTAGACTCATCAGTAAACAACACGTTCGCCCAATCACGTTCATCCCAATTGTGAAAATCTCGACACCAGTCTAATCTTGCTCCACGATTGCCTCTAGACAGAGGTGGATTTCTGAGAGGCCGTCTAGAATGAAGATTGGCTTCATGAAGACGATTTCTTCTCTCTCTGCTAACGATTACGTTATCTGCCCTCTGTAACACTCGGTAACCAATTCAGGTGACGTGATAGTAGGATGTCTTCTAGCTGTTAAAACCAGATATCTGTCGTAAGCTGGTGTTGTAGAACGTCCACATCCTGGATGTTGTTCGGCCGGACTTCCTCTTTCCCTAAAACGCCGCCATAACTGACTGATGACACTTTGGGAAACACCTATCCGCTCAGCCACTTCGATTTGTTTTATGCCAGCTTGAAGAAGGCCTACCGCTCGATTCATCACTTCTAAACTCAAATGCTGTCGTTCCATTCCGAAACACAGTATTTTCGACGGTGTGAGTAATCAAAGAACCCTAGAACAACTAAAATCGAAGAATTGATTTTTCACAATATCTTGTTTATCGAGTTTTCTCTGTTTGTTTTGTTTGTTTGTTTTTGTTTCTTTTTCAGGTGTTCAAAAAAATAGTTTGCCTTGAGTATTCTAACTGACAATTGCGTTAAATGTACAATGTAAACAATATACAGTTCATTTTAATGGTTTTATAAAAATATCCCTAGACTTTTCCGATGTGTGTATATCAAGGGAGAGAAATGCGTGATTTTTCCTGAGGTGCAAATTTATATCCCGAGGGATACAACGGACCGAGGGAAAAGTAGCACTCTGTCCCGAGATATATATACTATTTTTTTCACAAACGGGATATTTTAAGAATAAAACCTGACCTAGAAAAAAAATGCTGTCGGCCGTGTCAGTTAAAATAAATAATGGAACCTCTTAGGGAGAGAAATGATTACTTCTCTCCCTAGGGAGAGAAAAGCCCTCAAAATCGTGATGGAAGTAATATTTCTCTCCCTAGCAAGGTTGCATTATTTATTTTAACTGTCACGTCTGACAAATTTTTTTTCTAGGTTGAGTTTTAGGATCGAACGTTTTATTCTTAAAATATCCCGTTTGTGAAAAAAATAGTATACCGAGTGTCTGGGATAAGGGGCGAACATAGGGATTTAACCCTTTCAGCCCTGGATTTTTAAATTTGAAAAAAAAAATTTTGTTAATTATTATTGATGGGGAGCTTCTTAAGACCATAAAGACGAAATTTGCACTGATTTGATTAATTAGTATAGGAATTAATTAGTGAGGCTTTGTTGAAGTGACATCTAGTGATAAACAGCAAAAATATGGATTGTCATAGTAAGTAGAGACATGTAAATTTTGCGGTGGCAATCGCCACCATCAGGGCCGAAAGGGTTAACATGTAAAATTAAATATGTGTAATTATTAGCTCCCCTATTCATTTTAGAGAAAAATCGTAAAGGAATATTTTTTAGAGAATTAAATACTGTATATTGAAACCACTACTGTTCTAGCATCTAGGGATGGAGGCGGACGGATGTTGATTCTTTTTTAATTTGCAGAAATCCCAGACTTTGGAAGATAATTGCAAAGATGATGCACCACCGGTTAAAACGGTACGATTTAATTTTTATTTATTTTAAAATTTATACATGGATTTGATGTAATTAATAATTCAATAAATTAATTTATCTACCTTAGATTTTATTTGTGAAATATTAAAGTTATGCATAAAAAAATAATCTAATTTTATTTATTTAATGCTCAAAACTTGAAAGACAGAAAAAAAGACATTTATAGCTTGTCCACGGAAAATAAGCATACTATAGTCTGTTAAATGCAGTGCTGGATTAATAACCTTTAGGGCTCTGAAGAAAAATAAGGAACAGGCCCAGCCCTCTCTGGCCCTTCTCACCCTTCAGTTTGCCATCCCACTTCTAATCTCAGATTGTTGTGAGAGCATGCAATTGACCAAAAATGGGTATGTGTGATGTATTTATACTTTTGTGCCTGCATCCTTGTAGAAAAACACCCACTCATTTTCATAGATAATTTACCACATAATAATAGATGCGATAACAGAAAATCGATAATTAATGGGGTAGCTTGACATTACAACAATGTTTTGCATTGTCATAATTGATGACGGAAAAACGGTAATTAGGTGAGTAGCTTTTAAAATTATAAAAACATGATGTTCATGATATTATGACACTGACATTATGTATTAATTTTTACAATTACTATTGTAGCAAACCAAACTATTCAACTTGTAATAAACCATAACTTTTCCTGTTCCTTATGATTATTTCATTTGGTAAATTATCTATCCAAATATACCGCGAGCTTGGATGAATTATCAAAAACCATTTTTTTCGTACCGGTTACCTTTTAGTAATTCATCTCGACATAACATTTATTGTCAACTGATTATTATCTAGTTAAATTACTAGGTAACAAGGTACTCAAAAACGATTTTTTGATAATTAACCTCGATCTAGGTATTACTACCAAAAATTAATATCTTTTATTTGTATGTAGCCTATAGCCTATTTACAAAGTCGTTGTTTTTTTACATAAAAAAACTAAAGCCATATGGTAGTACTTAATTTAGCCAAAAACTTTGCTTACTTACTCATCAACGTAAACGATAAAATGCCACGAATGGTAATGTAATAAAGTATCGAGGAGAAAAAAATTAATGTTATTTACAGTAAGAGTGAGGAAGGTGAAGCATTCGTTCACACGAATTGTGTGTTCGTCCACGAAGTGCCAGTTGAATGGACGATACAATTCAAGTGAAAGAAAGCGGCCTTACTCTTGAGTATTTATTGTATTGTAACTTTGTAATAAAAATAATTCACATGTTGCCATGAAAAAACAAAAACAAAATAAACAAAGTTCTGTAATGTTAATAAAGTGGTTACGTACAAATTGTGGAAACTGTGAAAATGGATGATGAAGAATTATATGTTCCTGAGGATGTTCCTGATGATGTCCTGGAAGCCGCTAATGCCAGAAGGTATCAAATATAGCCTAAAATATCAAAATCACATTATCAGAAAGAATTGGAAAAATGTACACAATGGCAAATCATTATGCGTGCATGAAAATCAGTGAGTGAAAGAGGAACTTTCACTCACGGGTGGGTAACTATGGATACAGACTCACTTTCTGGCAAGGTATCAAACAAAATATATTTATTTAATTCCATTTTGAAAAGTCAAACTTTACTTCAATATCTGACGTTATGAAACGTCAAATTTTTCATAACTGTCATTATAGAGTTACGTAAAGTTGTAAAGTAGTTATGTAAAGTTTTTATGTAACTAGTGATGTTTGTAATCTGCTCACATTCAAATGCTTAATAGGAAACTTTATTTGTAACAAACATTATTAACAATAAGCAATTAACATGTAACTTCAAGCAGTTTTAAGATTTATAAATATTAAAAACGAAATTATTACACACACAATTGGTTCAATTTACTCCAGATTTAGGAGAAATAGTATCATTAACTTTCGTGATATTTATTTCTTCTGAAACATAAAGGCTTCCTCCTGAACTTTCACCCAGAATCTTGTCAGCTGTTCTTTTTTATTCATGAGTGAATTTTCCACATATCCATCTGCAACGCTAGTGGATTTCCAACCACCATGTTGTTTAATTCTTAATATATCTGCCCCTGAGTCAGCTAGGAGTGAAGCCGAGGAACGCCTAAAGCAGTGTCCTGTGAATTCTCTCTCCTGGGCATGGTAGGCCAAGATACTGTGCGATCAATTTTGGTAGTTTCGCGAAGGTATTTATACCAACAGGTTGGACTGTACAGGTCTCGTTGTGATATCTTACAAAAAATCTATCGTGCTTTGTTGTAACGGGCCTCATATTTATATATTTTCTGACAAGTTTGACCATATTGACACCAGAAATATTTCACGCGGAAACGATAAATTCTCGAATAACTCGAGTTTTTGTTTCGAGGATAGTAATTTTAAAAAAAGTGCCCACATCTGATACCTCACCTACTCGTAGAAACGTCAATTCTGCTTTTCTACATTGCGACCTAAGAGAATAGTATAAATTACATAAAGAAGGTATACGCATAAATTAAAGCATACCTTTGTAAATAGAAATTGTTTGTCTTCAGCTTCTTTTAAAAAAGATTCTACATTTTCTTTTGTGAAAACTCTCGATTTTTTAGCATGATATCCAACGGATCGCCTCCTCAATAGTGCTATTAGCACGGTATATTCTTTCAAATTAATATGTTTGTGAAGAGAAAGTTCCGCATTCAGCATTGAATAGGTCGTCCAAAGAGTTGACGACTTTAATGCTTTCAAATTTTCAAAATAAGCAAGCATTACCTTTTCATTGATTGTTTTTACTTGCTTAAGGTTGCACCATCCTTCAAATTTTTTGTATCGCTTTTGATTTTTGAGGTATTAAACTAGACATGGCAGAATTTGCAGACTCTTCGATATCGGAGGGTAGGTCATCACTTGAAGACATTATAATAAGTAATTTTAATTATAATATGTAAACAGGTACGTGAATTATTTTCGTCTGACGTTTATTTATTTGAATAAAATCTTTTTGCTATGGTATCGATGTCCATAAGCCCATATGATTTTGTGCTCTAATTTAAGGAGCGCGCTCCTCAATCAAAAAGTGAATACAAATATTATATTCTGACGGAATTAAATAAAGTTTTGTACGCAATACGTTATGAAATATGCTATATTGTTTGCTCGTGCTTTTGCCAAAATATTGCACTCGTCAAACAATATCGCACTTTCCATAACTAATTACGTAAATAACTATTACAACAAAGTTCAGTCGGCTCAGTCCACATATGAGAACCATCAATTTTGACAATAACAGAAATGTGGTAGTTTTTTAACACAAAACTACTTAGAACAGCGCTGTCCAACTTCTCTTAGCCAGCGGGCCATTTTTTCTTTAGCAAATATTTCGCGGGCCGAAAAGGATAGGTAAATAATGTCCATATAAATATTTGTTGTGGCAACTAATTATATTTTCAAGAGTGGAGTCTTTCAAGCTGTTTCTAAATTTTGATTTTATATATTTCATATCAGAGAATGCACGCTCGCAGATATATGTACTTCCGAATATAGAAATGATTTGAAGTCCAAAATTTCTAATTTTTGGATATTTTTCTTTATCCAAATGTTTGAACACTTGTATTCCAGTTGCTCCACTAGATGCAATGAATGGGTCAGTCAAAATTTTATGTACAGTTTGCTATAATTCGCGGGCCGTAAAAAAAAGGTTCGCCAGTTGGACAGCGCTGACTTAGAATGTTTTCAAGCTCTTCTAGAACAGTGTGTCTCAAACTTTCGACATCTATATACCCCTTCTATAATTTTTGTAACACTGAGTTCCCGTAAAACAAAAAATTGCACATACTTTAAAAGCAACGAAATATATTTTTTCTATTTTAGTACATAAATGAAATAATAAATAATAAAAGAAAAATAAAATTCATTCATAATAAAATATAAATAAAATAAATAATAGTTATATTATAAATAACATTCATTATAAAAATGAGAAGGATGAAATTGTTTATGATGAGACAACAGATTATCATAGGGGCGGCCCGTTGGTGTAGTGGGTACAGGCGAGCGCTTGTGCCGGTTGCACCGCGGCCGTGTGGGTTCGATTCCCAGCCGGGACGAAAGACTTTTCTGTCGAGAAGTATTCGTTCGGGTCCGTGGTTGTTTGTATACGTCTTTCATTATTCATTTGTTCATTTATTCAATTAATTCATAACTTAAAACAAATACAATATAGATGATGGCTAATGGTCATAGCACCAAAGCCAGGCATAATGCCGAAAACAAAAAAAAAGATCATCATAATTTGGTTCCCTGGTTGTTAATTTTAATCTGGTTCCACATCGAAAAGCTAGTTACTTTTTTGGCACAGCCAAAGTCCAGTGCAGCATGTACCCCCAGCAAACTCTTCCCGTACCCCAGGGGCTATGCGTACCACACTTGAGAAACGCTGCTCTAGAAAATGAGTTTAGTTTGTTTTTGATGTATAACTGTTTTATATGAGTTCTAATAATGAAATTATTTTCTCTAATTGGGTCTTTCATTTGACAGACCCATATTCAAATTTCGTTCAGACTACATCCATGTGACTTAAAATAGTCATTTATTGAATTTTTAATTGTAAATTGAAGGGTCGAATGTAAGAACCAGTTAAGTCCAAAAAGTAAAATGTCGAGAAAACAACGAAAAACAAGTTACGACATTTATGATTAATTATTGTCAATTTTTACAATATTTCATTGATCATAAACATTCTTACCTATTCTATTTGTAAATTTATAAAATTCTAAGTCTACAAATTCAGCCATAATTAGCGAAATACCTTTGGACTTGACTTATTATTGCACAGTATTTGACAAATTGTATTCTTATAAAAAATAAAATAATAAATTCCGATGCCAATATAAAAGTTTTTATTCATAAATGTAATTATATTAAAGAAATAACAACATGTAGAATACTTTAATTTAACACAAATATATTTTTATTCGTCGTCATCGCAAGATTCCGACATGGAAGTCGCGTGGTCTTCGGCCAAAAAATTTGTATGATAGTTTTCAATTTCGTTGTAAAACCATGGGTCACATTGTTGAACATAATTTCTGGCTGATGTAATTACGTGCTCCAGTTTTTTTCTTTTTCAGGAGTCTTTTCGCTAAATATAGCTTATTTTGAATATTTGGTAATGAGATACTTTGCGCTTGTCTCTTGTCAAGAAGTTCAAATTCGGTAAATACTGCAATGCATGGATCCTCGCTGTACTTGAATTTTATTCCTTCGTCCGTTTTTTTAAAACATAATTCTGTATTTAGATATTGTGAACTTTTTATTTTTCTTTGAAGGAGTTTTCACAAAGAAATGTTTTAAATGATCTCTGAAGTTGTAAAATATGTCCTGTGTTACATCAATTACTAGAAATCATCAATTATTAGAAATTTTCTTACCAGGCATATAATCTTCATCAGTATCTGTGTGTGCCTTGCAAAGGATCACTTTCCGAAGAACTAATTTCGTTGTCAAAGGGCATTTTAAAACAGAATTTCTAAAATTATTAATACAATACCGACAAGATGCATACACGAGTCAACCACTAGTAACACAGCGCAGCGATGTACCAAACCACATTGCCAACTCCAATACAGTGCGCGCCTAAAGTATGGGATATAGTCAGTAAAATTGAAAGAAAATATTTTTGCAAAAAATCCTGGAACATGTCGATTTTCTTTTATAAAAACACACATTTTTGCATGAAAGTCAATTTTTAGTCGTCATTTGTTTTTGAGTAATGACGTCATCCATTTTGTTTTTAAATAGCAACCCCCTATTTTTATTCTTGATTTTGAGAGATTTTTTCATTGTCGAACTGGAAGTATAAAAATGTTGCCATCTTACATAAGAAATTTTTTGAGAAAATGACAATTATTAGACAGTAAAATCCGCAATTTGAAACTATACAAGAAAATGTATATAACTAATTTTGCCAAAAAAGTGGACTTGTCTGGTTCTTGCATTCGACCCTTCAATTATGAAATATTGTTGTTCGCAGCGTCTCGTGTCATAGTGTCTAACGAAAAACTAGCATTCTGACTTGTAACTAAAAACTGCGCTGTGTTCTGGCTTAATCGGTCAAGATATTTATCACATTCGCCATGACGAGTTGGGAATTATATAAACTCACCGGTTGATAAATATTCAAGAATTCATCACATTTACTAAACTTAGTAGTTATACCGAGAGTCTGGGATAAGGGGCGAACATAGGGATTTCATATGTAAAATTAAATATGTGTAATTATTAGCTCCCCTATTCATTTTAGAGAAAAATCGCAAAGGAATATTTTTTTGAGAATTAAAAATTGTAAATGTAGAAAATTCCGATGAAGCATGGTTATCATTCCTACAAGCATCAATGCCATGAGGAGATACTGCTAGTGGATGATGAAACTAGCCGTGTATTCTTTGAAATAATGCAGGATCGATCAAATACAGACCGAAACTTTTTGCAGATGAATGTTAGTTCACACTTAATGAGTTCAACGTTATTGTCCATAGTAAGTGCAATGCGTGAATTGATATCTGACTAGCAAAATTATTTTCACTATGACATGACATTTGTCAAACTCATGGCAAGAGTTTTTATTAAATACATTGTTAAACTTATTTTTATTATTTCTGAGGTGTATTCTGGGTACAAACGTAAATTAAATGGATGATACATTCATAACGTTCATTGTTATTTATTTTAACTTCCATGTTAATAAAATCGTGTCGCAATTTTTTTATTTTATATAAAAAATGACTGGGCGGGGGCAAATATGTTCTTACATTTAATAGACTATAATTCCAAAAATTTAATGGGGCAAAAGAATTAACCAATAAGACGTAGTCTTCAAGATATACCACAAAGTAAACGTCTTTAACATCCAACACTTTAATTAGATTAAATTAATTTTAGACGATTCCAACCGGACCAAGAAAACATCTTCCACCAGCAAATCCGCAAAAAAGGATTCGTGTTAAGATCGGCGACAAATGGATAAAGATGGCCTTCTTTAAAGCCCAGGGCTTAGGCTTAATAGGTGACCCGGCATAAGATTTCCGGTCTCCCAGGTTAGTTTTAGGGGTTGGTTACTCACGTCCAACTATTTGCGAGGCGGGGTAGAAACAGGAGGGAGATAGCGACAGAGCTTATGAGTTCAGAGGGGGATTTTATTTTCTAGGGATGAATAGATGATAGATAGTCTGTTTGTAAGAAAAAATAAAATAAATTTGGGTTGTAATACTTACACACAAACAATTTAACAAGCTTAATTCTTAAGTCTGTAAATATATTTCAATTATGTTTTTTTTAAGTTTTGAGAGAAGCATTAGCTGACTTCTGGGCTTTATTTATTATTTAATGTAAAAAGTTACAATATATCGGGTGTGTATAAATTGGCGGATAATCTACACGTGACGATTTTCTTTCAAACATTCTAAGCAGCTTACCTTACTTCTAAAATGTTCGTGATCCTTCACGAGGTCCTCTAAGTTTGAAAATCTAGTCGTTAAATATGCGTTATTATTCGTTATTAATTTACAGAAAGCCTTGCAATTTCGATAGTATGACTAGTTTGAAAATTATTTGTCAGTGTGTGCCATCTTTCTATCTCAAACTTGTATTTTTAACACTTCTTAATTAGCTTATATTTATAAAAAATAAGTTCGGCAACGTGACACCCGCTTATGTCACTTTGACACAAATAATTCATTCAATATTTGTTGAATTTGGTTCTCGTTTATCACGTGGTGAAACATTTTTAATATTACTGGTTGTTGAAATTAGGCACTTGGTAGGTTTCACAAATAAAAAGTATAAAATTTGTGAAACCTACCAAGTGCCTAATTTCAACAACCAGTAATAATTCATTCAAACTTGCTAGTTCCATGTTCGTGCCAATTCTGCTTTTTTCATTATTATCAGTTTGTATTAGTGCCCGCGTTGCAGTGTATTTATGTTTATGTGTTATTTTCGTTTTGTTTTGTTCAATTACAATGGATTTTACTATTTCCTCATAATCTGTTTTACCTTGCATCTGTAAATAAACCCCGCTCTATCTATCTATTACCTTCTACTCTGAACCATGAGATTATTGATAAACAGGGCAGATGTTGCCAAATGTACATTTCTTTTAAATGGCTCCTGATGGCCTATGAGGCATGGTGGAACATTTTTTCATCGACATTTTCTATTCAGAATTTTAGGAAGAACATCGCCACGTATAGATTATCCGCCAATTTATACACACCCGATATAATATTTTTGTATTCATATAACATTAATTAACCACTTATTTAAATATCAATAAAATAGACCTATTTTTTAAATAAATTTACTGCATTATAGGAATTTGAATTTAGTGTCGTTTCACTGCAACGCATTTTAGCTCGAATTATGTTTGTCTATAAATTAATTCACCACAAAATCAATGACTCATTACTGTTATCCTTGTCCAACTTCTATGTACCACCCTAAAACATTAGACTACAACAAACTTTTTATTGCTTGAACATGCTGATTTTGTCAATGTGCAATACAGTGAGTTATTGTAGACATATTTAATGCATGCATCAAGCGGAGATTATTGAGTGAATTAAAGTAAAATAACTAAAATATAAGTGTGTTGTTCTGTGTGTGTATTTGCATATGCACATACAGGGTGTTTCAGAGCTCTGGAAACGGCCAATCAAGTGCTTATTTGTCAAAATTTCGAAAAATGTTTTATACAAAAGTTGTGCAGAATAGTGAGCTGTACGTCTTAAAAATATTTAAATTCATACAGGGTGTTTCATAACAAAGTTACAGACCAAACTTATGTTTTTTTTTTTAATGGAACACCCTGTATATTTTAGAATTTTTGGATTCCCTGGGTTGTGCGGATTGAAACTGTGCCATTTTCGTGTTATTCAGTTGTTTATACAAAAATTTGAATACACATTTATTTTAACCAAACGTAAAAAAAGCATCAAAATTAAAAACAAATAACAAAACAATTAAATAGAATAAAAGCAAATGTTCAAACTGTCATCCTTGAGTGGTCCGATAATGCTCCAAGCTCTCCACATCTTCATGAAATAATTGTCAATTAAATGACAGTTTCAAGTCAGTTGAAAGTTGCTAACAAAAGAAGATTTATGAAATGTAACTAATAATGTGCATATATGTGGGAAAATATTCTTAATTTGAAGTTCAGGAATCTGTATTAATTGCTTATAACTCAAAAATGATGCAATTTATAAACAAATGATCCCTACAAAAAATTCTTAGAATTAAAAAAATGTAAAAATAGACAGGGTGTCCGTAATAAATTGAATAAGTGAAGGCTTGGTCACTGCCATTTTGGAATTGTTAAAACAAAATAAATTACTTTGGCAGGTTGATTTTGGATGCTTAATGAAAATAGAAAACATAATAATAATTAAAGAAATTAAATTATTTTATTGACGAATTTTACAAATTAAAAAAAAAATTGCAATTATATTACACTGTTATGGTGGATTTCATAAACATTTATTTTAAACGTTCTTTATACGCCATTGACTGTCTGTCTATCACCAAATACATTTTTGAATTATTACTGTTTAAATTAGAAATGGAACCTCAGCAGACGATTATTTAAGGTAAAAATACATGGAAATAGAAAAGAATGTGTTAATAATCATTGCAAAAAAGTAAATATCAATCAAAATACGTGTAATGTAATCGTAGAACCTAACCTCAAATTATTTATGTATTCTGTTTACCATTTAAAAGATTGCTTACACAGCCGAAAATATAATACCAGTGTTATGTCAGTTTAAACCAGAGATATATTTATTATCAACTTTGCAAAATACACTGTTACTGTTGTTTACGTAACATACAATTATTTCAATCAAATATTTTCCAGTTGATTTTAATTTTGCCATTTAAAATCAATAAAATAATAAAATCTAATTAACAACAATCCTGTTTAATTTTTCCTGCACAGGTTTTGGAAACGAGGTCGAATTCGATTTAGCGCACGGCAAACAGTAAGTTCCACCGTAGTAAAAACTGCACTGTGGGTCCTTGCAAACACAACTGTTGCATTTTAAACAATGCGCTCCCAGGATTAAAACTTCGCCTTGTTTAGGTGGTGCGAAGGGATCCTCGATGACATACGCGTCCTCGGTAAGCTTGTACTTTTTGTAGAACGGTGGCTCTTTACCAAAATATTCATATTGTTCACTTAGGGAGCAGTTTGTGCAAGTAAAGAACTGAATTTCCTTTTCTTCCTCTTTACTCGAAGTTTCAGCAACCTCCATTTTTTACTAAAACAAAATATTTACGGTACAGTGCAGAAAACGTATTGCAAACATTTTATTGCAAGTTCAATTAATCAACCGGATAGATCCCATATGTTGTACCACTCGCAAAGCGTAGGCGATTCCAGCGGCACTGGACCAGTTTCATTTTACCCACACACAGGATTTTGACGATTGATGCTTATGTTTAGGTTAGGATTAAGCTAAGCCTCCCTATTGGGCCAATTTGTAGTTTCAGCAAGCGCCTGAGTGTGTGTATGTGTAAGTGGATAAAAAGAAACTGCTTGCGTGCCACTGGAATTGCAAATTCGCGGATATGCGTTTTCGAGTGGCACAACGTACAGGGTGTAACGGAACATAGGATTTTCAATGATAATTCCTTTATACTGGAATATTATCTTCCCTGATTATTTTAGAGGAAACATGTAAATAAATGTTTTGTAGAGTAAAAATTCCTGCATGCAGTCATGCCATTATTGATTTTTTAGTATTCATAAAAACCCTAAAAAATGATCATTTTCACGAAAGTAATGGTTGCCATGAAATTAAACAAAAACGGTGCGCTGTTGATTTGTTGGCTTCTGTCAAATTTATTGAATATTTCAATAAGTTTTTTCATTAAAAATGTATTCTGTTCAAGAAAAAGTGCAAATTGTGAAGTGGTGCTATGCTGGTGGCAGTTTTCGTGAAGTGGGGGGATATGTTTGCGGTCAACTATCCCGAACCTCCAATGCAACGATCCAAAGGTTGAAACGACTGGCTCAATATTACAGAATTCTAAGAGGACATCAAATGCAGAGCAGAATAGTTTACCAATAAATAAGAAGGATGGCGAGTTTATGGTCTTAGCTTCTGTAGTAGAAGATCCAAACATAAGCTTAAGGCAAATTGCTGACAAGTGTGCAATTCAGTGTACGACTGCCCAGAGGTATTTAAAGAAGCATCATTTTCACTTGTACAAATACCAGTGCCACCAAGATATATTACAACGTGATGATCCGCACTTCACGAAAACTGCTACTAGCATAGCACCACTTCACAATTTGAACTTTTTCTTGAATAGAATACATTTTTAATGAAAAAACTTGTAAACAGTTATGAAGTGTTCAATACATTTGACAGAAGCCAACAAATCAACAGCGCACTGTTTTCGTTTAATTTCATGGCAACTATTATTTTCGTGAAAATGATCATTTTTATTTTATCATTTTGTAGGGTTTTTATGAATGCTAAAAAATAAATAATAGCATGACTGCATGCAGGAATTTTTACTCTACAAAACATTTATTTACATGTTTCTTGTAAAATGATCAGGGAAGATAATATTCCAGTATAAAGTAATATTGAAAATCCGATGTTCCGTTTTGTTCCACTATACCCTGTATGGGAATTTGCCAATCGACCTATAATATTCAAATATTACACAGTGAGATCAAAAAGTCGAAAATAGTTGGCAGCCCTTAAAACATAACCTAACTAACAGAAGTTTAGTGGCGTCTCTAAGAATAGGAATTTTGGAATGGAAAACCCTGAAATTTAAATAAGATGGCTAGATCATGAATCCCAAATGTATTATTAATAGTGATCAGTTCTTAAAATAACTGCTAATGTTTAAAATTGGCAGATAAAAACACAAAAAACTATTTTTAACCCTTTGCACTCGTATTTTGAAACGTATTTTGGCAACTATAAGTCGACATACGAGTGCAAAGGGTTAAAACAAGCAACCTTAAAAAATCACAAGGTGTCAAAATTATAGCTATTATTACAACTAGGGAAATATGAAATGTATTCATATTTCTCGTGTTGTAATCAATAGTTTTTTTCTGATTGAAAGAATATTGTTCTGTAAATGGGAAAATATTGGATTGTCAATTTTTAATTTATCGGATTGATAACGTTGCTAAGGGCCTTGTTTGTAAATATCATAGTTTACTTGTTTTGATTTTTGCTTTGTTTCATAAATTGGTGAAATGTCAAACTATGTGTTAACGCAAGCGACGAAAGACCATGAATGTTTGGTTCTGGTAAAATCCAAAGCTGTAAAATCCATAAAAGATATCTTCCTAAAAAATCGGAGGTGTTGTCCCGTGAGCAATTAAAACAATTCTTGCGAGAAGCTCCTAATGACATTTTTTTGATGTTTATATTTTCCTAGGGAAATATAAGTGTGTTATGACATATTGTAACTATGGCAATATCACTCAATATTGTTTCAATCAGAAAAAAAACAAAATATACACTGCACTGCATTGGAGAATTCTAGACAGCCAATATAATTTTACTTGAATTATTATGGGGATTTTCAGCAAATGTGCTGCCAACTATTTTCGACTTTCTGATCTCACTGTATGCATGAGTGTTTACGTGGGTATATTTGTTGCGTTGATGGAGGTATTTAAAGATTTAATTTCAATTATTGTATTGTAATATAAAATTTCAAGGTCGCAAGACAATTATTACCATAGTATTCAAATATATTGTTAGTTATTTTTTTCAATCGGGTTGGCCAAGCCACTGTTCCGATTCCTCTTTAGACACATGAGCAACCACGTTGTCGAAAAATTAAAGTGCTTTATTCAATTTGAAAATTAATTGCCTAGTTTGGGGTCATTGCACATCAGGCATCGTGTTATAATTTTATTTTTTTATTTGGTAACCCTGTTTTACCAGAGAGTGCTAAACAGCGGCGACTTGTTTCTAAGTTAGTATTCGGCTCACAAAGTTATAAAAATTGCTCCATAGCAACCACGGTTCGTGGATATTCGGCGGTGAGGCAACGGAAGAAAATTTGACCGAAAACGCAACGGAATATTTGCTTCCTCTATTAGAGTAAGTAGTGCAGCACGAGCGGCATCTTTGTCTTTGCCTCACCTACGGAAATCCACGAGCTTCCGCTGGTGCTAAGGCATATTAATAATATGGTTTATTGATTTTCAAGAACATGCATGTGAAATGGAACGGATGTACATGCAGGTGCAAAATTTTATTGTAGAAATGTAAAAGATGGCGTTCATTTGTGTTCTTACTCTCAGATGTGGTAGCTGTTTCGCAATGGTGATTTTACAAATGAAAATATCTTTGTAACATCTTTGTTTAGCGCATTTTTATTTCTTTGTAATTATGTCAACACTTATTATTGTGACATAATGATATATTTCTCTAATTAAAGAAATTGTTTGCCATAACAATATTTTGATTTTACAGAATGTAACAATGATAATTGATAATACATGTAATACAATTTTAAAGAAAATATTTTCATAAATATGTGATTTGAGTCTACAATTATTTCTAACATTGGTCACCAATCTTAATTAACAATTATCTGGCTGTGGTAAAGTGTTACGTCGATACATTTATTTAGTTCAAATGCCTCAACAATTTTTGAAATTCACTGATTGCACTCTAATTGGTTGCAGGCAGTAATTTCGCTGCGGCCATGGGCGTCCGCAGAAATTTTTCATACAGAAATTTTGAATAAATAACCATCAAAAATGACAATTTCGAATTGTCAAAAATTCTGCATTTCTGTCACCACAAACGACAGGATTCAACGGTAAATAAAGAAATTTGCAGCTGCCAAAAATTATGGTTTTTTACTATGAAAGACGGCATTATAATAACGAAATTAGCAGCGGCCGAAAATTGTGGAATTTTACTATTAAAAGCGGCATTTTTTATTTTTTTTAATTTAAAAGAAAATTTCAACTGCTAAAAATGACAATTTCAAACTGTCAAAAATCGCACATATCTACCATCACAAATGGCACGTTGGCATTTCTACCATCACTATTAGCATTTTTCGATATTAAAAAAGGGAAATTTCCAATGGTCAAAAGTAACAATTACAAATTGTCAAAAATTCTGCATTTCTCCCACCACAAACGGTATGATTCAACAGTAAATAAAGAAAGTAGTAGGATGCAAAAATTGTGGATTTTTACAATCAAAAATGGCATTTTTTGGTATTAAAAGAAAAAAGAAAATTTCAGCTGCAAAAATGACAACTGTCAAAAATCGCACATTTCTATCATCACAAATGGCACATTGGCAGTATAAAGGAAATTTTCAACTGCCAAAAATAACAATTTGCAACTGTCAAAAATGTTAATTTCTACTAAAATGTACAGTAATGATACAGCGAGATCGAATAAAAAATTAGTCAAAGCAGATCATGAACAAAAAACCGCATGTATTTTCTTAGTTCCTAAATTTGATAATATCAATATACGCCAGCTAGACACTTGCCAATAAGTTTAGGAATTTTGGCTCATGGCCAATTTTGACTAACTTTTATTCGATCGCACTGTATTCTACGCGTCAGGTGGAACCGTGCCCGCTCATCGTTGTACGTAACTTTTTTCAGATTCATCGAACATAACGTGAAAAGCACTTTTTCTTATAATTTTTAATTTTGATATACATTTACCAACTACATACAAGTTTAGTATAGAAAATATTACTTTAATTTAATAAATTCATTTTCCAGGAGGGGGCAGCTGCCCCCACCTGCGGACGCCCATGGCTGCGGCTCGTAATTTTTATCCATCAACCATTTATGAAATTCCGTAGCTACCAATCAGTAAATTTCTCCAAAAATCATACCACTCGTGGTATTATACACGTTTAAAATTCTCAACACACTATTGTAAAAATAAATTAAATTATGTATTTACTACGCTATATAATTACCTAATAACATACATTATTCGATGTTTATACTATTTTACATTTTGCCAACAATCATGCCGTCATTTTCTCTTTAGGTGCTTCCAGCGGCCACCAGTTTGGTTTTCCAGTTGACGCAACTCCATCGCCTACTTTAATATCCTTAATTTCCATAGCTTTCGCAATCCTCAGTAAACCCAAACCGACGGTCCACTCAACGCCGCGTAATTTTCCCAAATTGACACCGTCGTGAATTATTTTATCGTCCCCCGGACCTTTATTCAAAACAGATTTGAAAAATAAAGGCATCAACCGCTTCCTCACGACACCGGTGTGATAAGTTCTAGCCGTTAATTCCTGCCCTATATAACAACCCTTATGAAAACTAATCCCGTGCAAATAATCACAGTTCGCTTCTAGAGGGAAACAGTTGTTTGGAGGTAAATCGATTATACCTTCACCCACTCCCAAATTGTACCTAAACCATCGATAGTTCTTTTCAGAATTATTGACAATTATTGGTGATATTTTTGAAATTTCGGCAAACACGTCGTGGTTTTTCGGTGATATTACACGTGAGCCTAATGAAACGATTCTGGGATCCTTATAAATTAACATATCGCCTATTAGACGGGTGCCCGTTTTATTTTCCGGTTGCGTTTCATTCAGTGCATCACAAGGAACGACAACACCGTCCAATCCCTTCCTTTTTGTAACCACCCCGTCTAAACTATCGGGATTGAACATTGCGTAAACATCGAACTCGTTTTCCAAACTGGCGACATCAATTTTTCTCCGGACGCGAAACAGCTTCAAATGCTTCTGCACCGAGTCGATCCCCTCGGCGTCGCATTCTAAAAGGAATACATTTTCCTCCGCCGTTTTGTAAATTAACGTGTCGTACAGTACTCGCCCCTTCGTGTTTAAAAACATCGCGTACAGGCTGCCCATTCCATGATCTAAATGGTGTATGTCGTTCGTTATGAGCCCCTGAAGGAAATCCGAGACTTCGGGCCCGGAAACGCGGATTAATTTACGGTTTTTTAGGTGCTCTAAGACGTTCGATGTTGTCGATAACGAACGTGTTTTCGTAAGGGTTCTAATTGTTGATTTTACGAGATACATTTGGGGACCTATAATATTGGAAATTAAAATTGTGCTCGTGGATTATTAAATCGTTACCTTTATTTGTGCATCTTCAGTAATGAATGGATATGTCTGATGAAAGCACTGATAATATTTGTAGGTTATTTTGGATTATTATAGGTTATGTGCCTCTTAAAAGAAAATATTCATTGATGTAGAAAGGATTAATCGTAATTTTTGTTTATACTTATGGATCTAATTGAGGACCATGATATAAATATTGCGTTATTGAAGGAATATAAAATTCAATTTTAAATCTAAATTTAACTTAGTTTCACTTCTCATTAATAGATGTCCGGCTGGTCCGACTCTTCATGTCATATATAAATCAGGGGTATGACAAGAGATATGGGAAACAGGGCATAAGAAATCGAGCTTTACGCCGCTAATATTGGATGGCGCCACAATAGAAATTCGATGGATTTCTATAAATTATGTTTGTTGCTAACACTAGACGGCGCTTTTCCGATAAAATTTATCTACGTGCCGTGTAATTCCCCGTGTTACTTGAAACGTAGAATGTCAAACAGTGCAGAAATCGAGGATGAATAAAACAATCATTTCTTGTGTTAGCCTCATAGCACAATATGTACAAAATATATGTGTACATTACCCAATGAAACATTATTAATAAGGTAAATATTGGTAAACAAAATCACTATGTTTTAGTATTTATATTAAGTAGAATAAATATTATACAACTTGCCCAACTAGTTTTGTTCACACGAACATTCTCGAAAGAAGAATGCACAAAACTTGTGGAAGTACAATGTTTAATTTATTTAATTGTAAAACAAGTAAAACCAAGTGTTTTTAATTTCTCATATTAACTTATTTTATGCATGGATTGGTGTTAGTTCATGCCGCTGTTCACAGATGGCGCTTATCTCTTCCAAGTTATCAACATGCCTTGTCGCTTCCTGTTATTCCTTGATATAAATTAGAACAATTTCTCTGCGAATAACACGATTTATTAATAACAAAGAAAGTGTTTTAATTCATATATAGAGATGTACCACTAAGTAAAAGCCCTAGTATCAATTACCTCTTTACAGTTAGTTAACCTCGGTGAGTACGATATCATGGTTCCTAGAGGGCGAGCTTTGTAATTCTAGTGCTATTGTTTTTAAGAAAAGTATCTTTGCTTGCATGATATTTATAAATAATATTAATTAACTGCTACAAGGCATGTCGTAGCAGTTTTCTCTAAGATATTTCAATAGGAACCGCGATACCGTACTAACCGAGTTTGACTTAATATCTAAAAACAATGGCCCGATTTAAGTACTATTTTTTATAGTTTTTAACGTTCAAATTTAATTTATTAGATGGATTTTCTTCAGTGACGGTTCGCGGGTTTTTTTCTCGTACGGCCGAGGAACAAGAGGTGGTAATACAGATAGGTAGGGTCAGTTGCAGAGACGGCTGGCTGCGTGACCGCACCTATCTGTATTACCACCTCTTGTTCCTCGACCGTACCAGAAAAAACCCCGCCAACCGGCACTGATTTTCTTGTAAAAAAATAAAAACATAAGTAACTTTTAATATCATAGACTTACAAAAGCATTTAATAGTATGGATGTAGGCAGGGTCGTTCCTTGTTGGCCGCCCAGGTGCAAACATTTAACTGCGAATTTGTGCACTCTGGGTTGTCTGTCTCTTTACACAAACTTTTCTTCAAAACGTTATCGACAGTAGTTCTTGTGCGCAGGCATTATTTCACTTTAAACTGTATTTCTTTTATTGAAATGTAGGGTATTTTTCTGGTTATTTTTGGATTGGCTGAGGGTTTAGTAAAGTTTTAGATTAATAAGAGCATTTAAGCAAAAAAACAGAAAAATTTCTATTTTGACACTACCTTTTATACAATTCACACTTCGAACAACAACTGTGAATACAATTGGGGTACAATGAAAGATAACAGAAACATATTTAGATTTGTTTATAGGGTTAGACAATTCTGTTACAGTTGCTGGTAGTAACTCAATTATTTCTTTTGGAAATATTTTGTATTTATCTTTTGGAAAGTGTACTATTAAATAATGCGACTTTTTGTTGTGATATTTGTATAAATTGAATTAAATCAAATTAGAACAAATTACGTCGAATCAAATCAAATTAAATTATGTTTCCACGTAGGATATCAAATATTTGCTTTGGAAAACCAAAAATGCATTCTTTGTTTATGAATCTCGAGCTCGAGTTGCTGGTTCTCCCGAGACGAGTTATTATAAGGAGGTTGTAAGAGGATGTGTAGATAATATTAAATCTGTGCCTTACCAAACCAATAGCTGACGAGCCGCCTCTGAAACACACCCTCTATCTCTTCTAATAAGCGAGATCCCCATGGTGAGCCTCGAATTTGAAACACCCTGTATATGAAGAACATCCGAAAAATGCCGTTTATACGATCGAATAGAAGAAATAGCAAGATTTTTTCGTTTGAAATTAAACGAATACGAAGTTGTGAATGTAAAGTTGCATATGTTTAAATACCGTTTATCCATTTAAATTAATTTAAATGCTGTTTTTATCTGGCATTAAAAATTTTAATACTCTAACGTGTTAAATATTTCTAATATTATTTTAAATTCAGTTTGATCGCATGTACAAAACATATACTGAATTTGTTTTCAAATCAAGACAAATTAAGTACACTAAGTAAACAGGGTTGCATACGTTATACTCGTAAATTAAGTTCCCGATTATCCACTATAATATTATTTGGGTAATTAGTTATTTACACAAATTGAGGGTAATTGTTATTTTATTTATTGCATTGATATGTTTTTAACGTTAGGTTCTTCGGAAACAAAGGTGAATTTTAATTCCTAACCGGATCCAAGGTCAACTTTGCGAAAATGTGATCAAACCTTTATTCCTTCTACCAAATTTTACTCGTCATTAGCGTCATTGGCGTCGATTTGCTAGTTTTCAGGTGCGTCTTTGAACAAAATAAATATGCAATATATCCCTGAATTTTTTTTTTACAATAAATTACCTACTATTTTAGTGCCTTATTTTGCTTTGTAATATAATTTGTGATATACATAAACTGAATATAAATTAGATGTTTATTTAACATACTTTTTCCGCTACCGACAACGTAAATAAGCATTGCATCCATGGTTACAGGTACCGTAAGTGGCTGATAACATTCGTGGTGTTTGTTGTCCTTGGCGACGGAACTTAATTTTTACTTACGGACCTAGGAAAATAATAAACAAAAACGTAACGCTCCAACATATAGGCGAGAAACACATTTTCGTCTATACCTAAAGCATCGGCATCCTTTTTACATAACCACTGCTTAAAAAAATTGTAACAGGGCACATACCTTTTTCGATTTTATCGGTAACAGGTTCTAACACGCAATATTCGCAGCTTCGTTTGCATCCATGCCCGCAACAACTGTCACTGGATTGACACAAACAAACAAAATTCGACATTGTTTTCTCGGTTGCTGGGTTGCCATAGGACGCATAGGTGACTATAAAAATTTTAATCCCAAATGTTACAAGCTGTATTTTAGAATATTTTCTGATCCTTTTTAAGTAGTATATTTCCGGTAGAGGAAACAAATTAATAATCAACACGGAACGTTATGACAATTAACATTTTAACAATACATCCTTACGTTCCTTGTTGCTTAAATAGGTATTAAACTAGGCAACTTATTATTCACACGTATCCACTTGGACGCTACTGTCTACAGTTCGGCATATACCCATAAGTATGAAGCGGCACCTGTTTAAAATCACCCTGTATATTCTTGTTTATTTAAGACTGCTCTTAATTATTTTAAGTTAATGTTTGGCTTTAAAATAAATTAAATTACTTTTGATATTTAATTTGAGAAAAAATACATTTTTATGTTTACAATCATTCTAGAATTTTTATAATCGCGAGTTGCAAATTTAATGTCCTCCAATGCAACTTTTCAGCATTGCAATTTTATTTCTAGCTTAGTTACGCTGATCATGTTGCAGTATGCCAAAAATACATTATGCCTTAGACGATTTGCATATTCCAATGCAGATTCTGCCATGATTACTACTAAATGATCTTTATTCGTTCATAAATTACATACCGGGTGACCCAGGGATTTGAAAAAAAATGACACTAGCATTGCTAGGAGCGCTTCTGCAATTTTTTCAATGTGTACATGTTTTTGCCATACATTTTCCCATAACTAACCAACCGTCCATAATAGACCCATACTATCTTATACTATTTTTATCAATTTCTTAAGAGGGTTGAAAATAAAGTATAAAATATATATTTAAAAAAAAATATAACTTTGTTCTGTTATGTATACTGGGACACCCTGTACAAAAACATATTTTTAAAATATGTAGAGTAAGTGTGGGTGCCAGTTCAAGAAAAATAGAAGTCGACATCTCAAATAGCAAATAAGTTATGGGGCTTTTACAGATGGGTCACCCGGTATATGCATTAGTCTGTATAGCGTCTTCTGAACATACGGTGAAGTAGCTTTTGTCTCTTTCTCTCCAATGGCTGTGCTAGGAATACGTGCTATATAGGAATGGCGGTCGACGGTGTTTAAACGATCAGCTGTTCTCTGCTGGCGAGTTTGCATTTGTAAAAGGTTATATAAAATTACATCATATGGAAATTAATAAAGCAACAAATAGCGAAATATCCCGCAGAATTTTGAAGTGTAAGAAGAAAATAGAGGCCATTTTGAACATTTACTGAGTTAATTTGTTTACATATTCCAACAAATAATTGTGTTATCTGTGTAATAAAAAAGTTTAATTGTTTTTTTATTTAATTATTTTATTTTAATATCCTCGTATTTAAATAAACAACTTTATTTTCTATTACATTCCCATTGTTTTTCTATTGCACAGAAAATTGACGTATTTTTACAAACATGTTAATGGAAACGAAAGAAGATAGGCATGGGGAATGCTAGTATAGATCAATGCAGAATTGAATGCTTCGTCGGAATATGTAAAAATATACAGGGGGTTTAATTTACGAAAATCGAGATTTAATGCTTTAAAGTTGACTAAATGTGGTATAAAATTTTGAACACTTAATTTGATTTTAATAAATCACTACTGAGTACCTTCGGGTATTGGCTTTTTATGGCCAACATTACATCCCTTCAATTTTGTATTGTTCAGAGATATGTATTTTTAAAGTGAATTGTGAAAAAGCACAACATTTTTTAAAATGTCAAATATATCGAAAACGCTTAAATTTTGAGGTTATATTACTTAATGATTTTTTTCACAGGATTTTATGCGTAATCCAAATTTGCAGTAAAAAATATAGCATTCCATTCAAAATAAGGAAGTTGGTGTTAACTTCCGGTATAACCGGAAATCGAATAATCTTTTCAACAATTTTTTCATTAAAAAGGTCACCCTCAATTACGTAAACGCTGAAAATCTCATTACAATACATTAATTACAAGTCCATATACTTTTAATGTACCATCTCGGTGGGACACAATTTAATTCGAATAGTAATTATTCGATTATTGTAATCATTCGATTATGCGCATCACTACTATCGATGCGATTAATAATTTTTATAATTTCCCTAATCGCGAGATGCAAATTTTGTGTCTTCCAATTTCAGTTATGTCGATTGTTTTGCAGTACGTCAAAAATACATTCTTTCTGGGTGGATTTATAATTTTTAAGCGAATTTTATAGGTGATAAATTTTTTCTAAATTTTCCCAATCGCTTGATGCAATTTTGTGACCTTCGAACAATGTTGTAAGTATTGCCGTTTTGTTTTCAGCTGGGTTTCGTCGATTATTTAGCAGCAAGTCAAAAATATACTATTTCTGAGTGAATTTGTAAATTTGGAAGCCAATTCCGCGTTTTGTAGAATTTTTCTTCATGGGTGTTTCGTTTTTTGTGCCTGTCAATTCAAATTTTAAGTCTTGCCATTTTGTTTCTAGCTGGAGTACGACGACTATTTTGCAGTGTGCAATATGTTAGTGATTTCTTTTGTTTGTTTCAGTTGTTTCTAACAATGTCTAAACAGGTACCTACAGTTTTTCAATCTAACCTCTATCAGTAACCAACGTTGCCAAATATTTCCTCCAGAAAGCCAACCTAATTCCGCTAGAATTCTGCCAGAAAATATGAGAATATAAATAAAGTAGGAAATAGATAACTCGTCATGTTTCTTGAATAACAATAACAATAACAAAATAAAATAATTGCAGAATTCGCAAACATTCTTCAATTATCATTATTCATTACCTTCAGGCCATATCTGATGTATTCAATGTATTTAAAATTGAATCTACATATTACCTTGAATTGATGAGAACACACGTTTTCTCCATTGAATCCTTCCCCAATTGCAATAATTTAAAATCTCAACGCTGATTCTATTACTAATTCAATAACATTCTTTATTAAATTAATTGTTGAAAATAGTCTTTAAATTAATTTGTCGCTAACGTTATTTTATTTTTTACTGCAAACATATAATTTTTTTCACGAATTTTAACATGCCGTTAAATTTAACGTTTTGCATACGAAATAGGGCTGAATAAAGATATTTTTTTACTGAAAACATAATTATTTTTGAATATATATACTGAAGGAAAAAAAAATGAAACACTTGAAATTCGTGAAATTTCGACCATTTTCAAACCGCCATAACTCGGCGTATTTTCAATCGATTTTGATGAATCTTTGAGGGCAAAAAACTTTGAAGTGTCTTCTTTAAAGTCATGCATGCGAACTTAAGCGTAACCCCTCCCGCCCGCCTCTAGCACCCCTGTGAAAAAAATGTTTTTTCAGGAGACCATGTCCAACTTTGATGATGTCTATGGAGTTGGAAAATTTTTGTCGACTCAATCCACCCTAAAGGTATTCAAATTTGATCAATTCCCTATCCAGGACTCAAAGAACGAAGTTCCTACGACGATTTCGCACCAAGTTATGGGTGTTTGATAAAAAGTGCATTTTGAAGTTTTTTGCACATAACTTAGTGACTTTTCAACCAAATTTGATGATTATTTCAAGAAAAAATCTCATTTTGGCCCTATTTTAAGGGGGTGTATTCAGTTTGGAATGATCCCTTTTCGAAACGTTCAATCCCCGAACAAAAAAAACACATGTTTTTGGGCAATAAACGTCCTACTTTGGCAACGTGTATCCAGTTGGAAAAAATGTGTCGACTCGATCCACCAAAAGGGCATTGACATGTGTTCAATTACCTGTGCAGGACTCAAAAAACGAAGTTCCTACGACGATTTGGCACAATGTTATTGGTGTGCATTTTGTGTTTTTTTTTTTATTTTTTCGTTTGGAGGGGGTAGAGCCCTCTATTTGAGTGGACGATAAACTCTCTCAAAGAGGACACATTTTGCCTTTGATTTCTCAAAAGATCGTCGAAATCGGTTAGATAGAAGCCGAGTTATGGCCATTTGAAAATTACCTAAATTTTTACAAATCTCAAGTGTTTCATTTTTTGAGTCCGGGACAAAGTGCCGAATCTGTATTTTGCCCAAAGTGCCGAATTTCATACTACCGACCATGCTCAAAATGCCGAACGACTCAAACTGCCGAATGCACGCCGATTCGGCATTTTGGCCGCACGCACCTACGAGTAAGGCCCAAAATGGCGAATATTTATGTTATAATACGTTTAAAAACGTTTAAAACAAAAATACAATTTGTTTTATTTTAAATTAAAAAAAAAAAACATTCTCCAATCCTGAAACCATCTAACTTCCATTGATAATCTTGTATTATCAAACATTATTTTCGCACATTACGAACATACCGGGTGTGCATTCGGCATTTTGGGCCTTACTCGTTGGTGCGTGCGAAGACATTCTGCCAAATGATCAAAGTGCCGATTACCGGCTCCGACGCTTTTTTGACCTAAAATAATTTTTTTGTTAATGGAGTTCTAAGGTACAAAATGCGATATTCATGATTTCGCAAACAATAAATTTTTTCGTCCATACCTCAAAGAACATGTAAAGAAAATTTCATTTGTGAAAACGAAAACAATTTCGTTGAAAAACTTCGGACTTATGAGTCAAAAAACCACAAAATTCACTTTTTTTTCAAACACCCATAACTTTGTGCCAAATTGTCGTAGGAATTTCATTATTTGAGTCCTGCACAGGTGATTGAACACTGTTCAATGCCCTTTTGTTGGATCGAGTCGACACGTTTTTTCCAACTCGGTACACGTTGCCAAAGTTGGCCATTTTTTTGTCCAAAAACCTGTTTTTGTTTTGTTTGCGGGTTGAGAGGTTCGAAAAGGGATCATTTCAATCTGAGTTTACCTCCTTAAAGTGGAGCCAAAATGTTTTCCGAAAGAATCATCAAAGTTATGTTCGAAAAACCTCAAAATGCACGTTTTTTTCAAAAATTCAAATCGTCGTAGAATCTTCGTTCTTTGAGTCCTGCATAGGGAATTGATCAAATTTTAATGCCTTTATGGTGGATCGAGTCGACAAAATTTTTCCAACTCTGTAGATATCGTCAAAGTTGGACATACTTTCCTGAAAAAACTTTTTTTTTCACGGGGGTGCTAGAGGGGGGCGGAAGTGGTTACGCTTAAGTTCGCATACATGACTTTAAAGAAGACACTTTAAAGTTGTTTGCCCTCAAAGATTCATCACATTGATTGAAACTCCGCCGAGCTATGGCGGTTTGAAAATGGTCGAAATTTCACGAATTTCAAGTGTTTCATTTTTTTTTCAATTCAGCCCTATTTTGTATTCAAAACGATAAATTTAACGGAGTATTAAAAATTCGTGACCCTTGCTTTACCAATTGGAAATACAATAAGCTATCTCTTATTTTAACATTTCAGCCGTTAAATTTAACGTTTTGCTTGCGAATTAGGGCTGAATATTATATTTTTTTAACAATGAAAAACTGAAAAAAAAAATAAATACAGTTAATTGAATTGCTTAAAAATTTGAATATGTTCTTTGGAAATGGGTCAATTTTTATGTGATACGAATTTTTGAAAATCAATAATACGATTTTTTTTAAATCAATATTTAAAGTTGTTGAAAAATTTTAATATCTTTACAAAACATCTGAAGTTCCAAATACTTGAAAATACATAAAAAATACTCAACTCTTGAAGCTCTTTTAATTGCTGCAAAGAACGCAGATTCGACTGGCAATTGTTTTCAGCTATAAGTTTCGAGCAAGTGAAGAAATTTTAAATATACGCTCGCCATTTTATTCTACTCTTCAAGCTCTTTTGATTACAGCGAATAATTCGAATCGCGTTTTTCAAATTATATAATTATGTTTCACCACGGGTTAAGTGAGAAATTAATTAATCATTTCGGCTATAAGTTTCGAAAAATGGAAGATATTTCGAAAATTCGTTCACCATCTTACTCAAGTCTTAAGCTTTTTGAAAGCGCCGCAAAAACCGAATTCGAGTCGCAATAATTGTTTTTCAGTTTTTGAGCCATAAGTTTTGAACGATATTTCGAAAATATTTTCACTATCTTACTCTTGTAATTATAGCGCTAGAAAACGAATTCTAGCCGCAACTGTTTTTCAGTTCTTCTGCTATAAGTTCTAAATAATTGAAGTAAATATAAAAATGTGTTCGCCATCTTACTCAAATATTGAAGTTCCTTTATTCGCTGTTCCTTAATTTTACAGTTTTTCAGTTGTAAGTTTTGAACAATCAAGGAACTTTCGAAAATTCTAAACTATTCAAGTTCTTTCAATAACTGCAAAAAATGAATTCGAGTCGCAAATGTATTTCAGTTTTTCGGCCATAAGTTTTGAACAAATTTCGAAAATTCGATCACATTAAATCTTTTGATAACGGCGAATAATAAACGAATTTGAGTTGAAATTTCCGAACCATTGAAGAGAAATAAAAAAAAAACAGTTCACCGTCTTACTCTACCTTAAATTTCCTTTGATTACAATTTAAAACGAATTTGAGTCGCAATAGTAAAAGTAAAAAGTAACCATAAAATATAAAATTATAATTTGCGTAGGGGGGCTGAAAACTTCTTTACATAGGGGCGTCACAAAAAAAAAATTAGCGACAGAAAAATCTTGCAACTGTGGCTATCTTTCACTCATATGCATGTGTCCAAGAGATCATTTGTTTGGCTGATTTATTAATTCATCGACTGTTTTTTAGACCTAGCGCACGGGTTGCAGAAAAAAAAGGACATTTTTTGTTAATAAATGTTTCGCGGAAATAATTTGATATTCGAAAGAAAAATAAATCATTTTTGTCTTGCCGGACTCTCATAGGAAATAGACCACATAAAAAATACTTCCCAAAAAATTTGAAATGAAATTTAAAAAGTAAATAAAAGCGACAATAACACGTAACTTTATGAAGAATTTTGTAACGAAATTCGATTATCTAACAGAGTATTAAATAAAAACTTTCTTTTACAATTTTTACTTTCTTCGTTACAACTAATAGAGCAATTGATATGAAACTTTGAACATAAGTCTTATTTGATAATCCGAAGAGCTGAAAAGCTTTTGGTAAAATTTCGTACACCGGAAGTGGGTGTTTACCTTAAGAGGGCTCGTCATGAAATAGCCTTGAACGAATTTGATTCATATGCGACTGATTTGAGGGGAAACCTCCTTCCAGAAAATTTTACGGAAAGGAAAAGAGGGGTATAAGTGAGCTTTGTATTGGTTGATCTCCTCGTGTAGTTTGTGACTCATTAGATGTTCATCGTGCCACACCGCAATCCCGCTTTCGATATCAAATTACAAAGTAAACAATGCGATTATGGGATTTATTTATTTATATTCGTTTTAGTTTTGTCGTCAGACTGTTTTAGTATTAAATTATTGAATGGAACAAATGGACAAGTAATTGTAATTATGTAATGCTATTAAGTGCAAATTATATTTGGCTTTGAAATTTTGTACATTTACAAAATTACGCTATCAATATTCGTTTAGAAGTTAAAGCCAAACAAAATAATTATGGCTGATTTTCGAGGGATGAGTTCACCACATAAGCATGGTTTTTAGCCAAGAAAGAAAATAAGTATCGAATATTTTGCCCCCCTCTATAAAACCATCAAATTTTATTCAAATCGGAGGGGAATACATGGGTTACTTCCCTTGGTCTAAAACATAAGACTGCTGGTGGCAATCTTTATTATGAGTCATGCATACCAAAAAAGAAAAAAAACATATAAGAGTTAAAAAATGTTGAGAAGTATGCACACAAAAAGAAATTATTTTTCAATATCTACATAAAATACTCATATTTGAAACATTTACCAATATTGTCAATAGTTACTGAGATATACGGATTTAATTCCAAAATTCCCTTTTATTTTCTCCGCAAAGTACGGTAAAGTATTGTGATTGAGAAATTTATTTCAAAATTGTTTTAAACGGAAATATCCGTTTTGAGGTCTCAAGAAGCGATTTCAACTATGTCTGGAAAAGAAAATGTGTCTGTATGTGAGTGTGTCTACCTGTGTGCGCTCTGCCTCAAAAAGTAATACAGCAATTAACATGAAACCACCCTATACTGGGTGGGATAACGCATACGACGCGGTCATTTTACGGAAAACCATGGAACTTCGTGTTCGTTTCAAATGGATAGACGTAGAATCGTTATATGCACAATTTAAAATTATTACCGGATATACAGGGTGTCCCATAAAAAAGGTCCATGTCAAAGTTATGTTTTTTTTAAACAAAACACCCTATGTTGTTTGTTATTTTTTTAATCTAAGGTACAAATAAAGGTGACTTACTTTAATATTCCCTAAACCTATCGTTTACCGTTTTCGAAATATTTACAGATTTGTTTTGAAAGTGAAATCCTCAAACTTCAAAAAATGTGTCAAAATCATAAAAATAAAATGGGTAGTGACGAAGAACAATTAATTATTTATTAATAGATTTAAAAATAGTAATAAGCAAATTTAGATTAGAAGTTAAGAATGTTTTCACGCTAATAATACGCAAATATTTAATTCAGATAGACGCGGATAAATTCGAGAGAAATTATGATTGAAACATATTTTACTTAAGAAAATATTTGGTCGTAGGAAAACTAGTGTTTAACACGTTTTGAAAGCTACATTGTATGCTTGTACCTTGCAAATTGGTACTCGCATGCAAAAGGAAGCTTTCAAAACTTGTCAAACAATCTACTATTTTTTGGCCGCAATTGTACATTTAAATATCATTTAAATTGAAAATAAATCATCAAATAGCTGTTATTTCATCAAAATCAGAGAAAGTAACATGATGTCCACATCACATTTTTTTTATAAGAGTGCTACGACAAAAAGTGTATAAACAAATATTTTCATTTTTGATATAATCGCAATTTTGGGGCAGAAAAACCTACGGTCGATAGCCCAGATAGACTAATCAAACTAAATTTTTTATACACACAAACAAATTACTATATGTTAAAATTAGTTTGAATAAAGATGTATGTATGTCACATTAAAAAAAATTGAAAAAACTAAACTAAAATGGTAAAAGTAAACGACCACTTTCGGTTTCCTCATTTTTTGTAAAAACTTTTATAAAAAGTTTAATTTCAAAAAATCTAGCTGTTTTTGTTGTACTGTGAGGACGCTCAGTAATCCACATTCAGAGGCAATTTTCAAAAATAATTCGACTTGGGGGACCTCAAAACGGTTATTAGCACTACAGTTATTCATTTTTCACTTCAACAAAATATATGCTACGACCAGAGTGTTTTTTTGTGTTTCAGGAATAAATCAAATATAGTACCATTGCGATATTTGAATAATTAGAGTTAGCTACATGTGAATGTCGAACGAGATCATGGTCTTGGATTTTTTCCAAGATATTAAATACTTTATCATTTGATAAACCACTAGCTCGGTCTGGAATTTTCACAGCCTGATCTGTAAGATTATAAATGGGGAATTAAAAATCTAAGGTAATCTTCTATACTATGCTTAGTGTTTTTACATAGGTAAATAATATTGTAATATCATGTCTCTTACCAATATATTCTTCTAAAATTTGTTTGCACATTATTAGTCTATTTGATTTTAGTGCAGCTTGAATATTTCCTCGGTGTCTTTTTGAACGAGTCACTTTTTTGCGGCATTGATTGACTTAAATAACAAAATAAAGCGACTACAAACGTACATATAAACTTCTAGAAATCACAAATAAAACTGAAATCTCCAGAGGAATTACCATTTCATAGGGGTTAAATTTCATCCCCACCGAATATTATGAGGCTATGTGGCATATGTCAATTACAAACGTCTGTTTGGCGACAGAAGTCCTGGCGCCAGTAAAATTCCAAGTCAAACCGGACGGTTTTCGCTAAAAATAATAACTGATGATTCCGATTTTTTTTTTTTAATTTTGCAGCCGCATTCTACACATGAAATAATGGAATAATGTTTCGCGAAAAAAATTGCGAATTGAGGTCGTACGAAAATTCAAACAACTGTATCGTCGAATCAATTAGTCCTACAAAATAAATCAACAGGTCCACTTGAAGATCTTGAGTCTTTCAATGTAGTAGTGTATTTAAAATTTGCATTTAATATTAATAAGCTATTATTAATTTGTTTCTAAAATTTATTAGCATTTTTCATCATCAACTCACCAACTTAAAATTTTGGAAAAAAATATCATCATGTTCCCACTTCAATTCCAAAGAAACAGTGAAAATTTGAAGACACTACATAGAAAGATCTTCAAAGTTGACCTCTTGTATTTTTTTGTACGACTAATGGGCTTGAAGATGCAGTTCTTTGAATGCACAACCGACGTTTTTCGTGATTTCTTGCAATTTACAACCGTGCATATATTCTTTAAAAAAATCTTTTTCGCGAAAAATGACTTCCATTATTACATATGTAGAGTGCGTATCTGCGTATACAAAATTAAAAGAAAAAATCCGAATCAACAATTAAAATTAAGCGTCCAGTTTGACGTGCAATGAGCGAAATACGTTCCGTAATCTTTTCTTCCGTAGTCACGGGCCTCACGGCAAGTGAATCACCGAAATTTGATACTTTTTCTAAGTAGTTCGTCCGCTTGCAGTGTTTATAATTTATGTGTTATGTTAGAGGTAATAAAAATTCTAATATACATGGCTGCGTTTAGATTCTCTCGATGAACGAGCGAAACAAAGACAGAGCTTATGTTTATCGCAGTTAGGAAGACGGAATGGTGGGGATATTCCCTTTCGAAATATAACAATTTGTTAGGAGTTTACCTCCTGCCCTCTACAGTATTTATTAAACATTTAATAATCACATACTTTTTATAGCAAATTGTCAAAGGTGCAATCTATAAAACCATCTTTTCATATGTTAAATAATGAGAATATAAAAGGATTTACATGCCTTTCAAGTTAAAAAACGATTTTATATTATTTGATATTTTTTATTTCAAAAACTAGAATAGATTTTAAAATTTTGAGCAATTCATATTATAGTAATGTATGATGAGATTCTACAGAAAAAAAATTATCGCCTTATATTCAGTAATAAACTCTGTAGAGCCTCTGTAGCCTTAATACCTTAATTGTTTTTTTTGTTTTTTGCCAATATTTTCTTAAATATGAAAAATATCACAAAAACATTTGAACAAATATTGAAGACAACAAAGAAATGAGCTTATTTTGTTTGAAAACATTTTTCATAAAATCATTGTTGTTCGAGAATTTTTTTTTTCATTTTTGGTTTATAATTATGAAACGATAATAGTTATAGCAAATTTATGTTAATAATAAGAATGCTAAAATGAACAACTTATAAAGAATAAATTTTTTTCAAAATCTTTTTAGTTTTTGAGTAAACTGAGTTTTAGAATTTAAAGTATAATTTTTCCATCTTTCATAATTTTGACGTTTTAAACGTCAGTTTCATGCGAGTCTACAAAACGCTCGATGCACATTTAAAATATGATTTAAATAGAAAATAAACCATGAAAGTGTAAATATAAATGATGACACCATCGGAGAAAGTAACATGATGGCCACATCACCATTTTTTATTAAAGTGGACAATTTGACCGGTTCCTAAATATTTGCTACGATCCGGCTCCGCCTATACATCAGACTTGTTAGAAAAAAAAAACGTATTATTTATAACCCACAATTGATATAAATTATTTGTGATAAGCAATGCTAATTTCAACGCGGTGTCAAACGTCCAACAAGAACGGGATTATTCGGGTGATATTTGTTAATAACCCTGGCCGGTATTTGCACGAGTCGCCATAAATTAGTGCAGTTTTAAAGCAGCCGCACGATTTTCGAGCCAGTCTCGCGCCAACAATGATCCGTATGTAAATTATCTGCGATATTGTTTAAACAGCACCTCGGCCCGTTCGTTCGTTCGTCCGCTCGTTCGGGTTCGTTTTGCAAAAAGAGGACGAACAATAACAGTGACATAAAACAAAAGCGCGAATCATTCAGAAGCGTAATCATAAATTGTTTTCAAAAGATTTTTGTCCGAAATTTAAAATAATTCAGTTGTTTTCCCGACCGGTTTCTATTTTATTTGAGCTCACTAAAGGGGAAACGGATGATTACTATGTATAGCCTATTCGGTGGAATCTGGCGGCCGAGGTCGTAAAACGGTCGGTCCGCCCTGAGGATCGACGCACCCTCGAAGAAAAGGTATTGGTGGTTCGTCTAATTGCATCCCATGCATTTATTACTGTCCTTCGCTCCTATTGATATACGCACTTTTACACCAGTACTTCTCAACAAAGATTGGTTTGAGATAAAAAATATGACGTCGGCTACTTACCGAGCTCCGACCCTCTTTTACGACCACAGCCGCCAGATTCCGGAGAACGAGCTATAGTTATAAATCTCCAAGATAAACTTTTACAGCGACATCTATTGCTCAAGCCTTGTTGAACTAGCAAAAACATGGCCTGATGCAACCCTGACGAGTAGGAGGAAATTAACGCAAACAAAACATTCATTCGCAATAATTGATATTCCATTTCAATAAAATGCATATATTCAAAATTCTTCTGTACATGCTTTAAATTAAAGTTGACAAGCCTTGTTTCTCCCTTATCTACGCCACTGGAATCAAGTGAATCATGTGCTTTCGCCGCAACGTGTAAAACAAGGCCCACATTTCATTCAACTTTATTCCATCGTTATCTCCCGACATTTATGAAATATGCACGGCCAAGAAGTCGTTCAACAAACAACACTCGCAGACCGCGGTAGCTTTCCACAACGATAACACTTATCTATTTCATAGAATGAAAAATAATCGTTCTTATCTTCGAGTATAAATAACTCCTCGGATAGGAGCAACCACCTTCGCCGAAGTTTCTAAAGAGAGCGCTCGCATGACCGACTACCATTTTCTTCATATTTAACGCGCCATTTTGTTTTACGAACCAATAGGCAAACACCTTCTTGTAATTTAATACCTACTGATTGTATTTACCAGGAACATGTTGCTTTTTCATTCGTTCTATTTTATTGTAACAAGCAGTGTCGTAACTAACCTCTCATATATCCTGGCCAAGATTGAATTTCGATTTTTATTTATTACTTTCTCCGTATGGATTTTTTAGCACTTGTAGCTATGCTTTCTTTTTTTATATGGTTTACTTTAAAGTATTATGTATCTGTCATCTTTAAATAAAGTTTGCCATACTTTGAAATCCGGCAAAAACGGCAGATTTTTGCAAAATCAAAATTGCAATTTTAAATCTTCAGACTTTGAAAACGTGCAATTTTGCGTTGATTTCACGAAAACATTTTCAAATTTTACAAAATTTAGTTCATTTTGCCCCTCCTATTGCCTCTTCCTCGCTAAAGGGGAAACGATGATTACTATGTAGTTATAAATCTCCAAGATAAACTTTTACAGCGACATCTATTGTCAAAGCCTTGTTGAACTAGCAAAAACATGGCCTGATGCAACCCTGACGAGTAGGAGGAGCCGGCGATTTCACGAGAAAATTACTTGATACGTTTTAAACTTACACTAAATTTACGATATTTTGGCGTTTGAATCATCAAAATCGGAAAAGGCGTTCGGCATTAGTGCATTACAAAAAAATACAAAATCGCGATTTTAACATCTTGAAACTTTAGAAAAGTGAGATTTTTGCATTTATTCATTCATTTTTCACTTTCGCCACCATATTACAACATAAGGTACTTAAAGTTACATTGCGGTGGATGTGAGCGTCAGATTAATATATAAAAAATATAAAAACATAAATACAGTCAATGCATTAAAAGTAGATGAAATTTTTAACCCGTTTTAAATTACATTAAATTTGACTTTTAAATCGTCAAAATCTAACTTTTTTGGCAATAAAAAACAAAATTAAATTTTTAAACCATGCAATTTGTTGATTTCACGAACATGGCACTAAATTTGCCACATTTTGACGTAAGAATCTTCGAAATCGGACGAATCAATTGACAGTTGTACAATTAATTTAAAAATCAAAATCGCAATTTTAAAATCGCTGAATTTAAAGAAAAAGTGCAATTTTTGCATTTTGTGTGAAAATTTTATAATCCGTTTTAAAATGCCGCTAAACTTTCCATATTTTGACGTTTGAAACAACAAAATCAGACGAAGCAATTGATAGTTGTGCAATTTAAAAAATCAAAATCGCAATTTTAACTTCTTCGAAAAGAAAAGTGCAATTTTTGCATTTTCTGTTGATTTAATAATAATAATAATATATTTATGGGATTCACCCTGTACATTAAAGTATTAATTAGAATATAAAATATAAAACAAAATATAAAATAAGATGTAAATATAAAATATAAAAATACAAAAATTAAAATTACAATTTAAAATTGCGACAACTTTGTGTGACAAAGAAACAAAAACAAGTTAAAAACAATATAATACAGTACGCTAGACATTACTTATGAAAACCCCCGCAAGAAAGTTGCAATTATTTAAATTTGACCAGAAACAAATATTTTCAAAAATTTCACGAGAAAATTTTATCATTATTTTTAAAATGACGCTAAATTTGCCATAGTTTGACGTTTGAATCATTAAAATTGAACATAGAGTTTGACAGTTGTGCAACGTCAAAAATTAAAATCAAAATCGAAATTTTAAAAGCTTTGAACTTAAAAAAATGCAATTTTTTGCATTTTATGTTGATTTCACGAGAACATTTTGTAATCCTTTTTAAAATGACGCTTCAAATCTTTCAACTTAAAAAAGTGCAATTTTTCTATTTTCTGTTGATTCCACGAGAAAATTTTGCAATCCTTTTTAAAATGACGCTGAATTTGTCATATTTTCACTGTTGAATCATCAAAATCGTACAAAGAGTTTGACGTGCAATTTCAAAAATTAAATTCGCAATTTAATTTCAAAAATCAAATTCGTAACTTTAAAAAGTGCAATTTTTGCATTTTCTGTTGATTTCACGAGAAAATTTTGTAATCCTTTTTAAAATGACGCTAAATTTGCCATATTTTGATGGTTTCATTATCAAAATTGGACCAAGAGTTTGACAGTTGTGCAATTTTAAAAATCAAATTCGTAACTTTAAAAATGTGCAATTTTTGCATTTCGTGTTGATTTCACGAGAAAATTTTGTAATCGCTTTTAAAATGACGTTTAAAATTATTAAACTTAAAAAAGTGCAATTTTTGCATTTTCTGTTGATTTCACAATTCAATTTTATAATTCTTTATAAAATAACGTTAAATTTGCCATATCTTGAATCATCACAATCGTAAAGAGCAATTGACAGTTGTGTAATTTAAGAAATCAAAATCACAATTTTAAAATCTTTGAATTTAAAAAGGGCAATTTTTGCATTCTGTGTTCAATTCACAATAAAGTTTTATAATCCTTTTTAAAATAACGCAAAATTTTCCATATTTTGACGTTTGAATCATCAAAATCAGACAAAGAGTTTGACAGATGTGCAATTTCTAAAATCAAAATCGCAATTTTAAAATCTTTGAACTTAAAAAAAGTACAATTTTTGTATTTTCTGTTGATTTCATGAGAAAATTTTGTAATCCCTTTTAAAATGACGCTAAATTTGCTATATTTTGACGTTTGAATGATCAAAATAGCACAAAGAGTTTGGCAGTTGTGCAATTTCAAAAATCAAAATCGCAATTTTAAAATCTTTGAACTTTAAAAAAAGTGCAATTTTTGCGCATTTTCTGCTGATTGCACTACAAAATTTTGCAATTCATTTTAAAATGACGCCAAAATTGCAATATTTTCACGTTTGAATCACCAAAATCGGACGAAGCAATTTGCAGATGTGCAATTTCAAAAATTCAAATCACAATTTTAAAATCTTCGAACTTTAAAAAAGTACAATTTTTGCTTTTTCTGTTGATTTCACGTGAAAATTTTGCAATCCTTTTTAAAATGACGCTGAATTTGTCATATTTTGACTGTTGAATCATCAAAATCGTACAAAGAGTTTGACGTGCAATTTCAAAAATGAAATTCGCAATTTTAAAATCTTTGAAGTTTAAAAAAGTTCAATTTTTCATTTTGTGTAGATTTCACGAGAAAATGTTTTAATCCCCCTAAACTGACGCTAAATTTGCTATATTTTGACGTTTGAATCATCAAAATCGGACAGTTGTCCGATTTCAAAAATCAAATTCGTAACTTTAAAAAGTGCAATTTTTCATTTTGTGTTGATTTCACGATAAGATTTTGTTATCCCTTTTAAAATGACGCTAAATTTGCCATATTTTGACTTTTGAATTATCAAAATAGAACAAAGAGTTTGGCAGTTGTGCAATTTCAAAAATCAAAATTGTAATTTTCAAATCTTTGAACTTAAAAAGTGCAATTTTTGCATTTTGTGTTGATTTCACGATAAGATTTTGTTATCCCTTTTAAAATGACACTAAATTTGCCATATTTTGACGTTTGAATTATCAAAATAGCACAGAGTTTGGCAGTTGTGCAACTTCAAAAATCAAAATCGCAATTTTTAAATCTTTGAACTTTAAAAAGTGCAATTTTTGCATTTTGTGTTGATTTCATGAGAAAATTTTGTAATTCTTTTTAAAATGACGCTTAAAATCTTTAAACTTAAAAAAAGTGCAATTTTTGCATTTTCTGTTGATTTCACGAGTAAATTTTATAATTCTTTATAAAATAACGCCAAACTTGCCATATTTTGAATCATCAAAATCGAACGAAGCAATTGACAGTTGTGCAATTTAAAAAATCAAAATCGCAATTTTAAAATCTTTGAATTTAAAATAGGGCAATTTTTGCATTTCGTGTTGATTTCACAATGAAGTTTTATAATCCTTTTTAAAATGACGCAAAATTTTCCATATTTTGACGTTTAAATCATCAAAATCGGACAAAGAGTTTGACAGTTGTGCAATTTCAAAACTCAAAATCGCAATTATAAAATCTTTGAACTTTAAAAAAGTGCAATTTTTGCATTTTCTGTTGATTTCACGAGAAAATTTTGCAATCCATTTTAAAAAGACGAGAAATTTGTAATATTTTCACGTTTGAATCACCAAAATCGGACGAAGCAATTAACAGATGTGCAATTTCAAAAATCAAAACCGCAATTTTTAAATCTTTGAACTTTAAAAAAGTATAATTTTTGCATTTTCTGTTGATTTCACGAGAAAATTTTGTAATCCTTTTTAAAATGACGCTGAATTTGTCATATTTTAACCGTCGAATCATTAAAATCGAATAAAGAGTTCGACAGTTGTGCAATTTCAAAAATGAAATTTGCAATTTTAAAATCTTTGAAGTTTAAAAAAGTGCAATTTTTTATGTTGTGTAGATTTCACGAGAAAATTTTGTAATCCTTTTTAAACTGACGCTAAATTTACCATATTTTGACTGTTGAATAATCAAAATCGTACAAAGAGTTTGACAGTTGTGCAATTTCAAAAATTAAAATCGCAATTTTAAAATTTCTGAACTTTAAAAAGTGCAATTTTTGCATTTTGTGTTGATTTCACCAGAAAATATTGCAATCCCTATTAAAATGACGATAAATTTGCCATATTTTGACATTTGAATCATCAAAATCAGTCAATGAGTTTGACAGTTGTGCAATTTCAAAAATCAAAATCGCAATTTTAAAATTTTTGAACTTTAAAAAGTGCAATTTTTGCGCTTTCTGTCGATTTCTTGAGAACATTTTTTAACCCGTTTTAAAATTTTTGAATCATCAAAATCTAACGCGTTCGGCAATATTAAAAAAAAAACAGAATTGAAATTTGAAATCTTAGCACTTTCACGAACATAACCTGTTTCAAAATTGCACTAAATTCGCCACATTTTGACGTTAGAATCATTAAAATCGGACGAAGCAATTGAAAGTTGTACTATTTCAAAATTCAAAATCGCAATTTTACAATCTTTGAACTTTAAAAAAGTGCAATTTTTACATTTTGTGTTGATTTCATGACAAAATTTTGTATTTTTACGTTTGAATCGTTTGACAGTTATTAATTTAAAAAATCACAATCGCAATTTTAAAATCTTCGAACTGCGATTTTTGCATTTCCTGTCAATTTCAGGAGAACATTTTTTAATCCGTTCCACTAAATTTGCCATATTTTGACGTTTAAATCATCAAAATCCAACAATGCGTTCGGTAGTTGCATAATTTAAAAAATTGATATCATTATTTTCTGTTATTGTACTTTTTTTTGTGTGAGTTAGGCGTATGCCATTCAGTCACGACATGTTTGTAATTAAACGAGCAATTGTATATAAATATTAACATATACTTATTGTACTTTTCAAAAGTGCAATTTAAAAAATGAAAATCGCAATTTTAAATCCTTGGTTTTTTTAATTTGCCATATTTTGACGTTTGAATCATCAAAATCTAACAATCGGCGCGTTCGTCAGAATTCTCAACTGTCAACATGTTTATTTTCATTTACGCTGAATGTTGGTATTTGATGAACGCTACTTCGGCCATTCTGATTGCAGTGCTTTGTTTGTGCACTTTTAATATAATTTAAATTGAGCTATTTTCACAAAAGCATTTACTTTCTTACCTATTAGCCATTCGTGCATTTTCTCAATTTCAGTTGCACGATAAATTATATTTTTATCATAAGACTTTGGTAACCTCCATGACTTTGACAACTTCAACGCTTAATTCCAACACAAATCGGTCTAATTTGCATGCTTGGGAAAATGGTGACCGCTGGACGAACTTCAAAAAAGAAAAAGGTCAAGTTGTTGGCATAACTATCATTGAGATATCTGTAAAATATGAACTTCATCTAATGATAAATAAAGATAAATTATGCAAAACCATGAATACATGCACTGAGAGAATAGACTTAAATACCCCAACGGTTGGCAATAAACTCCCAACTGTTTTGTCTGATGAACGCGCCCAATGCGTCTTAGTGGCATGTCGATGACATTTTAATAGCATTTACAGGTACAGATTAGATTATTAGAGAAAAACTAAATACATACATCTGATAAAATTTAAATAAAATTAATTAAAGAAAAAAAATCTTAGCAATATTCGATATTATTACAATTAGGCCAAAAATATCAAATTATCCGTCATAAAAATTTGGGTACATACAGTAGTCGCTTTGAAAGAAAATGAGCGATATGATATGCTCCCTGTTCTTAGGACAATTATATGGCAATATTTTATGCATCAAGAAAGCCCTACATTCTTGTTTGCGTGCTGAACTTTCGGCACAGTTATAGCGTACGACACATTCGCGCGACATTCACTCGCGTTACATTTCGCATCGCCAACGTGACAGCGCTCTCCCGAAAGCCGACCCCAATTAACATCCGGCAGACATCCGGCCCTTCCCTTTGTCGCCGCGAGAACACCGTAGAAATTCAAAAGTCAACATATCCATTCAATCGCCAAATACAGCACCTACAACACTCTTACAAAGAACACGAGGTCCAAACATGTCAAACACCGTACACATTTCGAACTTCCTTTCGGCCCCGAAAAGGCGGTGCGACTCTTCTTCTATATATCCCGATTGTGAATCCGCATAAAGGGCAAACATCGACGAAAAAAATGTGTTTGCTCGTGAAATGACACGGTCCATACATATTTAATAATTACGATCGAACGCACAATGGGACACAAAGCATGGCCGTGTACAAACACCACGAGACTTTTGTGTCCTCTCACGAAAAGTAAAAATAAACACGGGATTTTAAATTGAGTCAAATGCAGGCGAACAAATGGTTTCGTGAAATCCGTGTAATTCGTCAAATGCTGTGTAATTATTTGTGGAGCTATTATTACATCGTTTCTGAAATACATATCGAAACTCCTATACATTGCGTTACGTTCCTGATTTTTAAATATAGTCCTGCTTAAAGTCTAAATACTGTAGACACATGTATTTTGGATTTATATCTGCAATAAAATTAAAATTTTTAATTTTGTTAATTTTGTTACACTTTGAAACTAGGGCTGTGCAAAATAATCGATTAATTGATTAATCGACAGTTTGATTATTACTCGAAAATAATCGATTAATCGAGCATTTGATTAATCGATTATTTGATCATTTGATTAATCGATTAATCGAACATTTGATTTATCGATTAATCAAATGACCTATGATTCGGTTGCTGAAGACATTCATGTTGCTTAAACGTTAAAAAAAAAACTATGTATGTAACAAAATTTTGCAATTGTTGCATCACACAGTGGGCTCGATCTCAGAAAAGTTGACCAAAAATAGGAAGAAGTTTTAAATTTAAACGTAAATTGGTATATAGTGGTTTTCGAGGTCGCTGATTACGAATTTCGTATTATAATTTCAAAATTCAAAATGGCGGATCCAATATGGCTGACGACTTCATTAAAAATTGTTCTGAATTTCATATAAATTGGTATATAAGGGCAGTGGCGGCCCGTGGAAAATTTTGATGGCAGAGCCACTTAGCATACTCATTTTTGAGGACAGAAAAACGATTATTGGAAACCTTTACTTGCTGCAAAAGCATTCTAAAAATGAAATTAAGACTGAGAGTAGCTTGAATATGTAAATATTCAAGCTGTTCGTAACTCTGCAAAATTGCAATATTCATTAAATCTGTAATACCGTTCTTCGCCCATGTTAAAAAAGAAAACGGAAATCAATTAAAGGAAGAATTTTATTTTTCACCTTATCTACATCTTTTTAATGAATGCAATATTTTAAGAATTTGAAAACTCTGTTTTTGGTTAAAAAAAAAAACGGAAAACAATTACACTGCTAATATATTTTTTGATAATAATAATAATAAACTTTATTCTCATTACAGAAATTAATTTAATCTATACACAAAATAAAAAAAAACTAAAAGAGAACCCTAAGGTGGGATCTACATCTCTTCAATGAGTACTGAAAAATCTATCCTTTCGTTTAAGAGTTATCCTCAAAAAATAGGACACAATTGAATTTTATTTTTTGTCTTTTTTATATTTAATATTATAGCCTTTTCTGCTATAAAATTTGATATAGTCACTAATTAAAATGATTGGTACGTCTGCACTGCGGAGCGGATAAAATAACTGCATCCTCCACCTTTGAGCCATCTGTGAGGAGCATTTTAATGAATAAACTGCATCTCAGTGTCGCTTGATGTATGATTACATTATTTTGAACAACTAAAGCCAGATGTCGCTATTTTTAATACTAGATGACGCCTTCCACAACTTTTCATCAGATTCCGCAGTTAGTCTCGTTCTTTTTAATATCAAATGGAGCCGTTTATAGTTTACTTTTTTAACGCCAGATAACGTTGTCTATAATTTTGAACTTTTTAACACCGTATAGGACCATTCATAGTTGACGAGATGGAACTTTTGAACATCACATAGCACAGTTCATTTTTGTCCATTTTAACACTATGTGACGCTGTTCAAAGTTAAACTTTTCAATACCAGACTGCCCAATTTATAGTTTATCTTTTTAACACCAGATAGAGCTGTTTCGAGTTTACCTTAATATCAGGTGACACTGTCTTTAGTTGAACTTTTCAACACCAGACGAGACCGTCTATAGTTGACCTTTTCAACACGAGATGACGTTATCCACAGCTTAACTTAACGACCGATGACGTAGTTTATTGTTAATTTTAACACCAGGCGAGGCTTTGCTGAAAGAATTTGCCAAATTGGACAGATAATCCTCAAGAAGAAAACAATGAAGATTTTTTTGGTCCTGTCTACTGTCTATTCGTTGAGTACAATACTTTGCAGGAAGAATTTTTACAATCGGATAATTTGTTCAAGAGTTTCCTTCTCAAAATCACATAATAATTGAACAACGAATTAATTTTGTATCTTATCTGCATCTATTCGGTGAGTACAATGCTTTACTGAAAGAATTATCAAAATCTGGTTATCAGTTCAAGAATCATCCTCAAAAAATCAGAAAACAATTGAAGGACAAATTTAGTTTTTTAATATTATTTGCATCTATTCGATGAGTACAATACTTTGCTGGAAGAATTTACCAAATTTGGTCATCTGTTCAAGAATTATCCTCAAAAAACAAAAAAATAATTGAAGACGAATGAAACTTTTTGGTGCTACCTACATTTATTCAATGAGCACAACACATTTCTGGACGAATTTTTAAAATCTGCTATTTTGTTCAAGAGTAATCTTGAAACAGTTGAACAACAAATTTAAGTTTTTAAGATGTTGAAAGAATTTTACAAATATGGTCATCCAAAAAACCAGAAATTAATTTATCGACAAATGTATCTTTTTTATAAGACACTTTGCGAAAAGAATTTGAAAACTCTGTCATTTCGTTGAAGAATTATCCTCAAAGCAGAAAGCAATTGAAGTATAAGTTACATTTTTTGGGTCCAATCTGCATATATTCGATGATTACAACATGTTACTGGAAGAATTTGCCAAATTTGGCCATCCGTTCAACAGTTATTCTCAAAAAACAATTGAAGACGAAATATTGTTTTGGTTCTATCTACATTTATTCGATGAGTACAACACTTTGCTGGATGAATTATTAAAATCTGCTATTTTGTTCAAGAGTTATTATTTCAAAAGCACAAAACAATTGAACGATGAATTTCATGTTTTATCTTATCCACATCAATTCGTTGAGTACAATAATTTGCTGGAGGAATTTTCAAAAACAGGTTATCCGTTCAAAAGTTATCCTCAAAAAAGAACATTTTATTTTCTATTCGACGGGTAGAATACTTTGCTGGCTGACTTTATAAAATCTGGTCATCCTTTCAAACAATTGAACGACGAATTTTTTTTGTTTGTTTTATCTGCATCTATTCGATGAGAACCTTTTCTTAGAAAAAAATTCAAAATCTGCCCGTTCGTTCAAGCGTTATCCTCAAAAAATCAAAAAACAATTGAAAGTCGAATTTTCGTTTTTTGCTCAATTGACATGTATTTATGAGTACATTACGTGATTACGTGAACTTAGTTTATTCATCGTGTGCGGCGCGGAAAAACTAACAAGTGCACCTTGTGCAAATACAGATTAAGAACCCACACCGCGAACCTCCCCGCCGCTGCCCATGTTCTAACGAAATGCCGTGCCAGATGTAAGCTGGCTCCTCGTGATGGGGAAGAAATGTATTGCGATTTTTCTCCACTCATTAAACTTTCGGAGGCACTGTTTAAACATTTAAATTGACGAATCATTATTTTTAGAATCAATAAATTCTTGCTGAGCTTGAAATTTGAGGTAGTGTGCCATGGCTCTTTGGCTCTACATAACGAGCCGCCCCTGTATAAATGTATTCAAGGTTGCTAATAACGATTATAATATTACAATTGCGAAATAAAAAACAGTTTAAGTATTTGATTGATTTTTATTTAAAAAAATTTCGGAGTAGCAGTTATTATTTACTAATACGTACAGTTAAGAAAATAAGTAAATAAGAAAAAATTGTAAAAATCAGTAGCTATCACTGTCGGAATTCTCATGGTCGAAATCAAAGTCAGTATCAAGCTTATCAGAAATTTTTAGAAAATTTTCAAACTCATCATCATCAGGGAGAAATAAAAGCTCTAGTGCCTCCGATGACAAATTTTTACTTTTTTAGGTTTCATTTTTCTCAAGCTCGAAATAAGTGGATCCGAAGATACCAGGAGCCAATGAAACACATGTTCCATTGTATTTGTGCGTGAATTTTTTCTGGAAAACCCTTCACGATATTTTTTGATATCCGTATTTCTGGCTTCCTGAGCATCTTCAGATAATTGACCGATTGGCAATACGGCTGATTCTATTATTTGAGCACCATGTATTAAAAGTTTATGAACTGTCGTAGACATGTAATACCAAGGAAACTTGTCTACGCAAGTTTCCGCAGTATCATGACAATATTTATGAAATTGACATGACCTGCAAGATAACGTGAAATCGATGAATTAAATCTTCGTGATCTGGTGATTTGAATGGGGAGAATGTTTGAATTGCTTAGGTTATCTTGTGCGCTGTTACTATAGTGGAAGCTATGTCCCAGTCTTCTTTAATAGGAATATAGATGTCGTTGTCATTAATTTCATTGTCCATGTCCACGTTTTTGCAGTCTAGAAAGTAAGTTTTCAGGAGTATTTCTAGTGCCTCCAAGATGTTGTCAGTATGACTTCCATAATTCCAGCCTGTTGTTCTGGATCCTTGGAGAGTACCTGTTTCAGCCTCGCGGCTGTGGTTGTCGACTCTGTTCATAAAAGTTCCTCCAGGATGCCCTCTGTCATTGCCTAACCTTCTTTTTGTAAAGTCGGTCCAGCTGTTTGTAGCAGTTCGTCAGCCTGACTTTTATTACCTCTTTTCTAATTTAGTTGAGTTCGCAATCACCACGGATTGATAGATTTTCCCCTTCCCGAACTCAGAGAGCAAGCTTTCTCGTATGAGGAGATAGGGGCATGCTCCAGCTGAAGTGCAAGATCATTAACTTCAGTCGGGTAAACGGTTCTCAACTCCATGTGTTTTAAAATCAGTTTTTCTTCTTCGTGAAGTTTCGCTTCCAGTTTGTAACAAATCCATGTATGGTCCGACGGGGATACTGTGTCTATCGACACATGCCAGTTCTGGATATGTTTACTTATACACTGGCAAGTGTGATGTCAATCACTTCCTGCCTTCTAGAGGTGACGAATGTGGGTTCGCTGCCTCTAATGAGTATTTGTAGGTCCATGCTCGATAGAAATTCTAGCAATGCTTTGCCTCTTTTATTGGAGTCTGTACTTCTCCACGCTAGATGGTGGGCGTTTGCATCGCATCCGATAATGAGGCTTATTTTGTTGTTCTCGCAGTGTCTGATCGCGACCTCTAGTTCATTTATTTGAGGTGGTGCAGCTGCGTCGATGCGGAGATAAGAAAAACCCTCCCGCCATCCACACCTTTAATGCAGACACCAACGTGAGATCAGCTGTTGATAATTGTCGCATGAGAATGTTAGCAGGCGCGTATAAGCACGTTCGCGCTTTTTGTTTTTGTGCACCATAGAATGTGGTGCCCTTAAGATTGCCTAGTCCGCATTTTCTGTTAGCCACTAAATAGGGTTCCTGAATAAGCCCTAGGGTGTTTTCGTTACTTTGCAAGTTGTGGTTCGATACTTGAACTGCATCCTCGCAATGCTGCAGATTTATTTGAATTATGTTTAATTCTTTCTCTTTTATATTTTATTTTCAATTTATTAATAGTGAGCTTATTCTAAAAGTGTTGGTTTATTAGAATTAAGAGACAAAAGATAACTCACCATTTATTGTTGGGAGCTGTCCATGTTGAGAGGGGTCTCATGGCGAGTTTCCTCACTTCTCTCAGCAGCTACCACGGTTGATGTTGAAATGGCGCCTTCTTTGGGATTAGCGCAACAAATTGGAACTTGTACCGTAGTTAGCACTTTCCATTTCTGCTACGCTCTTTTAGGAGGGCGATTTCATCGGGAACTCCCAGGACGACCAATCTTCCTTCCGCTTTTGTTTCGGTGTGGAAAACGCACCACCGATCCACTGTCAGCTCCTTATTTTCACCTACCCAGAGCTTGATAATTTGCTCCATCTACAGAGGTTGACCTAGCAGTCATAAGGTTGCTTTAGTCAGCGATCAATTTGGACCACTGTTAGTTTGGCTCCCATAGTGGAGCTAGATGTTTGGTCCGCGCAGGTTATTCTCAGGATTTCTCATCTTCGTACAGCCAGCGGTAGAAGATGAGACTGACACAATCCGAAATGGATCAGTAATCAGAGTCCCATCTAGTATAACCTGTTGTGCCTTAACCTTAACGGACGAAAATATGGACACCATTACCCAAATTGGAGATGCTCCGCTTTGCTTTGAATTGGAGGCATATATAAATTTAAAACAACTAGTCCATGAGTTGAAATTAAATAATTCATTACTCGTGGAAAAAATGGAGACCCTGGAGGAAGAAAACACGCGATTACGTAGTCAAGTTAACAATAATCAAGGATCCTTAGTTAAACCGGCAACTCCCCCAACGAAGGAGCCGGCAACACCGTTTCCTATCACAGCTGAACTCAGCCGCAATTCACAGGAGAATTGTCAAAAGATGCAGAAAATAAACAAACCGCCCAGCGTGATAAACTCTAACGGAAAATGTCCAGTTATTACTCATGACGTCTCCGAGCAGTCCTGTCCTCTCAGTAGTGCCAATGAAGACGGATTTACAAAAGTATCCTACAAAAGTAAACGTAAGACTGTCAATAAAAATTTAGTTGTAGGTACCGGTGAAGCAACTAAGTTACAAGCTGAACCAAAAAACAAACTTGGTTATTCTTGAAGCGGACCCGTAATAATGTAACCGAAGAGGATGTTCGTGAACATATTGCTAACATTATTAACTCGGACAATTTCACGTGCGATAAAATTAACACCAAAAATGGTAATGCGGCTTTTAAAATCGGTGCGGCCTTCTCAAATCATGAAATGTTAACTGATCCTGCCAATTGGCCCAGAGGTATATACCGGGTGTGGCACTTAAGACGCCTCGGACCATAGCTCCTTTACGATAAAAGCTATCGACAAAAATCTAAGAACAAAGTGATGCATAGTTACCGTCGCTATGTTTCAAAAATATTTCTAATCATCAGTGGCGTGCCGTACTCCAGTGGCGTACCAAACTTATGTTTTTTTAAATGGAATGTCCTATTTTTTATTGCAGATTTGGAAAGTGTTCGACGAGTACTTATTTTGTTATCTAACATGTTATACCCTTCACTTTAGCGGTTTCGCTGTTATAACCCCTTCTTTCAAAATTGCGCCCCATTTTTGAGATTTTTTTGCAGAGAAACTAATTGACGCCGGCGCCTAAATTTTGAATTGAGGTACAGGTTAAGACCTCGTATACCTTCACATAATTTTTTTTCGGGTAATTTATGGAAAAAAAATAATTTTTGATTGATCTTCGCATGTTGTCATTTTTTCCGAAAATTTCAAATGGCACCCCCCTAAAAAAAATACGGCGTTGTACAGCCAAAACTCTTAATTTTTCATTGGTGTAAAAAAAATTACACATTGCAATTTCATCGCAAATGTCGGGAAACGTTTTCCGTTCCCAAGTGTGCCATGAGAAAACAAATACACAAATACGGTCAACATAATAGTATGTACCTATTTATTCAACATGATATGAAAAATGCAGATAAAGAAAATTTAACAACTTAAACTAAATGTTCGAAATGACGACCTTCCTGCTGGAGGCATAACCGCAACTTCGACTCACAGGCTCTAGACACTGCCCTAAGGACTTCTGGTGATATACCGCGGAAAGCCGCGCGGATTCTCTCCCTCATATCCTCGACAGTAGTTGGTACCGTCCTGTAAACCTCGTCTTTGATATGGCCCCAAAGGAAGAAGTCAAGGGGAGTGAGGTCTGGTGATCTTGGCGGCCACCTCACAGGACCCCCACGACCAATCCAGGAGTCCGGAAACGTTTCATCGAGAAATTCCCGAACGACACAGCTATTATGTGCAGGAGCTCCATCGTGCTGGAAAACTATCTGTCGAAGAGCGGCTAGAGGGACATTTTCCAAGAGATCATCCAAGTCGTCGCGAAGGAACCTCAAATAACTGTTGCCGTTCAGGTGCCCCTCGATGAAATAAGGACCCAAAAGATGTTCTCCAAATATGCCTCCCCAAACATTCAGCGACCATCTTTGCTGGTGGTTTATCATTCGCATGGCTTGTGGGTTTTCATCGGCGTAATAATGGTAGTTGTGGCGATTGACATGCCCATTTCTATGGAACGTTGCTTCATCAGAAAATAAAACGCGCATAAGAAATGATTCCTCCTGCTCAATTTTGTTGATAGCCCACATGCAGATATCTTGCCTCGCATGAAAATATTGAGGTTGCAATTCTTGGTACAGTTGAATCTTAAATGGACGGAATTTGTACTTTTTAAGAACACGATGTACGGATCGCGTTGAAATATCGTGATTCCTACTAATATCACGGATACTGGTATGAGGATCTTCAATAACTGCCTCCAGAACCTGAAGTTCATTATTTTCGGTAATAACTGCCTTCTTTCTAACTCCCCTTGGCCGTTTCACACTTCCCGTAGTAGTAAATCTCTCCAACACTTTTTGAAACGCACGTTCATTTGGATGTGCCCTGTGCGGATATCTCGCAGCGTACACTCGTGATGCCAAGAAACAATTCTTGTTACATTCTCCAAGAATAAATATCATGTCAACCATTTCCTCTTGAGTTCGGAACATTTTTAGAACGTTTATCAAAAATGACTTATGGCTGCTACTGACGTCTAATAATTTACTTTGACAATTACCAATCTTTTGTTTTCTCATGGCACACTTGGGAACGGGAAACGTTTCCCGACATTTGCGATGAAATTCCTTTTTTCTCCGAAATTTTGTTATGCAATGTGTAATTTTTTTTACACCAATGAAAAATTTAGAGTTTTGGCTGTACAACGCCGTATTTTTTTTAGGGGGGTGCCATTTGAAATTTTCGGAAAAAATGACAACATACGAAGATCAATCAAAAATTATTTTTTTTCCATAAATTACCCGAAAAAAAATAATGTGAAGGTATACGAGGTCTTAACCTGTACCTCAATTCAAAATTTAGGCGCCGGCGTCAATTAGTTTCTCTACAAAAAAATCTCAAAAATGGGGCGCAATTTTGAAAGAAGGGGTTATAACAGCGAAACCGCTAAAGTGAAGGGTATAACATGTTAGATAAAAAAATAAGTACTCGTCGAGCACTTTCCAAATCTGCAATAAAAAATAGGGCATTCCATTTAAAAAAACATAAGTTTGGTACGCCACTGGAGTACGGCACGCCACTGATGATTAGAAATATTTTTAAAACATAGCGACGGTAACTATGCACCACTTTGTTCTTAGATTTTTTTCGATAGCTTTTATCGTAAAGGAGCTATGGTCCGAGGCGTCTTAAGTGCCACACCCGGTATATACCGCTCTATTTTGGGCGGCCAATTATCAGGGAAAAACTAGTAGTAATAATACACTAAATACTCCAACTCTGAACTTGTTTTTGTGCGTGAGAAACAAGATCATGAATTGGAAGCATTTCTTATTGATAATAACTGTAACTTTGATGCATTATGCGTAACCGAGCACTGGTTAAAGAATCCAGAAGCTCTTGTTTTTAAATTAAATAAGTATCAAGTCGGATCGTTTTTTGCGCGTACTGACCATATTCACGGCGGTGTGATGCAACTTGATAGGTGTGATCAGTTTTCTAGAACTATAAATGGTATAAAAAACTCTCAAAAGAGATTAATTGTGAAATTACTGCAACAGTGTTGCCTTCCAATATTATCTGCATTACTTTGTACCGGTCTCCTTCAGGCAATTTCAATGAATTTTTAAATATTCTAAGCGATTCACTTGAGCAAATAGATAGAAATAAACTTGTGATTGTGAGTGGAGATTTTAATGTTAAATTTAATACCAACGATGCAAAGGCCACTATTTTATGTGATTTATTTGCATCATATGGCTTATCAAACCGAGTAGAAGACAAAATGCATGTCTTGCTAATATTTTCACAAATATTGATCATACTAATATGGAAATAAAAGCCCTAGACTGACAGCTTTCTGATCACATTGGCATACATGTTGTCATTAAATCATATTTAAAAACTCCTAAGCCTATCAAACATAAAACGCGCCCAATAACTGAGCTTGGCCGATTCAAATTATACAATTTATTGAGTAGCACGGACTGGAGTTTTGTTCATGATGATTCCTGTGTCAATAATAAATTCACTTACTTTATGAATGTCATTGAATGTTATATTCTACAATCTTTTCCAGAAAAGTCATATACAAAGCCACTAAATAGGACGAGAGTTAACTGGTTTAATAATGATCTTCGGCATATGCGTGAAGTCTTGGGTTTGCTGAGGGAAGCATATAGTAAAAATCCTGAACTAAAGGGGGAATACAACGCGATGAAAAAATACTACAGGCTTGCATTAACAGACGCCAGGATATCTGCTAGTTCTGAGTATATTAATTCATCTAATAATCCTTTCAGAGCAATGTGGTTGCTCATTAAACCTGCAAAAAACGTGAACTGTGATATAAATGCCAATAAATTTAATGCTCATTTTATTAATGTGGCAGATAATATAACTAAAGCATTGCCCACTAGTACTTTGGACCCTATTCAATATCTAATTCAAAATACTAAAGCCAATACTTTACAGTTTAAATTTCACGAAGTTGGCCCTAACACTATTCGGACCATAATACAGAATTTAAAGAAATCTCGAGCTCGAGATATTTATGGCTTAAATTCTGATACATTGAAAGGTATAACTGACGTTATTATTTACCCTCTGAATAAACTAATTCACCTTTGTATATCGCAGAATATTTTCCCAGACCTCCTTAAAAGGGCCTGTGTTATACCGCTCCATAAAAAGGGTTGTCTAAACGATATAAATAACTATAGGCCAATTTCCCTTTTACCTTTTATAATTGCGAAAATTTTGGAAAGAGTATTGTTTCAACAATTGATTGAGTTCTTCATAGAACAGGATTTATTATCAAACAGGTAGTATGGTTTCCGTGTAGGGAAATCGACAACTGATGCAATCATGACCTTAACTGAGGAGATCTATGAAGGTTATGAAACAGGGGCTTGCTCTGTATCGACCTTCTTAGACCTTACCAAAGCCTTCGATTGCGTGTCTCATGAGGTTCTTCTACGGAAATTATATTGCTACAACCTTTTACCTAGTGCATATCGTTTGTTGAATTCATACCTTAGCAACCGGTCTCAAAGGGTTACATTCAAAGAATGCGTATCAAGTCAACTGAATCTCTACCATGGGGTACCCCAAGGTTCAATTCTGGGTCCGCTACTATTTCTGATATATATTAACGATCTACCTGATAATAATCTGCACTGTTCATTGACTTTATTTGCTGATGATACGACTGTCAAGAACACATCCACTGATCGGGTAAGTGCGTTGTGTGAGAATCAATCGTCTGTTCGGAGAGTTACCGAATGGTTTAGTGCAAACAGATTAGTAGTGAACCCAGACAAGTCTAAAACTGTGATATTCACTTTACAGACGGATGCACTAGTAAGTTCCGCTAAATTTCTTGGGGTCCACCTTGACTCCAAATTAACATGTAAAACTCATGAAGATTAGCTGTTAAGGAAACTTCGTAGTAATGTTTATTTATTAAGAATGCTCAAAAACTCATTGACTGATTCGTGCTTGAAATCTGCATATTTTGCACTGATTCAGAGTCGCATATCGTAAGTTATTTTAGCATGGGGACATTCCAGTATTGTAGCAGAGCAATTAGAATGACGACAATATGAAATATAGAGAAGACTGCAGAAACTCATTTATTAAACTGGGTATACTTACGTTACCAAGTCTTTATATTTTAGAATGCCTGTGTTATGTTCACAAACACATTGATGAATATACATCACCGAATCAATTACATGACCACAACACCAGATCGGCTACTCTTATTTGTCCATCCTACACCCGTTTAACTGAAACGAGGAATGGCATTAACTATTATGGACCTCTATTAATACCATCCCTGAAACCCTGAAGTCACTGCCATTTGTGAAATTTAGAAAGACAGTTAAGGCCTACTTAAGTCGTAAAGCCTACTATCATATTTCAGAATGTTTATCAAGTGGTCTTGCAGATATTGCTGTCGTGTAATTTTAATGTGTTGTTATTTATTTATTTATTTTTACTCTTTACTGTGATTTTACAATAACCAATTTTATCTTTTTACTGCGATTTTACAATTTGATTTTATTAATATCGTTTTATATCTGCACTGTTTTTATTTATTTATTTTAATTTATTACACTTTTATTGTGATTTTATTTTTTATGTTTTTATTTATACAATGCTTTAGTTCATATTTTATAATTCAGTGTTTTATTTTATTATTTGTTCTTATCTTTGATTTATTTTAAACTGTCTGTAATGTCCTGTATATTAGAATAATTATATCGCTTAATTGTATTTTTATATTTAAAGGGATTGCATATTTTATTTTGCATCCTTATTTTAACATTTAACATTATCATCTTCATATTTAGAATAATTTGTCAAATATTGTCTCTAATTTATTACTATTTTTTTTATGACCTATGTAAACCTTTCGGTATTGGCATTAATAATAGTATTTTATACAACGTGTGGCTAAACAAGTGCTTTATTTTACGCGTGAGCCGTTTAGAGTACGAGCGATAGCGAGTACTCTAAAGCTCACGAGTAAAATAAAGCACTGTTTAGCCACCAGTTGTATACATAATTTTTTGCAACACCATATTCCTAAGTTGAATTTCTCTATCTCGGGCCTTGAAATGTCGCTAGCGAACGCTGCGATTATAAATTTAGATTTAATCGAGTGTGTAGGAACGTCAAAATCTATGTTGGCACGGAAACAATATACAGGCCATAGTCGGCTTTTTATGTCAAACTTGTCTCTGTGTCAAACTATTTCTAATTTAATTTGTTCAGTTCAGTTCAGTTCAATGAGTGAAAACTTGATTAGTAGTGATGAAGAAATGTGCGGAACTCCACCGGAGTTAAGAGAAGCGGCGGAAGCGGCGAGTTTCGAGTTGTTGCCCTCCAAATCTCGTAAGATTTATATATAGTTACTTTTTAATTTCATAGTTACTTTTTTATTTCATAGTTATTTTTTTATTGCATAGTTATTTTGCACTATGAAAAAATGATATATTTTAGAGGCTGAAAACTATCAAATAATGACAACTTAAGGATATGGTGTTGCAAAAACTTACTTACTTACTTACTTACTATATTGACCTGCCCCTCCGTGAGATTCTCCAGGAGGTTGTGGCCATCGATGACTATTTGTAGGTGCCTGTTGACTCTTGTGGCTGGTTGCAGAGAGCTAGAGTTGGTTGGCCCTGCCTACCCTCTTCCTGGGGTTGATTCCAGGAGATTTTGTCGCAGTCCTCTTCTTCCCCTTTTTCTGTGGAGTTGGAGACTTCGCTTTGGTTATCGTTTTGAGCAATTCCTTTGGTTTCCAAGAGGACCAGCTATAGCTAAGCCGATGGCCGCAGTGTTTTTACTTTCTCCGTTACGAAGTACGAGAAAGTGTGATCGTGATTTTTTTTTCAAAATTTTTTTTTACGGAAATATCCGTTTTGGGGTCCCTAGATGCCATTTCAACAATTTCTGGAAAACATTTTTGTGTGTGTTTGTGTGTGTGTCTGTCTGTGTGCGCTGTATCTCAAAAACTAATAGAGCAATTGATGTGAAACTTTGAACATACGTCTTATTTGATAATCTGAAGAACTGAAAAGCTTTTGGTAAAATTTCAATTTCGTACACCGGAAGTGGGTGTTTACCTTAACTGTTTTTTGTTTTTTGCCAATATTTTCTTAAATATGAAAAATATCACAAAACCATTTAAACAAACATTGAAGAAAACAAAGAAATAAACATCTTTTGCTTGAAAATATTTTTCATAAAATCATTTTTATTCGAGAAAAAAATTTATTATCTTTTTTTAATTTTTGGTTTATAATTATAAAACGATAATAGTTACAGCAAATTTATGTGAATAAATAGAGAATGCTAAAATGAACAAATTATAAAGAATAAGTTTTTTTCGAAATCCCTGTAGTTTTTGAGTAAACTGAGTTTTTGAATTTGAAGTATAATTTTTCCATCTTTCATAATTTTGACGTTTTAAACGTCAGTTTCATCCGAGTCTACAAAACGCTCGATGTTCATTTAAAATATGATTTAAATTGAAAATAAACCATGAAAGCGTAAATATAAATTATTCCATCAAGTCGGAGAAAGTAACATGATGGCCACATCACCATTTTTTGGAAGGTCCTGGCTGACTGGTCCCAGCCTGCGCTGTGTTACGCGCCTTCTTTCTGCGTTTGGACTCGGCTCCACTGATCCGTTTCCGCTTATTTGGAACAGGAGCTTTTGTTCGAATATTAAGAGGGCACAGTGTTGTCAGCCCTCTTCAGAGGTGAAAGGTGACCTCCAGCGTCATTTGAGGAGTATCCAAAGACGCACTCGCTAGGATTTTTCCAATCCATGCGGTTTATGACGGTTTTCGTCTCACTAAGCCCCACTCACCAAGGATCCACATAAGGGACGGTACACCATAAACTGGTGTATCGCGTCAGGGTTGTTGGTGGCGATATAATCCCCATCACCAGATGGAGCAGAGCATACGAGACAGTGGCGCGTCCGGTCTGCAAACCAGTTGCGGCTGCCTGCATGTCCATCCTCCCCGATTGATTCGTGTCGGATTAAACATGAACCTCCCGTTTGGTAGAAATCCTGGCCAAAGTACTCTGTCGACAACCTCGCTATGCGTGTAATGAGGTGACTCAAGTGCCAGGTTCCTCTCATCCTACGACACGAGTCACAAACACGTGGGTAACCATAGCGCAAGAATGTAACATTGAAACGAAAACTTCCCTGAGCCGGTAACCAGCTAGAGCTAAAGGGTAGGATTATTCTTCGGCCTTCTCTGGACTAGTTTCGCCGTGTTTAGTTGAACCAGGGGCACATCGTGAAGGGTGTGGTTCTTCACCGCGCACGGTCGGTCATGGATACGAGATTCCTAGAGTTGCAGTCAACGAGGAGATCGTGCCCACCGGGTTTTACACCATGACAGGACCAATTTTCCCTGCTACTGCCCCTTAACCCCCACTAAATTTTATTAATAGTTGTTTTTTACTTAGACAAAAGAGGTATACTATGTCGCAATAGTTAAAATGGGACAAGACCAACGATTCACGTAAAATACTTTTTAGCCTCTGAGATAAACAGTGCCGGTTTAAGTATATTAACCTAAGATTAATGTATCCCCTATTAATACAACAAGAAATATGCCTATAAAATTTTAAATCAGTACCTGAAGTCCTAGGCTTTTTACACAACTTTTTTTATTTCAGTAAGATTAGTGTTGTCCAAAGTTATCTAAAGAATAGGGGCTATTCTCTCTTTCGGGTATTTTTTGATCCAAATAAGATAGCTTCAGTTTTAGAATTATTAATTAGGAGAGCGTACTCATCACATTTTTTAATAATTTTATTCTCAAATCCGAGTTCATTTTAGTGCACGCTGTAATATAAAAAAATATCATCCTACTCAGCAAATGTGTATAACAATTGAGTATCGTCTGCAAAAAGGTAGTTATTTAAATTTGTGACGTATACCTACATTATACTTGTTTAATAAGAGGCATTGTGTTACTCGTTCAATTGGGGCACTCGTGCCGCAATAGGCCTTCTTATATATACTTCTATAATGATATACTATAAAAAATAATAATAGCTCCTTCCATAATATCATTAAAAACCAAACTTGTCAAAAAGCTTCTACATAATTCAGTGTAATATGTTAAAGTTCCAGTTAGAAGGGCGGTACTGTGCAGTTTAACCGCATTAGTGTGAAATATGGGTTGGATGAGAAGGGTGGCGAACGAGGACTTGCGGGGGCGGCGGAGCAGACGATAAAGCACACAGAGATAAGGGAAAGTTTTAAGATTTTCTTGCAAAATGGCGCCGCAGAAACGGCAGGCAGAAATTAATTATTTCTTTCATTAGCAGAAGTTTATTAATTAAGGAAGCGTCTTCTTGTTTGCGTTGCGTCATCTCCTCTACAACCCTTTCGGAGTTTTGCGATGGGAGAGCGAGACTTTTAAATGGAAACTTAAGAACGCGCCCCCCTTCCGCCGCCCTCGTTCCCTCTCTCTCGCAACAAAATTAATTATGTATTTATAAATTAAATATTCATTTCGTTTCGCAAATAGAGCGAGCGCGCGCTGCCCCTCTACTATATTAAAAATTATTATTATATTTTGTTTACAATGAGAAATACCCCCGCGACCTGGGACCGGAGATTTGATGCAACTCTTCCTTCTTCCCGCTCGCTATCTACTTAATTTGATTTTTCTCCCTTCCTTTCATTCTCCCTTATTGAATCATATCAATTAGGCGGATTTTGCGATAATATGCAGCTTCGACAAATTCCTATATCAATCTAAGTATCGTAGTCCAATGAGTACAGATCTTATGATATAACCAGATCATAAAACATGATGAAATAGCGCAGAAATAAAACTCGTTTTTGAAAAAGAATTGGGCTATATTAAAATAATTTTATATTTTTTACAAGCACGATAAATGAGTTTTTACCCATTAAGAGTTTAGGATTGATATCACATGCACACAAAAAAATATTCAGTTTCTATGAGGTGAAATAGTAATTCCTACTGTTTTTGGATGCGCTGAAACCGATTCCGGCATCAGAATTCCTTCATCACGTCAGGAATTTTTTTAGGCTCCGGAAAAGTGTCAAAAAAAGCCTAAATTAACGCCCGGCGGTGCCGCTCGAGTGCAAAGGGTTAAAACTCTAAGAAGTGTTTAACGGGCCAGGGGTAGGATAAGGCCCACCCATCACGCTTGGTTTCCATTTTATTTCAACCGACAAAATCTATTTATTGGTGGTTTTGAACTTTTAAATTTACAGTGGTTGGACTGAGTTTTTTTTTATCAAACAGTGTTTTTTTGTGTTAGGTTTAAGGGTGGTGGGTGCTTAATATGTATTATTATCAGGGCCGGATTTAGACTAGATGAGGCCCTAAGCTATTTGAAATATGGGGCCCTTTATAAGTTCAGATATTATATGTCAGAGCCAAATATGATTTTCAGAAACTGAAATACAATTAAGAATAACATAGCAATGGTTTTCTTTAGATTGCTGCTCTCCTGTTTAACATAAAAGGAATCTAATACCACCATTGTACATATTAATTTATTGCGCTACAGTTTCGCACCGTGATAGCTCAATTTGGGGATGATTCCCGACCCCTTAGTTCATAAATAAGTCTAGTTTCAGAAAATGAACTTAAAAAAATCGATTTTTTTAAATTTTCTTGTAGTAAAAATATAGGTACTATTGTTATGAGAAATTATGGAGCCCCAAAACTTTATAAGCTACACTATATACTATACTAAGGATTTTCAACAGCATCGATTTCGGTGAACTCATTAAATACGAACAATAATTTATGCTCAAAATTTATAAAGTAGCAACAAATAGTACGTGCAAGTTACTGACTCGCTCCGGAGAGTCGTAACAATCAAAGGGATAACAGTTGTGTGCGAGGATCGCTACTAATTTTTTCCGCTTTCCATTCTCCGTTCTCCCTGCTCATGGTTTGGCGTCGCGACGCTCAAGTGAAGGAGGGTGCGACACATGTAATAATGAGTACATTGTTTACCCGGCGTGACGTCACTGTTTGCTATGTCCGACATATTGCGACCGACGGAGGTAATTTCCTGTCCGAATATTGCATCGCCAGCTTTTCCATGTACGTTCCTCTGTGTGTGTTTGTAAATGTGTGCACGTGTTAATGTGTTTGTGCATGTGATGGTGTGTGTGTGTGTGTGTGTGTGTGTGTGTGTGTGTGTGAGAGAGAGTTTGTGCATGTATCTGTGGGTGTTTGCTTTCACGGAAAATCACATCTTAGATATTAAAGGATATGTTTGCACGTAAACTAAAATTAGATAAGTGACATCACTCTGCATTAACAAAGTTCACGCCGTGGAAACCATTTTAATAATTATTCTTCCAGAAGGTGCATCCTAGAAATGTATGATAATGGATAGTTTTTAAAGAATTCATAAAGAGGACGGTTGCGACCGTTACTACGTGGTAATCCATATAAAAATTCCATATTTTAACCACGACTATTTATTGTAAAAAAAACTTATGTAGCTTGAGAAGACTATTATATCTAATATATAAAATTTTCATGTCACAGTGTTTGTAACAAAACTCCTTCGAAACGGCTTGACCGATTCTTATGAAATTTTGTGTGTATATTGAGCAGGTCTGAGAATAGGACGTAAACTATTTTTAATACCCCTAAATGATAGGGGTGGTCCACCGCAAATTTTTTATTTTTATTTTTTGGACAAAATTTTTTATTTTTATTTTTTTATGATTCGGCATTAAAAAATACATACAACCCTAAATTTTCACCCTTCTACCACCAACCCCTATTTTTTAATAGCGATTTTAGTACTTTAATAATTTTCTACTCTCGGCGATCGACCGCTCGATCAGTTATTCCTTTTCCATTGTTTGCGCCGACGGTTATTAATGGGTTTTAATGGGCTTATCCTGTAGATTCGTATCGATAAATGTAAATAAATAAGTAGCTGAAATTATAAAAAAAAATATAAACAAAATATTAACAGCAAATGCTGCACTGAGCTCAATTGCAACACTTGCATCCGATGAACAATTAAGTCGGCTTTAAATACATAAATTGGTGATAACGATTGATTTCTAATACGCGCGCCATCTCTTGGTGGTTGGAATGTCGCTCGCGGTGGTGTTACGAATTAAAATATTCTGCGGAAGATTCTGTGCGCGGTTGAGAATTTTTTTAATAATTGTGCCATTTAGTTCAAATTCGTTGATTATTAAAAAAAATTATGAATTTTTGAAGCAATAATTGCATGTTAGAGCGATCATGAATTTCAAAAATTAAAAAAAAAAAAAATTCAACTGGCGATACATGTTTTTATTAGTAACAATACACTTCTTACATTCTTTAGCTTTAATAATTTTGTTATTTAGTTCAAATCCGTTGATTATTAAAAAAGTTATGAATTTTTGAAGCAATAATTGCACGTTAAAGCGATTATGAATTTCAAAAATTCTAAAAAAATATTTCAACTCGCGATACATGTTTTTATTAGTAACAATACACTTCTTACATTCTTTAACTTTAATGATTTTGTTATTTAGTTCAAATCCGTTGATTATTAAAAAAGTTATGAATTTTTGAAGCAATAATTGCACGTTAAAGCAATCATGAATTTTAAAAATTCTAAAAAAAATATTTCAACTGCCGATACATGTTTTTATTAGTAACAATACACTTCTTACATTCTTTAGCTTTAATAATTTTGTTATTTAGTTCAAATCCGTTGATTATTAAAAAAGTTATGAATTTTTGAAGCAATAATTGCACGTTAAAGCGATTATGAATTTCAAAAATTCTAAAAAAATATTTCAACTCGCGATACATGTTTTTATTAGTAACAATACACTTCTTACATTCTTTAACTTTAATGATTTTGTTATTTAGTTCAAATCCGTTGATTATTAAAAAAGTTATGAATTTTTGAAGCAATAATTGCACGTTAAAGCAATCATGAATTTTACAAATTCTAAAAAAAATATTTCAACTGCCGATACATGTTTTTATTAGTAACAATACACTTCTTACATTCTTTAGCTTTAATAATTTTGTTATTTAGTTCAAATCCGTTGATTATTAAAAAAAGTTATGAATTTTTGAAGCAATAATTGCACGTTAAAGCGATTATGAATTTTAAAAATTCTAAAAAAAAATATTTCAACTGGCGATACATGTTTTTATTAGTAACAATACACTTCGTACATTCTTTAGCTTTAATAATTTTGTTATTTAGTTCAAATCCGTTGATTATTAAAAAAAATTATGAATTTTTGAAGCAATAATTGCATGTTAGAGCGATCATGAATTTCAAAAATTAAAAAAAAAAAATTTAAACTGGCGATACATGTTTTTATTAGTAACAATACACTTCTTACATTCTTTAGCTTTAATAATTTTGTTATTTAGTTCAAATCCGTTGATTATTAAAAAAGTTATGAATTTTTGAAGCAATAATTGCACGTTAAAGCGATTATGAATTTCAAAAATTCTAAAAAAATATTTCAACTCGCGATACATGTTTTTATTAGTAACAATACACTTCTTACATTCTTTAACTTTAATGATTTTGTTATTTAGTTCAAATCCGTTGATTATTAAAAAAGTTATGAATTTTTGAAGCAATAATTGCACGTTAAAGCAATCATGAATTTTACAAATTCTAAAAAAAATATTTCAACTGCCGATACATGTTTTTATTAGTAACAATACACTTCTTACATTCTTTAGCTTTAATAATTTTGTTATTTAGTTCAAATCCGTTGATTATTAAAAAAAGTTATGAATTTTTGAAGCAATAATTGCACGTTAAAGCGATTATGAATTTTAAAAATTCTAAAAAAAAATATTTCAACTGGCGATACATGTTTTTATTAGTAACAATACACTTCGTACATTCTTTAGCTTTAATAATTTTGTTATTTAGTTCAAATCCGTTGATTATTAAAAAAGTTATGAATTTTTGAAGCAATAATTGCACGTTAAAGCAATCATGAATTTTAAAAATTCTAAAAAAAATATTTCAACTGCCGATACATGTTTTTATTAGTAACAATACACTTCTTACATTCTTTAGCTTTAATAATTTTGTTATTTAGTTCAAATCCGTTGATTATTAAAAAAGTTATGAATTTTTGAAGCAATAACTGCACGTTAAAGCGATTATGAATTTAAAAAATTCTAAAAAAATATTTCAACTCGCGATACATGTTTTTATTAGTAACACTACACTTCTTACATTCTTTAGCTTTAATCATTTTGTTATTTAGTTCAAATCCGTTGATTATTAAGAAAGTTATGAATTTTTGAAGCAATAATTGCACGTTAAAAATGCTTTAAATCTAATAGTGTCGTTTTTAACAGACAGACAGTTATACGTGCGCGTAAACAAGTGTGACTCCAGTGAATACCATATTACAAAAGGAGTAGTCCAAGGATCAACCCTGGGACCTTTGTTATTCATATTATTTATTAATGACATTCAAGAAAACATAACAAGTGGCTACGTGATTAACTACGCTGATGATACTTCCGTAATAGTCAACGCATCCTCGGAACAGGAATTGACCGACAAAATCGAACAGACCAACAATCAAATAACTACGTGGTGTTCTAGAAATAATTTACTTATAAACAACAGTAAAACTGTAACTATTAATTTTTACAACAGAAAATCTAAGACTAAAGTTCACTGCGCCTCTGATGGCGTTAAATTTCTGGGCTCTTTTGTGGACCAACAACTAACCTGGAAAGTTCAAGTAAATAACATTTGCGAAAAAATAAGCAAATCATTCTACGCTATTTTAAAACTAAGGCAACATTTTTCTACGGAAATATTGATAAATATTTACTACTCTTTAGTGCACTCACATCTGAGCTATAATATACTAGCCTGGGGGAGAACGAATTTAAATAATTTTAATAGATTGTTCGTGTTGCAAAAGCGAATAATCCGCTTAATTTTCAACATAAAACGAACCGAATCATGTCGCGACACTTTTAAAAAACATGGAATTCTTACCCTCGCTGGTATATATATACTCAAAGCAGCCTTATATGCACATGGTAACATCAAATCATTCAATAGAAACGGTACTAATCACCACTACCAGACCCGCAATGCAGCAAGCATAAAACTGCCCAAACATCATAGCACATTTCTCGAAAAATCAACAGTTTATTCCTGCGGAATAATTTACAACAAAATTCCTGATGCGCTTAAGACACTAACTCATAAACGATTTAAAGAGAGTTTTAAAAAAATTCTCATTGAGAGGTGCTTTTATACTATAGCAGAATTTATAGCGCAATAATCATGAACATGTTTTTAATATGTTTTGTATGTTTGTAACATTTTATGTTATTATTACGTTTATCTCATAGATAATCTTTATTGTATTATATATTGACGTTCGCACCCACAACATGTAAATACTACTTCTCTTTTGTGTACAGCATGTATATTGTGGCATAGTGAATGAAGCTTTTATTATTATTATTTATTATTATTTATTATTAAAGCGATCATGAATTTTAAAAATTCTAAAAAAAATATTACAACTGGCGATACATGTTTTTATTAGTAACAATACACTTCTTACATTCTTTAGCTTTAATAATTTTGTTATTTAGTTCAAATCCGTTGATTATTAAAAAAGTTATGAATTTTTGAAGCAATAATTGCACGTTAAAGCGATCATGAATTTTAAAAATTCTAAAAAAAATATTTCAACTGGCGATACATGTTTTTATTAGTAACAATACATTTCTTACATTCTTTAGCTTTAATAATTTTGTTATTTAGTTCAAATCCGTTGATTATTAAAAAAGTTATGAATTTTTGAAGCAATAATTGCACGTTAAAGCGATTATGAATTTCAAAAATTCTAAAAAAATATTTCAACTCGCGATACATGTTTTTATTAGTAACAATACACTTCTTACATTCTTTAACTTTAATGATTTTGTTATTTAGTTCAAATCCGTTGATTATTAAAAAAGTTATGAATTTTTGAAGCAATAATTGCACGTTAAAGCAATCATGAATTTTAAAAATTCTAAAAAAAATATTTCAACTACCGATACATGTTTTTATTAGTAACAATACACTTCTTACATTCTTTAGCTTTAATAATTTTGTTATTTAGTTCAAATCCGTTGATTATTAAAAAAGTTATGAATTTTTGAAGCAATAACTGCACGTTAAAGCGATTATGAATTTTAAAAATTCTAAAAAAATATTTCAACTCGCGATACATGTTTTTATTAGTAACACTACACTTCTTACATTCTTTAGCTTTAATCATTTTGTTATTTAGTTCAAATCCGTTGATTATTAAGAAAGTTATGAATTTTTGAAGCAATAATTGCACGTTAAAGCGATTATGAATTTTAAAAATTCTAAAAAAAATATTTCAACTGGCGATACATGTTTTTATTAGTAACAATACACTTCTTACATTCTTTAACTTTAATGATTTTGTTATTTAGTTCAAATCCGTTGATTATTAAAAAAGTTATGAATTTTTGAAGCAATAATTGCACGTTAAAGCAATCATGAATTTTAAAAATTCTAAAAAAAATATTTCAACTACCGATACATGTTTTTATTAGTAACAATACACTTCTTACATTCTTTAGCTTTAATAATTTTGTTATTTAGTTCAAATCCGTTGATTATTAAAAAAGTTATGAATTTTTGAAGCAATAACTGCACGTTAAAGCGATTATGAATTTTAAAAATTCTAAAAAAATATTTCAACTCGCGATACATGTTTTTATTAGTAACACTACACTTCTTACATTCTTTAGCTTTAATCATTTTGTTATTTAGTTCAAATCCGTTGATTATTAAGAAAGTTATGAATTTTTGAAGCAATAATTGCACGTTAAAGCGATTATGAATTTTAAAAATTCTAAAAAAAATATTTCAACTGCCGATACATGTTTTTATTAGTAACAATATACTTCTTACATTCTTTAACTTTAATGATTTTGTTATTTAGTTCAAATCCGTTGATTATTAAAAAAGTTATGAATTTTTAAAGCAATAATTGCACGTTAAAGCGATCATGAATTTCAAAAATTCGAAAAAAAATATTTCAACTGGCGATAGATGTTTTTATTATTAACAATACACTTCTTACATTCTTAAGCTTTAATAATTTTGTTATTTAGTTCAAATCCGTTGATTATTAAAAAAATTATGAATTTTTGAAGCAATAATTGCACGTTAAAGCGATCGTGAATTTCAAAAATTAGAGCCTAAACCGTTTTCGGCCATTATCGTCACCACTTTATTTGCTTAATTTCAATGGGCCACACACGGACGACGGCGCTTCACAGCGGAGCCGTCGTTCGTCACCAGTTACCTTGCTTAATTTTTAAGGGCGGCGCAGCGTAGCGGAGCCGTCGTCTGTTACCAGTTATCTGCCTTAATATATATGGACCATTCGCGGTCGACGGCGCAGTGTAGCGGAGCCGTCGTTCGTCACCCTTGCTTAATTTTTAAGGTCTACGCACCAGTTTATTTGCTTAATTTTAATGGGCCACACACGGACGTCGTCAGTCACCAGTTATCTGCCTTAATATATATAAATATATATGGACCATGCACGGACGACAGCGCAGCGCAGCGGAGCCGTCGTTCGTCACCAGTTACCTTGCTTGATTTTTAAGGGCTACGCACGGACGACGGCGCAGCGCAGTAGTTACTTTGCTCAATTCATGATTATGGTATCGATTTTAATACGTTGGCAGAAAATAAAACGAAGAATGTTGTGTATCATAGAGCATTACAATAATAAACACTATGTTTTTGAATATTTTCTTTTTATGAATTATACCAATTTGAATTCAATATTCATAGTTAAGACAGGACAACGTCTGTCGGGTCAGCTAGTAAATCTATACAAAAATAGTGAATTAATTCAGTTTAAAGAATTCGTTGAATTGCACATAAAGTAGATTACATTTCCAGAAAATTCGACATGGCTACGGGGGAACAAACAGTTTCGCCTATAAAAATAAATAGTGTACCATGAGCGGTTGTCATGGAGACGTGTCTCATCGCCACGTCTTATCGCCACGTCTCATCGCCAGGTCCCATCGCCGCGCCTCATCGCCGTGTCTCATAGTCGCGTCTCATCACCGCTGTCAGTATCTGCAAAAATGGTGAGACAAAATATCAGTGCCATAATTCCCCGCTCCCTGCCCTTAACATGGTTTTATTTTTGGGCCTCCCTTATCTCATTCACATTTCATATTTTATATGGTATAGTACCTAGTTGTTAAAATAAACATAGATATGTTAAAAATAATGATAGCAACTGTACTTTTCTTGCTGTTGGGTTTTGGACAGGGTCCCCTGTTCCTAGATACGACATGGTCCTGACATACAGGGCATTTTGAAGTGTAACAATTCACGATCAATTTTTAGCAAAGTAAGCCATGCTATATTTATTTTGTTTGAAATTGCGACAAACTTCAAAACGGAGCTAAACAAATAATTTTTGGTTCAGAAACTTTTTCTTTCCGTAGAAACATGATTGTAGATTCCATACCCAAAATGGGAATGAAATGAAACTCTGAGAAGATAACACGAAAAATTGTGTCGTTGCAAATTATTAATTAAAACTTTCTTAAATTCAATGAAAGAAAAAATGGCGTTGCTCAAAACTAAAATTTGATAATCAAAAACTAAGTTTCCGCAGAAACATAGTTATAGATTTAACACCCAATACAACAGTTGAATGATGTTGTGACGAATTAATTCTGAAAGGTGTGTTTTTATAAAATACTCATTAAATCTAATTAAATCTATTCTATCTTAGTAATGGTGAAAAGTGAAATTTTTAGATCAAAACTGTCTTTCTGTAGAAACATGATTGTAGATTCGCGAATAACATGAAAAAGTGTGCCTTTGCAATATATTAATTTAAACTTTTTCAACTCCATTGAAATAAAAGTGGCGCAGGTCAAAGCCGCCGCTGGTGCCTTTGCAATTTATTAATTGAAACTTTTTGAACTCTACTGAAAGAAAAATGGCGCAGCTCAAAACTGAAAGTTTCTAATCAAAAATTTTCTAATTCCTGAAATGGGAATTAAATGAAACTCTGACAGCAAAATTGTTAATTAAAATGTTTTCAACTGTACTGAACGAAAAATCGCGTAGGTCAAAACTGAAATTTTTAAATCCTAAACTAACTTTCTGCAGAAACATTGTTGTAAATTTATTACTTAACAAAACAATTGAATTGAATTATAATAAATTAATCATAGAAAGCGAGTTTTTACAATTTACTCACTAAATCTGTTCTAACTCTACTTAACAGAAATAAATGGTCAAAACTAAAATTTTTGGGTCTTTTCGTAGAAATATAATTGTAGATTCCATACCTAATATGGGGATAAAATGAAACTGTAACGGTTTAATAGTAAGAGATGCGTATTTATAAATTACTATCCAACTTCTCTAAAAGTAAAATGGCGCTGGTCATAGCTAAAATTTGATGATCAAAAACTTACATTGTTGTGCATTTAATACCCAATACAACAATTGAATAAAACTATGATGAATTCATTTTAAAAAGTATGTTTGTTAAAATAACTCCACTGAAAAATAACAACAAAGGTTGAACCTGATTTTTTTTAGAAACTGTGGATTGTAGATTCCATACTGAATATGGAAATTAAATGAAAGTGTGACAGGTTAATTTGTCTGAAAACTTTTTTATCCAAAATAATGCTTAAATCAACTGGAAACGCCTAACTAACGAGTAAAAAAAAAATCAAAATTTTTTTTTTGTCTGACAACTCATTCTAAACACTATTTATCTGAAAAAAAAAATTATGGGACTTCTGGGAATGGAGATACGCAAAATGACTTTTGTTGAAAATAGTGCTTACATCGACTGGAAACGCCTAAATAACGATTTAAAAAAAATCAATTTAAAAAAAAAATTCAAGTCCAACAACTGATTTTGAACACTATTTCTCTGAAAAAAATGTGGCACTTCTGGGAACAGAGATACGCAAAATGACTTTTGTCGAAAATAGTGCTTACATCGACTGAAAACGCCTAAATAACGATTAAAAAAATCAATTAAAAAACAATCAATTTTTTTTTTAATTTTTTTCAAATCCAACAACTTATTTTGAACACTATACGCCTTGATAACGATTTAAAAAAATCCATTTTTTTTTTAAATTTTGTCCATCAACTCATTTTGAACACTATTTATCTGAAAAAAATATTTTGGTACTTCTGAGAACAGAGATACACAAAATGACTTTTGTCGAAAATAGTGCTTACAAGAATGGAAACGCCTAAACAACGATTAAGAAAAACCATTTTTTTTTAATTTTTCAAGTCCAACAACTCATTTTGAACAGTATTTGTCTCAAAAAAAATATTGTGGCACTTCTGGGAGCAGAGATACGCAAAATGACTTTTGTCGAAAATAGTGCTTACACGAATGGAAACGCCTAAATAACGATTTAAAAAAATCAATTTTTTTTTAAATTTTTTTCGTCCAACAACTCATTTTGAACACTATTTGTCTGAAAAAAATATTGTGGCACTTCTTCGAACAGAAATACGCAAAATGACTTTTGTCGAAAATAGTGCTTACATCGACTGGAAACGCCTAAATAGCGATTTAAAAAAAAATCAATTTTTTTTTAATTTTCAAGTCCAATAACTCATTTTGAACACTATTTGTCTGAAAAAAATGTTGCGGCACTTCTGGGAACAGAGATATGCAAAATGACTTTTGTCGAAAATAATGCTTACATCGACTGGAAACGCCTAAATAACGATTTAAAAAAAATCATTTTCTTTTTAATTTTTCAAGAATAACAACTCATTTTGAACACTATTTCTTTGAAAAAAAATATTGTGGCACTTCTGGGAGCAGAGATACGCAAAATGACTTTTGTTGAAAATAGTGTTTAAATCGACTGCAAACGCCTAAACAACGACTTAAAAAAAATTCAAGCTAACAACTCATTCCGTACACCATTTGTTTGAAAAAGAAAATTATAGGACTTCTGGGAACGGAGATGTGCAAAATGACTTTTGTCGAAAATAGTGTTTAAATCGACTGGAAAAGCATAATAGTATATTATTAAACGAGTGAGAAAGTTGGCCATTGCCACGAGGGTGAAGTTTGCAACTCACCCGAGTGAATTCACGAGTTAAATACTATACTTTTTCGCATCATATTAAATAATTACCTAAAGATTTTTCTGTTTGTATTAAATTATAACGAATAATTTTTCTATTTGGAAATTGCGGCAGTTCGCTGACAAAAAACGAATTGTAACCATAGTAACAACTAAACTGTTGGGCAATGAAACCGCAATCATTTGATTGGACGTCACCTGTGGAGAAAATGATTCGGCCGAATAATGGACAACTTTCTCAATCAAAAACGATTTAACAACGTTTATATTATTTAATAAGATGCGAAAAAGATTTATTTTGTTTTCAAAATTTTTCTATTTGTCTGAAAAAAAAAATTGTGGCACTTCTGGGAACACAGATACGGAAAATTACTTTTGTCGAAAATAGTGCTTAAATCGACTGGAAACCACTTAAATAACAATTTAAAAAAAATCAAATAAAAAAAAAATTCAAGCCTAACAACTCATTCTGAACAGAAAGTGTTTCTCTGCAAATTGCCAATTAACACTTTTTTACTTCATTGAAAGAGAATTAGCGCTGGTCAAAGCTAAGATTTAATAATTATAAACTGACTTTTCGCAGAATTGCACCTTTCATATAATATACCACAATTAAACATTATTTTTTTAATTCATTTTAATAAATTGTTAATAATCAGTAGAGTCCGGATTTATATGCGCTAAAAAAGGCAATATAATTTTTTTATATGCGCTTAAAATTAGCCAATATATGCGACAAAATGATTCACATATGGATTTTATATGCGGTTTAATTAAAAATAATGTTGCAAAATTAAATAAAAATACTAATAGCAACTGATGATAATTTATTTATTGGAATTACTTGTAGATTTTATTTTGATTTTCATTTTAGGTAAAGTTAAATGACATGGGGGGTTAAAATTTATTATGTCCTCAGTCTCTCCTTTCCAAATGCAACAAATTATTATTTTTTTTTTCGGATACCGGATTTCGATATAATGCGCATCAAATTTTTGCATAAGTCAGGGAACTAATTTTAAATTTTCGTGCAGTTCTAATAATTTTAAAAGCCTCAAAAACTGAAAAACTGATTTTCGTTTTTTCTTTATATCTTCGTTATTTGAAGTGATATTTAAAAATGGTAAATACGTTCTTATAGCACTCTTTTATTATCTAATAGATGGCACAGGATTTTTTGTTGTAACATGTTTCGTTTCTTTTGAACCATCTTATGAACGCCATATTTAATTTTTATCGCATCTCAATGCTCATTTTTTTGTGATGAAAACAATATAACACAACATACATTTAATTTCATAAATGAACATATAATTGTTTAAAACGCGTTTATTGGTAATCTATTTAGCAGTGGCGGCTCGTGGAACATGTTAATGGTAGAGCCATTTTTACAATTTATTCGATCGAATGATACTGGCGTTTGAAACGTCAAAATTATGAAAGATGGAAATGACAAATTATACAAATTAAATACCGGCAAAAAAAAACAAAAACTTGCACATAAAATTCAATCACATACGTAAAAAATCTAAAGTCTAGACCAATAAAAAATATGCTTTTAATTAAAGTAAAAAACTGAAATATACGCCCAAAAGATGGAAAATTTAGACAGATTTCGCGGTTAGAAAAAATGCAGAAAATTTCAACAAAAAACTCAAAAAAAAACGATGAAATGAATAATGCAGGCCATAGATCTAAAATATAGGCCAAAAAATCAAAAACTTGCGTATAAAAAGAAATCATTTAGGTTAAAAAAATCTAAAATATAGGATAAAAAATTAAAAACTTTGACCAAAAATTCAATCCTAAAAATCAAACTTGTGGATCAAAAATCCGAAAATTTTAACAAATAAATTTAGAAGAAAATTATTTTCTTTGGAAATTGGCAAAGACACATTATTCAAAATTAGTCAAAATTTCAACCATCTGTTGCAATAAATGTGGAATTCCAATGCAAATTTCTGAAACATGCGCCTTATTGGTCATCAAAATTTGCTTTTTAACGCAACCATTTTGATTGCGGTAAACTTGCGATTATTTCTTTGTAATTTTGTAAAGACACATTATTCCGAGTTAGTTTGTCAAAATTTTAACCATCTATAGCAATAAAAGTAGAATTGCGCTTTTTTTTGTCATCAAAATTTGCTTTTCTAGTCCAACCATTTTTGTTGTGGTAAACTTGTGATTATTTTTTGACAAAATTTATAAAGGGACATTATTCAAAATTGGTCTGTCAAAATTTTAACCATCTGTCGAAAGAAATGTGGAATTTTCAAGTGAATTTCTGAAAAATCTGCCTTTTTGGTGATCAAAATTTGCTTTTAGTGAAACTATTTTTGTTGTGGTAAACTTGCGATGATTTTCTTTGAAAATTTGTACAGACGCATTATTCAGAATTAGTCAGTCAAAGTTTAAACTATCTGTTGTAATAAATGTGCAATACCTACTTGTATTTTCAAAAATGCGCCTTTTTGGTCATCAAAATTTTCTTTTTAGTGCAACCATTTTTGATGTGGTAAACTTGCGATTGTTTTTTTTGGAAATTTGTAAAAAGACATTATTCAGAAATAGTCTCTCAAAATATTAACAATCTGTTGAAATTAATTAACTTTCACGCGGTGTTTAACATTTAAAAAGTTTTTTTAAGAATTAGTAAAATATTCTTGCTGAGCGTGAGTGAAAGGGCAAATCGACCACATCAAACCTATTGGAATTCCAACACTTTTTGATTAATGCTTTTGAAAATCATGTTCAAGTTGATGCCATTTACACTGACTTTGCAAAGGCGTTTGACAGGGTGCAGCACTCTATATTGGTTACTAAGTTATATAGGTATGGGTTCCACGATTTGACGGTGAGGTGGATTAAATGTTTTTTAGAAGGCCGTCGACAGGCGGTTAAGATCAACAATTATATATCATCTCCAATTCTGGTGACTTCCGGTGTGCCTCAGGGTTCACACATTGGACCTATATTATTTCTTATATTTATTGATGATATCTGCAACTGTTTCATAAATTCGAACTGTTTACTGTTTGCTGACGATCTTAAAGTCTATCGTTGCATTGATGACATTTCAGATTGTTTCGATTTGCAGATTGATTTGGATAATTTGGGTAGCTGGTGCGTCAGTAATCATTTATTTTTAAATATTGGTAAATGTAAATCGATAACTTTCAGCAAAAGAGCTGTTAATATTGGATGCACATATAACATCAATGATGTCAGTCTCGATACTGTATCAGTCATGCGTGACCTAGGAGTTTTATTAGATTCAAAATTATCCTTTGCATCTCATATATCTCAAATGTGTAATAAGGCAATTCGGTTACTTGGATTTTTATTGAGGCATTGTAAGCATTTCGACTGTGAAACGACTAAGATTATTTACTGCGCTTTGGTCAGATCTAATTTGGAGTATTGTTCTCAAATTTGGTCACCATATTATAAGAAGTACTCGTGTAAAATTGAATCTGTCCAGAAAAAATTTTGTTCTTTCATCTCGTTTAAAATGAATTTACCATTTAAGAACTATGATATGATCTGCAGTTATCTTAACATTGATAAACTGGAGTTGCGTAGAATTAAATTTGATCTTTGTCTACTGCACAAAATTGTTTCTGGACACATCAACACCGACTTACTTTCATGTTTAAATTTCTTTGTTCCGCAATCAACTAGATTATCCAGACAGAAACCAGTTTTTAGAATTCATATGGTTACTTCTAATTATAGTTATTATAATACTTTAATGCGCTGCACGAGATACGCCAACGCTCTTAATTGTTACGTTAACTTTGATTTATTTGGTAGTTCATATGTTTTGTTTAAAGTTTCTCTGGGTCGGATTCCACTTATTACTTTGTTATAGCGAATTATATTCGCTGGTGGAACTTTTCTTTTCTTTTCTTTTATATGTTTGTTAGTACTTAAATTTTTTTTTTTCTAATTTTCTTTAATTTTAGTTTTAGTTTTAGTTTTTAGTTATTAGTTTTAGCTCTTAAATTTTTAGATTTAGTTTTCATGTTATATAGTAAATTATGTTTCAATTACTCTTTTTTTTTTGATTTTATTGTATATGGAAATGCTTTGTAAAAAAGGTGTTAACCGTTAAATAATAAATAAATAAATAAATAAATAAATAAATAAATAAAATCAATTAAAATCTGAATAACTAATCGTTTTCGAACATTATTATTCTTTATGAATAAAAATATCGTTAGATAATTCAAAAATATATAAGAGCGAGATATGTTACATATTTCTTATTCAGTAAACAATACAGTATTGGTTAGATGAAAATATAAAAATGTATCTAGAAAGACCCCATCAAACCTTTTTGTTCACGGATCGACAGAAAATTGGGAGAGTTTAATCATTTAATTAACATCGCACAACATACGGTAATAAAGTTACTCAAGAAGATCGCAATAATATTTTGGAACTGATAATACTCAACTTATCTTAATTTAACGTTTATTTAGAAAACATATTTTAGATAAATCAAAATTCATCAAACTCTTGCAGCGAAGTTCCAGCTGAATTAAATTTTCCAGCAAAAAAAACATACATTGCCAATAAAAGTGTTTTAAACCATTATATGTTTATTTGTGAAATTAAATGTATGTTGTGTTATATTGTTGTCATCACAAAAAAATGAGTATTGAGATACGATCAAAATTAAATATGGCGTCCATAAGAAATAAGAAAGTTGATGATGGTTCAAAAGAAACGAAACATGTTACAACAAAAAATCCTACGCCATCTATTAGATAATAAAAAGGTGCTATAAGAACATATTTACCGTTTTTAAATATAACCTCAAATAACGAAGATATAAAGGAAAAACGAAAATAAGTTTTTTGAACTTAATTAAAAAACAAAACAATTTAAGTAATTTTTTGCAGTGGATTATTAATTAGCATAAAATTCTGCAAAAGTGCCAAATTTAAACATACCCTCTATCTCTTCTAATAAGCGAGATCCCCATGGTGAGCCTCGAATTTGAAACACCCTGTATACCTCGGGAGAGAATGCAATTTTTTCCTCGGTGCGTTGTATCCCGCAGGCTTTCGCCCTCGGGATTCAAATTTACACCTCAGGAAAAATTACGCATTTCTCTCCCTTGATATATAATCTACTATTCTCTCATGATTTCGACGGCTGAGAAATCGACTTTCTCTCCCGTTTGTAATTTGTATAATATCGTCGTTGTATCAAAAAATGGTAATGATAGAATGCGTGGTCAAAAAGTTATAAAGATAACTTAGAGTTATCTTTTTTTAAAGATAACTCTAATTTTGCACACCGTACACCTTTCAGAAATATTCCAACTTTGAGGGTGAACTGTGCATCAATAAATATAAAACTTTAACCTTATGAGTTTTGAAATGTCCTTAATAAGCAAATGGCATATGTAATTTTTCAAATTATCAATTTTTATTTTGGCTTCCCCCACGACGGGTGCGCGAAGTAACAGTCTCCAGCGCATATGTCTTCAATTGTCGTTGATGAGAAACAATAATTTATGCTTGGGAATACTAAGGAGTATCGCAGAATTCGTTGTGTTTAACTTAATCTATAAATAAAATAAATTTTATATTTCGCAGAAATAATGTTTTCTTTTAAATTACAAACGGACAATAAAGTTTATCACGCAAGAATTATTTACCTGCGATAAGTCTGTATCGGTGTTGAACATTGCAACAATATCCAAAGCCGGAGCAAATATGATGCAAGCTGCAATATCGCGGCGCAGTGCTCGGCTTGAATGTGTGCTGTGTGCGAGTTATTATCAGAAAGTTGAGTAATATTTCATTCACTATGACCATTGATAAGCCGATTTGCTTGTTTGCCATTAAGACCGTTCCTAAGACACTATACGTTACAATAAAGTCTACTTATAACTTATGCCAGATATTTGTGTTGCGGATTACAAGTAGTCTTGTGTCCGAGCGGAGCTTAATTTATACCCTCTTACCCTCCTTCACTTCCACACCCATTCCCGGCCGCTCCTCAAACTTTACAACGTTCCTAAACTTCCCCCTAATATTCGGTTTATTAAGATTTATCAATCTTAATAAGGAATATTCAATTAATTTCATATTTATGTTAACCTTCGCGTGAAAAAAAGAAACAATGCTTTCACATTTTTCAACATTTCCATCGTTACGTATTTTTCAAAATGAAATTAATGGCAGTCGCCTATGAATTTAAATGCGCATGTCCTGATTAAACATTCGTGGTTGTGTTTCAGAGAGTTAACGCTCTTGTTCATCAGAGAGTTTACTACCAACCGTTGAGGAATTTTCAGATGAACTCTCTGTTGATCGTGAACAAATTTGTCCAGCGGCCGCCATTTCTGCAATCGTAGAAATTAGACCGATTTGTGTTGAAAGTAATCGTTTAGGGGGTATAGATTAATAGGTTTAACAATACTGTTAGAAATTGGCATGAAAATTCATATAAGGTTAGCGTTAGGGGAAATTGTAACATTAAATTATTAAAGCTTAGATGGGGCCTAAATTATAATATTGTTTTTTTTTCGTTTGACAAATATTTTCTAAAATAATTTTTAAATAAAAGACTAATTAATTTTAAGGATATCAATATGATGTTTTTAATTGAGGTCCTTAAGAATAGCACGCCGTCTTCATTAAATTGGTTAATTTATAGAATAGAATGATACCGTTCGAGTTTCGTACCTTTTCACACCTCAATTATTCAAATCCAGCAAATTTCCCATGGTGCCAAGATCATACTGTAAATCTTTTTTTTGATGACAGTAAATAACATTCCCCTGAGGCAATAAAGGCCCCGTAAATGAGTATGACCCCGCATATGGAAGGCCAAATCCTTACGAGCCCCGTCATTTGTCACAGTTTATCGTCGTGTGTACGCGCGACCCACATACAAGCATAATAAAACCGAGCTCCCTAATTACGCCTCCATTTCCACACACACACACACACACACGGAATTCCAAAGAGGAAAATCAAAAAGTAATTAGACATCCCCACATGACCCCACAAAGCAGATCCATTCGTCTTCTTCGGGCGGCGGCACAAAGGGCGCCGTTTACGCGAGTGATACAAGGTGAGAAGAATGCGACCCCTGCAGTTCGTACAACGCAGAAATGGGTCCGGCCGGGAGAGAGAGGATCGGAAATGTCCCGAAAGTCAACAGTGAGTGAATGGGGTCCATTCACGGGGGCTAACTGCATGGGTAGGCCAGGTGTCAGGGCACAAAGGCCCCGTGAAATCGGCGAACGCCCCCCGAATTATTCCGCTGCGAGGATAAATTATATCATTATACAAATAGCCGTTTGATTTATGCTCCTCTCTGTTGGTGTACATCGATTATGTCATTCTTTAAAGGGCTATTACTACCTTTTACCTAATATCCGTTTCCGAAACTTGTTTGTAGTGATTTTAACGAAATTTTGACACGACCACAATAAGGGTGCACCTCCTGTAACTTACACAAATGCACACAATTCACATTGTTATCAATTTGACTTTAACAACTTCAGACTTTTATCGTTACCTGTTCATATTTAATATATGTCAACAGTAACAACTTAAATTATAATTGTAAGTAATTAGAAAATTGCACTTTGAATTTATATAAAATAGTTATTACTTATTATCACAACTTAATAAATTTTATTATTAAATGTTTTATTGAATTTATAAAACAATGCTTTTGCCATCATTTTCAATAAACAGAATGCTAGACTCGTTAGTCTTATCTAGGCCAAGGGTTGTGGCAGATGACCTAGTTGTCAACGCTATAAAAAAGGTCAAATGTTATTTTGTAATTTTATACAGTTAAAAATGTGACTTTATTATCTATACAACTCTACCACTTCTGCTTACAAAATACAAATGAAACATAATAAAATGACCAAAGGAAGTACAATTTTCAATAACTGAAAAATTTCATTTTGTAATGTAATTTTTGACTGTTAAAATTTTCCATTTTTACAGTCGAAATAAATTTTCCTGCAGCGGTCCCGAAAATAAAACTTTCGGTATGATTTATTGAATCGAAAGTACCACTTTACATAAATCGTACCGAAAGTTGTTATTTTCGGGACGATTTCTTTACTTTCGGGACGATTTTGCGAATATATGTAGGCGGTCTTGACAAAAACATCAACATCGTATTTAATTATGACAGCGCTTGTCATATACTGTCATATACGGGATGAGTAGGAAGTTTCCAGGACGAGCCGTAGGCGAGTCCCGTAAAATCACTTTTGGAACGAGTTACGTACAATATTTTTTCTGCAGCCGTTTTTTATGTTAAAAAAGCAAAAACACACACGAATGTTATATGACAAGCGCTGTCACAATTAAATACGATGTTGATGTTTTTGTCAAGGCTGCCTACATATATACGCAAAATCGTCCCGAAAGTAACAAAAAGCGTCCCGAAAGTATACAAATCGTTCCGAAAGTGAAACAAAATCGTTCCGAAAATAACTACTTTCGGTACGATTTATGTAAAACGGTACTTTCGATTTAATAAATCATACCGAAAGTTTTATGTTGTGATTTTACGGGACTCCAAAAGGGACAAAGGATACCAAACTTCCTATTCATCCCGTAAAATATCACTTTCGGAACTTGTTACGTAAATTACTATTACAGTTGAATAAGTAGTTTTCAGGACTAAAATATACCATTTTTGTTGAAAAATCACATTTTAAACAACTGAAAGGTGTTGTTACTCGTGATATTTACTTTTTCTCATTTTGGCATTTGTCATTTTTGACAGTATCATATTTCAAAATAGTAAATGATATGGTTAATGGTAGAAGCCATTATTTTGTCATACATTTTGTTTCAAGAACTTGTCAATAAAATGCACACACGTGTGATAGCAACAAAGTGCATTTTATTGAAAAGTTTTCAGAATAGTAAAGGTAGTTAAAGAGCTGTCGAAAGTACTATTTTTTTACGATCGTTAAAATACTCCATTTTTTATAGCCGCAGAATACAATTTTTAACACAAGAAAATATATTTTGAAAGCTGAAATTTTTGGCACTTTTTGTTTATTACCAAAAATAATATTTTTTTTAAATTTTGCACAGTTAAAAAATAGAATAAGTTAAAAATACCATTTTTGAAAGCTGAAAAGTGGTATTGTTAGCTAGTTTTGGGAAGTTAAAATCTTTCGATATTTTTGAACACCAAAAATTATTTCTTTCTAATTTTGCATTTTTATGTCATCAAATTCATAGTAGAATAAACAAAATTTAAACACTTTAAACGCTCAAAAGTAGTATTGTGGGCTATTTTTGGGAAGTTAAAATCTTTCATGTTTGTTTAACACGTTTGCTGTCACTGCAATTGGGATTGCAAATGCTCAAGTATAAAGTCGGACGCACTAGCGCGTGTAGTAGTGAACGTGTTAAGGCCAAAAATATTTTTTAACGTTAAAAATATCAAAATTCATAGCAGAATAAGTAAAATTCAACTGTTAAAATATGCATTTTTGAAAGCTGTAAATGGCATTGTTGTTTAAGGCCAAACATATATTTTTTTTAATGTCAACGATTGATTTTAATTTTAATTTGGAAAAAACTACGTTCCCCACTTACAACAGTCACTGCCAGTAGCGTACCTAGAGCTTTTGCCACCTGGGGCGGACCCCAATTTGCTGCCCCTTCTAGGTCAATCAAAATCAAGAGTGATTATTAGAGATTGGATTTATATTTGTTTACATGTTTTATTTGCTCTTTCGTATAGCACTGGCGATCTGTATATATACTTTTCTCTCGGAAAGAAATCAAAATAACAAGTTTTATTTAGCATATAACCTAATATTTGAAGGTTTTGTCACATTAAACTTATTTGAGCATATATTTGCATAAAACTACATATTAAGTCAATATTTCCATTAATTGTAATTGATTTTGTTGTAATTTATTGATAAAATTAGCGAGCGTAGAAATATTTTTTATAAAATCGTGTAAGATAAATTTACGGGATTCCCCTAACTAGTGAACGTAACCTTGTATTATGTAGATATCAGCGGCGGCTCGTGGATTTCCGTAGGTGAGGCAAAGACTAAGATGCCGCTCGTGCTGCACTACTTACTCTAATAGAGGAAGCAAATATTCCGTTGCTTTTTCGGTTAAATTTTCTTCCGTTGCCTCACCGCCGAACATCCACGAGCCGCCGCTGGTAGATTTGTATATATTACATTAATTATATAGAAAAAGGGAATTTCTCCATAAACAGATGATACTCGATGCAACCCTACCCGGTAATTGTATTTGGGTGGAAGCTGCTTTATTCTACGCCAATAATTTTGAAAAATTAGAAAACATTCTTCTTAATTTTATTGATAGAGAATCGGCAGCACTTAAAAAATGTAAAGATTGTGTTGCATGTAGAAATATTTTACAACAATTAGATTTTATTGCTCATTTTTGCATCTAAATAACTGCAAACAGGAATTTAGAAACAGCTCAAATGCCTTAAAACATACCCTCTATCTCTTCGAATAAGCGAGATCCCCATAGTGAGCCTCGAATTTATACACCCTGTATACAGGATCCTGCATCTCACCTCCCGTCTTCTATAGCTCAGTTACTAATTAAGTTAGGATTTCGATATTTGTATCCTAGAATGCATTTCAGGAAAATATTTTTGATTCTACAGGGTGTCCCAAATAAGAGTGACGTCATGATAATATATTTTTTTAAATTACATGCTATATATTTTATTGCTTATTTGGGTACCAAATGTATGATTGCCTACATGGTTGCCTACATACTCCTATAATTTTACTGAAATCCATTCAATGATATCAACAAAAATAAAATAAAAACTAAAAAAAAATCAGTTCTGCACTATTGTGCAGTTATAAATAAAAAAATAAAAAGAATGCCTCGTTAATAAAATTATACGAGGTACTTATTAAATAAGGTTTAATAGTCCCGTTAGTCAAGTTTGATTGATATGAATTATACAGGGTGTCCAAAATGTAGTGTCAAACATTCCAAACTTTAAAGCACTTTTATTTATTTTAAAGCCGCTGTAAGTTATTTGCATAGAACTCGTTTTATCAACTATTACAATAGCCATTTTATTGAATAAAAATCGAAGGTGGCTTTGAAAAACAATTTATTGGGATTAAAATTTAACAAAGTGATAAGAGACTATTTTGACTTTGGTAATGTAAAAGTTTGTTAAGCTTAAGCTCTTAATACTCAAGAATTATATTTTGTCATGGAAAGACTAAGACAGAAATGCCGCACGTGCTGCACTACTTACTCTTTTGGAGGAAGCAAATATTCTGTTGCTGTTTTGGTCAAATTTTCTTCCGTTGGGTCCTCGCCAAACATTCACAAGCCGCCGCTGCTACGTCATCTTGTAATACAACACTAACACTAATAATAAGTAATATAACAAATATTTTGGGTTATCAATGTTTGTTGAGTAAAGTTTTGTGGTACGTACTATTTTTACATTAATAAATGGTGATGAGGCCGTCATGTTACTTTCTCCGATTTGATGGTATAATAGTCCTGAAAAAAGTCCCGAAAAAGAGTCCTGATAAAATATCCTGTAAAAATGTCCTTAACAGTCTTGAAAAAATGTTATGGAAATAACATCGTAAAAAATCCTAAAAAAGATCATTAAAAAGACCTGAAAAAGTTCTGAAGAAATCCCAAAAAGAGTCTTGAAAAAAAGTTCAGAAAAGGCTTGAAAACAATTCCCCAAAAATCATTCTGAAAAAATGTAATGAAAAAAATTCTAAAAAGAAGTCCTGAACAAGAGGTCTCGAAAAAGTCAGAAAAAAAGTCCTGGAGGAACAGTCCGGGAAATAAAGTATTGAAAAAAGAGTCCTGATAAAAGCCATGAAAAAAGTCCTGAAAACAGGTTTCATGCAAAATACCAGAAATAAATGTCCCGAAAAAGAGTCCTAAGCCGTGAAAGAAAGTCCTGAAAAAGTCCTTAAAATAGTCTTCTAAAAAAATTCCAGAAATAAATGTCCCAAAAAAGTCCTAACAAGTCCTGAAAAAAGGTTCTAAAATAAGTCCCGAAGGAAGTTCAGAAAAAGAGTCCTGATGAAATATAAAAAAAATGGTCTGTAAAAACAGTCTTGAAATATTGCCCTGAGAATACAACTCATGGCCTACTAGAATGTATTTTGAGCCAATCAGATGCAAGGAAATGCATAGCAGCATGTGTATCACCGCGATGATAAAAAACAAAAGTAGCGGTGATATTTTATTGTGGTCCTGTCAGAATTTTAAACCTCAAAATAGACATACTAAATTATTGGGATGCAGTTTCTAACAGTAAAATCAGTGAAATGGTGAAAAATGCGACGCCCAGAAACACCGCGAGGAATAAAGAGTCGCAGTGCCAACAGTTTACGGAGTCTTTGTGCTGCAAGAAACTACGAGACGAATTAAAACATTGCAATATGTGAGTTGTCATCAAGATTATAAAAGGTTATTCGTTATATTCTCTCACTAAATATAACTCGTGGTAAGATTAATAACCGATGATATTTAGTCGTAGAAACCGAAGCAGCACATTCAACTCGCGCTAGCGCTCGTTGAATCTGCAGCTCGGTTTCAACTCCAAAATATCATCGGTAATAATCATACCACTTGTTGTATTACGGCTGAAAATAACATAAACAAAACTAAATTCTGAAAAAAAGTCCTTAAAAAGGTAATTAAAAAGATTTCAAGAAATTGTCCTGAAAAAGAGTCTTGAAAGAAAGTCTTGCAAAATGGCCTAAAATAAGTCCCTAATAAAATTCCTCAAATAAAGAGTTTTGAAAAAAAAATTCCAAAAATATCTGAAAAAGTCGTGATAAAAGGTCCAAAAAAGGTCATGCAAAAAAAGTCATGAAGAACATTCTGAAAAATTTGTTCTGAAAAATAAGTTCCCAACCAAGGGTTCTTAAGAAAGTCCCGAAGACGTACCGAGAAAAAATTCCTGAAAAAAAATCCTGTTAATAAAATTTTGAAAAGAAAGCCTGAAAATAAAGGTGCTGAAAGAAAAAGTCCTAAAAATAAGTCTTGAACAAAAAACTGTTGAAGTAAATATTCGGAAATACGAAATTTTACCAAAAGCTTTTCAGTTCTTCAGATTATCAAATAAGACGTATGTTCAAAGTTTCATATCACACGATCACAATACTTTCTCGTACTTCGTAACGGAGAAAGTAAAAATACATCCTTAAAAGAATAAAAACGAAACCAAGGGGTACAAATGGAGCGCAAGGGTAGTTCCAAACATGTAAAAAATATTTTCTGCGATTCCTGAAAGTTTTAGCTTTTCGACTTGAAAAGGAAAAAATTGTGATGTGGCCATCATGTTACTTTCTCCGACTTTATAGTATCGTAGCCATTTATATTTACGTTTTCATGGTTTATTTTCAATTGAAATCATATTTTAAATGTACATCGAGCGTTTTGTAGACTCGGATGAAACTGACGTTTAAAACGTCAAAATTATAAAAGATGGAAAAATTATACTTCAAATTCAAAAACTAGGTTTACTCAAAAACTAACTATATTTCGGAAAAAAACTTATTCTTTAGAAGTTGTTCATTTTGACATTCTCTACAATTATTATTCAAATAAATTTGCTGTAACTATTATCGTTTTATAATTATAAACCAAAAATGAAAAAAATAATAATACAATTTTTTTTCGAATAAAAATGATTTTATGAAAAATGTTTTCAAGCAAAAGATGTTCATTTCTTTGTTCGCTACTGGACTCGGGACTGTTGCCAAACAATACGACTTCAAATACGTCTTATTTGATAATCCGAAGAACTGAAAAGCTTTTGGTAAAATTTCGTAATTTTTGGTTTATAATTATGAAACGATAATTGTTACAGCAAATTTATGTGAATAATAATTGTAGAGAATGTCAAAATGAACAACTTCTAAAGAATAAGTTTTTTTCGAAATCTCATTAGTTTTTGAGTAAACCGAGTTTTTGAATTTGAAGTATAATTTTTCCATATTTCATGATTTTGACGTTTTAAACGTCAGTTTCATCCGCTCGATGTACATTTAAAATATGATTTCAATTAAAAATGAACCCATGAAAACGTAAATATAAAGTCGGAGAAAGTAACATGATGGCCACATCATCATTTTTTTCCAGAAATTGTTGAAATGGCATCTAGGGACCCCAAAACGGATATTTCCGTAAAAAAAAATTTTGAAAAAAAAATCACGATCACAATACTTTCTCGTACTTCGTAAGGTAGAAAGTAAAAATGGTGATGTGGCCATCATGTTACTTTCTCCGAATTGATGGTATGATAGCCATTTATATTTACGTTTTCATGGTTTATTTTCAATTGAAATCATATTTTAAATGTACATCGAGCGTTGTGTAAACTCGGATGAAACTGACGTTAAAACGTGAAAATTATGAAAGATGGAAAAATTATACTTCAAATTCAAAAACTCAGTTTACTTAAAAACCAAAGGGATTTCGAAAAAAACTGGTTCTTTATAAGTTGTTCATTTTAGCATTCTTTATAATTATTATGCACATAAATTTGCTGTAACTATTATCGTTTTATAATTATAAACCAAAAATAAAAAAAATAATAATAAATTTTTTTCTCGAATAAAAATGATTTTATGAAAAATGTTTTCAAGCAAAAGATGTTCATTTCTTTGTTCGCTACCGGACTCGGGACAGTTGCCAAACAATATGACTTCGTTTGTCAAAATCGCACAAACTTGTTACCGATCATTTCCAATGCACTTGTGCAATTACTGTTGAATATTCATATATTCAGGCTATTTTTCGTCTTTATTACATTTATTTAATGCATCTGCAACAAGTAAGGTTGTCTTTATCATTACGATATTTAATCATAAATTCCATGGTGATGTGTTGTGTGTGAGGGGAAACCTTGAAATACGCAATATGTTAACAAGTTATTAAATTAATCTGTACCAATACGCTAAATGTAATTATCCTTATTAAATATTCAAATGTTTGGAGCATATATGCGAGCTTTAGTTTACGTTTTAATACTAAATGGGGGAGGATTTTATTAAAAATGTTATTGGTGCACAAATAAAACGATTTGGCTGCGCAAATATTTACCCTCTTATTAATATTTTATTGGAAATTGTGTAAAATATAAACACATAAAAATAACGAATAACATATTTATAAAAATCGATTCAGTCCACGCTAATTCGTAGTTAAACACGATGAAAATTTCATATTCGCTGTTAAAACATTGTTCATTGTTATTAAAAAATCAGAACATTAGTTAAATATAAACTCTCTACTAATTATTTTTTAACGTAAATACTGTTACTTTAAAAATTAATTCAAATATCAAACAAACGTAAATGATTAGTTTTAAGTATAAAAACTTAAGATTTAATTAAATTATTATTTAAATAAATATTTTGCTTATTTTTATTATTTAAATAAATATCTTGCTTATTTTTATTATTTAAACAGACAATTAAAAATTATAAATCATTGCAACTACAGAATTAATTTTCAATTAAACTGAAAACAAAAAATTACACTTTTTTCCTAATTTGAATAGTAATAGTGATGAAAGTAGTTGTTTTAATTTTTAAAAAATGTTCATTTACTGTAGTCTTTATAAGACTTACATTGTAGAAGAAGAAAAGTATCTTATTTCTCATTGTGGTTTTTTATTTGTTTAAAAACTTCATACCGGAAAAAACAAAAACAAAATCGGTCGTAGGTATAACTTTACCAAGCACTCGAGGCACGTTGTGCCGTAAAAATCTTAAATACAACTCTCTCCGGAGATGCGTTATCGCGTTCCCCCGCGTCCTTAGAGTACTTTCCTACTCTGCGCAAATTTCCCCCCCACATGCGTTGAGTGCTCGGTGGAGTTATAGTTGTAATTTGTTATTTTAAACCTTCCGTCAGTTATAAACATTTCCAATAACAAGCGTAGATTACTCTTTAATCCGTTTGCAACAATAAAAATATCTGAGAAGTTAATAATTTTGAAAAAAGTGTCCAATTTTCTGACGTACACCGTATAAATAAGAATTGGAATATTTTCTTTTCAAATATTATGCCGGCATTAAGGAACATATTAAGCCTGCGATAAATTTAGTGTGAAATTTTATATTGTGCGGAGGAAGAAGGATGCCTCATCATTGAATTTCGCAACAATGAGAGTACAGGAAGTCGGGCCAAATGGGATTTTGGCGAAGAGTCTTTGAGGTAGTATCCGTTAAACGTTTTGTGCCGCTTAAGCTCCGTTCCAAATTTTAAGACGGTGCATCGAATCCGTAAATTATTGTCTGTATCAAATTGACAGATCATCGGCTCTAAATACGATATGAAGAATTTTGCTGCGATCAGGGCCGTTTTAAGACAATTTAGCGCCCTTGTGAAATTAAAAAAAAAATAATGCAAAAAGTATAAAATTTTATTGTACTTACACAGTACACGTCTAAAGTATGGAATATATTCAGTAAAACCGAAATTAAATATTTTTGGAAAAAATCCTCGAATAGGTCGATTTTCTTTTATAAAAATACACATTTTTGCACGAAAGTCGATTTTCAGTCGACGTCATCAATTTTGTTTTTAAATGGCAACCTCCTATTTTTGTTCTTGATTTTGAGAGATCTTTTCATTGTCGAACTGGCAGTAAAAAATGTTGCCACTTTACATTAGAAATTTTTCGAGTAAATGACAATTGAAGGTGAGAACTTGATATTTAGAGTTTTTACAAAATGACCTTGTTCCAGCGCTTTTTTTCCAAACAAAAATATCTTGATCTTCAATATAATACAATATGGTTTCAGCAAGACTGCGCACCCCCGCAGTATGCGCGTTTTTTAGACAATTGCTTTACGAATAGGTGGATTGGCAGGCGAGTTCGCGAGAGAGATGAATGCCCAGCATTTGTCCGGAAAATATTCCAAATGTTCAAGAAGAATTTCTACATGTTCGAAAATAAAATAAAAACAAAAACAAAAACGAGCCTAGTGCGGGGATGCGCCGTCTTGCTGAAACAATATTGTATTATATGGAAGATCAAGATCATTTTTGTTTGGAAAAATTGCTACAAGCGCTGGAAGAAGGACATTTTGTAAAAACTGTAAATATCGCGTTTTCACCTTCAATTGTCATTTACTCGAAAATGTTCTTATGTAAGAAGGCAACCTTTTTATACTGCCGGTTCGACAATGAAAAGATCTCTCAAAATCAAGAACAAAAATAGGGGGTTGTCATTTAAAAAAAAAACTCGAAAACAAATGACTGCTGAAAATTGACTTTCATGCAAACACAACCCTCGGCTGCGGGGGTAACTTTTTCAAAAAAACTTTTTTGACGCGATCCGATGCACAATTACCGGTCCCACTTCTCTCGCGCACCCCTTCCCAACGGCGGGAATTTTTTAAAAACCAAAACGCGTCGCTCAAATTCGGGATGCTCTCACGTGCCAGAAGGTGGCGGCCATTATACTTAGACTATAAAAAATATTCCAGAGTTTTTTTGAAATTCGCGCCCAATTTTGCGCCACCCTCTGGGACGTGCCAAAAAGTGCATTTTCAGGTTATCCATAAGAATTTTTTAGGGTTAGTAGGGGGGATGACGAGCCCTGATTTTTGGTTCTTTCAAAGTTTTTAAAACAACCCCTAGCACTTCGTTTGGCCAACCCCCTGGGTTCGTTTTTCTTCTTTTAATGATGTATTTTTTTCTTTTAAAGTCGGAAAGTAAAAACTTTCAGGGATGTCAGATGATACAACTGGATTTCATTTGCAGTTTTTTCAAAATTTTTGGAACAACCCGTACGCGCCAGTTTTTCTTCTTTTAAGGACATATTTTTTTCTTTTTAAGTCGGAAAGCAAAAACTTTCAGAGATCACAGAGGATATAACTGGCTTTCATTTACAATTTTTTCAAAATTTTTGGAACAACCCGTACGCGCCAGTTTTTCTTCTTTTGAGGACATATTTTTTTCTTTTTAAGTCGGAAAGCAAAAACTTTTAGGGATCACAGAGGATACAACTGGCTTTCATTTGCAATTTTTTCAAAATTTTTGAAAGAACCGCTACCCCCCATTTACACCCCCTGGGTTCGTTTTTCTTCTTTTAAGGATGTTTTTGATTTCTTTTAAAATCGGAAAGCTAAAAATTTAAGGGATTGCAAAGGATACAATTGGCTTTCATTAACAATTTTTTCGAAACTTTTGGAACAACACCTACGCGCCATTTGTACCACCGCGTTCGTGCTTCTTCTTTTAAGGACGTATTTTTTTGTTTTAATTTTTTTTTTAATTTTTGGAACAACCCCTAAGCTCCAGTTTTTCTTCTTTTAAGGACATATTTATTTCTTTTAAATTCGGAAAGCTAAAATTTTCAGTGATCGCTGGCTTGCATTTAAAATTTTTGGAACAACCCCTACGCGCCATTTGCACCCCGTGGGTTCGTTTTTCTTCTTTTAAGGATGTTTTTTATTTCTTTTAAAGACAGAAAGTCAAAACTCTCAGGGATTGCAGAGGATACAACTGGCTTTCATTTGCAATTTTTTCAAAATTTTTGGAACAACCGCTACACGCCATTTGCATCCCCTGGGTTGTTTTTTCTTCTTCTAGGGACATATTTTTTCTTTTAAAGTTGGAACGCTGAAACTTTCAGGGATCACAGAGGATACAACTGGTTTTCGTTTGCAATTTTTTCAAAATTTTTCAAACAACCGCTACGCGCCATTTGCGCCCCCCTGTGTTCGTTTTTCTTCTTTTAATGACGTATTTTTTTCTTTTAAAGTCGGAACGCTGAAACTTTCAGGGATCGCAAAGGATACAACTGGCTTTCATTTGCAATTTTTTCAAAATTTTTGGAACAACGCCTACCCGCCATTTGCACCCCCTTGGTTTGTTTTTCTTCTTTTAAGGACGTATTTTTTTTCTTTTAAATTCGTTTTTCTTCTTTTAGGGACTTATTTTTTTCTTTTAAAGTCGGAACGCTAAAACTTTCAGGGATTGCAAAGGATACAACTGGCTTTCATTTGCAATTTTTTCAAAATTTTTGAAACAACCGCTACGCGCCATTTGCACCCCTGGGTTCGTTTTTCTTCTTTTAAGAATGTTTTTGATTTCTTTTAAAATCGGAAAGCTAAAAATTTACGGGATTGCAAAGGATACAACTGGCTTTCATTTACAATTTTTTCGAAACTTTTGGAACAACACCTACGCGCCATTTGTACCACCGCGTTCGTGCTTCTTCTTTTAAGGACGTATTTTTTTCTTTTAAATCGGAAAGCTAAGACTTTCAGTGATATCAGAGGATACGATACGAGGATTCATTTGTAATTTTTTCAAAATGTTTGCAACTACCCCTACGCGCGATTTCATTATAATAGTAGGTATTAGACGCAAATAAACATCAGTAGACGGCATTAGATGCAAGTCCAGTATGACAACAAAATTAAAATAAATAAATTAAAAAAATATATATATATTTCTTTTCTTAATCGATGGCGCAGTGCAGCGGAGCAGACGTTCGCCAACAATTACTTTGCTTAATTCATTATTATAGTTGCTATTAGACGCAAATAAACATCAGTAGACGGCCAAAATGTGATTTGAATGGGCTAAGCACGGACGACGCGGCGCAGCGCAGCGGAGTAACTTTGCTTAATTTATTATTATGGTATCGTTAATATTACTTTGGGGTTAGATGCAACTCCAGTAAGACGGCATATTTTTTTTTAGTAAAAAAAAAAATAAAAAAATTATAAAAGAAAATGGGGCCGCGGTGGCCTAGTGGGTAGCGCTCCTGCTTCTGGGCCTCGTGGTCGTGGGTTCGAATCCCATCCGGGCGGTCACTTTTTCTGAATGAAAAATGGCCGCACGGGTCCATGGATGTCTAGTGGTTGTCCTTTCATATCAATATATGAATTTATTACAAAGAATCGGTTGTGGCAGAATAGCCAAGTAGCTTACGCCAATTTCCCTAATATCATTCACTCTCCTTAACCCGCAATCCCATCAATCATCCTTTCTTAAAAAAAAAAATAGAAGAAAATATTTTTTTTTATTTTTGAAAAATTAAAATTCAAGATAAAATCAACTTTGGCTTGGAAAAAATAGTTTATACTCATATAGGGTGAGTTTCTTCTGATGTTTAGTTTGGAGTTCTGAGATAGAGAGACAATTCAATGAGGAATGAGTTGCAATTATGAGTTGTATTATATGATATGAAGGTCAAAAACTCTAAATATCAAGTTTTCACCTTCAATTGTCATTTACTTGAAATATTTTTTATGTAAGATGGCAATATTTTTATACTGGCAGTTCGACAATGAAAAGATCTCTCAAAATCAAGAACAAAAATAGGGGGTTGCCATTTCAAAACAAAATGGCGGACGTCATAACTCAAAAACAAATGACGACTGAAAATCGACTTTCATGCAAAAATGTGTATTCTTATAAAAGAAAATCGACGTGTTCGAGGATTTTTTCCAAAAATATTTTATTTCGGTTTTACTGAATATATTCCAAACTTTAGGCGCGCACTGTATACAGGGTGTCTATGCTAAACGGTTTGTTAAGAGTTTACGGGGCTGTCGTTGTACTGAAAATATGAAAAAAAATTAACACACGGTTGAATGACTTCTTCTCATGTGAAATATTTTCAACAGTTTCTTCTGATGTTTAGTTTGGAGATCTGCGATAGAGAGAGAATTAAATGAGGAATGAGTTGCAATTTTACGAGCTCAATTTAATGAGCTTATTGTTTTTCGAAGAAAAAAAAAATATGGCCAATGGAAATATTTTCAACAGTTTCTTCTGATGTTTAGTTTGGAGATCTGAGATAGAGAGAGAATTAAATGAGGAATGAGGTGCAATTTTACGAGCTCAATTTAATGAGCTTTTTGTTTTTGAAGAAAAAAATATGGCCAACTAGATACCTAAATAATACTTACAAGGGAACATAGGGAACCCGTAAATTCAAAAAATCTAAAACATTGTGTGGAAGTAAAGTAGTTCATAAGTACCACAAAACCGTTTTATGTTTCTGCGGAATTCGAGTCTGAGGTGATGAAACCACTCCTCAAAGAAAAATGAAAATTGTTTTTTTTTAGCAAATTAGTATAACACATATGAAAAAAATGGTTCATATAAAAGTTGTGTAGTATTTGATTCCTTTTGCTTTTGGTATGTTCAGATTTTGCGAAAAAGCAAAATTTACCACCACCCTTCCCCTCCCCCTAAGAAATGTTTAATTTCGGAGGAATCTGAATGCACTGTAGCAAAGAGAATAAAATACTATACTTTTATAAGAACCATTTTTTCATTTGTCTTGTACTTTGCTAAAAAAAACTGTCGTTTTTCCTTTTCCCTCAGGAAGAAATTCCGCAGCAACAGAAAATGGTTTAATTCTAAGGAAAAACTACTTTACCTCCACACAATGTTTCATACTTTTTGAATTTACGGGTTCCCTTGTTAGATAACAAAAACTAATTTTTGCCATTTTGTTTAGTGGACATGACTCTGTTATTATTGAGTTTTGAAAAAATGTATACAGGAAAAACTTGTAGATAATTATGTGCTTAATAAAACAGTCGAACCGATTTCGTTATTTAAGCTATAATTTTTGAGCAATGACACAAATTTGCATTTTTACTTTCTCCGTTACGAAGTACGAGAAAGTATTGTGATCGTGATTTTTTTTTCAATTTTTTTTACGGAAATATCTGTTTTGGAGCTCCTAGATGCCATTTCAACAATTTCTGGAAAAAAAATGTGTCTGTGTGTGTGTGTCTGTGTGTCTTATTTGATAATCCGAAAAACCGAAAAGCTTTTGGTAAAATTTCGTACACCGGAAGTGGGCGTTTACCTTAACTGTTTTTTGTTTTTTGCCAATATTTTGGCAAACAACTTTGAAGACAATAAAGAAATGAACATCTTTTGCTTAAAAACCTATTTTCATAAAATCATTTTTATTCGAGAAAGAAATTTATTATTTTTTTTAAATTTTTGGTTTATAATTATAAAACGATAATAGTTACAGCAAATTGTATAATAATGTACAATAATAATTGTAGAGAATGCTAAAATGAACAACTTATAAAGAATAAGTTTTTTTCGAAATCTCTTGATTTTTGAGTAAACTGAGTTTTTGAATTTGAAGTATAATTTTTCCATCTTTCATAATTTTGACGTTTTAAACGTCAGTTTCATCCGAGTTTACACAACGCTCGATGTACATTTAAAATATGATTTCAATCGAAAATAAACCATGAAAACGTAAATATAAATGGCTATGATACCATCAAGTCGGAGAAAGTAACATGATGGCCACATCACCATTTTTTAGGGTTAATAGGGGGGATGACGAGCCTTGATTTTTGGTTTTATCAAAATTTCAAAATTTTTGGAACAACCCCTACGCGCCATTTGCATCCCCTGGATTCGTTTTTCTTCTTTTAGGGACGTATTTTTTTCTTTTAAAGTCGGAAAGCTAAAATTTTCAGGGATTGCAGAGGATACAACTGGCTTTCATTTGCAATTTTTTCAAAATTTTTGGAACAACCCCTACGTGCCAGTTTTTTTTTCTTTTAAAGACATATTTTTTTCTTTAAAAGTCGGAAAGCTGAAACTTTCAGGGATCGCAGAGGATATAACTGGCTCTCATTTGTAATGTTTTCAAAAATTTTGGAACAACCCGTACGCGCCAGTTTTTCTTTTTTAAGGACATATTTTTTTCTTTTAAATTCGGAAAGCTAAAACTTTTAGGGATCGCAGAGGACACAACTGACTCTCATTTGTAACGTTTCCAAAATATTTGGAACAACCCCTACGCGCCAGTTTTTCTTCTTTTAAGGACATATTTTTTTCTTTTAAATTCGGAAAGCTAAAATTTTCAGTGATCGCAAAGGATACAACTGGCTTTCATTTTCAATTTTTTCAAAAATTTTGGAACAAAACTTACCCGCCATTTGCACCCTCTGGGTTCGTTTTTCTTCTTTTAAGGACCTATGTTTTTTCTTTTAAAATCGGAAAGCTAAGCCGGCCCGCTAGCTTTGTGCTCCCCAGAACTAATGCGACGGGTTCTGGGTTCGAATCCCGGTGAGGGCATAAATGTTTGTGGTTGTCCATTTTCATTTATATATAAATAATATCTACAAATAATCAGTTGTGGCTGAATAACCCACGCAGTCTAAGCCAATGTCCCATATCATCCATAATTCCCCAACCCAAATTTCCATCAATCATCCTTTCTTAAAAAACAAATCTACAGCACAGCGCAGCGGAGCCGACGTTCGCCACCAATTACTTTGTTTAATTCATTATTATAGTTGGTATTAGACGCAAATAAACATTAGTAGACGGCGAGAATGTGATTTGAATGGGCTACGCACGGACGACGGCTCCGCTCCGCTGCGCTGCGCCGTCGTCCGTCATAAGTAACTTTTCTTAATTTATTATTATGGTGTCGATAATATTACTTTGGGATTAGATGCAACTCCAGTAAGACGGCATAAAAAAATTTAAACAAATTTGAAAAATATAAAAAAAAATATTTTGGAAAAATTAAAATTCAATTTTAGCTTGGAAAAACTAGTGAGTTATTTTCTGATGTTTAGTTTGGAGATCTGAGATAGAGAGACAATTAAATGAACGATTTTACGAGCTCAATTTATGAGCTTTTAGTTTTTTGGAAAAAAATTATGGCCTCAATAATACCTAGATAACAAAATAACTAAAAACAAATATTTTTGCCATTTTATTTGGTGGACAAGGCTCTGTTATTATTGATTGAAAAAATGTATACAAGCAAACGTTGTAGATATTTATATGCTCGTACCGATTTCTGTATTTAAGCTATAGTTTTTGAGCAATGACACAAACTTTTTTCTAATGGAAACCATACTCGGTCATGACTTTACAAAAAGATCCTTTTTCAACAATTTTAATAATATATCACTTGACAGAGTTATATATTACGACCAATTTTCTTTTCATTTTGGAGCTATTTGTTTATTTTACTCTGTAGTTTTTCAAAATCAATTCGAATAATTGCCCTAGCAGTGGCGAAAATTACCCGAGAATCATTGGGGCTCACAGTAACAATAAAGGGTGTGTATTTACAGTGTTCGAGAGCCGATGTCCCTTTCGGATGCCACACTGTGTAATATGTTAATCGCGTGTACACATGACAATAATTATTATTTATTTGCATACGATAGAGATACACGTGTTATGCAACTTGGCTATCGGTATAAAGGGTACTCTGTTCATGCATCCATTCAACAGATTTTCATTTTCAAGTTTGATCATTCTAATGAACCAACCGAGCTCGATTTGCTGCAATAATTTCAACCGCGCAGAGATGTTTAATGTGTTTCACTAATTTCGTAAAATTAAAAAAAAGGGTGATGTCCATCATGTTAATTTCTCATGGTTTATTTATTTTCAATTTAAATCATATTTTAAATGTACATCAAGCGGTTTGCAGGATGACGTTTGAAACGTCAAAATTATGAACGATGGAAATGACAAATTATTCTTTAAATTCTAATAATCTGTTCATTTCAGAAATACCTTCGATCGGTTAGCCGAGACAGACTAACCACCTCATATTGTATATGTATGTACCCTGCGTTCAACATTGTTTGATAGGCATTTGAATTTGGCGCGTTGTTTTTCATATTGCAATGTTGGTACCTTCGTGCGAGAGTGTCAAATCGATCATTAGCGCCCGCAGAATTAACCGTCAGTGCGATCGTGTGTGCGTGTGCTTTATAGATATTTAGTTTTACATTTACGTTTTATACCATCTCATCTTACTGCAGATATTTTATTGGTAAGTTGAAAAATAACCACATTAACACATGCAAATCTTAATTATGAAATGTGATTTTAGGTTAAGAATGCCGTTCGAAGATCACCACAACAGGTTTATCCTTGAAGCAAATTTTCGAACAGGGACACGCAACGCAGAAGGAAGTTGGAATTATTCCTATCAAAATTGCGAGGAACAATTTCATGAGCAGTTTCCTGATGTTGAGTTTGGTCACAATTACTTTGTGCAATATGTTCGCCGTATTGTTACCAGATTCCATGAAACCGGCAGCGTTTCCAAAGAAAAATCTACAGGCCGACCTACTGTCCTTACGGAAGCAGTTGTTGAAGATATTCAACAAAGACTAGATGTGAGTCCGAAGAAATCCAATGTTTGTCTGCTCAGACAAATTTATCGCTCGGTACATGTCAGAAGGCTTGCAAAAAAATTTTACATTTACATCCGTACAAGGTAACTGCAACTCAACAGTTGCTGCCGCCTGATTATCCTCGCCGAATGCAGTATTGCAATTGGTTTAACGAGTTCCTGAATGATGACGATTTGTTAGATTTAACGTTCTACAGTGACGAAGCTTGGTTTCACCTTAGCGGCTATGTGAACTCGCAAAACCATAGAGTGTGGGCTGCAGAAAACCCCCATGTATTTGTTGAGGTTCCGTTACATCCTCAGAAGGTTGGTGTATGGCTGGCAATGTCCTAAAGAATGGCCCTATTTTTTGAATGACAATATTAACGCAGCTCGCTATCGGGAATTACTCTTGAATCCTTTTATCGAACAACTTCATGATGATGAATTGCAGCAAGGATACTTTCAGCAGGACGGAGCTACTGCGCATACTGCAAATACAACATTAAATCACCTGCGGCAGTTCTTCGGAGATAGGTTAATTAGCAAACATCTATGGCCACCTCACTCACCAGATTTGACACCGCTGGACTATTTTATGTTCGGATATTTAAAAAATAAAGTGTATACTGATCGACTCCACACTTTACAAGAACTGCACAATACAATAACAGAAGCGGTGCACAATGTTCCACCTGAAATTTTACAAAATGTCTTCAACAACATGAAACGCCGGGTGAATTTGTGTTTGGATCAAAATGGGCAACACTTTGAACATCTGTTATAGTTTAGTTCAAAATAAATTCCCTAATAGTCCTGCCACTGGTAAGTTTTTTTAGGAGCGGGAAATTCAAACAGCTATCAAACAATAACGAACACACGGTATATGTAAGGTGTGAGCCACATAATTTTGTTGTAGAGTTGGCCATGCCCGAGAGAGAGAAACATAGCAGTCATGTCTGAGATTAATTCATTTTTTTAAATCTAATTCAATTGAACTAATCTAGTCTCATGACGTAATAATATGCGACATATCTCATTTATTTCACAGCCAACTCTGAAACAAAATTTTGTGGCTCACACGATATGTATATTTACACGACATGTTTGTACTTTTATAGCCTAAATAAAGATTGTCTCTATCTCTCTCTGTAGATCTTTGTTTTTCGTTGTTCGATTTTAGTGTGACACTTTTGTAAGTGATTTGTCATTACTGCATAAAAGAAGGCAAACATATAATCTATGATTAACAACATGTGCAGAAACAATTCCTTTGCTGCGGTGAAGTAAGCTGTTTGTGTTAAATTTAATAAACATGTGTATAAACAAAGAAAAGTGTTCGGTGCTAATGAGTAGATAATTAATCGATCATTTTTGTAGTATCCGCGGATTGGGGCCGTGGCGTCAACAAGAAGGCAAATATTTGTCGTTGCCAAATCTAATAAATTTCCACCGAGACAAATCCATCACGCCTACAACAGAATTATTGGGTGCTAATGCGAAACTACAACAAAGCCGACCACGTGGATTAGCGGCGTAATTCACGCACAGATCCATTCCACCTGCAGAGCGCCATCCGACGACGGACGAAAGGAGGCGGAATCCAAACAAAATGCAAAATCCAAAGTGTACACACACGCGGAATTGTGTCGAAAAGGCACGAACGTGAAATGGACGACGGCACGCACGCATGTGTGTGTGTGTGTGTATTAAGCATATATTGAATGTTTGCAATCGAATCGCGGCAATAAAGAGTGCTGGGAGGGAAAGAGGACGGCAGGGGAAGTCCCGCCGCACCCTTTCGTCCTTCCAACCGAACAACACTAATAAGGACGCGGTCCTTTTCTAACGCCCTCTGGCCCGCAGTTCCGGGAAGAGGACGAAGGCGCGCGACGTGCCGAGAACGAACGGGGATAGATGGCCTGGTGTAGCAGGTAACAGTCAACAGGCTCAAATATTTGCAAATCCGTCTCGAATGTAAATATCCTCATCTAAATCAGCTGGATCTGTTGTTATTACGTCAGGCGGTGCTTACTAATCTACCTTTAATTTGATAGATGACTTATTTATTTGCCGGCATCGATTCGATTAACTTGTGGAAAAAAATCAATATTTAACATTGGACGCAAACATGCATACACATTTTAATTTACTTGATACATTAAGACAGATTATTTATGTTTTAACAAATATTCGAACTCTCTTAGTTAAAGTAAAGCAAAGTTTTGATGATGTTTTTATTGCTGTGCTAAGCTTGTCCTAACCTAACAACTAATTAATGTAGAGAATGCCCGCTTTTTACGTTAAGAATACATTATTAAATATAAAAATAATCGTATGTAATTGATTTAAAAGTGTGAACATGCTTTCGATAGGGATCGAACCAGATCACATTCAATTCAATCCAATCATTAAATTCGTAGAAAAGGGCCGAGGGCAATACTATTGTTTCCCGAGTCGATAGTCGTGGAAATAAGTGGAACTGAAACTGTGTGGCTTTTGTGGAGCAATTGGCAACGCTCCAGTCTGTCAAACTGGAGGTTGCACGTTCACATTTTTAATCCAATTATATATAATTATTTTCGAAATTATTTGCTCATGCAAAAATTAATTGAAATTATTTAATGGTAAAACTTATTGTTTACAATTGTATACAGTATGCGGTCGCAAGTCGAAAAGTTCGTAACTCGAAAAGAGGATGTTTGACGCAAAAACTCAAATACAACGTTGTTTTTACAATTATGTACTGTTTAGGCTACTTGAATCATGTTGAATTAGGCTTATTAAAGGGAAGTATACATTCAAATCAATCACATGTACATTATTTATTAAAATTACTAATTTAAAACAAATAAGTTTAAACTCTGTTGTATTTTTATGTAGTTTATTTAAAAAAAACCTCAAGTGTGCCATGATTTTTTATTTAAAAAAATTTAAGTTGGTAACACATATTGAGGTTATATTACGTTCCTACCGATGAATTAATTTGCTGTGATAAACGACGCAGAGAAGACGTAGGTTTACCTTCCAAAATTCCTTGGGCTGTGTTAATGGCATCCGGAGTACGTTTGACTGGTCTACCACTTCCTGGTTTACGGAGAATACTACCCGTTTCATGAAATAATACAACAATACATCGTGATAAGGTATTTTTAAATTCATCATAAATAATGAGAACGTTAGGAAATTCTTCCTGAAACTCTGCCATAGGTGCGTCGAATGAATACACCCAATTTTCGTCCACTTTTTCGGAAATAACTAGAAACGTTTTTGCTAGTTGCTGTGAACCATTGTGACCACGGAATAATTGTGACTTTTAGAACGATCTGACGTTTTGTTTGTCAATTCCGAACATGTGTGCCAACTTAAATTTTAAAAAAATCATGGCACACTTGAGGTTTTTTTTTTAATGAACATACGATATACAGTGCGAACGTTGGCTGTGGAACGCTCCAAATAAAAAAAATCCCCAATCATCTGCGGCCAAAATCCTCCGAAATGTCAACCTTATTTTTTGAACGCGCATCTTTTCTGATAGTTGTCAATTTTTCATACCCCCACCCCTTTGCGTAATGACGTCATTGCATTGGAAACCATTTTTTTTTTATTTCACTAAATTTGTAGTACTTTTTATTTTTTACGACTGTAAAAATATTTTGTTTTTTTTGTTTTTAATTTCAGAAATTGAAAAAAAATTTTTTTTTAAACTTATTTAATGTATCAAATGTTCAAAATGCGCATCTTTCCTCTCTTGGCAAAAAGCCAATCGGTGATAAAACCCATCCCTTACATTTTGAAATATTTCTGGTGGAATTTGTCTCATTTTTTAAATAATAATTAATTCAATTAATTTAATTTCTTAAATAAAAAAACAAAAAAAATAAAATATTTTTACTCCGTCGTAAAGGGAATAAAAACGGCTACAAATTTAGTGAAATAAAAAAAAATGGTTTCCGTTTAAAAAAAATGGCGATGACGTCTTTACGCAAATGGGTGGGGGTATGGAAAATACACAACTATCAGAAAAATAAGGTTGACGTATCGGAGGATTTTGGCCGCAAATGATGGGGAATTTTTTATTTGGAGCGTTCCACAGCCAACGTTCGCATTGTATGTAATATTACGACATTATATTAAAGTATCATTAGTGTTCTTTAAAAAAAAACTGAGTAATACAAGTTTGAGTAGTAGCTCTTTTCTTTTCATCCAGTATTACTTTATAGCACGCAAGGGCATCATATACAGTTAAAAAAAAAATGTCTTCGTTTGAGTCTTATGTTTGGAACCACGCGAGCGCCTCTTCTATTAAACTGAAACCTTCTGTCAGTTGTTTGACAGTAAATGTCTTAGGATCCTCTTTTTCAGTTCCATTATCAATCGGTCCTTTTTACTGGTCTGTCAGTTTGAGCAACTCTTCATTTGTCAACTCCTGTGAATGACTTTAAAGTAGTAGATATAGAATGTCTTCTGTTTCTACTTCCAAATTCAACTGGTTACCTAGATCTAAAATATTATTGGTGGCCTCTTCTTCATTTTCTTCTACGTAATTATTATCGCCGCTTTCATTTGTAAAATCAAATGGGCTCAGTTTCTTCCATACACCTTTAATGTTTAAAGTCTTAACTTCAGACGACGCACTACCTATATTTTTACAGCTTTATAAATATTTTATTTTTTAGTGTTGTGCAGTTTTTCTCATCTAGCCTTAATAGCTTGCTTAAATCTACAACGCAAATAATATTTTTTAGAGAAGCGATAACACCTTGATCCATGGGCTGCAACAAGGACGTTGTTTTAGGCGGCAACTAAATAACTTTGACGTTTGGGTGCAAATCATTTAGGTGTTGTGGGTGACCTGGAGCATTATCAAGCAACAGTAATATCTTAAAACGAATGTTGATCTCCTTGCAATATTTTTTCAACGCGGGTATAAAATTTCTGAGAAACCATTCTTCAAAAACTGCCAAAGTAACCCAAGCCTTACTGTCTGATTTTCAGACAACGGGCAATAAATCTTTAGGATTATTTTTAGAGCTCTTGGATTTTCTGCGCGATAAACTAAAGAGGTTTAATTTTATAGTCTTCTGAACAGTTTCCCCCAATCATTAATGTAAGCCAATCTTTTGCAGCCTTATATCCTGGCATATATTTTGCTTCCTTCGATATGTATGATCGATTTGGAATTTTCTTTCAAATAAACCTATCTCATCAACATTGAAAACTTGTTGTGGCAGGTATCCTTCAGTCATTATTATATTTTCAAGAATCTTTCGGAATTCAACAGCAGCGGTGATATCGGCACTGGCAGCTTCGCTTGTTATGAAAATTATTACGCTCAATTGAATAACTTTAATATGTTTAAGTCAGCCGTGACACTTAAATTAGTTACTAATTAATTATTATTATGTTTTTGTTTGTTTTTTGTTGTTGTTCCCCTTTCCCTACGGGTTGAGTGGTAGATTAGCAGTGTCCCTGTGGGCCGATAAGCTGAACTCCGTTCTTTTTTCCAAATGAATTTTGTAATTTTTGTTTATTTTGTGTTACTTATTATTTTACGTGCATTTATGTTTGTATTTGCATGTACTGATCTTTGGAGAAAATAAAGATTATTATCCCAACCATGGCTCGCTGTGAATGGCGAATCAGTTGAATTCGCACCTTTCTTAATTGTCTTCAAATAAAGATGTTGCCTTTTCTTGTATGAGATTAAGACTAAGAGGTATTTTCTTTGTTGTTGACTTTCCATCCACATGGTCAACAGATTTTCCATTCACTCCATAATTGTTCCTCTTCTCTTAAGAGAGATAATTGTAGACTGTATAGGGGCGGCACAGCTTTTAACATGCTCCGAAGTACAAGTCTTGTCTTGCAAAATTGCCGTGACCGTAGAACGATTAATTCCATCAGCCATTTTTTCTCCTCTCTCGGTGCACTTAATTATGTCCATTTTGTTTTCCATAGTGATTGTTCTTTTCTTTCCTCCGCACTTCACACATTCGCTACGTTTACGTTTACGTTTAAAGTTTTCAAATTCAATTTAGTTTAATTTTCAAGTTAGTCCTGTGGGTAGAAATAAACGATCTTAAACCAATGTTATTTCACTAGTAGTACTAGTAATAACATGCAATTTTTTTTTGTATCATTCAATATCCGTGCCGAGTGGCACTAGCCAGGGAATTAGTTGTTTCAATAAGTTATTTGTTTGTAGTCTTAGTAAGACTTAATTTTGTTTGCAGAGTTACGAACAGGTTGAATATTCATATATTCAGGCTATATTTCGTTTTATTGAATTTACTTTACGTTTTCCACTCATGTTCAATAAATCGTACTATTTACAAGTACCTAAGAGGTAAAATACAAAAAAAAAACTAACAAACTAAACAACCAAGCGTTCAGAATTACTGTGTATGATCTTTTTACTTTCGGGACGCTTTTTGTTACTTTCGGGACGATTTTGCGTATATAGGTTATCGGCCTTGACAAAAACATCAACTTCGTATTCAATTATGAGAGCGCTTGTCATATAAAATTCGTGTGGTTTTGCTTTTTTAACATAAAAAACGGCCGTAGAAAAAATATTGTACGTAACACGTTCCAAAAGTAATTTTACGGGACTCCCAGGATTCCAGGAAACTTCCTACTCATCCCGTAAAATATCACTTTCGGAACTTGTTACGTAAATTACTATTAACGTAAAACTTACAAACAAAAATAAACTTGACTGCACATAAAAAATAACCACCTGCTCTTTAATAGTAAACAAATGACACCACACACGATTGACACATGACTACAGTCCAAACTCAACTAAGAGCCTCTCACCTACCCAGTGTTGCCAGATTGTTTTTTTTTATTTTAGCGGTAGAATTTAAGTGAAAAAGGTAGATGGCGGTAGCAATTATTTTCAATATATTAACTTAAATGAGAACAACGTATTAACATAAAACACAAAAAACAATACATGGAATCAATTTGACAAACAGAAATGTTTATTGCAAGTACATATCTTTGGTCATTAGGTGACGTAAATCATTGTTGCTTTGAAGCATGTAGCAAGTTTCAGTCATAAGACGATTGTAATGTAATATTAAAATAATCGTGTCAGTATTTTATTTATTTCTCACAAAATTAATCATTCTAAGTTTAGATTGTTGCGGTTTTATTTCCACTTACGATTTGGCAATTGTTTTAGCGGAAAATCAAAGATACATTGTTTGTTAATGTATCTAGGAGGTTTTAAGAAATTCCCTTAATTATTTATATTTTTTGCAATTTTTCAAATCGCTGAATGCAATTTTAATTTTCTTATTTTAATTTTGGATTGTGGCCGCTTTGTTTCTGTTCACGATATGACAATTGTTTTAATTGAAAATCAAAAATGCATATTATTTTCAGATGAAACTTGAGCTTTATACGAAATTTCCTTAATTATTTCCATTTTTTACAATTTTTCCAATCGCCGAATGCATTTTTCATTCTCTTATTTTAAGTTTAGATTGTTGCCGTTTTGTTTCTTCTCCCGATTTGGCAATTGTTTTAATGAAAAATTAAATATGCATTGTTTATTTATGGATCTTGCGCTTTTTAAGAAATTCCCTTAATTATTTCAATTTTTTACAATTTTTCAAATTTTAATTTCTTTATTTGTCTAATTGTTGCCGTTTTGTTTCTACTCACGATCCGACAATTGTTTAAATGAAAAACCAAAAATGCATAATTTTTTAATAAATCTTGAGCTTTTCAAGAAATTCCCTTAATTATTTATATTTTTTAAAAATTTTCAAATCGACGAATGTAGTTTTAATTTTCTCACTTTAAGTTTAGATTGTTGCCGTATTATTTCTACTCACGATACGGTAATTGTTTTAATGGAAAACCAAAGATGCATTGTTTGTTGAGCTTTTTAAGAAATTCCCTAAATTATTTCTATTTTTAGAATCTTTCAAATCGCCGAATGCATTTTTCATTTTCTCGCTTTAAGTTTAGATTGTTGCCGTTTTGTTTCTGCTCACGATATGGCAATTGTGTTAATAGAAAATCAAAAATGCATTGTTTTTAGATGAAACTCGAGCTTTATATGAAATTTCCTTAATTTACTTCCATTTTTTACAATTTTTGAAATCGCCGATTGCATTTTTGATTCTCTCATTTTAAATTTAGATTGTTGCAGTTTTGTTTCTAGTCACGATATGGCAATTATTTTTAAGAAATTCGCTTAATTATTTCTATTTTTTACAATTTTTCAAATCTCCGAATATATTTTTCATTTCTTTATTTTCAGTTCACATTGTTGCCGTTTTGTTTCTACTCACGATATGGCAAAATAAAAAATGCATTGTTTGTTAATGAATCTTGAGCTTTAAAAAAAAATCCTTAATTATTCCTATTTTTTACAATTTTTCAAATCGATGAATGCAATTTTCATTTTCTCATTTTAAGTTTAGATCTTTTATTGCAAAACTTTGATGAACATAGTAAATGGTAAAATTTCGAAGAAAAGGTTACAATACCTGTTTCCTCTATAAGAGACGCGTATGTATCACAAAGGAGTGTTATTAAAGTTCGTTTTTCTTCAAATTTTAAAAACGATGTACCGACTGGCCCAGATTCAATGTTTTTATAGGTTATTACCGAGGTAGCTTTAAGAGTTAGAAAAATCTGATTTTTCTGGAATAATAACAATGGCATTAGCAGATCATTGCTAACTTGATTAGTTTGGGAGATATCGGGCGTTTTTAAATTTTTGGCTATTTTAAAATACGTCTTTTTCTCAATAACTGCAAAAAATAGTTTATAAGATAAAAATAAAAGTTGAAATAAAAAAATAAGCACGTCACTGAATTCTGCGAAGAAGACTAGAAAAATAATGATTCAACTGTTTTTTTGCATATGTTACAGTTATTGAGAAAAAGACGTATAGCCAAAAATTTAAAACGCCCGATATCTAACTAATCAACTTAGCAATGACAAACTAACAACACAAAGTTGCATTTTTTTAATGGAACACCCTGTATATTTTGTCATTAATTAGAACTTTAAATCAGCTTTATATATAATATGATTAAGAAAATTAAGAAAAAAACGATTTTTTGAAACTACCTTAAAATAACTTTAAAATATCTTAAAAATACACGGTTAAAATTTAAAAACAAAATTCGAAGCCGTTTAGAAAGTTACAAAGAATTTCCGAGACCACTTATCGCTCTTAAAACTTTAAACGGCTTTTTCTCAAAACTGCATTTTTGCAATTTGTGTACAAGATGTCTCAAAAACTTTTCAACCAATCTTGTTGCAGTTTTGCACATATATGAATAATATTGTTCATTTGTGTGTGAACTAACTTGATTTTGAAAATTATTGCAAGAAACCTATTTTTTTCAACAAATCGCTATTAAAAAATGTGTGGTAAAATGTATCAAATTTGAATATTAAAAAAAACTGTTTGATTCACATTGAAGAAAAAGAGCTTTAAATATTGATATTTTGCTTCAATTATGTTTCAGATCAACAGAAAAAGAAACAGAGTGTACACAAATCTGGAATATGCACTCTTTCGTCAGCCAGTAGCGCCGCTATTTTAAATTAAAAATATTAAATATAAATAAAAATTTGTAATTTGAACATATTTAAAACTTTCATCAAAGATGTACTCTCAAATAAATTTTTGTCATACAAAAAAATTCTTTTCAATATGGTTATTTACACTAGACGAAATTTTAATCAAAATTTATGTAAATTAACGAGAAGAGAAAACGGTTATATTAAAATTTTTGTGTCCTAAATTAAAAGTCTAAATAAAAAAATAACCACGCCACCGAACTCAGCGAAAAAGACTACAGCAGTGACTATTTAACTGTTTTTCTGTATATCTTACAGTTACTGAGAAAAGGACGTATTTTACAATAGCAAAACATTGAAAAACGGCCGATATATCCCAAACTAATCAAGTTAGCCGTGATCTGTTAATGCTATTGTGATTATTTCAGAAAAAGAGGTATAACGTGCTAATCAGATTTTATCTAACTCTTAAGGTTGCAGGCTAACCTATAAAAACATCGAATTTGGATCACCCGGCATATTATTTTTTATTAGAAATAAATTTTGATTGAACTTTCACGCTGATTAATAGTATTTTTTAGTTTAATAAAAATTTCAGAAAAATTACTCGTTTTTTTCTCGTTAATTAACGTTAATTTACTTTGTGAATGTATTATTAACTTGAAGAAAAAATAATTTATATCATTCGGCATTGAAGTCTTCTTTTCAAGTTTCGCTCAGATTGATTGCCAACACTAAACTCAACACGAAAAGTACCACTTGCCTAGTAAACAAGGTGTTTTAAAAAGGAAATGAATGAAAATTCATATAAATTTATTCAAAAAAGGTACAGAGCTGGTTTCAGTGTTGTTTAAAAGGGAAACACATCAAGCTTTGACTCGCGTACTTCGCTAGTGCAGAATCGCGCCGTAACAAGCGCCAGTTACGTTAAAGATGGCTGCCTTCACTGGATCCGAGCGTGCTCGCTGTGTGTTTTGGTTTGAAGCAGTGACGGTTCGAGGGTATTTTTCTGGTACGGCCGAGGAACAAGAGGTGGTAATACAGATAGGTGCGGTCACGCAGCCAGCCGTCTCTGCAACTGACCCTACCTATCTGTATTGCCACCCTTGTGAACTTACAGAAAAAAATTACGCCGCCTCTGAGCAAATTTACACCTGCAATGCTAGTGCGAGTTTGGGAAGAAATCGGCTACCGATGTAATGTCTACAGGATAACCAACGGAAGCCACATAGAACATCTTTAGTTTAAGGTATAAAAACTTGATGTGTTTCTCTTTAAAACAACACTAAAACAAGCTCTGTACCTTTTTTGAATAAATTTATATGAATTTTCAAAGCTGTAAAGTCCTTTTTGAAACACCCTGTATAATCTTATCATTTTAATTTTAAATAAGCGTTTACCTTTAACAAGTTACAGATAAAACAGTGATGTTATAACACTCCCGTAGACCTTGAATAACATTCGATAGGTACGCTAATTGATGGCGAAGTGGAAAAATGTGCTTTTCACGTGAGTAGTGAAGTTCACTTAATTTCCAAACAAACAGTGTTCCCGTTCCCGTTCGGGCGATTTTTTGTTTGTCGGCCGTAATTTTTCCAGTCGAGCTGAAATGCCCCGTGGCCAAAGTTCAAACAAGCATACAAACTGTTTGTAATCGCTCTATTCAAGTAATAAAATGCTTCATTGGGCTCTTCCAATATCATAGCCGGCAACAATGCCATCAATAGAGCGACCCAGCTGGAAACCATTTAGTATTATATCTGCCCACTTGGGGGCTTTATTATGCGCCACCCATTCATGCCGTTGCTCGTATTAAGAATCAAGTGTAATACGAATAGTAAAAGTAAAAAATTAAGACTACACCAAAATTGACATAAAAGTTTATACAATATTATTAATCTTCGTATTTATAATGGGTAATTTTATGATTTTAAGCTTTATATCGTCTTTAGGTTTGAAAACAGATTGAGTGCCATAAAATCCACAAAGAAATTTTTTAAACAAATATGTAGTTCTTAGAATGAGTGGTTAGAGATGAAAATATAAAAAAAAATTAATCGTTATTTATGAGTTTCGAGTCAAATTAAGCACAATTTTCAACAAGTATCGTATGCATCATTTCTTACGTATCTCCGTTGACATAAATCCTACAAAGATTTTTTTAAGACAAATTGTTCTCAGAATGAGTGGTTAGACAGAAACATTTCACTGTGTAACACAATTGTTATTATTCGCAATCATTTCCATGTAATTTATAAATGTTAGATCATCATTTCAAACAGAAATCCATATTGTTATTATTGACAAAAATTAATAAATAAATTTCGATGAACAAATTAATTTATGAAAAACCACAATATTTGTCAAGCACAGCATGCAATGGATAATTGCAGTAACAGTAAATAATTGGCATCATGCGATTTGGGATTTTCTATTTTGGGCCGCGCATTAATCATAACACGTCACAATAGGCAGAAACAAGGTATCAATTCCGTATATATAGATACATCATATATATATATATATATATATATATATATATATATATATATATATATATATATATATTTGTGGGATATGATGTGGCGAACTAGAATAAATATGTACAGTGTACACTTGAATCTTTGCTATAACGGGTTCGTACAGAAATTTTGTACAAACCGTATTTGTAGAGCACACAAACGAAAGTATCCCAGAGTTTGGCGAGGCAATATTTACCGACAGTTATACATTTTCCTGCTAAATAAATTATTTTAGTAAATGTCGGCATAAGCAGCGTGGAGGGAAGCAAAGTCAATGTTTGAGATATGTGATGAGAGAATATTTTATGTATTTGAACAAAAATGGTTTAAATGAAATTATTTCCGAGCCGAAAGGGAAAAACATTAGGTGGCCCTCCTTTCACTCCTTCGCTCTTTTGCTCCTCCAATTTCACGATGGTGTAACAGGTCATTTATACTGATCCTACGATTTGTTTATAAATCGCATAAAATGAAAGCACGTTGTTGAATATTCAGGACCGTGTTATCATCTTCATTTTCTCCGTTGTGAAGTACGGGAAAGTATTGTGATAGTGATTTTTTTTTAAATTTTGAGACAAGGAATGTCTGCTCGCTGTATCTCAAAAATGAATGTAGGAATTATCATGGAACATTGAATATAAATCTTATTTGGCGTCAAAGAACTGAAAAGCTTGCTAAAATTTCGCACATCGGAAGTGGGTGTTTACCTTGACAGCTTTTTGTTTTTTCCGATTTTTTTATGTATTAAAAGTATTACAAAAACATTTCAACTCATTTTGTAATGAAGAAATAGACATCTTCTATTTAACAATATTTTTCATAAAATAATTGTTTAAAAATTGTTTTTGTTTTTTCCGATTTTTTTATGTATTAAAAGTATTACAAAAACATTTCAACTCATTTTGTAATGAAGTATAACAATTTATTGTCATTTTTGTTTTATTATCATGAAATGATAATAGTTACATCAAATGTGTACTAATAATAATTGCAGAGAATGAGCAACTTTTAAAGAATATGCTTTTTCGAAATCTCATTATATTTGAGTATACTGACAGATTATTCAAATTTTTGAGGTATAATTTCTCATTAAAAAATATTCGATCCTGCAAAACGCTCGAAGCATGGCCCTTAATATTGTGCCCTCCATACCCCCGTTCCCACGTCGCAATAAAGGAGGGGGGGGGGAGTATAGTATAGAGTATGAGAAGCTTCCACCTTCACAAATTTATACATTCTTGTTAGGATATTAGGACGTACAAATATTATACAGTGAAATCAGAAAGTGTTTTTTTGTTCTTACACACAGTGAGATCAGAAAGTCGAAAATAGTTGGCAGTACATTTTCTGAAAATCTCTATAATAATTTAAGTAATCTGATATTGACTGCCTGAATTATTTCAGTGCAGTGCATGTGCATTTTATTTATTTTGACATCTTGTCATTTTTGACGTTACTTGTTATAAAAACTATCTTTAAAACAAGTAACCTCAAAAAACCACAAGACGTCAAAATAGACAAAATTCTTATGTACTGCACTGATTCAGGCAACCAACATTATTTTAAGTGAATTATTATCCCTATTTGCAGAAAATGTGCTGCCAACTATTTTCGACTTTTTGATCTCAGTGTATGTAAGAACAAAAAAAACTTTTTATGCCAGGTTGCACCTTTGACTATATACTATTGGACTGCTAGCGCCGCTTCATGTGTGTCTCCAAGCAACGGTGGCGCGGCGGGACCCTAAATGTTTGCGGTATGTTACTAAATTGGTAGCTATTTTGTGTCTATGACATATGAATCTATGAGCTCATTGTGCATATTGTGACACCCTGCAATTTATTCACACCTTTGAATATATAAACATTTATATTGTCAAATATTCACACTTTGTCAAAGTATTGATATACGAAAGGCTGTAATACGTCCACGTATACAGATTGGTGTCCGTTAATGTGAACATAGGGAGACAAATGCTTACGCGCTTTGCATGAATCGACACCTTGATAATGCATTATTTTTAAAATTGTCTGTCAGTTGCTGTCATTGCTGTATAATATTTGCATTTGAAAGAAAAAGTTTTGGTTAGATGGATAAATATAAGGTAACTGAAAAAGTACAAATCGTAAAATGGTTTTATGGGGGCATGTCAATACGTACAATTCGAGATATGAGTTTAATGTAGCATTCGAAAATTCCCTTTGTTGGCATTATACATCGAATTATTAAAAATTTAGAAAAACGTGGATGTTTGGGTCGGGTGTGCCATAAAAGAAGACTTCTTCCTAATAATGAGCAAGAATTGCGTGAATTAAAAATTTGCGCTGCTGTTGAAAGAAAATCCACATATTTCATCTAGAAATTTTGCTTGCAATGTTAATCTGCACCATTCTACAGTGTTAAAATTTTTGAAAAACATGGGTATAGATCTTATAAATTACAAAAAAATCAAACAATTTATCCGTACGACTAAATTAAACGCATGGAATTTTGTGAAGAGATGATTGAGAGGTCGAATCATGATGAAAACTTTTTAAATAACATATTACGAGTATTTACTGATGAATCCACGTTCCCTATCAATTGTCAACACAATGCCTCAGTCGCTCGTTGTTGGTCAAGAAATAATCCTCGCCTACATTACAACTGTCGCACACAATATCCACAAAAAATGAACACATGGAGTGGCATATTAGGCAATCACGTTATTGGCCCGTATTTTATCCAAGGAAATTTAAACGGTGAAAAATATCTGAATCTCCTTCGTAATCAAATAATACCTAGTTTACGCCAAATAACGGGAATTAGAGTAGACACGATTTGGTATCAACACAATGGCTGTCCGGCTCATAATACTTCAGTAGTACGAGAATATTTACAAGGTACTTTTCCCAATAGAATTATAGCTACAAATGGCACAATCAAATGGCCTCCACGTTCGCCAGATTTGACACCCCTAGATTTTTGTGTATCTATCCTAAACGAATGACAAGAAAAAATTGAAGGTGCTTTTACTACAATATCTCCTGAAATGCTTCACAGCGTAAGAACGGGATTTTAGAATCGTCTGGGTTATTGTTTAGCAGAACAAGGAAATTGATTTGAATATTTATTGTAAATAATTAGAATTAAGGAAATTTGTTGTTATTTGTTGTGAATTAAATTTATTTTGTTTGTTTAACTTTGAACAACTAATTTTCGCTAAAAGTTATAAAATTGTATGTTATTGTATTCTATATTGTAACTATAGCGGCCTCCTTAATTGTTAACTGACCGAACAAAATTTTAAAAATAATGCTTAATCAAGGTGTCGGTACGTGCAAAGCGCGTAAGCATTTGTCTCTCTATGTTCACATTAACGGACACCAATCTGTATATGCCAACGCGGTTATAATACTCGTCAGCTGATTTACACGTTAGTTGACTTTTGACTTATAACCTAAAATTCTGTATTAGATTTCCATCAAATCCGGAACTTCGCAAATTACGGGTTGATGCTTTGCTTGTAAAGAACATTCAGGAAAGTGGACCCGAGTTGCCGAAATATGCTCGCATTTGCATTCTCCACGTTGCTGATGAATATATCGAGAAATATTTCTTTTGCTTTCCGGTTTTTAAATTACGCTCCGTTTTCGGCTCTGGGGCGGGACTTATAGCGGGCTCCAGCTCGTGGACAACATATGGGAAATGGAGGGGGAATAGCAGTCCATTAGTATATAGTCAAAGGGTTGCACCGACTTAAGTTAAGGAGCGGTTAAGTTAAGGAGGCAGTAAGTTAAGGATCCAGTAAGGAAGAGTTAAGTACTGATTCGCTTGCACCACGACTCTGACAGCGTTCCTTTACTAAGAAACGGCAAAGGGACGATGTGACCATAGATAATGCATGAAATCTAGGGAAATCTACTAGACGCTGCATTCATTTTAGTGGAAACATGGGGGAATTTATTGAGATAGTTTGTAAATTGCATATACTTATTAAATATGGCGGATAATGAAAACAACTCGTCCGAAAAATCCGAGTACTACAAGTGCTGCAGTGATAAATTATGTAAAAGTATTGTGTGCATTAATTGTGGGACTTTCTTCCATCGTGGATGTGTCAAGCGATACAGCAAAGTGCAAATAATTGATAATAATAGAGTTATTTGCTGTAACCCCAAAGATCCCAAGCAAAGTGAATGTAGCAAAGAAGTGCTACTTGAAGAAAATCGAGCTCTGAAAAGAGAAATAGAACTACTGAAGACCATTATACAAGAAAAGGATGAAAAGGACCAACTACAAAAGGTAAACATTGAATTACTCTCAGAAAAATTAAGGACTGAATATAAGCCATCCAACATTACAAGTAATAAAATATTATTAAGTGGGACAGTCAGCGACATCTCTTTAGGAGAAACAAAAACTGAACCAAAATATAAACTACGATCACTATCGGTTAACGACACTGGAAAAGAAAACATCGTGAAGAGAGTGCAAAAAGAGAAACCGCTAAAATCGACAAACCAAAACACAGATAAAATAACGACTCCAGAAATAGAAATCCATGAAAATTCAAATATAAATTGCACAAATTTTAAACAAAAACAAAATTCTACAGGTGAATCCGAATTCTCAAAAAAAACTCAAAATATAAATAAACATGCGATATTAGGGAATGCTACTGGATCAGGATTAGAAGTTGAAAGAAAAGCTACTTTTCATGTTTGCAAATTAAACCCGGATGCAACAACTGAACAATTGATGGCCTATTTAGAAGAAAAAGGAATAAGTGATGTTAAGTGCACCAAATTAATCTCAAAGATTCCGGCAGAATATTCGAGTTTCAAGGTTTCAGCACCAATACAGCAATTAGAGGCATTAAGAGATCCGAGTAGCTGGCCTAAGGGGGCTAGGGTTTCAAGGTTTTTTCAACGTCTACTGAAGCAATCGATATCAACCTAACACCAAATGCATATACTACGGACATTATAAATACTTACACTATTTCCTTAATACACTTAAACATAAGATCTATTTATAATAAAACGCTTAAATTAAATGAACTGTTACACTACCACGATGACTGCAATATACTTACTTTATCCGAACATTGGCAGACTAAAGAAAACTTGGGAAAATTTAGAATAGAAGAGTACATATTAGCAACATCTTTTTGTCGGCCAAAACACCAAACCCGGGATACAGCTTACGGTGGCACGGGAGTGTATGTGCGTAAGGGACTTCAATTGAGAGTCAGAAAGGACATCAATAACTTAGCAATAGAAGGATCATTCGAATGTGCTGCAGTGGAAGTCATAGTGAAACAAAAACAAAAGTATGTGTGTGTTGTGATTTATCGCGCGCCGTGTAAAAACAATCTGGGACAGTTCTTTACAAACATGGAATTGCTACTAAATAAATTATTAAATGAAAAAGTAACATATATTATTAGCGGAGATTTTAATATCGATATCTGTGATTGTACAACAGAATCTTTTGAATTTGACGCAATCTTAAAGTCTTTCGATTTAATAGCAACAATACAGACACCAACACGTATTACAAGCCATAACGAATCTATAATTGATAATATCATCACAAATATGAAGCAAGATTATCGAACCAATGTGTTCGAAACGCATATGTCCGATCATCTGGCACAAAAATTATCGTGGGCTGTTTCTTCCGAGAAGGAAAAAATTCAAAATTGTAAAAAAAGAAATTACAGTGAAAAAAACATTCATAATTTTGTTAATAAATTAAAATTAGTAAATGATTGGAACTTTAATGCAAACAATGTTAACGAAAGTTGGAACAATTTTGTCAGTATTATAAACGCAACTTTGGATAGCGCTTTTCCAAAACGAACAATAATTAATATGCATCATAAAAAGAAAATGTATCGTTCTCCTGGTACTGTTCAAATTAAACAACTACTAGACTATTTCTTAGTAGTTAAAAACTATAGTGAAGAAGCAAAAATTATATACCGCAATTTAAGCAAGGAATATAATACAATACTGCAGAAAGAAAAAAGAGATAACATTGCCTACACTATTTTGAATAGCGACAATAAAAGTAAGACAACCTGGTCAACAGTAAACAACTATTTAGGTAAAAAAAGTAAAGTCAACTACGCAAATCAATTAGAAGACAAAATTAATGAAGTTAATAACTATTTTGCAAACATTTCAAAATCATTTAATACATCTTGTACTTACGTATGTAATATTAACCGAAATTACAAAACATTGTTCTTAAAACCAACCACTTGTTCTGAGGTGTTCAATATCATTATGGCACTTAAGAATAAATCATCAACAGGGTACGATGAAATAAATGCCAAAATATTAAAAGCAGCTATAAATGAAATAATAGTTCCATTAACGAATTTAATAAACCAAATTCTCGAAACTGGCATATTTCCCGAGTGCTTGAAATTGGGAATCATAATTCCAATTTATAAGCAAGGAGATGCGGAAGTTGAGAGTAATTATAGACCTATCACCTTACTATGCATTTTTTCAAAAATTGTGGAAAAGGTTATAGCAACGCGAATCACGGACTTCTTCAATAATTGTAACATATTTGATACTTCCCAACACGGATTCCAAAAAAATCGCTCAACTAATACAGCAATTTATGAGTTTGCAGATTATGTTGTCAGTGCATTGGAGGAGGGGAAAATCCCATTAGGTATTCTCCTCGACTTCTCAAAGGCATTCGATACAATGAATCATGCAATATTGTTGGAAAAATTAGATCACTATGGTGTACGGGGAGTCAGTCTAAACTTATTAAAATCATACCTAAAGAATAGAGGCCAAAAGGTGAAAATTAATAGTACTGAATCAGATATAGTTTACACAAACAGTGGTGTGCCGCAAGGGAGCATACTTGGACCATTACTCTTTGTGATATTTATAAATGACAGTTTCAAGAATTTGGCAATCAATGGAGGAAAAGTAATCTCGTATGCGGATGATATAAGTATACTAAAAACTGACTGCTGCATGGAAACACTTATCTGCGAGGCTAATAATGCTTTTAAGATAGCGCAGGAATGGATTCTAAATAACCAAATGGTACTTAACAAATCAAAAACTAAAGTTATGGTATTTACAACACAAAATAAGAAATTTATTCAGAATTCGGTGACACTCGATAACACAGATTTTTGCATAAGTGATGAAGCTAAACTTTTAGGAATACACGTAGATTCCAAATTGAATTGGCATATACACTGCGAAAAGTTAACATCTAAATTAAATTCGGTATGCTTTACACTTAGAATGCTTAAAAATGTGTTTGACTATGACACTATGATAATGATTTATATATCTAATTTTGAGTCACTTATGCGATACGGTATTATGTATTATGGAAACAGTAGCTTTGCAGAAAAAATATTTTTAGTGCAAAAGAAAGCACTGAGAATTATTTTGAATTTAAAATATCTTGAATCATGCAGGAGTCATTTCAAAAAAGCTGGTATACTTACCATGCACAGCCTTTACGTATACGAAATTTTGATTTTTAATTACAAATTTAAAGACAAATTTAGACAGTACCAGAGAGAGCATACATATAGTACTAGGCAAATAAGCACCTACATGTATCCTACGCATAGATTAACTCTTTTCGAAAGATCGTCAAAATATTGCGCCCTACGATTTTTTAATAAATTACCTAGTCACATAAAAAATATAACTAGTTTGAAACTCTTCAAATCAATGTTAAAACAATACTTATTGGATAAGGAATTATACACATTAAGTGACCTATAACATCATGTAGCAATAGAATCAATATATTTAAGTTTTTATCTCACGTTGTATCGCAAATGTGTAGAAATCTAGTCAGTAAAAGTACACTCGCTCCATCTATATGTACACTTTTCACAATACTTGTGTGAACATTGATTTGTATATTTAACTTGTACTAATCTGTATCTCACTACAAGAATAAAGAATTATTATTACTTATTAGAACCATAGAAAATTAGAACTAATACATATATAGTAAACATTTAAAAATGCTTGGACATTTAATGAAAGATATCTTTTTCTATTGCGAAACACTTCTCCATCTTCGCCAGCATAAGATTAAATTTTAATGTGTTCCATCGATGGCTCCAATTACTCTTGAAAATGAAATACATCTGAAGAAGTAATTTTGAAGTGTTTTCCTCGCTTCACCATCAGGAATGTTAATAAATTCAGGGTATAATTGAGCTATTGCAAAATAGATAATCCTCAAGGAGTTGATATGTAGATTCCAGCAAAGTTGCCCACGCTAATCAAGAACTTGCTAGTAGCATACATCTCAATGCTACTGTTATGTATTATCAATAGTATGATTGGAAGTGTTGTAAATAAAAAGAATGTTTTCAGTAACACAACTCTATTCTGTTTTATATTTAACTATGTGTAGATAAGTGCAGAGGACACACAGTTTTTTTAGTGCCATTCTTATACGACCACTTTAAAAAAATATGAAATGTATTTTAATAAAATGTATTACTACTACCAATACTACGTAGTACATTTTGCTGCAGGAAACAAATAGAGAGAGATTAGCATGTGAAGCAATAGAGAGGGTGGCAAGGTACGAAGCGAACTGTGGGAAATGGAAGAGGGAAGATTGGTAAAGACAATATGGGGGGCTTGTGGGAATGCAAAAGGAGGAAAATGGAGAGAGGTGAGAAAGAGAATGTATGAGAGGGTAGGTTTAGGGGAGCTGAAGGTAAGAGAGTGGTTTGGAACAGGTATTGATGTGGCGTCATGTGTGAAAGAGAAGGTGAAAGAAGTAGACGCACAAGAGAGGCAGGGAAGAATAGGTAGAAGTGAGTACAGTGCCATGTTCAGAAGATGGCAGGTGTTTGGTAGGATACCAAGTCACTTATGGGATGGGAGTTAGGGCAAAGAAGAAAAGGTAATAATAGCGAGGGCAAGATGTGGTACCGGAGATAGGGGGAGGAAAATATGGATGGGAGAAGAGTGCATGAGATGTGGACTGTGTAAATGGGGAAGAGATACATGGATGCATCTAGCAGAGGAATGTGAAGGGGTAAAAGATGAGTGGGTGTGTATGAAAGGCTCAAGCCCGATAGCCCGATAGCCATCGAATATTTCCAAAATATCGTCGTTTTCAAAAAATTTATCTTAAAAATGTAAACAACTACAAGTGTGAAGTTGTTTTTTTATTACTCTGCTTACTTCAAACGTTCCTTACGACGACCTTAAAATTTAAGCCGCCAGCTCTCGGCGGCTTAAAGTTAAGGAATCCTTAACCTCCAAATTGTTACAATTGTTAAAGTAACGGTGCAAACCAAACCGCAAAATTCAACATAATCTAGAACAGTGTGTAGACATCATTTCCAATAATTATTTGTTGTTTATAATAGTTATTGTTGTTAGATACTAGCATTAGTTTTATTTCATTGTGTGACATGGAATGGTGTCCACAAGTTGTATTTCCAGAATACGCAAGAAAATTTGTAAGTATTTTTCGAATAATTTTTATAAGGATAAAGTTTAAAATATCATAAGACAACATTTTTACTTGTTTTTGGTGTTACGAAACACCGAGTTCAAGGAGGTATAAAATCACCGGAAAAATACCGCTTAAACAAAGAGGAGATGACACTAGAACAAAGGCGTATACTCAAAAACTTCAAGCAGTATTTAGAGCTACCGAAATCCACTATTGCAGAAGCAAATCTGCATCAAGAATTTATTTAAATAGCGAATTAAATATAAAGAAAATTAAATAAAAGAGAATGCATGAAACAGAATGTGAATGTAAAGAAAAAGGCTCATTCCACGTGTAATCACCCAATGGCTGTTATCCTCCTGTCACAGATTTTTGTATTTTTTTCTTGTCAGCAAGTATATTATGAAAAACGATTACTTTTTTTCAGAATTTTTGGATCAGAACCGAGGTCAGGGGATAATTTTGAAATTTGATGAACTTTAACAACATGGCGCCAACGGACAACGTGGCTTTTAAGTTTGTAATAACTGCAACTTTGTTATTTATGAACCAATTTTGTTCAAATAGAATTTATAAAATGCTAGAAATTTACATACATCCTTTACAAATGAGCAATAAAATATTTTCAGGAATTTATTGCTGCAAAACCACCTATTTTTTTCTATAATGCTAATAATCAATTGTTTTCACCATAAAAAAATCAGGTGGGTGTTTTTTGTAGATGGACAATTAGAAAAAAAGAACATGGAAAATTGAAAAAAATATTATTCTCATAATAAATGGTCTTACATAGGCTAATTCTTAACTAAAGTATGTTCATATCCAAGAAACAGTAAGTGTAAACAACCGCGTCTGTTCGCGGAGTTCTCGCCGGATTAACTTCGTATTTTGAGCCCGTCGACTGCAGAGTCCCTTTGTTAAACTTATTTTAAGTGCGGTTGATATGGGAAAGTGGTAATAACGATATTCCCTTACATATTGTGCCCAAACTAAAATAACTAACTTATAAATATTATAGTCGGCTGAGAGGAATTTATGTAGGACTTCAATCCAAATTTTGTTAAAATTTATACTAATAATATAATACAGTCTTGATCACGATTAAACGAGTCGCTACTTCAATTACTCTCAACTCCACGTAACATATAAAAATGGTGATGTGGCCATCATGTTACTTTCTCCGACTTTGTATTTACGTTTTCATGGGTTTATTTTCAATGGAAATCATATTTTAAATGTACATCGAGCGTTGCGTAAACTCGGATGAAACTGACGTTTAAAACGTCAAAATCATGAAAGATGGAAAAATTATACTTCAAATTCAAAAACTCGGTTTACTCAAGAACTAACGAGATTTCGAAAAAAACTTATTCTTTAGAAGTTGTTCATTTTGGCATTCTCTACAATTATTATTCACATAAAATTGCTGTAATTATTATCGTTTCATAATTATAAACCAAAAATTAAAAAAAAATAATTTTTTTTTTTCTCGAATAGCAATGATTTTATCAAAAATATTTTCAAGCAAAAGCTATTCATTTCTTTGTTGTCTTCGATGTTTGTTTAAATGTTTTTGTGATATTTTTTATATTTAAGAAAATATTGGCAAAAAACAAAAAACAGTTAAGGTAAACACCCACTTCCGGTGTACGAAATTTTACCAAAAGCTTTTCAGTTCTTCAGATTATCAAATAAGACGTATGTTCAAAGTTTCATAACAATTGCTCTATTGGTTTTTGAGATACAGCGCACACAGACAGACACACACACACACACACACACACACACACAGACACACACACACACACACACAGACACACACACACACACAGACACACACACAGACACAAAAATTTTTTTTCCAAAAATTGTTGAAATGGCATCTAGGGACCCCAAAACGGATATTTCCGCAAAAAAAATTTTTGAAAAAAAAATCACGATCACAATACTTTCTCGTACTTCGTAACGGAGAAAGTAAAAATAATCATGCATCCGCAGGTAATCAGTTACTTTATAAATTAACGGTAGTAATTAAATTCAAATTTCAAACCGATAATTACTTTTATTTTTTAGTAGTATGATATTTACTATTATCGTCGTGGATACAAGACATGAAAGCGTACTCATATCACCCACGGGGGATATGAGTTATATCTCCCTTGGGAGATATGAGGTCTGCTCCTGTTTACCTGACAAATAGTATGTACAATTTCCAAATTCTCCGCTCAAGATGATGGTTGAAGTTAGAAAATCTTGCGTCTGCTCACGACCAACTTTATAGCGAGAAAGGAATTAAACTTTCGTCCCAGGTTTGTTCACTATTTTATTCACAACTGTACGTTTGTTGTCAAAGCATTAACGTCAAATTAAATCAAAATAAATAAACGTCAGTTCATGAAATGCGGGCGATTTGATTTAAAACAAACTCATAGCAACCATGCAAATACATATTGCAGATCGATATACTGAATATTTTAACAAATTACTAAAAAATAAAATATTGTATGCACCGCGGGAGATATTCATGTTCTTCGCCCTCGGTTGACTTACAAACCTCGGGCCAGAGGCCCTCAGTTTGTAACACTGTCAACCTTGGGAAAAAAACATTCCATATTTCCCTTGATGCATAAATATCTATTATTTCCACCGTCCATGTAAATGATACATTACATGCATTTTTGGTTACAGTGTAAATTCGTCTTTATAAGTATGAGACCTGTAATAAATTGAAGCAGGACTCTTAAGTCAACGATCTCTCTCTTTCTTGTTTATTCACATTGGTTGCAGACCTGTTAAACCGCAATCTCTCTCGTTAATGTTTATTTTTTAATCTTGTAAATATGGCTGCCAACATGTCATCGGAATTTATTAGTTATATTGACATATTGACAAACTTCACACTACTTTTTCGAAACTATCGGTAATATTTCCGCACTTGCAGCATCCGCAAGTGCTTGTATACTTACATAAGCTTCAGCCATAATTTCACAAAACTTATGTCAAATCAAATCTAGCGAACAGCGCGTAGCGCCACAATAGCCACTATCGCATTTGACGTGTACTACATCAACAATTAATCGCGATCACTAATCGCATCACCTATTAACGAAAGACCTACTTACACCATAATACAATCGCCTAAATCATAGGGTCCTATTTTTGTTTGTTTATTATGTATTTAAAAAAAAAGCTTTAGAAAGGTGAAAATAAAACTTTATACAAGACACGCTTTGCAATTAATTTTTACTGGGCTTACTTGGTTATGAGGCTCGCTCCTGCGTCGCTCGCCTCGCAAACTCCAAGTGCACCCAGTAAAAATGAATTTACAAAGCTGGTCCCGTAAATATCTATAAAAATTCAAACAGGTAATTGTTAATTTCAAATGCAAACGGGTAATAATAATAAATTTCCAACAGGTAATAATTAATTTTAAAATTCAAACAGGTAATAGTTAATTTCAAAATTCAAACAGGTAATAGTTAATTTCAAAATTCAAACAGGTGATAATTAATTTCAAATTTAAAAAAAAATCTTCTAATATGAAGGTTGAATTAACAAGTTGTAAAATAAATTGAAAAGGGGAAAAAAAAATTCTCAAAAGCGCGAAGCGTTACGTATTTAACAAAATGGTTAAATGCGGTGGTTCGGCAGAATATCCTGAGGATCGACACTCCGTTGGTTAATCCAAAAATCAGAAACCAAACGGCAAACAAACGGAAACCAAATGGAAACCAAATGGAAATCAAATGGAAACCAAATGGACCCAAGTATATTGACTCAGTATTAGAAAATTCAACTTCCATCGAGGAAAACAAATTACCACTCACCTAAGTTCCAGTGCGGTTCTTAAGAATAATTTTTCGATTCGGGATAAGATCCGTAAAAATTACGTGGTCGCAACCCCAAACTCCAATTGCTTCACCCATAATGGTAATTTCACCCCCACTAACTATGTAAGTGTTAAATATTCCACGAGGTGGTATTCGCCAAAATCGAAAAAAAAACTGAGTGCATTGTGATGTCCAGGATAAGTTTCTTAGGACGTGGAGCAACTAGACGTAGGTACCGGCTTAGTAACTTAATTATAAACATCACTCATTTTAACCTCAATGTTATGACAATATTGAAGACTAATCCCAAGCTCTTAACACTCCGCAATTATATAATCTCATACTACGTTGTTTAGGTAACACATCGACTTGAGGACCATCCCCCCTATGCATCCCTAAACTGTACATACCAGTGCAAATGGTAGAGTCCGAACCAGACCACTACTCTCTGAAGAATTTATACCAGATTTAACCGCTGAAAATTAACCACTCGTACACAGGCACTAGGACATTTTTTTGGTAGATAATTTGATTCAGCCCTACATTCTCTGAATTCATTTTTTTTTGGAAGAAGTCTTACCGGAACGTTTAGGGAATGCGCCTCTGGCTGCCCGCACAATATGGTTCCAACATGATGGTGTCACTGCTCCACGAAACCACATCACAGCAGAGTGATGGTTCGGTGCCTTCACCCGACTTAAGTCCTCTTGATTTCTATCTATGGGGCCACATTATAGACCTGGTGTATCAAACCCCGGTTGCGAGTGAGGAGGATCTCTTCGCATGGATCGTTGAGGCTGCGCATCATATCCGAGAAACACCGGGAGTTTTTAAATTTTTCAATGTTGCGTCGATGTTACAAATTTTGAACATGTGCTCTGAGGGGCGTGCATTGTAACTGGTAAGTGTTTGTTTTTGTGGGTAATTTGTTGTTATGTAATTGTATTTTTTCTTTTGAAATTAAAAAATTGATTGAGGTATTTTCTGCTGCAGAAGTTTGGGGCCTCACATGAATTTTCACACAGGACCCCAGAAATCGGTAAATCCGCCACTGGTATTTATTCATTCCTCATTTGATTATATTGGTTTTATATGTACAAGCAGTTTGGTATACAATAGAGTTTTGATGTAAACTCGAGAACGTTTAGCGGTGCGGCGTGTGTAATTTATCAAAATGTGTCGTGCGCATTTTCACTTTCTTTATGGAGGATTCGTTAAAATATTCATGGTGCGAGAGAGGAAAGCGGTGAGAGGGCGCTATCGCGGAACGCAGTCGTTCCTATCAGCGCGCGGACAGGGACAGAGGGACAGGGCTCGCTCGGCTGTTCCCCCTTGGAGCCCTAAGCAAACACTACACCAGCCGGCCTGCAGTGCCCCTGTCCAAACAATGTACTCATCAATCAAATACCACCCCCACCCCCACCCTCTTACATTTACGCTCGATAAGTATAGTCCACGCATGTGTACCTATATCACTCTCCGATGGAAAAAAAATCCTGCTGTTTTTCGATTTATACAAAAATTTCATAGTAATCGTAAATTGCGAAACTGTGAGCCAATTAATTCTTCCTTTTATTTGATTAAATGATTTCCTACTGAGTACAGATAAGTTTATGAGATTAAAACTTTCTTATACACGTATCAAAATGCGCGCTTGTGTGGGCGTAACTGGTTTACTGCGAACACTCTGTATATATGTTATCGTGTTCGCGAGTCTTTAGTGCGCTTTAACGATAAACATATCATAAAAAATAATTCGTTTTAGATGTTATCTGCTCAACTATGCAAGCACCAAGTATATTCATTCGCCGAGACTACGGAACAAACAATGATAATTCTATTAAACTTCAAATGTTAATAAATGCCTTCATCCGAATTGTCAATATTACGCAGATTAAATCTTGATGGAATTCAACCTCTGATCGCTTTGTGTAACATGTTTTATTATGTCACCTTCGAATACTAATAATTATCATCAATTATCATTTTCGCGCATATTCGATAAGCATCATCATTAGTTGAATGTTATGTCATCATCACCTAAATTTTCTGTAAACTAGCAGATTAGATTAGACGGTGTTGATTGGTTGCAGAAAGCCTTACAGCACGGCGATATTGTTAGGTATTTTGTACTAGCAGATAATAATGTAAAAATAGAGTAAATTTGGATTTTATGTAATCAACACAAATTGTAATGATATTGTAACACGTTTCAAGTTTAATAGAAAATAAATAGTTCAGTAAAGTATTACAATTACTGATTAAACAACTCCGCGCTTTCTCTCCGCGTCGTTGTTACAGGAATAATCAACATGGCTTTAAATTGGAGTCAGGTACGCGATCATAACATAAAATTGGCGTCGGAAGAAAAGTCATAACAATACACTGAATATAATTATGGATTTCCTGCCAGTGCTTGTTATGATATGATATGATATGATGGTTTGTGGGGGGCGACCAAATGGTCGCAGACCATTCGTTGGTCCTTTGTGCCACCTCCTGAGCCCTACTCCTTAAGCCAACCTAAACTTCTTGTGAAGTCAAGTAGTTGGCCGCGTGGAGTGTTGCCCAGTTGTGACCAGTGCCAGTGCTTAGTGCATTCCATTCACCACCACATAAGCGATTTTAAGAGTCAAGCAATGCCGACCCTTGGACAAGTGACCGGTACGATTCCTAATTGGAATACTATTAATAACTGGGGGTAACTCTTTAAAATAACATGGTCAGTTACGTAGTAAAGAACGAGAACGTAGATTGCGACTAGTAGCTTTTCTGTCCCATTTTGTCGGATGTAGATGCACGGATCAGCTGTAGATCGCATAAATCCGTTCTTCTCCATAAATGAGTGAAATTATCGTTCCAGCATCGAGGCGACTGCTTAAGGACATATGGCGATTTCTTCAAACGGCAGACACGACCTGAACCATCATCGAAACCTTGTGGTTCAGTCATGTATATTTCAGCGTCGATTTTACCGTATAAGAACACGGTTCTCACGTCAAATTCACCAAGCATGAGTTTTTTTTTGAGATGTGGTCGCGATAAAGGCTCGAATCGCGTCGTAACGAGCCACCGGGCTAAAAGTTTCATCATAATCAAGACCCGGATGTTGGAACACTCCACGAACAACTAAGCGAGCCCGATATCAGTCGATAAAACCGTCTGGTTTATATTTTAGTCGAAGTACCCAACGATTATCGATAGCGCGCTTACCCGACGGTAACGCCACTAGGTCCCATGTGTCGTTTTCATCAAAAGCGTTCATTTCTTCTTTCAATGCTCTCAACCACTTGTTCGAATGGCGACTTTTCATTGCATCACCAAAGTTAGTTGGCTCTAATTCTTCTAGCACTGTTTGCCTGGGGACGATGAACATGGTAGCCCACTTCGTAGTCTTCATATTTTACTGGTTGACGGATCGTACGTACCCGACGCTGAGGGTCGGCTTGTACTGATTCTTCACCGCTTTCAACAGTTGAATTCAAATTGCTGTTTTCTTGAATGTCGCTAGATTGTTGTGCATAACTTTTCTGGATAAAAATGGAAGTCTCGCGACTTCATTACTCGATGCCTTGAGGGTATCCATATCCTGTAGCTGTCTGTGTCGTTCACATAACCCACAAGATGACCAAGAACTGCCTTGTTATCGAATTTGGAACGAAATTTCTTTGGGACGTTTACATAACACTCCGATCAAAAATTCGCAGGTAATCGAACGGTGTCTTCCCTGTCCATAATTCGAACGGTGCTTTACCTGAAACACTCGAATTTCAGTGCGATTGAATAAAAATACTGCCATGTCACATGCATGAGCCCAAAATCACTTTGACAGTTGTCTGACTGAAAGCATCGAACGAACCAGTTTAACGACGTGTCTAGTTCCTTGTTCCGCCACGCCATTTTGCTCATGACGGACGAAACTCGATGCCGCGTTTATGTAGTGTTGTCAATACTGAAGCACGTGTCACCATGACACGCCACACGTTAATAGTATTTTATACAACGTGTGGCTAAACAAGTGCTTTATTTTACGCGTGAGCCGTTTAGAGTACGAGCGATAGCGAGTACTCTAAAGCTCACGAGTAAAATAAAGCACTGTTTAGCCACCAGTTGTATACATAATTTTTTGCAACACCATATTCCTAAGTTGAATTTCTCTATCTCGGGCCTTGAAATGTCGCTAGCAAACGCTGCGATTATAAATTTAGATTTAATCGAGTGTGTAGGAACGTCAAAATCTATGTTGGCACGGAAACAATATACACGCCATAGTCGGCTTTTTATGTCAAACTTGTCTCTGTGTCAAACTATTTCTAATTTAATTTGTTCAGTTCAGTTCAGTTCAATGAGTGAAAACTTGATTAGTAGCGATGAAGAAATGTGCGGAACTCCACCGGAGTTAAGACAAGCGGCGGAAGCGGCGAGTTTCGAGTTGTTGCCCTCCAAATCTCGTAACTTTATGAGGCCGAATTCGAAATATTTACGGCATGGAAACACGACAGGTACAGGTTAATGATGGAAATTCTGCAGTATCTATAGAACGTCAAGTAGATATGGATATAGAAAGCTCGCCAGTTGCGAAAAACGCACTCCCCGTAATCAATATTAACAATGTGCACAATAGTAGTATTAAAATACAATTTCATTAAATAAATGGTTTTCTAGTTACTTTTACTTGGTTACTTTTTTATTGTATAGTTACTTTTTAATTTCATAGTTACTTTTTTATTTCATAGTTATTTTTTTATTGCATAGTTATTTTGCACTATGAAAAAATGATATATTTTAGAGGCTGAAAACTATCAAATAATGACAACTTAAGGATATGGTGTTGCAAAAAATTGGTTATTGTAACGTTTGGTGTCACGTTTTGTTAACTTGACTATCGCTTACGGGGGTTAGGGGCAATAATAACTTTACTCTCGATATCGTGAATTGTTGACCCCTTTATTCTTCAATATGAACTAAAAATATATTCTTCTAAAAAGATGTGTGGCGCAGCTCGGCCTGCGCAACGTCGCGGAGTAATAAGGTACTAGACACTACACTCCTTCCCGCTTAATCTAAACATATTTTGAAATAATAATTCTAATAACTTAATATTGTAATCTGTTCGGAGGTGCCCGACGACGTTGTGGACGTACAGGTATATCCGAAACACGTTGTTCTGAAATAGAATTAGCAACGCTTTCCGCATCTGATGATAAACTTTTATCGTGTTCTTCGTTTGTCGCTACCTCTATTTCAGAACTTAAATCTACGCTTAAAGTGCTGTTTCCGCCATTTCCATCGGCGCGCGCAATAACACTTGTATTTGTCGCCGCACTTCTTTCGTCACCTCCGAATGTTTCATCACAGCGTTCGAACATACTCACGTCGCAATCATCCGCTAATAACTGATTTACATGACGTTTCCACAATAACTCCGTACCTTTAACCTTCACAAAAAATATAACAGAACCAAGTCTCTTAGTCACAGTTCCTCTTACCCATCTCGGTTTTGTCCCTCTAAAATCTTTTACTAAAACATGTTGTCCAATTTGGAAAATCACTTTCCTCTGACCTTTAAAATTTCGGCTATTACGAGCTTGAGAATCCAGTAATTTATTTTTAATTTCTTCTACTGTTTTATTTTTTCTAGATATATCTATTGGTTTAATACTGTCTAGTCTAGTTCGCAATGGCCGACCAAACATAATTCGTGCTGGCGTTTCACCTGTAGAACAGTGTTCTGTGTTTCTATACGTGATTAAGAATCTATTAATTGCACATTGAAATTTAATACTTCCTTTATTTTGAACATTTTTAGCTTCCTTTAGTAAGAAATTCTTAACCGTTTTGACACTGTTCTCAGCTAAGCCATTAGATGGAGCGTGATGTGGGGGAGAAGTTAAAAATTTAACGTTATTCACTTCAAGGAAATGCTTAAATTCATAAGATGTGAATTGCGTGCCATTATCTGTCACCAGTATTTTTGGCAATCCAAATCTTGCGAATGTCTCCCGCAATTTATCTATTGTATTTTGTGTAGTAATATTTGCCATTAAAAATACTTCCACCCATTTAGAAAAAGCATCGGTAATAACGAGAACATATTTACCGAATACTGGACCTAAAAAATCTAAATGGACACGCTCCCAAGCGTTGTTTGCAATTGGCCAACTTTTTAATGGAATTGTATTCGGCGTGCTTCTAAAATATTGACAAATTTCACAAGATTTACATAATTTCTCTATATCTGTATTGAGAGAAGGCCACCATACATAAGAACGAGCTAAAGATTTTGTTTTTACAATACCTTGGTGTGTATTATGTAGTTCCCTTAGAATAGTTTCTTGCAGCCTGGTCGGGACTATTACTCGATATCCCCATAGCAAAACATCATTTTCGACCGTAATCTCATGCCTACGGCTAAAATGGGGTTGAACTGTGAGCATTTTTGTGGCCATCCCTTTTTAACAAATTCTTTTATTTTTAAAATGGTGTCATCCTGTAATGATTCATTTTTTATATTTTCAAAATTTAATGTTAAATTTGAATCGCTTAAATAATTTACGAAATTAAAATTTCCCATGACCTCAATATTTTCTTTTGGCTCCAGTTCCACCGGTAATCTTGACAAAATGTCTGCCCAATTTTTGTTTGATTTAACAAATTTAATATTGAATTTAAATCCGCTTAAAAAAATTGCATAACGTTGCAGTCTATTTGCCGCTAGCGTTGGTATACCACGCTTGGGCCCAAAAATTGTTATCAACGGTTGGTGATCTGTATATAAATTAAATTCGCGCCCATAAACATATTGGTAGAATTTTTTTACCCCGTATACTATCGCCAAAGCTTCCTTCTCTATCTGGGAATAGTTTTCTTCCGCGGAAGATAGCGTCCTTGACCCATACGCAATTACTTTCTCATTACCGGTCTCCGAAATTTGAGATAAAATAGCTCCCAAGCCCACTTGTGATGCATCTACCGTCAAATTTAGTGTTAAATTCGGATTATAATGTGCTAATGAGTTTTCCGACATTAAAATTTCCTTTATTTTAATAAATGACTCCTGACATTCATCTGACCAATTCCATTTTGTATCTTTTTTTATTAGATTATAAAGTGGATGTAGGATTTCCGACATATTTGGAACAAATTTGTGATAATAATTTATCGTACCTAACATAGACCTTACTTGTGACACATTTTTCGGAATTCCCATATTTTGAATCGCTTTCAAGCGTTCAGGTGATTTATGTAATCCCTCACAGTCAATAATGAACCCCAAATAAGAAATTGAATTTTGAAAAAATATACATTTTTCCGCCTTTATAGTGATCCCGCAATTTTGTAAAATGCTTAATACATTATGAACTCTTTTTGTATGTTCTTGTTTTGTTGAAGCCGTAATCAAAATATCATCAAGATATACGCAAACTCCCTCTAGATACCCTAAAATACTATCCATAATTCTTTGAAATTGTGCGGGAGCCGAGCTAACCCCAAACGGCAAACGATTATACACGAAGGTACCGATATGTGTTGAAATCGCTGTCATTTTCCGAGATTTCGGATCTAATAATACTTGCTGATATGCGTGCGTTAAATCTATTTTGGAGAATTGTTGTCCGCCCTGCAACCTTGCAAAAATATCCTCAATTCTCGGAATGGGGTATCGCTCCGACTCCAAATAAGGATTTAGTGTGACTTTATAATCACCGCATATTCTGACAGAGTTGTCCGATTTTAATATAGGAACGATAGGAGTGCCCCATTCTGAATGTTCCACTGGAGTGATAACTCCTGACTGCACTAACCTATTTAATTCCGACTCTACTTTATGTTTTAATGAGTAGGGCAATGGCCTTGCTTTGTAATATTTAGGATTACTATTATTCTTTAATTTTAATTGAATTCTATAATTTTTTAAGGTGCCTAATTTTTCAGAGAAGACCATTGGAAATTTATGCAATAAAGTATTTAAATGGTCATCATTTTGCTTTATATAATTCAACTCTCTTAGCCCCAAGTTAAACAATTTTAAAAAATCTCGTCCTAAGAGTGGTGGACCTCCTCCTTTAATTATGTAAATATCTATTAATTTACATTGATTATTATAAGTCAAGTTTACGGATGCTTTTCCAACTGGTGATATTTTACCACCGGTGTAATTTACCAAGTTCATTTTTGTATTGCTTAATTTTAAATGTTTAAATAATTTCAACCATACATCATGAGCAATTACGGAAGCTGCTGCCCCCGAGTCAAGCTCCATCCTAAGTGGTACATTATTTATTTTCACATTAACAATAATCGGTTCATAATATTTATTATACATTGAAAATAACGCCAATCCATTCTTATTTGTATCATCAGCTGTATTTATAAAATGTATTTTCGGATTTCTACATACATAGCTGAGATGACCTTTTTGTCGACAGTTCTTACAATTATAATCACGATACCTGCACTTATTTGTCGAATGATTTTTCCGTCCGCAGCAGAGACAAGAATGAGATGCGCCGGCGCCTCCTGCGAATGTCCGTTGTTCCCTCGCTGGCGCGCCTCCCGCTCGCGCCGTTCCTCTCGCCTGTCCTCGGTCCCGCTCGCCGCTGCCACGTGATCCTCCTTGATGCCGCTTCTCCAGCCGGTGCAACTCCATCGCTTCGCGTTTGATGCGTGGAAGTTGAATCTGCAATTCATTCATACCATATATTGACTCTGCCGACTCCATCCTTAATGCGATGTCCACCGCTCGATCCATGGTTAATGATTCGTCTTCTTGGAACAACCTCTCTCTTATCTTCCCGGGCTCCATTCCAATGACAAATTTATCTCGTAAGGCTACTTCGAGATAAATTCCAAACTTGCAATGAGTGGCAAGACTTTTAATTCTCGCGCCGTATTCTTGTACTGCCTCGTGACTATGTTTTTGAGCAGCATAAAAACGAAGTCTTTCCGCAAATACAGCTCTCCTCTGGTCGTAGAATCCGGCTAAGTGGTCAATAATCTGCTGATAATTTAATGTATCCGGTGCATTTGGAATACACAAATTTGCCAAGAGTTTATACGCGTCTTGGCTAAGTCCATTCAAGATGATCGCTCTTTTTATTTCGTCATCTACTATCGAATTTGCCACAAAGAACTGCACCATGCGCCCCTTGAACACTGCCCAATCGTGTATTTTCGGGTCGAACTCCACTTGTATGCCAATGGTGCCGTGAGTTTGCACACGCTCGTCCGCCATTTTTCCTAATCACCACGCGGTTCCTCAATATCACTATTTTCTTCACTCTTCCTCGCCAATCCCTTACTCGTCGCCAGTGTAACGTTTGGTGTCACGTTTTGTTAACTTGACTATCGCTTACGGGGGTTAGGGGCAATAATAACTTTACTCTCGATATCGTGAATTGTTGACCCCTTTATTCTTCAATATGAACTAAAAATATATTCTTCTAAAAAGATGTGTGGCGCAGCTCGGCCTGCGCAACGTCGCGGAGTAATAAGGTACTAGACACTACAGTTATCTACGTTATTGTTAACACAGTGTGATCATTTTCATATAAAGTGCAGAATCACAGCATTTAATACTAACCGGATCAACTTTACAATCATCTCACAGTTAAATCACGTAAGTTCTTAAGTTATTAGAACTGATTATCTTTCCTAACCTGCAAATCCGGTTTCGCAGGCATACAAATCCTTTTCAGCTCCGTTCCTCATCCGTGGTCTTCTCTACCTTGTTTGTCTTATTAAAGTCAACACGAAAGACCGCGTGTTGTATAATTTGTTTATCCCTCTTATCCCCTAGCCTCTGTATCATCATATTCTACTATCCCTTTGTTTCGACTACAATGAATATCTACTGCTATAAATGTAAAGGCGCCGTTCAATCCGGCGTTTCTTGTTCGGATTATGCCTCTCTTTTCCATCGTAACTGCATTGGCTGCTATAAAAAATTTGCGGGATTAGCGAGCGACAAGGATGAAATCTCCCAATATCCGAGTTGCATTAAGACGACTAGAAACATCATTCTCTCGACTGATCTATCGAGTACTGATGTCGCGCAGAATCCATCTCTATCTCCTTACGGTTCATGCCAATGCGCATCGAGCTCTGATTTCGCCGCGCTGAAGAGCGAAATTTTATCACTAACGGAGGAAATATGGCTACTTAAAAACGGCCAGCAAGAATTTTTTAAGCATTTTACCGCTGAAATTCTCCACATTCTAAAACGTAAAGCATCTGCGAAAATCGACATCGTTGCCAAGCAGTTAGAAGATCCAAACTTTGTTAATATGGACTTAAGCCCAAATACTTCGTTAACATCACCAACTAATGATAAACAAAGTGAATCCTCTACGTCATCAACCAATATAGTTTTGCTTGAACCAAACGAGTTAAACAAAAATGTACATAAAAATAAAAACAAAAGTAAATACGAAGAATCTCACGCGACGAAATCCAATACCAACGTCAAAATTACTTTCAAAATCGGTAGTAAGCAAAACCCTGTGAAACATTCCAAGACCACCAGTTTGCCGCCCATTCTTCGTGGTACGGCGGACAACGTTGGATTAGTAGGTGCAAAGAAGCGCTTATTCTACCATATTCATAACTGCAGCCCATCGACCACTATTGAAGACTTAACGCGTTTTATCAAGGACCATGTCGGCATCAATAATTTTACTTGTATTTCTCTGACAGCCAACACTGTGTACTCTTCTTTTAAAGTCGGCATCATAGATTCGGATATCAATGACTTTTTGCATGCTGATAAATGGCCTAAAAGCGTTATTATTCGTCGGTTTGCAAATCGCCAACGCAAACGCAAATCGTCACCGAGTAGTAATATTGATAAAATCAATGTAATTGGAATTGACGAATCAATAAACGCACTGAACACTGGTTATAATATTATTTTAGGGAAGGACCTGAAATCACAACCAATGTCCATCGTCAACAATCTGCCAACGGTCTAAATATATTTTATCAAAATGTTCCCGGTTTGCGTACGAAGCTTTCCTCGGTAAATGAGGCGGTATCGTTTTTAAACTATGAAATAATTGTTCTTAGTGAGACTTGGCTGAGTGATGATATTTTCGACGCGGAACTTGGTTTACTAAATTTTAACATTTACCGCTGCGATCGGAATCCGTCTGTATGTGGTAAGCACCGAGATGGAGGAACTCTTATAGCTGTTGCTCGCCATCTCAAATCACAGCTACTTAGCAGTATTTCTGAGTACCGAGATGAACTTTTTGTGTCTGTATGTGTTGATCAACAACATGTGCTTTTGGGCGCAATTTATATCCCGCCCAATTCTCATCTTACAACATACCAACAACACTGTCTAAACGTGGAACACTTTGCTGATGTTTTACCTGACTACCAAGTTTGTATTATTGGCGACTATAATCTTCCTAATATTACTTGGATCGACGGGAATTACGGTGTTTATAGCGATTCTAACAGTCCTGCGGCCCTTTCCATTTCTGACACGTTAGGGTTCATTAATGCTTTTCAAGTTAATAAAATTACTAATCGAAATTCCGTATTGCTTGACTTGATATTTTTGCAGACTGCTTCTGTTGAGAAATTTGAAGTCTTAGTAGCTGATTATCCCATTGTTCAATGTGATTTACATCATCCAGCTTTAGAATTAATTATTAATCTCCCGACTGGTACTGCGGAGGAATCTGTCTGGGATCCTAAAGTCAAGTATGATTTTTCGAATTCTGATTTTATTAACCTAAATAATACTTTTATCAACATAAATTGGGATTCCTTACTTGAGGGCAAAGAAATAAATGATCAAGTAAGTACTTTTTATAGTGTACTCTATGACTCGATTGATAGATTTGTTCCTGTGATCGAGATCAAAAGTAATCATAAGTATCGCTTTCCGAAGTTGAAAAAATTAGTTTCTCTTAAAAAGAAACTGCACTTAAACTTTAAACATTCTAATTTACAGTCTGATTATGATGCTTTTAAAATAGCCCGTACTAATTGTAAAAACTTGTCTAAAATGCGTCACCAAAGTTATTTACAGTCACTCGAAGAATCTATTGCTAGTGATTCTAGATCATTTTGGAAGCATGTTAAATCCAAACGTATACACTCAGTGCTTCCTAATTCTTTTGATCACAACGGGGAGACTATAAGTGATGAAAAGGAAGTGGTTAATTCATTTGCAACCTTTTTTGGGTCAGTTTATAAGGACTCTAGCGACTTACCTACGCTTGACGTAGGTGATTCACATTTAAACTTACATTCCATGCCCGCTATTAGTATATGTTCTGTTTTAGACGAACTTTCACACCTAAAGCCTAACAATTCAATGGGTTCTGATGGTTTGCCTGGTATATTCCTAAAAGAATGTGCATTTTCTCTTTGTCGTCCTCTATGGATTATTTTTAACAATTCATTGAGATGTGGAGAATTTCCAAGTTATTGGAAAAAAGCCCTTATTACACCCATTCATAAAAAAGGCTCTAGAAATCGTATTCCTAACTATCGACCCATTTCCATCTTATCACACATTCCAAAAATATTTGAAAAGTTCACAACTTCTTATATTTCTGGGAGGGTTAACATACTAATAGCGGAGCAACAACACGGCTTCAGACGCGGGTGTTCAACTGCCACCAATTTGTTAATATATACCAATTTTATAACAAAAGCTTTGGAGAAGGGCCAACAGGTTGATTCCATATATACCGACTTTGCCAAGGCTTTTGACACGGTCGACCATGGCATACTGTTAACAAAATTAAATAAAATTGGTATACATGGTTCACTCTTTGCTTGGATTCGTTCTTATTTGAGGGACAGAACGCAAAGTGTACGTATTGGAAACTATTACTCTCGTTTAATTCATGTATCCTCCGGTGTTCCGCAGGGTTCACATCTGGGTCCTCTCCTATTCAATATATTCATTAATGATGTTGTTGCCTGTTTTAAGAATTCTTGCTGTCTGCTGTCTGCCGATGACATAAAAATTTTCAGTGCATTGCCCGGTAAAACCACTCCGCAACTTCTTCAACAAGATATTGACTGCTTTCACGATTGGTGTAACTCGAATAATATCCAGCTTAATATAGACAAATGCAATGTAATAACTTTTACTAAAATCAAATGGCCGATTTTGTTTAATTACTCCATCAATAATTTATCCCTTGAGCGTGTCGATTCACTAAAAGATCTAGGTGTGACCCTGACCAGTAACTGGAGTTTTTCTAAGCACATAAATAATGTAACATCTAAAGCTTTTCAAATGCTTGGGTTCATTAGAAGAAATACCCTCGAATTCCAGAACATACAGACACTTATAAAGTTATTTGTTGCGTTAGTTCGTCCTCATTTGTAATACTGCTCTATTATATGGTACCCATATAACTCTATTGAATCAAATGCGATCGAGCGAGTGCAAAGGAAATTTGTGAATTTTTTGAAATTTAAATTTGCCCTGGAAGGTAACTACCAGGACATTCTGACTGATTTTAGTCTTTATTCGCTCTCATAGACGTTTTTGCAGTGATGTCTTATTTGTTCACAAACTCCATAAATTGTCCGGCATTACTTAAATCTGTTGACCTATATGTACCATCCAGACACTTAAGATCTAGTCAAACATTTTTTATTAATACAAATAAGACGGACTATGCAAGAAACTACGGTGTTCCTCGGTTACTTCGGAACAGTAACAACTGCCAAGTCGATCTTTTTAATATAAGTATAAATGGCCTGCGTTTGTATCTTGATAATTGTTTGTTATGATAATCTTTTAATGTGTGACTTCAATGTAATATTTTAAACTGTCTTAAATTGTGCTTCTTTTTAAGTATCTGTATATTGTTTTTAATTCATGACTTATTTATAATATTTTAAACTGTATTTAAATTTTGTTTTCTTTTTAAATATGTGTATATTGTTTCTAACTCGTGATTTCTTTCTATTATTTTAAATTGCATTTAAATTATGTTTTTTAAGTATGTGTATATTGTTTTAAATTCGTCTTAAGTGTCTTAGTATTTTATTTAATATGACGTTTATTTTTAGTTTGTAAGAATCTATTTTACTGTACTTGTTTAATTGCACATGGCCTACCGTTAATAAATACATACAAATTCGGTTCGACAGTCTGAACGGAAAACTTTTACTTTATGTCCGACTGCATCACATTCGTTTAGAAATGTCTCTAAATGCGAAGCTACTTCTGATTTTTCTTTCATGACAAATATGCGAATGTACCGAGAATAGTCATCTTTAAAAGCCACATAATATCGAAAACCATTAATTGAATCGATCGACATCGGACCGTTGACATCCGCATTAATCAGTTCACCAACGGTTTGCGGACGATCTCGACCAAAAACGCAGCCATCACAAAATGATGCAGTGTCCGAGCACTTGACCGATATACCGAAACGGGATAACACATCACCCTCCTGTCATTTATCTTGATGTCCTAATCGTTCATGCCATCCTTGTAGCACTTCTTCACTTGTGGCGAGGTTAGATTCTGCCGGTGAATCCGGATCACAAACGCACATGTCCATTACGTACACAGAACCCACGAGCTTTCCGATTGCCATGATCTCACCATCTCGTCGAATTTTCACACCGTCGTTGATCAAAAATAGTATCATTTCCATGCTTGACAGCCTGTCTGATAGATTAGTTGATGGCGAATGTCAGGCATATACCAGACGTCATTCAAGGAAGCGAATGACCATTTCCCATCTACACGCACTTCAATGTTTATTTTACCGCACCCGTATGCACGAATGAAGTCACTGCCAGCTGTCTGGACGCGCTGTGGAATTGGAAATTTCTCAAGTGTAGCAAAATGATGTCCGTTCGGTGACATATGATGCGTTGTACCGGAATGCGAAATCCAAGAGTCGGTTGGTGCTAGACCTGTGTTGACTGCTAGACCTATAGCGAAGAACACGCCTGGTTTCTTCGGATTTGATTCGGAATTGTTATTGCTGACGTTTGAGGATGCTGCTTTTTGCTCAGGCAATCAGCAATAAGATGCCCAACTTTCTTGCAATATAAGCACAAACGTTTTTCTCTAGTGTTGGCTGATGTAGAGTTTGGTAGTGATTTGTTCTGCTTTTTCTGTGGTTTTGATTTTGCGTAGAAAGCACTAGAGGTCTGCGTTGTTCCATGCGAATTTATCGAATTTTCAATTGAACGTAGATTTTCGATGAGAAGTTTTGTTGTTTGCTCTACTAATGGAACACGATACCACGTTGAGCGATAATATTGATACTCTGGCCCTAGAGTTGTGTTGAAGCAACGATAACGGAAGGTAAGCATTCAAGTTACCTTTTTGTAATTCTGCAAGAATATCGTCTAACAAATTTGCTAATTTGGAGATCTGCTTTGTGATCGAGGTATTGGCGTCTTTTAAAATCTAAAAAAAAAACCATCGAATGGGGGTGTACAACCGCTGTAGCGAAGATTGTTCAAATACCGATAACAAGGTATCCCAAATCTCTTTCGCATCTGTCTTCTTGCGAACATAAATAGCAGCTTCTTCATCTGGGTCTGTTCCGAGTATACGAGCTGCGCGCGCGTTGTCTCGTTGCCATCGTTTAAACCCATCTAACGGTTGCGCGTCACCCACTGGAGCAGCGGGGCACTGTCGAGTGCCGCCGACGATCGAATATAGACACTGTTCTTTCAAATAAAGTTCAATCTGCGATTTCCAGGTTTCCCACTGATCATCGTTAGCTAATTTTCGAATGCTTGCTACAATGCGACTGCTGTCGTCGGTATGATGTTGCACTGAATCGGCCATTTTTTTCCCGAAGCTCTAACTTCTGAATACACGAATTCACGAATTACTGAAACTCAAACGCGTACGCGACTTTAAACCGTGACTAGGCGACCGGACCCATTACCTGTGATGGTAAATGGGTTTCGGGAATAATCCTCAGACGGAACTATTAGAAAAACTTTGTTTATTATACTAGTGACATAAACACGATCGATGGCTCCGCTTCGCTCCGCCATCGACCATAGCGAGCCCTTATAACTACTTCTAATGCATTTATGACGGCTTCACCATCACCTAAAGTGTAATGGACAGTGTCTGGGCACAAGTGTCCCTAATTTTGATGGGGGGCGCAACTGCCTCAACACCCTTCTGGGCGCAAGTGTCCCGATTTTTGACGTGGGCGCAACTGAGCCTTCACCAAAATATAGCTAAACGTTGTACAGTTTATTTATTGCTAACAGTTACCGGCCAATCTCTCCAACCTGCTGTCTTAGCAAGATATTTTTGCAAAAATGACCAAATTGAGAATGACATATAGATCGTTTTCCTAGAGAGTAAGCATTTATCGGAGTGTTTTTTGACCCAAAGAAGGCCTATGATATGACGTGGAGGTATGGAATTTTGTAGAAACTGCATGGGGGCCAACTCGAGGGCCATCTACCAATATACATCTTTTATGCGCAAACGTAGATTCAAGGTCAGAGTTGGGGACAGAGAATCCGCTATCCACTCGTTAGAGAACGGGATTCCTCAGGGTTCCACCCTGAGCATTTCTCACTTTACGATTTCAGTCAATGACATCCCAACTTCTATAGTTGCCCTCATCGGAAAATGCTTATACGTCGATGATTTGGCAATCTTCCTGGCCGACAAATCAACGGTACCTATGACAGGACATCATAGATGCTGTCACTGGGGGGTCGCAGCGGAGAGTGAAAAACCGCCCTCGTTGACCTCCAGCTAGCTCATGGAGCGGTGTCGCTATGAAACAGCACAAGAACCACAGAAACAAGGATAGGGCACAGGTATAAAAAGTCTGACAGGCGCGATAACGATCGCTATTATTTACACACCGAAAATTATTTACAGAAAAATGTTCAAAGTTCAAGAAATTAATAAAATATATACACGCGGGAAAGTCAACAAAATAAAGTCACGAAAAAAATAAACAGTCATGAAAAAGTATAGTCACCAACACTTCACTAAACGTTTGTGAAGCACGGCATCTACCCGACGAGTTCACGGATAGATGACCGGCGACTCGGCGGCAATGGCAGCGACGGCAGCGGTGGAAGCGGCGGCGGCGGAAGCGGTGGCGGTGGCGGTCTGTGTCGACTGTTGTGTTGTGACTGATGATAAATGATCCGAGCCGACTGATTGTTGAATTCTGACTGATTTCGTCTGATTCTCTGGGGAGCGCTCTATGGCCTTTTAGCTGAACACGAAACTGGAACTGTTTTCTGTATAGGTATTTGTAATCATGTTTTGTGCGGTTGTTGTCGAAGCCAAAAGCATACAGTGGGGCTGAATGTTAAAAAATTGGGGGGGGGGGGGGGAGGCTAAATGTGAAATTTCGCCATCATCTTTTTTAAATTTTTCCAGAAAAATGGTTCCTAATTATAAGCACTAAAGCTCGCCAATCGATGTTGATAAAGTTGCTCAGGCGGTTCATGCAGTAAAAGTGGAGAAGTCGTCGGTGGTTGGTGCTGCCAAAAAATGACTGCACGTTATATAACTTTGAAAATATATTGTCAACGCGTTGATTCCTCCGATACTGCACCTTTCACTTCATTTTGTATTCCTTTTCTACGTATTGGATTACTAAAAGTACATCCGTGCTAAAAGAATGCTTTTCGTCAATTAGATGTTTGGCAAACGTTGATTATTCGGTTTGATCGAGTCGAAAAGAGCGCAAATGTTCCTTCAGCCTAGTATTTAAAATTACGACCGTGTTGTCCTATACAGGGTGTCCTATTTTAAATTGCCACCCCAAATATCTCGAAACCTGAGCAACACGGCAAAAAATGTTTCAGATAAAAGTTGTAGGCTACAGAGGAAACATGTGCTGGTGACCTTGAAAATGACCCCAGCGTTAATTTTCAAGGTCAAACGAAGGTCAACTTTGATTTTTCAAATGTAACCCCCTATTGTTTATTGCGGGATCGTATTCTATGGGAAAAAATACAAACTTTTTGTTTTGAAAATGCTTTTTTTAAGAGTTTTTTCACGAATGTTGTTCGTCATGTTGTTTGAAATCTCAGATGAATCCAGTTTTTTTAGTTTTTTACAATTTTTCAGATCGTTTTACCAATTTGGAGCGTTGCTGTTTTGATTTTACTTAGGATATGGTAATTGTTTTAGCAAAAAATAATATGGATCTTGAACCTCTGAAGAAAATTACTTAGTTTAATACCGTGTGGGGCAACGCATACGATGGTTATTTTATGGAAAACCGTGTAACTTCGTGTTTTTCTTTTCAAATGGATAGACGTAGCATCGCTGTATGCACACTTTAAAATTATTACTAGTTATACAGGCTGTCCCATAAAAAAGATCGCAAAACGTTCAAATTGCACGATTTCAATACCCGAAAATTTAAAGTTGCCATTTTGATTTTCTTTAATTGCACAACTGTCCGATTTTGATATTATAACTTCAAAATGTGACAAATCGTTGTAGCTGTTCTTGTGGCGATGAAAACAAAATAACTAGTTATTTAGTAACCGCTGTTTAAAGTGACAGTTACTGTTACTAAAAAATATCTAGTTATTTAGTACCCGTTATTTAAACTTTACTCAGTGTAACAAAGAGAATCTTAGATTCTAATGGAATTTTGCCTGATTCTACGAACGTGGCAAATTTAGTGCAATTTAAAATCCGATTAAATTTTGTTTATGAAATCAACGTAAAATGACGAAATCGCATGTTTTCAATGTTCAAAAATAAAAAATCACGATAATAATTTTTGAAATCACACAAATGCCGAAAGCGGTGTTCGATTTTGAAAATATGGCAAAAGTGTAATTTTAAAACGGATTTAAAATCTCCCTTATTTTTATTACGAAAATTTTAAAATCGTGATTTTGATTTTTTAAATTGCACAACTGCCGAACGCACTGTTCGATTTTTATGATTCAAAATATGGACAATTTAGTGTAAGTTTAGAACGGATTACGAAATTTCCTCTTGAAATTAACACGAAACGCAAAAATTGCAGTTTTTCAATTTCCAAGATTTCAAAATTGCGATTTTTATTATTTAAATTGCACACCTGCCGAACGCGTTGTCCGATTATAATGATTTAAAAGTAAAAATACGGATAATTTAGTGTTGTTTTTAAACGGATTACAATATTTTCTCGTGAAATTAACACGAAATGGAAATTTGCTGTTTTTAAATTTCCAAGATTTTAAAAACGCGATTTTGATTTTTTTTTAATTGCACAACTGCGGCACGCACTGTTCGATTTTGACGATTCAAACGTCAAAATATGGAAAATTATATGAAATTTTAGAACGGGTTCAGAATTTTTTTCCTGACATTAACACAAAATGCAAAAACTGCATTTTTGAAATTTTCAACATTTTAACTGACGACGAGATTTGTAAAATTCTTTCGGCAAAGTCCTATATTCATCCGAAAGATGTAAATAGAACCAAAAAAATAAATTTGTTGTTCAATTGCTTTTCGGGTTTCTGATGATGACTCTTGAACGGATGACCAAATTTGGCAAATTCTTCCAACAAAGTGTTGAACTCGTCGATTAGTTAAGACCAAAAAATTAAATTTGCCGTGTAATTGTTTTGTGGTCTTTGAGGATAACTCTTAAACGGATAAACAGATATTTAAAATTCTTCCAGGAAAGTATTATACTCACCGGGTGTGTATAAAAAAAATATTCAATTAATTGCTAAATTGTTCTGTGGTTTTGAGAAGATAGCTCTTGAACAAAATCGCCGATTTTAAAAATTTCTTCTGAAAAGTATTGTACTCATCGAATAAATGTACGGGACCAAAAAAAACCATTTATCTTAAATTGTTTTTTTTTGGATAACTTGTACACGGATGACCAAAAGTGGCAAATTCTTTCAGCAAAGTGTTGTACTCGCTGAATAGATGAAGATAAAACACAAAAAATTAAATTTGTTTTCTGTTTTTTTAGGATAACTCTTGAACGAAAGGACAGATTTTGCTCATTCTTACGGTACTTGATAAGATCAAAAAATAATTTCCGTTTTTTAACCAAAAATAAGTTTCAAATTCTTAATTTAAGGAGATGTAGATAAGGTTACAAAATACCATTCGTCGTTTAATTGATTTCCGCGGACGAAGAAGATTGAATGCGGACTATTTTTCGTCTTTATTTATTTTTTTAGTGCTTCTGCAAGTAAAGGTTTTTAATGATCGATTTTTCTTTCTTCGAAAAGGAGGCGGTGAGATATGTTGTGTACACTAAGTGGCTCTACCATCAAAATTTTCCACGAGCCGCCACTGGCTGGATCTTGAGCTTGTGAAGCAATTTCCTTGATTGATTATTGTTTTACTATTTTTCAAACCGTTGAGTGCGTTATTCGTTTTCCCACTTAGAGTTTTAAGCGTTTTCGTTTTGTTCCCACTTAGGGCATGGCAATTGTTTTTATGGGAAATCACAAATTAATTAATTATTTATTTATGGATGTTAAACGTGTAGAGTAATTTCCTTGATTAATTAATTTCTTACAATTTTCCAAATTGTTGAATGCATTTTTTAAGTTTGGAGCGTTGGTGTTTTGCTTCCACGTAGGATATGGTAATTGTTTTAACAGAAAATAATAAATGTTTTGTGTTTTATGAATCTTGAGCTTTTTGAGCAAATTGTTTGGTTGATTAATATTTTATAATTTTACGAATCTCGACACTCAGTTTTGGTTTCCCAAGTCGAGTTTGCAGCATTAAAGGATATGGCAACTGTTTTTATGGAAATGCAAGAATGCATTCTACGTTTATGGATCTCAAACCTCTGAAGAAATTTCGTTGATTAATTAATTAATTTTTTTATTCAATTTTTTAGTTGAATGCGATTTTCGTTTTTGTTTTTAGTTCAAGTTTGAAGTGTTTCCGTTTTGTTTTCACCTACTATAGGATGAGGCAATTGTTTTTATAGTGAATTAGAAATTGATTATTTATTTATGGATCTTGAGCTTCTGAAGAAAATTACTCATCTTCATTAATTTCTTGCAATTTTTCAAACCGTTGAGTGCTGTTTTCGTTTTTCCCAGTTCAAGTTTGGACTGTTGCCGATTTGTTTCCACCTAGGATATAGCAATTGTTTTTATGGGAAATTAAAATTTTGATGTTTTTTGTTAATGAATCTCAAGCTTATAAAGCAAATCCCTCCGTTAATTATTTTTTTACAATTTTTCAAAGCATTGAATGCAATTTTCAATTCTCCACTTCAAGTTTGGACTGTTGCCGTTTTGTTTCCACCTAGGATGTAGCAATTGTTTTTATGGGAAATTAAAATTTAATGTTTTCTTTAATGAATCTCAAGCTTTTAAAGCAAATTCCGCCGATGATGAATTTTTTACAATTTTTTAAAGCATTGAATGCAATTTTCGTTTCTCCAGTTCAATTTTGGAGTGTTGCCATTTTGTTTCCACCTAGGATGTAGCAATTGTTTTTATGGAAAATTAAAAATTTGATATTTTTTTGTAATGGATCTCACGCTTTTAAAGCAAATTCCCCCGTTGATTATTTTTTTACATTTTTTTAAAGCATTGAATGCAATTTTCGTTTCTCCGGTTCAAGTCGTAGGTAAAGTATAGTACATAACGCGAGTTGTAACGCGCGTGAAATTAGGCGTAATTTGCTATTTACAACTCTAGTTATATAATATACTCATAAATACGATTTTAAAATGCTAAAAATACTTAATAAACGCAGTATTGATCAGTAAGTGGATATCATGTAGATGTAATGTACACCTTAATGGGTATCTAGTCCGAACACCCCCCAACAAAAGGTCACGTGTCAAAAGGGCAATCAGGCGACAGTTGCGTGTTTTTTTGTATATTAATTACAGCACGCGGTGTACATTATATCAGAAGGGGTATTATTGAACAATTCAACCACAGCACTTTGTGTGTTGCACGCTCACGACAAAAATACCGAACACAGAAAAAATGGTGTGCCACTCTTCGTTTGCTCTAGCAATTATGATTGTACTCACGTGATTTCTGTGACATTTTAGTGCGTGCATCATTGCTAAAGTAAACATGAAGAAATGATGTGAAATTATTACTAAGGTTCGAATATCAATTAGTGGTCGCCCGCGAACCATCGGAACACACAGAGAACTCCTGGTCTGGATGCAGACTTGTGAATGGGCTTATTATTTTCCAATTTCCACGTCGCATAATTATTCCGAAACACGGCAATTTTTGTTCTGTATTCAACCTTCAGCCAGACAACGCGATTGGTTGTTGTGCAGTTTAAAACATTATTATTTGTACTTTGATAACTTGCAATTTTGACGTTTAGCGTTAATTTCACGAACAAAATTATTAATCAATCTTCAAATTGTACTAAATTTTTTACATTATGACGAGACTCATCAAAATCGGACAATTTGGCAGTTGTGCAATTTCAAAAATCAAAGTTGCTAATTTAAAATCTTCGAACTTTAAAAACGTGAGATTTTTGCATTTTGTGTTAGTTTCAAGAAAACATCTGTAGTCTTTTTTAAAACCACACTAAATTCATATTTTGGCGTTTGAATCAAATTGAAACGAGTGCAATTTCAAAAATCAAAATCGCGAAGTTGAAATCTTTGAACGTTTTGACGTTGTGCGTTAATTCCACGAAAAAAAAAATAGAAACAGCTTTGCAATAAATTTGCCACCTCAAAATCGGACAAGGCGGTACAATATAAAAAATCCAAATCGCATTTTTGAAATCTTCAAAATTGCAAAAAATTGTAATTTTTACAGTTTTTCTTCTTTTTCGAGGAAATTTTGTTACTCACATTAAACTGTCCAGGTTTTGATGAGTGAATCATCAATGTTCGACAGTTCTGCAATTTAAAAAATCGCAATTTTAAATGTTCGGTCTTTGAAAACATGCAATTTTGACGATTTGCGTTAATTTCTCGAAAAATGTATTAATCAGTTTTGAATTGCACAACATTCACCATATTTTGACGTTAAAATGATCAAAATTAGACAATGCGTTTGGCGGTTGTGCTATTTTAAAAATCAAAATCGCGTATTTAAAATCTTGGAATTTAAAAAAATAAGTCTGAATTTGTCATTTGGAGTTAATTTCGCGCAGAATGTCTGTTTGATAAAATACGTTAAAATCACCAAAATTAGACAATGCGTTCGGCGGTTGTGCTATTTTAAAAATCAGAATCGCGTATTTAAAATCTTCGAATTTAAAAAAAAAGTCTGAATTTGTCATTTTGAGTTAATTTCACGCAGACTGTCTGTTTGATAAAATACGTTAAAATCATCAAAATTAGACAATGCGTTTGGCGGTTGTGCTATTTTAAAAATCAAAATCGCGTATTTAAAATCTTCGAATTTAAAAAAAAAGTCTGAATTTGTCATTTTGAGTTAATTTCACGCAGGCTGTCTGTTTGATAAAATACGTTAAAATCATTAAAATTAGACAATGCGTTCGGCGGTTGTGCTATTTTAAAAATCAGAATCGCGTATTTAAAATCTTCGAATTTAAAAAAAAAGTCTGAATTTGTCATTTTGAGTTAATTTCACGCAGACTGTCTGTTTGATAAAATACGTTAAAATCATCAAAATTAGACAATGCGTTTGGCGGTTGTGCTATTTAAAAAATCAAAATCGCTTATTTAAAATCTTCGAATTTAAAACAAAGTCTGAATTTGTCATTTTGAGTTAATTTCGCGCTATCTGTTTGATGATAATAATAATTTATTATATATAATATTATTATCAGTCAGATTGTAAAATTTTTGGGACAATTTACTGTATGAAATTAGACAATTTAAATTGGACATGAAATTAACATATTTCTTGTTCAATAAATTGTGTAGTGTAAAACAGCTTTTAGACTGGAGTAAGCCCCCTCTTGTTTTATTCTAAACTGTACCCAGCGGCGGCTCGTGGATGTTCGGCGGTGAGGCAACGGAAGAAAATTTGACCGAAACAGCAACGAAATATTTGCTTCCTCTATAAGAGTAAGTAGTGCGGCACGAGCGACATCTTTGTCCTCACCTACGGAAATCCACGAGCTGCCGCTGCTTTCTGTTAGATAATATTTTAAAAGTTTATCTGATGTGGCAGTGGCAAAAAAAGGTTCAGCTTGTGAACCATGTCATACCTTGTCAAAAACCTGTTTCGCGTACAGAAAGATTTCACGAGAAAATCACGTTTAAAAGTACACGAAATTCGCCATATTTCTACGTTTGAATCATCAAAATCGGCAGTTGTGCAACTTCAAAATTAAAAATTGGGATTTTCGAACTTTAAAAAGCTGCGATTTTTGAATTTTGTAATAATTTCGCAAAAAAAATGTTGTTATCAGTTTTAAGATACCGATAAATTCCGCCATATTTTGACGTTTGGATCAGTAACATCTAACTAAGCGTTCGGCAGCTGTGCAATTTCAAAAATCAATATCGTGATTTTTTATTTTCGGGTTTTGAAAAAGTACTATTTTGGCATTTTGCGTTGATTTCATGGGAAAAAATTACTAAATTTTAAATTGCATTAAATTTTTTACATTTTGAACTTAGAGACATCAAAATCGGACAATGCGTTTGGCAGTTATGTAATTAAAAAAAAATCAAAATCGCGAAAAGTGCGATTTTTCGTATTAATTTAACAAGAACTAATCAAAAGTAATTAGTATTAAATTCGCTAAATTTTGACGTTTTAATTATCAACATCGCGCAATGCATTCGAAAGATGTGCAATTTTAAAAATAAATATGTTCGAACTTTGAAAACGTGCGATTTTTGCATTTTGCGTTGATTTCACGAAAATGTTTATTTAGGTGTTTTTAAATGCCACTGAATTTGTCATATTTTGACGGTATCATCATCAAAATTAAACGACACGTTTGGCCGTCAAAAATCGAACCACGCGGCAGTTGGGCAACTTCAAAATTAAAAATTGGGATTTTCGAACTTTAAAAAGCTGCGATTTTTGCATTTTGTATTAATTTCACTAAAAAATGTTGTTTTCAGTTTTAAGATACCGATAAATTCGCGTTTGGATCATTAACATCTAACTAAGTGTTTGGCAGCTGTGCAATTTCAAAAATGAATATCGTAATTTTTTAATTTCGGACTTTGAAAACGTACTATTTTGGCATTTTGCGTTGATTTCATGAGAAAAATTACTAAATTTTAAATTCCATTAAATTTTACACATTTTGAACTTAGAGACATCAAAATCGGACAACACGTTTGGCAGTTATACAATAAAAAAAATCAAAATCGCGAATTTAAAAATTTTAAGCTTTAAAAAAGTGCCATTTTTCGTATTCATTTAACAAAAACTAATCAAAAGTAATTAGTATTAAATTCGCTACATTTTGACTTTTTAATCATTAACATCGCACAATACGTTCGAAAGTTGTACAAGTTTAAAAATAAACATGTTCGAACTTTGAAAACGTTTTTTGCATTTTGTGTTGATTTCAGGAAAATGTTTATTTAACTGTTTTTAAATGCCCCTGAATTTGTCATATTTTGATGATATCATCATCAAAATTGGCCAACGCGTTTGGCGTGTTGTGTAACTAAAAAAATAAAAATCGCGAATTTATAATGTTTAAACTTCAAAAAAGTGCGGTTTTTGCATTTTGTGTTAATCTCGCGAAAAAAATTCGTGTACCCGTTAAAATGTCACTAAAAAAAATGTTAACGAATCGAATTTTTGCAATTTCAAAAATCAACGTCGTGATTTTCTATTTTCGGACTTTGAAAACGTGTGATTGTGTCATTTTGCATCGATTTCCTAGGAGATTTGAAATAGCCCTAAATTTGTCGCATTTTGTTGTTAAAATCCTCAAAATCGGATAACGGGGTTGGCAGTCGTGTAATTTAAAAAATAAAAATAACGCAATTATAATAAACTTAGTGCGATTTTTGCATTTTGTGTTAATTTCATGACCCGTTTTAAAATTACAATAAATTCACCATATTTTAAAGATTGAATCAAAATCGGATAGCGCGTTTGGCAGTTAAAAAAAATTGTGAACTTGTAATGTTCCATCTTTAAAAATGTGTTTTTTTTTACATTTTGTGATTATTTCTAGAGAAATTTTCAAACGTTTTAACAATACAATTTTCCATAGTCGCGGACACTCCAGCCACTCCATGGAAGCAGGCAGAGGACCTCCTACGACGCTGGTTCCCCCAGAGAACGGCGCCATGGAAGATAAAACACCGCAACCAGCACTACCACCGTGTGCACCGCCACTGCATGCACAGCCGAAGTCAGGTACGAGGAGGCGATTCCACTGGTTGCTAATACATCGGTGTTTTTGAAAGCAACCGTGGCCACCCAGGTCACACCCCCTACATACACTACTGCGATGCCGCTTGTCCTGCCGCCAGCCCTCGCAGTACATACAGCCACCACCAGTATGGTTGACGAGGTCAGCGTCGAGGATGTGATGCCCCTAGCCGCGGACCATTGCGTGGTTACCTCAGCCGCGTTCACCATCGTTCCAGAGCCAGCTAAATTGCCAATCGCGACGCTGATGTGTGTGACCTTGGATTTTCCAAATACAAACGATACGAAAATAGTTTCCTTAAACATGACACGAAAATAAACAACAGCCGCATAACCTTCTTCTAAGGCGTCACAGAAACCGTAAAGTTGACACGGCATTACGTTATTATTCCATAATCGATCAATCAATACGAAGCTTCTCCAGATATGGTCATTCGGATTTGAATTGAGACCAACGAAGTACAATGTAAGCCGGAGGAGTTTCATCCCAATCCAACTTTAAAATCCAGAGCTGCTGAACTGGATGCTGAGCGAAGAATATAAGAGGGGCGAGAAATCCAAGAGGGTCGAAAATACGTGCGACTTCAGAGAAGATGTTTCGTTTAGTACAACCTAGAACTAGTGGTATTACCCTGAGAATACAACTCATGGCCTACTAGAATGTATTTTGAGCCAATCAGATGCAAGGAAATGTATAGCAGCATGTGTATCACCGCGATGATAAAAAACAAAAGTAGCGATGATGTTTTATTGTGGTCCTGTCAGAATTTTAAACCTCAAAATGTACATACTAAATTATTGGGATGCAGTTTCTAACAGTGAAATCAGTGAAATGGTGAAAAATACGACGCCCAGAAACACCGCGAGGAGTGAGTGAAACACCGCAGTGCCGACAGTTTACGGAGTCTTTGTGCTGCAAGAAACTACAAGACGAATTAAAACATTGCAATATGTGAGTTGTCATCAAGATTATAAAATGTTATTCGTTATATTCTCTCACTAAATATAACTCGTGGTATGATTAATATCCGATGGTATTTAGTCGTTGAAACCGAAGCAGCACATTCAACTCGCGCTAGCGCTCGTTGAATCTGCAGCTCGGTTTCAACTCCAAAATATCATCGGTAATAATCATACCACTCGTTGTATTACGGCTGAAAATAAAACAATCGATATCGGGCTCCCAATGCAATCCTAAGACTTTGACATCGTGACCAAGCAAAGCGACGATGATGATGCTTCACTAACATCCGACAGAAACTGAGGCACATTGCTAGACCATTTTTTAAGTTCAAAGCCTCCAGATTGTAACAACGAAATAAGTTGAGTTTTCACGATTTCAGCTTCCTCAAGCGAAGCTCAACCTGTGACATCATCGACATAGATCTCAGTTGAAACAATCTGAGATGCGATAGGAAATGTATCCTTTTCAAGTTTCGCCAATTCTAGAATGGTGCACCTGAGCTAAGTAAGGTATGGAAGAAACACCATAAGTAACAGTGTCAAGTTGATAGATTTCCAGGTTATCTTCAGAAGAGAAACGCCACACTATTAACTGATACTTTCGATGATCAGGATGAACAAGTACTTGACGATATAGGAGGGTTGGGGCATAAGTCATGGCAACTTCTTTTTTTTTTGTAGATATGTGAACGGATCATAAACGTATGTGTCGTGTGGAAGTTCTGCAGGCATAGCGTGTATGCAGAACAACAGATGGCTCTGTGATAGCTGGCAGTTAGTTGGTGAGTGTCGTGCGAGATGGAAGTAACCCGTGTTGAGCAGCGCGCTAACATCAAAATAGCCGTTCTCCGAGGGATAAATGCGATGGAATGTCAGAGTGAATTAGTAAAAGCCCTTGGGAATAATGCCCTACCATATCGTACAGTAGCAGGGTGGGTAGGAAAGTTTCAGCAAGGACGTGTGTCAACCAGTGATGAGCAACGTTCGGGACGACCGGTGAGTGCGCGGACCGACTTTTCACGTGCCGTCATCGAGCAGCTCATGGATGAAGACAAACGATGGACGTTACTGGAGTTAGAGAGGGCAAGTGGCATCGAGAAACGCACCGTCCACAGGATATTGCGTAATGAGCTACAGCTACGCAAAATTGCTTCGCGGTGGGTACCGCATGCACTGATGGAAGTTCAAAGGGTGCGCTATGCAATATGCTCCGACCACTTTGTACGCTGGCAACAGGACGGCGATCAATTCTTGTCACGAATAATCGCCATCGATTAGTTTTGGGCCAGGGCATACGAACCAAAACTGAAACGTCAGCCCGCGGAGCGGCGACATCCTGGATCACCAAGGCACCAGAAGTTCTGTCAGAATCCTTCCCCAGTCAAATTGATGGTGATCGTTGCGTATGACGTCAGGGGTGTCATTGTTTGCCACTTTGTTCCTCATGGCAGAACAGTGACCGCACAGTACTACAGGGACTTCCTGGTGCGACAGGCACGATGTGGCGTTCGGGATAAACGTCCGGATCTTGTGGACAATGCAATAATCCTGCACGACAATGCAAGACCACATAAAGCAGGGTGTGTACGGTAGCTACTCCGATGTTGGGGATGGGAAGAAATGGACCACCCACCTTACTCTCCTGACCACTCTAATTTTTCTGTAATATCCGACGCGATATTTTGCGATAAATCTGCTAGAAGTCATTCAAGCGCCCATTCGTGACCTGAAAGGTCGAAACCGGTCTGTAGGTGTTCTGATGGGGAAACAATATTTAATGTTTATTTATACAGGGTTAGTCAAAATGAATAGGACAATAAGAAAACTATTTTTAGACGAATGTATGTTTATTGTAACCAAACTACAGCTACGTATGGACAGATAAACTATCAAAGTTTTTTTCTCACCTTCACAGATGTTCGATATGGCTGCCCCTTGTGACACGACAGACGTCCAGGCGATAGTCCAGTTCATTCCAAATGGCATCGATTGCAGCACATATGCGCTGTTTTAACTCGTCCAAGGTCAGCGGTAATGGAGGTTTGAAGACAGTGTCTTTCACATACCCCCAGAGAGAAAAGTCGCATGGTGTGAGGTCGGGGGACCTCGGGGGCCACAACAGGAATGGATGATCATTCACTCCAGCACGGCCAATCCAACGTCTGGGAAGGTGTTCGTTGAGGTACTCGCGTACACTGTTGTGCCAATGCGGAGGGGCACCGTCCTGTTGGAATACGAAATCGGGAACTTTCTCTTCTAACTGTGGCATCAACCATTCAGACAACATGTCGGCGTACACTATGCCTGTTACGGTTTTCTCCGCGAAAAAGAATGGCCCAAACACGTGACGGTTGGTTATCACGCAGAAAACGTTTACCTTCGGCGAATCGCTTACATGTTCCAATACTGCATGAGGATTTTCAGAGCCCCAAAAGCGGAGATTATGCCTATTGACCTTCCCGCACAGGTGAAACGTTGCCTCGTTACTGAAGACCAGTCTATTGGCAAAGCCTTCCTCCTCTAGTCTTCGCTGCATTGATTCGCAAAAATTATGTCGTTTTGAATAGTCAGCATTTTTCAAAGCCTGCACCATTTGGAAAATATACGGCTTGAATTCCAAACGTTTGCGTAACACGCGCCACACAGTTTTTTGCGGAACTTCCAATTCCATGGCTGTCGACTTCTGGGGACTTCGTTGAAAGGATGCACGAATGGATTCCACAGTTTCTTCGGAGACACGTGGTCGTCCTGTGCTTTTATCCTTGCATAAGCAGCCCGTCTCCTCAAATTGCTTTACCCACCTCGCAATGGAATGTCGATTAGGTGGTTCCTTGGCATTCTTGGCTCGAAATTGTCGCTGGACCGTAATTACTGACATTGTTTTAGCAAATGTCATCACACAAAACGCCTTCTCCTTGCCTGATTGCGCCATTTTGAAAACAGCGTCTCCTAGCGGCATTAACGTACATGTGTGTTGCCAAATAAAACTTTGATAGTTTATCTGTCCATACGTAGCTGTAGTTTGGTTACAATAAACATACATTCGTCTAAAAATAGTTTTCTTATTGTCCTATTCATTTTGACTAACCCTGTATATTAGTGTATTTGGCGTTTTCTATTTTATTTGTGTCGGAAATAAGTGCACCGGTGATTAAACGATCAGCTGTTCTTTAAAGCGAATATTCTTATTTGTCTCGTTGCTTGGAATCAACGCAGGCATCAAGGAAGAACACACGCCTTTACTTGCATAAGCATTATACAGGGTTGGGCATATGTGTCGGAACACCTGATTTCTGGCTAAACGTCTATTGATTTCTTATTACTTTTAAAAGAAATGTTTATTGGTTTATTTATTCTATTCAGTGACATACTTTAATTTTCAACAGCTGCTCTATTTTTCAAGGTATGACATCATCAGCAATTTTTTTAAATGGATTACCCTGTATATTTTTACATTTTCGAATAGATGCTTTTCCAACAATTACAATGATATAGGGTTTGGTGGGTGTGCCACTTGTGGTTTTCTAAATATTAAATAAAATAATGGAAAATGAAATTTTTATTACAAAATATTGAGCATTTAATATTAAGAAAAAAAATCATAATAAATGTTCAAAATGGTGACCTTCAGTAGCCTGACAATAGCCTAGCTTTTAAAGAGTTTTGAATAGTCTGCAGTGGTATTTCTTGCGCAGCCATATTAATTCTATCTTCCAACTCTTCTAACGACTGAGGTTTGGACTTGTAGACCACAGATTTTAAATGGCCCCAAAGAAAGTAGTCCAGAGGACTTAAATCAGATGATCGTGGTGGCCATTCAATATGTCCTCTTCGACCTACCCATCTCTGTGGAAATATTTCATTTAGATATTGACGCACGTTAATTCCGTAATGAGGCGGAGCTCCATCTTGCTGATACCAAATACCATCTGACAATAGTTCGGGATTTAGCTCGTTTGGAAATAACCGAATTAATGCCGGAATAATTTGCTCGCGCAAAAGTTGTAAATACCGGTTGGAGCTTAAATTTTCTCTAAGAAAGAATGGTCCGATGATATGTCCTCTGATTATCCCCGCCCATACATTTAATTTTTGAGGGTGTTGGGTGTGACTTTCTTCCATTCAGTAAGGATTCTGATCAGCCCAGTAGCGACAGTTATGTCGATTTACAAAACCACCCAGGCAAAATGTTGATTTATCAGAAAATACTATGTTATTAACAAAGTTACTATTAATTTCAATGTTATCCATCATTTCCTGACAAAACTGCATCCTTCTATCAGGATCATCTACATTTAATTCCTCCACTAAATGTACTTTATACGGATGAAAGTTATTTTTGGACAATATCCTCCTTACCGATCTCTGGCTAATACTGTGATGTAAAGCTAATTTAGATAGTAACGTTTTTGGTTCTTCTTGTAGATTCAGAAGGACATCAAGTGAATTATCTTCATTTGTGGCCCATTTACGTCGACCGGATTTTGTGCGATTTTTAACACTTCCTGTTTCGTGAAACTTTTGCACAACCCTTGAAACTGTTGATTTTGAAATATGAGAATTTCTATCAGGGAATGTTTCATTAAAAATATTGCATGCATCTTGTAGAGATCTCTGCCTATCTCCAAAACCAACCATCATTAACAACGTAATTCTTTCACGTTCACTTAGTTCACCCATAATTGAACAGCAATGTTAATATTTCACACGGAAACTATCTGTCAGTGACAGTAAACAAAAACACACAAATGTTTTATCAGAAAGCCGTGGAAAAAAGATGAAAGTCAACTTGTGACGGATTGAATTATTTTATTTAATATTTAGAAAACCACAAGTCGCACACCCACCAAATCCTATATCATTGTAATTGTTGGAAAAGTGTCTATTCGAAAATGTAAAAATATACAGGGTGATCTATTTAAAAAAATTGCTGATGACGTCATATCTCCAAAAATAGAGCAGCTGTTGAAAATCAAAGTACGTCACTGAATAGAATAAATAAAGCCATAAACATTTCTTTTAAAAGTAATAAGAAAACAACAGACGTTTAGCCAGAAATCAGGTGTCCCGACACATATGCCCAACCCTGTATATTCTAGTAAAATAAAAGCCGTAAATGTATACCTAGGCGTAATCAGGAGGAATTTGTGTCCATTCTTTACTCCAATATGGCATATTTTGGGGAAAAACTCTTCATTCTCTAAAAACGGACAATAAGGGCTCTTGCCGAACTGCGTGGAAGAGAAAGTTTCAGACCTCTGTTTAAAATCCATAACATACTCACCTTAACAAATGTTTATATACTTACCATGGTTAAACAAGAATATTTTCTTACAAAATAACCATCACCACTCCTAAATTTTAATTTACTTGCATTTATTATCGTTTATCCACTCCAATAATGAGCAATGTGCCGTTGCTTATGTAAACTATCGCAAGAAAATATGAAAATTTCTAAAGACCACAAAAATATCAACACTCAAATATTTATGAATAATATTTAGTTACGCCGACTAATATTTGACTTTTTGATCCGCTTTATGAACACGGCGTGGTGTGCAAATTTACAAAACGATTAAAAAAGTAAAGAGCGCGAAAAGGGGAGCAGCCGGCACTCGCGGGGCTCATCGGAGCCCAATGGGCCGGTACGGCCCGTGCACTGATTCGATAATCTGTTGTTTTAATAATATTACTCCTCTTTATTGATCCGCCGTGATTCAGCTACACATTTAATTAGGTTATTTGTGATTATGTTTATTAGCGTGTGCAATCCGGACTTTGTTTAAATTATGTTCAAGTGAAATTAATTTAATGCACGATAACTACATTAATTATTATTACTCGTAGGTTTAACCGGCGTTTAAATGTTACGTTTAGTTCGGGCGCAATTTAAATTTGCTTAACAATGTTAGTTTACTACCGGCTCATATTTAATTTTATCAAATTACATAACACATACAAAGCCACGCAACTGGATGTATTCATTTATTCGTCTATTTAAATATTTATTCCTTTTTATTGTCTCCGCAAATTATTAACTTTTACAACCACTATAATAATATTTATCAACATTACAACTACATCATCTAGAATTTAGACCTGCTTTCATTCTGTTCAATCCTTAAAATAGTATAAAGAAATTAAGTATGTATTAAATATAAATTTGATTATCACATTATTACATGAAAAAAATGGTTGTGTTTAAAAATGCTAAACGAAGTTTAACGAATTAAAAAAAAAACATATAAAAACATCAATAGCAACTGTTAACCTGTTTCTGGTTCAGAATCTTAAGCCACTCAAGCCATTCATAATATAATTACCGAATAAAACACTTACTATGACTTTTACCATAATTGTTTTTATATTCGGTTAATGACAATTGAAAAACTATGACAACTAGCAAATAGCTTTCTAAAATTACTTAAAATAGACGTTAAAATCCCGAAAATATTTTTCCCTTATTTAAAAGATAATCATAATAGAGCCCCGGAATTCATTTTAAAGTTACATTTCTTGATATTCGGCTAAAAAAATTGAAAAACATTTACTGCAAAACTTTCTGTAGTTACTTGAAATAGGTATATAATTTCATAAACATCCCATAATACCCTTTTCTCAATTACAAGATAATTCCACTTAAACGCCAGTGTTTATTCCGAAGTAACATTTTTTTAATTCCATTAAAAAAATGGGACGTGGCCATCATGTTACTTTCTCCGACTTGATGGTAATATTTGTATTTACGCTATCATGGTTTATTTTCAATTTAAATCATATTTCTGGAAAAAGTGCATTTTCGATTTTCAAAATTTGTCCTTAAACGCTGCCTATTTTGTCACCGCAAAATTTGGATAATTTTATTTCAAGATTCTAAAGATATTTTATTTAGGATGTATCTGTCAAAATTTTAAGCATCTGTCAATAAAAGTGTGGAACTTACAGGACGATTTCTGAAGAAAGTGCATTTTCAGTCTTAAAAATTTGTTTTTAAGCGCTGCCATTTTTGTCACAGAAAAGTTCGGATAATTTTCTTTAGATGATTCTAAAGATATATTATTTAGGATGTATCTTTTAAAATTTCAAGCATTTGCCGACAAAATTGTTTAATTTAAAGGGCAATTTCCGGAAAAAGTGCAATTTTTGTCTTCAAAATTTGTCTTCCAGATTTTTTAGAGCAAATTTCGAATAATTTTCTTTGAACAGTTTTAAACATATGTTATTTAGGATGTATCTGTCAAAATTTCAAACATCTGTCACCAAAAATCTGAAATTTACTGCACTATTTATGGAATAAAATGCATTTTCGGTCTTCAAAATTTATCTTCTAGTGCTGCCATTTTTGTTAGAAGAAAGTTCGGATGATTTTTTTAAAACATATCTAAACATATATTATTTAAGATGTATCTGTCACAATTTCAAGCGTCTGTTAACAAAAGTCTGGAATTTACTGGACGATTTCTGGAAAAAAATGCATTTACGGTCTTCAAAATTTGTCTTCAAACGCTGCCATTTTTGTCACCGAATAGTTTGGATAATTTAATTTAGATAATTCTAAAGATGTTTTATTTGGAATGTATCTGTCAAAATTTCAAGCATCTGTCTACAAAATTGTGGAATTTACAGGGCGATTTCTGGAAAAAGTGCAATTATTGTATTCGAAATTAGTCTTCCAGTTTTGTTAGAGCAAAGTTCGGATAATTTTTTTAAGCAGATCTAAAGGTATGTTATTTAGGATGTCTCTGTCAAAATTTCAAGTACTTATCGACAAAATTGTAGAATTTATAGGGCGATTTCTGGAAAAAGTGCAATTTTTGTCTTCAAAATTTGTTTTCCAGTTTTGTTAGAGCGAAGTTCGGATAAATTTTTTAAGCAGATCTAAAGGTATATTATTTAGGATGTCTCCGTCAAAATTTCAAGCATTTGTCGCCAAAATTGTAGAATTTATAGGGCGATTTCTGGAAAAAGTGCAATTTTTGTCTTCAAAATTTGTTTTTCAGTTTTGTTAGAGCAAAGTTCGAATAAATTTTTTAAGTAGATCTAAAGGTATGTTATTTAGCATGTCTGTGTCAAAATTTCAAGCATTTGTCGCCAAAATTGTAGAATTTATAGGACGATTTCTGGAAAAAGTGCAATTTTTGTCTTCAAAATTTGTTTTCCAGTTTTGTTAGAGCAAAGTTCGGATAATTTTTTTAAGCAGATCTAAAGGTATGTTATTTAGGATGTCTCTGTCAAAATTTCAAGTACTTATCGACAAAATTGTAGAATTTATAGGGCGATTTCTGGAAAAAGTGCAATTTTTGTCTTCAAAATTTGTTTTTCAGTTTTGTTAGAGCGAAGTTCGGATAAATTTTTTAAGCAGATCTAAAGGTATATTATTTAGGATGTCTCCGTCAAAATTTCAAGCATTTGTCGCCAAAATTGTAGAATTTATAGGGCGATTTCTGGAAAAAGTGCAATTTTTGTCATCAAAATTTGTTTTCCAGTTTTGTTAGAGATAAGTTCGAATAAATTTTTTAAGTAGATCTAAAGGTATGTTATTTAGCATGTCTGTGTCAAAATTTCAAGCATTTGTCGACAAAATTGTAGAATTTATAGGGCGATTTCTGGAAAAAGTGCAATTTTTGTCTTCAAAATTTGTTTTCTAGTTTTGTTAGAGCAAAGTTCGGATACATTTTTTTAACAGATCTGAAGGTATGTTATTTAGGATGTCTTTGTCAAAATTTAAAGCATTTGTCGACAAAATTGTAGAATTTATAGGGCGATTTCTGGAAAAAGCGCAATTTTTGTCTTCAAAATTTGTTTTTCAGTTTTGTTAGAACAAAGTTCGGATAAATTTTTTAACAGATCTAAAGGTATGTTATTTAGGATGTCTTTGTTAAAATTTCAAGCATTTGTCGACAAAATTGTAGAATTTATAGGACGATTTCTGGAAAAAGTGCAATTTTTGTCTTCAAAATTTGTTTTCCAGTTTTGTTAGAGCAAAGTTCGGATAAATTTTTTTAACAGATCTAAAGGTATGTTATTAAGAATGTCTTTGTCAAAATATAAAGCATTTGTCGACAAAATTGTAGAATTTATAGGGCGATTTCTGGAAAAAGCGCAATTTTTGTCTTCAAAATTTGTTTTTCAGTTTTGTTAGAGCAAAGTTCGGATACATTTTTAAGCAGATCTAAAGGTATGTTATTTAGGATGTCTCTGTCAAAATTTCAAGCATTTGTCGCGAAAATTGTAGAATTTATAGGGCGATTTCTGGAAAAAGTGCAATATTTGTCTTCAAAATTTGTTTTCCAGTTTTGTTAGAGCAAAGTTCGGATAATTTTTTAAGCAGATCTAAAGGTATATTATTTAGGATGTCTCTGTCAAAATTTCAAGCATTTGTCGCCAAAATTGTAGAATTTATAGGGCGATTTCTGGAAAAAGTGCAATTTTTGTCTTCAAAATTTGTTTTCCAGTTTTGTTAGAGCAAAGTTCGAATAAATTTTTTAAGTAGATCTAAAGGTATGTTATTTAGCATGTCTGTGTCAAAATTTCAAGCATTTGTCGACAAAATTGTAGAATTTATAGGGCGATTTCTGGAAAAAGTGCAATTTTTGTCTTCAAAATTTGTTTTCTAGTTTTGTTAGAGCAAAGTTCGGATACATTTTTTTTAACAGATCTAAAGGTATGTTATTTAGGATATCTTTGTCAAAATTTAAAGCATTTGTCGACAAAATTATAGAATTTATAGGGCGATTTCTGGAAAAAGCGCAATTTTTGTCTTCAAAATTTGTTTTTCAGTTTTGTTAGAGCAAAGTTCGGATACATTTTTAAGCAGATCTAAAGGTATGTTATTTAGGATGTCTCTGTCAAAATGTCAAGCATTTGTCGCGAAAATTGTAGAATTTATAGGGCGATTTCTGGAAAAAGTGCAATATTTGTCTTCAAAATTTGTTTTCCAGTTTTGTTAGAGCAAAGTTCGGATAATTTTTTAAGCAGATCTAAAGGTATATTATTTAGGATGTCTCTGTCAAAATTTCAAGCATTTGTCGCCAAAATTGTAGAATTTATAGGGCGATTTCTGGAAAAAGTGCAATTTTTGTCTTCAAAATTTGTTTTCCAGTTTTGTTAGAGCAAAGTTCGAATAATTTTTTTAAGTAGATCTAAAGGTATGTTATTTAGCATGTCTGTGTTAAAATTTTAAGCATTTGTCGACAAAATTGTAGAATTTATAGGGCGATTTCTGGAAAAAGTGCAATTTTTGTCTTCAAAATTTGTTTTCTAGTTTTGTTAGAGCAAAGTTCGGATACATTTTTTTAACAGATCTAAAGGTATGTTATTTAGGATGTCTTTGTCAAAATTTAAAGCATTGTTCGACAAAATTAAAGAATTTATAGGGCGATTTCTGGAAAAAGCGCAATTTTTGTCTTCAAAATTTGTTTTTCAGTTTTGTTAGAGCAAAGTTCGGATAAATTTTTTAAGCAAATCTAAAGGTATGTTATTTAGGATGTCTCTGTCAAAATTTCAAGCATTTGTCGACAAAATTGTAGAATTTATAGGACGATTTCTGGAAAAAGTGCAATTTTTGTCTTCAAAATTTGTTTTCCAGTTTTGTTAGAGCAAAGTTCGGATAAATTTTTTTAACAGATCTAAAGGTATGTTATTTAGAATGTCTTTGTCAAAATATAAAGCATTTGTCGACGAAATTGTAGAATTTATAGGGCGATTTCTGGAAAAAGCGCAATTTTTGTCTTCAAAATTTGTTTTTCAGTTTTGTTAGAGCAAAGTTCGGATACATTTTTAAGCAGATCTAAAGGTATGTTATTTAGGATGTCTCTGTCAAAATTTCAAGCATTTGTCGCGAAAATTGTAGAATTTATAGGGCGATTTCTAGAAAAAGGGCAATATTTGTCTTCAAAATTTGTTTTCCAGTTTTGTTAGAGCAAAGTTCGGATAATTTTTTAAGCAGATCTAAAGGTATATTATTTAGGACGTCTCTGTCAAAATTTCAAGCATTTGTCGCCAAAATTGTAGAATTTATAGGGCGATTTCTGGAAAAAGTGCAATTTTTGTCTTCAAAATTTGTTATCCAGTTTTGTTAGAGCGAGTTCGGATAATTTTTTTTTGAACAGTTTTAAAGATATGTTACTTTGAATGTATCTGTCAACATTTCAAACATCAGTCAACAAACGTCTGGAATTTACAAGACGATTTCTGGAAAAAGTGAATTTTCGGTCTTCAAAGTTGCCTTTAAACGCTACTATTTTTGTCACCGCAAAGTTTGGATAATTTTATTTAGGCGGTTCTAAAGATATTTTATATATGATGTATTTGTCAAAATTTCAAGCATCTGTCGACAAAATTGTGGAACTTAAAGGGCCATTTCTGGAAAAAGTGCAAGTTTTGTCTTCCAGATTTGTTAGAGCCAAATTCGGATAATTTTCTTAGAACAGTTTTTAACCGTTGTATTATTTAGGATTTATCTGTCAAAATTTGAAACATTTGTCAACAAAAATCTGGAATTTACAGGACGATTTCTGGAAAAAATGCATTTTCGGTCTTCAAAATTTGTCTTCTAGTGCTGCAATTTTTGTTAGAAGAAAGTTCGGATGATTTTTTAAAAGATATCTAAAGATATATTATTTAAGATGTATTTGTCAAAATTTCAAGCATCTGTCGACAAAATTGTGGAATTTACAGGGCGATTTCTGGAAAAGTGCAATTTTGTCTTCAAAATTTGTCTTTCAGTTTTGTTCGGATAATTTTCTTTAATCAGATCTAAAGATATGTTATTAAGGATGTGTCTGTCAAAATGTCGAGCATCTGTCGATGAAAGTGTGGAATTTACAGGGCTATTTTTGTTATCTGTTATTATACCGGGTGACCCAGGGATCTGTAAAAGCCCCATAATTCATTTGCTATTTGAGATATCGACTTCTAGTTTTCTTGAACTGGTACCCACACTTATTCTTCATATTTTAAAAATATGTATGTTTTTGTACAGGGTGTCCCAATATACATAACAGACCAAAGTTATGTTTTTTTAAATGGAACACCCTATATTTTATACTTTATTTTCAACCCTCCTCAGAAGCTGATAAAAATAGTATAAGATAGTATGGGTCTATTATGGACGATTGGTTAGTTATGGGCAAATTTGTGGCAAAACAGGGACACATTGAAAAAGTTGCAGAAGCGCTCCTAGCAATGCTAGCGTCGTTTTTTATACACTAAAGAATTTTCCACATCATGAAGAATAATACAAATCGGCTTTGGTTCTTTTTTGTTCATACTGCTATACAGGGTGTCAACTTACGCAAAATAATGGATAACTATTTTTTTTCAAATGGAACACCCTATATATCTTGCCACCAATGCATGAAATTTTTAATAAGCTTTCCAATGATGTACAATTTGTATAATGAAATATTAAGGATTCTTAAGATTTATCCATAAAAACATTTTTCTTTTGTCACCTCCTGCTCATTTTTCGATTTTCAGCCAAAACTATGCATTTTCTAAAAAAATAATAAGAGACCAAAGTTGTAGAGCGGAAAATTTTCGATCGATAGGGGCCTTTCGTCTTTTCCAATAATGCGTGCATTGCCCGCCAGAGTGCGCAAAATCGTGTCCGTATATGCATTTTAGCGTTTTTCTCAAATTTTTTGTTAATTAATTGCACTATACTTTATTTTCCACGTCCTCTAGCAGAAAAACGGGTAATTATAGAATTATTCGAATGACCTACATCGATTGAAAACATTCCGCTCTACAACTCTTAAAAGAAGCAATTTTTGCTCAAAATGCATAGTTTTCGCTAAAAATGCAAAAAACTATTGAAAAACGCAAAAAATTGATATATACATTTTCAATTTGCATTTTTAGGGAAAACTATGCATTTTTGGCAAAAATTGCTTCTATTAAGAGTTGTAGAGCGGAACATTTTCAATCGATGTAGGTCATTCGAATAATTCTATAATTACCATTTCATTTTTATTTCCCTATAATTTCCCGTTTTTCCGTTAGAGGGTGCGGAAAATAAAGTATAGTGCAATTTATTAATAAAAATTTTGAAAAGAAAACGCTAAAATGCATATACGGTCACGATTTTGCGTGCTCTGGCGGGCAATGCACGCCTTATCTTAAAAGTTAAAAGACCTATGTCGATCGGAAATTTTTCGCTCTACAACTTTGGTCTCTTATAATTTTTCCTGAAAATGCATAGTTTTGGCTGAAAATCCAAAAATCAGCAGAAGGTGGCAAAAGAAATATATCATTGGAAAGCTTATTAAAAATGCCATAGATTGGTGGCAACTTATACAGGGTGTTCCATTTGAAAAAAAATAGTTATTCATTGTTTTGCGTATGTTGACACCCTGTATAGCACTATGGATAAAAGAGAACCAAAGCCGATCTGTATTATTCTTTATGATGTGGGAAATTTTCTAGTGTATAAATAATGATACAATCTTGGTAGGAACGCTTCTGCAATGTTTTCAATGTGTACATGTTTTAGCCACAAATTTGCCCATAACTAACCAACCGTCCATAATAGACCCATATATTCTTATACTATTTTTATCAGCTTCTGAAGAGGGTTGAAAATAAAGTATAAAATATAGGGTGTTCCATTTAAAAAAACGTAACTTTGTTCTGTTATGTATATTGGGACACCCTGTACAAAAACATACATATTTTTAAAATATGTAGAGTAAGTGTGGGTACCGGTTCAAGAAAACTAGAAGTCGATATCTCAAATAGCAAATAAGTTATGGGGCTTTTACAGATCGCTGGGTCACCCGGTATATATATATTTTGAATGTAACAAATCTGACGTGTGTAAACATCTTTGTAAGAACACAAATAAACATTATCATTATCATATCATGTTACTTTCTCCGACTTGATGGTATCATTTAAATTTACGCTTTCATGGTTTATTTTCAATTGAAATCATATTTTAAATGTAAATCGAGCGTTGTGTAAACTCGGATGAAACACGTTTAAAATGTGAAAATTATGAAAGATGTAAAAATTATACTTTAAATTCAAAAACTCAGTTTACTCAAAAACTAAAGGGATTTCGAAATAAACTTATTCCTTATAAGTTGTTCATTTTAGCATTCTCTACAATTATTATTAACATAACAAATAATTAAATGATCAAATTGAAGGAAAATTTACATGAAATATATTTTTAGCCATTTAACATCATTAATTCGCCGTAAATTCAATAAATGTTACGATTAAAGTGTAGAAATAATTTTGGCCAAATTTTTGATAATAATACTCGTATGCGCGACGGGATAATGCCCGCATTTGCAGCGAAACCCATTTTCACCCCACTGAATATAACATGGCGCTTTTGCAAATTCGAATAAGTTATTTATATGATTTGTTATTGTGTAGGGGATTTTCAAACAGTTTATATTTGAGGCTGTGTGGCATTACATTGTTTAGCAAATCAAATTGACCGAATCGTCGGCGGAAATAAAGCGCACCGGGAAAAAAAAAATGAAAACGACAAACACGATAAATAAACAAGGAGCTAGTAAAATGCCCCCTAATGATTTCCAAACGGTATTTACTTATCGTTTTAATTATCTCGGAAGTGGCCGGAATTTATTGACACAAACATTGATACGATTTTACGATTTTTCTCGGGACCAGGAAATCTTCGACGATGTATTAACAATCATTATAATTGTGTGTGTGTATACAGGATGGCGGAGTGGCGGAGTGTAGTGTGTAGAGGGAGGAAAAAACGTAAACAATGCGAAACAATGTGAGCGTATTTACGCAGTCAACAAGTTGTGTAGACTCGAGCAAATATCTAAATATTGGGCCATCGCGCAGTGCGTTTGATCTGTTCAAATTTGAATATAAGATTAAATTAGGTCTACATCGGAGACCGACCCACCTGTCAACAATCAAATATTATTATTTTTATATGTACCTAAATGCCGTTTAAACACATCCGCATGCACACATATTTATGTTTGCCTAATAAAATGATTGTTTTGTTATGTGCGCACAAATATTTGACATAATATTTTATTGTTTATTTTTATATAAACAAGTGAACTCTATATATATAGACACGTACCATTTACACTTTACGGCGCTTATTTGTTCTATATCGCTTTCCTTGCCTAATACCTGTACACTCCTCCGTCTGTTTACAAATTTGTGCGCACTTATTTCTGTTTATACGTTGACACTTTCCATTTCCTCGCCGTTTCTCCGTGTTTTACTATTTAATCACGGACAATCATTCGACAATATTTACCCTTTAATCCACACCAACGACACTATTGTATACAAATATTAAACCAAACATTTAATCGTCCGTTCCGATCAAATATTACTTAGCATTTATACGCTAATCTGCTAATATTAATCAATACTTGATAAGTCATTTTTCATCATTTACAGCATGATAAACAATAAATTGATCAATTAAATAAAGATGAAAAGTAGCCTAAAAGTAGAATTGGTTCACGCACCATATGGATTTACATGTTAAATTCTTAATGTTCAAATATTGGTTCCCCAAATTATTTTAGAGAAAAAGTGTTTCTTTTAGAAAGAAAAAGACTGTATACAACAATATCATCATTTATTTTTTTCTTTTCATATAAAGGGGAACTTGAGGAATTAAAACTGCTATTTTACCAAAAATAGGTGGTGCCTTGGAATTGCTAAAACAAAAATGGTATCATTTATATTTACGTTTTCATGATTTATTTTCAATTGAAATCATATTTTAAATGTACATCGAGCGTTGTGTAAACTCGGATGAAACTGACGTTTAAAACGTCAAAATTATGAAAGATGGAAAAATTATACTTCAAATTCAAAAACTCAGTTTACTCAAAAACTAAAGAGATTTCGAAAAAAACTTATTCTTTATAAGTTGTTCATTTTGGCATTCTCTACAATTATTATTAACATAAATTTGCTGTAACTATTATTGTTTTATAATTATAAACCAAAAATTTAAAAAAATATATAAATTTTTTTCTCGAATAAAAATGATATTATGAAAAATGTTTTCAAGCAAAAGATGTTCATTTCTTTGTTGTCTTCAATGCTTGTTAAATGTTTTTGTGATATTTTTCATATTTAAGAAAATATTGGCAAAAAACAAAAAACAGTTAAGGTAAACACCCACTTCCGGTTCAATTGCTCTATTAGTTTTTGAGATACAGCGCGCACAGACACACACACACACACACACACACACACACACAGACACAAAAAAAAATTCCAGAAATTGTTGAAATGGCATATAGGGACCCCAAAACGGATATTTCCGTAAAAAAAAATTTTGAAAAAAAAATCACGATCACAATACTTTCTCGTACTTCGTAACGGAGAAAGTAAAAATTGATACTACGTATCCGCTAATAGAAAATTCAATTTCTATGAAAATAGGATTTGTATTCCTAAATTATGTTATTAAGATAGCATTCAGTAGCCATTCACAAAACACTACTCTTTTATATTGTCAATTATTATAATGCAATGCGGTAATTTGTGCAACTTCAAAACTTTTTAAATGTTGTACTTTGTTACATTCAATTCGACTGTTGTTTGTCTTAAAAAAAATTCAAGGATTAGTACATGGGCGTCCGAAAAATAATTTCCAGGGGGAAATTGCTTTGTGGCAAAACTTTCATACAGAAATTTTGGATAAATGATCGTCAAAAATTCTGCATTTTTGCCACCGCAAACGGCAAATAAAGAAATTTGCAGCTGCCAGAAATTGTGATTTTTTACTATCAAAGACGGCATTTTTTGATATAAAAAAAGAAAATTTCAACTGCTAAAAATGACAATAGCAGACATTAGCAGTAAAAATGAAATTTTCAATTGCTGAAAATAAATATTCAGTATTGTCAAAAATTGCTCATTACTGAAACCGTCAAGTTTCAACAATAAATAGAAAATATCCAAATGCCAAAAATGTCTAACTGTCAAAATTTGAGCATTTCTACTCTCACTATCGGCATTTTTTAATATTAAAAAAGGGAAATTTCCAAAGACCAAAAGTAACAATTTTTAATTGTCAAAAATTCTGCATTTCTACTGTCAAAAACGGCATTTTTCAATTGTAAAAAGAGAAATTTTTAACCATCAAAAATGACAATTTCGAATTGTCAAAAATTCTGCATTTCTGCCAACACAAACGGCACATAAAGAGATTTGCAGCGGTCAAAAATTGTGAATTGTTTAGTATCAAAAACGGCATTTTTTTAATATTAAAAAAAATAAAATTTTAACTATTAAAAATGGGAATTTATAATTGTCAAAAATTCTGCATTCCTGCCACCACAAACGGTACGATTCAACGGTAAATAAAGAAATTTGCAGCTGCCAAAAATTATGCTTTTTTACTATCAAAGACGGCATTTTTTGATATTAAAAAAAGAAAATTTCAACTGCTAAAAATGACAGTTTCGAATTTTTAAATATTTTCGTGAAATTAACGCAAAACGTCAAAATTGCACGTTTTCAAAGACCAAAGATTTAAAATTGCGATTTTGATTTTTTTTAATTCCACAACTTTCAAATGTTGCGTCTGATTTTAATGATTCAAACGTACAAATGTGAAAAATTTAGTAAAATTTTAAAACTGATTATAATTTATTATGGTAAAATTAACACAAACTGCAGAAATCACACTTTTAAAAATTACGAAGATTTCAAAATCGTGATTTTGATTTTTCAAGCTGTTAAACGCATTGTTAGATTTTTATGATTCCAGCGCCAAAAAGTGGAAATTTAGTGTAATTCAAAAATCCAATAAAATTTTCGCAAAATCAACGTAAAACCGTAAAAAATTGCACTTTTCAAAGATCGAAGATTTAAAATTGCGATTTTAATTTTTTTTAAATTGCACAACTGTCAAATGCTTCGTCTGATTTTGATGATTCAAATGTACAAATGTGAAAAATTTAGTGCAGTTTTAAAACTGATTTCTTTTCGTGAAATTAACACAAACTTCAAAAATCATACATTTTCAAATTTCGAAGATTTCAAAATCGTTATTTTGATTTTTGAAAGTACACAGCTGCCAAACGCATCGTTAGATTTGTATTATTTCAATGTCAAAAAGTGGAAAATTTAGTGAGATTTAAAGAGAAGTTAATAAAATTTTCGTAAAATCAACTCAAAACCGTAAAAATTGCAGGATTTCAAAGTTCGAAGATTTAAAATTGCGATTTTGATTTTTTTTTAATTCCACAACTGTCAAATTCGTCTGATTTTGATGATCAAACGTACAAATGTAAAAAATTTAGTGAAATTTTAAAACTGATTATAATTTCTTTTCGTGAAATTAACAGAAACTTCAAAAATCTCATTTTCAAATTTCGAAGATTTCAAAATCGTGATTTTGATTTTTTAAAGTACACAGCTGCCAAACGTATTGTTATATTTGTATGATTCCAGCATCAAAAAGTGGAAATTTAGTGCAATTTAAAAATTCAATAAAATTTTCGTAAAATCAACGCAAAACCGTCAAAATTGCACGTTTTCAAAGTTCGAAGATTTAAAATTGCGATTTTGATTTTTTACGTACAAATGTGAAAAATTTAGAGCAATTTTAAAACTGATTTCCTTTCGTGAAATTAACACAAACTTCAAAAATCACACATTTTCAAATTTCGAAGATTTGAAAATCATGATTTTGATTTTTTAAAGTGCACAGCTGCCAAACGCATTGTTAGATTTTTATGATTCCAGCGTCAGAAAGTAGAAATTTAGTGCAATTTAAAAAGAAGTTATTAAAATGTTCGTAAAATAAACGCAAAACCGTCAAAATTGCACGTTTTCAAAGATCGGAGATTCAAAATTACGATTTTATTTTTTTTAAATTGCACAACTGTCAAATGCTTCATCTAATTTTGCTGATTCAAACGTACAAATGTGAAAAATTTAGTTCAATTTTAAAACTGATTATGATTTCTTTTCGTGAAATTAACAGAAACTTCAAAAATCACACATTTTAAAATTTCGAAGATTTCAAAATCGTGATTTTGATTTTTCAAAGTACACAGCTGCCAAACGCATTGTTATATTTTTATGATTCCAGCATCAAAAAGTGGAAATTTAGTGCAATTTAAAAATTCAATCAAATTTTCGTAAAATCAACGCAAAACCGTCAAAATTGCACGTTTTCAAAGTTCGGAGATTTGAAATTGCGATTTTGATTTTTTTTAATTGCAGAACTGTCAATTGTTGCGTCTGATTTTGATGATTTAAACGTACAAATGTGAAAAATTTAGTGCAATTTTAAAACTGATTATAATTTATTATCGTAAAATTAACACAAACTTCAAAAATCACACTTCTTCAAATTTCGAAGATTTTAAAATCATGATTTTGATTTTTTAAAGTGCACAGCTATCAAACGCATTGTTAGATTTTTATGATTCCAGCGTCAAAAAGTGGAAATTTAGTGCAATTTAAAAAAAGGTTAATAAACTTTTCGTAAAATCAACGCAAAACCGTCAAAATTGCACGTTTTCCAAGATCGGAGATTTAAAATTGCGATTTTGATTTTTTTTAATTACACAAATTTGAAATGCTTCGTCTGATTTTAGTGATTTAAACGTACAAATGTGGTAGATTTAGTGCAGTTTTAAAACTGATTATGATTTCTTTTCGTGAAATTAGCACAAACTTCAAAAATCTCACTTTTTAAAATTTTGAAGATTTCAAAATCGTGATTTTGATTTTTTAAAGTGCACAGCTGCCAAACGCATTGTTAGATTTTTATGATTCCAGCATCAAAAAGTGGAAATTTAGTGCAATTTAAAAAGAAGTTAATAAAATGTTCGTAAAATAAACGCAAAACCGTCAAAATTGCACGTTTTCAACTATCGGAGATTTAAAATTGCGATTTTATTTTTTTAAATTGCACAACTGTCAAATGCTTCGTCTGATTTTGATGATTCAAACGTACAAATGTGAAAAATTTAGTTCAATTTTAAAACTGATTATGATTTCTTTTCATGAAATTAACATAAACTTCAAAAATCACACATTTTCAAATTTCAAAAATTTCAAAATCGTGATTTTGATTTTTTAAGTGCACAGCTGCCAAACGCATTGTTAGATTTTAATGATTCTAACGTCAAATAGTGAAAATTTCGTGCAATTTAAAAAGAGGTTAATAAAATGTTCGTAAAATAAACGCAAAACCGTCAAAATTGCACGTTTTCAACGATCGGAGATTTAAAATTGCGATTTTATTTTTTTTATAATTGCACAACTGTCAATTGCTTCGTCTGATTTTGATGATTGAAACGTACAAATGTGAAAAATTCAGTGCAGTTTTAAAACTGATTATGATTTCTTTTCGTGACATTAACACAAACTTCAAAAATCACACATTTTCAAATTTCCAAGATTTCAAAATCGTGATTTTGATTTTTTAAAGGGCACAGCTGCCAAACGCATTGTTAGATTTTTATGATTCCAGCATCAAAAATTGGAAATTTAGTGCAATTTAAAAAGAAGTTAATAAAATGTTCGTAAAATAAACGCAAAACCGTCAAAATTGCACGTTTTCAACTATCGGAGATTTAAAATTGCGATTTTATTTTTTTAAATTGCACAACTGTCAAATGCTTCGTCTGATTTTGATGATTCAAACGTACAAATGTGAAAAATTTAGTTCAATTTTAAAACTGATTATGATTTCTTTTCATGAAATTAACATAAACTTCAAAAATCACACATTTTCAAATTTCAAAAATTTCAAAATCGTGATTTTGATTTTTTAAGTGCACAGCTGCCAAACGCATTGTTAGATTTTAATGATTCTAACGTCAAATAGTGAAAATTTCGTGCAATTTAAAAAGAGGTTAATAAAATGTTCGTAAAATAAACGCAAAACCGTCAAAATTGCACGTTTTCAACGATCGGAGATTTAAAATTGCGATTTTATTTTTTTTATAATTGCACAACTGTCAATTGCTTCGTCTGATTTTGATGATTGAAACGTACAAATGTGAAAAATTCAGTGCAGTTTTAAAACTGATTATGATTTCTTTTCGTGACATTAACACAAACTTCAAAAATCACACATTTTCAAATTTCGAAGATTTCAAAATCGTGATTTTGATTTTTTTAAGTGCACAGCTGCCAAACGCATTGTTAGATTTTTATGATTCCAGCATCAAAAAGTGGAAATTTAGTGCAATTTAAAAAGAAGTTAATAAAATGTTCGTAAAATCAACGCAAAACCGTCAAAATTGCACGTTTTCAAAGTTCGAAGATTTATTTTCTTTTAATTGCAGAACTGTCAAAAGCTTCGTCTGATTTTGATGATTCAAACGTACAAATGTAAAAAAATAGCGAAATTTTGAAACTGATTATAATTTCTTTTCGTGAAATTAACACAAACTTCAAAAATGACACATTTTCAAATTTCGAAGATTTCAAAATCGTGATTTTGATTTTTCAAAGTGCACCGCTGTCAAACGCATTGTTAGATTTTTATGACTTCAGCGTCAGAAAGTGGAAGTTTAGTGCAATTTAAAAAGAAGTTAATAAAATTTTCGTAAAATCAACGCAAAACCGTCAAAATTGCACGTTTTCAAAAATTGAGATTTTGTTTTTTTTTTAAATTGTGCAACTGTCAAATGCTTTGTCTAATTTACAATCTACTTTTTCGTGAAATTACCACCATCTTCAAAAATCGCCCTTTTTGAAGTTTGAAGTCTCAAAATCGTGATTTTAGATTTTGAAACAACATAACTGCCAAACGCATTGTCCGATTTTGAAGATTCGAACGTCAACATGTGGAGAATTTAGTGTAATTTCAAAATAAAGTACTATGCGTTATTTCGCCGTTATTCATTTAATAATAATAATAATAATTTTATTTTCTCCAAAGATACAAAATACAAACATAAATGCATGTAAAATAAACAATAATTACAAAATTCATTTGGAGAAAAAAGGGCGGAGTTTAGCTTATCGGCCCACAGGGGCACTGCTGATCTACCACTCAACCCGTTTGTTTTTGTTTTACTATCACCTAACCTAAACTACATTATTTTAGGGATTATCATGTAATTTTAAGCTGTTGAAAATCAAAGTGGGCGAATTAAGAAGCAGGCCTGACAAAGTGGGCGTTTGGTTCCAAAAGGTTGAGAAATACTGGCGAAAATCAAAAGCTAGCAGCTACTACCAGACAGATGTTATACAGTGCGCGCCTAAAGTATGGAATATATTCAGTAAAACCGAAATGAAATATTTTTGGAAAAAATCCTTGAACAGCTCGATTTTCTTTTGTAAAAATACACATTTTTGCATGAAAGTCGATTTTCAGCCGTCATTTGTTTTTGAGTTATGACGTCCGCCATTTTGTTTTTAAATGACAACCCCCAATTTTTGTTTTTGATTTTGAGAGATCTTTTGATTGTCGAACTGGTAATATAAAAATGTTGCCAACATAAGAAACTTTTCGAGTAAATGACAATTAAAGGTGTGAACTTGATATTTCGAGTTTTTGTAAAATGGCCTTGTTCCAGCGCTTTTTTTCAAACAAAAATGATCTTGACCTTCCATATAATATAATATGGTTTCAGCAAGACTGCGCACCTCTCCCCTCCAATTGCTTTACTAATAGGTGGATCGGCAGGCGAGGACCGAGAGATTAGCGAGAGAGATTAATGCGCAGAATTAGCCTGGAAAATTGGAAAAAATTCAAAATGTTCAAGAAGAATTTCTACATGTTCGAAAAAATAAATGCGTGTAGTGCGGGGATGCGCCATTTTGCTGAAACCATATTGTATTATATGAATGGTCAAGATCAGGCATGTCAAACAAGCGGCCCGGGGGCCGCATGCGGCCCGCCAACAAATTGTCTGCGGCCCGGCAATGTTGGTATCAAATATTAAAAATGGTGATGTGGCCATCATGTTACTTTCTCCGACTTGATGGTATCATAGCCATTTATATTTACGTTTTCATGGTTTATTGAAATCATATTTTAAATGTATATCGAGCGTTACGTAAACTCGGATGAAACTGACGTTTAAAACGTCAAAATTATGAACATGGAAAAATTATACTTCAAATTAAAATAATTTTTTTCTCGAATAGCAATGATTTTATGAAAAATATTTTCAAGCAAAAGATGTTCATTTCTTTGTTGTCTTCAATGTTTGTTTAAATAGTTTTGTGATATTTTTTATATTTAAGAAAATATTGGCAAAAAACAAAAAACAGTTAAGGTAAACACCCACTTCTGGTGTACGAAATTTTACCAAAAGCTTTTCAGTTCTTCAGATTATCAAATAAGACGTATGTTGAAAGTTTCATATCAATTGCTCTATTAGTTTTTGAGATACAGCGCACACAGACAGACACACACACACACACACAGACACACACACACACAGACACAAATTTTTTTTTCCAGAAATTGTTGAAATGGCATCTAGGGACCCCAAAACGGATATTTCCGTAAAAAAAAATTTTGAAAAAAAAATCACGATCACAATACTTTCTCGTACTTCGTAACGGAGAAAGTAAAAAAAAAAAGATATACAAGGTAAAAATAATAATTTTTTGTTTCGTTTCAATTATAGTTTTTTTTTTGGTAATGCGGCCCGCGGCTTGTGTGTAATACTTGATGTGGCTCTTGGTGGTAAACGAGTTTGACATGCCTGGTCAAGATCATTGTTGTTTGGAAAAATTGCTACAAGCGCTGGAACAAGGTAATTTTTCAAAAAACTCTAAATATCGGGTTCTCACCTTCAATTGTCATTTACTCGAAAATATTCTGATATAAGATGGCAACATTTTTATACTGCCAGTTGGACAATGAAAAGATCTCTCAAAATCAAGAACACATATAGGGGGTTGCCATTTAAAAACAAAATTAATGACGCCATTACTCAAAAACAAATGACGGCTGAAAATAAACTTTCATACAAAAATGTGTATAAGCGGGTATGTCGAAGTCATTTGACCTTATGGAACATCAGACCTTGATACATAAGTTAAAAACTTTCAATATCGATGAATATGTAATAAGTGTAATATAATCTTATCTCTCTGCTAGTGAACAGATCGTTGAATATGGGGGTCTTTCAGCTTCGTTGCCACTTCTGGTATTCCTCAAGGCTCCAATCTGGAACTTTTTGTAAACGACGTATGCAGCTCCATCAACTCATTGGTGTTACTTTACGCTGATGCTTTAAAAATATTCAGGAAGATTGAAAGTAACAATGACTGCATCATGCTTCAAGAGAGAAATATTTGTGACTGGTGTGATATCAACGCTTTAGTTTTTAATACAAAAAAAAGTGTGTAATGTCGTTTACACGCAAAACAATTATTTATTCAAATTATAAGATACGAGATGAAATGTTGCGTAGAGTGAATAATATTAAAGATCCAGGTTCAATATCCAACGCTAAACTTACTTTTAACTTACATATTAGTAAAACTGTTACTGAATGGTATCGAATATTAGGTTTTATAATTAGAAATAGTAAATCAACTTTTTTTTACAAGAGCGTAGGTTATTGTGATGTTTATAATATTAGAAATAAAATAAAACATTCCGTTATAACAATAAAATTCGCAGTTGTACAACATGGCTGCATCATTATTCATATGCCGGATTACAAATTGCTCGGATTTTGAGGGAGGCTGGGGCGCAAAGGGATGTCGAAATTCATGATTCACATTCGATGGGCTGTCGAAGTGGCGCGGCACCAACTGCCAAAGTATCGGCGACAAGTAGAGCGTCTAACTGCGATCCCTTAAACAAACAAAGGGGGCGCTGCACCCCCTGATTTTCTTTAGGGACGCTGCTTATTAAACTATGCTCGGATCGTGATAAGGGCTACGATAATCTTACACATTCGTAAATACGGAATTACGAAAACATCGACAAAAAAGAGTTTTTGAAATGGCTAAGGGCGTGCTCGTTTGCAATGGTTTCTAGAAGAGACGTTAGTTAATTTTTTGGAGGATTTTTCTGAACCAATAGTTATGGAAATAAAATTGATAAATAATGCAAGTGCTGTTGTTTTGAGTTCTATTGGTTTGCAGAAAAGTAGCTCTACTGATGGCATACCATCATAAATCGAACATAGGCAATTAAATAAGCATATGGCGGCGAGGTGCTGTAGTGGGTAAGGGCGCAAGCATCTGCCCGCTGCATCTCCAAGTCGAGTGAGTTCGATTCCCCGTCCGGGCGGATCATTTTTTCATATCGAAAAATATCCGCTCTGGACCGCAGTCGTTGTATTTGTCTTTCATTATTCCTTTAATCATTTAATTTCAAATTGTACATACACAAAAATAGAAACCGCCTTGAGCTGACCACGTGTACTAATATCCGAGGCAAGAAAATGAGCGTATTTATTACTATCTGTTGTAGGGATGGGCGATATTTCAAGTATCTGTGATTTTTCACTAGTATTGAAAAATTACACGTCGTTACTGTTACTAATGGGTGAATTTCACTGCCACTTAAAATCACTGTTACTTAAAACCACTGCTACTTAAAACCACTGCTACTTTAAATCACTGCTACATTAAATCACTGCTACTTAAAATCTCTGCTACATAAAATCACTGCTATTTAAACTGTGACAAACTGTGATTGCTACTTAAACTGTTATTTTTACTTAAAACATAATTGTAAGAAGACAGTACAAGGTTATTTAATGTTGAATGTTATTTAATATTCATTACTTTACTCTCCCATTTGTGCACGGTATTGTTTTTAAAACTGTATAAATATTTAATAAAAAATTCAAATATTTATAAAATGCCATAGTATACCATATAAAATGAAATAAATTACAAGTTATGTACTAACAATGATTAATTAATTAATTGAGATTTTATAAAAACGAAAAAATCGAATGTGATCGAAAGTGATGAGTTCGACGACTTAATATAATAAACCCAAAATGACTCTCAAAATTAATTTTAATTTAAGATTCAGTGCAAATATCTAAATATACATTTAAAAAAAATACCACGAAACTAATTTTGAAATTGCAAACTTCATGAATTGAAATAAAAAATATAAACAATTTATCAAACTGCGAAAATCTCCAAATGCTCTTTGTTCAGGTGCTCAAAAAATTAAAACAAAAATTTTCAAAAATCTATAATTGTTGAATTTTCAAGCCCCAAATTGATTTTGAATAAGCGATACTTCAGCCGCTGAGCATAATTTTTTTATGGAAAAAAATTTAAAAAAAATTTCAAAAATCTATATCTCCATTAAAAATTGTTGAATTTAGAAAAACCAAATCGATTTTGAATAAGCAATACTTCGACCATTGAGGAAATTTTTTTAAAGAATTTTTTCTATGCGTTTTATATTTTTTTCTGCGACGTTTTCATTCAAGTGCTCAAAAAATTAAAACTAGAATTTTCAAAAATCCATATCTCCATTAAAAATTGTTGAATTTAGAAAACCCAAATCGATTTTGAATAAGCAATACTTCGACCATTGAGGAAATTTTTTTAAAGAATTTTTTCTATGCGTTTTATATTTTTTTCTGCGACGTTTTCATTCAAGTGCTCAAAAAATTAAAACTAAAATTTTCAAAAATCCATATCTCCATTAAAAATTGTTGAATTTACAAAAATCAAATTGATTTTGAATAAGCAATACTTCGACCATAGAGGATATTTTTTTAAAGAAATGTTTCTACGCGTTTTATATTTTTTTCTGCGACGTTTTCATTCAAGTGCTTAAAAAAATAAAACGAAAATCTTCAAAAATCCACATCTCCATTGAAAATTGTTGAATTTACAAAAACCAAATTGATTTTGAATTAGCGATACTTCGGCCATTGACGATGATTTTTTATGAAATTTTTCTTGCATGTTTTATATTTTTTTCTGTGATGTTTTTGTTCAGGTGCTCAAAAAATTAAAACAAATATTTTCAAAAATGCATATCTATGTATTAAAAATGGTTGAATTTACAAAAACAAAATTGATTTTGAATTAGCTATATTTCAGCCATTGAGGACAATTTTTTTATGGAATTTTGTCTGCGCGTTTTATTTTTTTCTGAGATGGTTTTATTCAAGTGCTCAAAAAAATAAAACTAAAATTTAAGAAAATTCATATCTCCATTAAACATGGCTGAATTTAGAAAAACCAAATTGATTTTAAATAAGCAATACTTCGACCATTGAGAATATATTTTTAAGGATTTTTTGCTACGCGTTTTATATTTTTTTCTGCGATGTTTTCATTCAAGTAATTAAAAAATTAAGACGAAAATCTTCAAAAGTCCATATCTCTATTGAAAATTGTTGAATTTACAAAAACCAAATTGATTTTGAATAAGCGATATTTCGGCAATTAAGGATGATTTTTATTGAATATTTCCTGCATGTTTTATATTTTTTTCTTCGATGTTTTTGTTCAGGTGCTCAAAAAATGAAAACAAAAATGTTAAAAAATCCATATCTATTGAAAATTGTTGAATTTACAAAAACCAAATTGATTTTGAATTAGCAATACTTCAGCTATTCAGGACAATTTTTTTATGGAATTTTGTTGCGCGTTTAATATTTTTCTGCGATGTTTTCATTCAAGTGTTCAAAAAAATAAAACCATAATTTTCAAAAATCCATATCTCCATTAAAAATTGTTGAATTTACGAAAATCAAATTGATTTTGAATAAGCAATACTTCGACCATTGAGGATATTGTTTTAAGGAAATTTTTCTACGCGTTTTATATTTTTTTCTGCGACGTTTTCATTCAATTAAAACGAAAATCTTCAAAAATCCACATCTCTATTGAAAATTGTTGAATTTACAAAAACCAAATTGATTTTAAATTAGCGATACTTCAGCCATTGAGGATGATTTTTTATGGAATTTTTCCTGCATGTTTTATATCTTTTTCTGTGATGTATGTGTTCAGGTGCTCAAAAAATTAAAACAAATATTTTCAAAAATGCATATCTATTGAAAATGGTCGAATTTACAAAAACTAAATTGATTTTCAATCAGCGATACTTCAACCATTAAGGACAATTTTTTTATGGAATTTTGTCTGCGCGTTTTATATTTTTCTCCGATGTTTTCATTCAAGTGCTCAAAAAATTAAAACGAAAATCTTCAAAAATCCATATCTCCATTAAAAATTGTTGAATTTACAAAGATCAAATTGATTTTAAATAAGCAATACTTCGACCATTGAGGATATTTTTTTAAGGAAATTTTTTTACGCGTTTTATATTTTTTTCTGCGACGTTTTCATTCAAGTGCTCAAAAAACTAAAACGAAAATTTTCAAAAATCCATATTTCTATTGAAAATTGTTGAATTTACAGAATCCAAATTAATTTTGAATTAGCGATACTTCGGCCATTAAGGATGATTTTTGATGGAAATTTTCCTGCATGTTTTATATTTTTTTCTGCGATGTTTTTGTTCAGGTGCTAAAAAAATTAAAACAAATATTTTCAAAAATGCATATCTATTAAAAATGGTTGACTTTACAAAAACAAAATTGATTTTGAATTAGCGATACTTCACCCATTGAGAACAATTTTTTTAATGGAATTTTGTCTGCGCGTTTTATGTTTTTCTGCGATGTTTTCATTCAAGTGCTCAACGAATTAAAACGAAAATCTTCAAAAATCTATATTTCTATTGAAAATTGTTGAATTTACAAAAACCAAATTGATTTTGAATTAGCGATACTTCGGCCATTGAGGATGAACTTTTATGGAATTTTTCCTGCATGTTTTATATTTTTTCTGTGATGTTTTTGTTCAAGTTCTCAAAAAATGAAAACAAAAATGTTAAAAATCCATATCTCTTAAAAATTGTTGAATTTACAAAAACAAATTAATTTTGAAATAGCGATGCTTCGGAAATTGAGGATAATTTTTTATGGAATTTTGTCTGCGCGTTTTATACTTTTTCTGCGATGTTTTCATTCAAGTGCTCAAAAAATAAAACTACAATTTTCAAAAATCTATATCTCCATTAAAAATTGTTGAATTTACAAAAAACATATTGATTTTAAATTAGCGATACCTTGGCCATTGAGGATGATTTTTTATGGAATTTTTCCTGCATGTTTTATATTTTTTTCAGGTGCTCAAAAATGAAAACAAATATTTTCAAAAATGCATATCTATTGAAAATGGTTGAATTTACAAAAACCAAATTGATTTTGAATTGGCGATACTTCACCCATTGAAAACATTTTTTTTATGAAATTTTGTCTGCGTGTTTTATATTTTTCTGCGATGTTTTCATTCAAGTGTTAAAAAAAATAAAACTAAAATATTCAAAAATTCATATCTCCATTAAAAATGGTTGAATTTAGAAAACTCAAATTGATTTTGAATAAGCAATACTTCGACCATTGAGGATATTTTTGAAGGAAATTTTTTCTACGCGTTTTATATTTTTTTCTGCGACGTTTTCATTCAAGTGCTCAAAAAATTAAAACGAAAATCTTCAAAAATCCACATCGCTATTGAAAATTGTTGAATTTACAAAAACTAAATTGATTTTGAATTAGCTGTACTTCGGCCATTGAGGATGATTTCTTATGGAATTTTTCCTGCATGTTTTATATTTTTTTCTGCGATGTTTTTGTTCAAGTGTTAAAAAAATTAAAACGAAGAAAAAGGATTTTTGAACATTTTCAGTATTGAACATTGTTGAATTTACAAAAACCAAATTGATTTCGAATAAGCGGTACTTCGGCCATTGAGGATATTTTTTTATGGAATTTTGCTTCTACGTTTTTATTTTTTTTGCGATGTTTTTGGCCAAGTGCTCAAAAAACAGAGCAAATCATCTTTCAAAATATGCGTTTTTTTCAGAGGTAAAACCAAAATAGGAAAACATTTGCCACTTACCTAAAACTTTCCATCTTCTCAAATTTATTGAACAAACATTCTGTTATAAGATTCTGCAAAAATCTCCAAATACTTCTCGAATTTTGAACTGAATCAAGGATAGTCGTATATTTATTTGGTATAGCAGATAATATAGCAAAATATTCCTTTTACTCACGAATTTTCAATTTTTGGAGTAAAATTATAATTTTTGGTATATGAATAGTAGAAATTATTGAAATTTTTTTGGTGTTTTCAAAATTTTAATAGCACTAACCGCTTTTGAGAAATTTGTTGTGCACTATGGTGTACATCGTGAGCCAATGGAATGCTAAAGAAATTTTTATTTTTTTTTTTTAAATAAAAGGCAATTTGCTGTAATTCAAGGAAACTGGTTAATGTTTTTTATTAAAAAAGTAATACACTTATTTTTTGTGTGGTATAACAAGAAGCAATTACTATTTCTAGTAATGCACAAGTGCACGTTACACTTCCTACAAACAAAATGTGTTCGTGCTTTGCACTGCGGAAATTTGCACCTTGAAGAGCGAAGCTTTTGTCATCAACTTCCGGATAATGATCCACAGAATCCAATCGAACCTCTGTTACAGGTCTTACTTCTGGTCGCCCCTTTGGTGGTGGTGGAGGAATTTCTTGTAGGACTTGATTTGAAGGTCGTCCTCTTTTCTTTGGTAAAATGTTACTTGCTAAAATTAGTGCTTCTGCCAAGTAAGCTCTGAAGTTCAACAAATTTGGGGAATGCCCAAATCGAAAGCCTCAGTTCGATATTCCAACCATGCATTCACACAAGCCAGGTCTATGCTATGTGTGAACTTAGGGTCCATTTTTTGGACCGAATAAATGTCCTGTATAGAGTGACCAAAAAGTCCAACTTATCGACTCCTCCCATATTTTTATTATAATGTTTTATAACTGCTGGTCTTTGAACTTGGATAAAATCCTTCAATTCTTTATCCCACCTTCTAACATGATCTGGTGTGTCTATACTCATAAAATTTGAAGCCATAATGACAGGTTTATTGTCATACCATTTCGTCATTATGACCTCACCGTCTCCACTAATCAGTTGTTCTGCTGGCCCACGACCTTCTTTCTTCATTTCAGAATCGCTTTTGAATGGTGGTTTTTGAAATCTGTCAATACGTGCAGTGCATGCTGCATACAGTGCGAGTCTCCAACTTGGAATAAATTCAGTAAATCAAAGAATGTTTATTCTTCGGAAATATGCTCAGACACATCGATTAGTATTTTAAATTGCGCTCTTTATGATGTAATAAAATTTTATACAGCGTATCCCAAATTTGAGATATGACGTCATTGACTATTTTTTTTAATAGCAACCCTAATTTTTTTATCACTATTCTTAAAAAGTATATCAAGTTACACATGTGTGCCAAATTTCAAATTTTTTTCCCTGTCATTTAGAAGATATTTAACAAACATTATCAAATTTGTAGAATGAAGAAATCAAGTCACCTTAATCGAATTTTTATGCATTTTAAAAGTGGAATGCCAAAACGTGCTGGTTTGTCATTTTTTTTTCAAACTGACGTTTATCATTTTGACGTTTAGTTATAAAAACAAGTAAGAAGTGTAGCATCGCATTCCACGCATATTCGAGTGAGGAGAGTATTAGTCGTTCCATTGTTGTGTTGACTGTTGTTCACCGTTGGTCGAAAAATTATACTAACATGCCGTACTTAACTGAAACCCACAAAATCGAAATTTTAATGATGATTGGCTATGGAGATAGGACGAGAACACAAAATGAAGTTATTTATTTATTTAGAGAGAAGTATCCTGACTTACCAGCCATATCTCAAAGTACCGTAAGCAAGATTGAAAGTCAGTTTCGGGAAAATGGGCATTTAAGAAAAACGAATAATCATCGTCAGAATGCGCTGAGTGAAGAGGTCAAAATTGATGTACTTCTCTCTGTTCAGGAAAATCATCATGTCTCCTCTAGGCAGATGGCTAGGGAACTCAAAATTAGCCAGTCTTCAGTGTCAAGAATCCTTAGAGAGCAAACATTTCATCCTTATAAAATGACAATCCTCCAGGAACTCACCGAAGATGATCCGGATAGAAGACTTCAGTTTTGCGAAAAAATGATGGATCTACTAGATAGAAATGTTCTAAAAATAGAAAATATATTGTTTTCCGATGAATCAACGTTTATGTTAAATGGTGAGGTAAATCGTCAAAATTGCCGTTATTGGGCAGACAAGAACCCACACTGGATGAGGGAAGGCCACACTCAATATCCAGAAAAAGTTAATGTTTGGGCAGGGATTGTTGGTGATCGAATTTTAGGACCAATTTTCTTTCCAAATAATCTCAATGGAGCGGGATATTTACAATTCTTGGAGGAAGAGCTAATTCCGAGTTTGGCTATTTTGTTTCCTTGCCCTGTAGAAGCTGACGTCCCGAATAGAAACATCTGGTTTCAACAGGACGGTGCGCCTCCTCATTTTGCAAGGCGTGTCCGTGAGTACCTGGATAATGTATTTCCACGAAGATGGATTGGCAGAAGAGGACCAGTTGAATGGCCACCCAGGTCTCCGGATTTAACACCTATGGACTTTTTCTTATGGGGGTACTTGAAAAGCAAAGTTTTTAAGACCAAACCGCCAAATCTTGAGGAGTTGAAAGAACGAATAAGACAGGAGTGTAGACTAATTTCCCCCGAAGTAATTAGAAATGTTCAAAACGAGTTTCAGTTCCGTTTAGGGTATTGTCAGTTAGAAAATGGACAACATTTTGAGCATTTATTGAAGAAAGACTATTAAGTTGAATTCATTTTTCAAATTTGATACTGTTTGTTAAATATCTTCTAAATGACAGGAAATAAAAATTTGAAATTTGGCACACATGTGTAACTTGATATACTCTTTAAAAATAGTGATAAAAAAATTAGGGTTGCTATTAAAAAAAATAGTCGATGACGTCATATCTCAAATTTGGGACACGCTGTATAAAATTTTATTACAACAAAAAGAGCGCAATTTAAAATACTAATCGACGTGTCCAAGCATATTTCCGAAAAATAAACTTTGTTTGATTTACTGAATTTATTCCAAGTTAGAGACTCGCACTGTATAATTTGGGCCCATAGTAATTAATACCATTTCTACACTTCGAAATGCGATGGTATGATGGATAAATTAAATTGCTGTTACGTGTCTCATAGCGATGTACTTCTGAGCTCGTTTCATATGAAGTAATGTGTTTACGAACATACTTAAGACACTCCAAGATAAATATGCCCGGTAATGTCAAAATCCTTAAATCTCTGAAAGATTGCCTACAGTCGTCGCGATATCCCAGGTTGGATACCACCCGAATAGCTCGCCTTTGGATAGTAAATAACCGGTGTATTATCGGAGAGTGTCCCCAAATTACAATACCGTAGGTTAAGTGAGTGTGGAATAGGGAAAAATAAGCTGTTTTTATTGCTTTCTCCGGTAAGGAGTTTGTGAGACTTCTTAGTAAAAATGTAACCTTACATAGCTTAGTAGATAAAAATTTGCCGTGGCAGTGCCAATCCAATTTGGGATCCAAGTGCAGGCCTAAAAATTTGGTGGTGGCATTTCCCGTCCCTCCCACATTTTTCAGTGTAAATGTAAGCTGTTCAGTTTTTTCGGTATTAAGAGTCATTGTTGGCAATGAACCACTCAAATACCGATCTATTAATACTCTCACTCTCTGCTATGGCTGATTGCAAGTTGATAGATTTGTTAATGCAGGTAGTATCGTCAGCGTACAGTACTATTTTACCATTATTTAGTTGCAATGGGAGATCGTTGATGTAAAGTAGGAATAACAAGGGCCCGAGGATTGACCCTTGAGGTACCCCGTGCACCATATGTGCTTCCGATGATAACTTCCCATTAAATAGTACCCGCTGCTGCCTATTTTGTAAAAAAAGAGCTGACTAATCGACATGTTGTCGGATGGAAGTTATAGTAGTATAGCTTTCGCAACAGGACATCATGAGGCACGCAGTCAAATGCCTTGCTAAGGTCAAAAAAAGAAGCTATTATGTATGATTTATAATGAAATCCTTCCAGGATCTCTTCGACCAAGGCATTAACTGCTATACTTATATATACTATATATATTAGCTATACTTCGGCCATTGAGTATGATTTCTTATAGAATTTTGCCTGCATGTTTTATATTTTTTCTGCGATGTCTTTGGTCAAGTTAAAACGAAAATCTTCAAAAGGAATTTTGAAGATTTTCAGTATTGAAACTTGTTGAATTTACAAAAACCAAATTGATTTCGAATAAGCGGTACTTCGGCCATTGAGGATATTTTTTTATGGAAATTTGCTTGTACGTTTTATATTTTTTTGCAATTTTTTTGGCCAAGTGCTCAAAAAATTAAAACGAAAATTTTCAAAATTCCATATCTCTATTGGTTAATGATTTTATTTAAATTCGTCCTGTGCATCAAACTACTTTTTGACTTTCAGTAGGTATCAGTACCTTAAGATAACAATATTATCTAACGTATTTTTATAAAACGGGAATTTTTGGCGGGAAATTCGACTTTTTGCAAAATAAAGTATCACTAAATAGCGATTACTTCAGAGACGTTAAAAGGTGCACTTCTAGAAAAAAATATATATTGGGTGTCGACTGTTTATTAATACGTGTGATTTTTTTCAGAATTTTCCGAGTAGAAGAACATGGCTAAAATAATTAAAAACCGCTTTTTTTACTAATTTTAACAAAGTAGTTGTTTCAATAAGTTATTTGTTTGTAGTCTTAGTAAGACTTAATGTTGCAAAGTCACGAACAGGTTGAATATTCAAATATTCAGGCTATTTTTCGTCTTTATTATTTGAATTTTAACTTTATTTATCACTTTCAAACGGAAAAAAAACATTGTAAAACTTTTTATTTGCATATTTTAGGTTATTTCTTGTATTGATGTATACTACACAATTTTGTTTTACTTATTTAGTGGGAAACTTCAATTCCTAGAACTAAAAAAAATGGTGATGTGGCCATCATGTTACTTTCTCCGACTTGATGGTATCATTTATATTTACGCTTTCATGGTTTATTTTCAATTTGAATCATATTTTAAATGTACATATGAAAGATGGAAAAATTATACTTCAAATATAAAAACTCAATTTACTCAAAAACTAAAGAGATTTAGAAAAAAACTTATTCTTTGTAAGTTTTTTCTTTTAGCATTCTCTACAATTATTATTAACATACATTTGCTGTAACTATTATCGTTTTATAATTATAAACCAAAAATTAAAAAAATAATAATACATTTTTTTCCCGAATAAAAATAATTTTATGAAAAATGTTTTCAAGCAAAAGATGTTCATTTCTTTGTTGTCTTCAAAGTTTGTTTAAATGTTTTTGTGATATTTTTCATATTTAAGAAAATATTGCCAAAAAACAAAAAACAGTTGAGGTAAACGCCCACTTCCGGTGTACGAAATTTTACCAAAAGCTTTTCAGTTCTTCCGATTATCAAATAAGACGGATGTTTAAAGTTTCATATCAATTGCTCTATTAGTTTTTGAGATTCAGCGAGCACAGACAGACACACACACACACAGACACACACAGACACACACACACACACAGACACAATTTTTTTTTTTCCAGAAATTGTTGAAATGGCATCTAGGGACCCCAAAACGCATATTTCCGTAAAAAAAAAATTTTGAAAAAAAATCACGATCACAATACTTTCTCGTACTTCGTAACGGAGAAAGTAAAAATCATTCAAAATTACTCTTTCCGTTAAAATCAAAAGGTGCTACTGCCGAATTACTATAATTTTTTTACGCAAAATAAATGGTACTAATAGATAAGTTTATTTCTGAAAATACATGCCACAAAATGAAAGTGATAAATAAGGTTAAAATTAGTCAAAAATGCGGTTTTTAATTATTTTGAGCATGTTCTACCACTTGGAAAATTCTGAAAAAAATTACACGTTTTAAGAAATAATTGACAACTATTATATATTTTTTCTAGAGGTGCACCTTTTAACGTATCTGAAATAATAGCTATTTAGTGATATTTTATATTGTCAAAATTCGAATTTCCCGCCAAAAATTCCCGTTTTATAAAAATACGTTAGATAATATTGTTATCTTAAGGTACTGATACCTACTGAAAGTCAAAAAGTGGTTTGATGCACAGGAAGAATTAAAAACAAAAAAAAAACGTTCTTGAGTATAGCAAGGGATGTAAGGGGATGGGGGGGGGCTTATTTTTTGTCGAATCTGACTTTTTTATGATCCTAAACATTATTTTTGACCTCCCAGCTCATTTCGTGTGGGGGCACTTTTGACCGTCTTATTCCGCTATATTGAACAAACATTATGTTATAAGATTTTGCAAAAATCTCCAAATACTTCTCGAATTTTGAACTGAATCAAGGATAGTCGTATGTTTATTTGGTATAGCAGATAATATAGCCAGAATATTACGTTCAGTCAGGTTTAATTTTAAAAGGAACACTATTTAATAATAATAATAATAAGTCTTTATTTCTCTCTTAAATTATAATATACATACAATAAGAAAGAAATTGCGTCGTAATAAGAAAAACATAAGCATACATCACTAATCAAAGTATTCTAAACTATAAAATTCTTGTTCACATAAGAACTTACTTGACTAGGTGGACAAATATTAGCAGAATCATATCAAAAACATTTTTGAGAAACCATTAACAATTTCTGAAGGTGTTACGACTTTTACTAAACGTGATCACAGGTCACAGTTAAAAATCACTGATATTAGAAAGTAGCAATCACAGGTAGCAACGTGATTCAAAAGCAGCAGTTTTGCCCATCTCTAATCTGTTGCCTTATCAAGCAGTAAGAATTGTGATTGAATATTGGGTCCAGTAGCGGCTCGTGGAATATGGTGATGGTATAGCCACTTATACAATATAAACATGTATCTTTGTTAAAGGACCCAAGTGTGAGGCGCGATTCTCATGATTCACATTTCGGAGAAGTACAAACGTGTGCCTCCATCTGTTTTTACGTTATCCGTTCTCAACGGGTAAAAATTCTTGCTAAGCTTGAAACTACAGGTAGTGCCATGGCTCCTTGGCTCTACATAACGAGCCGCCCCTGATTGGGTCGCATATACTTTAAAAGTTGAGAAACGCTGGATTGGAGGAAATTACGATTACGGACTTGACTTTACCAACCACCATAAAATGCCCTATATATTGATATTTCTAGCTAAAAAATTCACAAGAGCCGCAAATATTAAACAAAAAGTTTAAACCGACATTACGTGTTTCCAACTGTAAATGTTGCTTACGTTCATTTATACTCACACAGATTTAGTATCATGAAAGATATAAAGTACAGTTTATTAACATTCGTGCAGATAAAACGTATGAAATCAGCGAAGGGAATAAAGCAGTTCCGAACGTAGACCACATAAAAGGACACGCAAAGGGATGCACGTGAAATCCTCAAACATCACACAACAATGGAGGACTTTCAGTTTTCCCCGCAACGTACCTAAAAGCTCGGGGGCCCTGACGAATACTCGCATTTTTTTTTCCTCTCGTTCGCAGACCTCTTTTTACAAATCCGAAACATTGCATTATCCCGCGTTATAAATCTCGTACGGTACAGGCTAATCCCCGATATCCTGTATATTGAACAGGATAAATAAATTACAGGATAGCCCTTAGCGCGGATCCGTCCTGATCGGCCAAAACAAACCGGATTACAAGGGATAACAACCTCCTCCCCTCAAAAAAATATAAAAAGGAATATACGAAAACGAAAAAAAAAAGAAATAGATCGTAATGTATGGCCTAATGCGACGCGTGATTTTCGAATTACGAGTTTCGCAAAAGGTCGTGCAAATATGCAGCGGCGGCGCAGCTAAAAAGGGCGCTCGTTTAATTATTAAAACGCGCCCGGAGCGGCCCCTGAAAATCCGGAAATTATCGGGGCCCAAATTTAAATTTCAACCCGTTCTCTGTGTACATTACGGTTTTATCTTCGGTCCGCACTTATTTAAATTAATTTCAATTCAGGTGAAACCGGGAAATTTCGTCCCTTTTACAACACACGCGAATTCAGTGTGGGATCCCTACATAAATTACCATATAAATAGGAATTAAAAAAAAGATATTAAATAGTTATTTGTAAACTCAAATTTGGAAAAATAATTAGTTAGACCAGCGTTTCCCAAAGTGTGGGTCGCGACCCAACACCGGGTCGCAGAAGAAATTTGCCAGGTCGCGAAAAAATATTGCAAAAACACAAAAAAAAAATGGTGATGTGGCCATCATGTTACTTTCTCCGACTTGATGGTATCATAGTCATTTATATTATTTACACTTTCATGGTTTATTTTCAGTTGTAATATCCTAAGAACATTGATAATATGAAATAGTTGAATAAGTTTCCGAAAGCACGTTGCTTAGTAACAACCCAACGCCGGTAGGTATAAAAAAAATATTTTACATTTTTCCAATTAGTAGAAATGATTAAAATTTATGAGCAAAGTGGGAAAGGCGAGCTCTTGTACGGACTATTTTAAAGTTTTTTGACTATCCTGAAAAAAAAAACTTTTTTAAGTTTAGATGCACTTTTGCCGGCCTACTAGCCGCGTGCGTCAGCGCGCCAGTATTAATGCGGAAGGTCCCGGGTTCGAATCCTTGCGAGGGCATGGGTGTTTGTGGATGTCTATTTCATTTAATATGAAATATACATAACCGATGTGACTGAAGGGCACCTGCCAAAGTAAAAAAAAAATAGATGCACTTTTCTTCAAAACTAAAAAAGCCATCAACACATTTTTGTTTTTTTTTTAAAGGTAGTATTTCCATACTCCTCGTAAAGGTCCATACTCTTGGCTCCTCACAGAAGAAGAAGACGACCAAGTTAGCACAGAAACGGTGACCATTCCTAATCCTGAAACAACTAAGTCCCACGCCGACTTGAATGCCTACCGAAATTATTCGGGGTCTACTAGAGATGGGAAAAACTGCTACTTTTGAATCACGTTGCTACCTGTGATTGCTACTTTCTAATATCAGTGATTTTAAACTGTGATCACATAAAAAAATATAAAAAACGCAGGAAATTTTTTATAAAAAATTATCTTCAATCGCTTAATCAAAACCAATTTGGTTTTTGTAAATTTAACAATTTTCAATAGAGATATGGATTTTTGAAAATTTTCGTTTTAATTTTTTGAGCACCCGAACAAAAAACATAGCAGAAAAAAATATAAAAAATGCAGGAAAAATTCCATAAAAAATCATCCTCAATGGCCGAAGTGTCACTTATTCAAAATCAATTTGGTTTTTGTAAATTCAACTATTTTCAATAGAGATATGGATTTTTAAAGATTTTTGTTTTAATTTTTTTAGCACTTAAACAAAAACATCGCAGAAATAATTATAAAAAATACAGGAAAATTTCCATAAAAAATCATCCTCAATCAATGGCCGAAGTATCGCTTATTCAAAATCAATTTGGTTTTTGTAAATTTAACAATTTTCAATAAAGATTTGGACTTTTGAAGATTTGGACTTTTGAAGATTTTTGTTTTAATTTTTAGAGCACTTGAACAAAAACATCGTAGAAATAAATATAAAAAATGCAGGAAAAATTCCATAAAAATTATCCTCAATGGCCGAAGTATCACTTATTCAAAATCAATTTGGTTTTTGTAAATTTAACAATTTTCAATAAAGATTTGGACTTTTGAAGATTTTTGTTTTAATTTTTAGAGCACTTGAACAAAAACATCGCAGAAATAAATATAAAAAATGCAGGAAAAATTCCATAAAAATCATCTTCAATGGCCGAAGTGTCGCTTATTTAAAATCAATTTAGTTTTTGTAAATTCAACAATTTTCAATAAAGATATGGATTTTTGAATATTAAAAAAAAAAAAAGAATCTTTAATACTAAAAACTTACATGTAAAAAAAAATAGATTGGATGTCGAATCTAATTTGGGAATCAAATTAACATCATTACCTTCTAATTTGAAATTGTTATTTGATGACAAACAACATCATCCTTCACACTAAGGACAAAATATGTAAAACAAAGTTTACTTCGGGGCGCTCCGTGGCGGAGCGGTTTGGCTCCCGCTTTCAGTTGCGAGGCGTCGTGGGTTCGAGTCCCATGCTCGGGCGATAGCTTTTATTAATGAGTTATCGTTAGGGTCCATGGTTGTTCAGTATTTGTCCCATTCATTATAAAAATGAATTTTCAAATTCCGAATAGCTTATCACTTACACCAATTCCCTTAATCATTCACTCTCCTTAACCCGCTATTGAGTCAAACATCCCTCCTTTTATTAAAAAAAAGTTTACTTCATTTACTAAAGTTTTAAATGAATATCTAATATATAAAATTTTCGTGTCACTGTGTTTGTAACAAAACTCCTTCGAAACGGCTTGACCGATTCTTATGAAATTTTGTGTGTATATTGAGCAGGTCTGAGAATAGGACGTAAACTATTTTTAATACCCCTAAATGATAGAGGTGGTCCACCGCAAATTTTTTATTTTTATTTTTTGGACAAAATTTTTTATTTTTATTTTTTTATGATTTGGCATTAAAAAATACATATAACCCTAAATTTTCACCCTTCTACCACCAACCCCTATTTTTTAATAGCGATTTTAGTACTTTAATAGTTTTCTACTCTCGGCGATCGACCGCTCGATCAGTTATTCCTTTTCCATTGTTTGCGCCGACGGTTATTAATGGGTTTTAATGGGCTTACCCTGTAGATTCGTATCGATAAATGTAAATAAATAAGTAGCTGAAATTATAAAAAAATATATAAACAAAATATTAACAGCAAATGCTGCACTGAGCTCAATTGCAACACTTGCATCCGATGAACAATAAAGTCGGCTTCAAATACATAAATTGGTGATAACGATTGATTTATAATACGCGCGCCATCTCTTGGTGGTTGGAATGTCGCTCACGGTGGTGTTACGAATTAAAATATTCTGCGGAAGATTCTGTGCGCGGTTGAGAATTTTTTTAATAATTTTGCCATTTAGTTAAAATTGTTGATTATTAAAAAAAAATTATGAATTTTTGAAGCAATAATTGCATGTTAGAGCGATCATGAATTTCAAAAATTAAAAAAAAAATATTTCAACTGGCGATACATGTTTTTATTAGTAACAATACACTTCTTACATTCTTTAGCTTTAATAATTTTGTTATTTAGTTCAAATCCGTTGATTATTAAAAAAGTTATGAATTTTTGAAGCAATAATTGCACGTTAAAGCGATTATGAATTTCAAAAATTCTAAAAAAATATTTCAACTCGCGATACATGTTTTTATTAGTAACAATACACTTCTTACATTCTTTAACTTTAATAATTTTGTTATTTAGTTCAAATCCGTTGATTATTAAAAAAGTTATGAATTTTAGAAGCAATAATTGCACGTTAAAGCGATTATGAATTTCAAAAATTCTAAAAAAATATATCAAATCGCGATACATGTTTTTATTAGCAACAATACACTTCTTACATTCTTTAACTTTAATGATTTTGTTATTTAGTTCAAATCCGTTGATTATTAAAAAAGTTATGAATTTTTGAAGCAATAATTGCACGTTAAAGCGATTATGAATTTCAAAAATTCTAAAAAAATATATCAAATCGCGATACATGTTTTTATTAGCAACAATACACTTCTTACATTCTTTAACTTTAATGATTTTGTTATTTAGTTCAAATCCGTTGATTATTAAAAAAGTTATGAATTTTTGAAGCAATAATTGCACGTTAAAGCGATTATGAATTTCAAAAATTCTAAAAAAATATTTCAACTCGCGATACATGTTTTTATTAGTAACAATACACTTCTTACATTCTTTAGCTTTAATAATTTTGTTATTTAGTTCAAATCCGTTGATTATTAAAAAAGTTATGAATTTTTGAAGCAATAATTGCACGTTAAAGCGATTATGAATTTCAAAAATTCAAAAAAAATATTTCAACTCGCGATACATGTTTTTATTAGTAACAATACACTTCTTACATTCTTTAACTTTAATGATTTTGTTATTTAGTTCAAATCCGTTGATTATTAAAAAAGTTATGAATTTTTGAAGCAATAATTGCACGTTAAAGCGATTATGAATTTCAAAAATTCTAAAAAAATATTTCAACTCGCGATACATGTTTTTATTAGTAACAATACACTTCTTACATTCTTTAACTTTAATGATTTTGTTATTTAGTTCAAATCCGTTGATTATTAAAAAAGTTATGAATTTTTGAAGCAATAATTGCACGTTAAAGCGATCATGAATTTCAAAAATTCGAAAAAAAATATTTCAACTGGCGATAGATGTTTTTATTATTAACAATACACTTCTTACATTCTTTAACTTTAATGATTTTATTATTTAGTTCAAATCCGTTGATTATTAAAAAAAATATGAATTTTTGAAGCAATAATTGCACCTTAAGGCGATCGTGAATTTCAAAAATTAGAGCCTAAACCGTTTTCGGCCATTATCGTCACCACTTTATTTGCTTAATTTCAATGGGCCACACACGGACGACGGCGCAGCGCAGTGGAGCCGTCGTTCGTCACCAGTTACCTTTCTTAATTTTTAAGGGTTACGCACGGACGACGGCGCAGCGCAGCGGAGCCGTCGTTCGTCACCAGTTTATTTGCTGAATTTTAATGAGCGTCACCAGTAATAAGCTACATATTGACGACGGCGCTTCACAGCGGAGCCGTCGTTCGTCACCAGTTACCTTGCTTAATTTTGAAGGGCTACGCACAGACGACGGCGCAGCGCAGCGGAGCCGTCGTCTTCCACCAGTTATCTGCCTTAATATATATGGACCATTCGCGCTCGACGGCGCAGTGTAGCGGAGCCGTCGTTCGTCACCCTTGCTTAATTTTTAAGGTCTACGCACCAGTTTATTTGCTTAATTTTAATGGGCCACACACGGACGTCGTCAGTCACCAGTTATCTGCCTTAATATATATAAATATATATGGACCATGCACGGACGACAGAGCAGCGCAGCGGAGCCGTCGTTGGTCACCAGTTACCTTGCTTGATTTTAAAGGACTACGCACGGACGACGGCGCAGCGAATGTTGTGTATCATAGAGCATTACAATAATAAACACTATGTTTTTGAATATGTTCTTTTTATGAATTATACCAATTCGAATTCAATATTCATAGTTAAGACAGGACAACGTCTGTCGGGTCAGCTAGTAATTCTATAATTTTTTAATTACTTATATTTTTCTTATACATATAATTATTTTGCAATTTTTGTGTATGAAATAAACAAACAAATAACTTGACTTTTATGAAAAATTAAAATTTGTTGTGTAAAAAATGTAAGGTGGGTCGCGAAAAATGACTTTGTACGGGGCCGCGGTCTAAAAAGTTTGGGAAACGCTGAGTTAGACCTTTAGCACCAGTTAAGTCAAGGGTGGCGTCCTCATTGCACCCATATTTGATTAAAATATAACTCAACAAACTTATGACTCTCGCCTTACAATTGAAGTGTTTACACACACCGACATGAAAAGTTTAAAATTAACTAAACAACAAGACCTATACAAACTATTAAAACGCATCAACCCCTAATAAACATATTTATTTAGCCAAAGAGCAAATACTCGCGAACATCCGTGTAATGGTAGCGAAGTTAAAAATTAATGTATTTACTGGCGATTTTCGCGATTTCGCGCATCCTCGCCATTTTGGCTTTTTTACAGTTTTTCAAAAACGTAGACATGTGTGCGATTCTGTTGGTAAGTTCTGTAGGTACGTATGTGTGTCTGTTAGCGGCAGATGTATAGTAAATGCGATATCGGTGAGGCAGGACAAAGAATGTGTACATAGGACGGAAAAGCAAACACGTTTTAGTCGCGTCAATTCTGGATCATGTTTAAAAATCACACAGCGTCCATCCCACTCCGTGTGCAGATTAGAGCGAGAGGAGCGGTGCTGTCGTGTACGAAAAAAGCCCGTTCGCAATTGAAGATGCATTAGCGGGAAATACTGGTCGCACAGAGGACGGATATTATGGAAGACTTTGTACGTAGAAATGGGGAAACATTTTATCGATTCTCTTTTTTGCTATTGGAGATTTTATACTGAAAACTTTATATTATACAAATTTAAAATTCTCTTAATTTATATGTATATGAGTATTCGTCAGTGACGGTTCGCGGGGTTTTTTCTGGTACGGCCGAGGAACAAGAGGTGGTAATACAAATATGTAGGGTCAGTTGCAGAGACGGCTGGCTGCGTGATCGCACCTATCTGTATTACCACCTCTTGTTCCTCGGCCGTACCAGAAAAAAACCCGCGAACCGTCACTGGTATTCGTTGTGATCTACATGTGGAATTATGTATGTATTGTCATACATTTAGAGAAGTCTAATCATTCCCGAAATGGCCTAGAAAACTGAATTGTGGAGAATGTGCGCGACCGTGTAATTCGATTATTTCGTCTCCAATGACGCACAAATTTGATTTTTACATATTTATTGTTGCTTGCATTTCATTCGCTTCATTGAATCTGAGTTAACTAATTGGCAATATTTTCGCCACAAGTAATCTGTAATATACTTTTTTCATAACGATAAAAAAGTAGGTTTTTCCGCATTCCTTTAACCGTCTCCGTGCTAGGCTCGAATGTACTCTAGCAAGGAAGACATCGCTGTACGAGTATTATGATCGACAATTGCCTTCACTTACTTTTTAACCAATGAAATTCTAATTACGATGCATGCTATGTATGGCAATACATCCCGGTTGGGTGTTATTCATGGAAATACATGTTGGTATTGCCAAGTTTTCTATATAAAACTATGTATATAAAACGTCAGTTATCGTCGGACTTAAAATTGTTTGCTCACTGAATTCGGTCTGTTTGTATTTTCGGGTAATGTGTTAGTGCTTTTATCAGTAATAGTATTAATAGGCAGTTCTCAAAATATTGGTAAACTCATTTTTACTTTCTCCGTTACGAAGTACGAGAAAGTATTGTGATCGTGATTTTTTTTTCAAAATTTTTTTTTACGGAAATATTCGTTTTGGGGTCCCTAGATGCCATTTCAACAATTTCTGGAATTTTTTTTTGTGTCTCTCTCTGTGTGTGTGTGTGTGTGTGTGTGTGTGTGTGTGTATGTGTGTGTGTGTCTGTGCGCGCTGTATCTCAAAAACTAATAGACCAATTGAAATTAAACTTTGAACATAAGTTTTATATGATACTCTGAAGAACTGAAAAGCTTTTGGTAAAATTTCGTACACCGGAAGTGGGTGTTTACCTTAACTGTTTTTTTGTTTTTTGCCAATATTTTCTTAAATATGAAAAATATCATAGAAACATTTTAACAAATATTGAAGACAATAAAGAAATTCAATTATTTTGTTTGAAAACATTTTTCATAAAATCATTGTTATTCGAGAAAAAAAAATATTGTTTTTTTTTCATTTTTGGTATACAATTATGAAACGCTAATAGTTACAGCAAATTTATGTTAATAATAATTGTAGAGAATGCCAAAATGAAGAATTTATGAAGAATAAGTTTTTTTCGAAATCTCTTTAGTTTTTGAGTAAACTGAGTTTTTGAATTTGAAGTACATTTTTACGTCTTTCATAATTTTGACGTTTTAAACGTCAGTTTTATCCGAGTCTACGAAACGTTCGATGCACACTTAAAATATGATTTAAATTGAAAATAAACCATGGAAGCGTAAATATAAATGATACCATCAAGTCGGAGAAAGTAACATGATGGCCACATTACCATTTTTTTAATTTAAAGTACATTTTTCCATCTTTCATAATTTTGACGTTTTAAACGTCAGTTTCATCCGAGTCTACGAAACGTTCGATGTATATTTAAAACTAATAGACCAATTGATATGAAACTTTGAACATAAGTTTTATTTGATAATCCGAAGAACTGAAAAGCTTTTGGTAAAATTTCGTACACCGGAAGTGGGTGTTTACCTTAACTGTTTTTTGTTTTTTGCCAATATTTTCTTAAATATGAAAAATATCACAAAAACATTTAAACAAATGTTGAAGAAAATAAATAAATGCGATTATTTTGTTTGAAAACATTTTTCATAAAATCATTGTTATTCGAGAAAAAAATTTATTAATTTTTTTTTCATTTTTGGCATACAATTATGAAACGCTAATAGTTACAGCAAATTTTTTTTAATAATAATTGTAGAGAATGCCAAAACGTTTCAAAAATTCTGCATTTTTGCCACCGCAAATAGCACATAAAGGAATTTGCAGCTGTCAAAAATTGTGGCATTTTACTATCAAAAACGGAATTTTTTGATATTAAAAAAAAGAAAATGACAAATTCGAATTATCATAAATCCTGCATTTCTGCCACCATAAACGATACGATTCAATGGTGAATAAAGAAGTTTGCAGGTGCCAGAAATTGTGTTTTTTACTATCACTGCATTTTTTTATATAAAAAAAGAAAATTTCAACTGCTAAAAATGGCAATTTCGAACTGTCAAAAACCGCACATATCTACCATCACAAATGGCATGTTAGCAGCAAAAAGGAAATTTTAAATAGCAGAAAATAACTATTCAGTACTGTCAAAAATTGCTCATTACTGAAATCGGCAAGTTTCAACAATAAAAAGAAAATTTCCAAATGCCAAAAATGTTAGACTGTCAAAATTTGATCATTTCTACTATCACTGTCAGCATTTTTCAATATTAAAAAAGGGAAATTTCCAACGGCCAAAAGTAACAATTACAAATTGCCAAAAATTGTACAATTCTACTGTCAGAAACGGCATTTTTCAATAGTGAAAAGATAAATTTTTAACCGTCAAAAGTGACAACTTCGAATTATCCAAATTCTGTATTTGTGCCACCACAACCACCACATAAAGAAATTGTGGATTTTTTCTTTCAAAAACGGCGTTTCTTTAAATTAAAAAAAGAAAATTTTAACTGCTAAAAATGGCAATTTCAAATTGTCAAAAATGCTACATTTCTGCCACCACAGACGGCACTATTCAACGGTAAATAAAGACATTTGCAACTTCCAAAAATTATGGTTTTTTACTATCAAAGACGGCATTTTTTCATATTAAAAAAAGAAGTAAATTTTAACTGCTAAAAATGACAATTTCTAACTGTCAAAAATAGCACTACTATCAAAATGGCACTTGGTAGTAAAAACGAAATTTTCAATTTCTGAAAATAACCATTCAATACTGTCAAAAATTGCTCATTACTGAAAACGGTTCATTTCAACAATAAAAAGAAAATTTCCAAATGCCAAAAATGCAAGACTGTCAAAATTTGAGAATTTTTTTTATCAGTATCAGCATTTTTCAATATTAAAAAAGGGAAATTTCCAACGGCCAAAAGTAACAATTATAAATTGTCAAAAATTGTGCAATTCTACTGTCAGAAACGGCATTCTGCGATAGTAAAAAGACCCGTCAAAAATGACAATTTCGAATTGTCAAAAATTCTGCATTTCTGCTACGACAAACGACACGATTCAACGGTAAATAAAGAAATTTGCAGCTGCGAAAAATATGTTTTTTTTACTATCAAAGACGGCATTTTTGATATTAAAAAAATAACTAAATTTCAACAATTTTCGAATTATCCAAATTCTGCATTTCTGCCACCACAACCGGCAAATAAAGAAATTAGCAGCGGTCAAAAGTTGTGGATTTTTACTTTCAAAAACGGAGTTTTTTTTAATTAAAAAAAGAAAATTTTAACTGCTAAAAATGGCAATTTCGAATTGTCAAAAATTCTGCATTTCTGCCACCACAAACGGCACTATTCAACGGTAAATAAAGGCATTATCAGCTTCCAAAAATTATGATTTTTTACTATCAAATACGATATTTTTTATATTAAAAAAATAAGTAAATTTCAACTGCTAAAAATGACAATTTTGAACTGTCAAAAATAGCATTACTATCACAAATGGCACTTAGCAGTAAAAAGGAAATTTTCATTTGCTGAAGATAACTATTCAATACTGTCAAAAATTGCTCATTACTGAAAACGGCACGTTTCAACAATAAAAAAAAATCCAAATGACAAAAATGTTAGACTGTCAAAATTTGAGCATTTCTACTATCACTACCAGCATTTCACAATATTAAAAAAGGGAAATTTCCAATGGCCAAAAGTAACAATTACAAATTGTCAAAAATTGTGCAATTCTACTCTCAGAAACGGCATTTTTCGATAGTAAAAAGATACATTTTTAACCGTCAAAAATTACTATTTCGAACTGTTAAAAATTCTGCATTTCTGCCATCACAAACGGCACGATTCAGCGGTACATAAATTAGCAGCTTTTTTTGGTTTTAAAAAAATTGCTGAAAATGATAATTTTCTTCAAAAATTGCACACATCTACCATCACAAATGACACGTTGGCAGTAAACAGGAAATTTCAATTGCCAAAAATAACTATTCAGGACTATTCAAGTCCAACAGATTACTTACTACCACCTCTCCTTGTTCAAATGCATCTATTGTAAAATTAATAAATTCGTTTATAGCTAATGTTGTTGTTTTCTCTTTCCTGAAACCAAATTGAGAATTATTTAAAATCCCATTTGCTTCCAGATAGAGACTCATCTGCTCAAGGAGAATTAGTTCGATTATTTTGTATAATACCGGTAGAATTGAAATAGGTCTTAGTTATTTTTGTCCTCCAGATCTCCCTTTTTAAATATCGGGACACATTTGGCAAACTTAAGTGCATTCGGGAAGGTGTTTGTGGAGATGCACTTGTTAATTAGTTTAGTTACTGGGCCAATAATGAGGTCAGCCACTGATCTCAGGATATCCACATTAAAGCCATACACATCCTTTGTTCCCTTTGATTTAAATTTAAATATGATATCCCTTACTGTGGTACAAGATACCTCAGAAAACTTAAAATAACCTGTATTATAAGTATGCGGGGAAGAACCAAGCATAAGATGAATTGGACTAATATTACTGTCCGGAATGGACTCGACAATTGTCTCAGCAATTGAGGTGAAGAACAAATTAAATTCGTCTGGGCTTATGCTATTTGTATTAGGCTCAGTTTTATTCAGCCGTTTTGAATTTATAACTTCCCACATGGCTTTCATTGGATTTGAGGATGATGCAATAAATTTATCATGTGTCAATTTTTGCTCATGCCGTATTTGTTTACGATATTGCTGACGGTAATTGTTATTCATATATATATTTTTAAGATTTACACAGTTATTTATTTGCAACATTTCTCTTAATAAGTTAAGATGATTTCTCATATCCTCCAACTTAGTTGAAAACCAATGGATCTGAGATTTATTACTCTGAAGGAGTTTTTCAGGGAATGAATGATTCAGGCAGAGAGCTAGAACATTTATAAACTGGTTCCAAGACTGATGTACGACATCCATTTGAGTAAATGGTGTGAGATCATACATACTACCGTGGACAAAAAAAATGACACCCCTAATTTTATTAATGTAAATATGACTTTTCATTTGACAAACCGGCAAATGTCAATCTAAGCTCTGGCACAAAATCAAAGCATGTTGGGAGGCAATACCTTTTTAGATTTACTGTATTGCTAGTTATAACTGTCACTGTCAAATATTAAGGTTACATAAGTCAAATTCACAACACTAAAAAATAAGAAATAATAGACACATGACAAATTAGGGGTGTCATTTTTTTTGTCCACGGTAGTACTTAACATATTGTAGAATACAATTTTCCCAGATTTGGTTATAGGCCTTATAATTATTTCCCTTATTTTGGATTTTTGTTTTGAACCAACAACTTCAACCTCTAGAGCTCTATGATCGGATATTCCTGCATCAATAATCATACATTTATCAATAATTGATATGTCATTAGTAAAAATGTTATCAATGCAGGCATCATATCTAGTTGGATTCTTAGTGACCGCACTAAGTCCAAAAGAGGCGAATAAATTAAAGAGATCAATGGCTCTTCTATTATGTGTATTAAAGTGCACATTGAAATCACCGTAAACATAAATAAAGTGATACTATAGGTTAACTCTTCCAAGCATATTTGTTATAATTTCAAGAAACTCCTCATAATTACCATTTGGTGCTCTATAAATAGATATAATTATAACATTTGACTGGGGCAGTCTAATTCCTGCCATTTCACAGGTCATTTCAACTGACATGTCATTCAGGTAGACCAAAGGTAAAAATGAGAGACCTTCCCGAACCATAATAAGTGATCCACCATTTTTGTGGATCTGCCTGCAAAAACAATTTGCCAATTTAAATTTATCAATAATACAGTGTAATGCTTCAGACTGGACAAGCCAATGTTCAGTAATTGCAATAAAATTCACGTTTGTACCGACCATATAGGCCTCTAATTCTTCCAACTTATTCCTTAAACATTTAAATAAAATAATTTTTCTATTTCTAATTTTTCTTCACTTGCGGATTCTGGCGTCCGAATAAAAAACGACCAATACTTGCACCTTTGGGCCACAGCTTTGACATATTTACACTGCACGTTACGTTTTTTAATATATCAGTATTGTATTTATCGTTGTCATGGTAAAAACAGAACAGTGTGGTATCATCAACTTCCCATTTATGTCAACAATATCAGTAAATCAGGAAAAAAGCACGATCGTCCAAAAGTAATATGAAATACAATTGCAAACTTTTATAGTAAAACAAGCATCATTTTGTGCTTGTTGCATTACAAATATGAATTCAATTTTATACAGTATTAAATAACGGACGTAATTATCGAATTATAATAGCCCCTTTCAGGTCACACGCCCCGTTACATTAAATGATAATAAAACCTTAATCGTGTCAGTGTAACATCATAGGCCAATAAATGTCACTTCCGGTTCGCATGTGCGTAAATCGGTCAGGCCACGTGACACGGCGAATGTACAGGAAAAAGTGTTCCGCGCAACTAATTGCCGGCGCCAACATGATTTTCCGCCGGCCGAGCCGAAAAAGCGGAAAAACGCAGAACACACGACACATCCGGTTATGGATACGCGCGCGTACATGCATGCATGCATGAAGTTATAGATTTTCCCCTCTCCCGAAGAACAAAATCCCGCACGGAGTACGGAGCAGCATCCATCCATCCATCCATATCGCATCTGACCCAAACAGAGAGAGTGGCCCCTCCCCTCTAAGTAAACAACCAATCAGCGACCGGCTTGATAAAATCATGGGTCCATAAGCTATGCACACTCACACACGCACACATTTTCATGATACATAGATGCATAGATGCATGCACATGGAGCGGACGGTTGCATATTCATGAGAATGCGAGCGGACGCCGTTCGAAACCGCTCAACCGTTTATTGGGCCGGGTTTAGCCCGCACGGGCGGAATAAGGAGAGAGTCTGCGTACGGCCGACGACGTGGCGCACGAACCAGAGCGGAGCGGGGCGCTTATTATTCGTTATTATTCGGTATTTGGTATTTGGTATTCGTTATGCGGACCAGAGTCAATTTTTAATGGCATTCACCGGACTTTTCGGGGCGATTGCTGTTTTTTTATTCGCGTTGCGCCGCCCGTACGTGTGCTTTTCAAACCAAACACTATGCAGTTTTTATGCAGATTAAGCTAGGAACATAACGGCTCGTTTTTCATAATCAATCATAAGAGCAATATCGGTAATTATCCATATTTATTTTTACACGCAATCAGGGTCGAACTGAGGGATAACGGCGCGGGGGACTTGATGATTGGCGACCCTTAATAAAAAATGGTGATGTGGCCATCATGTTACTTTCTCAGACTTGATGGTATCATTTATATTTACGCTTTCATGGTTTATTTTTAATTTAAATCATATTTTAAATGTACATCGAGCGTTGCGTGAACTTGGATGAAACTGACGTTTAAAACGTCAAAATTATGAAAGATGGGAAGATTATACTGCAAATTCAAAAACTTGGTTTACTTAAAAACTAACGAGATTTCGAAAAAAAACTTATTCGTTAGAAGTTTTTCATTTTGGAATTCTCTACAATTATTATTCACATAAATTTGCTGTTACTATTATCGTTTGATAATTATAAACCAAAAATTTAAAAAAATTAATAATTTTTTTTCTCGAATAGCAATGATTTTATGAAAAATATTTTCAAGCAAAAGATGTTCATTTCTTTGTTGTCTTCAATGCTTGTTAAAATGTTTTTGTGATATTTTTCATATTTAAGAAAATATTGGCAAAAAACAAAAAACAGTTAAGGTAAACACCCACTTCCAGTGTACAAAATTTTACCAAAAGCTTTTCAGTTCTTCATATTATCAAATAAGACGTATGTTGAAAGTTTCATATCAATTGCTTTATTAGTTTTTGAGATACAGCGCACACAGACAGACACACACACACACACACAGACTCACCCACACAGACACAAACATTTTTTACTTTCTCCGTTACGAAGTACGAGAAAGTATTGTGATCGTGATTTTTTTTTCAAAAATTTTTTTTACGGAAATATCCGTTTTGGGGTCCCTAGATGCCATTTCAACAATTTCTGGAAAAAAAAAATTGTGTCTGTGTGTGTGTCTGTGTGTGTGTGTGTCTGTGTGTGTGTGTGTCTGTGTGTGTGTGTGTGTGTGTGTGTGTCTGTCTGTGTCCGCTGTATCTCAAAAACCAATAAAGCAATTGATATGAAACTTTGAACATACGTCTTATTTGATAATCCGAAGAACTGAAAAGCTTTTGGTAAAATTTCGTACACCGGAAGTGGGTGTTTACCTTAACTGCTTTTTGTTTTTTGCCAATATTTTCTTAAATATAAAAAATATCACAAAAACATTTAAACAAACATCGAAGACAACAAAGAAATGAATAGCTTTTGCTTGAAAATATTTTTCATAAAATCATTGCTATTCGAGAAAAAAATTTATTAATTTTTGTTTTAATTTTTGGTTTATAATTATGAAACGATAATAGTTACAGCAATTTTATATGAATAATAATTGTAGAGAATGCCAAAATGAACAACTTATATAGAATAAGTTTTTTTCGAAATCTCGTTAGTTTTCGAGTAAACCTAGTTTTTGAATTTGAAGTATAATTTTTCCATCTTTCATGATTTTGACGTTTTAAACGTCAGTTTTATCTGAGTCTACACAACGCTTGATGTACATTTAAAATATGATTTCAATTGGAAATAAACCCATGAAAACGTAAATATAAAGTCGGAGAAAGTAACATGATGGCCACATCACCATTTTTTTACTTTCTCCGTTACGAAGTACGAGAAAGTATTGTGATCGTGATTTTTTTTTTTAAATTTTTTTTACGGAAATATCCGTTTTGGGGTCCCTAGATGCCATTTCAACAATTTCTGGAAAAATTTTTTTTGTGTCTGTGTGTGTGTGTGTGTGTGTGTGTGTGTCTGCGTGTGTGTCTGTCTGTGTGCGCTGTATCTCAAAAACCAATAAAGCAATTGATATGAAACTTTGAACATACGTCTTATTTGATAATCCGAAGAACTGAAAAGCTTTTGGTAAAATTTCGTACACCGGAAGTGGGTGTTTACCTTAACTGTTTTTTGTTTTTTGCCAATATTTTCCTTAATATAAAAAATATCACAAAAATATTTAAACAAACATTGACGACAACAAAGAAATGAAAAGCGTTTGCTTGAAAATATTTTTCATAAAATCATTGCTATTCGAGAAAAACATTTATTTTATTTTTTTAATTTTTGGTTTATAATTATGAAACGATAATAGTTACAGCAATTCTATATAAATAATAATTGTAGAGAATGCCAAAATGAACAACTTCTAAAGAAGCTTTTTTCGAAATCTCGTTAGTTTTCGAGTAAACCTAGTTTTTGAATTTGAAGTATAATTTTTCCATCTTTCATGATTTTGACGTTTTAAACGTCAGTTTCATCCGAGTTTACGCAACGCTCGATGTACATTTAAAATATGATTTCAATTGAAAATAAACCCATGAAAACGTAAATATAAAGTCGGAGAAAGTAACATGATGGCCACATCACCATTTTTTCCAGAAATTGTTGAAATGGCATCTAGGGACCCCAAAACGGATATTTCCGTAAAAAAAATTTTTGAAAAAAAATCACGATCACAATACTTTCTCGTACTTTGTAACGGAGAAAGTAAAAATGGTGATGTGGCCATCATGTTACTTTCTCCGACTTGATGGTATCATTTATATTTACGTTTTCATGGTTTATTTTCGATTGAAATCATATTTTAAATGTACACCGAGCGTTGTGTAAGCTCAAATGAAAGTGACGTTTACAACGTCAAAATTGTGAAAGCATTCTCTACAATTATTATTAACATAAATTTGCTGTAACTATTATCGTTTTATAATTATAAGCCAAAAATTAAAAAACATAATAATAATTTTTTTCTCGAATAAAAATGATTTAATAAAAAATGTTTTCAAACAAAATAAGCTCATTTCTTTGCTGTCTTCAATATTTGTTTAAATGTTTTTGTGATATTTTTCATATTTAAGAAAATATTGGCAAAAAACAAAAAACAGTTAAGGTAAACACCCACTTCCGGTGTACGAAATTTTACCAAAAGCTTTTCAGTTCTTCGGATTATCAAATAAGACGTATGTTCAAAGTTTCATATCAATTGCTCTATTTGTTTTTGAGATACACACACACACCAAGGGCGTTTCCAGCCAACTAGTCTAGGGGGGGGGGGGGGGGGGGGGTAATTATAAAAAAAAAGATAAATAAACTGGTGCTTCCGCTCTCATACACCTGTTCTGTGAAATCTCCCCATCCTTTTCCAACTTAAAACGTTGAAAAAATTTACCGGTTATATTATTTGTTTGGAATATGGAATACCGGTAATTTTTAACAATAAAAATTGATAAGCGAAAAATTCTTGGGGGGGGGGGGGTAATTACCCGATTATTCCCCCTTTGAAACCGCCACTGCAAAATATACCAAAAATAAAAAAAAAATAGTGGACTAAGGAAACAAACATTTGAACAGACAAATAAATAAATAAAGAAAAATTTAGGGCAAAAGATTAACAAAAAATCTACAATGTTGGTCAAAAAGTCGAAAATTTAGACAAAACATGGAAAATTCGGACCCAAACATAATAAATGCAGAATAAACGAAAAACCAAAAATGGGAGCCAAAAAATCGAAAATTTTAACAATAAATATCAAAATATTTTATTTAATATGATATCAATCAAAATAAAGAAAAATTTAGGTCAAAAGATTTTAAAAAGAATAATAAAAATCTGTAATGTTGGCCAGAAAGTCGAAAATTTAGACAGTATATCGAAAACTCGGGCCTGAAGATAATAAATGCTGACTAAAAAATCAACAAAACAAAACTCGAAAATACCGAAAAATATAAAAAAAAATCTCGCATATAAATCAATCATTCAGGTTATAGATATTTAACCAAAATCAACTCAAAATTTTAGAACTAAAATTAAAAATTCGGCCAGAAAAATCAAAAATGCGGACAAAAACATCAAAAATTTTAACAATTACATCGAAAATTTATGTCACAAAAATCTAAAAATTCGGGCCAAAAAGTCGAAAATTTAAAAAATTAAATCGCAAAAGGATATTTAGGCTAAAAGTTAAAATATTTTGACCAAAAATATCGAAAATACGGGTCAAAAATTTAAAAACCAAAAATTCGTCTGGAGAAATAAAAAATGCGGATCAAATAGTCGAACATTTTAACAATGAAATCGAAAATTTAGATAAAAATAAAGAATATTTAGACCAAATGATCAAAAATTTAGCCAAAAAATAAATCGTGAATACAGGCTTAATAATAAAAAATGCAGAATATTCTAAGAAAAGGGTTTAAATTAGTCTCAAATATCACTCTATTGTTCAAAATCATTTTCCAATTTTTTTTTTAATAAGAAAATATTTTTCTTTAATTTTCGCTTTAATTAGCTTTAAAAGTTGAGACTAAATGAAATCAGTGGCGGCTCGTGGAACATGTTGATGGTAGAGTCACTTATACAATATCCCCCCTCCTTTTTTGAAGAAACAAAGAACCATTTATCTTGCTAGACAAATCGAATATTTTGGCCAAAAAATCAAAAATTTGGAACAAAACAGCCGAAGATCTAAAGTATCGGCCAAAAAATAAAAAAACCTGGTTTAAAAATAAAAATGCACACCAAAAAATTGAAAATACAAGCGAAAGAAAAATAATTTGCCATTTTTAGCCCCAAAATAACTCTTTCTAGCTTAAAATAAGTTCCAAAGAGAAATTTGAAAATAATAGCAAAAATAAAAATCGATAGCCCTTTCACAGTCAACGGAAAGCGGATTTCAAGTTTTTAACATAATGTATTTAGATGTTATTTCTGTGAATAAAGATGTTTGTATATATAAAAATAAAAAATAAATTCGCAAGAAAATCTAAAATATGGGACAAAAAATAAAAAATTAAGACCAAAAATCTAAAATTCGTACCCAAAAATCGAAGCTGTAGACCAAAAAATCAAAATTTTTAACAAACGAATCGAAAATTTAAGTCGAAATAAAGAAAATTTCGGCCAAAAGACCAAAAATTGAAACAAAATATAGGCCAAAAAAGTGAAAACCTAAAAAGGTGAAAATTTAGACTAAGCAACAAAAATTCGGGCGTAAAGATACAAAATGCAGACAAAAAATCCAAAATTTCTACAAACCAATCGATTTTTTTCGTCAAAATAAAGAATATTTAGACCAAAAAATAAAAAAAAATCAACAATATACCCTAAAACGGTGAAAATTTAAACAAAACATCGAAAACGAGCGTAAATATAAAAATTGCAGACAAAAAGAATCGAAAATTTCTACAAACCAATCGAATATTTTGGTCAAAATAAAGAAAAATAAAAAAAAGTTGGAACAAAAAAATCGGAAATGCAGAAATCTCAAATATGGGCCAAGGAATCAAGAATCCTGATCTAAAAATAAAAAAGCAGACCAAAAGATCGAAAGGTAGAAGCAAAATAATTTGCCACCAAAAATAAGTTTCTGACCAGAAATTCGTAAATAAGAGCAAAAAATTAAAAAATCACGAAATAAAATCAATAATCCAAGTTAAATAATGTAAAATATATTATATTATTTGTTTGGAATATGGAATATGGAATACCGGTAATTTTTAACAATAAAAATTGATAAGCGAAAAATTCTTAGGGGGAGGGTAATTACCCGATTACTCCCCCTTTGAAACCGCCACTGACACACGCACACAGGACCACACAGGTACACACACAGCCACACACACACAGACACAAAAACAAATTTCCAGAAATTGTTGAAATGGCATCTAGGGACCCCGAAACGGATATTTCCGTAAAAGAAAATATTGAAAAAAAAAATCACGATCACAATACATTCTCGTACTTCGTAACGGAGAAAGTAAAAATAATAGGAGCAGCGGCGCCTCGTGGATTTCCGTAGGTGAGGAGAAGCGAACGATGCCGCTCGTGCTGCACTACTTACTCTAACAAAGAAAGCAATTATTCCGTTGCTTTTTCGATCAAATTTTCTTCCGTTGCCTCACCGCCGAATATCCACGAGCCGCCGCTGAATAACAGTAATTTAAAAATTATATAATAATAATAATTTTGATGTTTTTGTTTTGTTTACTTTCTCCGATACGAGGTATGGGAACGGATTGTGATCGTGAAAAATTAAGTCTCTAGAAAAAATGACAAATTTAATTCAAGTTTAAAGACTTTATAAGAAATTAATGTCGAAATTTGACTTAACATCAACAAGCGTTAAGAAAAAAATACTAATTTTGCCTTAAAGACATTAAGTCTCCAGAAAAAATTACAAATTTAATTCAAGTTAAAGGACTTTATGAGCAATTAATGTCGAAATTGGACTTAACATCAACAAGCGTTAAGAAAAAAATACTAATTTTGACTTAAAGACATTAAGTCTCCAGAAAAAATTACAAATTTAATTCAAGCTAAAGGACTTTATGAGCAATTAATGTCGAAATTTGACTTGACGTCAACAAGCGTTAAGAAACAAAATACTAATATTGACTTAGAGCGATTACGTCTCCAGAAAAAATGACAAATTTAATTCAAGTTAAAAGACTTTATGCGAAATTAATGACGAAATTTGACTTAACATGAACAAGCGTTCAGAAAAAAATTCTAATTTTGACGTAGAGCCATTAAGTCTCTAGAAAAAAATGACAAATTTAATTCAAGTTAAAAGACTTTATGACAATAGTTTGTAGAAATTTGACTTGAAGTCGACGAGCGTTAAGAAAAACGACTCATTTTGACTTAAATTTTCAACCCTCTAGAAGAAATGTCAAATTTAATTAAAGTTAGACGACTTTATGTACAAATGAATTTATAAATTGAACTTAAAGTCAATAAGTGTTAAGAAAAAAAGACTAATTTTGACTTAAAACTTAAACCCTTTAACTTTATGTCCAAATTAATGTGTAAATTTGACTTAGAGTCAACAAGCGTCAAGAGAAAAGCTTAAGTCGCTAAGCCTCTAGAATATATGCCAAATTGAATTAAAGTTAAAAGACTTTATGTTCAAATGAATGTCGAAATTTGTCTTAAAATCGTCAAACATCAAGAAAAATGACAATATTTACTTAAACCCGTTAAGCCTCTAAAAAATGTCAAATTGAATTAATGTTAAAAGACTTAAGACTAATGAATCTCAAAATTTTAAATTTTCTTATAAATTTACAGGAAAAATCGCAAAAGCAATCGACGGAATGTATTTGAATTTTCTACCAAATCACTCTTGAATTAATATTGGATGATTTTGTGAAGTTTCAGGTCGATGGCAATTGTTTTTTATATTTTTTTCGCGTCGTTGAATTTATTGCAATTTTGAATCTCCGTTCAAATTGAAATATTTTAAAATTTAGAAAAAAATGCATTTCTAATTTTTACGGAAATGTAGAATTACATGTGTTGTCAGTGTTTTGCAAAATTTCAAGTCGATGGCAATTGTTTTTATATTTTTTACGCGTCGTCGAATTTATTGCATTTTTTTTTTAATTTCGTCTCCATTCACATTGAAATATTCTAAAATATAGATACAATGCATTTCTAATTTTTACGGAAATGTAGAATCACATGTGTTGTCAGTTGTTTTGGAAAGTTTCAAGTCGATGGCAATTGTTTTATATTTTTTTCGCGTCGACGAATTTATTGCATTTTTTTTAAATTTCATCTCCGTTTACATTGAAATATTCCAAAATTTAGAAACAATGCATTTCTAATTTTTACGGAAATGTAGAATCACAAGTGTTGTCAGTGTTTTGCAAAATTTCAAGTTGATGGCAATTGTTTTTATATTTTTTTCGCGTCGTCGAATTTATTGTAATTTCTTTTTAATTTCATCTCCGTTCACATTGAAATATTCTAAAATTTAGAAACAATGCATTTCTAATTTTTACGGAAATGTAGAATCACATGTATTGTCAGTTGTTTTGGAAAATTTCAAGTCGATGGCAATTGTTTTTAAATTTTTTTCGCGTCGTCGAATTTATTGTAATTTCTTTTTAATTTCATCTCCGTTCACATTGAAATGTTCTAAAATTTAGAAACAATGCATTTCTATTTTTTACGAAAATGTAGAATCACAAGTGTTGTCAGTGTTTTGCAAAATTTCAAGTTGATGGCAATTGTTTTTATATTTTTTTCGCGTCGTTGAATTTTTTCCTTTTTTCTTTTTAATTTCATCTCCGTTCACATTGAAATGTTTTAAAATTTAGAAACAATGCATTTCTAATTTTTACTGAAATATAAAATCACAAGTGTTGTCAGTGTTTTGCAAAATTTCAAGTTGATGGCAATTGTTTTTATATTTTTTTCGCGTCGTTGAATTTTTTCCTTTTTTCTTTTAATTTCATCTCCGTTCACATTGAAATATTCTAAAATTTAGAAACAATGCATTTCTAATTTTTACGGAAATGTAGAATCACATGTGTTGTCAATTGTTTTGGAAAGTTGCAAGTCGATGGCAATTGTTTTTATATTTTTTTCGCGTAAAAAATGATTATAATTTTTTATAAATTTACATGAAAAATTGCCAAAGCAATCGACGGAATGTATTGGAATTCTCTACCAAATCACTCTTGAATTAATATTGAAAGATTTTGCGAAGTTTCAAGTGGATGGTAATTGTTTTTATATTCTTTTTTTTTTCGCTTCAGCAAAAAATGATTATAATTTTTCATAAATTTCCATGAAAAATCGCCAAAGCAATCGACGGAATGATTTGAATTTTATACCAAATCACTCTTGAATTAAAATTGAGTGATTTTGTAAAGTTTCAAGTGGATGGCAATTGTTTTTATATTTTTTCGAGTCAATGAAGTACAATAGGACGAAAAAATTAATTCGTCTTTAATTGCTTTTTCGTTGTTTAAGGATAACTCTGGAACGGATGACCTAATTTGGCAAATTCTCCCATCGAATAGACGCAGATAAGACCCAAAACATGTAATTTACGATTCAATTTATGAACGCGAGGAGAGACTTCGAAAATTCTTTCAGCAAAGTGTTGTGCTCATTGGACAGATAAGATCAAAAAATATTTTATTATTATTGAGGATAGCTCTTAAACACAAAGTATTGTTCTTACATAATAGACGTAGGTTAAAAGATATAGAGGACCAAAGAATTGAATTCGTTGTTCAATTGTTTTTTTTGGTTTACAGAAGATAACGGGTGACCAAAATCAAATTCTTCCAGAAAAATCCATCGAATAGATACAGATCACACTAAACATTTTTTTTCTAGTTATTTGTTTGTTACCCGTTGTAAGACTTAATTTAGTAGAATTTAGAAGAACTGCTTGAATATTTATATATTTAACAGCATGAATGTATGAATATTCAACCTGTTCTGAAAAATTAAGTCTTACCCAGAGTTACATGTACTTAGAATATCTATGCCCAGACAAATCGATGTGTCGTTTTTATTAAATCTATTAAAATATTTATTGGTAATTATTTGTCATTTCCCATTTCAACCCTTTCATCGGGTTAACACATTACAAAATTTCGAATTGATTATCGAGTTCCAATGGATAATCGCAAAATCGCTGTTTGCACAAGTATATAAAGGTAACCGTTTGGACCCCGTCTTCAAAGGGAGTAGCATAGCATCACCGGCTGCCGACAATAAACGAGATATTGTCGGTAATGCATATCGCGGTAATCCGTAGTTCAAATGACAGTGGAGCGAATAGAGTCTGTTTGTGGGGAATCCCCAGCGACTAGACTGAATTAATTACCGGCAACCAATGAGGATAAAGGGGGTCCCTTTTGATCGCGCTTCGCTTCATCCGGAACTTCAACTTGTCGATGCGCGCTCTCTCCTCATTTCTCATCCTCATCTCCCTCGTTCTCTTCCTCGTTCCATTTAACGACTACCTGCACCGCCAGCGAGCTTCTGAAATTTCATTTCAATAAAGAGCAAACATTCCGTTATTGTGTATAATTTTCTCTTTCGCCGATAATTGCACTTTCAGGAATAATTAATACTTACCTTGAGAAGCGGCTTTATCATTATTTTCAAAATACTTATTATTCAGCTTGGAGAATAAAACGACGTACAATCGGATGCTAAAACTACATTTTTTTGGGCTGAGTAGATTGGACTGAAAAATAGCAGTTATAAGCAGTGGCGGCTCGTGAAACATTTTGATGGTAGAGCCACTTCGAATATAATATACTTTTTGAGAAAAAAATAACTACGATTATTGTTGCAAAATTATTATTAAGAGAAAAGTCGCGCCTTCATATATAAATAATCATTTTTTGTCGAAAAAAGAAAATATTAAAACAATTTCCATCCACTTGAAACTTCACAAAATAACTCAATATTAATTCAAGAGTAATTTGGTAGAAAATTCCAATACATTCCGTCGATTGCTTTGTCGATTTTTCATGTAAATTTATGAAAAATTATATTCATTTTTTTGCTGAAGCGAAAAAAAATATAAAAACAATTGCCATCGACTTGAAATTTTCCAAAACAAGTGACAACACATGTGATTCTACATTTCTGTAAAAATTAGAAATGCATTGTTTCTGAATTTTAGAATATTTCAATGTGAACGCAGATGAAACAGAAAAATTGCAATAAATTCGTGAACGCGAAAAAAATATAAAAACAATTGCCATCGACTTGAAATTTTACAAAACAACTGACTGCACGTGTGATTCTACATTTCGGTAAAAATTAGAAATGCATTGTTTCTAAATTTCAGAATATTTCAATGTGAACGCAGATGAAATTTTAAAAAAATTGCAATAAATTCGTGGACGCGAAAAAAATATAAAAACAATTGCCATCGACTTGGAATTTTCCAAAACAACTGACAACACATGTGATTCTACATTTCGGTAAAAATTAGAAATGCATTATTTCTAAATTTCAGAATATTTCAATGTGAACGCAGATGAAATTTTAAAAAAATTGCAATAAATTCGTGGACGCGAAAAAAATATAAAAACAATTGCCATCGACTTGGAATTTTCCAAAACAACTGACAACACATGTGATTCTACATTTCGGTAAAAATTAGAAATGCATTGTTTCTAAATTTCAGAATATTTCAATGTGAACGCAGATGAAATTTTAAAAAAATTGCAATAAATTCGTGGACGCGAAAAAAATATAAAAACAATTGCCATCGACTTGGAATTTTCCAAAACAACTGACAACACATGTGATTCTACATTTCGGTAAAAATTAGAAATGCATTGTTTCTAAATTTCAGAATATTTCAATGTGAACGCAGATGAAATTTTAAAAAAATTGCAATAAATTCGTGGACGCGAAAAAAATATAAAAACAATTGCCATCGACTTGGAATTTTCCAAAACAACTGACAACACATGTGATTCTACATTTCGGTAAAAATTAGAAATGCATTGTTTCTAAATTTCAGAATATTTCAAAGTGAACGCAGATGAAATTTTAAAAAAATTGCAATAAATTCGTGGACGCGAAAAAATATAAAAACAATTGCCATCGACTTGGAATTTTCCAAAACAACTGACAACACATGTGATTCTACATTTCCGTAAAAATTAAAAATGCATTGTTTCTAAATTTCAGAATATTTCAATGTGAACGCAGATGAAATTTTAAAAAAATTGCAATAAATTCGTGGACGCGAAAAAAATATAAAAACAATTGCCATCGACTTGGAATTTTCCAAAACAACTGACAACACATGTGATTCTACATTTCGGTAAAAATTAGAAATGCATGTTTCTGAATTTCAGAATATTTCAATGTGAACGCAGATGAAATTTTAAAAAAATTGCAATAAATTCGTGGACGCGAAAAAAATATAAAAACAATTGCCATCGACTTGGAATTTTCCAAAACAACTGACAACACATGTGATTCTACATTTCGGTAAAAATTAGAAATGCATTATTTCTAAATTTCAGAATATTTCAAAGTGAACGCAGATGAAATTTTAAAAAAATTGCAATAAATTCGTGGACGCGAAAAAATATAAAAACAATTGCCATCGACTTGAAATTTTCTAAAACAACTTACAACACATGTGATTCTACATTTCGGTAAAAATTAAAAATGCATTGTTTCTAAATTTCAGAATATTTCAATGTGAACGCAGATGAAATTTAAAAAAAATTGCAATAAATTCGTGGACGCGAAAAAAATATAAAAACAATTGCCATCGACTTGGAATTTTCCAAAACAACTGACAACACATGTGATTCTACATTTCGGTAAAAATTAGAAATGCATTGTTTCTAAATTTCAGAATATTTCAATGTGAACGCAGATGAAATTTTAAAAAATTGCAATAAATTCGTGGACGCGAAAAAAATATAAAAACAATTGCCATCGACTTGGAATTTTCCAAAACAACTGACAACACATGTGATTCTACATTTCGGTAAAAATTAGAAATGCATTGTTTCTAAATTTCAGAATATTTCAATGTGAACGCAGATGAAATTTTAAAAAAATTGCAATAAATTCGTGGACGCGAAAAAAATATAAAAACAATTGCCAGCGACTTGGAATTTTCCAAAACAACTGACAACACATGTGATTCTACATTTCGGTAAAAATTAGAAATGCATTGTTTCTAAATTTCAGAATATTTCAAAGTGAACGCAGATGAAATTTTAAAAAAATTGCAATAAATTCGTGGACGCGAAAAAATATAAAAACAATTGCCATCGACTTGAAATTTTCTAAAACAACTGACAACACATGTGATTCTACATTTCCGTAAAAATTAAAAATGCATTGTTTCTAAATTTCAGAATATTTCAATGTGAACGCAGATGAAATTTTAAAAAAATTGCAATAAATTCGTGGACGCGAAAAAAATATAAAAACAATTGCCATCGACTTGGAATTTTCCAAAACAACTGACAACACATGTGATTCTACATTTCGGTAAAAATTAGAAATGCATTGTTTCTAAATTTCAGAATATTTCAATGTGAACGCAGATGAAATTTTAAAAAATTGCAATAAATTCGTGGACGCGAAAAAAATATAAAAACAATTGCCATCGACTTGGAATTTTCCAAAACAACTGACAACACATGTGATTCTACATTTCGGTAAAAATTAGAAATGCATTGTTTCTAAATTTCAGAATATTTCAATGTGAACGCAGATGAAATTTTAAAAAAATTGCAATAAATTCGTGGACGCGAAAAAAATATAAAAACAATTGCCAGCGACTTGGAATTTTCCAAAACAACTGACAACACATGTGATTCTACATTTCGGTAAAAATTAGAAATGCATTGTTTCTAAATTTCAGAATATTTCAAAGTGAACGCAGATGAAATTTTAAAAAAATTGCAATAAATTCGTGGACGCGAAAAAATATAAAAACAATTGCCATCGACTTGAAATTTTCTAAAACAACTGACAACACATGTGATTCTACATTTCCGTAAAAATTAAAAATGCATTGTTTCTAAATTTCAGAATATTTCAATGTGAACGCAGATGAAATTTTAAAAAAAATTGCAATAAATTCGTGGACGCGAAAAAAATATAAAAACAATTGCCATCGACTTGAAATTTTCTAAAACAACTTACAACACATGTGATTCTACATTTCGGTAAAAATTAAAAATGCATTGTTTCTAAATTTCAGAATATTTCAATGTGAACGCAGATGAAATTTAAAAAAAATTGCAATAAATTCGTGGACGCGAAAAAAATATAAAAACAATTGCCATCGACTTGGAATTTTCCAAAACAACTGACAACACATGTGATTCTACATTTCGGTAAAAATTAGAAATGCATTGTTTCTAAATTTCAGAATATTTCAATGTGAACGCAGATGAAATTTTAAAAAATTGCAATAAATTCGTGGACGCGAAAAAAATATAAAAACAATTGCCATCGACTTGGAATTTTCCAAAACAACTGACAACACATGTGATTCTACATTTCGGTAAAAATTAGAAATGCATTGTTTCTAAATTTCAGAATATTTCAATGTGAACGCAGATGAAATTTTAAAAAAATTGCAATAAATTCGTGGACGCGAAAAAAATATAAAAACAATTGCCAGCGACTTGGAATTTTCCAAAACAACTGACAACACATGTGATTCTACATTTCGGTAAAAATTAGAAATGCATTGTTTCTAAATTTCAGAATATTTCAAAGTGAACGCAGATGAAATTTTAAAAAAATTGCAATAAATTCGTGGACGCGAAAAAATATAAAAACAATTGCCATCGACTTGAAATTTTCTAAAACAACTGACAACACATGTGATTCTACATTTCCGTAAAAATTAAAAATGCATTGTTTCTAAATTTCAGAATATTTCAATGTGAACGCAGATGAAATTTTAAAAAAATTGCAATAAATTCGTGGACGCGAAAAAAATATAAAAACAATTGCCATCGACTTGGAATTTTCCAAAACAACTGACAACACATGTGATTCTACATTTCGGTAAAAATTAGAAATGCATGTTTCTGAATTTCAGAATATTTCAATGTGAACGCAGATGAAATTTTAAAAAAATTGCAATAAATTCGTGGACGCGAAAAAAATATAAAAACAATTGCCATCGACTTGGAATTTTCCAAAACAACTGACAACACATGTGATTCTACATTTCGGTAAAAATTAGAAATGCATTATTTCTAAATTTCAGAATATTTCAAAGTGAACGCAGATGAAATTTTAAAAAAATTGCAATAAATTCGTGGACGCGAAAAAATATAAAAACAATTGCCATCGACTTGAAATTTTCTAAAACAACTTACAACACATGTGATTCTACATTTCGGTAAAAATTAAAAATGCATTGTTTCTAAATTTCAGAATATTTCAATGTGAACGCAGATGAAATTTAAAAAAAATTGCAATAAATTCGTGGACGCGAAAAAAATATAAAAACAATTGCCATCGACTTGGAATTTTCCAAAACAACTGACAACACATGTGATTCTACATTTCGGTAAAAATTAGAAATGCATTGTTTCTAAATTTCAGAATATTTCAATGTGAACGCAGATGAAATTTTAAAAAATTGCAATAAATTCGTGGACGCGAAAAAAATATAAAAACAATTGCCATCGACTTGGAATTTTCCAAAACAACTGACAACACATGTGATTCTACATTTCGGTAAAAATTAGAAATGCATTGTTTCTAAATTTCAGAATATTTCAATGTGAACGCAGATGAAATTTAAAAAAAATTGCAATAAATTCGTGGACGCGAAAAAAATATAAAAACAATTGGCAGCGACTTGGAATTTTCCAAAACAACTGACAACACATGTGATTCTACATTTCGGTAAAAATTAGAAATGCATTGTTTCTAAATTTCAGAATATTTCAAAGTGAACGCAGATGAAATTTTAAAAAAATTGCAATAAATTCGTGGACGCGAAAAAATATAAAAACAATTGCCATCGACTTGAAATTTTCTAAAACAACTGACAACACATGTGATTCTACATTTCCGTAAAAATTAAAAATGCATTGTTTCTAAATTTCAGAATATTTCAATGTGAACGCAGATGAAATTTTAAAAAAATTGCAATAAATTCGTGGACGCGAAAAAAATATAAAAACAATTGCCATCGACTTGGAATTTTCCAAAACAACTGACAACACATGTGATTCTACATTTCGGTAAAAATTAGAAATGCATTATTTCTAAATTTCAGAATATTTCAATGTGAACGCAGATGAAATTTAAAAAAAATTGCAATAAATTCGTGGACGCGAAAAAAATATAAAAACAATTGCCATCGACTTGGAATTTTCCAAAACAACTGACAACACATGTGATTCTACATTTCGGTAAAAATTAGAAATGCATTGTTTCTAAATTTCAGAATATTTCAATGTGAACGCAGATGAAATTTTAAAAAATTGCAATAAATTCGTGGACGCGAAAAAAATATAAAAACAATTGCCATCGACTTGGAATTTTCCAAAACAACTGACAACACATGTGATTATACATTTCGGTAAAAATTAGAAATGCATTATTTCTAAATTTCAGAATATTTCAAAGTGAACGCAGATGAAATTTTAAAAAAATTGCAATAAATTCGTGGACGCGAAAAAATATAAAAACAATTGCCATCGACTTGAAATTTTCTAAAAAAACTTACAACACATGTGATTCTACATTTCGGTAAAAATTAAAAATGCATTGTTTCTAAATTTCAGAATATTTCAATGTGAACGCAGATGAATTTTAAAAAAAATTGCAATAAATTCGTGGACGCGAAAAAAATATAAAAACAATTGCCATCGACTTGGAATTTTCCAAAACAACTGACAACACATGTGATTCTACATTTCGGTAAAAATTAGAAATGCATTGTTTCTAAATTTCAGAATATTTCAATGTGAACGCAGATGAAATTTAAAAAAAATTGCAATAAATTCGTGGACGCGAAAAAAATATAAAAACAATTGCCATCGACTTGGAATTTTCCAAAACAACTGACAACACATGTGATTCTACATTTCGGTAAAAATTAGAAATGCATTGTTTCTAAATTTCAGAATATTTCAATGTGAACGTAGATGAAATTTTAAAAAAATTGCAATAAATTCGTGGACGCGAAAAAAATATAAAAACAATTGCCATCGACTTGGAATTTTCCAAAACAACTGACAACACATGTGATTCTACATTTCGGTAAAAATTAGAAATGCATTATTTCTAAATTTCAGAATATTTCAAAGTGAACGCAGATGAAATTTTAAAAAAATTGCAATAAATTCGTGGACGCGAAAAAATATAAAAACAATTGCCATCGACTTGAAATTTTCTAAAACAACTTACAACACATGTGATTCTACATTTCGGTAAAAATTAAAAATGCATTGTTTCTAAATTTCAGAATATTTCAATGTGAACGCAGATGAATTTAAAAAAAAATTGCAATAAATTCGTGGACGCGAAAAAAATATAAAAACAATTGCCATCGACTTGGAATTTTCCAAAACAACTGACAACACATGTGATTCTACATTTCGGTAAAAATTAGAAATGCATTGTTTCTAAATTTCAGAATATTTCAATGTGAACGCAGATGAAATTTTAAAAAAATTGCAATAAATTCGTGGACGCGAAAAAAATATAAAAACAATTGCCATCGACTTGGAATTTTCCAAAACAACTGACAACACATGTGGTTCTACATTTCGGTAAAAATTAGAAATGCATTGTTTCTAAATTTCAGAATATTTCAATGTGAACGTAGATGAAATTTTAAAAAAATTGCAATAAATTCGTGGACGCGAAAAAAATATAAAAACAATTGCCATCGACTTGGAATTTTCCAAAACAACTGACAACACATGTGATTCTACATTTCCGTAAAAGTTAGAAATGCATTGTTTCTAAATTTCAGAATATTTTAATGTGAACGCAAATGAAATTTTAAAAAAATTGCAATAAATGCGTGGACGCGAAAAAAATATAAAAACAATTGCCATCGACTTGAAATTTTCTAAAACAACTGACAACACATGTGATTCTACATTTCCGTAAAAATTAGAAATGCATTCTTTCTAAATTTTAGAATATTTCTAAGTGAATGGAGATGAAATTTAAAAAAAAATGCAATAAATTCGACGACTCGAAAAAAATATAAAAACAATTGCCATCGACTTGAAATTTTCCAAAACAACTGACAAAACATGTGATTATACATTTCCGTAAAAATTAGAAATGAATTGTTTCTAAATTTTAGAATATTTCAATGTGAACGGAGATGAAATTAAGAAAAAAAATGCAATACATTTGTGGATGCGAAAAAAATATAAAAACAATTGCCATCGACTTGGAATTTTCCAAAACAACTGTCAACACATGTGATTCTACATTTCGGTAAAAATTAGAAATGCATTGTTTCTAAATTTCAGAATATTTCAATGTGAACGGAGATGAAATTAAAAAGAAATTGCAATAAATTTGACAACCCGAAAAAATATAAAAACAATTGCCATCGACTTGAAATTTTCCAAAACAACTGACAACACATGTGATTCTACATTTCCGTCAAAATAAGAAATGCATTCTTTCCAAATTTTAGAATATTTCAATGTGAAGGGAGATGAAATTTAAAAAAAATTGCAATAAATTCGTGGACGCGAAAAAAAAAATATAAAAACAATTGCCATCGACTTGAAACTACACAAAATCATTCAATATTAATTCAAGAGTGATTTGGTAGAAAATTCAAACAGATTCCGTCGAAAAATTATAATCATTTTTTGCCGACGCGAAAATAACATAAAAATAGCTGTAAAATACTTGAAACTTTCTAAATTTACTTAAAATGCAATAATCTTAATAACCTTCCAAAACCTCAAAAAACTCCCATTATAGGTTTTCAAGATAACCGATTGACAACAGCGCTTCAGATTTTTTTAACTTGTTTTTCCGAGTGAAAAAAAATATAAAAACAACTGCAACACATACTTGAAATTTTCCAAATTTACTCAAAATAAACTAATCTTAACAATCCTCCAAAAAACTCAAAAAACCAAATCACTGGTTTTCAAGATTTTAAGTTTAATTTCTTCCAAGTGGAGAAAAAAATATAAAAACAACTGCAACACACTTTTCAAATTTACTCAAAATACATTAATCTTAATAAATTTCCAAAAAACTCAAAATACCCCATCACTGGTTTTCAAGATAACAACATAAAACACAATTCTGGAAGAATTTTTGAAATCTGCTAATTTGTTCAAGAGATATACTCTCAAATAAATGTATTGCCATTTTTTCTCGTCTCATGAAACTTTCGCAGGCATCGTTTTAATATTTAAAATGACAAATCAGTGTTTTTAGAATTAATAAAAACAATCTTGTTTCGTTTGAAACTGTAAGTAGTGCCATGGCTCCTTGGCTCTACATAACGAGCCGCCCCTGGTTATAAGGTGTGAGCCACAGAATTTTGTTTCTGAGTTGGCCATGACTGAGAGAGAGATACATAGCAGTCATGTCTGCGATTAATTCTTTTAATTAATTTAATTTAATTAATTCTTTTAATTCAATCGAACTACTACTATTCTCATGACGTAATAATATGCGACATACCTCATTTAACTCACAGCCAACTCTGAAACAAAATTTTGTGACTCACACGATACTATACTTTTTAGACACATATGCCGTAGATTGCTATAATGTATCTATTATTCAAATTAATATAGTATAAACGTCAGATTACTAGCGCAAGACATTTAATCTATAACTAATTTGACAGCGAATCGCATTAACTGTAAATTTAATTACACCGTCCCCGACCGAATAATTTCTAATTCTGTGTTGCTCTTTATCTCGACATAATGATAATAAAGTGATGACAATGAGATTGTCGTCTGTCGGGAGGGGGCGTGCGGCGTCCTCCCCCTAAATAAAATAACAATTCGCTCAATAATACGGACAGGCGAAAACAGAATTAATTCCACCCACCCTTTCAATTTCCATTCCGATTCCCACCCCTGGCCGTTCCGCCGGAGAGCATCAACAATTCAAAATAGAATCAAAATATCGGAGCATTATCACTCCATATTTATAATTGAGCGTTCGACGGCAGAGCGTAGGGGAAGAGGCGCCTGCTGTTGCCGGTAAGCCGCTGGTGGTTTTCCAAATTATATACTGCATTATGTTCGATAAACTCTTCACCGAGAGGGTTGGATCACTTGTTGGAAAAATATAATCATTGTTTGTAATCAATCGTAATTGAGGAATACTTATTTTTGGAAGAGGACTCTTAAAGTGAGAACATACCGTCTATGAAATATAAATTCCGATGAACGTCTTAAACTGTGAAAAAAACATTCCTAAAATTAAACCGTATTATACCTATACAGGGTCCTGGATTTCACCTCCCGTCTTCTATAGCTCATTTACTAATTAAGTTGGAATTTTGATATTTTGCAGAATAAATTTGCATCCTAGAATGCATTTCAGGAAAATATTTTTGATTATACAGAGTGTCCCAAAAAGGCGTGACGTCATGATTATCTATTTTTTTAAATTACATGCTATGTATTTTATTGCTTATTTGGGTACCTTTTATGGTTGCCTACATACTCCTATAATTTTATTGGAATCAATTCAGGGATATCAGCAAAAAAAAATAAAAACTAAAAAAAAACAGTTTTGCACTATTGGTTTAAAAAATGAATAAAAAATAAAAATAGTGCCTTATTAATAAAATCATACAAGGTACTTATTAAATAAGGTCTGATAGTCCCGTTAACCAAGTTTGATCAATATGAATTATACAGGGTGTCCAAAATTTAGTGTAAAATATTTCAAACTTTAAAGCACTTTTTTTTCTCATTTTAAATTGGAGCCCCTGTATATTTTTATGTCATTTCATGCAGAATTAAAAAAACAAACATTTTTCCTAATAACAACCCTATCCCAATTCCTAACGCTTTTAAAGTTATTTGCAGAAAACTCGATTTATTAACCATTTCAATAGCCATTTTACTAAATAAAAATCGACCCTCACTAGGGAATGCTCCTTGACGTGGTGTGGGGGCAAGGTAGTGCCACTGTAAATGAGCACCCTACGGTTATTCCGCCAAACAACCGGATAACAGTGGGGAGTGAGACGGGGCTCTATCGCCATTGCATTCCGAGGCTATACACAAACTGTTATAGTGATGGCCTCCTTCGTAGAGTCGGCCTCCCTTGGCCACCTCTTCGGTCACCCTGACCTTTTCGGCTCCCTATACTATAAGGCAACGAGGGCTAGGGAGCCAAACCACTTATCCTGCTCACCCCCGCCCGGCTGTAGTATCGTGGCTTAGGGCTTGCACGAGGGTAAACGACGCCGGGTCTGTTTGTGCCCATACAGCCATTAGACCTGACATATCGGGCTTGTTGCTGTTCGTGGACATGTTTCGCAGGTAACAAGCTTAGAGGATCTTGGCTTAGCCGCCAGGATCAATGTGGAAAGGAAACCACAAAAAACAAATACCTCAAACCAAGGTGGAACGGCATAGGCCGAGGGATTCATGGCTAAGGAGGAGCTTAGTCGTCTCTATGCGAACTCTGGGTACCAGGCGACCCCCAGTTTCACTAGCCTTATTATGGCATGCGGGGCTCTGCTGTAATGGACTTTTCCCTTTCCCTAGCTACTCGTGGGACTCAAATGAACCAAGTTTTTCAAATAACCAAAGGAGTGGACGACGTCCGTTGTTGCTGCAAAGGAGCCAAAAGGTGTAGAGCCTATGGAAACTAGCAGCAGAACAGGTGAGGAGGAGCTGCTGAAAAGCAGCGATGAGGAGCTCTTTGGCAGCCTTAAAGGTCTAAACACAAAAGACCAAAAGGTCAAAATGAGCGGTGCCGCAAGAAAGAGGATGAAGTTCCTCATCAAGAACGGCATGGAACCAGGAGAAGCTCGAGTAAAGGCATTAGTGCCCTTCAAGAGCAACCCCACGGCTGCTACCAAGAGACCTCGGTCAACAGGTAGCACGCCGGACACAACCATGGTCAAACGGACGAAAAGGCAGCCTGTGCCTAGCGCCGAGGCCAAGGCTGTGTCCTATAGCCAGGCTTCGACGGGAGTGAAGGTAGGCGTATGCCTAGAAGGTTTTCCAGAAAACCTCATGTCGACGGAACAAATTGATGCCGTACGCGAGGCCATTCTGGAGAAAATAATTGAGGATGGTAAGGAGGGAACCGTGAAGCCCAGATTCCATCAGCTTCATCAGAGGCCAGGATGGCTCGCACTGACGTGTGTAGACAGTGCCACAGCCAACTGGCTAAAGGGCGCAGCTGCTCATCTCAGGCTGTGGGAGGGAGCCAAGTTAAGGGTGCTGGATGAGGCAGAAATGCCTCATTCTAAGGTCCTGATAGGCTACTTCCCAAACAGCCTGGAATGCACCAGCGCGAAGGTAATTTTGTTAATTGAGGCCCAAAACAATCTAAAGGCCTCCAGCTGGAGGGTTCTCAGGAGAGATCCGAAGGGACCCAAGCTGGAGGTCACGCTGTCGGCGGACTCACATTCCGCCGACAGCCTGGAGAAGCTGGGCAACAAAATTTGCTACGGGTTTGGCTGGGTAGAGCTAAGACCCAAGGGCAAAAAAGTACCAAAGGGCAAAGGGCCAACAAGGGCCTATCCGGACCCTTCTTGCTCCAAGGAGCCTACCAGCGGACCCATTGACACTACTCCGCCACTAGCGGAAACAGTTGCCGATAAGGGACCCACCGTAGTAAGTAAGGTAAGGGAGGGCAATACCCTGAAAGGCAAAAAGCGCAAGGCCAAGGAGCCAAAGGCTGGTGCCACTGGGGTCTAGGCATCTCAATGGCGGGCCTACGCTGCCTTCAACTGAACCTCCACCACTCCAAAGCGGCAACAAGTGCCGTGCACTGGAGGTTTAAGAAATCCAAATTTAGGATAGGCTTCTTACAAGAGCCCTGGATTAACAACGGGCAGGTAAGGGGTCTACCTAAAGAAAGTTGCAGGTTAGTATACAAAGCAAACTGCACTAAACCAAGAGCAGTCCTCATGCTCAGAAAGGACATTAATTTTACTTACATTCCAGAATTCACCACAGGGGACCTCGCGGCAGTGCTGGTAGAGGTCCCCACGAAGAAAGGACACATAGTTATGGCCTCGGCCTACTTTCCGGGTGACAAGGATACACCGCCACCAGAGGAGGTAAGAAGACTTGTGGAATGGTGTAGAAAAGGCAACAAACACCAACTCCTGTGCTGTGATGCCAACGCACATAACATCCTGTGGGGCAGCACGGACACCAATAGTAGAGGTAAGGATCTACTTGAATTTATTATCTCTAACAATCTAGACATTGTTAATAGAGGTAGCGAGCCTACCTTTGTGAATGCAATCAGACAGGAGGTACTAGATATCACCCTGGCTGATGCCTTCACAACAAGTACAAGAAAAATTGGCGAGTTCTAGCAGAACCCTCTTTATCAGACCATCATCTGATTGGGTTTGATATTGAGGTCACTAAGGAAGCTGTTTTAGAATGCAGGAATCCGAGGAACACAGACTGGGGCCTCTACAGAGAGTGCCTAGGTCTGGGAACCGAAGATCTATGCCTCGACATCCAAACTACAGGGGAGCTGGAAATAGCTGCGGCTCTCCTTAAAAATTGCATCTTAAAGGCATACGAATCCAGCTGTCCACATAAGAGGAGATCTCATTCCAGAGATGTGCCCTGGTGGAATAAGGATTAAGACCGCCTGAAGACGCAAACCAGAAAAACCTTCAATAGTGCAAAGAAGACGGGCAACTGGGATGCCTACAGACAGGCACTATCAGAATACAACAAGGAGCTGAGGAAGTCGAAAAGGAAAACTTGGAGAGCTTTCTGTGAGGGAGTGAACGACACAGCCCCGACAGCAAGACTCCAAAAGGTCCTATCGAAAGACCACTCCAATGGCATTGGTTTAATTAAAAAACCTGATGGGAGTCATGCAGAGAGCCTCAAAAAAAGTCTTAGTGTGCTCCTGAAGACACACTTTCCGGGCTCAACATCTGTGGACTCACTCGCAACAACTGCTCAATCTATGGAAGGAAGCACATTCCTACCAACCAGAGAGAGCAAAAGAAAGGCTGGTAAATTAATTACTAGAGGAAAAATTTAATGGGCAGTCAAAAGCTTCAAACCCTTCAAAACTCCAGGGCCAGATGGCATATTTCCTGCATTGCTGCAATATGGGCTAGACATACCAGCCCCATACCTGCAAGCAGTATACAAAGCCAGCTTCACGCTGGGCTATATTCCAATGGAATGGAAGGAGGACAGGGCGACTTTCATCCCCAAAGCGGGCCGTAGGCCACCTGATGAGGCTAAGTCCTACCGCCCAATCAGCCTCACCTCTTTCCTCCTCAAAATTATGGAGAAAATCGTGGACAACGACATTAGGTGCGGCGCCCTAAAAGCGAACCCGCTACATAGGCAACAATTTGCCTATCAACTTGGCAAATCTACTGTAGATGCCTTGCACAGCCTTACAACAGGCATAGAGGCATCGCTTCAATACAAGGAGATTGCACTAGGTATTTTCGTGGATATTGAAGGGGCGTTTGACAATACGACCTTCAAAACCGTGGAAAAGGGAGCCATCAGGAAGGGCATTGATATACCCACTATCAGATGGATAAAAGCTGTACTTGAAAACCGTAAAATCACGGCAGGTATGGGGAGTGAGTCTGCCCGCAAGGCGGGGTTCTATCACCCTTGCTCTGGTGCATCGTGGTGGATGAGCTCCTCACGACCTTGGCAGATAAGGGCTATAGTACGCAAGGCTACGCCGACGACATTGCGGTTGTCATAAGGGGTAAATACGATAGCATCGTATCGTCCCTAGCCCAAGAGGCCCTTAACACCATATCAAAATGGTGTCTGAGGGAGGGTTTCAATGTCAACCCGGAAAAAACTGTGATTGTACCTTTTACTAATCGCAGGAAACTTTCAATCAAAGCTCCCAAAGTAAAAGGACAAGAAACTGCGCTTTCCGACCAAGTGAAATATTTAGGCTTAGTGCTTGATAGGAAGCTTAACTGGAACGCGCATCTGGAAAAAACGATCAGCAAAGCAACGGCAGTACTCTGGATAGGCCGCCGGATAGATCATGGGGGCTGAAACCTAAAATGATACACTGGTTGTACATCATGGTGGTCAGACGCATTATCACATATGGCTCACTAATATGGTGGACCAAAATAAAACAAGTAACGGCACAAAAGAAGCTCCAAGCTCTTCAAAGACTGGCATGTCTTGGCATCACGGGAGCTGCACATAGCACTCCCTCTGCAGCAATGGAAGCTTTACTAGACCTACTTCCTTTGCACGAACAAATCAGAAAGGAAGGTCTAATGAGTGCACTGAGACTAAACTGGACCAGTACAGGCCACAGAACCGGGCACTCAGAAATTCTGGACCTCGTCACAAGCGAGTTCTTACAAACACCATCGGATATAATGCCGATCAATTATGACTTCGAATCAAGATTTGATGTTACTATTGATAGTCGCCAAAACAGTCTGAAACGAGTCACAGAACTAAAACACAACTCTGTACTCTGGTACACAGATGCATCCAAGACAGAGGTGGGCACCGGCATAGGCATATATGGTCCTAAGCATAAGGAATCAGTTCCCCTCGGACATGGCCCTTCTGTCTTACAGGCTGAAATAAAAGCTTTAAAAAGATGTGCTCAGGTGTGCACAAAAAAAGGGCTACAAAGGGGCACGCATATATCTAATCACGGATAGCCAGGCTGCCCTAAAGAGCCTTAAAACGTACAGCTTTAACTCCAAGACTACTTGGAACTGTAAACAGGCTCTGAACCAACTGGCAAAGGGCAACAAGCTCACCCTAATGTGGGTACCCGGCCACGCAAGCATAATCAAGGCAATGATCATGCCGATATACTTGCTAAGGAAGGAGCCTCAACTACCATCATTGGACCAAAACCGACCTGCGGGCTACCGAAAGCACATAAAAAAGGCGTGATCCAAGAATGGGAAAAAAAGTGCAAAACAGACTATTGGAAAAATGCACCAGGTCAAAGGCAATCCAAAATGTTTATTGATTTCTCGCCAAATAGAGCCAAACAGCTCTTACGCCTCACTAAAACCGAGATCAGACTAATCACCGGTCTCCTCACAGGACACTGCCCAGTGAAGTACCATCTTCACAATATGGGCAAAGTGGATAACACCACATGCAGATTATGTGAATCGGCAGAAGAAACGGCCGAACACATATTATGCGAGTGTGTAGCTCTAGCTACCACTAGGCAGGTCCTAACCGGAGGTATGGCGGTAACGCCAGAACGGATCAGGGCATTACCTCCCAGAAAATTAATTGACCTTGTCAGGGAAGTTGAATTTCTGGGAATCAAATAGAAGTAGGGTACTAGTACAAAAGATCTAAACAGGTCGCAGTGCTGTAAGGCTCACCACAGCCAATCGACCCCGTCTAATCTAATTTAATCTAATCTAAATAAAAATCGAAGGTGGCTTTTCAAAACAATGTATTGACATTAAAATTTAACAAGGTCACAAGAGACTGTTTTGACTTTAGTAATGTAAAAGTTTAAAGCATTGTTAACTTAAGCTCTTTGTACTCAAGAATTATTTTTTCCATGACGAAATATTGGAATTAAAATGATTTGACGTTCTAGGGGTTAAAATTTAATCGTTTCCGTGTTACGTACGAGTAGATGTTCATACAAATACTTATGCAATTTGATTAATGTTTCCTGCTCTTATTGATAAATTTATAAGCTCTTATTCGGGGTACTTGATAATTTTATTGATAGTCGGTTAAATAAATAATTATCGTCTGACAAATAACTCACTATATCATATAGGGTGATGGATATTCGCAAATATTTGAAAACATCAAAATTAGACCATTTAATTTTATTTTTGGTTTAGATATACCGGGTGTTCGATAAAAAACGCCCAACGCCATAACGCTGTTGTTTATCGACCGATGTGAATGAACTAAAAACCAAAGCTAATAGCTGTTTAAATACTACGAACTGACATCAATATTGATTTTTTCCAATAATAACTTCATTGTCAAATAATAGCCAACTTAAAATTTTTAAATAGGAGCATATAATGTTTTAATTTTTTCACATTAGACATTATTTTTCAGAATCCAATAATGCCCAATACACCTATTCCCCGATTTACACGGTAGATACGTTCCTGAGAAAAACGTGTAAATCGAAAATTAAGTCAAAACCGAGTAAATCGAAAATCAGTTGTGATTTTTTTCAATATTTTTAGGTGTACACAGAAATAAAAATAAAATGCATTGACAGGTTAAAATATGTAATATATTACGGAAACACTGTTTTTTTTATTTAATTACAATACATTAAACAGAAGAACAAAAAATAAAACCAAAGGTGTTTTATTATCCTTCATCACTGTCAGAAATTACTCTCATTCTTTTTTTCGGAATCGAAGGTTCGAATTCACCTCCATCACTCGAAGTTATTTGTGCCGATTCGATGTTTGAAGCAGAAATATTTACATTATGAGGGATGGTAATAAAATCGGTTATTAACAATTGCTTCGAATTTTTTGTAAGATCTTTGTAAACTTCTTCATATTGAGCCAAGCAGCGATTTATGTCACGTTGGAATCGTAAAGCCCTTTCAACGTTTGTGTCATTTTGTATAAAATGATTACCCAGCTTTCTTCCCAATGCGAGTCCTTCGCGGATGACTTTAGCAGTGAATGTTACTGGTACTAATTCCTCTTCATCAGATTTGTCAGACTCACTTTCGCAAACTAAGTTAACTAAATCATCCTCACTTAGTTCTTTATCAGCCATTAACTCTGCGATATCATCAACAGTAAAATCATCAAAACCTTCTCTGCCCAATGAATGCGCCATCTGTACTATCTGCGAATATTCATCATTTGACGTTGAAATGGAATGTTAATTTTTGACTACATTTGGCCACAATTTTTTCCAACAGCTATTGAGCGTTGATTGCTTAATCGCAGTATATGATAAGGCGATATGCTTCACACAGTCTAATATTGTAAAAATTTTCCAAGCACTAATAACTGTTAAAGATTCATTGTTCTCCATTTGTTCCAAAATATATGTAAAGGCTCGTTTTATGTACAAAGCTTTAAAAGTAGAAATTATGCCTTGGTCCAATGGTTGTAATAATGAAGTTGTATTTTTTGGTAAAAATTTTACTTCAACGTTCTCATATTCTAGATCTTGTGGGTGACCCGGCGCATTGTCAATTAACAAAAGCACTTTAAAAGGCAATCCCTTTGAACTTAAATATTTTTTGGCATCTGGGATAAAACATTCATGAAACCGTTCAGCAAACATTGCAGCAGTAACCCACGCTTTCTTATTAGCCCTCCAATAAACGGGAAGATTATTGATGTTTACTCCTTTAAAGGCACGGGGCATTTTTGATTTGTTAACCACTAATGGTTTCATAATATAATCTCCTGAAGCATTGCTACAGAAAAGAATTATTATGCGATCTTTTGCTGCTTTATGACCACTAGCCGATTTATACAATTTTGAGACATAAGTCCTTTTAGGCATTTTTTTCCAGAATAACCATGACTCATCAGCATTGAAAACCTGATCAGGGGTGTATGAATTGTCGTTAATAATTTCTGCAAAATTTGCTGGATATTCTTGGGCTGCATCTACGTCGCCAGAAGTCAGTTCACCTTTTAATTTTAAGCTGGGTAAAGAATGTCTTATTTTAAATCTTTCAAACCAGCCATGACTTGCCAAAAAATTGGCTTCTTTTCAGTTGAAGAAGAAGATGGTAATTGCTCTACAATTTTTTCGTAAATTCGTAATGCTTTATTTGTTATAGCGCCCATATCAATGGGTACTCTTTTTTGTGTTTGATCTTCTATCCAAAGCATTAACGCTTTCTCCATTTTTTCCATTGCGATATTTCTGGTGTATGATGTTGTGCCCATACTCGTGGTATTGCCAGCTGCAACACTCTTTCTAATTGTGTTTTCATTTGTTCTAATAGTTCTTATTGTAGCTTCGTTCATGCTATATGATTTTGCAACATCTACTACTCTGTCTCTCTTTCGTAAGCGATCCAAAATTTCGATTTTAGTTTCTAAAGAAATAACTTTTCTTTTAACTTCTTTCTTCATTATAAGCCTATAATTTTTTTTAATTCATGTTAATTGGGCTGTGATTAAAGTAAAATTCAGAGGGAAAAAATGCGGGAAATTTTGGAGGGAAAATTAAAAAAGTTTAATAATTAATTTTTATTCAAATTAAAATGTTTTAATTTTTTTATTTTAATTAAACCTATTTGGTAAATTGCCATCATTTCCATCCAAAATTTCCCGCATTTTTTCCCTCTGAATTTTACTTTAATCACAGTCGTTAATTTATAATAATCTAAATTATGCACTCACTTGTAATTTACGAATATAGAAAATTAAATCTTTCTGAAACTGTGAAACTTTCACTCAAATACAATTTTCCGTAGATAAAACCTTAATTTTATGCAAAGAAATACAGACACAGTGTGCGTGTGCAGCAAGTCAGCACATAAGCTCGGGATTCCCCGTGAGATGTGTACACTGCGCATGTTCAATCACAGAGTAGCATAAACCGTGTAAAAGCGAAAACGTGTAAAACAAGTACCGTGTAAATCGGGGGATAGGTGTATAGTGTTTTTGGTTCAATATTTTGGTCAAGAAAAAATAATAATAAAAAATCAAAAATTATAATTAGAGTGCCTTGGAAAAAAGTGACAAATACCATTTTGTACCTATGTTACAACTTTAATATTGAATGAGTCAGTATTTATTTTAGCAATCTTAGCCTGTTGAAAATAAACTCAAATGAGTTCCAAAGAGGCAAATCTTCAAGACAAAATTCTAAATCTTCCGTCAGCAACCGGTGGTAATTTTCCCTAGAATAGGGCCCACCCACCACCCTTCGTAATAATTTTAACTCAAACTACAAACCCTGTTTCGAAATTATCGTTAAAATTCCACAACACCACAGAAGGATTTGCTGGAAAAATTCATCCAATCAAACAGCGTTTTGTGGGTACAAAGGGTGGTGGGTGGGCCCTATCCTACAATCCAACGAGTTAAACATCGCCTAGAGTTCTTGGAAATGAATTAATTTACAAAATACAAAATCACAAACACAATTTTTCTGGGTTTGGCGGTTACTCTTTATCAGCGCAAACCTTGTTTATGTTCAACTAATTGGAGGGTAGGATAGGGCCCACCCACCTCCCTTCGTAATAATTTTAACTCAAACTACAAACCCTGTTTCGTAATTATCGTTAATATTCCACAACACCACAGAAGGATTTATTGGAAAAATTCCTTCAATCAAACATTAGGTGGGTCAGGTTAAAGTGGATACAAAGGGTGGTGGGTGGGTACTATCCTACAATCCAACCAGTTGCGCAACCCTCGTTTATATTCAAGTAATTGGAGGGTGGGATAGGGACAACCCACCACCCTTCGTGTAAATTTTAACTTAAACTACAAACCCTGTTTGTAATTATTGTTAAAATTCCGACATCACAGAAAGATTTATTTAAAAAAATCATCCAATCAAATAGCTTTTTGTGTGTTAGGTTAAAATGGATACGAAGGGTGGTGGATGGCCCATATCCTACACAAAAGGTGGTGGGTGGGCGCTATCCTACAATCCAACTAGTGGAACATCACCCAGAGTTTTTGCAAATGATGTTCAAAATAAAAAAATCACAAATGCAATATTTCTGGGTTTGGTGGTTACTCTCCATTAGTGCAACCCTCATTTATGTTCAACTAATACATTTACCAATACTTTTTTAAATCACACTAAATTCTCTACATTTTAATACACAAGTCGACTTTCTTGGACACGATATGTAAAGAAAACTTGAAATATTGTCAATTTCATTCACCATCTTGTTGAAAAAAAAACAACTTTGAGATGATTTTGACCTTCAATATATGGCCACTTCCCCTGTTGATATTTTCATTTGAGTTGTGAAGCAATTTTTTTTTTATTTTGCCGTCTTGTTGAAGAAAAACATCGAGATGACTTGTCAATATCTAACCTCAAGAAACTGGAAAAAATCTCCCTGTTGCTATTGTTACTTGAGTTATGAAGCAATTTATAGATTTTTTTCTGTTAATATTGTCAGCACGGTGTGCACGGTCTTGTTGACGTAAACATCTTCAAGATAATTCTGACCTTCAACATCTAGCTACAAGAAACTTAATATCATAGCAGGGAAACACTGACGATACAAATTCACATACATCATCGATTTAGCTCGTTCTTCTGATGAAAAAAAACTTAACTTATTGAAAGTTGATTTTTTCGATTTTTTACATTTCCGCGTTTTCTTTGCTGACGCGTCACTAGCTTCAAATAGATATTTGTGGTTGGGCAAGTACATTTTCTAAAGCGCCTTGATCTTTTTAGTGATGTATAGAAACCCCGAATCAAACCAGTGGTTTCTGTAAAAAAACATTTTAAATACAATTTTTGGGCAAAAGTAAGAGGGGACCCTTGGGTAGTTTTTCAAGTTTTCGTCAAAAATTAAAAATCTCCAATTTTAATTGAATCCGACTAATTTACATACGAGGAGCACATATTTGAAAACCGCGTACGATTTGTATTCTTTTTTTAGCTGCTACAGCCGTTCAAAGTCTGAAAAAAACAATAATGTTCATGGTGACTTGCCAATTTTTCGCATTTTTTCCTAGATGAAATTTTTTAACGCCAATTGATTTATCTCATTCTTCTGATGAAGAAAAAGATATTAAAGAATATCATCTACGATGATTATTAAAAGAGTTGATTCTTTAGATTTTTTCCATTTTAGAGTTTTATTTGCTGACGCTTCACGGGCTTCAAATGGACATTTGTTTTTGCGAAAGTACATTTTCTGAAGCGTATTGAAGGGATCTTTTCAGTGATGTATAGAAACCCCGAATTGAACAAGAGATTTCTTCAGGAATAATTATTGAAAACCAAAAATACGGAAATATCGAGAGTTTCAACAAACCAATTCAAAACCTAGGCCAAAATAAAGAATTATTGATTTATATGCGAGATTCTTTTTCCGGTATTTTCGAGTTTTGTTTTTTGAAATTTTCGATTTTTTGTCTGCATTTCTCATCTTAGGCCTAAGTTTTCGATATTTTGTCTAAATTTAGGACAAAAGGTCAAAAACCTGACCGAAAAATAATAATGCAGACGAAAAAATTAAAAATACAAGCAAAAGAAAAATTATTTGCCACTTTCAGCCGCCAAAAATAAGTTTCAGACCAGAACAGCGGCGGCTCGTGGATGTTCGGCGGTTAGGCAACAGAAGAAAATTTGACTCCCCTACGCAAAATCCACGAGCCGCCGCTGGACCAGAAGTTCGAAAATAATAGCCAAAAAATAAAATAAAAATACGAAATTAAATCAATAATTCAAGTTAAAAAATATAAAATACAGGATAAAAAAATAGACAAAAAATCTAAAATATACGATGAAAAATTTAGACCAAAAATCTAAAATTCTGGCCTAAAAATAAACATGGTGGACCCAGAAAAGAAAAAAAATTAACAGATAAATAAAAGAAAATTATAAATAAAATACTTTCTTTGTTAATATCACACGATTTAACAAAGAAAGTGTTTTATTTATAATTAAAAATGTATCACGAAGTAAACGCCTCCAGTGTCAATCAATTAAACAAAAATTAATAAAAATTTAGGGCAAAAGATAAAAAAAGCAAATCTACAATGTTGGCCAAAAATTTGAAAACATCGAAACTCGGGCCTACAGATAATAAATGTGGACTAAACGAAAAATGCGGACCAAAAAATCAAAAATTTTAACAATAAAATCGAAAAGTTAGGTCAAAAATTTGGGTCAAAATATTAAAAAAAAAAAAAAAAATCTGTCATGTTGGTCAGAAAGTCAGAAAATTTAGACAGTACATGAAAACTTGGGCGTAAAGATAATAAATGCAGACTAAAATATTGAAAATTTCAACAAACAAAACTCGAAAATTCCGGAAAAAATAAAAAAAAATCTCGCACATAAATCAATAATTCAGATTATAGATATTTTAACCTAAATCAATTCAAAAATTTGGCCCGCAAAATCAAAAATGCGGACCAAAAAATAAAAAATTTTAAGAATTAGTTCGAAAATTTCGGTCAAAATAAAGAATAGTTGGGGCAAAAGATCAAAAAATTAAAATACACGTTAAAAATCTAAAAATTAAAAATTCGGCGGGAAAAATAAAAAAATGCGGACCAAAACGTCGAAAATTTTAATTATGAAATTGAAAATTTAGGTCAAAATAAAGAATATTTAGGTCAAATGATCAAAAATTTACCTCAAAAAAATCGAAAATACAGGCTTAATAATAAAATATGCAGAATTTTTTAGTAAGAAAATTGTAAATTAGTCTCAAAAATCACTATATTGCACAAAATAATTTTCTAATTTTTTTAATTGCAAAACATTTTTGAGTTTGAAACTACAGGTAGTGCCATGGCTCCGTGGCTCTATATAACGAGCCGCCCCTGACCATGAATGAGCTGGCATATATAAATATATTTGACAATTTGAGAAATGAAGAATCATTGAAACCAATTTCGGCGAAATCGCGAAGTTGCATTAAAATCTAAATATTTAATCAAATCAAATGAAATAATTTATTTCATGATGAATATAAACATTCATGTGAAAGATATCAATACAATCCTAAATGTATAAATAAACTTAAAATCTAAACACATTAAATCAGTTACAAGTACTTTAAAATTTAATTTAAAAATTTTATTGGCCATATTGGCTCCGCCATTTAGAATTTTGAATTTTTTATTCCAAACTTGGATTCAGAGATTTCAAAAACTGAACGTTATTAATTTTGAATGAAAACTGAATATTTTTTACAAAAAAATTCCGCCATATTGGATCCGCTATTTTGAATTTTGAAATTTTTATTGAAAATTTGGATTCAGAGATATCAAATACAGGATGGTATTAATTTTCATTAAAAACCGAACATTTTTACAAAAAAAATTCCGCCATATTGGATCCGCCATTTTGAATTTAACAAATCTGATTACAGATTCGGACTCAGCGACCTCAAAAATAATACTAATCTACAAATTCGTCTTTAAAAGTGAAAGGATTAAGACGTTATTAATTTTGGCCCGCTAAATTAGCATTCTGGCCCATTGTGCGCCGATAGGATTCACAAACGGTTCTTACTTTAAAAATGACCCTCGTATCTATTTAATAGTACTATCCTCACCTTAATTCAAATGAATGAATCATCACTTCTTCAAAAGTATTTATGTACACCGCTGTTAAATTGATTGGGCGAATAACTTAATTTCGAATTAAAAAAACGTACCATAAACCCACCCTGAATCATCAAGAGTATTTTGATTTATGTTTAACAATAACTGGTGCGACTAATGAGTTCATCGTGGAGTAAAATTATTCCATTAAGTTCTCATTTGAGTTTTAGGTGGTGAGCGTGCAGCAGCGGCGTGCGTGGGAAGGGCGCTGCAAGAGCTAGGGGCAGGTCCTCGGACACGTGCCCCTGTTTTCGCAGCTCACGTGTTACGCAACGGAGCCCCTTTGTGCAGACGTGATTTGCCCCGTTGTTCCCGCAAATCCTCGCATAATGTCTTTTAATTGAAATCACATCCGCGCAACTTTACAATCTGTAAAATGGGGGATTATAACTCCAAGCACAATATCCGTCGAGTAGATGCCAAAACAACGGACGACGTCTCAACCGTCGTTCGGCTAAATCAAAACAAAATCTGCTACTTTTTTTTTGTAGTGTGCAATCATAACACTCGAGGGTATTTGGAAGTTGTTGAGAAATATATTCCGTACTTGATTACATACGTACTTCAAATTGTAGACAATCCGCTGATAAATTAGTTTTGTGTAGACATAGATATGCTATATTATATTTCTTATAACTAGTGTTAAAACGATAAGCATCATCTTGGAGAAATCTCATCAATACATTAATTAATATGAATATATGTATAATTATTCCACAATTACCAATCGTTGCGTTAAATATAAATAAAACTGCTCTCGATGATTCAAGATGGGTTTATGGGACATTTTTTAATTCGAATTTAAATGTGAATTAAATTGAGGCTAGTAATAAGAAACTCAGTTTAAAATTCTCTTGAAAATTCTCATAAAAAGGCGAAACAAGTCGACAATTTTAAACGTTAAGAATTTATTTGAAAGAATTAATATTTATTTAATATTAATAAGGTGTGAGCCACAGAATTTTGTTTCTGAGTTGGCCATGCCTGAGAGAGAGAAACATGGCAGTCATGTCTGAGATTAATTCATTTTTTTACTTTCTCCGTTACGAAGTACGAGAAAGTATTGTGATCGTGATATTTTATTCAAAAATTTTTTTTTACCGAAATATCCGTTTTGGGGTCCCTAGATGCCATTGCAACAATTTCTGGAAATTTTTTTTTGTGTCTGTGTGTGTGTGTGTGTGTGTGTGTGTGTGTGTGTGTCTGTGTGTGTGTGTGTGTGTCTGTCTGTGCGCGCTGTATCTTTAAAACTAATAGAGCAATTGATTTGAAACTTTGAACATACGTCTTATTTGATAATCCGAAGAACTGAAAAGCTTTTAGTAAAATTTCGTACATCGGAAGTGGGTGTTTACCTTAACTGTTTTTTGTTTTTTGCCAATATTTTCTTAAATATGAAAAATATCATAAAAACATTTTAACAAACATCGAAGACAACAAAGAAATGAACATCTTTTGCTTGAAAATATTTTTCTTAAAATCATTGCTATTCGAGAAAAAAATTTAATAATTTTTTTAAATTTTTGGTTTATAATTATGAAACGATAATAGTTACAGTAAATTTATGTGATTAATAATTGTGGAGAATACCAAAATGAACAACTTCTAAAGAATAAGTTTTTTTCGAAATCTCGTTAGTTTTTGAGTAAACCGAGTTTTTGAATTTGAAGTATAAATTTTCCATGTTTCATCAAGTTTACGCAACGCTCGATGTACATTTAAAATATGATTTCAATTGAAAATAAACCCATGAAAACCTAAATATAAAGTCGGAGAAAGTAACATGATGGCCACATTACCATTTTTTATAGTAATTTTGAAAGTGTGCAATTTTTAAATGAAAACGCTCGAGTTTAAGCGTGATTTTTCTGTAAATCTGGGTAAGGGATGTTTCCGGGTTCTCGTGTATAATCTTAGAGCAGAATCGATTTTGTGTAAACTTGCAAAATTTGCAGTCTGTCTAAATTGTTATGATATTTATTTATAACAACTTAGTGTGTGTGTCTGTGTGTGTGTCTGTGTGTGTGTCTGTCTGTGCGCGCTGTATCTCAAAAACTAATAGAGCAATTGATATGAAACTTTGAACATACGTCTTATTTGATAATCCGAAGAACTGAAAAGCTTTTGGTAAAATTTCGTACACCGGAAGTGGGTGTTTACCTTAACTGTTTTTTGTTTTTTGCCAATATTTTCTTAAATATGAAAAATATCAGAAAAACATTTGATCAAATATTAAAGACAACAAAGAAATGAGCTTATTTTGTTTGAAAACATTTTTCATAAAAGCGTTGTTATTCGAGAAATTTTTTTTTTTTCATTTTTGGTTTATAATTATGAAACGATAATAGTTTATGTATAATAATTATAGAGAATGCCTAAATGAACAACTTATAGAGAATAGGTTTTTTCGAAATCTCTTAGTTTTTGAGTAAACTGAGTTTTTGAATTCAAAGTAGAATTTTTCCATCTTTTATTATTTTGAAGTTTTAAACGTCAGTTTCATGCGAGTCTTATGATTTAAATAGAAAATAAACCATGGAAGTGTAAATACAATCGGAAAAAGTAACATGATGGCCACATCACTATTTTTTCAGGACATTTTCTTCGGGACTTTTACAAAGAACTCTTTTTCAGGACTTTTTTCCAGGATTTCTTAATTATTTTAAGGACTTTTTTAAGGTCTTTTCTTTAAAATTTTTTGTCAGGATTTTATTTTCAAAACTTTTTTCAGGAATCTTTCTCAGCACTTTTTTCAATATTCTTTTTCAATACTGATTTTCGAGACTTTCTTATAGGACTTTTGTTCAGAAGCATTTATTTGGGACTTTTCATGATTTTCTGTCTATTATATTTATTTCAGGACTATTTTTCATGCCTTTTTGAGGATTTTTAAGTGCATTTTTTAGGTCTCTTTGAAGGCCTTTTTTCAGGTCTTGTCTTTTTTTCTTTTTGGGTGTCAGGACAATTTTTTATAGAACTTTTTTTAGGATTTTTTTACTCAACTTTTTTAGAACGTGTTTTGTCAGAACTAGAACTGGGTAACGGGGATGCGTGAGTCGAGTAAAAGAGTCGAGGAGTCAAGTGACTCATTATTAGTCATGAAGTTTTACATGTGAGGACCTTTTTTTATCATTATAGCATAAAATATAAAATTTGTAAGGTGGCGAGTCTTTTATTTATTTTTTTGCTCATCAATATTTTTTGGGGTAAAGAGTCGACTTTTTTGCAAATATACACTATCTAGAATATGGTATAGGTATTTAGGGAAATTCAATTCATTCAGAAAAGCTTCTCATCGCACATTTTTTTTTATCGTCGATTTTGATTCGACACTCAATTCTGCATAGAAAATTTTTTATTTTACATTTTTCCGATTAGTGGAAGTGATCGAAATTTGTAAGCAAAATAGGTGAGGCTCTTGTACGGACTATTTTGACTATCCTCAAAAATTTACTTTTTAAGTTTAGGTACACTCTTTTTCAAAACTATAAAAGATATCAACACGATTTCTTTTTTATTATTTGATTTAAATAATCATGTCAAAATATAACGAATTTATTGTACTTGAAAAAAAATGTTATGTCCAATGAATGAAAATTGCAATATAACGAATTTATTGTACTTGAAAAGAAGCGTTATATCCAATCAATGAAAATTGCTACAATTCGGTTCTTCAAAGTTGAAAGAAAAAAATTCGAGTTTTGGATTTTTTTTTAAATTGCTGAATATTTTGATTATGATATTTTGCATGTTAAAAAGTGGAGAATTTTAGTGTTTGTGAAACATGATTTGAATTGAAAATAAACCATGAAAGTGTAAACATAAATAACGATACCATCAAATCGGAGAAAGCAACATGATGGCCACCTCACCATTTTTTATAGTAATTTTGAAAGTGTGAAAATATTTAAATGAAACCGCTGCGAGTTTAAGCGTGATTTTTCTGTAACTCTGGCTGAGGGATGTTTCCGGTTTTCGTATAATCTTAGAGCAGAATCGATTTTGAGTAAACTTGCAAAATTTGCAGTCTGTACCAATTGTTAATATATTTGTTTACAGCAACTTTGAAGACGGAAATTTCAAAATTCAAACGTGGCGCATTTAAGTGTAATATTTTGGAAATCTGCAGTGGGAATGTTTTTAGTTTATACATTAACTTGAAGCTGAATCGATTCTGAGAAAATTAGAAAAAAATTCACTTTATAGCAATTTTTTCTACATTTTTACTTTCTCCGTTACGAAGTACGAAGTATTGTGATTGTGATTTAAAAAAAAAAAAATTTTTTTACGGAAATATCCGTTTTGGGGTCCCTAGATGCCATTTCAAGAATTTCTGAAAAAAAATGTGTGTGTGTGTGTTTTTCTTAAATATGAAAAATATCACAAAAAACCTTCAAACAAATATTGAAGACAACAAAGAAATGAGCTTATTTTGTTTGAAAACATTTTTCATAAAATCATTGTCATTCAAGAAATTTTTTTTTCTTACATTTTTGGTTTATTATTATGAAACTATAATAGTTACAGCAAATTTATATGAATAATAATTGTATAGAATGCCAAAATAAACAACTAATAAAGAATAAGTTTTTTTCGAAATCTCTTTAGTTTCTGAGTAAACTGAGTTTTTGAATTTGAAGTATAATTTTTCCATATTTCATAATTTTGACGTTTTAAACGTCAGTTTTATGCAAGTCTACAAAACACTCGATATGCATTTAAAATATGATTTAAATTGAAAATAAGCCATGAAAGCGTAAATGTAAATGACTACCATCAAGTCGGAGAAAGTAACATGATGGCCACATCACCATTTTTTTAAATCTAATTCAATTGAAGTAATCTAGTCTCATGACGTAATAATATGCGACATACCTCATTTATTTCACAGCTAACTCTGAAACAAAATTTTGTCGTGTCCTTCGCTATGAGAAGACAAATGCCCTCATAACAGTGCAGCGTGATTTTCGTCGAAACTTCGGCATCACCCAACCAACCAAACAATCGATTAAACGTTGGCATCGATCCTTTTCGGAAACAGGTTGTTTATGCATTAAAGAAGTCCTGAACGATCTCGTACGAGTTCGAGATGTTTTTGTTCGAAGGAATTCAACACGAAGAGACGGTCGCTTGGAATAAGTCACATGACTGTTTGGAAGATTTAAAATTGAAGCCGTATCGCGTTCAATTGTTACAAGCCCTCCAACCAGAATGGAGTTTTGCGAGTTCGTTCTCAATAAACAAGAAGAAAATGAAACGTTTACATTTTTTCTGATGAGGCTACATTCCACACGAGAGGTAGGGTAAACCGCCACAACGTAAGGATTCGGGCATTGCAACAACCGCACGAAACAGTTGAACACCAAAGAGATTCACCAAAAGTGAATGTGTTTTGTGCCGTGTCAAAGGAGAGAGTCTATTTTTCTTTGAGGAAAACACCGTCACGGGCCATACCTACCTATAGATGTTACACAACTGATTGTTTCCTTATTTACAGAAAGAAATGAAGTTTTCGTTTTTCAACAAGATGGTGCACCACCACAGGGGTACTTTTCAGTGAGAAGATATCTCTTCCGAATCGATGGATCGGGCGAAAAGGAGGACACCTCGATCTCCAGACCTCACTCTTTGCAATTTCTTTTTGTGGGGATACGTGAAAGACCGCGTTTTTATGCCACAAATACCGGCCAATCTGTATGAGCTTAAAACAACTGCCATTCTCTCTGAACTCGATTTTGAGTGAGTGAAATGTGCACCAATTGATTAAAAAATTCTAAAAAAATTATCGCTCGCGGAATTTACTTCAAAATTTCCAAATTTGCTTAAAAATAACACATTTTTCACATACCAAAAGATAATTGACGCACCTTGTTTGTAAATAAAATGGCAGCACTCTGAACTTGAATTTAAGTAAGTGAAATTTGCACCAACTGATTAAAAAATTCTTTAAAAAGTTACCGCCCGCGGAATTTGCTTCAAAAGTTCCAAATTTGCTTAGAAAGCCATGTTTTTGACATACCAAAAGATAATTGACGCATCTTGCTTGTAAACAAAATGGCAGCACTCTAAACTTGAATTTGAGTGAGTGAAATGTGCACCAACTGATTAAAAAATTCTTAAAAAATTATCGCCCGCGGAATTTGCTTCTAAATTTTCAAATTTGCTTATAAATAACATGTTTTTGACATACCAGAAGATAATTGACGCATCTTGCTTGTAAACAAAATGGCAGCACTCTGAACTCGAATTTGAGTGAGTGAAATGTGCATCAACTGATTAAAAAATTCTAAAAAAATTATCGCCCGCGGAATTTGCTTCTAAATTTTTAAATTTTCTTATAAATAACATGTTTTTGACATACCAGAAGATAATTGATGCACCTTGCTTGTAAACAAAATGGCAGCACTCTAAACTTGAATTTGAGTGAGTGAAATGTGCACCAACTGATTAAAAAATTATAAAAAAATTATCGCCCGCGGAATTTACATCAAAATTTACAAATTTACTTAGAAATAACATATTTTTCACATACCAAAAGATAATTGACGCACCTTGCTTGTAAACAAAATGGCAGCACTCTGAACTCGAATTTGAGTGTGTAAAATGTGCACCAACTGATTAAAAAATTCTAAAAAAGTTACCGCCCGCAGAATTTGCTTCAAAATTTCCAAATTTGCTTAGAAATAACATGTTTTTGACAGATCAAAAGATATTTAAGGCACCGTGCTTGTAAACAAAATGGCAGCACTCTGAACTTGAATTTGAGTGTGTGAAATGTGCACCAACTGATTAAAAAATTCTAAAAAAATTATCGCCCGCGGAATTTACTTCAAAATTTCCAAATTTACTTAGAAATAACATATTTTTCACATACCAAAAGATCATTGACGCACCTAGCTTGTAAACAAAATGGCAGCACTCTGAACTTGAATTTGAGTGAGTGAAATGTGCACCAACTGATTAAAAAATTCTACAAAAATTATCGCCCGCGGAATTTACTTCAAAATTTCCAAATTTGCTTAGAAATAACATATTTTTGACATACCAAAAGATAATTGACGCACCTTGCTTGTAAACAAAATGGCAGCACACTGAACTTGAATTTGAGTGTGTGAAATGTGCACCAACTGATTAAAAAATTCTAAAAAAATTATCGCCCGCGGAATATTCTTCTAAATTTTTAAATTTGCTTATAAATAACATGTTTTTGACATACCAGAAGATAATTGATGCACCTTGTTTGTAAACAAAATGGCAGCACTCTGAACTTGAATTTAAGTGAGTGAAATGTGCACCAACTGATTAAAAAATTCTAAAAAAGTTACCGCCCGCGGAATTTGCGTCAAAATTTCCAAATTTGCTTAGAAATAACATGTTTTTGACATACCAAAATATAATTGACGCACCTTGCTTGTAAACAAAATGGCAGCACTCTGAACTCGAATTTGAGTGAGTGAAATGTGCACCAACTGATTAAAAAATTCTAAAAAAGTTACCGCCCGCGGAATTTGCTTCAAAATTTCCAAATTTGCTTAGAAATAACATGTTTTTGACAGATCAAAAGATATTTAAGGCACCGTGCTTGTAAACAAAATGGCAGCACTCTGAACTTGAATTTGAGTGAGTGAAATGTGCACCAACTGATTAAAAAATTCTAAAAAAATTATCGCCTGTGGAATTTGCTTCTAAATTTTTAAATTTGCTTATAAATAACATGTTTTTGACATACCAAAAGATAATTGACGCACCTTGCTTGTAAACAAAATGGCAGCACTCTGAACTTGAATTTGAGTGTGTGAAATGTGCACCAACTGATTAAAAAATTCTAAAAAAATTATCGCCCGCGGAATTTGCTTCAAAATTTCCAAATTTGCGTAGAAAGACCATGTTTTTGACATACCAGAAGATAATTAATGCACCTTGCTTGTAAACAAAATGGCAGCACTCTGAACTTGAATTTGAGTGTGTGAAATGTGCACCAACTGATTAAAAAATTCTAAAAAAATTATCGCCCGCGGAATTTGCTTCAAAATTTCCAAATTTGCGTAGAAAGACCATGTTTTTGACATACCAGAAGATAATTAATGCACCTTGCTTGTAAACAAAATGGCAGCACTCTGAACTTGAATTTGAGTGAGTGAAATGTGCACCAACTGATTAAAAAATTCTAAAAAAATTATCGCCTGCGGAATTTGCTTCTAAATTTTTAAATTTGCTTATAAATAACATGTTTTTGACATACCAAAAGATAATTGACGCACCTTGCTTGTAAACAAAATGGCAGCACTCTGAACTTGAATTTGAGTGTGTGAAATGTGCACCAACTGATTAAAAAATTCTAAAAAAATTATCGCTCGCGGAATTTGCTTCAAAATTTCCAAATTTGCGTAGAAAGACCATGTTTTTGACATACCAGAAGATAATTAATGCACCTTGCTTGTAAACAAAATGGCAGCACTCTGAACTTGAATTTGAGTGAGTGAAATGTGCACCAACTGATTAAAAAATTCTAAAAAAATTATCGCCTGCGGAATTTGCTTCTAAATTTTTAAATTTGCTTATAAATAACATGTTTTTAACATACCAGAAGATAATTGACGCACCTTGCTTGTAAACAAAATGGCAGCACTTTGAACTTGAATTTGAGTGAGTGAAATGTGCACCAACTGATTAAAAAATTCTAAAAAAATTATCGCTCGCGGAATTTACTTCAAAATTTCCAAATTTGCTTAAAAATAACATATTTTTGACATACCAGAAGGTAATTGATGCACCTTGCTTGTAAATAAAATGGCAGCACTCTGAACTTAAATTTGAGTGTGTGAAATGTGCACCAACTGATTAAAAAATTCTAAAAAAATTATCGCTCGCGGAATTTACTTCAAAATTTCCAAATTTGCTTAGAAATAACATATTTTTCATATACCAAAAGATAATTGACGCACCTTGCTTGTAAACAAAATGGCAGCAGTCTGAACTCGAATTTAAGTGAGTGAAATTTGCACCAACTGATTAAAAAATTCTTTAAAAAGTTACCGCCCGCGGAATTTGCTTCAAAATTTCCAAATTTGCTTATAAAGACCATGTTTTTGACATACCAAAAGATAATTGACGTATCTTGCTTGTAAACAAAATGGCAGCACTCTGAACTCGAATTTGAGTGAGTGAAATGTGCACCAACTGATTAAAAAATTCTAAAAAAATTATCGCCCGTGGAATTTACTTCAAAATTTCCAAATTTGCTTAAAAATAACATGTTTTTGACATACCAGAAGATAATTGACGCGCCTTGCTTATAAACAAAATTGCAGCACTCTGAACTTGAATTTGAGTGAGTGAAATGTGCACCAACTGATTAGAAAATTGTAAAAAAATTATCGCCTGCGGAATTTACTTCAAAATGTCTAAATCAGCTTAGAAATAACATATTTTTGACTTACCAGAAGATAATTGACGCGCCTTGCTTGTAAACAAAATGGCAGCACTCTGAACTTGAATTTAAGTAAGTGAAATGTGCACCATCTGATTAAAAAATTCTTTAAAAAGTTACTGCCCGCGGAATTTGCTTCAAAATTGCCAAATTTGCTTAGAAATACCATAATTTTAACATACCAAAAGATGATTGACGCACCTTGCTTGTGAACAAAATGACAGCACTCTGAACTTGAATTTGAGTGAGTGAAATGTGCACCAACTGATTAAAAACTTCTAAAAAAATTATCGCCCGCGGAATTTACTTCAAAATTTACAAATTTGCTTATAAATAACATAATTTTGACATACCAAAAGATAGTTGACACACCTTGCTTATAAACAAAATGACAGCACTCTGAACTCGAATTTGAGTGAGTGAAATGTGCACCACCTGAATAAAAAATTCTTAAAAAATTATCGTTTGCGGAATTTGCTTTAAAATTTTCAAATTTGCTTAGAAATAATATAATTTTTGGTTCACAATCAAAATTATCATTGACCGGCCCGTACCACTGAATTTGGCCGCTACAGGCGGCTGGCACCGGCCACATCACCATTCTTTATTATTAAAAATATTTATTTCTATTATTAATATTTTTGAAATAGCCTCCTATATAAATTTAGACATTGATGTAATTATTATCGTTTAACAATTATAAACCAAAACTGACAAACATTTAAAAGAAAAAATTTCAAACAAAACATGTTCATTTCTTTATACAACTTAAGTCAAAATTAGTTTTTTTTAACGCTTGTTGACGTTATGTCAAATTTCGACATTAATTTCTCATAAAGTCTTTTAATTTGAATTAAATTTGTCATTTTTTTTAGAGACTTAATGTCTTTAAGTCAAAATTAGTATTTTTTTCTTAACGCTTGTTGACGTTAAGTCAAATTTCTACATCAATTTCTCATAAAGTCTTTTAACTTAAATTAAATTTGTCATTTTTTCTAGGGACTTAATGGCTTTAAGTCAAAATTAGTATTTTTTTCTTAACGCTTGTTGATGTTAAGTCAAATTTCGACATTAATTTCTCATTAAGTCTTCTAACTTAAATTAAATTTGCCATATTTTCTAGAGACTTAATGGTTTTAAGTCAAAATTAGTATTTTTTTCTTAACGCTTGTTGACGTTAAGTCAAATTTCAACATTAATTTGTCATAAAGTCTTTTAACTTGAATTAAATTTGTAATTTTTTCTAGAGACTTAATGGCTTAAAGTCATAATTAGTATTTTTTTCTTAACGCTTGTTGACGTTAAATCAAATTTCGACAATAATTTCTTATAAAATCCATTAACTTGAATTAAATTTGTCATTTTTTCTAGGGACTTAATGCCTTTAAGACAAAATTAGTATTTTCTTCTTAACGCTTGTTAACGTTAAGTCAAATTTCGACATTAATTTTTCACAAAGTCTTTAAACTTGAATTAAATTTGTAATTTTTTCTAGAGACTTAATGTCTTTAAGTCAAAATTAGTATTTCTTTCTTAACGCTTGTTGATGTTAAGTCAAATTTCGACATTAATTTCTCATAAAGTCTTTTACCTTGAATTAAATTTATCATTTTTTTAGAGACTTAATGTCTTTAAGTCAAAATTAGTATTTTTTTCTTACCGCTTGTTGACGTGAAGTCAAATTTCCACATTAATTTCTGATAAAGTCTTTTAACTTGAATTTAATTTGTCATTTATTCTAGAGACTTAATGGCTTTAAGTCAAAATTAGTATTTTTTTCTTAACGCTTGTTCACGTTAAGTCAAATTCCGACATTAATTTCTCATAAAGTCTTTTAACTTGAATTAAATTTGTCATTTATTCTAGAGACTTAATGTCTTTAAGGCAAAATTAGTATTTTTTTAACGCTTGTTGACGTTCAGTCAAATTTCGACATTAATTTCTTATAAAGTCTTTTAACTTGAATTAAATTTGTTATTTTTTCTAGAGACTTAATGTCTTTAAGTCAAAATTAGTATTTTTTTCTAAACGCTTGTTCACGTTAAGTCAAATTTCGACATTAATTTCTCATAAAGTCTTTTAACTTTAAATAAATTTGTCATTTTTTCTAGGGACTTAATGGCTTTAAATCAAAATTAGTATTTTTTTCTAGAAATTTGACCCTTCGTCAAATTTCGACAATATTTTGCACACAAAGTCTCTTAGTTCTACCCAAATGTAACATATTTTGGATTTAAGTCAAAATTAGTGTTGCTAAAATTTAAGTCAAATTTCGACAGTAATTTGGACATCAATTTTCTTCACTTTAACTAAATTTGACATTTTTTCTTGAGGCTCAACACTCTTAAAGTCAAAATTAGTCAGTTGATTAATGGTTGAGGCGTTAACTTCGTGATACATTTTGGGACTTTAAATAAAACAGTTTCTTTGTTCATATCACACTTTATTTTTTAGCGACTCGAGTTTCGATCATAAGCTGATCTTTTTTTTTTACTTTAAGTTTCAAAATGATCGAAACTCGCCGCCACTGTATTCAACCTGTTCGTATTCAGGCTGTATTACATAAGAATATATTTATTGTGCGAATACATTAAAAATAAAAATGTTGCTTGTTATTATGGTGGGTGCTCGTGCATTTTTCGTTAATCACAAAATTATTTTTTTACGTAAGTACGTTATTAGTAGAACACCGCGATGAAGGTAAACATTTCAGTTATGATAGTTAAAGGTTAAATATAATGGCACATTCTGCACATCATTATGATCCAAAATTGTTGACGGACGCACAAGCACTCTTATCATTCTAGATAAGTCATTATGTAGGGTGACTATTGTTCGCGCGTCCTGACGTAATTCCCCCGATTCAGATAACAGGTACACACACATACACACACATACATACAAATAGACACCGTTCTGGTTACGGAAATGACTAATAGGAAAATTCTATCACGTGCACTATCTCATCTAGTTAATAATAATGTTTTGGTAATATTGTTAATAACGATATTATTATTGAATTACAGATAAATTCAATTAACCTTAACGTATAATATTGGTTGTCCTTTTCATTACAAACTAAATGCTACTACTTTTTGAAAAAAAAATCGATAAGTCTACCAGTGGCGGCTGGTGGTAGAGCCACTTAACCTACAATATATGCCTACTTTTTGAGGAAACAACGATCGATAATTGCAATTGAAAACCTTTACAGAAGCATTAAATAAATAAAATTAAGACAAAAAGTCTTTTTAGAATTATTTTAAAATCCTTGCTGAGCTTGAAATCACAGGTAGTGCCATGGCTCCTTGGCTTTACATAACGAGCCGCCCCTGTCCGTGAGCATCAGGAAAGGAAATAATCATATCCTGCGCATTCTGTTCGCTTTTAAGCCTCATGCACTGGTTCCTAAAAAAAAATCTTGAATAAGTCCAGAAAAAAAATATTCTAAAAAAGTCCTGAAACGTTCCTGAAAAAGTTCCGAAAATCGTTAAAAGAAAATTCTTAAAAAAAAAACAGTCTAATAATGCTCTGAAAATATCCTAAAAAAATTCTCGAACAAAATTTCCGAATTAAAATTCCTGCAAAAACATTTCTAAGAAAATTTTTGAAAGAAAAGTCCTGAAAAATCCTCAGAGAAAATTTCTAAAAAAAATTCCTGAAAAAGTCCTGAGAAAATTCCTGAAAAATAATCCTGGAAAGAGTCCTTAGATAACGTTCTAGAAAAGTTCTGAAGTTAATTTAATTTGGTGATATCAATTTAATAATTTAATCTAGTATATTTTAGTTTAAGGTATTTTAAGTATTCATTGTTGTGTTACATTATTGTAAATTGGGGTTTCCCGTAGATAAATAAATAAACATTCATAAAAAAAATCTTAAAAAAAAAGTCCTGAAAAATGAAAATTATTAAGAAAATGGCATAAAAATAATTCTTGAAAAAAACTTTCTGATAAAAGCCTGATGTCCTAAAAAATTATGAACAAAATTCCTGAATTAAAATTCCTAAAAAAACATTTAAAAAAAAGAAAATTTTAAGTCTATAGAAAAAAATTTCCCGAAGGAAAAATTAAAAATTTCTGAAAAAAAGTTTTCAAAATTGCCTTATAAAATTCCTAAAATAAATTCCGGAATAGAAATAACATTCTAAAAAATGGCATGAAAAACATCTATAAATTCCCGAATTAAAATTCCTGGCAAAATTTTATCACTTGTCATATGTAATTTATCCTTTTCTTCTTGTAGTTTTATTTTCATTATCAATTTCAGTTTTATATGGTTATATTACTCTGTAATCGGCTGTTGGGTAAATAAATACCCGAAAATAAAGTTCGAAAAAAATGCCTGAAATGAAATTCCTGGACATAAGCTTCGAAAAAAGTCTTAAACAATTCCTGAAATTAATTTCCTAATACAAATGTATGAAAAAAAAATGGTGATGTGGCCATCATGTTACTTTCTCCGAATTGATGCAAGTCATTTATATTTACGTTTTCATGGTTTGTTTTTAATTAAAATCATATTTTAAATGTACATCGAGCGTTTCGTAAAGTCGGATGAAACTGACGTTTAAAATGTCAAAATTATGAAAGATGGAAAAATTATACTTCAAATTCAAAAACTCTGTTTACTCAAAAACTAAAGAGATTTCGAAAAAAACTTATTCTTTATAAGTTTCTTTATAAGTTGTTCATTTTAGCATTCTCTACAATTATTATTAACATAAATTTGTTGTAACTATTATCGTTTCATAATTATAAACCAAAAATTAAAAAAAAAATTTTTTTTTTTCTCGAATAACAATGATTTTATGAAAAATATTTTCAATCAAAAGATGTTCATTTTTTTGTTGTATTTAATGTTTATTTAAATGTTTTTTTAGGAAAATTTTGGCAAAAAACAAAAAACAGTTAAGGTAAACAGCCACTTCCGCTGTACGAAATTTTACCAAAAGCTTTTCAGTTCTTCGGATTATCAAATAAGTCTTATATTCAAAGTTTCATATCATTTGCTCTATTAGTTTTTCAGATACAGCGCGCGCACACACACACACAGACACAATTTCTTTTTTCCAGAAATTGTTGAAATGGCATCCAGGGACCCCAAAACGGATATTTCCGTAAAAAAAAAATTGAAAAAAATCACGATCACAAAACTTTCTCGTACTAGAAAGTCCTGAAACATTGAGAGAAAAGTCCGGGAAATGAAAATTGCTAAGAAAAAAACTTGTATTACTATTTATTAGAGGTGGGCAAAACCGTTACTTTTGAATCACGTTGATACCTGTGTTTGTTACTTTCTAATATCAGTGATTTTAAACAGTGACTATGATCACGGTTAGTAAGCGTCGTAACACCCTCTGAAATTGTTAATGGTTTTCCAATAGTAATTTACGTAACAAGTTCCAAAAGTGATATTTTACGGGATGAGAAGGACCTGCGAGTCCCGTAAAATCAGTTTTGGAACGCGTTACGTACAATATTTTTTCTGCAGCCGTCCTGAAAATAAAACTTTCGTTATGATTTATTAAATCGAAAGTACCACTTTGCATAAATCGTACCGAAAGTTATTATTTTCGGGTCGATTTTGTTTCACTTTCGGAACGATTTCTATACTTTCGCTTTTTGTTATTTTCGGGACGATGTTGCGAATATATGTAGGCGGCCTTGACAAAAACATGAACATCGTATTTAATTATGACAGCGCTTGTCATATTACATTCGTATGTGTTTTTGCTTTTTTAACATAAAAAAACGGCTGCAGAAAAAAATATTGTACGTAAGTCGTTCCAAAAGTGGAACTATTTTCTATACTATTTTCTGCAGCCGTTTTCTTATGTTAAAAAAGCAAAAACACATACGAATGTAATATAACAAGCGCAGTCATAATTAAATACGATGTTCATGTTTTTGTCAAGGCCGCCTACATATATATGCAAAATCGTCTCGAAAGTAACAAAAAGCGTCCCGAAAGTATAGAAATCGTTCCGAAACTGAAACAAAATAGTCCCGAAAATAACTACTTTCGGTACGATTTATGTAAAGTGGCACTTTCGATTTAATAAATCATACCGAAAGTTTTATTTTCGGGACGGCTGCAGAAAAAAGTGTTTTTGATATGATTCTGCTAATATTTGTTCACCCGGTAACGTAAATAGTGTTTCTTTTAATATTATACCCGTGACTGACGGTCATATTTTGGCTATATTATCTGCTATACCAAATAAATATATGACTGTTCTTGATTCAGTTCAAAATTTGAGAAGCATTTGGAGATTTTTGCACAATCTTGTAATAGAATGTTTGTTCAGTAAATTTGAAAAGTTGGAAAGTTTGAGGTATGTGGCCAATGTTTTCCTATTTTTATTTTGCTTCTGAAAAAACGCATCTTCTGAAAGATGATTTGCTCTGTTGTCGAAAGATTATTTTTAAATAAAATCATTAACCAATATAGATATGGATTTTTGAAATTTTTTTGAGCATTTGAACAAAAACATCGCAAAAAAATATAAAAAGTGCAAGGAAAATACCATTACAAATTTGAAATGTTGTACCTATATTTTTTGATAGTTGGTTTTTAAAGTTAAGCATTGGCCTAGTTGCAGCGGCGGCTCGTGGATTTCCGTTGGGGAGGCAAAGACAAAGATGCCGCTTGCGCTGCACTACTTCCTCCTGTAGAGGAAGCAAATATTCCGTTGCTGTTTCGGTCAAATTTTCCGCTGCCTCACCATCGTACATACACTAGCCGCTGCTGCCTATTTGGCTAAATAGAATACTAAAAACAATTGATAAAGTCTGGCCGCGCTATGAAGGCATCTGAGGTAATTAACTTGGACCGCCCTCATTTGCGTGTTGGGCGGGTGCTTTATGCGTCTCGAATGCCTGAAGTTCTCATGATGTTGGGTTGCATGCATATTTATTTATAGTTATCTGTAACCTTTTAAGAACCACTGATTTACAAATCTGCACCAATGGCTAGCAAGTAAAGTGTAAACATGCGAGTGTAAAGTAACAAAATATCCAATCATTTCTGATAAGGGCGGCCCTTCCGACCCTTCGTTAATCTCCTCAGACGCCTTCATAGCGCGGCCAGGGTATAGCTATTACAAACTCTCCAATATTCTTGATAATATTTTTGACTTAACTTGCTTCAATATTGTTTGATCCCTTCCCAGGTCTTTTCCTCTTTCGTTTTCCGCAGTGTTTTGACTCTCTCTCTTCCACCAGCAGACTTATAAATAAATTATAAAGTATAAAAAATTGGAAAATGCCAAACCTAAATTTTGATATAAACAAATCCATTTGATGAGAACCGAGTCAATTTTTGCACTAAAATGTTATTTGCTTTTTTTTATTATTCAAAATATATCGCGATATCAAAGTCTTCACAATTTTTGTTTAAATAAATTTGATATAACTTATCATTTCAGCACTATAGTCTAGAAAATTATTATCACTTATTTTTCAAGCAAGTAACCTTATTTAAATTGATGGTATACATGATTTTTGTATTTTTTTGCATTAGCGTAGAAAATTAAGTACAGTTTATTAAAATACTTAAATTTAATTTGAATTTTTTTTTGTTTTAATAAAAACCGTCTTAGTTGTAGCATGACATGTCTAGTGATTAATACACTTTCTCGGTAATTTTCAGTTCCCCATCCTTTCCTCTAAACAAATATGAGCTGCCCACTTCCCCCCTTCCTAGTTCAGATCCTGAGTACGCCCTTGGTGGTTGGAATTGTTGAAACAAAAAACCGTTGACCGTTCCGAAATTTACGGATCATTCTTTCACGTAGCAATTGAAATTAATTTACATACAAAGGATCAACAATTGATCCCAATGGATCCGCCAGTGAACAGTTTGCATTCTAAAGCTACGCGCACACTTGTCGGAACGGCACGGACCGCACGCACCGGATAAAATTGCTTAACACAGTTGTAAACGAGTCAACGCACATTTATCCGTTCCATGCAGTACCGATAAATGTGCGTTGACTCGTTTGCAACTGTGTTGAGCAATTTTTTCCGATGCGTGCCGTTCCGATAAGTGTGCGCGTAGCTTTACACAAACTTCTACTGGGCAATGTTAAAATTTCTGGACTATTTGTGATTTTTCAAAGAATCGGAAAATTGATATATCTAGGATTTCGGCACAAAGCTACACCTATTATCAGTTCTAAAGTAAACACAGACACCCGTCTATATTTAATAGGTACAGGATTTATTTATTGCTAGCAATAAATCGCCGTAAACGGGCGATCCGGGATAAAAATAAAGGCGATTGTGATTACACTATAGCGACAAGTAATAATGGGCCGAATAAACGTGTACAAATTGTCCTCTCTTTTCATAGTATGCATGTGTGCGCGTGTATGTGTGCAGTATTCATACGAAGCTTATGTTTCAGGATTAGCGAGGGCATTGTTGAGCTGAAGAGAGAGAGAGAGAGAGATCGAGCGAGAAAGAGAGCTAAACTGTTGGGGTGAGCATATTGGGAACGTGATCAAACCTTTATTGCCGTGTATCAATTTGTAGCTGGTGCGAAATCCGACGGCGGCGCTTTCTCGCCCTCGAAAAACTTCTATATCTATAACTTTATTATTACACCCCGCACACGCGGATCCGATAAAGCCTCCCCCTGCTCCGCAATTCCGAAACAAAAGAAGTTCGGGATGGATTTTCCACAAAAATAAAAAGCTGTCACGATGTAAGCTCGTGGTGTTGATACACACAATTTATTAATTTCTGAAATAATTATGAAAAATGGCGTTGTGACCGTCATGTAACTTTCTCGAATTTTGATGGCGTATCTTAGTTATTTATATTTATACGTTCATGGTTTATTTTCAATTAAAATCATATTTTAAATGTACATCGAGCGTTTTGCAGGATCGGATTATACTGACGTTTAAAACGTCAAAAAATTATGAAATATGAAAATGACAAATTATACTCCAAATTCTAATTATATTTACCATCAAAAACTAATGAAATTGCAGCAGTACCTGTACTTAGAGCAGGGGTCTCCAAACTAAGGCCCGCGGGCCAAATGCAGCCCATGACCTCAACGAATCCGGCCCGCGACAAGCAGTTACATTTTTCATAAATATCACATTTTAAAATTCTATAACGATTTTTTGTTACAGGTTTTAAAATTAGTTATAAAATTTATTATATCTTGGCCCACGAGGGTATGAAGAATTATATATATGGCCCGCGATGGAAAAAGTTTGGAGACCCCAGACTTAGAGCAATCCTGCTGTTTGAGTTCCATTTTTACTTTCTCCGTTACGAAGTACGAGAAAGTATTGTGATCATGATTTTTTTTCAAATTTTTTTTTTACGGAAATATCCGTTTTGGAGTCCTTAGATACAATTTCAACAATTTCTAGAAAACAAAGTTTGTGGCTGTGTGTGTGTGTGTCTGTGCGCGCTGTATCTCAAAAACTAACAGAGCAATTCATATGAAACTTTGAAACTGAAAGACAATTTGGTAAAATTTCGTACACCGGAAGTGGGCGTTTACCTTAACTGTTTTTTCTTTTTTGGCAATATTTCCTTAAATACGAAAAATATCACAAACACATTTAAACAAACTTTGAAGACAACAAAGAAATGAACATCTCTTGTTTGAAAATATTTTTCATAAAATTATTGTTATTCGAGAAAAAAAATTATTAATTTTTATTTCATTTTTGGTTTATAATTATGAAACGATTACATCTACAGCAAATTTATGTTAATAATAATAATTGTAGAGAATTCCAAAATGAACAATATATTATAAATAATAAGTTTTTTTCGAAATCTCTTTAGTTTTTGAGTAAACTGAGTTTCTGAATTTGAAGTATAATTTTTCCATCTTTCATTATTTTGACGTTTTAAACGTCAGTTTCATCCGAGTCTACAAAACGCTCGATGTACATTTAAATTATGATTTAAATTGAAAATAAACCATGAAAGCGTAAATATAAATATTACCATCAAGTCGGAGAAAGTAACATGATGGCCACATCACCATTTTTTGTTTTATGTTTCAAAAAGTATTATTTTAATGAGAAAAGATAAGAATACAAATATCTTTTCAATTAAATTTCCCATGAATTTAATTCTTCTCATTTTTTTCGGCAAACCCAATGGAATTTGAGATATTTGTAAAAAAAGTGTCAAAAACAGTATTGTCTTTAATTGTTTTGAAAGGTAAAAGTAAGAGTTTTTCTCTTACCTTAAAAATTTTATCAATAGATTTTCGTAATTTTTGCAAAAATCCCTAAACGAATTTTAATGAAATTTTCAGAAAACCATCTAAGCATATATAGCTATTAAATAAAAGCAAAACCCGGAAATACGTCTTTGCTAGTTTTCCCGGAATTTTCCATCAAAATCGAGATTTTGCAAAATATGTACATTCCACTAAATTTTCTTAATTTTTGCAAAAATCCTTTAACGAATTCTAATGAAATTTTTAGGATACAATCTCAGCATGTATACCTATGAAACAATAGAGAAACCCAGAAACACGTCCTCGCTAGTTTTCCTGGAATTTTACATCAAAAATCGAGATATTGCAAAATATGTACATTCTAATCAATTTTCTTATTTTTTGCAAAAATCTTTCAACAGAATTTAATGAAATTTTCAGAATACAATCTTAGCATGTATACCTATGTAACAAAAGAAAAACCTAGAAATACGTCCTCGCTAGTTTTCCCGGAATTTTCCATCAAAAATCGAGATTTTGCAAAATATGTACATTCCACTTAATTTTCTTAATTTTTGCAAAAATACTTTAACGAATTTTAATGAAATTAACAGGATACAATCTTAGCATGTATACCTATGTAACAAAAGAAAAACCTAGAAATACGTCCTCGCTAGATTTCCCAGAATTTTCCATCAAAAATCGAGATTTTGCAAAATATGTACATTCCACTGAATTTTCTTAATTTTTGCAAAAATCCTTTAACGAATTTTAATGAAATTTTCAGGATACAATCGTAGCATGTATACCTATGTAACAAAAGAACAACCTAGAAACATGTCCTCGCTAGTTTTCCCAGAATTTTCCATCAAAAATCGAGATTTTGCAAAATATGTACCTTCCACTAGATTTTCTTAATTTTTGCAATAATTCTATAACGAATTTTAATTAAATGAACAGGATACAATCTTAGCATGTATACCTATGAAACAAAAGAAAAACCCAGAAACTCGTCTTCGCTAGTTTTCCCGGAATTTTCCATCAAAAATCGAGACTTTGCAAAATATGTACATTCCACTAAATTTTCTTAATTTTTGCAAAAATCCTTTAACGAATTTTAATGAAATTTTCAGGATACAATCTAAGCATGTATACCTATAAAACAAAAGAAAAACCTAGTAACACGTCTTCGCTAGTTTTCCCGGAATTTTCCATCAAAAATCGAGATTTTGCAAAATATGTACATTCCACTAAATTTTCTTAATTTTTGCAAAAATCCTTTAACGAATTTAATGAAATTTTCAGGATACAATCTTAGCATGTATACCTATGTAACAAAAGAGAAACCTAGAAACACGTCCTCGCTAGTTTTCCCAGAATTTTCCATGAAAAATCGAGATTTTGCAAAATATGTACATTGCACTAAATTTTCTTAATTTTTGCAAAAATCCTTTAACGAATTTTAATGAAATTTTCAGGATACAATCTTAACATGTATACCTATGTAACAAAAGAGAAACCTAGAAACACGTCCTTGCTAGTTCTCCCGGAATTTTCCATCAAAAATCGAGATTTTGCAAAATATGTACATTCCACTAAATTTTCTTAATTTTTGCAAAAATCCTTTAACGAATTTTAATGAAAGTTTCAGGATACAATCTAAGCATGTATACCTATAAAACAAAAGAAAAACCTAGTAACACGTCTTCGCTAGTTTTCCCGGAATTTTCCATCAAAAATCGAGATTTTGCAAAATATGTACATTCCACTAAATTTTCTTAATTTTTGCAAAAATCCTTTAACGAATTTAATGAAATTTTCAGGATACAATCTTAGCATGTATACCTATGAAACAAAAGAGAAACCTAGAAACACGTCCTCGCTAGTTTTCCCGGAATTTTCTATCAAAAATCGAGATTTTGCAAAATATGTACATTCCACTAGATTTTCTTAATTTTTGCAAAAATCCTTTAACGAATTTTAATGAAATTTTCAGGATACAATCTAAGCATGTATACCTTTAAACCAAAAGAAAAACCTAGTAATACGTCTTCGCTAGTTTTCCCAGAATTTTCCATCAAAAATCGAGATTTTGCAAAATATGTACATTCCACTAGATTTTCTTAATTTTTGCAAAAATCCTTTAACGAATTTTAATGAAATTTTCAGGATACAATCTTAGCATGTATACCTATGTAACAAAAGAAAAACCTAAAAACACGTCTTCGCTAGTTTTCCCGGAATTTTTCATTAAAAATCAAGATTTTGCAAAATATGTACACTCTAATCAATTTTCTTAATTTCTACAAAAATCCTTCAACAACATTGAATGAAATTTTCAGAAATCAATTTTAGCATATATAGCTATGAGACAAAGTAAAAACCTAGAAACACGTCCTCGCTAGTTTTTCCGGAATTTTCCATCAAAAATTGAGATTTTGCAAAATATGTACATTCTAATCAATTTTCTTAATTTTTGCAAAAATCCTGCAACAAAATTTAATGAAATTTTCAGAATATAATCTTAGAATGTATACCTATGAAACATAAGAAAAACCTAGAAACACGTCCTCGCTAGTTTTCCTAGAATTTTTCATCAAAAATCGACATTTGGCAAAATATGTACATTCCACTAATTTTTTTTAATTTTTACAAAAATCCTTCAACAAAATTTAATGAAATTTTTAGAAAACAATTTTAGCATATACATATAGCTATGAAACAAAACAAAATTCTAGAAACACGTCGACACTAGCTTTCCTGGAATTTTCCATCAAGATCGAGATTTTGCAAAATATGTACATTCTAATCAATTAATTTAATTTTTGCAAAAATCCTTCAACGGAATTTCATGAAATTTTCAGAATACAATCTTAGCATATATAACTATGGAACAAAAGAAAAACCTAGAAATACGTCATAGCTAATTTTCTCGGAATTTTCGAAAATGAAACAGTATATTATATTAAATCAAGAAAGTGATGTTTGTTCACGTTGACTGTTTACGTTGATATGATAATTCTAAATGTTTGAAAGTTTACTATAAATAAATCTGTCGAATTATTGGAATATTCGAATATTCGAATTTTCGAATTATTCGTATTCGATTCTCAGCCCTAGTTTAAATAGGATTGTATCGAAAATTAGACATGGGATTTTCCATATTTCTATACAATGTAAAAGAAGAATATATTTTCAACAATTTTAGAATGTTTAAAATTGGTAGCAATTGTTTTAATTTTTTTTTTGGCCAAGTGGAAATTGAGCAACTTCGAAAATAATTTTTCGATTCAAGTATGATTATCATTATTAAATCTAGAAAAGGAATTTTTGGAATTGTTATGAAATTAAAAGGAAAATATATTTTGAATTATTATGGCTCGTTTGTAACCGGTAGCAATTGTTTTTAATTTTGTTAGCTAGCTTTAAAATGAGTAACTTTAACCCTGCTTGGTCTAAATAGGATTAGATCAAAATCTAAATATCAATTAATTCAAATTTATTTGTACACAATTCTGGAGGAGAATATACATTTTTGATAGTTTAGAATCGGTACCAATTGATTTTTGTTTTTCGCTCATTGGAAAAATGAGCAAATTCAAAGTTAGATCAGTTCGGCCCAAATGGGATTGTATTGAAATTTAAAGAAGGGATTTTCCAAAGTTTCATAAATATGGAATACTGAATATATATTTAACGTTTTAGTGAGTTAGAATCGGTACCAATAGTTTTGAATTTGTTTATCGAAGTGGGAAAAAATATCGCGACGTCATGAGTCGTGAGTCATATGTGAAATCATTTGAGTTCTAATTTATTTATATAATATTTAAATTATTTCTAAACAAATAATGGAGAAGGTCTCCGTATACAGGGTGTTGAATTGCAAAGCGGGCCATAGGGATTCACATGTAAAATTTGAAATGTGTTAATATTGGCTCCCCTAATTATTTGACAGCATCGGCCTTCTTACATTATTTTTAAAACTTTTTAAGCTGAATCATTTGGTACCTTACTCAATAGTATCTGGAGAGTATTTACCGAGATATTTGCAAAAAACTTTACTATTATTTTGAATGAAAAACAAAGGTTTGCCATGATATCATAATGGCGGATATTTCATTTTGTTATAAAAAGTGACGTTTGCTGTCGCATTACGATTTACAATCGGCCGTGTATTATACATAAGAAAAAATATTTATAATTAAAAGGTATTACTCTTATAAGGCGCCCCCTTGCGGCGGCTGTGCTTCACTTGCATCGTGCCTTGTGCCTGCTTAGCACCAATAAAATATGTATCTATCTATCATTATTAACGTTTTGTTATTTTTCCTTACAAGAGCATTTACGCAGAATAACAGAGTGTATCTTGATCCCCCAGTCAATTTAGAGGATCAGCCCCCGGTTCACGCTTCCGTCAAAGATCCCCCCGCGCACCCACCAAAACAGTACAAACCGATCGTTTAATATTCGGCTAGTCCGCGGTGGGCATTCACCCTATTTTCTATTGCCAAAGGGGGTTGCAATCAGACTTAAGCCGACAATTGTGTGTTCATTACACTGCCCGGGGGCGCAAATCTGGCCAATACAAATTATATCCATCTGATGGGGGCTTCATCCGGCTGTTAGCCGCTCGGCGCGGAGCTTATCTCTCCCGTACGCCGACAGTTGGCGAGCGGGCTTTGAATAATCATTGTTTTTTTATGTTATTTTCTTATTTTCGTTTGGCTGGGTGTTGTGCTTTCATCGTGTGTATCTGTATCTGTCGGTGTAGGTGTTTTATTGGATTCGAGCGCGACGCACGTAATCAATAATTTGTCAGCGTATCGATTCGCAAGTTGATTTTTTTCTCTACACCGTGTCCAAGATAAGAATGCACAGCATGGGGATCTTGAAAATAGTAAAAGATACAGGGTGGCTTAAATTAGGAAAAAGTTGCACTCTTTAGAGTACGTTTACATGCCGATCGCAGAAATTCATGATTGTTTAGCGTTTTCGAAATTTTCCAAAAAATGCAATTTTTCGGATTTTTGATTTTTCCAATTTTTATATTTATTTTAAAAGATATTGAAAAACTAATGGCACGTTGTCATTGTCACTTTTTCAAATCTTCAAATTTTTTATCCGATGTTTCATCTCCGAGAAATCATCATCAACTTATTTTTTTTTATATGGCTACAAAAGTAGAAACACCTTGTACCGGGTGTGGTACTTAAGACGCCTCGGACCATAGCTCCTTTACGATAAAAGCTATCGACAAAAATCTAAGAACAAAGTGGTGCATAGTTACCGTCTCTATGTTTAAAAAATATTTCTAATCATCAGTGGCGTGCCGTACTCCAGTGGCGTACCAAACTTATGTTTTTTTTTAAATGGAATGTCCTATTTTTTATTGCAGATTTGGAAAGTGCTCGACGAGTACTTATTTTTTTATCTAACATGTTATATCCTTCACTTTAGCGGTTTCGCTGTTATAACCCCTTCTTTCAAAATTGCGCCCCATTTTTGAGATTTTTTTGTAGACAAACTAATTGACGCCGGCGCCTAAATTTTGAATTGAGGTACAGGTTAAGACCTCGTATACCTTCAAATAATTTTTTTTCGGGTAATTTATGGAAAAAAAATAATTTTTGATTGATCTTCTCATGTTGTCATTTTTTCCGAAAATTTCAAATAGCACCCCCCTAAAAAAATTACGGCGTTGTACAGCCAAAACTCTAAATTTTTCATTGGTGTAAAAAAAATTACACATTGCATAACAAAATTTCGGAGAAAAAAGGAATTTCATCGCAAATGTCGGGAAACGTTTTCCGTTCCCAAGTGTGCCATGAGAAAACAAATACACAAATACGGTCAACATAATAGTATGTACCTATTTATTCAACATGATATGAAAAATGCAGATAAAGAAAATTTAACAACTTAAACTAAATGTTCGAAATGACGACCTTCCTGCTGGAGGCATAACCGCAACTTCGACTCACAGGCTCATATCCTCGACAGTAGTTGGTACCGTCCTGTAAACCTCGTCTTTGATATGGCCCCAAAGGAAGAAGTCAAGGGGAGTGAGGTCTGGTGATCTTGGTGGCCACCTCACAGGACCCCCACGACCAATCCAGGAGTCCGGAAACGTTTCATCGAGAAATTCCCGAACGACACAGCTATTATGTGCAGGAGCTCCATCGTACTGGAAAACTATCTGTCGAAGAGCGGCTAGAGGGACATTTTCCAAGAGATCATCCAAGTCGTCGCGAAGGAACCTCAAATAACTTGCCGTTCGGGTGCCCCTCGATGAAATAAGGACCCAAAAGGTGTTCTCCAAGTATGCCTCCTCAAACATTCAGGGACCATCTTTGCTGGTGGTTTATCATTCGCATGGCTTGTGGGTTTTCATCGGCGTAATAATGGTAGTTGTGGCGATTGACATGCCCATTTCTATGGAACGTTGCTTCATCAGAAAATAATACGCGCATAAGAAATGATTCCTCCTGCTCAATTTTGTTGATAGCCCACATGCAGAAATCTTGCCTCGCATGAAAATCTTGAGGTTGCAATTCTTGGTGCAGTTGAATCTTAAATGGACGGAATTTGTACTTTTTAAGAACACGATCGCGTTGAAATATCGTGATTCTTACTAATATCACGGATACTAATATGAGGATCTTCAATAACTGCCTCCAGAACCTGCAGTTCATTATTTTCGGTAATAACTGCCTTCTTTCTAACTCTCCTTGGCCGTTTCACACTTCCCGTAGTAGTAAATCTCTCCAACACTTTTTGAAACGCACGTTCATTTGGATGTGCCCTGTGCGGATATCTCGCAGCGTACACTCGTGATGCCAAGAAACAATTCTTGTTACATTCTCCAAGAATAAATATCATGTCAACCATTTCCTCTTGAGTTCGGAACATTTTTAGAACGTTTATCAAAAATGACTTATGGCTGCTACTGACGTCTAATAATTTACTTTGACAATTACCAATCTTTTGTTTTCTCATGGCACACTTGGGAACGGAAAACGTTTCCCGACATTTGCGATGAAATTCCTTTTTTCTCCGAAATTTTGTTATGCAATGTGTAATTTTGTTTTACACCAATGAAAAATTTAGAGTTTTGGCTGTACAACGCCGTAATTTTTTTAGGGGGGTGCCATTTGAAATTTTCGGAAAAAATGACAACATGCGAAGATCAATCAAAAATTATTTTATTTCCATAAATTACCCGAAAAAAAATTATATGAAGGTATACGAGGTCTTAACCTGTACCTCAATTAAAAATTTAGGCGCCGGCGTCAATTAGTTTCTCTACAAAAAAATCTCAAAAAGGGGCGCAATTTTGAAAGAAGGGGTTATAACAGCGAAACCGCTAAAGTGAAGGGTATAACATGTTAGATAAAAAAATAAGTACTCGTCGAGCACTTTCCAAATCTGCAATAAAAAATAGGGCATTCTATTTAAAAAAAACATAAGTTTGGTACGCCACTGGAGTACGGCACGCCACTGATGATTAGAAATATTTTTTGAAACATAGCGACGGTAACTATGCACCACTTTGTTCTTAGATTTTTTTCGATAGCTTTTATCGTAAAGGAGCTATGGTCCGAGGCGTCTTAAGTGCCACGATGTATCACACATTATGCTTCTAACGCCAAAAAAACAGAGAAAAATCAATTTTAATATTTTGAAGGTTCTTAATCTAGTAGGCGTTTAAATAGTATGCATTGGGACAATTGCAGTATTTCTATTTGATCTGTCACATTATTGTGAAAAACGTTCTAACGTATTTTGAAGTTATTTGTTTTGTTTATAAGAAGTTATAGTGTTAAATTTTATTTGTAAGTGTTACGATGGAGAGAGGAAATTAACGAAGAAAAAATTGATATGTTGACGTGTTACATCTTGTGCCACAGAATCTTTTAGTCACAAAGATAGGACCTGCAATGGAAGAAGTTGCAAGAGAAAATTAGGAGATTTGGTTCCAACAAGACGGCTGCACTGCGCATTTTGGTTTAGATGTTAAATTCTTTTTAAATAATTCAGCAGATGTATTCTGACAATTATCCTGAACTAAGACAATCTGAGAAATCCATGTTTAGACGTTTGGTATGTAATTTAAAGGAATTTGGTTCATTCAAAAAACCGTTTTCATCTCGTAAAAAACAATCCAACGAAAAAAAACGAATACTGTGTTACCGGCGTAGCTCAGCGCGGTAGCAAAATGGGAGATGGTACGACTCTGTGAACAAACCAGATATTAATGACTAGCACGTGTGCGGTGGTCTCCGTGACCTCGTTAGCAAGTGAGGAGCGCATGGCGGACTTTCTGAACCACTGAGTGGATAGAGGGTTGGGGCAAGGGTGCACCGATTAACAACAACAGCTAGTCGATTAGCACTCAGTGGGTCGATTAATCAGTTTTGGACATTGCGCTTCCTACCTGAGCTCCAGTACCACGACAAGGTGAGGCACTGAACACTAGAGTCAACAGGCGGATAACGGTATCCGCCGGAGGGGTCCAAGATCGAGTGAAGAGGTAATGTTTTCGGTAGCCACTATAACACTGGGCACTGTGGTGAGCGTTCCTGGGTTATACTCACGAGACACTTAGGCACTGTTCCAAAAAAATCCACGTGGCTAGGCAGTGTCACAGAACGATTAAGAGCCGTGCCAAGGTCTCACAACACTGTATTACAATGTAACAGCCGTTGTTGAAAAGCCTGAAATATCGACAAGACTAATTGAAAGTCAGACTGGGGTAGTTAGATCTACAGCCCATTTTACAAAAGAATAAATGTCATCCATATTAATTTAGAATTTGTTAGGGTCGTAGATCTGGTGACGAGAGAAGGCGAGTAAGTTTTTGTGAATGGTATACCAGAAAATGTCAAGAAATCAAACTTTTCCTTTTCAAGTAATTTGGTCTGATGAAAGTATGATACAATCGCATTTTCAACCGGCGTAACAAACATAATTGGGCCTCATTTAAAAAAAAAAAGATGCAAGGCATGAACACCGATCTCGATTTAATATGTGGATAGATATTTTAAATAGTAGAATAATAGGACCCTTTATTTATCACAACAATTTAAATTCCGAACGGTATCTTGACCTGCTGCAGACTGAATTAGAAGACGCCTTGGATAAATTATCTGTAGCTATAATTAACAACTGGTGGTTTCAGCAAGATGGTGCCCCAGCCATGGGCGTCCGCAGATATTTTTCCAGGAGGGGGCAAAACTTTCATACAGAAATTTCGAACAAATAACCGTCAAAAATAACAATTTCGAATTGTCAAAAATTCTGCATTTTTGCCACCGCAAACGGCACATAAAGAAATATGCAGCTGCCAAAAATAAAAATTGTGGATTTTTACTATGAAAAACGGCATTTTTTGACAATTTTGAATTGTCAAAAATTCTGCATTTCAGCCACCATAAACGTCACGATTCAACAACGGTAAATAAAGACATTAGCAGCTGCCAAAAATTGTGAATTTTTACAATCAAAAACGGCATTTTTGATATTAAAATGATGTTAAAGAAGAAAATTGCCATTTTTGTATTGTTAAAAATTCTGTATTTTTGCCACCACAAACGATACGATTCAATGGTAAATAAAAAAAATTGCAGCTGCCGGAAATTGTGGTTTTTTACTATAAAAGACGGCATTTTTTAATATTAAAAAAAAATCAACTGCTAAAAATGACAATTTCGAACTGTCAAAAATCTCACTACTGCCACAAATGGCACGTTAGCAATAAAATGGAAATTTTCAATTGCTGAAAATAATTATTCAGTACTGTCAAAAATTGGTTATTACTGAAACCGGCATGTTTCAACAATAAATAGAAAATTTCCAAATGCCAAAAATGTTTAACTGTCAAAATTTGAGCATTTTTACTATCACTATCGGCATTTTTCAATATTAAAAAAGGGAAATTTCCAACGGCTAAAAATAATAATTATAAATTGTTAAAAATTGTACAATTCTACTGTCAGAAACGGCATTTTTCAATAGTAAAAATATAAATTTTTAACCATCAAAAATGACAATTTCGAATTGTCATAAATTCTGCATTTCTGCCACCACAAACGGCACATAAAGAAATTTGCAGCGGTCAAAAATTGTGGATTTGTACAATCAAAAACGGCATTTTAATATTTAAAAAAGAAAATTTTAACTGTTTATACTGGAGGCTTCTACTTCGTTATACATTTTAAATATTATAATAAAACACTGTAATACAATTACCGAAACTTGAGTCACAAAAATAAATATATAAGTTATACAAAACAAAGTTAAAAGTGTTTTATTATAAAATTTTAACTGCTAGAAATGGCAATTTCGAATTGTCAAAAATTCTGCATTTTTGCCACCACAAACGGCACATAAAGAAATTTGCAGCGGTCAAAAATTGTGGATTTTTACAATTAAAAACGGCATTTTTCAATATAAAAAAAAAGAAAATTTTACCTGCTGAAAATGGCAATTTCGAATTGTCAAAAATTTCTGCCACCACAAACGGCACGATTCAATTTTTGCAGCTGCCAAAAATTATGGTTTTTTACTATCAAAGACAGCATTTTTTTATATTAAAAAAAGAAGTAAATTTAAACTGCTAAAAATGACAATTTCGAACTGTCAAAAATAGCACTACTATCACAAATGGCACTTAGCAGTAAAAAGGAAATTTTCAATTACTGAAAATAACTATTCAATACTGTCAAAAAGTGCTCATTACTGAAAACGGCACATTTCAACAATAAATAGAAAATTTCCAAATGGCAAAAATGTTACACTGTCAAAATTTGAACATTTTTACTATCACTATCAGCATTTTTCAATATTAAAAAAGAGAAATTACAAATTGTCAAAAATTGTGCAATTCTACTGTCAGAAACGGCATTTTTCAATAGTAAAAAGATACATTTTTAACCGTCAAAAATAACAATTTCGAATTGTCAAAAATTCTGCATTTCTGCCATCACAAACGGCACGATTCGGCGGTAAATAAGGAAATTAGCAGCTGCCGAAAATTGTGGAATTTTACTATCAAAAACGGCATTTTTGATATTTAAAAAAAGAACTGCTAAAAATTCTTTCAACTGCTAAAAATGCCAATTTCGAACTGTCAAAAATCGCTCATATCTGCCATCACAAATGGCACGTTGGCAGTAAAAAGGAATTTTCAATTGCCAAAAATTACTATTCAGGACTGTCAAAAATTGCTCATTAGTGAAAACGGTTTCATTTCAACAATAAAAGAAAAATTCCAATACCAAAATTTTGTAACTATCAAAATTTGAGAATTTCTACTATCACTATCGGCATTTTTCAATATTAAAAAAGTGAAATTTCCAATAGTTTACTAATGGTACGATTCAACAGTAAATAAAGAAATTAGTAGCATCCAATAATTGTAGATTTTTTCAATCAAAAATGGCATTTTCTGATATTAAAAGAAAAAAAATATTTCAAGTGCTAAAAATGACAACTGTCAAAAATCGAACATTTCTATCATCACAAATGGCACGTTGGCAGTAAAAAGGAAATTTTCAACTGCCAAAATTAACAATTTACCTGAGGAATATTTGTCGCAGAGGTTTCGTGAAAAATGGATTGGAATTCACAGTGAAGTAGGTGAGGTAGATTTGAACCCGTTATTTCCTGTGTGGTTATGTAAAAAATGAAGAGCATGACTCAACTTTTAAAAATGAATAACAATTAATAATAATAATAATAATAATAATAGCTTTATTGCCACCGAATGTACATTAACATACATATTGGACACGTCAAACAAAACACATAATACAGCATAATATCACTTAAAAATACTAACAAAGATATTCATTTATATTATAATAATTCTTATCTATTAAAAATTGATGAAGGTGGCATCGGTTATGGCACAATCTTCTCAGAAATGTTAGACAAAGTTTTAAATTCAACTGTATAAAGAGCATACTTGTGTCTACAAAATAATAGGAACTTATTTGAAGACTTGCAATAATTTTCCAACGCCTACTAGATTAAGAACCTACAAAATATTAAAACTTATTTTTCTGTTTTTTGGCTTTAGAAACATAATGTGTGATACATCGTTAAATTTGTATTAAAAAATGCTACCGTATACAAGGTTTTCTACTTTTGTGGCCATATAAAAAATAAAGTTGATTTTACGGAGATGAAACATCGTATAAAAAATTTGAAGACGCCATTTTGCAGAGCTTAAAAAGTGACAATACCAAAGTGCCATTAGTTTTTTTAATATCTTTTAAAATAAATACAAAAATTGAAAAAATCAACAATCCGAAAAATTGCATTTTTTGGAAAATTTCGAAAACGACAAACAATCATGAATTTCTGCGATCGGCATGTAAACATACTTTGAATAGTGTATTTTTTCCTAATTTAAGCCCCCGTGTATCTTTTACCGTTTTCAAGATCCCCTTGCTGTGCATTCTTATCTTGGACAGGGTGTATACAGGGTGCCCGGATTTCGTAGGGACAACATGGGCAACTTCTGCATTTGAAAAGATAGAGAGATGGTCAAATTAGCAAAAAGGTGCAGATTTGAAATTTCATTAAGAATCCATCCCCAAATCTCACTTATCATGGCCCACTTGTTCAAAATAAAAATAAAAACAAAATCTCTCTATTTCCTTCATTTGGCGTAACTTCCCTGCTATCCTTATACCGAGATGTGGCTTGAACCAATTTGCATGGCAATTTCATTGCCACTTCATAAAACCAATTTGATTTGTGCAAATTTTTAGTATTCTAACAGAAGTTGCTCATGTTGTCCCGAAATCCGGACACCCTGTATACGAATATGTTTTTTTTTTTATAATTATTTATATGTTTACCAGATTAAATTATGTTCCTGTTTGTCTAATATTATATCAATACGTGTCCCCCGTTATTTTTATTTTGTCCGTACAAAGTGATTTATCCGAATTTTAAATATCAACGGAAATGTCCATTTTGAGGTAGAAACTGCAAAATTTTATAAATTTACATCATGCCTATGATCAAAATAAATTATGGTCCGACTTAACTTCATGCTATTAAACAAACAACATATTAGTTGGCTAGTAATGGCATATTCTTCCCAAAATATATAACCCTCCAAATGTGCCTCAGGCGAGACGACTCATTGAAGAAGTCTCTATTGAGCAGAAAAGTTTACGACGGTGGCTGGGATGCTTGATTGCGGACAGTGGCTACATATTTCAGAATAATGTTGCCTTGATATTTTGATCTTTCTTCCAATTGGATTAAAATTTAATTCGCAACAAAAGCAATAACTTACTTTTGATTTCATGTATTAATTATTAAAGCATGACTGTTCAAAAATGACATTTTTTTTTATTGAGGGCGAGTTATTTGAGCGTTCCACTCATTAATATTTTGCGGGTAAAATATGGCGTCAAATAAATCAGAAATAGTGTTCGTGGAAATACTGTTAAAAATCAACATGTACACGGCCGTCGGCAAACACATAAAAAATAACATTTTCATGACCATATGTGAAATTCGTGTATATGTATGTGTGTGTGCCGTACGTGTGCATGTTTGTATGTCGAAACGGGTTCGCAGGTGAAGTCGCGTTATGTAACTTTCCTGCCGCGTCACCTGCCTGCCAGAATCACGGACGCCATCTTGCGGTACTACTCCGATTCCGATTCCGACAACACTCCAAGCAGGAGCTGGGCCTGATGTAAAATCAATCTTTCCCTTTGAATTCTTAATGCCGATCGTGACAGATATTACGATCCGGGTCATGCAATCAACATTTTTATCTTCACGCCGCCTGTTACTGTTGGTCTCTCATCGATCGACCCCCACACACGTGCACACAGACCAGCCTACTTCACGTGATCACCTTTGATACATCAAAAATAAGAAAAATGGAAATAATGTGCGAAGACGTTCAACGATAAACGATTGACAAATAGAACTAATTTCTACGTTAATGATTCTACTTGTAATATTCATCTTAAAATGTTTATATCACATAAAAATAAAATAGTTTAGTAATCAACATACTCATCAAGTGATGTGGACTAGGTAAATGCCCGATGGGTAGATTAAATATAAAGAGTTATTTACTAGTGCTAGGATATAATAATCGATTTTTACATCGATTATTTTTATTACTATTGTTAGTACTATCGTTTATTATATCGATAATTTTCGGTTTTAAAATCATGCTGTTCTATTTATAAGTGTGCCCATTCATATTCAGCATAATAAAAAGTTAATTTGCTGACGCGTGAATTTATACAGGGTTGGGCAGTCAAATCGCACAATTAAATACGCAACTTTGCCCTAATTTAACTGACTCTATCTCATGTAATTACCGAGATAGCAATACTAATGCTTCGAATTTGAAACACCCTGTATATGCTTAGAATATCTTCTAAAAAAATCATTCATATTCATTGAGGAGTTTTTGTAAGAATTAGGAAAAACGAGTGGCATGAGCATATTTTGAAAATTTGAAAATTTCAGGAAAATTGATGATAATGTAATTTTAGATTTTAGATTTTTTTTATATATGAAGATATATTCTTAGAATGTTTTCTAAAAAATTCAGTCGATTTTGTCCATGGATTTTTCTGAAAATTAAAGAAATCTAGCGAACTGTGCATATTTTGCAAAATATCAATATTTGATAAAAACATTTCAGTAAAACTGATGATTTTTTTCCATAAAAATATATGCTTAGAATATGTTCTAAAAATGTCAGTCATATTCAACAAGGGGTTTTCATAAAAACTAGGAAAAACAAGTAGAACGTGCTTATTATGAAAAAAACGCGATATTTGATGGAAAATTTCAGGAAAACTGATGATAACTTAATTTTAGATTTTTCATTATTTTCATAACTAAACATGTTTAGAATAATATTTAAAAATTCATTGAGGGGCATTCGTAAAAGTTTGGAAAAACAAGCGAATCGTGCATATTATGTAAAATCGCGGGAAAATATGCCAAAAATATTTTCTAAAAAACCAAGTTAAATCTCCCCCCTGTTCAATGCTCTGTAAAAATAAAAATATATAAATGTACAATCGTAATGTAAATATTCATAGTTTGAAAAGTTAATAAAGTGATAATAACAAAGTTATTCGCTTTATTTGAAGTTAAATTCTTCCAAGAATTTTCGAGAAAATAATTAAATCCTGTAGAATGTGCATATTTTATAAAAATTTTGAGGGGAAATTCCGAAAAAAAGTAGTGATGTGTTATTGTGTTTTACGTTTATTTCATGCGCCAACAATACACATATGTTAAGAATTTCTAGGAGACGAGATCAGCTCCAAAGAAGAAACCACTAAGAAGTCAACCTACTCAACGAACCCCAGAAAACATTGTTGCTGCTCGGGCCTCAATTAGGAGGAGCCCAGAACGATCGGCAAGGAAGCACGCAGCAGCATTAAATATAAACCGAACAGCCGTCCACCGAATATTATTTGAGGATGAGCGAGGAAATGCAACGACAGTAACGTCTGTTGATGTGCTCAACTTTTGTAGCAGAACAACTTCAACACTTTCCCGATCTTCATAATCCTTGGTTTTAGCAGGATGGAGCCACAGCCCATATGGCTGGAGCGTCAATGGTGACCGTTCGACAACCCTTTGGTAACCTCGTAATTTCACGATTTGGCGACATTCATTGGCCTCTAAGATCACCAGATTTACACACGCCCAACAACAATCTTTGAGTTGAAAAACAGCCAAGCAAAATCTCATCGTTCACTTCCAGGAATGCTTAAGTTTGAATGTCCATCATCTTAACCCTCTGTTGCATACTGTGCCCAAATGAGAACATCATTTTTGTTGGGCAAAGTGCTGCTATATTACGAAATAAATAATTACTAAAATAAATCAAACAGATTCGAAAACTGTAAGAGATCCTCAGCAAAATGTATCTTTGAGGAAATCTTTCAGAAGACTTTAATTTTTTTCTTTATTTCTCAACTGCCATTGCCATTTTCTACAAATATAAATTTGCAAATCATCGTTTCATCAAACTAAATAGAGTATTTGAAAATCCACCGATTATTTCACGAGATGTGAATTTTTGAAAATTTTAGTTTTCGAATTGTGTACTACTCGATTAAAAATTTAAAAAATTAAAAAAGCAAATTCGATTTGCAAATCATCGTTTTATCAAATTAAATACAGTTTTTTAAAATCCACCGATTATTTCGCGAGATGTGAATTTTTAAAAAATTTTGTTTTCGAATTGTGTACTACTCGAGTGAAAATTAAAAAAAAATATATAAAATGTGTCGACGAATTTTACAAAAATTAAATTCGATTTGCAAATTATCGTTTTATCACATTAAATAGAGTTTTTGAAAATCCGCCAATTATTTTGCGAGTTGTGAATTTTTGAAAATTTTAGTTTTCGAATTATGTACTACTCGAGTGAAAATTAAAAAATATATATATAAAACGTGTCGACGAAATTCTACAAAAATTAAATTCGATTTGCAAATCATCGTTTTATCAAATTAAATAGAGTTTTTGAAAATCCGCCAATTATTTCGCGAGTTGTGAATTTTTGAAAATTTTAGTTTTCGAATTGTGTGCTACTCGATTGAAATTAAAAAAAAAAAAATATAAAACGTGTCGACGAAATTTTACAAAAATTAAATTCGATTTGCAAATCATCGTTTTATCAAATTAAATAGAGTTTTTAAAAATCCGCCAATTATTTCGCGAGTTGTGAATTTTTGAAAATTTTAGTTTTCGAATTATGTACTACTCGAGTGAAAATTTTAAAAAATATATATAAAACGAAATTCTACAAAAATTAAATTCGATTTGCAAATCATCGTTTTATCAAATTAAATGCAGTTTTTGAAAATCCGCCAATTATTTGGCGAGTTGTGAATTTTTCAAAATTTTAGTTTTCGAATTATGTACTACTCGAGAGAAAATTTAAAAAAATATATTTAAAACGTGTCGACGAATTCTACAAAAATTAAATTCGATTTGCAAATTATCGTTTTATCAAATTAAATAGAGTTTTTGAAAATCCACCGATTATTTCGCGAGATGTGAATTTTTGAAAATTTTAGTTTTCGAATTGTGTACTACTCGAGTGAAAATTTAAATTTTTTTATATAAAACGTGTCGACGAAATTTTATAAAAGTTACATTCGATTTGTAAATCATTGTTTTATCAAATTAAATAGAGTTTTTGAAAATCCGCCAATTATTTCACGAGTTGTGAATTTTTGAAAATTTTAGTTTTCGAATTGTGTACTACTCGAGTGAAAATTTAAAAAAATATATATAAAACGTGTCGACGAAATTCTACAAAAATTAAATTCGATTTGCAAATCATCGTTTTATCAAATTAAATAGAGTTTTTGAAAATCCCCCAATTATTTCACGAGTTGTGAATTTTTGAAAATTTTAGTTTTCGAATTGTGTACTACTCGAGTGAAAATTTAAAAAAAATTATATAAAACGTGTCGACGAAATTCTACAAAAATTAAATTCGATTTGCAAATCATCGTTTTATCAAATTAAATAGAGTTTTTGAAAATCCACCGATTATTTCACGAGTTGTGAATTTTTTTAAATTTTAGTTTTCGAATTGTGTACTACTCGAGTGAAAATTTAAAAAAAATTATATAAAACGTGTCGACGAAATTCTATAAAAATTACATTCGATTTGCAAATCATCGTTTTATCAAATTAAATACAGTTTTTGAAAATCCGCCAATTATATCGCGAGTTGTGAATTTTTGAAAATTTTAGTTTTCGAATTGTATACTACTCGAGTGAAAATTTAAAATTTTTTATATAAAACGTGTCGACGAAATTCTATAAAATTTTAATTCGATTTGCGAATCATTGTTTTATCAAATTAAACAGAGTTTTTGAAAATCCCCCAATTATTTCACGAGTTGTGAATTTTTTTAAATTTTAGTTTTCGAATTGTGTACTACTCGAGTGAAAATTTAAAAAAAATTATATAAAACGTGTCGACGAAATTCTATAAAAATTACATTCGATTTGCAAATCATCGTTTTATCAAATTAAATACAGTTTTTGAAAATCCGCCAATTATTTCGCGAGTTGTGAATTTTTAAAAATTTTAGTTTTCGAATTGTGTACTACTCGAGTGAAAATTTAAAAAAATATATACCGGGTGACGCAGGGATCTGTATAAGCCCCATAACTTATTTACTATTTGAGATATCGACTTCTAGTTTTCTTGAACTGGTACCCACACTTATTCTACATATTCTAAAAATATGTATGTTTTTGTACAGGGTGTCCCAATATACATAACAGGACAAAGTTATGTTTTTTTAAATGGAACACCCTATATTTTATACTTTATTTTCAACCCCCTTGTGAAGCTGATAAAAATAGTATAAGATAGTATGGGTCTATTATGGACGGTTGGTTAGTTATGGGCAAATTTGTGGCAAAAACAAGACACATTGAAAAAATTGCAGAAGCGCTCCTAGCAAAGCTAGCGTCATTTTTTATATACTAAAGAATTTTCCACATCATGAAGAATAATAGAAATTGGCTTTGGTTCTTTTTTGTTCATACTGCTATACAGGGTGTCAACATACGCAAAATAATGGATAACTATTTTTTTTCAAATGGAACCCCCTATATATCTTGCCACCTATGCATGGAATTTTTAATAAGCTTTCCAATTATGTACAATTTGTATAATGAAATATTAAGGATTCTTGAGATTTATCCATAAAAACATTTTTCTTTTGTCACCTCCTGCTCATTTTTGGATTTTCAGCCAAAACCATGCATTTTCTGAAAAAATAATAAGAGACCAAAGTTGTAGAGTAGAAAATTTTCGATCGATATAGGTCTTTCGACGTTTCTAATTATGCGTGGATTGCCCGCCAGAGTGCACAAAATCGTGACCGTATATGCATTTTAGCGTTTTTCTCAAATTTTTTATTAATAAATTGCACTATACTTTATTTTTCACGTCCTCTAGCAGAAAAACGGGTAATTATAGAACTATTCAAATGACCTACGTCGATTGAAAATATTCCGCTCTACAACTCTTAAAAGAAGCAATTTTTGCCCAAAATGCATAGTTTTCGCGAAAAATGCAACAAACCATTGAAAAACGCAAAAATTTATACATACATTTTCAATTTGCATTTTTAGGGAAAACTATGCATCTTTGGCAAAAATTGCTTTTGTTAAGAGTTGTGAGCGGAACATTTTCAATCGATATAGGCCACTTTAATTTCCCTATAATTTCCCGTTTTCCGCTAGAGGGTGCGGAAAATAAAGTATAGAGCAATTTATTAATAAAAAAATTGAAAAGAAAACGTTTTTGCGCGCTCTGGCTGGCAATGCACGCATTATCTTAAAAGTTGAAAGACCTATATCAATCGGAAATTTTTCGTTCTATAACTTTGATCTCTTATAATTTTTCCTGAAAATGCATAGTTTTGGCTAAAAATCCAAAAATCAGCAGAAGGTGGCAAAAGAAATATGTTTTTATTGATAAATCTCAAGAATCCTTAATATTTCATTATACAAACTGTATATCATTGGAAAGCTTATTAAAAATGCCATAGATTGGTGGCAGCTTATATAGGGTGTTCCATTTGAAAAAAAATAGTTATCCATTGTTTTGCGTATGTTGACACCCTGTATAGCACTATGAATAAAAGAGAACCAAAGCCGATGTGTATTATTCTTTATGATGTGGAAAATTTTCTAGTGTATAAATAATGATGCTATTTTTGCTAGGAACGCTTCTGCAATGTTTCCAATGTGTACATGTTTCTACCACAAATTTGCCCATAACTAACCAACCGTCCATAATAGACCCATACTATCTAATAGTATTTTTATCAGCTTCACAAGAGGGTTGAAAATAAAGTATAAAATATAGGGTGTTCCATTTACAAAAACATAACTTTGTTCTGTCATGTATATTGGGACACCCTGTACAAAAGTATACATATTTTTAAAATATGTAGAATAAGAGTGGGTACCAGTTCAAGAAAACTAGAAGTCGATATCACAAATAGCAAATAAGTTATGGGGCTTTTACAGATCGCTGGGTCACCCGGTATAAAACGTGTCGACGAAATTCTACAAAAAATAGATTAGATTTGCAAATCATCATTTTATCAAATTAAGCAGGGACAGCTCGTTGAATAAAGTCAAGGAGCCATGGCACTACCTGTAGTTTCAAGCTCAGCAAGAATTTTTTAAACATTTTCGCCAGTTACTGGTCTAGGAAGATAAATCGTTCTTGCTTTATTCAAAAAAGGAAGGGGGTAGGGTATATTCGTATTGTAAAAGTGGCTCTACCATCAACATGTTCCACGAGCCGCCACAGAGTAAAATATATGGATTTTCTCTAGCCTGCACATTGTATTCTGTTGGCCATTTAGCATAAATGTTTTTAGTCAATAAAAAGTAGAAGTTTTAAGGCCCTCCTTAAGTTATCTGCCCAATATTTTATTATGACAAATAATCTCTTTCTAGTAGAACTTCTTAAACTTTTCTTTCCTTTAGAATAACTGCTTCAACTGACTTGAAACTGATTGGATAATTTTGTTAAGAGCGTGGGCTAAAGAAAACCGGGTCCGGGATAAAGTGCCGAATGCCCAAAGTGCCGAATCGGTATTTTGCCCAAAGTGCCGAATTCCATACTACAGACCATGCCCAAAGTGCCAAACGACGTCAAGCGCCGTCGCATTATTCATAAACAAAGCGTTGGAGCCGAATGCGAATCGCTTTAGGCCTTGCTGAGAGGTTGGCGCGAGGATAAAGTGCCGAATATTCAAACTCCTGGCCCAAACTGCCGAATTCGGCACGCCGATCTGGTCGCTCGCACCTTGAGTAAGGTCCAAGATGCCGAATATTTATATTATAATACGTTTAAAAATGTTTAGAACAAAAATACAATTTGTTAAATAAAAAAAAAAAACATACAAAAGTATCTAGTGACTGAACGAACAGACAAAATGGCGGACGTGCAAAGTTAAAGTTTTGATTTTGCATGATTATTTTTTGACGATTCTAAAAACCAATAGAAACTCTTAAAATTTCGGTCATGTGGTCTATTGTCCGTGGTCTATTGCAAGTCTGAAAATCTAGACGCCGGGGAAAAAACAACAAGCCCGCGGAGTAACGAGAAAAATAAATAACGCCGATTTCACGACTCTTTTTTCCGTTTTTAGTTCCGTTTTGACGTTTGTTGCTTACACAAACAACCCGTGTTAAATAAATAGATTCGGTACGATTCCGATCGCAGAAATTTATAATTGATCAAAAAATAATCAAATCAAATACAACTCGAGGGTTCGATAAATTAGAAAATAATTTGACAGATTCTGTCAAATTATTTTCAATTTATTCTCACCCTCTTGTTATATTACTACTGAAAATATCGCTCGTTTTTCGTCAAGAAAAAAATTATACGTCAAAAAAAATCCTATTTTCAATCACTGGTCTATATAATCCCAAATAAACGTGCCAAGGTTGAAAAAAATCGGTATAGTAGTTTTCCATATATCATGGTCACTGGCATGTCTGCGTAATTTATTGGCCTTTTCAAATAATGTTATTCAAAATAAAGGAACAGATTTTAAATATTTATTTCTTCCAAACTACAGAAGGTGTAACCATAATTCCAACGTTCCTGGACAGATGAAAGTTTAAAATTTGAACAATCCAGGCAGAAGTTCCAAACATGGCGATGTTGCTCGTCTGTAGTAAAATGGCGACACAACAAGAAGCATTTTGTGTAATTAGCAAAAATAAAAGTCCATTATTGAAGTTAAGCGTGCTTTTCGCCGTCAGTTTAATAAACAACCGCCTCGATATAAGCAGATTTACCAGTGGCATCGAAAATTCGTAGACGATGGTTGCATCTGCGAACAGAAAAGCACGGGATGCCCACGCTGTTGTGTAACACAGGGTGCTTATATTGAATGCATAAAAAATTGAACTTCTCTTTCCAGGAACGTTGGATTGTGTTTCTATATTTTGTAATTTCAAATCTGTTCTTTCATTTTGAATAACCCTGTATTATGTAGCTGGAACCACAAGTTCTTCTGTTGCAGTATTTGTTGTTGATTGTTTTTTTTTACTGAGGAGAAGGCGTAGCCTGGGCAGCAGTTCTTCAGTTAATGATTGTTGTTATAAAATATTACAACAGATTACTTTTTGTTTCAGGTACCAAAAACACAGTGGCGTAGAGAAAGCTTTGAAGAACGATGAAACTCTTATTACTGTAAAGGTACTGCTGATGGGAAACATGCATCATTAGAAAAAATTGACATAGGAGCCAATGGACGAATATCAGATGGAGTTATATTTTGGCGTTTTCTCAAAGTCTTTTGGTTCAATTTTTTATATATTCAGACCAGCGGCGGCTCCTGGATCTTCGTAGAGGAGGCTAAGACAGAGATACCGTTCGTTCTGCACTACTTACTCTTGTAGAGGAAGCAAATATTCCGCGGCAGTTTTGATCGAATTTTCTTCCCTAACCTCCCCACCGAACATCCACGAGCCTGATTCACTCTCTACTTAATTTGAATGCTTCAGCAACAAGAGGGTTTAAATTTTTATTAATACATCATCTATTTGTTAGAATTTAACAAATGGTAAATTTAAAAGTAAAGAATTCCCATATCACACTAGGTGATTAAACACTAAGCAATTGCCTCATTTCAAAGCACTCGAGTGACATAATTTATTAATTGTTGTTTGACAGTCTATGATATTCAATAGGTCTGAAACGGATTGCATACAGGGTTGGGCATATGTGTCGGAACACCTGATTTCTGGCTAAACTATTGATTACTTATTACTTTTAAAATAAATGTTTATTGGTTTATTTATTCTATTCAGTGACATACTTTAATTTTCAACAGCTGCTCTATTTTTCGAGGTATGACGTCATCAGCAATTTTTTTAAATAGATCACCCTGTATATTTTTACATTTTCGCATAGATGCTTTTCCAACAATTACAATGATATAGGGTTTGGTGGGTGTGCGACTTGTGGTTTTCTAAATATTAAATAAAATAATGGAAAATGAAATTTTTATTACAAAATATTGAGCATTTAATATTAAGAAAAAAAAATCATAATAAATGTTCAAAATGGTGACCTTCAGTAGCCTGACAATAGCCTAAACGATCAACGAAGGCTTTTAAAGAGTTTTGAATAGTCTGCAGTGGTATTTCTTGCACAGCCATATTAATTCTATCTTCCAACTCTTCTAACGACTGAGGTTTGGACTTGTAGACCACAGATTTTAAATGGCCCGAAAGAAAGTAGTCCAGAGGACTTAAATCAGGTGATCGTGGTGGCCATTCAATATGTCCTCTTCGACCTACCCATCTCTGTGGAAATATTTCATTTAGATATTGACGCATGTTAATTCCGTAATGAGGCGGAGCTTCATCTTGCTGATACCAAATACCATCTGACAATAGTTCGGGATTTAGCTCGTTTGGAAATAACCGAATTAATGCCGGAATAATTTGCTCGCGCAAAAGTTGTAAATACCGGTTGGAGTTTAAATTTTCTCTTAGAAAGAATGGTCCGATGATATGTCCTCTGATTATCCCCGCCCATACATTTAATTTTTGAGGGTGTTGGGTGTGACTTTCTTCCATCCAGTAAGGATTCTGATCAGCCCAGTAGCGACAGTTATGTCGATTTACAAAACCATCCAGGCAAAATGTTGATTCATCAGAAAATACTATGTTATTAACAAAGTTACTATTAATTTCAATGTTATCCATCATTTCCTGACAAAACTGCATCCTTCTATCAGGATCATCTGCATTTAATTCCTGCACTAAATGTACTTTATACGGATGAAAGTTATTTTTTGACAATATCCTCCTTACCGATCTCTGGCTAATACTGTGATGTAAAGCTAATTTAGGTACTGACGTTTTTGGTTCTTCTTGTAGATTCAGAAGGACATCAAGTGAATTATCTTCATTTGTGGCCTATTTACGTCGACCGGATTTTGTGCGATTTTTAACACTTTCTATTTCGTGAAACTTTTGCACAACCCTTGAAACTGTTGATTTTGAAATATGAGAATTTCTATCAGGGAATGTTGCATTAAAAATATTGCATGCATCTTGTAGAGATCTCTGCCTATCTCCAAAACCAACCATCATTAACAACGTAATTTTTCGTTCACGTTCACTTAGTTCACCTATAATTGAACAGCAATGTTAATATTTAAAACGGAAACTATCTGTCAGTGACAGTAAACAAAAACACACAAATGTTTTATCAGAAAGCCGTGGAAAAAAGATGAAAGTCAACTTGTGACGGATTGAATTATTTTATTTAATATTTAGAAAACCACAAGTCGCACACCCACCAAATCCTATATCATTGTAATTGTTGGAAAAGTGTCTATTCGAAAATGTAAAAATATACAGGGTGATCTATTTAAAAAAAAATGCTGATGACGTCATATCTCCAAAAATAGAGCAGCTGTTGAAAATCAAAGTACGTCACTGAATAGAATAAATAAAGCCATAAACATTTCTTTTAAAAGTAATAAGAAAACAACAGACGTTTAGCCAGAAATCAGGTGTTCCGACACATATGCCCAACCCTGTACATTGCAATAATCTCTCCTTCGACAATAAAACAAAAATTTAAATCAATTTAAGCTCTGCAATGCGGCAGCTACTCGAAATTGCAACAAAAAACAATAACGGAGAATAAAATTATTCGACACACCCGGTCTCACAGACCAGTAGGTCACCATTGGTGGGTTAAGAACGTTCTCCATGGCGGAAATACGAAAACTAGTTAAAACTCAAGAACAATAATAATAAAAAACTGTCAATAATGTGTCTGTTGCCGACTTCGCTTGACTATATTGGAAGCATACCGATACCAACCCAACGTGCTGCAAAATTACATTTTTTTCATAGCCATGTCGGTACTTTTTATTTTCTAGTGTTTGTCACCAAAGATGTCAAAAAAGTCTAATCAATGGGTAGATATGTTATAGTTAATGAAATAATTACAGCGTTAACGTTTACTCAACCGAAATAATTACAGTTTTAAACCCATAATAAAACAAATATGATAGAAATTTCGTATAAACAGTTTTCGCATATAATAAGTGTAAGCGAGCCGAACAGTTTTCCAATAGGAGGGTTTTATTTCTTCATTTGGAAACTTATCGCAGTTCCGGATTGTAGTGAGTACGTATAGAGGAGGAGGAGGGTGGGGGCGGAAAGTTTTCGAGTTGCTTATACGGGGAACAGACGGGACGTGGATGTGGATGTGGATGTGGATGTGGAGGAGTTTGGTGATGCATGGAAAAGGGGATGAAATCTGCAAAGATTGGAATATTCTAATATCGGGAGCCGCTGTTTGCCGAGAGCGCGCGCTGAAATATTAAAAGTTTGGCCCGCCTCGGGCTTCCGGACCGACTCCGGGTAAAGACCTGCCTTTGTATCCGGACTAAATATATTACTTTCTAGACTTCCGACTCCCGACGTGACTTTAAAATTTAAACCGCGTTTTTTAATCGGATGGAGTCGTGACTTATTCTACTTTTTCTGTTTAGTTGAATTAACAGATTCTGAGAGAACAAAAATTTAAAATATAACTTATTCTTCCCTTGTCGCATTCCTTCTGTATCGATCCGTGGTTGAGTTTTGTGTTGTTATTTTGAAGTCGTTTTGTAGAACTGTGTCGCTGTCTTATCCTAATCACCTTGATTGAGTTGACCACATGGACTTGTTTCCGAGGCAAAAAGAAGGATTAAACAATCAAGAGGGTGATGTCCGCAACAAGCAAATTTTTGCAGATAATAGGATCACACCGAATTAATGACTATTTTAATTAATACAAATTAAAATAGTCATTATTTTTGAAAATAAGAATTTTCCAGAAAAATTTAGGTTTTTGATGCGCACCGTTTTCAATAAAAAAAAATCTAGATGGCGTTATTGATGCGACGTGAATGACGTCATTGAAGAATTTTTAAACAGAATGACCCTACGTTTCAATTTGAATCTTGTACTACAGCTCATTCTGATTTTAAACATTTATCTCAATTATGTATATGTTTCAGAATACAGGTGAAAAGAAGTTTTTAATATCAATACATTGTAGTTATTACTTTCTGGCTGGGAGTGGATGGGGGTGGTGGTTATTGTGTAAGTGGCTCTACCATCAACATGTTCCAAGAGCCGCCACTGACCAAAACACAAAGAATAGAAATAGTAATATTAATAGTATTGAAATACCATTTCTCTTAAATAATTACCAACCGATGTGAATGAGTGTAATTCGAAATCGGGTAGAATCTCTATTGATATTTAAAATCATGTCAGTAGATCTAGAAAATTAAATATTAAATGAGACACTGAGCGCAAACGTGGACTAAAAAAATTAACAATATGTAATTGAAAAGAATGGATTTCAGCAGGGGCGGCTCGTTATATAGAGCCAAGGAGCCATGGCACTACTTGTAGTTTCAAGCTCAGCAAGAATTTGTTATTCATTCTTAAAACACTTTTTCGCCAGTCAGTTTGGTATAGAAAATCGTTCTTTCTTTCTTTCTTTCTTCGAAAAAGAAGGAGGGGGAGGGGTATATTGCATAAATGGCTCTACCATCAACATGTTCCACGAGCCGCCACTGCTCTACTCTCCTATACTCTCCTCTACTCTCCTCTACTGTCCTATACTCTCCTCTACTCTCCTATACTCTCCTCTACTCTCCTCTACTGTCCTATACTCTCCTCTATTCTCCTCTACTATCCTCTACTCTCCTCTACACTCCTCCAGGGACGGCTCGTTATACAGGGTGTCCCATTTTAAATTGCCACCCCAAATATATCTAAACCTGAGCAACATGGCAAAAAATGTTTCGGATAAAAGTTGTAGGGTTTGGAGGGGGACATATGCTGATGATCTTGAAAATGACCTTGGAGTTAATTTTCAAGGTCAAACGAAGGTCCACTTTGATTTTTCAAATGGAACCCTCTATTTTTTATTGCCAGAACAACCTGGATTCTTTTGAGATTTCAAACAACTTGACGGGCGAAATTCGTGAAAAAACTCTTAAAAGAATCATTAAAAAAAAACGTTTCCTACAAAAAGTTTGTATTTTTATCGCAGAATACGAGCTCGCAATAAAAAATGGTGATGTGGCCATCATGTTACTTTCTCCGACTTGATGGTATCATAGCCATTTATATTTACGTTTTCATGGTTTATTTTCAATTGAAATCATATTTTAAATGTACATCGAGGACTGTGTAAACTCGGATGAAACTGCGTTAAAAACGTCAAAATTATGAAAGATGGAAAAATTATACATCAAATTCAAAAACTCAGTTTACTCAAAAACTAAATCGATTTCGAAAAAAACTTATTTTTTTAAGTTGTTCATTTTGGCATTTTCTACAATTATTATATAAGTTTGCTGTAACTATTATCGTTTCATAATTATAAACCAGAAATTTAAAAAATGGTGATGTGGCCATCATGTTACTTTCTCCGACTTTATATTTACGTTTTCATGGGTTTATTTTCAATTGAAATCATATTTTAAATGTACATCGAGCGTTGCGTAAACTCGGGTGAAACTGACGTTTAAAACGTCAAAATCATAAAATATAGAAAAATTATACTTCTAATACAAAAACTCGGTTTACTCAAAAACTAACGAGATTTCGAAAAAAACTTATTCTTTAGAAGTTGTTGATTTTGGTATTCTCTACAACTATTATTGACATAAATTTGCTGTAACTATTATCGTTTCATAATTATAAACCAAAAATTTAAAAAAAATTAATAAATTTTTTTCACGAATAAAAATGATTTTATGAAAAATATTTTTAAGGAAAAGATGTTCATTTCTTTGTTGTCTTCGATGTTTGTTTCAAAGTTTTTGTGATATGTTTCATATTTAAGAAAATATTGACAAAAAACAAAAAACAGTCAAGGTTAACACCCACTTCCGGTGTACGAAATTTTACCAAAAGCTTTTCAGTTCTTCGGATTATCAAATAAGACGTATGTTTAAAGTTTTATATCAATTGCTTTATTAGTTTTTGAGATACAGCGCACACAGCAGACACACACACACAGACACACAGACACAAAATTTTTTTTTCCAGAAATTGTTGAAATGGCATCTAGGGACCCCAAAACGGATATTTCCGTAAAAAAAAATTTTTGAAAAAAAAATCAGGATCACAATACTTTCTCGTACTTCGTAACGGAGAAAGTAAAAATAGGGGGTTCCATTTGAAAAATTAAATGCAAAGTTGACCTTCGTTTGACCTTGAAAATTAATGCCAAGGTCACCAGCACATGTCCTCTCCGAACTCTACAACTTTTATCTGAAACATTTTTTGCCATGTTGCTCAGGTCTCGATATTTGGGGTGGAAATTTAAAATGGGGCACCCTGTATAGAGCCAAGGAGACATGGCACTACCTGTAGTTTCAAGATTAGCAAGAATTTGTAATTCATTCTTAAAACACTTTTTCGCCAGCAACTTTGGTCTGGGAAGATAAATCGTTCTTTCTTTCTTCAAAAAAGGAGGGGGGGAAGTATATTGTATTAGTGGCTCTACCATCAACATGTGTCACGAGTCGCCACTGGATTTTAGTACCTTCAACTGGGGTTACTTTACTATGCCGAATATTTTTTTCCTAAATTGGTATTATTATAAAGATATTTCTGTTCATAGTTCTTTTTTCCCTGGTTTGTTTCAAATTTAAAAAATAATAATTTTTGGACTAGACAAAGTTACCTCAACTTGAGGTGACTTTGTCCCACTTCACAAATTACATATATCTAAGCTTTATTTCGAGTCTTGGGATAAAATAACCCTATGCACCTGTAAATACAATTAAAATTACACAAATTTGAATAGATTTGCACTGGGATACTAAAGCATCTTTTGTTTGAAAACATTTTTCATAAAATTATTGTTTTTCGATAAAAAAATTAATTGAACATTTTGGTCATAATTATGGAGCGGCAATAGTACATGTAACTTTACATTATTATATTATATTTATATTAATAATAATTGTAGAAAATGCAAAAATATACAAGTTATAAAGTTTTTTTCGAAATCTTTGAGTAAACTGACGGTAAAGGTGATTGGAATTTGAAGTAAATTTGTTATTTTCATCTTTCATAATTTTGTCATTTTAAATATCAGTTAATTAAAATTATAAAACAAAAATATGAAACTTTCTACACATATATTTTTTTTTATTTTTAACGTTTTTTGGCAAATATAGTTAACTTCTTTCCGTCAGATAAAATTGTTAGATCTTTACATTATTTTGACAAAGTAAACTTTTCGCAAATAATGGCTTTGTTTTTAAATCATTCGGCATTATTTAATTGCTTTTTGTCAAATAAAATTTTAAGATTTTCAACTTTCTTTGATAACTAAATTTTTAGTATACGTTTCTTTTCAAAAATATTTTATCTAATTTTAAACTGTTTTTGACAAATGGATTTTGTTTTTTTTTTTCGCGTATTAATTTTTTCTTTTCTTTTGGCAATAAAACTTTTGAAAAATGAAATTTTGAAATTTTCAACAATTTTAACAGATATAATTATTTAATGTTGTTTTTTGGATTTTTAACTTCTATTGACAATCATACTTTTGAAGAGTAAAATTTTACTATTTTCAACTTTTTTTGACAGTATGATTTCTTAATCGTACTTTTTGTCATTTTTTATTTTCGACAGTTACAATTATTTAAGTTTTAACTTCTTTTTGACAGAGTAAATATTGGTATTTTTAACTTCTTGTGACAAAATGGTGTTTTAATTTTTTAAGTTTCGTCGGAGGAATGTTTCTTGTTGACAAAATTTTTTCTTTTTAATTTTCAACTTTCTTAACCCTTACTTTCCCGCAGATGCCGTCATATCTTTTATCAGGTGTCCGTAATCTGTGTTTTGATTTTTCTTGAAACCGTTTTCCATATGGAGTCATGATTTTGTTTGCTGCAAAAATAAGGAAACAGTTTTTTACTTTTTCCGTTGCGAAGTACGAGAAAGTATTGTGATAGTGATTTTTTTTCAATTTTTTTTTTACGGAAATATCCGTTTTGGGGTCCCTAGATGCCATTTCAACAATTTCTGGAAAAAAAAAAAATTGTGTCTGCGTGTGTGTGTCTGTGTGTGTGTCTATGCGCGCTGTATCTCAAAAACTATTAGAGCAATTGATATGAAACTTTGAACATACGTCTTATTTGATAATCCGAAAAACTGAAAAGCTTTTGGTAAAATTTCGTATTTCTGAATATTTACCTTAACAGTTTTTTGTTCTTTTAGCCGTTTTCGTAACTTTTTTCCGGTCTTTTTTAAAAGACCTTTCTTCGAGGATTCTTTTACAGGTCTTTTTAAGAAATTTTTTTCAAGACTTATTTTTAGGACTTTTTCTTTCAGCACCTTTATTTTCAAGCTTTCTTTACAAAATTTTATTAACAGGATTTTTTTCTCGGTACGTCTTCGGGACTTTCTTAAAACCCTTTTTGGGGACTTATTTTCGGGATTTTCTTCAGAACAAATTTTTCAGAATGTTCTTCATGACTTTTTTTCCATGACCTTTTTTGGACCTTTTAACAGAACTTTTTCAGATATTTTTAGCATTTTTTTTTCAAGACTATTTTCAAAACTTTTTATTTCAGGAATTTTATTAACTTATTTTAGGCCTTTTTGCAGGACTTTTGTTCAAAAACTCTTTTTGGGATTTCTTTTTCAGGACAATTTCTTCAAATCTTTTTAATTACCTTTTAAGGACTTTTTACAATGCTCTTTTTTTCAGAATTTTTTTTGTTAATTTTTTTAAAGATGTTATTTTTAGGGCAATATTTCAGACTGTTTTTACAGGACATTTTTTTTATGATATTTCATCAAGACTCATTTTCTGAACTTCCTTCAGGACTTATTTTAGAACCTTCTTTCTAGGCTTGATAGGACTTTTTTGGGACATTTATTTCTGGAAATTTGTTAGAAGACTATTTTAAGGACTTTTTCAGGACGTTCTTTCACGGCTTGGGACTCTTTTTCAGGACGTTCTTTTACGGCTTGGGACTCTTTTTCGGGACATTTATTTCTGGTATTTTGCATGAAGACTGTTTTCAGGACTTTTATCACGGCTTTTATCAGCACTCGTTTTTCAATACTTTATTTCCAGAACTGTTCCTCCAGGACTTTTTTTTGGACTTTTTCGAGACTTTCTTAAGAACCTCTTGTTCAGGACTTCTTTTCAGAATTTTCTTCATTACATTTTTTCAGTATTATTTTTTGGGGAATTTTTTTCAAGCCTTCTTCTGAACTTTTTTTCAAGACTCTTTTTGGGATTTCTTCAGAACTTTTTCAGGTCTTTTTAATAATGTTTTTTTAGGATTTTGTACGATGTCATTTCTATAACTTTTTTTCAAGACTGTTAAGGACATTTTTTACAGGATATTTTATCAGTACTCTTCTTCGGGACTTTTTTTCAGGACTATTATACCATCAAATCGGAGAAAGTAACATGATGGCCACATCACCATTTTTACTTTCTCCGTTACGAAGTACGAGAAAGTATTGTGATCGTGATTTTTTTTTCAAATTTTTTTTTACAGAAATATCCGTTTTGGGGTCGCTAGATGCCATTTCAACAATTTCTGGAAATAAATTGTGTCTGCTGTGTGTGTGTGTGTGTGTGTGCGCTGTATCTCAAAAACCAATAGAGCAATTGATATGAAACTTTGAACATACGTCTTATCTGATAATCCGAAGAACTGAAAAGCTTTTGGTAAAATTTAGTACACCGGAAGTGGGTGTTTACCTTAACTGCTTTTTGTTTTTTGCCAATATTTTCTTAAATATAAAAAATATCACAAAAACATTTAAACAAACATCGAAGACAACAAAGAAATGAATAGCTTTTGCTTGAAAATATTTTTTATAAAATCATTGCTATTCGAGGAAAAAAATGTATTAATTTTTTTTTAATTTTTGGTTCATAATTATGAAACGATAATAGTTACAGCAATTTTATCTGAATAATAATTGTAAGAGAATGCCAAAATGAACAACTTCTAAAGAATAAGGTTTTTTCTAAATCTCGTTAGTTTTCGAGTAAACCTAGTTTTTGAATTTGAAGTATAATTTTTCCATCTTTCATGATTTTGACGTTTTAAACGTCAGTGTTATCTGAGTTTACACAACGCTCGATGTACATTTAAAATATGATTTCAATTGGAAATAAACCCATGAAAACGTAAATATAAAGTCGGAGAAAGTAACATGATGGCCACATCACCATTTTTTTATTTAAATCCATTTTGGACAAGTATCATTTGTCCCTTGCTTTTTGCCAAATCCAATTATAAACTTTCTTTTGACAAATTAGATTTTCTTTTACATTTTATAACAGATATGTGTTGTCAATATTTAACTTTTTTTGTCCAATGAAATTTTAAGATTTTCAACTTGTTTTGATAATTACATTTTTAATATAAAATTTGTTAACTCGATTTAATAGATATGATTGATCAATGTTTCCACGATAAAAATGTTTTTTTTTTGTATTTTTTTTGCCAGATGAAACTCTTGGATTTTCAACTTCCTTTGATAATAAAACTTATTATTTTTTTAAATTTGCTACTATGTTAAAAGATATAATTTTTCAATGTAAGTTTCTAAATTTTCAACTTCAATTAATAATTATTCTCTAGACAAATAAAAATTTTCCATGTTCTACTTTTTTAACACATATTGTCAATTTTGAATTTCTTTTTGCGGAGTGAAATTTTTAACTTTTTTCGATTTTTCCAATATTTAACTTTTTCTTCAAATAAAACTTTTCTTTCTAATTACTTATTAGACAAGTAAACTTTTGAAAAATGATTTTTTTTTTCATTTTATATCTACAGTGGTTAGGGAGAAAATTAATTTATCATATTATTTAATTTTCTCCATAACCACTTATCTTAATCTTAATCTTAATATCCAGGTCGTATTATTTGTATTTTCCTTTTTGTGTGACTGTTTACCTGTTCCATTGTTTTTTTTAAACATTTCAAGTTTAGTAAAGTTTAGTTTCTATGTTAATAGTTAGTTGTGTTTTTACTTCTTTACTACACGGCATTCACAACGTAAATATATTTTTTTGGTACGTATTTTCAATCGATTTTGATAAATCTTTAAGGGCGAAAAACTTTGAAGTGTCTTCTTTAAAGGCATGCATGCGAACTTAAGCGTGACCCCTTCCGCCCCTTTCTAGCACCCCTGTGAAAAAAAAATGTTTTTTCAGGAAACCGTGTCCAACTTTGACGATGTTTACGGAGTTGGAAACATTTTGTCGACTCGATCCACCATTAAGACATTAAAATTTCATCAATTCCCTTTGCAGGACTCAAAGAACGAACTTTCTACGACGATTTAGCACCAAGTTATGGGTGTTTGAAAAAAGTGCATTTTGAAGTTTTTCGCAGTAACTTTTCAACCAAATTTGAGGATTCTTTCGGGAAAAAATCCCATTTTGGCTCTACTTTAAGGGAGTAAACTTAAATTGGAATGATCCCTTTTCTAACCCTTCAACCCCCGAACAAAACACGTTTTTGGGCAAAAAATGCCCAACTTTGGCAACATGTACCGAGTTGGAAAAATCCACCAAAAGGACATTGAAATGTGTTCAATTACCTGCGCAGAAAGTTCCTACGACGATTTGGCACAAAGTTATGGGTGTTTAAAAAAAGTGGAAAAGCAATGCAATCTTGTTTTGCTCTCTGATAAATTAGTGCATTTTTAGAAACTCTGGACTCTATTCAACTAGTTGAATTGTATGTATGTAAGTATGTGACTACTGTTTTCTCACAAAATTATCCCAAATTGGAGTATAGACCGAAAACTAGCGTAATAAAGATCCCTCAAGGTATTCAGTAAATAGCACAGTTTCGCTGTTTTATTACCAGACATGCCATTTTGCGATAAACTCGCCCATACATCAAATTTACATTAACATAATGCCTAAATGAACAACTTGTAAAAACAAGGTTTTTTCCGATACTTTTAGCAATCATGAAAACTCTAGAAAGTTACATGATGACATCCCAAAGTTTTTTTTCAAGAAAACTTCATGTTATAGACTAAGGAAACAAAGAGGTTTTGAAATTCGGAATATTGAAATTGCAGAGGGCAGACAAGTTTTCAGTCATAAATTAAATTAATTGTAATATTTCGAATTTGTAAATACCTTTTGTGAAAATAAATTCAAACATTGAATATTAAATATGTCCGGGCTACTACATACGGAATTTAATTAAAGCGAAACGTAATTATGTTGTAATGTTCGTTTTCCGGAGTGAGAGACGATAAAGTTTAATAAAGTGACGGTCCGTCGACGGCCCCAGGGCACACACAAGACCAGCACGCGCGCCCTCAAGGGCCGTGATGCACACAGACACACACACACACACGTACACATGCATAGACTGACTCGAATATACATCTATAGGGTCTCATATATTCGTATATTGGAAACGCACCCCAATCTGAACGAAGCCCACCCACCTGCTTACGCCCCGCTGATAATAAACCGCACTTTAATTTACTAGATTAAAGTGCAACTTATCTCTTTATTAGAGCGCCACCTCGTCCATAGGGGAGCCACCGCTGAGAGGCTTTAATCCCGTAAATACGAAACTTAATCTTTCATTTAAAGCTTCCATCATGTTCGATGGATTGGAATTTTGTTTATACTAGATGGTATTAATTTTTAAAAGTTCGATTAAAAATGTATTCAAATATTTTTGTAAATATTTTTAAGGATGGTAATCTATTGAAAGTCTGGAACATTATTAAGAAAGCAAGTGTCGATGAAAATGTCAACACGATGATCGACAAGTGTGGAAAGTACTGATTTTCCGCATAATGAGCAGTTTGCAAGCACATAGGTGCGTTTTTACACGAGGTAGTCAAACTATTTTTTCTTCTGCCGTTAAAAAAAAAATGGTGATGTGGCCATCATGTTACTTTCTCCGACTTGATGGTATCATTTATATTTACGCTTTCGTGGTTTATTTTCAATTGAAATAATATTTTAAATGAATATCGAGCGTTGTGTAAACTCGGATGAAACTGACGTTTAAAACGTCAAAATTATGAAAGATGGAAAAATTACACTTCAAATTCAAAAACTCAGTTTACTCAAAAACTAAAGGGATTTTGAAAAAAACTTATTCTTTATAAGTTGTTAATTTTAGCATTCTCTACAATTATTATTAACATAAATTAGCTGTAACTATTATCGTTTTATAATTATAAACCAAAAATTAAACAAGTAATAATAATTTTTTTTCTCGAATAAAAATGATTTTATGAAAAATGTTTTCAAGCAAAAGGGATTCATTTCTTTGTTGTCTTAAAAGTTTGTTTAAATGTTTTTGTGATATTTTTCATATTTAAGAAAATATTGGCAAAAAACAAAAAACAGTTAAGGTAAACGCCCCCTTCCGGTACACGAAATTTTACCAAAAGCTTTTCAGTTCTTCAGATTATCAAATAAGGTGGATGTTCAAAGTTTCATATCAATTGCTCTATTAGTTTTTGGGGTACAGCGCGCACAGACAGACACACACACACACACACACACCATCACACACACACACACACACACACACACACAGACACAAATTTTTTTTTTCCAGAAATTATTGAAATGTCATCTAGGGACCCCGAAACGGATATTTCCGTACAAAAAATTTTTGAAAAAAAAATCACGATCACAATACTTTCTCGTACTTCGTAACGGAGAAAGTAAAAAGTACGATGGAGTAATAGTATATTATTAAACGAGTGAGAAAGTTGGCCATTGCCACGAGGGTGAAGTTTGCAATTCTCCCGAGTGGCAATGGCCAACTTGTTCACGAGTAATACTATACTTTTTCGCATCATATTAAATCATTATCTAAAGATTTTTCTGTTTGCATTAAATTATAACGAATAATTTTTCTATTTGGAAATTGCGGCAGTTCGCTGACAAAAAACGAAGCGTAACCATAGTAACAACTAAACTGTTGGGCAATGAAACCGCAATCATTTGATTATACGTCACCTGTTGGGCAATGAAACCGCTATCATTTGATTGGATGACACCTGTTGAATAATGAAACCGCTATCATTTGATTGGACGTCACCTGTGGAGAAAATGATTTGGCCGAATAATGGACAACTTTCTCAATCAAAAACGATTTAACAACATTTATATCATTTAGTAAGATGCGAAAAAAATATTTCATTTGATTTATTCAACCACACCAGCGTAGGTGGTACACCTTGGATGTTCTAGTACCTAGAGGGCGGATAAATAGAAACAAAACTGACGTTTATGATAGTAAATGTCAGTTTATTGTGTGACTTTGATAAAGTTGTTATTTCAACAAATAATTAGGAATGAAAACAGTGAAAATAGCAACGGCATCGATTTTAGAAGTACACCATCAGATATTGCAGATGTTGCGTACTCTATCGCGCTGAATTTACTAGCGGAAAAATCTAAGATATTAATAGCAATATGAAAAATTCCAAGATTGCTGCAAGAAACAAAAAGTTGGCAAGTATAAAGAAAATACATACATTCAGCGGAGGATACGACCTTCCCGGTGGTTTGGACGATTCTTGTAACCCTAAAATGTTATTACAAGGGGGTGAAAAAATCAACCCCCATAATAGTATATTTTCTATTTCAAAACTTGAGTCCAATGGAGGGATTCAATCTGCAACTTTTTTTTCTCTTCACATTTTCTCTTAAAATTGTTAGTTTGATCACAAAAAAATAAAATAATGCTCAGACTCATTTGATATAAATTCAAAAATAAATTTTATTATAAACAGTTGTCTGCCAAGTTTCATTATTCTAAATTCTTTCATAGCGGGTATATGAAATAGAAACAATTTTTTTTCCTTAACTTTAGAGAGCTGTAACTTGGATAGGAACGGGTTTTGAACAAAAAATTATATGAAAGACGTTTCTTAATTTCTGCTGAAAAATCATCCTTTAAAATCTTTCGCATCAATTTAGAAACACTCTGTATTTTAGATCATTAATTTTTAACAATATCTCTTTCATATATAAATGTGTGTGTATCTTCTAAAAAAATAATATTATTATTATAATAATGTGGTATTATTTTTCGCCCTTGATATACAGGGTGTCCCATTTTTAATTGCCACCCCAAATATTTCGAAACCTGAGCAAAACCTGAAAAATTGCAAATTCTTCGTAATTACATAGTTTTAATTAACAGTGCAAACGTACTTCGATAGCCCTGTAGGACGTCCTTATTATGGGTACAGGTTAGCAATGAAATTTCTATTTGGATAGAAGATATTTGTATGGTTTTAAAATAACCTCACTTACTTCTCCATTTATTCTATATTTATGCTCTCGTTTTTATCCGAAATCCGGCCGAGTTCATTGTCCGTGACCGCGGCCGCAAAAATTTATGTGCTTATCAGAAGCGATATCCATTTATTAAATTCCAAATCAACACCTTTGTTTTCTTATGTACTCCTTTCCGTCGCCTAGTCTGTTTGTTAATTTTTTGTTAGTCACTACCAAGGGCGGGGTCAGTGTAAATAATTTGTATCCTTGTTATCTTCCCACTGATGTGTTAGTCCGTTCTACTGACCGATTGAATCATTATCAGTTATCGCTAACTCTCTATTAAGCATAAAATGTCTCGTTCTTGTGGCGGTTGCAACTATTACATTGGGCCTCGCTCAAAGGGTTTAAAGTGTGCGGGTTGTAATCGTCGCTTTCATGTCCATTGTTTGGAAGGATTATCCCTAAAAGAAGTTGCATATTTCAAAGAGTCGGAAGACAACAATGGTGAAAAATGGTTTTGTCAAAAGTGCGCTTTATCTAATTCATCAAATTCAACACAACCTTCTGCGAAACGTCCATCTATGGGAATAATCGACGACCTACCTTATTCATCTGAAACTTCATTAATTGATTCTATCCGTGCTATTTTTAAAAATGAATTTGTTCCTCTTTTGAAGTTAGAGATTCAGAGTGCAATTCAAAATGCAGTTCGTGAATTGAAACATGATATGAATTTAAAATTTAATGCGATTGAGGAAGAGAGTGCATTACTTAAAGAAAGAATTGTCCAATTGGAATCTAAATGCACATCTGGAAATACTGGTAATTTTGACTTCGAGATCGTCAATGAAGTTGATGAGCGTCGGAAACGTTGCAACAATTTAATGATTTATAATGTTCCCGAATCCCAGGCATCTACACCACAAGCCAGACAGGAATATGATTTATCTACAATTAAAACTGTTTTAACACCTATTTCCATTGATATTAACCCTATTAAATTGTTTCGCGTTGGTTCAAAAAACTCTCGAGCTAGACCATTAAAAGCAATTCTTCAGAATAATGATTGCGTGAGAAATATAATAACCAAAACAATCAATCTAAAGGACAATGGTATCAAATTTGGCTTTGATAGAACCAAAATTCAAAGGGATGAATTTAATTCGATTAAAAAAGAATTACTTCGAAGAAAGAATAATGGTGAAGAAAACTTGATCATCAAATTCTTCTCGGGCGTTCCAAAAATCGTCAAGTCGCCATCTAAACCAATTACAGAAGCTAGAAGTCTACCAAAAAACTAAATATCTTCTTCCACAACGCTGGCGGCATCCGCACGAAACTCCAAAATTTAACGTTAAGCGCCAATTGTAGTTTTTATGATATTATTATTATTGTAGAAACGTGGTTAGACAGTGATATTCAAAGTCACGAATTGAAACTTCCTAACTATAATATTTTTCGAGCGGATCGTACCCTCAATACAAGTTGTAAAACTCGTGGCGGTGGAGTTCTAATTGCAGCCCATAAAAATCTTGTATGTAATGCCATTAATACTATTAATAATACTATTGAACATCTTTTAGTACAGATTTCTATCGGTACTACAAAAATATGTGTGGGAGCTGTTTATTTTCCACCCAATACATCTTTGGAGAAATTTGAAGTTCACTGCGATACAGTTGATATTATTTCAGATCAATTCCCTAATTCTAAACTACTTATATGTGGGGATTATAATTTACCTTCGGCAACATGGCCAAATGATGATTTAGAGCTTATCACCAATAATCAGGCTTCAGTTTCAGCCAAGCTCTTAATAAGCCGCTTTAGTTTTCAGAATCTTTCTCAAATATGTCAAATCCCCAATGAAAATAATGTATTTTTAGATTTAATATTTGCGCATGAGGGATTTTTAGTATCTAACGCGCCCGATTTATTATTCAATATTGCCCATCACCATATTCCTTATCTTATTACTTTACAATTTAATGAACCTCCTAAGCCGTTTAAGTACGAGGAATACATCTATGATTTTACGAAAACAAATTATAGTGCTGTTAATCAATACCTGTCATTTATCGACTGGCGGTTTATTTTAAATGTAAACGATGTGGATACTATGGTCGATATTCTTTACAAGATATTGTATGATGCCATTGAAATGTTTTCTCCTACTAAATGTGTTAGACTTTCTACATTCCCACCCTGGTTTAACAAAGATTTGATCAAATTAATCAATGATAAAAAAGTGCACATAAAAAATATAAGCAGAGTCAAACCTCGGTTAATTACCAGAAGTTCAAATTGCTGCGATCCCGTTGTAATCATTTAAGAGAGTACTTATATAATAAATATATTGAGTCCGTTAATAGCAGCATTCATCAGAATCCTAAGAAGTTTTGGAATTTTGTAAAAACCACTAACGGCGATTTGGATTTTCCCAGTGTCATGCATTATAATGATCTATCCAGTTACGAGGGTTCACAATGTGTAAATCTTTTTGCAAATTTTTTCTCAACAGTTTATAATTATGACACACCCTTACAAGTACCGACATTTTGCTATGAGCATGAAGTAATACATTCACCAATTACTATTTCTCAAGTGGAAATATTTAATGCCATTAACTCTTTAAAATCAAGTAACAGTTCAGGTCCAGATGGTGTACCTAATAACTTTCTCAAAAACTGTGTTTATTCTTTAACTTTACCTTTATTTATTATTTTTAATCACTCCCTCGGTACAAGTTCGTTTCCATATCTTTGGAAAAGGAGTTACATTACACCTATTTTCAAATCTGGAAGTAGGAATAACATCTCTGATTATCGGGGTATTTCTATTCAATCAGCAATACCCAAACTATTCGATGGACTGATATCCGTCAAATTACATTGGATGTGCAAAAATATCTTAATTGATGAACAACATGGCTTTCGTACCGGTCGATCTACTACTACGAACTTATTGGTTTATGAATCATTTATCATTAATGCCTTGGAAAATAAGAATTCTGTCGACGCCATCTATACAGATTTTTCCAAGGCATTTGATAAAGTTAATCATGCTGTGTTAATTTCTAAATTGTATTCTCTGGGATTCCATGAATACGTTGTTAAATGGATTAATAGTTTTTTGAATGATCGCAGTCAATGTGTCAAAATTAAAAATCATATCTCTGATGTTATTCTTGTTCCATCGGGTGTGCCACAGGGATCGCATTGTGGGCCCTTACTATTTCTTCTATTTATCAATGATATTTCGCAAGCAATTTGTAACTCGAATTTTCTGTTGTTTGCCGATGACTTGAAATTGTATAAGGAAATTAAATCACTCAACGATTGTTTATTACTTCAAGTAGATATCACTTCTATCCACAACTGGTGTTGTCAGAATTATTTATTTTTCAACACTAATAAATGTAAATCTATTACTTTTTCCCGCAAGAAGTCTCCGTACAGTTTTAATTATGAAATTAACAACAATATACTTGTAAAGGTGCATGAAATTAAAGACTTAGGTATATTGTTCAACTCCAAAGTGTCATTTGAAGATCACATCAACTATATTTGTAATCGTGCTTCGAGAATGTTGGGCTATATAAAGAGAATGTCTAAGGATTTGTCACACTCTTCTTACAAAATAGTTTACATGGCATTTGTTCGATCACATCTAGAGTATGCCTCTTGTATATGGTCTCCACATCAGATTATTTATAAAAATCAAATTGAACATATACAAAATAGATTCTTAAAATCAATTTCATACAAACTAGGTTATAGCACAAATATCGACCTTGAAGTAATAAGATCCAGTCTACATATTGATCATCTTTGCTGCAGAAGATTTTTTGCAGATATGTCGACTTTTTTTTAAATTATTAGCGGAGATATTAAATGTTCTGAACTTCTCTCTCTAGTGGATTTTTACGTAAAATATAACAATCGCGCAATTCGGCACCCCCCACTATTTCGTGTAGCATTCCATAGTACAAACTATGGTTTAAATAACCCAATCACACGCTTTATGCGTACCTCGAATTCACTTTCGCTTAATCCTAATTTTAACATTTTCTCTTGTTCTCACCGGGAGTTTATGCGCTCAATTAAATTTACAGGATATTGTTCACATTAGTTTATTTTAGGTTAGGTCAGTTATTAGTTAAGTGTAGTTCTAAATTTATACTTGTAATAATTTTAATCAATGTACATTTATGTTAAAATGGTTAAACCGTTTAATAAACATTATTATTATTATTATTATTATTAACATGGCAAAAAATGTTTCAAATAAAAGTTGTAGGGTTCGGAGGCGGACATATGCTGGTGACCTTGAAAACGACCTTGGCGTTAATTTTCAAGTCAGACGAAGGTCAACTTTGAATTTTCAACTGGAACCCCCTATTTTTTTATTGCGGGATCGCATTCTACGGGAAAAAATACAAACTTTTGTAGGAAACGTTTCTTTTGAAAATGCTTTTTTTAAGAGTTTTTCATGAATTTTGTCCGTCATGTTGTTTGAAATCTGAGATTAATCCAGGTTGTGATTCATGCATTACCCTCGGCATTAATATCAAAGATCTCCGGATCTTACTACCCTTGACTTTTTCCTCTGGAGACTAGTCAATGAGAAAGTATTTGCTGAAGCTCCGACAGCAGTGCAGAACATGAAGGAGAGGATAAGGGCTGCATTTCGAGCAATTTCCATCCAAACCCTTTGAAATGTTCAAGTAAACTTTCGCCAGCGCGACACTTGATCGAGCATTTGATCTAACAAGGGGAGGATCAGATGTATGACTCACCGATTTCATCCATCTTTGGCACATGTGTAGGTCATAACTAGGAGTGTAATAGGCGCAAGTAATAGGGCGCACTATTAAGCTATTTTCGAGAAAAAAAGGTTTTTAAATTTGTTATTTATTCGTATGTTTATATACCTTTTGCGTTAACAAACATATACCGACCTTTTGGCGCATAGATAAAACCTCCGATTCGTAGTCGGAAGGTCGAAGAATCGAACCCCATTGTTGAAGTTGGGTTCATTCATTTTCTTTTTATAGTTTTTATAAATCCATGTGTATTTAAATATCTTAATTTTAGAATCAATCAATTTTTTTTTCGAAAACGGCTGAATAGTGCGCCCTATTACTTGCACGTGCTACACTCCTAGTCATGACCTACACGTATACCAAAGATGGATCAAATCGGTAAGTCACACATCAGATCCTCTCCTTGTAAGAACGAGATCGAACCTCCAGCAATTTTCAGGGCCAATGATGTGCAAAATCCAATCGGCAACCTCCACGTGGTGCACATCGTGTGACTTTAATGGGTAATGCATGAAACAGCCTGAGATTTCAAACAATATGACGGACTAAATTCGTGAAAAATCTCTTTAAAAAAGCATTAAAAAAAAACGTTTCCTACAAAAAAATTGTATTTTTTCCCGTGGAATACGATACCGCAATAAAAAATAGGGAAATTTATTTGAAAAATCAAAGTTGACCTTCGTTTGACCTTGAAAATCAACCCCCCCAAGGTAATTTTCAAGGTCATCAGCATATGTCCCTCTCCGAACCCTACAATTTTCATCTGAAATATTTTTTACCATGTTGCTCAGGTTTCGAGATATTTGGGGTGGCAATTTAAAATGGGTCACCCTGTATCAATCATTGATGCATCTGTTTGCTTCACATCACTGTATATTTTTTACTTTCTCCGTTACAAAATCGTACAGTTGTGTAATTTCGAAAATCAATATCGTAATTTTCGGACTTTGAAAATTTGCGATTTGGCATGCACTAATGTCATAAAAAAATGAACCCGATTGTAAATTGCATTAAACTTGCCATATTTTGATTTGAGAATCATTAAAAACGGACAACGCGTTTGGCAGTTGTGCAATTTAAAAAATCAAAATCGCAATTTTAAATCGTTTGACTTTGAAAACGTGACATTTTGACCTTTTATTTATTTCTTTATATATTCACAAAAGAAGAGATATAGACAGGACAAGTCCCAAATAAAGTATCTACAGTACAAAATCCAAGATAATACTTTTGCGTTAATAACATTCCTAATCCGTTTTTAAATTGCACGAAAGTCTAAATTTTAACGTTAAAATCATCCAAACCGAACAACGCGTGTGGATATTGTGCAATTTCATAAATCAAAATTACGATTTCAAAATGTTGCGTTTTTTGCATTTTGTAATCATTTTACGAAAAAAAAATGTGTCCAGTTTTATAATTACACCAAGGTTGCCATATTTTGACGTTTGATTAATCAAAATCAAACAACGCGTTTGGCAGTTGTACAATTTAAAAATCAAAATCGCAATTTAAAACTTCTTGACTTCGAAAGCGTGCAATTTTGACCTTTCACGTTGATTTCACGAAAATATTTCCCAACACCATATTCTCCATATTTGACAATATAAATCCTTAAACTTTGAAAACCTTAAATTTTGACGTTTTGCATTTCACTACAATATTTATTAACCAGTTCTTAAATTACACAATATTTCCACATTTAAATGTCACAATTGGACTACGCATTTGGAAGTTTTGGAATTTAAAAAATCAAAATCGAGATTTTGTATTAATTTTACGCAGGGGCGGATCCAGAATAATTGTAAAGGGGAAAGGGCATTCAAAACAAATAAGAATTTAATGAAAACACAAAAAAAAACCTTTTTTATTTTCTCCGTTAGGAAGTACGAGAAAATATTGTAATCGTGATTTCTTTTTCAAAAATTTTTTTACGGAAATATCCGTTTTGGGGTCCCTGGATGCCATTTCAACAATTTCTGGAAAAAAAATTGTGTCTGCCTGTGTCTGCCTGTGTGTGTGTATGTGTGTGTGTGTGATAATCTGAAGAACTGAAAAGTTTTTGGTAAAATTTCGTACAACGGAAGTGAGTGTTTACCTTGACTGTTTTTTTTTAGTTTTTTGCCAATATTTTCTTAAATATGAAAAATATCACAAAAACATTTAAACAAACATTGAAGACAACAAAAAAATTAACATCTTTTGCTCGAAAATATTTTTCATAAAATCATTGTTATTCGAGAAATTATTATTTTTTTTACATTTTTGGTTTATAATTATGAAATGATAATAGTTACAGTACATTTATGTGAATAATAATTGTAGAGAATGCCAAAATGAACAACTTATAAAGAATAAGTTTTTTTCGAAATCTTGTTAGTTTTTGAGTAAACTGAGTTTTTGAATTCAAAGTATGATTTTTCCATCTTTGATCATTTTGACGTTTTAAAAGTCCGTTTCATACGAGTCTTCAAAACGCTCGATGTACATTTAAAATATAATTTAAATAGAAAATAAACCATGAAAGTGTAAATATAAATGATGATACCATCGGAGAAAGTAACATGATGGCCACATCACCATTTTTTACTTTCTCCGTTACGAAGTACGAGAAAGTATTGTGATTTTTTTTGAATTTTTTTTTGATGAAAATATCTGTTTTGGTGTCCTTAGATGCCATTTCAACAATTTCTAGAAAACATTTTTTGTATCTGTGTGTGTGTGTGTGTCTGTCTGTCTGTGCGCGCGGTATCTCAAAAACTTTTGACACTCACATCCCTAATAAATAAAAAAATAAATAAATAATTATATATATTTATCTGCAATAATAATGAGACATAGATATGTATTGTTTGATTTAATTATCGTACATAATAGTGTTATTTTGACGTAAAATTTGAAAAACTATCATAAAATTGAAGTTTTGCCATCTGGTTGTTTTCAAAAGATTGGCCGATACATGTTTGTAACTTCACACAAGCATTGTTATCCGTTCCTTGTGCTTTGGACTACAATTGGGACTTGAACATTTGTTTGTTAGGAACATAAATTCTGTGTAAAGTTTGTTCCACTAAAGTTGATTAATTTTTGTCAAAGTAAATTTTTCATTTTTTAATGATTATAATTTCCAAACGCATTGTATTAAATTAATTATTGGTTGTTCTCTCATTGAGCAATCGCCCTAGAAGTTATTTTTTGATGTAAAATCATCACACTCTCACAATTTAGATGAAATAACTTAAAAACTATGGAATGCGCCCTTTTGTTTTTTATTGGGTTCCAAAGAACATTCAATTCTAAATCTGTGTGCCAAATTTAAAGATGTTCTAATGATGGAATTTCAAGCAATCGCCCTCGAAATTAATATTTGATGTATAATCATTACACTTTCATGATCAAGTCAAATAACTTTGAAACTAGGAAAGGCGTATTTTTGGATTTTGAATCATTTTCAAAGAAAATTAAAATCTTAATCTTCGTGCGAAATATGGTGATGTTTTACTAAAAAAATTGAACAATCACCCTAGAAGTATATTTTTGGATTTTGATGATTTTTACAGAACATTCAATTCTCAATTTCTGATTGTTCCAACGCACAGTGGGCCACAGCCCAGTTCCATTATATAACATCAAGAAGGAATCAGAAACATCAGCAACAAATTAACGAAACATTTTGCAATTATATATACACTTTCATACTATGGCCAGGTTTTTTTGGGTTGTGGCCCACTGTGCAACGAGTTAATTTCGAGAAATCACCCTGTAAGTTAGATTTTTATTTCAAAGCATTACACTCTCACAATTAAATCCAAACAACCCGAAAACAAGGAAAGGGCGTTTTTTTAAAATATTTAAATTGATTTCCAAAGTACATGAAATTTTCAATTTGCTTACCTAATTCAGCGATGTTCTACAGAAGGAATTTGGTGCAATCGTCCTCGAAGTTAATTTTTATGTAAAATTATCACATTTCTAATAATTCTAAAACTGTAAACTGTAAAAGGCATGGCTTTGGAATTTATTGATTTCTAAACAATATTAAATTGTCAATCTGCGTGGCAAATTTGGTCATGTTCCTCCAAAGTAATTTTGAGCAAACTAGGAAAGATGTATTTTTGGATTTTAAATGATTTCCAGAGAATATTAATCGCCCTCGAAGTAATTTCTGGTGTAAACACTCACTCTCACAATTAAACAATTAATAACTCGAAAACTGGGGAAGGGCGTATTTTTTTTATTTTCATTTATTTTCAAAGAACATTATTTTTTTAATTTGCGTGAAAAATTTGGAGATGTTTCACGGAGGGAATTTCGAGCAATCGCCGTTAAAGTTATTATTTGTTATAAAATCAACACTTTCACGATTAAGTCAAAATTACAAGACTACACGTAAAGGCGAATTTCTGGATTTTGATTCACATTAAATAACATTAAATTCCTAATCTGCGTGCCAAATTTGATGATGTTCCACCAGTGGCGGCTCGTGGAACATGTTGATGGCAGAGCCACTTATACAATACGAATATAATTATTTTGGAGTTGTATAGAATTATTTCAGAATTTTTAAACAATTTCTACCATGTTTTATTTATTTCAGAAAATGCTTAATTTTTAACAATTAAAACATGCAAGTTTAACAACAAACAGTTATAACCTATTAAAAATTATTGGAATTTAAGAAGTTGATTATATTCTTAAAATATAATGGTTTGAGAGTTGTGTAGAATTATTTCAGAATTTTTAAACAATTTCTACTATTTTTTTATTTATTTTAGAAAATGCTCAATTTAGAATGCAATTAAAAAATGCAAGTTTAACAACAAACAGTTATAACCTATTAAAAATTATTAGCATTTAAGAAGTCGATTAAATTCTTAAAATATAATAATTTGGGAGTTTTATAGAATTATTTGAGAATTTTCGAGCAATCTCTACTATTTTTTATTTAATTTAGAAAATGCTTAATTTTAAACGCAATTAGAAAATGCAAGTTTAACAATGAACAGTTATAACACATTAAAAAATGATTGGAATTTAAGAAGGTAAATATATTCTTAAAATATAATAATTTGGGAGTTGTATAGAATTATTTCAGAATTTTTAAACAATTTCTACGATTTTTTTTATTTTTGGAAAAAAAGAAAGAACGATTTATCTCCCTAGGCCAAAGTAACTGGTGAAAAAATGTTTTAAGAATTAATTAAAAATTCTTGCTGAGCTTGAAACTACAGGTAGTGAAATGCTCCTTGGCTCTATATAACGAGCCGCCCTTGTGTTCCACTGGGGGCAATTTTTAACAATTGCCCTCGTTAATTTTTTATGTAAAATCATCACTTTTGCGATTCCGTCAAAATAACTTAAAATCTGGGTAACGCATATTTTTAGATTTTGATTGACTTCAAAGGTCATCAGTTCTCAACTTGCATGCCAAATTTCTTGATGTTCCACCAAGTTAATTTCGAGAAATCGCCGACGAAGTTACTTTTTACTTTCTCCGTTACGAAGTACGAGAAAGTATTGTGATCGTGGAAAATTATAATTATAAATAATTATATAAATATTAAAGACATCAAAGAAATGAACATCTTTTGCTTGAAAATATTTTTCATAAAATTATTGTTATTCGAGAAAAAAAAGAATTAATTCTTTTTAATTTTTGGTTTATAATTATAGAACGATAATAGTTACAGCAAATTAATGAGAATGCCAAAATGAACAACTTGTAAAGAATAAGTTTTTTTGAAAATCTTAAGTTTTTGAGTAAACTTAATTTATAAATTTGCATTATAATTTTTCCATCATTTTGACGTTTCAAACGTCACTTTCATCCGAGTCTACAAAACGCTCGATGTACGTTTAAAATATGATTTAAATTGAAAATAAATCATGAAAGCGTAAATATAAATAATATTATCTAGTCGGAGAAAGTAACATGATGGCCACATCACCATTTTTTATTTAAAAGCATCACACTCTCACTATTAAATTACAATAATTCTAAAACAAGGTAATGGCGTATTTTTGGATTATTATGGATTTTCAGAGAATATTAAATGTTCAATTTGCGAGCCTGATTCAGCGTTGTTCTAAAGAAGGAATTTGGTGCGATCACCTTAGAAGTTAATTGTTGATGCAATATCAACACACTTTTGCAATTAATTCAAAATAACTCGAAAACTAGGAACTAACGCATTATTTTAATCTTTTTGCCTTTTGAACATTCAATTTTTAATCTGCGTGCCAAATTTCTACGTGACGTTCTACCGAGGGTATTTTGAGCAATCGCTTTCGAAATTAGTTTTTGATGTAAAATCATCTCCGTCTCACAATAAAGTCAAAATAAAGCAGGCTTAATCATTACGGTACAAAGGAAATGTTTATCGGAATAGATGACACAAGCAAATGCTAATATTTGTAAATTAAAATTAAATGGTTGGTTATATTTATTACTTTGTTCCTTTCTAAGACTTAGATATAATGTTCAATTTTCACTAATACGTTTGAAATCACTGGTATTAAAAAATGATGGGTAACTTTTCTCAAAATTGTTATTTTTGGCAGTAACTTACTACTCTTCTTATGATCACTTAACAGATACGATGTTTCTCAAATAATTGAAAAACAAATGAATGGCAAATTAGATTTTCTCACCTCATCTGTATCTATTCAAACAGTTTAACACGCTTAAAAAATTCTCAGCATCTGATGTTTCATTTCAGGGATATGCTCGAAAAACGGAAAAGAATTGAACACTTAACTTTTTTTAAGTTTTCAATCACTCGGTAATCATTCTCAAACTAAGTACTTAAAATACGAATTGCAAAAGTATATATACTAAATCTAAAACGCTTCGAAATAAAAGAGGTATAAAAAAGTTAAGTGTTTTCTTTATATCGAAATTGAAAATGCATCACGAAGTGAACGCCTCCAAGATTCAAGAATCAATCGGATTTTTTAACATATCTACATCGATTTGATGAGTAAAATAGTTTTCTTGATAAATTTTCAAAATCTTCCCCACCGTTCTAGAGTTATTTTCTAATAACTTAAAAAAACAAATAAACAACGAGATACCCTTTTAAGTTAAATTATCCAATTTAATTTAAAACAATCTTAGATTGTTAAAGTGAAAAATATTACAACAATCTTTATATAAATGTTGAAGAAAGCAAATGCAGATCTTTTGTTAATACAAGTATTTCATAAATTTTGATTTCTGGGAAAGAAATAAAGATGAAATGAATTTGCCTTTTTTGGTCTATAATTATAATATAAAACATTTTTTTAAATTTTTTTTACGGAAATATCCGTTTTGGTGTCCCTAGATGCCATTTCAACAATTTCTGGAGAAAAAAAATTGTGTTTGAGAGTGTAATTTTTTTTTTTTTTCATTTTTGATTTATAGTTATGAAACGATAATAGTTACAGAAAATTTAATTGTAGAGAATGCCAAAATGAACAACTTATAAAGAATAAGTTTTTTCGAAATCTCTTTAGTTTTTGACTAAACTGAGTTTTTGAATTTGAAGTATAATTTTTCCATCTTTCATAATTTTGACGTTTTAAACGTCAGTTTCATCCGAGTCTACAAAACGTTCGATGTACATTTAAAATATGATTTGAATTGAAAATAAACCATGAAAACGTAAATAAAAATGGCTATGATACCATTAAGTCGGAGAAAGTAACATGATGGCCACATCACCATTTTTTAAGTTATGCATTTTTAGAAACTGCTATTAATGTTGGCGAAAAATATTTATAATCTGAGACAGCAGTCTAATTCTTTCAAAATTAAATACACCGATTTTTAACTGAGCTATGAATTCTAAAAAAAATTGTTACCAAGAAACGAAAACAATAAGTAAAGTTGATTTCCCAATGCTTTCATTCCTTTTATACTTTTGTGCAGATCGTGAATGTATGAGTTCCTTATTTTCGTTGTTATACATAGATATTGAAGAATCCACAATTCCTCCGATAAGAAAAACTTAAACGGTGACCTGTTTGTAATCATTAATATTGAATGATAATTTTTATTATACAGTTTTCCCCTTTGTCTTTCTCTCTTGCCGAATAATTTTCAATAAAATCTCCCATTGTGCCGAGCAATTGTACGAAATTATTTATTATCCCCTATTATGTCCGACAATTGACGGTGGTCGGTGCAAATTTATTAATGGTGGGCACCCCCGGGCGCTGCCGGTGTCTCTGGAGGATGGTTTTTATCCCTCAGGACGACGATCGTCCCCCAACCCTACACTGCGCCGACCGAAATTGCACGAACCGCTGTTTTGATTTTTATGGGAGAGTTACCTCAATCGGAGATGAGTCGGGGGGATCCTTAATTGAAAGTTTTGTTGATAATTGTGATTAAGCAAAGAAAAGGGTGCTTTCAATTTATTTTAATGAGTACTTGTCTTATGGGGAGGGTTGCTTATGGGAACATTTATGGTATTAAATGGAATATTTTTATACTTTTACTGTGTGTGAGGATTTTTTTTTCAGTATGGTAAGGTGCAAGAAATTAATTATAACTAGTTATTTAGTAACCGTTATTTAAAATAACTTTACTCAGTAACAGTTTGTAACAAAGTGAATCTTAGGGGTCAATTAACACAAAATGTAAAAATCGCACTTTTCAAGTTCGAATTTTTAAAATCGTGATTTTGATTTTGGAAATTGCACAACTGCTAAACGCGTTGTCCGATTCTGATTATTGTAACGTAAACATCTCGCAATAACCATTTTTTTGTACAAATTTCACGAATTAAGTCCGAAATTGCACAAACACGTTGTCCGATTTTGGTGATTTTAAGGTCAAAATTGTAGCAAATTTCATGCAATTTACAATCCGGATTAGTTTTGTTTTTTCATAAATTCAACGCAAAATGCCAAAATCGCAAACGCAAATTTTCAAACTTCGAAAATAGAGAATCGAATATTGATTTTTAAAAACACAACTGCCGAATGCATTGTTAGATTTTGACGATTCAAACGTCAAAATACGAAATATTTAATGTACTTTTACAACGGATTACGAAATGTTTCCGCGAAATTAACACAAAATGCAAAAATCTCACTTTTTCAGTTCGGATATTGTAAAATCGTGATTTCAATTTTTGCAAAACTGCCGAATTTTTTTATTTTGATGATTCAAACGTCAAAATATGGTAAATTTTGTACAATTTTAAAACTTGAAATTGACACAAAATGCAAAAATTGTAATGCAAAATTTTAAAATTGCGTCTTTGATTTTTTAATTGTTCAACTACCGAATGATTTGTCCGATTTTGATGATTTAAATGTTAATGCATGGCGAATTTAGTATTATTCAAAACGGTTCATCACTGGCGGATCCTAGGGAGGGGAAAATAATCTCTTCCTTGAGTCTAGGTTTCTTGTCGGTCGTCGTGAACTTTTCGAAAATGTCAAACGAAAAATGCCAAAATTACGAAGAAGACCAGATTTTAATTGCAATTGTGATTTTTAAATTACTCAACGCGTTGGCCGATTTTGATGCTACGAATGTCAAAATATGGTGAATTTAATGTCATTTTAAAACGGATTTCTAAATTTTCTCTTTCTCTTGAAATTAATGCAAAAATAGTAGTTTTTAATTTCCAAGATTTTCGCGACTTTGATTTTTGAAATTGTACAACAGCCGAATGCGTTGTTCGATTTTGACGATTTATAATAATAATAATAATAATAATAATAATACTTTATTCGTGCCAATACCAGGAGTTTACACAAGTCAGAAAATGGCTTTTATGGATTTAAATGTCAAAATGTGAAGAATTTCTTGTAATTTTAAAACGGATTACAATCCTACAATCCAACCAGTCGAACAAAAAACAATCAAAAAACGAAATATTTAATGCTTTCTGCAACATGTAAGATTGTTTCTAATTTATTTATAAAACAATCTTTACTCACGTAAATTAGTTCACAAACCGAGCAATCGCCGTTGTTTTCCACTCGGAAAAAAATCGGTTTGCAGAAATGTTTTAGCGTAAACTCCGCCCTGGAGCGCAAATATTTTCAAGTAGAAATCAAAAGCAATGCATTTTTTGAGTTGATACTAATTTTACAGCTGCCACTTGCCCCAAAAACCCAGCAATCGCCTTTTATTTTTCATTCAAAGTCGAAGTTTGCGAGGGGTTAATTTTCGCGCCTCGTAGCGCAAACATCTCCAAGCAGAAATTGAAAATTATGGAATTGTCGTTCAGTTACCATTATTTTGACAGCTGTCACTTACCTTCAAACCGAGCAATCATTTATAATAATAAATTTATTTCCAACAAGTCAATAACTCTATAATGGATTTCCTCTCGGAATCGAATGTTTAATTTAAGATTTTCTAGGATAAATTGTAGATAATTCAACTATCCTTCAATTAACACTATTTTGACAGCTGCTACTTGTCTCAAAATGCGTCAATCACCTGTTGTTTCCACTCGAAATTTACGGTTTGCTTAATTTTTTTAAATTTTTTTAACGTAATCGCCTTGCAGCGCAAACATTTTCCAACAGAAATCATAAATAATGCAATAGTCTTTCAGTAAACATCATTTTGACAGCTGTCACTTACCCTAAAACCGCGCAATCGCCTGTTGTTTTCCACTCGAAATCAACGGATTGCAGAAATTTTCAATTTTCTAGAGTAATCGCCTTGAATCGAAAACATTTTTCAACAAAAATTATAAACAATGCAATTGTCTTTCAGTAAACATAATTTTGACAGCTGTCACTTGTCCCAAAACCGAGCAATCGCCTGTTTTTCTTTTTCACTTTGCAGAAATTTTCAATTTTCTAGCGTAATCGCCTTGAAGCGCAAACATGTTTCAATAAAAATTATAAACAATGCAATTGTCTTTCAGTAAACATAATTTTGAAAGCTGTCACTTGTCCCAAAACCGAGCAATCGCCTGTTTTTCTTTTTCACTTTGTAGAAATTTTTAATTTTCTAGCGTAATCGCCTTGAAGCGCAAACATTTTTCAACAAAAATTATAAACAATGCAATTGTCTTTCAGTAAACATAATTTTGACAGCTGTCACTTGTCCCAAAACCGAGCAATCGCCTGTTTTTTTTTTTCACTTTGCAGAAATTTTCAATTTTCTAGCGTAATCGCCTTGAAGCGTAAACATTTTTCAACAAAAATTATAAACAATGCAATTGTCTTTCAGTAAACATAGTTTTGACAGCTGTTACTTGTCCCAAAACCGAGCAATCGCCTGTTTTTCTTTTTCACTTCGCAGAAATGTTAAATTTTCTAGCGTAATCGCCTTGAAGCGCAAACATTTTTCAACAAAAATTATAAACAATGCAATTGTCTTTCAGTAAACATAATTTTGACAGCTGTCACTTGTCCCAAAACCGAGCAATCGCCTGTTTTTCTTTTTCACTTCGCAGAAATTTTCAATTTTCTAGCGTAATCGCCTTGAAGCGCAAACATTTTTCAACAAAAATTATAAACAATGCAATTGTCTTTCAGTAAACATAATTTTGACAGCTGTCACTTGTCCCAAAACCGAGCAATCGCCTGTTTTTCTTTTTCACTTTGCAGAAATGTTCAATTTTCTAGCGTAATCGCCTTGAAGCGCAAATATTTTTCAATAAAAATTATAAACAATGCCATTGCCTTTCAGTAAACATCATTTTGACAGCTGTCACTTGTCCCAAAACCGAGCAATCGCCTGTTTTTCTTTTTCACTTTGCAGAAATGTTCAATTTTCTAGCGTAATCGCCTTGAAGCGCAAATATTTTTCAATAAAAATTATAAACAATGCCATTGCCTTTCAGTAAACATCATTTTGACAGCTGTCACTTGTCCCAAAACCGAGCAATCGCCTGTTTTTCTTTTTTACTTTGCAGAAATTTTCAATTTTCTAGCATAATCGCCTTGAAGCGCAAACATTAAAAAAATTAAACAATGCAATTGTCTTTCAGTAAACATAATTTTGACAGCTGTCACTTGCCCCAAAACCGAGCAATCGCCTGTTTTTCTTTTTCACTTTGCAGAAATGTTCAATTTTCTAGCATAATCGCCTTGAAGCGCAAACATTAAAAAAATTAAACAATGCAATTGTCTTTCAGTAAACATAATTTTGACAGCTGTCACTTGTCCCAAAACCGAGGAATCGCCTGTTTTTCTTTTTCACTTTGCAGAAATTTTCAATTTCCTAGCGTGATCTCCGTCACGGAGCGGAAATATTTTTAAGTAGAAATCGTTGATAATACAATTGTTTTTGAATTGGTACTATTTTGACAACTGTCATTTACTCCAACACCGAGCATTCCCCTCTTGTTTTCCACTCGAAGTCGACGGTTTGCGTAATTTTTCAATTTTCTAACATAATAGCCTTGTAGCACAAACATTTTCCAATAAAAATCATAAATAATGCAATAGCCTTTCAATAAACATCATTTTGACAGCTGTAACTTGCCCTAAAACCGATAAATCGCCTGTTTTTTACACTTGAAGTCGACGGTTTGCGTAATTTTTAAATGTTCTAGCGTAATCGCCTTGCACCGGAAACTTTTTTTCAACAGAAATCATAAATAATGCAATTGTCTTTCAGTAAACATAATTTTGACAGCTGTCACTTACCCCAAAACCCAGAAATCGCCTGTTTTTTACACTTGAAGTCGACGGTTTGCGTGATTTTTAAATGTTCTAGCGTAATCGCCTTGCACCGGAAACTTTTTTTCAACAGAAATCATAAATAATGCAATTGTCTTTCAGTAAACATAATTTTGACAGCTGTCACTTACCCCAAAACCCAGAAATCGCCTGTTTTTTACACTTGAAGTCGACGGTTTGCGTGATTTTTAAATGTTCTAGCGTAATCGCCTTGCACCGGAAACTTTTTTTCAACAGAAATCATAAATAATGCAATTGTCTTTCAGTAAACATAATTTTGACAGCTGTCACTTACCCCAAAACCGAGAAATCGCCTGTTTTTTACACTTGAAGTCGACGTTTTGCGTAATTTTTAAATGTTCTAGCGTAATCGCCTTGCACCGGAAACTTTTTTTCAACAGAACTCATAAATAATGCAATTGTCTTTCAGTAAACATAATTTTGACAGCTGTCACTTACCCCAAAACCGAGAAATCGCCTGTTTTTTACACTTGAAGTCGACGTTTTGCGTAATTTTTAAATGTTCTAGCGTAATCGCCTTGCACCGGAAAGTTTTTTTCAACAGAAATCATAAATAGTGCAATTTTCTTTCAGTAAACATAATTTTGACAGCTGTCACTTACCCCAAAACCGAGAAATCGCCTGTTTTTTACACTTGAAGTCGACGTTTTGCGTAATTTTTAAATGTTCTAGCGTAATCGCCTTGCACCGGAAAGTTTTTTTCAACAGAAATCATAAATAGTGCAATTGTCTTTCAGTAAACATAAGTTTGACAGCTGTCACGTACCCCAAAACCGAGAAATCGCCAGTTTTTTACACTTGAAGTCGACGGTTTGCGTGATTTTTAAATGTTCTAGCGTAATCGCCTTGCACCGGAAACTTTTTTCAACGGAAATCATAAATAATGACAGCTGTCACTAGCCTCAAAACCGATAAATCGCCTGTTTGCACTTAAAATCGAGGGTTTGCAGATATTTTTTATTTTTGCGTAAACTCTGCCACACAGCGCAAATATTTTCAAATTCGAAAACTCAGTTTACTCAAAAACTAAAGAGATTTCGAAAGAAACTTATTCTTTATAAAGTGTTCATTTTGGCATTCTCTACAGTTATTATTAAAATAAATTTCTTGTAACTATTATCGTTTCATAATTATAAACCACAAATTAAAAAGAAATGAATTAATTTGTCTCTCGAATAACAATAATTTTATGAAAAATGTTTTCAAACAAAATAAGCTCGTTTCTTTATTGTCTTTAATATTTGTTTAAATGTTTTTGTGATATTTTGCATATTTAAGAAAATATTGGCAAAAAACAAAAAAACAGTTAAGGTAAACACCCATTTCCGGTGTACAAAATTTTACCAAAAGCTTTTCATTTCTTCGTATTATCAAATAAGACGTATGTTCAAAGTTTCGTATCAATTGCTCTATTAGTTTTTGAGATACAGCTCGCAGACACACATACAGACACATTTTTTTTCCAGAAATTGTTGAAATGGCATCTAGGGACCCCAAAACGGATATTTCCGTAAAAAAAAATTGAAAAAAATCACGATCACAATACTTTCTCGTACTTCGTAACGGAGAAAGTAAAAATCACTAAGGATATTAAATATTGATTCGATAAACCTCGTACCAATGAATTTTGGACGAAGGCTGAGTAAAACAATGTTCTCACATGCCAACTTATCGCAAACCTAACTTTACGTAGCACGGCTCTCTTTTCTTAAACCATTGCATAATCTTTATAAAATGAAAACAATGAAACATTAAATGGTTATTAAAATGAATATAGAGCAAACAATGGAATATTTATGGAAACAAATAAGCGGTGAATGATTTAAAAAATAAAACGCACGTTTAATATTTATGCTGGGTAAATTTTTAATTAATAGGCATTGTGAATCAGTGAATATATATTCATATTCAATTATAGCGATTTTCCATTTCCATTGAGCACAATTTGCGAGGCTGCATATTACAAATGGAAATATTTATTTTATGCACGTTTTTCGGATGGCCGACGAATTCCAAATTCATGAAGAAAGAGAGACAACAACACAAGCGGGCGGCACTTTTTATTTAATCCTTTTTAATTGGATAATTAATGAAATATACATATTGTTGATGAAATAATTACGCACAAATAGGGTAGGTGAATAATTTAATGGCCGTAACGTATTAAAAAATTCAATATTTGCATTAGCACGAGCACACATACACACACACAGGCATATATGGACACATACGTTTATAAACGAAAACGCTCATACGTGGGGGCCGCGCGCTGCTGCTGCTGCAAACAGACGAAACAAAAATAAAATAAACATAGTTAATTAATTAAATTAAATATAACTGGAACAAGGGAAATAATTAACAAGGATCCATATTAAAAATACATATAAAATGCCACCGGGCTATTTACTGTGTAAACTTTATTATGAGTTGTAGTGTTGTTCAATCACTACCGCCCGAGATTTTTGCAATTTCTCTCTATATTACGTTGATAAATTGTTTGGATTTGATATTGTTGCATTGCTTGCGGGCATTAATGGCAATTTTGCATTCCTACCGCGCCCACATTATTTCGTTAAATTAAATTAATTTATGCGCTAATTTATTTTCCTTGTTTTCCAAATTGCGCTCGAGCATTTTACGTTACGCCAAACATTTTGCAATTTTACGCGTTCTATTCAATTAATTACATGAACCCAAATATTATTTCATAATTAATTACGTTTTTGAGACAGTGTTTGTAATTACATACATATATTATAACAAAATTATTTAGTTTAATATGCGATAACATAAAACAATCTCTAAAATTTTGTATACTGGTATTCACAATATAACACTAAAACGAAACGTTTTCAAATTCTATCTCTTTTACCTTAGGCGTATTAACCCTTAACGAACGAGCGCATTTTTGTTGATCAATGACCAGTAGATTGACGGAATTTTAAAAATTAATTTTTTTTACTAGAGCGAGAAAAGTGCATAATTAACCCTTAGCCAACGAGCTAGTTTATAATAGATGCAACCATCGCTTTACGGACATCTAAAATGAGCTTATTTTCCAAGATATGGTGACGGCAAGCTAGGTATACCAATTCTCTTCCTAACATTTGCTCCAATCTGACGCATGCTCCTTTGAGTCTTCCCGTGTTGGATGCTTTAGTGTCGAAGCACATCGTTGTGGATCAACTTTTGGTGGATGCGCCGGTAACTTAACATATGTACGCGATGTTTGTATCATTTTGGTTTCACTCGAGGTAGAAACATGAGACTGTACCAAGTGGCCCAAATTCTATGTTTTTATGTATCTCGGTAACCCCAAGAGTTATAAAAATGATCTCTTTTTCTGAAATATTTACAATAGCATTGACAAATCATGACTAACTTGATTAGTTTCCAGTAACTGTAAGATAAGCATAAAACTGTTAAATAATTGTGTGTGTGGTCTTCTTCGCAGAACTCAGTGGCGTGTTTATTTTTTTATTTTAACTTTTAATTTAAGAGTTATAGCACAAAGTTTTTTTAATAGAATACTCTGCATATTTTATGTCATTGAATAGAACTTAGCTAAATTGGCTTTACATTGATATAATATTGTTAATAAAAATCCATGTAAATTAACGAGAAAAAACGATTATACACTGCCGAGCATAAAACTAGGGTCAATCCGTAATTTGAATTTCTAGTTTTTTACGTGTTTTTACTTTCTCCGTTACGAAGTACGAGAAAGTATTGTGATCGTGATTTTTTTTCTAAAATTTTTTTTACGGAAATATCCGTTTTGGGGTCCCTAGATGCCATTTCAACAATTTCTGGAAAAACATTTTTTGTGTCTGTGTGTGTGTCTGTCTGTGTGCGCTGTATCTCAAAAACCAATAGAGCAATTGATATGAAACTTTGAACATAAGTCTTATTTGATAATCCGAAGAACTGAAAAGCTTTTGGTAAAATTTCGTACACCGGAAGTGGGTGTTTACCTTAACCGTTTTTGGTTTTTCTCCGATAATTTTTTAAATATGAAAAGTACCATAAAAGTACTCAAACAAATCTTGAAGAAAGCAAAGAAATGAACATTTTTTGCTTGAAAATATTTTTCGTGAAATGTATGGTTTTTGAAAAATAATAGCAATTAATTTTTTTTGTAATTTTTCGTTTAAAATTATGAAACGAAAACACTTACAGCAAATGTATTTTAATAATTGTAGAGAATGCCAAAATTAACAACTTATATAAAATAAGTATTTTTCGAAATCTCTTTGGTTTTTGAGTAAATTGAGAATTTAAAGTATAATTTGTCATTTTCATCTTTCATAATTTTGACGTTTTAAACGTCAGTCTCATCTCATTTTACTAAACGCTCTATGTACATTTAAATTGTGATTTTAATTGAAAATAAACCATGAAAGTGTAAACATAAAGTACTATACCATCAAATCGGAAAAAGTAACACCATTTGTATTTACCATTTTTTTATTTTTTTGCCATTATTTTAGAGTTTCGGATCGTATCTTAATTTTAGCTTGTGTTATTTTTGGGGCAAATTATTTTTAGACCAGAATTTTTGTGCTCGTATTTTATATTTTTTACCTGTTTCTTCGATTTTTTTCCTTTAAATTCTTGATTTTTTTTCATAAATATTCTTTATGTTGGTCCCAATTTTAAAATAACTTTTTTGGTCAGTATTTTGATTTTTAAGCTCGTGCTTTCGATTTTTAGTCTAAATTTTCGATTTTTTGCCACAATTGTTGAATTTTTATTTGTATTTTGGATTTTTTTGGTCTAAATTTTTGATTTTATGTCCTAAGATTTCTGTATTTGGCCAAAATATTCGATTTGTTTATTAAGATTTTCGATTTTTTAACTTTTTGGTCTGCATTTTTTCATTTTTAGGCCCATGTTTTCAATATTTTGGCCACAATTGTTAAATTTTGACCTGCATTTTCGATTTTTTGGTCCAAAGTTTTTGATCTTCTGTCCTAAGATTTCTTTATTTGGCTGAAATTTTCCATTTGTTCATTAAGATTTTCGATTTTTTAATCTGTAGTTTTTATTTTTAGCCCCAAATTTTTGGTATTTGGTCCAAATTTTGTTTTTTTCGTCCTATAATTTAAATTTTTTAATTTTCGATTTAAGTTTCTGTTCGGAAACTTACTTTGAGCTACAGGGTTATTTTGAGGGTGAAAATGGCAAACAATTTTTTCTTTGCTTGAATTTTTTTTATCTGAATTTTTAGATCTCTGGCCTATAATTTCATTTTTTTTTAAGTTTTGATTTTTGGCCTAAATATTCTTTATTTTGGCCTGCTTTTTAAAAAAAAAATTGTCCCAAATTTTCAGTATTTGGTCTATTTTTTTGTTTTCTAGGCCCATATTTTGGATTTTTACTTTCTCCGTTACGAAGTACGAGAAAGTATTGTGATCGTGATTTTTTTTTCAAAAATTTTTTTTACGGAAATATCCGTTTTGGGGTCCCTAGATGCCATTTCAACAATTTCTGGAAAAATCTGTGTGTGTGTGTGTGTGTGTGTGTGTGTGTGTGTCTGTGCGCGCTGTATCTCTAAAACTAATAGACCAATTGATATGAAACTTTAAACATAAGTTTTATTTGATAATCCGAAGAACTGAAAAGCTTTTGGTAAAATTTCGTACACCGGAAGTGGGTGTTTACCTTAACTGTTTTTTGTTTTTTGCCAATATTTTCTTAAATATGAAAAATATCACAAAAACATTTAAACAAATATTGAAGACAATAAAGAAATGCGATTATTTTGTTTGAAAACATTTTTCATAAAATCATTGTTATTCGAGAAAAAAATTTATTATTTTTTTTTCATTTTTGGTATACAATTATGAAACGCTAACAGTTACAGCAAATTTATGTTAATAATAATTGTAGAGAATGCCAAAATGAACAATTTATGAAGAATAAGTTTTTTTCGAGATCTCTTTAGTCTTTGAGTAAACTGAGTTTTTGAATTTGAAGTACATTTTTCCATCTTTCATATTTTTGACGTTTTAAACGTCAGTTTTATCCGAGTCTACGAAACGTTCGATGCACACTTAAAATATGATTTAAATTGAAAATAAACCATGGAAGCGTAAATATAAATAATACCATCAAGTCGGAGAAAGTAACATGATGGCCACATCACCATTTTTACTTTCTCCGTTACGAAGTACGAGAAAGTATTGTGATCGTGATTTTTTTTTCAAAAATTTTTTTTACGGAAATATCCGTTTTGGGGTCCCTAGATGCCATTTCAACAATTTCTGGAAAAAAATTTTTTGTGTCTGTGTGTGTGTGTGTGTGTCTGTGTGTGTGTGTGTCTGTGTGTGTGTGTGTGTGTCTGTCTGTGCGCGCTGTATCTCAAAAACTAATAAAGCAATTGATATGAAACTTTCAACATCCGTCTTATTTGATAATCTGAAGAACTGAAAAGCTTTTGGTAAAATTTCGTACGCCGGAAGAGGGCGTTTACCTTAACTGTTTTTTGTTTTTTGCCAATATTTTCTTAAATATGAAAAATATCACAAAAACATTTAAACAAACTTTGAAAACAACAAAGAAATGAACGTCATTTGCTTGAAAATATTTTTCATAAAATCATTGTTATTCGAGGAAAAAATGTATTATTATTTTTTTAATTTTTGGTTTATAATTATAAAACGATAATAGTTACAGCAAAATTATGTTAATAATAATTGTAGCGAATGCTAAAATGAACAACTTATAAAGAATAAGTTTTTTCCGAAATCCCATTAGTTTTTGAGTAAACTGAGTGTTTGGATTTGAAGTATAATTTTTCCATCTTTCATAATTTTGACGTTTTAAACGTCAGTTTCACTCGAGTCTACGGAACGTTCTACGGACATTTAAAATATGATTTAAATAGAAAATAAACCATGAAAGCGTAAATATAAATGATACCATTAAATCGGAGAAAGTAACATGATGGCCACATCACCATTTTTTTATTTTCAATTTGAGTTTCTGTTCAGAAACTTACTCTGAGCTACAGGGTTATTTTGAAGGTGAAAACGGCAAACTATTGTTCCTATACTTGAATTTTTTTATCTGCATTTTTTGATCTCTGGCCTGTAACTTCGTTTTCTATTCCAAATTTTTGATTTTTGACCTAAATATTCTTTATTTTGGCGTGAAAATTCAGGTTGCGTGTTAAAAGTTTCGATTTTTTGGTCCGTATTTTTGATACTTAGGTCCTAATTGTTGGTTTAAGTTTTAGCTTTTTTGTGTTATACTGGTATTTTAAATTTTCTAATCTGAATTATTGATTTTTATGCGCGATTTCTTTGCCGGTATTTTCGAGTTTTTTGATTTTTTGCCCTTTACTTTTTAACCTGAATTACTGTTTTTTATTTTATTTTATTTTTTTGCATTATTTTCGAGTTTCTGGTCGGAAACTTATTTTGAGCCAAAGAATTATTTTAGGGGCTAGCTAAATATTTTTTCTTTTACTTGAATTTACAATATTTTGGTCAGCATTTTTTGGTCCATATTTTAGATCTTTACCTTTACATGTTTTCGCCTCAATTTATTCCAAATTTTTAATTTTTTTTGCCTAAATAATCTTTATTTTGGACAACATTTTCGATGTGTTTGTTGAAATTTTGGATGTTTTAGTTTGCGTTTTTTTTATGTTTATGCCATAGTTTTTGACATTTGGATTTTTTTGGGCCTATGTTTTAGTTTTATTGTTTAATTATTGATTTCTATCAGCGAATTTTTGATTGGCGAATATTTTAGATTTTTAACCTAAAGCAGCGATTTTTTAATGTTTTGCCAGTATTTTCAAGGTTTTGGTCTAATCGTCAAATCGGAGAAAGTAACATGATGGCCACATCACCATTTTTTTCGGTTGTAACAGTTCACTGACTGATTGCTTGAATTAAAGTTTCTGTTGTTTATTGAAAGTAATGAAAATGAACAATTTCAATTTGATATGCTAAGTAATGAAAATGATCAAGTTTACTTTCATATGCTTTAGTTGAAACAAAAGAAAGTTTAAGGACTTCAATAGCGAGCATTCCCTTCTTTAGCAGTGATAACAGTTTGCAAACGACGAGGCATGCTTTGGATCAGATTTTGGATCATATTCTGCGGAAGATTGTCCCATTCCTGCACCAATATGTCGCGAAGGTTTCTAGAATTTCTGGGGGCCGGCACATGTTTCCGTAAACGTTTTCCCATCTCATCCCAAACATGCTCAATTGGATTTAAATCTGGACAAACAAATCGCGTGATTTGACACTCATCAAGATCCGAGCAGTGTGGGGCCTTAAGTTATCATGCATAAATGTTGCGCCGTCCCCAAGAATAACCATGAACGGTAAAACATGATCTTCTAGAATCTCTGTCAGATACCTATGCAACAACTCCTTGTGAGTATCAAAAAATATGCCTCCCCATATCATAACTGATCCTCCACCAAATGGAAGTCGCTCGACAATACATGCTTGAGCATATCTCTCGCCTTGTCGTCGCCACACTCTTACACGTCTATCTGAGCCCGTAAGACAGAATCGCGATTTATCGGAAAACAATACGCGACTCCAATCCGCTATTGTCCAAGCCAAGTGTTCTCGTTCAAAATTCAACCTCGCAATCCGGTGTTTACGGGAAAGCGGCGGTCCTGTAGCTCTTGTTCGAGAAGATAATCCAGCAGCATGAAGTCGCCTCCTAACTGTCCACTCACTTATGTCTACATTTCTTACTTCTTACAGATGATTTCGAAGGGAAACTGCCATGACCGTTCGGTTTCTCAAAGCACTAGAAACAAGAAAGCGGTCATCTCTAGCTGTTGTAGTCTTACCTCGCCCTGAACCAGGTCTTCGAGTGAACAGACCAGTCTCTTCGTACCGTGTTTTGTGATACAATGCTTTACTTATGTAGAAAGTTTTGTGATCGTGAAAATTTTACATTTTTTTAAATCGCAAAACTGATATTTCCGTTTTGCGGTCCCTAAAGGCGATTTCAAAGATTTATGAAAAAAAAATATGTGTGTGTGTGTGTGTGTGTGTGTTTGTATGTGTGTGTGTTTGTGTTCGTGTGTCTGTGTGCGTGTGTCTGTGTGCGTGTGTCTGTGTGTCTGTGCGCGCTATATCTTAAAAACCAATAGATCAATTGACAGGAAACATTGAACATAAGTCTTATTTCATAATAATATAAATATTATAATTTGAAGAACTAAGAAGCTTTTGGTAAAATTTCGTACACCGAAAGTGGGTGTAACCTAAACTATTTTTTTTTTCAATAAATTTTTTAATACAAAAACATTTAAACAAATATTGAAGACAACAAAGAAATAAACGTCTTTAGTTTTTTTTTTTTCATTTTCGGTTTATAATTATGAAACGCTAATAGTTATATGAATAATAATTGTGAAAAACTTTTTTTCCGAAATCTCTTTGGTTTTTGAGTAAACTGACTATTAGAATTTGAAGTATAATTTATCATTTTCATCATTCATAATTTTGACGTTTTAAACTGCACTGGTGAAAAAAATGAAACACTTGAAATTCGTGAAATTTCGACCATTTTCAAACCGCCGTATTCGGCGTATTTTCAATCAATTTTAATGAATCTTTCAGGGCGAAAAACTTTGAAGTGTCTTCTTTAAAGTCATGCATGCGAACTTAAGCCTAACCATTTCCGCCCCCCTCTAGCACCCCTGTGAGAAACTAAAAGTTTTTTTAGGAAACCATGTCCAACTTTGACGATGTCTTTGGAGTTGCAAAAATGTTGTCGACTCGATCCACCATAAAGGCATTAAAATTTGATCAATTCCCTATGCAGGAATCAAAGAACGAAGTTCTTACGACTATTTGGCATCAAGTTATTTTGAGTGCATTTTGAGGTTTTTCGCACATAACTCAGTGACTTTTTCTTTAAGGGAGTAAACTCAGATTGGAATGATCCCTTTTCGAATCCTTCAACCGCCGATCAAAAAAACGCCCAACTTTGGCAACGTGTACCGAGGAAAAAATGTGTCGACTCGATCCACCAAAAGGGCATCGAAATGTGTTCAATTATCAGCGCAGAACTCAACAAACTAAGTTCCTACGACGCACATACGGGTATTTGACTAATTTAGGCGGCCAAAAGTCCATTTCCTAGAATTCATTGCAGGTAGAAATAAATAGCAACCCAAACAAGCCAAAGGGTGGGGGGGACCATATGCTTTTGTTTCCCTCGCCCCCTGACATCTGGGTAGGTCGTACTATTAGTCGAAAGTTGACCTTTAATGTGAGTGCTTTTGTGTGAATTCGATACCGTGTCTCTGTGCTGAGTTTGAACTGTTGATATTTTTAAGTGAATAATAATTTTAAGAAAACAATTATGGAACGTGATTTACCTGGTAAGTGAGCATTTATTTTTGCTATATTGGTGTTTGTTATTTTATTTACTTTAATAATCTAGCAGTTTAAAATTGTATGTTTTTGTTATAATTTGTATATCACTTTTTAACAAACACTAGGGCATTTGTTGTACTTCAGGGTACGTCCGAGCTATTATTTTTACTATTTTACAAAGTTGAAAGTCCCTAGCAAAGAACGGTTTAAAATTTAGCTGCGCTTTTTCGCGGCGTGGCACACCAAAATAGTATATCGTGTATCAAGGGCCGAAAATAGGCTTTTGCAACCCGCCGCTTTTAGCAACACAAGCAAGCGATTATTGCTAAAAGTGAAGGGTTGCTAAAGCATTTCGGCATGAGTTACACTCGATATTTTTTCGCCTGCCTTGAGTAAAAACAGTATTTTAGGAAATTTTATATCGCGCACCATTGTGCTGTTACTGTCAGATTTTTGCATAGCCTACTCATATTCCGTGGAAGGTTGTCTAGATTATGCATTTATGCATTATTTTTTCGGCCCTAGATACGCTAAATCGTAGTTTCGGCCCGATTTTTATGGCCGAAATATATGGTTTCGGTAGAGGCAGGCCAAAAAATATATATATTGCTTTTCTTAATATAGTAATAATTTGGTTTTAGGGTCTTCCGGTGTCAGGGTAGTCACCCGTAAATATTTGTACGAGAAAATGCAACAACAAGACTTACCTAAGTTTGATAAAAAAAATAGAATATATACAAAACTATCTGTTAGGTGGAAAATACTCCGATGACCAAATAACGGAAATTAGACATAAATGTTCATATATAATGAATTTAAACAGAGATGGCTAGCAGCCCAAAGAACGGATGAAAAATTTCTAAAAATCAACGAGAAATGGTTGCAGCAAACGTTCGAGTTGCCAATAGAAGTTCAACGTCTGGGTCGAACATTGAAGCCGTTCGAAGAGTGCAGTGAGAGGAGCAAAAGAAGGACAGAAGGGCTTCGAAACACTGATGAAAATATTTTAACTCATGCTGTTCAAATTAAACTGCAAACTTCTGGAAAGAGGAATGCTTCCAAAATGAATAAAGAAATTGTAACTTCTCCCAGACGAGCCGGAAAATTTAGAAAAGCATACGCGAACGCGCAGAAGTCTGAAGAGACGCAATTGACGCCGATACTTGCTCTATCGATGTTTGTGGAAGGGGATTTTTCTAGGCGACAATGTGAAGTAATAAGAAGCGCAAATAAACGTTTCTATCCTTGCTATAGCATATTACAAAATACAAAAAAAGAGTGCTATCCAGACAAGGAGCCTTATAAAGTAACGGAAACTAACGTTGAAATTAATTTTCAAGAATTATTAAATCTTACCGTGACGAGGCTTGCAATGTATTCAGAGGAAGTTCTGGAAACTGTAGATGAAGATAAAAGCCATACGTTGCAGCTGATTTGTAAATGGGGCTGTGATGGATCTTAGCAAACACAATTTAAGCAGAATATCGAGAGTGAGTCAGATGACGCCCATATATTTTAAAGTTCGTTTGTCCCACTAATTTATGGGAAAAAATGAGGGAAAAACATCCGACCCTATCATCGCCACGTTATTGCCGCCCAATTAAGATTCGATTTATCAGAGACCGCAAATATTATTAACGAAGAAATTGTGTACGTCGAGAATGAAATTAAGTCGTTGCAATGTACTAAATTTAGAATGAAAGAAAAATGCTTTTCGGTGAAGCATATTATGTTGCTAACAATGATAGATGCTAAAGTTTGTAATCTACCATAAAATGTTACATTTGTGGTGCAATATCGAAACACTTTAATAATTTAAGTATTAAAAACGAAATTCAACCTGAATTAAGATTAAGATTTGGACTTTCTGTACTACATGCTAGGATTCGTTTATTGAAAAGTTTGTCGAATCTATTCTATAAATTACCAATAAAAAAATGGCGGCTTACATCAGAGAGTGACAAAAATATTGTCAAGCAGAGGAAAACAGAAATTCAGTCAAAATTTAGACAAGAAACAGGATTATTTATGCATGTTCCGAAAGCCGGCTTTGGTAACACCAACGATGGTAATATCAGCCGAAGATTTTTTGCCGATCCCAAAGTGGCAGCGGATATAACGGGCCTGAACATTGAACTTATTTTCAGACTAAAAGTTATTTTAGAAGTTATTTCAAGTGGCCATAAGATCAATATTGAAAAATTTGCCGATTATAGCCTGAACACTGCCTGAAATTATATGAGTGGCATCCGATGACCCCTACAATGCACAAACTTCTTATTCGTGGTGCAGATGTGGTGGAGCACGCCTTATTGCCTATTGGGCAATTGTTCGAAGAAGCTGCAGAAGCACGCAATAAACATTTTAGAATACCGGGTGTGGCACTTAAGACGCCTCGGACCATAGCTCCTTTACGATAAAAGCTATCAAAAAAAATCTAAGAACAAAGTAGTGCATAGTTACCGTCGCTATGTTTCAAAAATATTTCTAATCATCAGTGGCGTGCCGTACTCCAGTGGCGTACCAAACTTATGTTTTTTAAATGAAATGCCCTATTTTTTATTGCAGATTTGGAAAGTGCTCGACGAGTACTTATTTTTTATCTAACATGTTATACCCTTCACTTTAGCGGTTTCGCTGTTATAACCCCTTCTTTCAAAATTGCGCCCCATTTTTGAGATTTTTTTGTGGAGAAACTAATTGACGCCGGCGCCTAAATTTTGAATTGAGGTACAGGTTAAGACCTCGTATACCTTCACATAATTTTTTTTCGGGTAATTTATGGAAAAAAAATAATTTTTGATTGATCTTCGCATGTTGTCATTTTTTCCGAAAATTTCAAATGGCACCCCCCTAAAAAAATTACGGCGTTGTACAGCCAAAACTCTAAATTTTTCATTGGTGTAAAAAAAATTACACATTGCATAACAAAATTTCGGAGAAAAAAGGAATTTCATCGCAAATGTCGGGAAACGTTTTCCGTTCCCAAGTGTGCCATGAGAAAACAAATACACAAATACGGTCAACATAATAGTATGTACCTATTTATTCAACATGATATGAAAAATGCAGATAAAGAAAATTTAACAACTTAAACTAAATGTTCGAAATGACGACCTTCCTGCTGGAGGCATAACCGCAACTTCGACTCACAGGCTCTAGACACTGCCCTAAGGACTTCTGGTGATATACCGCGGAAAGCCGCGCGGATTCTCTCCCTCATATCCTCGACAGTAGTTGGTACCGTCCTGTAAACCTCGTCTTTGATATGGCCCCAAAGGAAGAAGTCAAGGGGAGTGAGGTCTGGTGATCTTGGCCGCCACCTCACAGGACCCCCACGACCAATCCAGGAGTCCGGAAACGTTTCATCGAGAAATTCCCGAACGACACAGCTATTATGTGCAGGAGCTCCATCGTGCTGGAAAACTATCTGTCGAAGAGCGGCTAGAGGGACATTTTCCAAGAGATCATCCAAGTCGTCGCGAAGGAACCTCAAATAACTGTTGCCGTTCAGGTGCCCCTCGATGAAATAAGGACCCAAAAGGTGTTCTCCAAGTATGCCTCCCCAAACATTCAGCGACCATCTTTGCTGGTGGTTTATCATTCGCATGGCTTGTGTTTTCATCGGCGTAATAATAGTAGTTGTGGCGATTGACATGCCCATTTCTATGGAACGTTGCTTCATCAGAAAATAATACGCGCATAAGAAATGAATCCTCCTGCTCAATTTTGTCGATAGCCCACATGCAGAAATCTTGCCTCGCATGAAAATCTTGAGGTTGCAATTCTTGGTGCAGTTGAATCTTAAATGGACGGAATTTGTACTTTTTAAGAACACGATGTACGGATCGCGTTGAAATATCGTGATTCCTACTAATATCACGGATACTGGTATGAGGATCTTCAATAACTGCCTCCAGAACCTGCAGTTCATTATTTTCGGTAATAACTGCCTTCTTTCTAACTCTCCTTGGCCGTTTCACACTTCCCGTAGTAGTAAATCTCTCCAACACTTTTTGAAACGCACGTTCATTTGGATGTGCCCTGTGCGGATATCTCGCAGCGTACACTCGTGATGCCAAGAAACAATTCTTGTTACATTCTCCAAGAATAAATATCATGTCAACCATTTCCTCTTGAGTTCGGAACATTTTTAGAACGTTTATCAAAAATGACTTATGGCTGCTACTGACGTCTAATAATTTACTTTGACAATTACCAATCTTTTGTTTTCTCATGGCACACTTGGGAACGGAAAACGTTTCCCGACATTTGCGATGAAATTCCTTTTTTCTCCGAAATTTTGTTAAGCAATGTGTAATTTTTTTTACACCAATGAAAAATTTAGAGTTTTGACTGTACAACGCCGTAATTTTTTTAGGGGGGTGCCATTTGAAATTTTCGGAAAAAATGACAACATGCGAAGATCAATCAAAAATTATTTTTTTTCCATAAATTACCCGAAAAAAAATTATGTGAAGGTATACGAGGTCTTAACCTGTACCTCAATTCAAAATTTAGGCGCCGGCGTCAATTAGTTTCTCCACAAAAAAATCTCAAAAATGGGGCGCAATTTTGAAAGAAGGGGTTATAACAGCGAAACCGCTAAAGCGAAGGGTATAATATGTTAGATAAAAAAATAAGTACTCGTCGAGTACTTTCCAAATCTGCAATAAAAAATAGGGCATTCCATTAAAAAAAAAACAAGTTTGGTACGCCACTGGAGTACGGCACGCCACTGATGATTAGAAATATTTTTGAAACATAGCGACGGTAACTATGCACCACTTTGTTCTTTGATTTTCTTCGATAGCTTTTATCATAAAGGAGCTATGGTCCGAGGCGTCTTTAGTGCCACACCCGGTATATCGGCAGAACTTCGCAAGGAAATTTTCAAGGGAAGAATGCAACCTAGATGTATTTAATAGATTGCTGTTATCCTCAGATCCGCTTCTAACAAGCATGAGGTCAACGCCAAAAAAGAAATCCAGTCCATTCTTAAAGGAATCGTTAGAATGATTGATGCCTGTTGAGCCAAGCCCAAAAGACGATCAAAACAGTGAAGAGGAAGTCATCTCCGATTAAGGTTATATCTCATCATCTTAGTTTATTTACTTTTTCCTAAAATTACTTTAAATACTTTAAAAAAATATTAAACCGCATTTATTAGAAACAAATCGAGAAAAATAGTTTTGGCCGCCCAGATCAGTCATATACCCGTATGTGCGACGATTTGGCACAAAGTTATTGGTTCATTTATTGAGACACTTTTACAAATGACCTCAACAGACAATTAACCAAAGGTTTAATTTTGAATAATTTTCAATTTCAGAAAAGCCAATATTTATTTTTATTTCAATTTAAATGATTTCATTGTTTGTTCAAAAAGGTCTCCTTTACTTATTTTTAGGCCCAATAATAATGTCAAAAAAACATTAACTTAGTTTTTGTCGTTTTTGAGATATTCGAAAAAAAGTGAAATATTTCACAATTTCCAAGGAAGAACTAAAGGTGTACGTACCAACACAATCAAGTAGTCATCTTAGCTAAAAATTAAAGACCTTCAGTAAGGCTTGCACAGCAATATATCTAAAACCAAACTCATGGTATTTAGCCGTCAATGGCATGATGGTGTATCTCTCACAGACCCAGACACAGAAGTGAAATATCGAAGTGAGTGTGCAAGCGCCACATTTAATAAAATAAGGTAGTTCTTTTGCGATGATAACTTGAATGGCCAAATTCTATGTGTGGTCTATTCTATTATATGCCATAAAAAATCGACATGAACTCTTGCTTGTTGCTTCTAGAAAATCGACATTCCTGATTCGCAGTCGTGCCGATTTTCGCCGCAACAAGCAATCGTGATCCTGACGCTAATAATTGCCAGCAATATTATAGGCACTCGTTATTACTATTGATAATCAAATAGGAGCACAAAAAAAATAAAATAAAATACATCTTCCATAATTAACTTCATTTCCTTCTCCTCTCCTTTAGGATAGGAGCAGAAATAATCCCTATAAAAAAATTAAATTGATTAATAAACAAATACCATATGTATAAAAATTATTTAGATAAAGGGTGGCTTTGTATTTCGGAACGTACGTTGCAGGTTTGATACGTCGCATCACGTTTTCGCCACCAGTTGTTCATATGACATAAAGTCAACAACTTGCTGAACTAATCTAAGACCGTGATTTTGTTTATCAAATTAATAAGCAGCATAATAACGTTGAGCACCACTGTCTTGAGGTATACATATGTTACACCAATAGCTAAATATTGGCAGACAGCATGTTTGTACGGTCAATATAGAATTTATCAATTAAAAAGGCAAATAGCAGTTTGCCGTGACTTTTGCTTTAACTATCAGGCATGTTTGGTAATAAATCATTTAAAAAAAGTAAATCATATAGAAACTTAATAATGGGGTCAACCAGCTGATTTCTTATTCCAATGCTGTTTCTTGATTTCTACATAATTTATTGGTAAAACGTCAACGAAACCAGATGGCCCCTAAAAATCGCTCGAGGCGCGAGGAGTAATTTATAAAAAAAAATATCTGGCTGATTATGTAAATGGATATCCGCGATGATCCGAAACCACAGTATGCTAATGACTGTGGACAAACTCTTATACAATAATGGAACGTCGAAAAAGGCGGCCGGTTTCACCTTACAGTGTTTTAAGAACTCGAAACCCATCCCCAAATAGAAAGCACTTAATTAAGAGAGGCGCGCTTTTTAAAGGACGGCCCAAGAGAGCGTGAACGAAATAATAAAAAAAAGAACAGAAACGAGGAGGAGGAGGCGTACCGAGAAAGGAAAAAAAAGTCCCCACGTATAGAAGATGGGCGAAGCAAACAAACCTTGGCCGTGTTTAAACGAGAACAGGTCCCAGAATGTATGCGCCGAGCAAACAGCAGATGAGATGCTGTAATTCATATTAACTATACCTGGCCTTATCGCGGCAGATAAGACGGTGCCGCGCCGCCATCTTGTGTAAACATGGACGGTTTATGGTCGTAATACTGCACTCCTATCTAATATACCGGAGATATTATGCTTGTTTTATTGTTGGGAAATATGCTCGCCAGGTAAACACGCCAGCGAATGCTCGACGGTTCAACAAGGAAATTTTACACACTTACTCTGTGCACACACGTGAAAATATTACATTGGCACTCGTTTTTAAGACTTCCTTCGGCGTGGATCAATCGGTTTTGCTATGGTCACGAACTGTCGAGATGTCATCACTGGGGAAATCCATAATCGTGGTCAGGGTTAATGCGATCGTAACGAATTAGATTTTATCACTAAAAAGCTATTATGCCATACATCATTTTTAAAATGTCTTTGTACATAAATGATTTATACCAACTGGACTAACGTAGTAAAGTAATGTTTATGCTTATTTGCACTTAATATGCATATAATTACTTCTCTTTTCTTCGTTGCTATTTTCAGTTATTATACAAGGTGTCCTAAATAGAGTAGGATTGCATGGGTATCTTGCAAAATTTTGGTTTATAGGTCAAAAACTCTAAAACAAACAATCAAATATTCTGATGTAAAAAATAAAAAGTGCTAAAAAATTGAAACTTTATCCCAAAATAAATTGCCGAAACTCGAAACTAATTTAAAAAATTCGCCCACAAAAACAATAACTTAGGTATAAAAAATCTAAAATGAAGGACAAACAATCAAAAACTTAGTACAAAAAACTCGAAAATACCTTCAAAACTCTGAAAGCTAGAACAAATAAAGAAATAAAAAATGGTGATGTGGCCATCATGTTACTGTCTCCGACTTGATGGTATCATTTATCTTTACGCTTTCATGGTTTATTTTCAATTGAAATCATATTTTAAATGTACATCGAGCGGATGAAACTGACGTTTAAAACTTCCTTCAAATTCAAAAACTCAGTTTACTCAAAAACTAAAGGGATTTAGGAAAAAACTTATTTTTTATAAGTTGTTCATTTTGGCATTCTCTACAATTATTATTAACATAAATTTGTTATAACTATTATCGTTTTATAATTATAAACCAAAAATTAAAAAAATAATAATAATTTTTTTTCTCGAATAAAAATGTTTTTATGAAAAATTTTTTCAAGCAAAAGATGTTCATTTATTTATTGTCTTCAATGTTTGTTTAAATGTTTTTGTGATATTTTTCATATTTAAGAAAATATTGGCAAAAAACAAAAAACAGTTAAGGTAAACGCCCACTTCCGGTGTACGAAATTTTACCAAAAGCTTTTCAGTTCTTCAGATTATCAAATAAGACGGATGTTCAAAGTTTCATATCAATTGCTCTATTAGTTTTTGAGATACAGCGCGCACAGACAGACACACACACACACAGACACACACACACACACACACACAGACACAAAATTTTTTTTCCAGAAATTGTCGAAATGGCATCTAGGGACCCCAAAACGGATATTTCCGTAAAAAAAAATTTTGAAAAAAAAATCACGATCACAATACTTTCTCGTACTTCGTAACGGAGAAAGTAAAAATGCAGACCAAACATCTAAACTATAAGCAAAAATATAAATAAAATTTCTGGTCTAAAACAATAAAAATATGAAAAATCAAGCAAAAGAAAAATAATTTGCCATTTTCAGTCAGAAAAATTACTCTGGCACAAAAATAAATTGTCAATCAGAAACGCAAAAATGTTTAAAAAAATAGTGATGTGGCCATCATGTTACTTTCTCCGACTTTATATTTACGTTTTCATGGGTTCATTTTCAATTGAAATCATATTTTAAATGTACATCGAGCGGATGAAACTGACGTTTAAAACGTCAAAATCATGAAAGATGGAAAAATTATACTTCAAATTCAAAAACACGGTTTACTCAAAAACTAATGAGATTTCGAAAAAAACTTATTCTTTAGAAGTTGTTCATTTTGACATTCTCTACAATTATTATTCACATAAATTTGCTGTAACAATTATCGTTTCATAATTATAAACCAAAAATTAAAAAAAAATAATAAATTTTTTTCTCCAATAGCAATGATTTTATAAAAAATATTTTCAAGCAAAAGATGTTCATTTCTTTGTTGTCTTTGATGTTTGTTTAAATGTTTTGTAATATTTGTCATATTTAAGAAAATATAGGCAAAAAACAAAAAACAGTTAAGGTAAACACCCACTTCCGGTGTACGAAATTTTACCAAAAGCTTTTCAGTTCTTCAGATTATCAAATAAGACTTATGTTCAAAGTTTCATATCAATTGCTTTGTTAGTTTTTGAGATACAGCGCACACAGACAGACACACGCCATTGAAATGGCATCTAGGGACCCCAAAACGGATATTTCCGTAGAAAAAATTTTTGAAAAAAAAATCACGATCACAATACTTTCTCGTACTTCGTAACGGAGAAAGTAAAAAGATAAAGGACAAAAAATCCAAAACTCGAAAATACCGACAAAAAAATCAAGCATAAAAGTTAATATTTCAGATTGAAATATAGGGCAGAAAATCAAAAATTCGGGCCAAAAAAGAAACAAATGCCGACCAAAAAATCGAAAATTTTAAGCAAAATGAAGAAAAATTATTCAGATATACCGAAACTGCAGGTCAAAAATCTAAATCGAGGCCTAACGATAAAAAATGCAAACAAAAAGATTGTATATTTAATATCATAATAATAATTTATTTACGGGCAACGAGCAATTTTTAATTTCCCAAATATTTAATAAAACACCCCAAAATTACGCCGCTGTCCCTCTCCAAAATAATAAATTTTGAAAATAAAACGTAAATGCAGTGGAAAATATACAAAATTAAAGCATTATAATTATAAAATTGATTAAAATGTATTATTCATCTTCATCCTCAATATTTTCATCTTCTTTTCGGCACACATACATATTTTTTAAATGAAAGTACAGCATCTCATTGGGGGTAAGAAAATTACGAAAACGGCAATAACAGAATCCGTTTGACAACTTCCATAAATGATATTACAGGTTTTTCCTTATTGCTGAGGAAAATGACTGACTTCTGTATGGTAATGATGATTTCTATACTCGGCGCACCGAATCGGTGGTATCATGGGTTTGCGTGATTTTCGCGTGATGTTCACTAATTGGTCAGCGCAAACGCATGTGAAGCGTATGTCACGCAGCCGAAATTTTTAATCAGTTCCGTTGTTTGCCATGTGCTCTCCTGTTTCTGTCTTATTTAAATGTAGTGATTACGTTCTATCCTTAAACCAGCCTTTTTCAATTACAATTAATTAGGAAGTGGTAAATACCTAGTTAGTATATGTGGGTTAAAGTAGAAAGATTTATATTTTCGGCACAGAACTAAAATGTGGCAAGGCTGTGTGAATCAGGCTTTTCATAACGTCTCGACAAACTATCACGAGGACGCGGGGTGAACGCAACGTGATCATACCACCTGGTCGGCGCGACGAGTATAGCAAATGTAATAATATGTTCATTAATTTCCCCAAAAATACCCCTCGTATTAAATACCCACCCCAAAAAATACTCCATTGATTGAAATTCCTCAAAATACAGCCAAGACAATAATTTACCCCCATTTTGGGTAAAAATCCCCCAATCTGGCAACACTGGTAGTTGCATTGAATATTAAAATAATGTTTATAAACTTTTGACAAGAAATTTCGACGTACGTGGTGCCAAATTGAAATATTTCAAAAATCTTACGAAGGATCTATGTATTCCGTGAATCCGAGTTATTCTCTCAGTAGGGGGTAATGAACAACATTACCAGTGGTGTATTGGTAAAATAAGAAGTAAGGGAACTCATGGTGAGAGCAAAAAAATAGTCCGCGACTTTCCACAAGTTTTTCGGAGATCATCTTATTTTAAGCAAACTATTGTTTTACTTGTAAGCTTTTTTATTTTATTTTTTATCCCTCCAATACACCACTGAACATTACATCCCTCAAATAACCGCAGTAATTTGCTTATTACATCCGATTTTGGATAAATTAGTTTATCTATGTAATAATATTTCTTTTGTAAATTTTAATAAACAGTAGTAGGTTCAAGCGTAGTCTTCTGAAATAACAAACTCATATACACTTGCACATTTAACACAAAATCACTGCGAGGTGACTACAATCAGAGCAATTAGTAGATCAAGACGTTTAATAATAGTTTAAATGTAGACATTAGGCTTTAGGGTGAGTAATTGCTGGCTCAAACATAAGCTGCTATAAAATGATAGGCACAATGCGAGATATGTTTTCCTTGTCAAATCCTAAAGATACGAGTGCTACACACTTAGATAACATTGACACTTTAATTATTCTTATGTTTGTTATTATACATCTGAAAGTTTGACGTAACAAAGAAACATTTTCTATTGCACCATCACATCCCTCGCCGTGACACTTATCCATTCATTCCTGCGATATTTTCAGTAACACGTTTTCCATTTTTCTATACACACTCTAGTGCGTCGAAAAAAGTGTCAGCGGCGAGCGGCCGCAATGTTTATAAGACAGTAACGGCGGCATTGTTTGCGGGCTGCAACAACGGGACTTGGAGTGGACCGTGGCGGTGACAGAGTGCGCCAGATTAAGGGCGAGCTTTGTAGTGTTGTCAGGGTGGCCACTCAATCAAGGGAGAGGCCCCGCCGCCTCCCCGCCGCGAATAAACAGCCCCGTGAACGCGCGCATTGTCCCTCCGCCAAGATTACGATTATGGATTTCCCCCTTTTTCCTGAGAGATGTGATGGCATCCCGACAATTCGGATTACCTTTCTGCGATTTCCTGACAGGTTTGATTGATCCGTGCCGGGGGACGTCTTAAAATGGGACCCGATGTAATGTTTGGTGGTTATTGTGCTTGCGTGGCGGAAGGTTCTCGATAATCTAATATATAAAATTTTCGTGTCACAGTGTTTGTAACAAAACTCCTCCGAAACTACTTGACCGATTTTTATGAAATTTTGTGTGTATATTAAGCAGGTCTGAGAATAGGACGTAAACTATTTTTAATACCCCTAAATGATAAGGGTGGTCCACCGCAAATTTTTTATTTTTATTTTTTAGACAAAATTTTTTATTTTTATTTTTTTATGATTCGGCATTAAAAAATACATACAACCCTAAATTTTCACCCTTCTACCACCAACCCCAATTTTTTAATAGCGATTTTAGTGCTTTAATAATTTTCTACTCTCGGCGATCGACCGCTCGATCAGTTATTCCTTTTCCATTGTTTGCGCCGACGGTTATTAAAGGGTTTTAATGGGCTTTCCCTGTAGATTCGATAAATGTAAATAAATAAGTAGCTGAAATTATAAACAAAAAATATAAACAAAATATTAACAGCAAATGCTGCACTGAGCTCAATTGCAACACTTGCATCCAATGAACAATTAAGTCGGCTTTAAATACATAAATTGGTGATAACGATTGATTTATAATACGCGCGCCATCTCTCGGTGGTTGGAATGTCACTCGCGGTGGTGTTACGAATTAAAATATTCTGCGGAAGTTTCTGTGCGCGGTTGAGAATTTTTTTAATAATTTTGCCATTTAGTTCAAATTCGTTGATTATTAAAAAAAATAATAAATTTTTGAAGCAATAATTGCATGTTAGAGCGATCATGAATTTCAAAAATTAAAAAAAAAATATTTCAACTGGCGATACATGTTTTTATTAGTAACAATACACTTCTTACATTCTTTAGCTTTAATAATTTTGTTATTTAGTTCAAATCCGTTGATTATTAAAAAAGTTATGAATTTTTGAAGCAATAATTGCACGTTGAAGCGATCATGAATTTCAAAAATTCGAAAAAAAATATTTCAACTGGCGATAGATGTTTTTATTATTAACAATACACTTCTTACATTCTTAAGCTTTAATAATTTTGTTATTTAGTTCAAATCCGTTGATTATTAAAAAAGTTATGAATTTTTGAAGCAATAATTGCACGTTGAAGCGATCATGAATTTTGAAAATTCTAAAAAAAATATTTCAACTGGCGATAGATGTTTTTATTATTAACAATACACTTCTTACATTCTTAAGCTTTAATAATTTTGTTATTTAGTTCAAATCCGTTGATTATTAAAAAAGTTATGAATTTTTGAAGCAATAATTGCACGTTAAAGCGATTATGAATTTCAAAAATTCTAAAAAAATATTTCAACTCGCGATACATGTTTTTATTAGTAACAATACACTTCTTACATTCTTTAACTTTAATGATTTTGTTATTTAGTTCAAATACGTTGATTATTAAAAAAGTTATGAATTTTTGAAGCAATAATTGCACGTTAAAGCGATCATGAATTTCAAAAATTCGAAAAAAAATATTTCAACTGGCGATGGATGTTTTTATTATTAACAATACACTTCTTACATTCTTAAGCTTTAATAATTTTGTTATTTAGTTCAAATCCGTTGATTATTAAAAAAGTTATGAATTTTTGAAGCAATAATTGCACGTTGAAGCGATCATGAATTTTGAAAATTCTAAAAAAAATATTTCAACTGGCGATAGATGTTTTTATTATTAACAATACACTTCTTACATTCTTAAGCTTTAATAATTTTGTTATTTAGTTCAAATCCGTTGATTATTAAAAAAGTTATGAATTTTTGAAGCAATAATTGCACGTTAAAGCGATTATGAATTTCAAAAATTCTAAAAAAATATTTCAACTCGCGATACATGTTTTTATTAGTAACAATACACTTCTTACATTCTTTAACTTTAATGATTTTGTTATTTAGTTCAAATACGTTGATTATTAAAAAAGTTATGAATTTTTGAAGCAATAATTGCACGTTAAAGCGATTATGAATTTCAAAAATTCTAAAAAAATATTTCAACTCGCGATACATGTTTTTATTAGTAACAATACACTTCTTACATTCATTAACTTTAATGATTTTGTTATTTAGTTCAAATCCGTTGATTATTAAAAAAGTTATGAATTTTTGAAGCAATAATTGCACGTTAAAGCGATCATGAATTTTAAAAATTCCAAAAAAAATATTTCAACTGCCGATACATGTTTTTATTAGTAACAATACACTTCTTACATTCTTTAGTTTTAATAATTTTGTTATTTAGTTCAAATCCGTTGATTATTAAAATTTTTATGAATTTTTGAAGCAATAATTGCACGTTAAAGCGATCATGAATTTTAAAAATTCTAAAAAAAATATTTCAACTGGCGATACATGTTTTTATTAGTAACAATATACTTCTTACATTCTTAAGCTTTAATAATTTTGTTATTTAGTTTAAATCCGTTGATTATTAAAAAAATTATGAATTTTTGAAGCAATAATTGCACGTTAAAGCGATCGTGAATTTCAAAAATTAGAGCCTAAACCGTTTTCGGCCATTATCGTCACCACTTTATTTGCTTAATTTCAATGGTCCACACACGGACGACGGCGCAGCGCAGTGGAGCCGTCGTTCGTCACCAGTTACCTTGCTTGATTTTAAAGGACTACGCACGGACGATGGCGCAGCTCAGTAGTTACTTTGCTCAATTCATGATTATGGTATCGATTTTAATACGTTGGCAGAAAATAAAACGAAGAATGTTGTGTATCATAGAGCATTACAATAATAAACACTATGTTTTTGAATATTTTTTTTTTATGAATTATACCAATTCGAATTCAATATTCATAGTTAAGACAGGACAACGTCTGTCGGGTCAGCTAGTAAGTTAAATAATATTTCGATTTCTTTCAAATATTTATTTAGGTGTAATATGTACAGGAGAGTTTATCGATACATGACATGTCTGGTAATAAAATAGTGAGATCGAAATCGGCGGAGCATAGTCTCAAACTAAGCAACGAGAACCGCTGAAATATTAGCCACACATTTAAATATTATTATTATCCGATAAACATTGCACTTATGAATTCTGGACGAAGGATGAGAGAGAAAATACTCTCACATGTCAAATTATCGTAAACTTGACTTTACCGATATAATTGCAGGTACGAGGTGTCAAGCAATAAACGACATAATTATGGATATCCAAATTTTCTAAAAAATTGTTCAAGAAAATATATTAATAAAGTATGCATATAATTGAATAATCTAAAATCAATTTATAATTTGGAAAAATTAAATTAGAATCCAAGATTCACTTCGTTACCTATGTAGGCGGCCTTGACAAAAACATCAACTTCGTATTTAATTATGACAGCGCGAGTCAAATAACATTCGTGTGGGTTTTTGCTTTTTTAACATAGAAAACGGCTGCAGAAAAAATGTACGTAACACGTTCCAAAAATGATTTTACGGGACTCGCAGGATTCCAGGACTGGCCTACGGCTCGTTCTGGAAACTTCCTACTCATCCCGTAAAATATCACTTTCGGAACTTGTTACGTAATAGTAATTTACGTAACAAGTTCCGAAAGTGATATTTTACGGGATGAGTAGGAAATTTCCAGGACGAGCCTTAGGCGAGTCCTGGAATCCTGCGAGTCCCGTAAAACCACTTTTGGAACGCGTTACGTACAATATTTTTTCTGCAGCCGTTTTTTTTATGTTAAAAAACCTAAAACACACACGAATGTTATATGACATGCGCTGTCATAATTAAATACGATGTTAATATTTTGTCAAGGCCGCCTACATATACCGGGTGTGGCACTTAAGACGCCTCGGACCATAGCTCCTTTACGATAAAAGCTATCGAAAAAAATCTAAGAACAAAGTGGTGCATAGTTACCGTCGCTATGTTTTAAAAATATTTCTAATCATCAGTGGCGTGCCGTACTCCAGTGGCGTACCAAACTTATGTTTTTTTAAATGGAATGCCCTATTTTTTATTGCAGATTTGGAAAGTGCTCGACGAGTACTTATTTTTTTATCTAATATGTTATACCCTTCACTTTAGCGGTCTCGCTGTTATAACCCCTTCTTTCAAAATTGCGCCCCATTTTTGAGATTTTTTTGTAGAGAAACTAATTGACGCCGGCGCCTAAATTTTGAATTGAGGTACAGGTTAAGACCTCGTATACCTTCACATTATTTTTTTTCGGGTAATTTATGGAAAAAAAATAATTTTTGATTGATCTTCGTATGTTGTCATTTTTTCCGAAAATTTCAAATGGCACCCCCCTAAAAAAATTACGGCGTTGTACAGCCAAAACTCTAAATTTTTCATTGGTGTAAAAAAAATTACACATTGCATAACAAAATTTCGGAGAAAAAAGGAATTTCATCGCAAATGTCGGGAAACGTTTTCCGTTCCCAAGTGTGCCATGAGAAAACAAAAGATTGGTAATTGTCAAAGTAAATTATTAGACGTCAGTAGCAGCCATAAGTCATTTTTGATAAACGTTCTAAAAATGTTCCGAACTCAAGAGGAAATGGTTGACATGATATACCTGTACCTCAATTCAAAATTTAGGCGCCGGCGTCAATTAGTTTCTCTACAAAAAAATCTCAAAAATGGGGCGCAATTTTGAAAGAAGGGGTTATAACAGCGAAACCGCTAAAGTGAAGGGTATAACATGTAAGATAAAAAAATAAGTATTCGTCGAGCACTTTCCAAATCTGCAATAAAAAATAGGGCATTCCATTTAAAAAAACATAAGTTTGGTACGCCACTGGAGTACGGCACACCACTGATGATTAGAAATATTTTTAAAACATAGCGACGGTAACTATGCACCACTTTGTTCTTAGATTTTTTTCGATAGCTTTTATCGTAAAGGAGCTATGGTCCGAGGCGTCTTAAGTGCCACACCCGGTATACGCAAAATCGTCCCGAAAGTAACAAAAAGCGTCCCGAAAGTAAAGAAATCGTTCCGAAAGTGAAACAAAATCGTCCCGAAAATAACTACTTTCGGTATGATTTATGTAAAGTGTCACTTTCGATTTAATAAATCATACCGAAAGTTTTATTTTCGGGACGGCTGCAGAAAAATTACTATTACACAACTGATAATGGATCCAATATTATTAAGACAGCAAATTTATTAAATGATGTATTGAAACAGATCAAAACCATTGCAAATGACCATGAAAAAGAAGACGAAGATGATGGATAAAACTGAAGCTGATCAAAATGTAATTTTGCGTGAAGATCTTTTGACAGCAGTTCATGGAATTTGCCGCAAAGATAATGACACCCTACGTCTCATAGAGTTAAGAAATTTTTGTAATCAAATGGCGACGAACACATACCTATATAAATCTCATTAATGAAGAATGGGATTTTGCTGGATTATTCTCTGGTTTCAAGTCATTACAAAATGCTAACAATTTTATTTTTTTGCACTAACTGGTGTACATGGTGCAGCGAATATTATTTCTGCTATTGAGCAATTACTTCGGGTCGATTTTTATGCACATTTACTAGAATTAAAAATAAAAACTAACGCAACAAAAAAAAACCTGTGAAAATCAATTCTGTAGTTAACGAAGGCAACGAATTCCTGATTTTGGCATCGGTCATTTTAAATCCTAAATTTGTGAAAAACATAAATTTTACCCTTACCACATACATTTACAACAGTTTGAGTATGTCACTGTGCCCTTAATACTCTGAAAAACAATAAACATTTTTTTTAAATTTTGTGCTGTTTACTGATGAGGCTACATTTCATAATATAGGCAAGATAAACAGACAATCTTCATTATTATTCGAAGCACAATCCTTATTTTGCAAGGACACTAAATAATCGAAAACGATGGAGATGGAGATGGAATGTACGGGGTGCTTCTTTTAAGGCAGCCTGAACGGGGAAGTGTTTGAACAATTTCTTAGGAATCATTTCAGATCTGAATCTAGGAATCATTTATATGAGTACCTACTTGATGAACCACTCAACGTAATAAGAGATATGTGGATCCAATTGGATGGTGCACCACCACATTTTGCTCGAAGTGTATGACAATTTTTGAACGACCGTTACCCTAATAAATGGATAGGTCTCGGCGGACCAGTACTGTGGCCACCTAGGTCTCGGGACCTCACTGAATTATATTTTGACTATGGGGCTATATGGTGTTCTGCATTAGGCATCACCTGTTTTTTTTTTAATGATTGGTACCAAGATTTTAGAACTAATAATAAAAACATGCAAATCACCAACGAATTTTGAAATATTAGAGTAACCATCAACTTCAGATATACGAAACCTTATATGAAACGAAAGCTTACTTAATGAACTTTCAAATTATGAAATAATATATAGAGTGTGCCATTTGAAAAAAATAGAAATTGTGCAGTTTGCGAATGGCTATCACCCTGTATAATTCGCTGAGTTATGTTTTGGTTGATAGAGTAATTTTGAAGACTATGGTTCAACTAAACTTTACCACTAAATTAGAATGAATTATCTTTATTAGTTTCAGGGGAGCACTTTAACAATTTTGTTCAAATTTTTGTATAAACAACTGAATAACACAAAAACGGCTCGGTTTCAATCGGCGAAACCTAAGTCATTTTAATCTCCAAGTAACAAGGAATCCAAAAATGCTAAAATATACAGGGTATTCCATTTAAAAAAAAAGTTTGGTCTGTAACTTTGTTATGAGACACCCTGTATAAATTTAAATATTTTTAGGGCATGTAGCTCACTATTCTGCACAACTTTTGTATAGAACATTTTTCAATGGTGATTGACCATTCCCAGAGCTCTGAAACACCCTGTATAATCCGCAATATATTGCCAGAAATTGTTCGCTGTTGATATTTTAACATGTATTTATATTAATTTTAATTTTAAGACATATTTTAAACTTTGTATATATACTAGCATTTAGTCTATATTTTATCTATTTGACCTGATTTAAAAACTGATTTAAAAATGTAATTATTTATGTGACAAACACATCCGCAGCAAATTATACCCTTCTTTTGTAATTTGTGAACTGTGTGGCAATTGTGAAATAAATGAATATGAATATGAATTTATATGCGACAAATTTTTTTCGGGTATTTTCGAGTTTTTTGTGTTGAAATTTTCGATTTTTTGGTCTGCATTTTTTATCTTTAGGTCCGAGTTTTTGATGTTTTGTCTAAATTCTCAGGTCTTTGTCGTTCAACAAACGAATCAAATATTTTGGTAAGAAAAAAAAAATTGAAGCAAATCTAAAATATCGACAAAAAATCAAAAATCCTGGTCTAAAAATAAGAATGTAGACCAAATATTTGAAAATGCAAGCAAAATAAAAATAATTTACCATTTTTAGCCCCAAAAATAACTATTTTTAGCTTAGAATAATTTCGACGAGAAAATCGAAAATATTAGCAAAAAAAAATGTTTTTTTAAATCGCACTAAAATCAATCATTCAGGTTAAGAAAATCTAAAATATGGCACAAAAAATACAAAATTAAGACCAAAAATCTAAAATTCGTACCTAGATATCAAAGTGGTGGACCTAAAAATTAAAATTTTTAACAAACAAATCGAAAATTTCAACAAATAAATCGGAAATTTAAGTCAAAATAAAGAAAATTTCGGCCGAAAGACCAAAAATTTAAACCGAAAAAAATCGAAAATACAAAATATAGGCTAAAAAAGTAAAAATCAACAATATGGCCTAAAAAGATGAAACTTTAGACAAAACAACGAGAACTCGGATGTAAAGATAAAAATGCAGACAACAGAATCGAAAATTTTGTCCGAAATAAAGAATATTTAGGCCAAAAATTTAAAATATCGAAAATACAAAAATTTAAAATATGGGCCAAAGAATCAAGAATCCTAATCTAAAAATAAATAATAAAAATAAATCCACCGTCATTATAAATAACTCCCTGTAAAATGTATTCATTGCAATTGGTGGCTAAAGTGAAATTAATACATAAATAAAAACGCAGACAAAAAAAAATGAAAATTTAGGTAGAAAAGTACTTTCAGCCCCAAAAATAAGTTTCTGACCAGAAATTTGAAAATAACAGCCAAAAAGTGCAATAACATTAATCATTAAAGTTAAAAAATCTAAAAAATTGAACAAAAATTCGGGACTGAAAATAAAAATGGTGGTCCAAGAGGACAAAATTTTTACAAACAAAACAAAATAATAAATAATTATAATAATAATAAATTTGGACTAAAAGATCAATCATTCAGGTTAAAATATCTAAGAAATCAAAAAATGGCATTTTTCAGGTGTCAAAAATTGTACTTTTTGTTGTCAAAAATTGTATTTTTTAGCTGACAATAATGGTTTGTGACAGTTGTCAATAATGTTTTGTTGCAATTGTCAAGAAAGGTATTTTTCAGCTGTTAAAAATGGTATTTTTCAGATGTTAAGAAGTATATTGTAATAGTTATGATAGTTTAGTTTATTCGTGCCAATACCAGGAGTTTACACATGTCAGAAAATAGAATTCACTTGCAATTAAAATTGTAAAAATAAAAAAAATGATATTTTTCAGTTGTCAAAAATGTTTTTTTTAATGTCAAAAAAAGGTATTTCTCACCTATTAAAATGTTATTTTTCAGCTATCAAAAACAGCATTTTGCGACATTTTTTTAATTGTTAAAAATTAAAACTTTTTGTAGTCAAAAATTGTATTTTTTGCCGGGTGATGGTATATTAGAGTTGTCAATAATGGTTTATTGCAATGGTATTTTTCAGCTGTTCAAAATGCTATTTCCAACCAATAAAAATGTTATTTTTCAGCTATCAAAAGCAGAATTTTTCGTTATTTTTCAGCTATCAAAAATGGTACTTTTCAGCTGTCAAGAGGGTATTTCTCACCTATAAAAATGGTATTGGTTATTTAGTTAATAGCAGTATTTTTTAACATTTTTTAATTGTCAAAAATGGCATTTTACAGCTGTCAAAAATTGTATTTTTTGTGTTGTCAAAAATTGTATTTTTGTTTTCAAAAATTGTATTTTTTAGCTGACAATAATGGTATGATATAGTTGTAAATAATAGTGTGTTTCTGTTATCAAGAAGGGTATTTTTCAGCTATTAAGAATTGTATTACTCATCTATCAAAAATGTAATTTTTCACCTGTCAAAAATGATATTTTTCAGCTGCCAAAAATGGTATTTTCCACCTATGTAGATGGTATTTTTCAGCTACCAAAAGCAGAATTTTTTAACATTTTTTAACTGTCAAAAATTGCATTTTCAGCTGTTAAAATCTGTATATTTTGTTGTCAAAAATTGTTTTTTTTTGTTGTCAGAAATTGTATTTTTTAGTTGCCAATTACGGTATATTTCAGCTGTCGGGAATGGTATTTTTCGGCTGTCTCAAGTTGTATTTTTGCTACCAAATATGCTGTTTCAGCTGCCAAAAGCAGTATTTTTCAACTAATAAAAATAGTTTTTTTCGACATTTTTGAATTGTCAAAAATTGTATTTTTGAATTGTCAAAAAAACGTGTTTTCAGCTGTCAAAAGTAGTATATTTCGCTGTCAAAAATGGTATCTCTTTGTCAAAAATAGTATTTTTCGTGTGTCAACAAAGGTATGTTTCAGCTGTAAAAAACAGTATATTTCAGCTAATAAAAATTATTTTTTTCAACATTTTTAAATTGTCAAAAATAGTATATTTTGCTCTCAAAAAGAGTATTTTTTTAATATTAAAAATAGTATGTTTTTGTCAAAAATAGTATTTTTCGTGTGTCAACAATTGTATGTTTCAGCTGTCAAAAACAGTATATTTCAGCTAATAAAAATATTTTTTTTCAACATTTTTGAATTGTCAAAAATAGTATATTTTGCTGTCGAAAACAGGGGCGGGTCGTTATACACAGCCAAGGAGCCATGGCACTACCTGTAGTTTCAAACTCGGCAAGATTTTTTAATTAATACACACATGCCATCATAGCGCGGCCAGGTTTTACATACAAACAAGAAAAATTCAATTATAATCTAAGATTTATTTTGCTACAAACTGTTACTGAGTAAAGTTTTCTTAGGTTACTTTAAATAACGTTTATCAAATAACCGTGCAAATAATTAGTTATTTTGTAGTAACAGCAACTGTTATAACCGTTACTGAAAAATAACTTTTTTTTTGTTTGTTTTGTTTTCGGCGTTATGCCTGGCTTTGGTGCTATGACCATTAGCCATCATCTATATTATATTTTTGTTTAAGTTATAAATTAAATGAATAAATGAAGAAATGAATAATGAAAGACGTATACAAACAACCACGGACCCGAACGAATACTTCTCGAAACCGAAAAGTCTTTCGTCCGGGCTGGGAATCGAACCCACACGGCCGCAGTGCAACCGGCACAAGCGCTCGCCTGTACCCAATACACCAACGGGCCGCCCTGAAAAATAACTGTTTATATCATTACTAATGCACATGAGCTATAAATTAACCCTTTGCACTCGAGCGGCGCCTCTACGGCGCTCAGGCAATTTGATGCGTCCACTCGAGCGGCGCTGCTACGGCGCGCGGGATGTGTGATGCATCCTAACCTTACCTAACCCAACCTTACCCAACCCTACCAAACCTAACCCAATGATTTTAAAGTTCCTGTAACACGAGACGAGTTGCTGGTTCGCCCGAGCGAAAAGTGCCTCGAGTGCAAAAGGTTAAACATGTATTATATGTACTTGCCTTTTAGAAAAATACTACGGCCGAATGCTCAATCGCTTATTTACCAGCGGTACGACACGGCATATGTGAACCAGGGGATAAGAAATTTAGTTATAGTAGCTGCGTTTAGATGGCGTCAGAATAGAAATTCGACTTGTCTAACCAATTAGGTAAATATTGGTAACCAAAATCTCTGATGTTTTTCCACTGATTTTAAATGCACATATAAGTTCAAGGACGTACCTTAAATGTTCCAAAATTGGTATTAAAAGCGGTTTAATTACCCTAACAGTATTTTTAACACATCAAAACAATTGTAAAATTACGTCTTGAATCCCAAATTCGAAAAAAATATACAAGGTGTTACATTTAAAATTTCAAAATTGATTGAAAACTCTAATATGCTTTTATAAATCATAAATTTATATCTCAAATGAAAAAAAAAACTTTATGTGCGAGCCTGTATTGTGTTACACTCAGTATATTTAATTATTTTTTCTACTCCTTGCCGTATATTGATTAATTTCTTAACAATAAACTGTACGGATATGATCTATTTTTCGGTTAGGTGTACGGATATGAAATCCAGGTTACAGATAATAAACAACCATTGTTATAGAACGTTGCGGCGGCGGCGGCTGCGACGGGAGAACGTCACATCAAACGTCAAATAATTAATTTACATTTTTATATAATCGGAAATCATCATGGAAAGTGAAAGTGATTCGAATAATTGTACCCCACCTGAAATTAGGAAATCTGCTCAAAATATCCAGCAGGGATTACTGCCGATCAGATCCCGTCCAAAATATGACTTCGCATACAAACAATATATAGATTGGTGTACAAGTAAGAATGTGAAAACTATCAATGAAAACGTTATGATTACGTGCACAGAAAACATTTCCAAAACTGATAAACCTTCAACATTGTAGATCACGCATTACAGTGACTTTTTTATAATGGAGACGTGGCCGCTACGAGAAAACGTCACACATAAAACGTCAGATAAATTAATTTACATGTTTTTTCGATATTCATTATAAAACATGAAAGGGATTTCAGTCGTAGAAAAAGTTATCTGTACAACGCGAGTGGATATGATGCCCCCATATCTCACTCGGCATTGGGGCACTCGCCTACGGCTCGTTCCCCAAACTTGCCTTCGTGAGATATGTGCATCATATCCACTCTTGTTGTACAATATACTATTATTTCATTTTCGGTGAGTTGTATAATACATGTAAATGGAAATATACAAAATCTAGGGATAAGACGATAATTGAATTGAGTAAATCCCATTTACCAGGGGATCGCCGTTTCTTTCACCGCCCACACTAATTGTATAACAATAGGGCTAATAGTGGCCGTGACAAACGTGTCAGTGTGTTGGGGCGTTGGGGTGTCTGTCTGCTTGCCCCCAACAAGATAAAGATACAATCGCACAAATCTGCTTACGCTAATGTTAAAAGCGCCGCGTGAACACGACATATGGCCACATAAATGCTGCACGCTCCCCCGCGCCCTCTTTCACCCCTCACCTAAACACGCCAATTTGCAGAACTTTTAATCGCACAACAAGCTATTTATTACCTCATAAAAAAAAGAAAGCAATTGTATTAGTACAATTGAATAATATGTGTAATGTACATCAAGGGCGGATTAATTAAAAAAAGAGATAAATATATACATTTTTTTATGAAATATTTGGGGAAAACTAAAAATTACTCCTAGCAACGCTGTTACCACGACTCTCCCGTCTCCAATGTAGGAGAGAGAATCGAAACGAACTGGTTCTTTCGCTGTCATACACCTGTTCCGTGGTGAATTATCTCTATCCTTTTTTTAATTTACCGGTTATATTATTTGTTAGGAATATGGAATATCGGTAATTTTTAACAATAAAAATTTATAAGCGAAAAATTATTAGGGAGTTACCCGAACCTGTTACCTCCAGATTGCTAAACCATGAAAATGGCCGCCGCAAGAGCAAGTAGTGGCAGTTGCAAAAGTGCCGAAATAACTGTTAACAACAGTGAAAATAAGAAAAAATCTCGTGTGTGCGGATTTGTGGCAAAATCAGGAAGTTCGTGCACAATATGCAGTATCCGATATCACAACAAATGCGTGAAGAAAGTGAATGGAACATGCTGCGGGCGAGTGATTCCGGTGGAAACCCAAGCCGACACGCCCGTTGACGCTCCAGAAGATATAGACTTCAAATTGGAAGCTTACCTGCACCTAAAGAAGTTAGTAGTCACACTGACACAGTCTAATAATCTCTTATGTGAACAGGTGGAAACACTAAAAACTGAAAATGAGATACTTCGTTCGGGGGTTAGGACTCCAGTTCCCGCCAATAACAAACCCGATGCGGACGACAGAGCCTTGGCAAACAACGTAGGCAACCCAACAGCTGAGAAGGAACGCGAAAAGCGAACACCAAGATCGGCAGGTAAATTAATAAAGCCGCCAAAAATTAATATTCCGCCTGTTCTAGAATCTGAAAGTGCAATAGCACTGCCTAAATTGGCCACATCAAGTTCCGCGCCCTGGACAACTATTGAAAGGAGGAAGCCACGGAGAATTATAGGTGTCTGGAAACCCTAACTCAGCCTTAAAAGGAGTTCTGAAGAAATCCCACTTACATATATACCGGTTACACCCGACTACTCACGAGGACACCATAAAATCACATCTAAAATCGCATAACGTCAATGTAATACAGTGCGAAAAACTTGCATCCAGACGGCCGGAAGAATACTCATCATTCAAAGTATCGGTCCCATACGAAGAAAAAGAAATCATCGAGGACCCAAAGATCTGGCCGGTGGGTGCTGGTATTAGTCGTTTTTTATTCGGACGGACTCAAAACTATGCGAAGAGGAAGGAAACATCAGACCCGCAAGTGAAGTAAGGGAAATTCAAGAATTATTTTATATTAATATACAGTCTGTAAGAAACAAAGTTGAAGAACTCGAAGCTTATTTAATGAATACAAATATTATTACTGTCGCCTTAAGCGAACACTGGCTTTCATCTATGGAAGCTCAAGCTCTCAAATTAAATAAGTTCCGAGTTGCAAGCTATTATAGCAGATAACATTTAAAGCACGGTGGTGCAATGGTAATGGTAAGGGAAGATATTCAGTTCACTAATCTGGAGTGTATAAATAAAATTTCCAAAGAACTGTCTTGTGAAATTGCTGCAGTTACATTAAATAAATTAGATCAGATAATAATATCTCTATACCGATCTCCAAGTGGTAATTTCTTAGAGTTTCTTGAAACCATTACCGAAATACTAGAAAAAATAAATGTTAATAAACATTGTGTGTACATCTGTGGCGATTTTAATGTTCACTTTGGGTCAAATGATAAAGATTCAAATGAATTGTGCAATTTATTTGCGAGTTATGGTTTGTGGAAATTATCTTCGCAAGCGACAAGACAAAACGCTTGTATCGATAATATATTCTCAAACAACATTAATGTTATCGGGAAAACAAAATTAGTAGATGTTGGACTATCCGATCATTACGGTTTGAAAGTTGAAACCTCATACATTGCTGAAAACCATGTTAATTCTAGAATTATAAGGCCTATTACACAAAGAGGCAAAACAGAATACTACAACTTACTATCAAACTGCGATATGTCTTACATAAAATATTTAGATGTAAATGAAGCCTGGGAATACTTTACAAATATAATTGTACAAGCATTTAATTAATCTTTTCCAGAAAAAGTTGTTAATCTTGAATATCCAGTAATTAAATGGTTTACACCGCGTTTAAAAGAAATAAGAGAACAGGTCAATCTAGCCAGGGAAGCTTCAAAACGGTTGAATACACTTTCCTCCAATCTCAATTACAAACACATAAGGCAAAATTATAGGCATGAAATTAAACGCGAAATGAGAGCTTCAAACGGTCGGTACATACAAACATCTACAAATTCCAACAAAGCTACTTGGACACTCGTTAACTCCAAGCGACCAACTAAAAAACGGCAAATAAACAAACGACCTCTACTGCGGATGATTTTAATAATTTTTTTTCGTCCGTAGCAAAAACGGTGATAGATGCTTTGCCAGAAAGTGACACAGACCCGATTTCGTTAATGATAGGTACATATCCCACCGTGAATAACTCACAATATTTTACATTTGCAGAAGTATCCTGCGCTAAGGTTAGAGATGTAATTATGAAATTGAAAACAAAGTGTTCAAAAGATGTATATGGCCTTAATATCATTACAATTAAACTGGTTATAGATCTTCTTGTTAGCTCAATTACAAGATTGGTAAATATGTGCCTTAAAAGAGCAGTTTTTCCTGATGCCCTAAAGATCGGTAAATGTATTCCAATATTTAAAAAAGGAGATGAAAATGAGTTAGATAACTATAGACCTGTCTGCATTCTGCCCATATGCTCAAAAATTATTGAGGCAATTATGACCGAACAACTGTCTACATACCTTGAATCTAACGGATTAATATGTGATTCGCAATTTGGATTTAGACGTGGGAAATCAACAGTATCTGCTGTAAATGAATTTATAAATTTCACTCTAGAAGCATTTGAAAATAATGAAATCGTAGCATGCACTTTATTAGACTTAAGTAAAGCATTTGACTGCGTGTCACATCAAATCCTCCTCAGAAAGCTATACTTCTACAACATCTCACCCAAAGCAAATAGATTGCTCCTATCCTACTTAACGGGTAGGAAGCAAGTTGTAGAAGTTAATGGCTGCACCTCTGAGCTTAAAGAAATAACATACGGCGTAGCGCAAGGATCAATCCTAGGACCACTTCTTTTTTTAATATACATTAATGATCTACCTTCAAACATACAATACTCCCTACCGGTACTATATGCAGATGACACTACCGTGACAGCAAGTGGAATAACTTTCCATGATGCGTCAATTAAATTAAATGCAGATAGACAAGTTGTCTACAATTGGTTTAATGATAATAGATTAAAAGTAAATGCTGGAAAAACGGTAGAAATGGTTTTGACGTTAAAACAAAATCAAGTAGGGGACACTGCATCGGCAAAGTTCTTGGGGCTTCACATAGATTCTCGACTTACATGGAATCAACATGGCAAATCGCTCATGTTAAAGCTAGCAAAAAATATATATGTTCAACAGTAATATAACGAGTGCCTATGATTTTGCCGGCAATTATTAGCGGCAGGATCACGATTGCTTATTGCGACGTTGCTTCGCAGTCGTGCCGATTTTCTAGAAGCAACAAGCAAGAGTGGTCCAGACGCTAATAATTGCCTAGGAAAAATCAGTCACGAGTTAGATTCGAGAAGACAATTGGCCGAACAGGAAGTTCACACTTCTTAATTTGAAAAATTACATTTAGTGACACCAAGTGTCAGACGTGTATTAATCTGCGCCACAATAATTGTAGTAAAAATGAGCTTACCAAGATTTTGAGAAATGCCTATGAATACCATCACTGATGAAAGCACTAACACTTCACCCGAAAATACAAACAGATCGAATTCAGGAGCAAACTGCTTAAAAGTCCGGCAATAACTGACGTTTTATATGTTATAGAACATGTACTAACGCGTTGCTAGGCAATACCAACATGAGAGATTATCTGATTAGATACCACCCAGGGTGAATTGCCATGCATAATATGCAGCGTGGTCTGTTACGCATCGTAATTAGAATTTTATTGGATCATGTAATCAACGTTATTTGATTTCATTGGTTAGTAAGTAAATGAGGGCAATTGTCTAAGAAATATCGCCCGAACCGTGCCGAAGCATGTGCTCCTGAAAACATATTTTTCCTTCTGCCATAGCCATTTGACTTACGGTATCATTCTGTGGGGTCATTCAGCTATTATGACTGATGCTTTTAGAATGCAGAGAAGAGCCGTACGTATCGTAGCAGAGTTGAAGTACAGGGAAGACTGTAGAGAGTCTTTTAAACGATTGAACATTTTAACTGCACCGTGTGTTTTTATTCTGGAATGCCTGCTGCATATCCACAAGAACTATCAACTATACAAATCAAATAATTCGTACCATGACCACGACACAAGAAAGAATAATAACATCCGTATTAGTGCTCATCGTTTGACTAAATCAGAGACTGGCACAAGATACTACTGCATATGTTTTTTTAATATGTTACCTAATGTCGTTCAAATTCTACCATATAAGAAATACATGCAATTGTATTAAGAATCATCTGTTACTGAACGCATTCTATAGTATTGATGAGTTTATTAAGAGTGATTGTTCAAAACTGGCTTCATAACACATACAGTTAAATTTTGATCCTATGTTATGTCCAGACTCAATTTTTACTATTACTATTATTATCTCTTATCTTTTAAACATAATTTTAATATGTTGTATAGCTGTCTTGCACATATGTCTGTAATTTTAAATATTGATGCGTTAAACTTTATTGCCTTTTATTGTTACACGAGATTTTAACATTGTATACTCCTGTCTATTATTTATAAACCGGATATGTATCCACAATTTTAATGTAATCTGTAATTTTAATTTATTTTTATCTCATCTATTTTTGTCTTCACACCAAAAACTTAGTATTGTAATATATAACCGTTTTTATTATTATTTTTATAAATTATTTATGTAGTCTGCTATGGGCTTGCAAAGACGTGAGCTCAACTTTGTTTGGTATATTTTGGTATACATACATGAATATTATCCTCCAAATGTATTGACCTGTGTAAAAACCAACAGTTTATTAACATCAATAAAACTATTATTATTATAAACTGAGGGGGTGTTATTTGCGCCACAGGAAACCACACACACCAGATCGCATGCACACTCTCAATCAATAAAAAATGGCGATGTGGCCATCATGTTACTTTCTCCGATTATTTGATGGTATAATAGTTATTTATATTTATAATATTCATTATTTTCAATTTAAATCATATTTTAAATCGAGAGTTTCAAATGATCGAGCGGTAATGATAATGACGTTTGAAACGTCAAAATTATGAAAGGTAAAAATGACAAATTATCTTTTAAATCTTTACCGTAAGTTTACTGAGAAACTAAAAAAAAAATGCCTAAAAAATGAAATTGAAATTGATTACTAAAAATAATCCTGACTAATCCTAAGGTCCTAAAAAAACTAATAAAAGCCCTGAACAAGAAAGTTCTGAATAAGATTCCTAAAAATAGTCCTGATTAAAAAGTTATAAAAAACCTAATAAAAGTCCTGAACAAGTCTTGAAAAAAGTCCCGAAAAAAAGTCTTGACAAAAAGTCTTGGAAAAAGAGTCCTGACAAAAAAATGACTTGAAAAACAGGACCAGAAATAAAGTCCTAAATGAAAGTGAAAAAAAGTTCTGACAGAAAAAGTCCTGAGAAAAAGTCCTGGAGAAACAGTTTTGGAAATAAAGTCTTGAAAACGAGTACTTTTAAAAAGTTGTGAAAAAGAGTTGTAAAAAAAGTACTGCAAAGAGAGTCCTGAAAAATTAAGTCCAGAAATAAATGTCCTTAAAAAAATCCCGAAAAAAGTCAGAAAAAGAGTCCCAAAAAAGTCCCGAAGGAAGGATGTATGATTTGTATACTGTGGCCAACGTGAAATAAATGAAATGAAATGAAATGAATGAAATGAAAGTCCTAAAATAAATCCTGAAAAAACTCCTGAAGAAAGTCTTGAAAAAGCCCCGAAAGAGAGTCCTTATAAAATATCCTGAAAACATGTCCTGTAATAACAGTCTAGAAAAAAAGTTATGAAAATAACATTGTAAAAAAATCCTAAAAAACATTTCTAAAAAAAAAAATCTTAAAAAACATTTGTAAAAAAACTTTGCAAAGACCTGAAAAAATTCTCAAGAAATTGTCCTGAAAAAATAATTCTGAAAAAAGCAATGAAGAAAATTTTGAAAAGAATCCTGAAAAGAAGTCCTGAACAAGATTAGGAACCTCTTGTCCCGTAAAAATGTCCTGGAGGAACAGTCCTGGAAATAAAGTCGTGAGGAAAAGTATTGACAAAAGCCGTGAAAAAAGTCCGGAAAAATAGTCTTCATACAAAATACCAGAAATAAATATCCAGAAAAAGAGTCCTAAAAAAAGTTCAGACAAAGAGTTCAGATGAAATATCAGAAAAAATTGTCCTGTAAAAACAGTCTTGAAAAATTGAAAATAAACAAAAAAAATTCTGAAAAAAAGCATTGTTCAAAAAAGAAACTGTCCTGAAAAAGAGTCTTGAAAAAAGTTCTTCAAAAAGGCCTAAAATTAATCCTTAACAAAAATCCTGATATAAAAAGTTTTGAAACAGTCTTGAAAAATAAAATTCTAAAAATATCTGAAAAAATCCTTTAAAAAGGTCCAAAAAAGGTTATGAAAAGGAAAATTCTAAAAAATGTTTTTTTTCTGAAAAAAAATCCCAAAAATTAATCCTGAACAAAGAGTTCTTAAGAAAGTTCCGAAAACGTCCATAGAAAAAAATCCTAAAAAAAAATTCTGCTGATGAAATTTTGAAAAGAAATCCTTAAAATAAAGGTCCTAAAAGAGAAAGTCATAAAAAAAAAATTCTTTAAAAGTCCTGAAAAAGAATCCTCAAAGAAAAAAAAATCCTTAAAAAAGACCTGAAAAAAGTTCTGAAAACATTGTCCTGAAGTCCTAAAAAGGCTAAAAGTTCGGAAATACAAAATTTTACCAAAAGCTTTTCAGTTCTTCAGATTATCAAATAAGACTAATGTTCAAAGTTTCATGGTCATTTTTGTATTAGTTTTTGAGATACAGCGCGCAGACAGACAGACTGTTATGTAGAGAAAAAATGGTGATGAGGCCATCATGTTACTTTCTCTGACTTGATGGTATCATAGCCATTTATATTTACGTTTTCATGGTTTATTGAAATCATATTTTAAATGTACATCGAGCGTTGTGTAACTCGGATGAAACTGACGTTTAAAACGTCAAAATTATGAAACATGGAAAAATTATACTTCAAATTTAAAAACACGGTTCACTCAAAAACTAAAGAGATTTCGAAAAAAAAACGTATTCTTTAGAAGTTGTTCATTTTGGCATTCTCTACAATAATTATTCACATAAATTTGCTGTATCTATTATCGTTTCATAATTATAAAATATTTTTCATAAAATCATTGCTATTCGAGAAAAAAATTTATTAATTTTTTTTAAATTTTTGGTTTATAATTATGAATAATAATTGTAGAGAATACCAAAATAAACAACTTCTAAAGAATAAGTTTTTTTCGAAATCGCGTTAGTTTTATAATTTTGACGTTTTAAACGTTAGTTTCATCCGAGTCTACAAAACGCTCGTTGTACATTTAAAATATGATTTCAATTGAAAATGAACCATGAAAACGTAAATATAAATGGCTATGATACCATCAAGTCGGAGAAAGTAACATGATGGCCGCATCACCATTTTTTTTCCAGAAATTGTTGAAATGGCATTTACGGATATTTCCGTAAAAAAAAAATTGAAAAAATCACGGTAACAATACTTTCTCATACTTCGTAACGGAGAAAGTAAAAATCAAGTACAAGCTAAAAATATCAAAAATTCAGTCTGCAAAAACTAAATTATAGGGCAAAATAAAAAACAAAAACTTGATAAATGAGGCAAAAATTCGCTCATTAAAATTAATAATTAAGGTAACAGAACTAAAAACATTGGTAAAAAAATTGAAAAAGAGAATTAAATATTCGAAAATTTTGGTTTAGTTGTAAAAAACATCTAAAATATAGACTAAAAAATCAAAAACCCTGGTCTAAAAAATTAAAATGCGGACTAAAAATTGAAAATTCAAGCGAAAGAAAAATAATTTGCTATTTTCAGCCCCAAAAATAAATCTTTACCTCAAAGTAAATTGCCGAAACTCTAAACTCAAAAGTAGTTTAAAAAATCGCCCATAAAAACAATAATTCAGCGTAAAACATCTAAAATGAAGGGCAAAAAATTAAAAATTTGGTCAAAAAACCCCGAAAATACCGGCCAAACGTTCGCACACAAAAATCAACAATTCAGGTTAAAAATCCAAAGTATAAATCAATCAAGAATTCGCTCGTTAAAATTAATAATTAAGTAAGTAATTGTGGAGGCTTTCACTTCGTGATACATTTTGAATAATTCTAAATAAATAGATAAATTTATTAATAAAGTGATACTAACAAAGTTATTCGTTTTATTTGAATTAATAATTAAGGTAAAAAAAATAGGCAGACCAGACCAGAAAGAAACGAAAATTTCAACTAAATTTTCGAAAACTTTGGTTTAAGGACAAAAAACTCTAAAATTTGGAACAAAGAAATGAAAAACACAGACTACACATCTAAAATCAATTAAATGTCCCGATAAAAAAATTAAAAATACAGAATAAAAAATTGAAAATTCAAGCAAAAGAAAAGTGCCATTTTCAGCCCCAAAAATTACTTTATCCCAAAATAAATTGCCGGAACTCTAAACTCGAAAGTAATTTAAAAAATCGCCCATAGAAACAATAATTTAGGTTAAAAAAATCTAAAATGAAGGGCAAACAATCAAAAACTTTGTACGAAAACTCGAAAATACCCTCAAAACAAAAAAAAACAAAAAAAAACAAAAAATATCGCCCATAAAAATCAATAATTCATGTTAAAAATTTAGACTGTAGACCAATCAAAAATTCACTCGCTCAAATTAATGATTAAGATAAAAAAAGTAAAAAAAATCGAAAAATGAAAAATGTAGACCAAAAAAACAAAAAATTTCAAACAGGCCATTAAAAAAAATGGCCAAAAACTCTAAAAATTGGAACAAAGAAATCAAAAATACAGACCAAACATCTAAAAAATAAACAAAAAATAATATTCCTGGCCTAAAAAGAAACATGCAGACCAAAAAATTTAAAAATCAATTAGTTATTTTATGAAGTCCCAGCTAATTCTTAATTGTGTCTAGTAATGGTACATACATGGTAAATCAATTACTACTGCAAATTATTATTATTGTTGTTGTTAAAAATTATTATTTACTTTTATTATTTAGCTACTAATTTTTTATTTGTTAATTCATTTAGCTACTTTAATTATTTAGCTACTTATCTTTGATTTGTTAATTCATTTTTGTATTTACAAATTGTTCTCCATTTATTTATAACATGAATTATTATACTATAATTGGGTTGAGTTTGTATCAGAAATGCCTTGTGCATGCGAAATTCTGTACACCGCCCATGGGTTTTCTACAATATTGTTTTTATTCTATTGTGTGATCAATCAATCAATCAATCAATCAATCAATTTATTTCACTTAGGCCACCATAATACATATATGTACAATAAATTATTAATGTATAAATATAGTATTTGCGGATGTGATCGTCAACTTGGATTTCAATAATAAAATAATAAAAGTCATTGACAAATTAAAAATATAAATAATAGAATAAATAGATAAAATTTACGGACGCGACGTGACTTATGATTTAAAATAACAATAAATAAATTACAATACACAAGAATTACGGCACATACACGTTAAAAAAATATTAAAAATACTTCATCATTTATAAGGAACATTAGCTGGAATCATTAATAAATTCGGAATAGTGGTAGTAGCACTTTTTTACAAGAAAGTCTTTCAGTGATTTTTTAAAAGAGTTTCTACTACCACATTCCTTAATACTGTGTGGTAGCTTATTATATGTGAGAGCACATGAATACTTGGCTGATTTCTCGTACATAGTTGTTTTATGCGGCGCCATTCTTAACTCTTGTCTATGTCGTGTATTATAATTATGGTAGTTGCCATTTTGTTCAAAACTGGCTTTGTTCTCCCAAACATACATTCCACATTTGTAAATATATATACACGCAATGGTAAGAATGTTATTTTTTATAAAGGTTTCGCGGCATGAATCTCTTCTTTTTAGGTTAAACATTAATCTAATTAATCGTTTTTGTGAAACAAATATTCTCTTTATGTTCATTCTTCCCCAAACCAGTATATTATAACTCATATGGGGATACACCAATGCATAGTATATAATATTTAGGTTTTGTATAGAAAATTTATCAATTAGTTTCGCCATAGCAAAGTATGCGCTATTCATTTTACCAGATACATAATCAATTTGCCGGTACCACGATAGATTTTCATCCACAAAACTACCTAAAAAACTTGGCACTAACAGACGTGTTTTCTGTACGGTTACCAGGACTTTTTCTGTTATAAAACTGTATCTTAACCGTTTTGTCACTATTAAGGATAATTTTATTTTTATAACACCATTCTGTTATTTCCCGATCAGTTGCCTCAATTTTATGCGCTAATTCGGATTGTGAATTAGCCGAAATAATAATTGTGGTATCATCGGCAAAATTAATTATGTATCCTTCTGTAATAAATTCACAGAGGTCATTTATAAAAAGGACAAATAGGATCGGTCCCAGCGTCGATCCCTGCACTATTCCTTTGGAAAGACTGTAGGTTTCCGACGTAGTATTTCCGACTTGGACGTATAGATGCCGATCACTAAGGAAGGAAAGTATCAGCTCGAGCACATTACCACGAATGCCTACAGCAAATAGTTTTTCGCGCACAAATTCTGCATCGATGGTGTCAAATGCACAGGTGAAGTCATAAAACAGTCCACTCACGCACATTCCCGCATCAACATTTTTAGTGATCTCCTCCAATACGTCGAATGTTGCTGTCTGAGTTGATTTATGTTCTCGGAAACCATGCTGATTTTTCGAAATTATGTTATATTTATTTAGGAAATCCCAAAGCCTCTTTGCAATAATTTTCTCGAATATTTTCGAAAATGTACATAAAATTGATACTGGCCGATAGTTTTCTTTTTCAGTTTTGCACCCTTTTTTAAAAATCGGTATTATTTTAGATACCTTTAGTATGCTGGGAAATTTTCCGGTTGCGAATGCCAAATTAATTAGGTAAATTAATGGTTCCGCTATTTCATTAGCCACCCCCTTTATCACTTTGACCGGAATTTCATCCATTCCAGCACTCCTTTTGTTTTTTAAATTACTAATTGTCTGCAATATTTCTTGTTTATTTGTGGGTTCTAAAAACATGGTTTGATGGTTCATTTTTGAGGTGGTGCACGTATTTGAAATACCGTGGTTGAAATGATTCTGTAGTTTACGTTCTGTAATATTCGAATAGAAATCCCCGAATTGTTCTGCTATTTTCTTCATGTCATCTATAAGAATCCCGTTTTCGTTTTTAATTGACATTGATTCTTGTGATTTATTTGTTCCTAGTTCTTTATTTACCATTTCCCATATTTTTTCCTGTATGTTAGGAGCATTTATAATATCTTGATCGAAATATCGTCTTTTTGTGATAAACGTTGTACTTTTGTAGAAAATAAAGACTATTATTATTATTATTATTATTATTTAAAAATCAAGCAAATGAAAAATAATTTGCCATTTTCAGTTCCAAAAATAACTCTAGCTCAAAATAAATTGCCAACCAGAAACGTGAAAATGTTTAAAATAGATAGAGGACAAAAAATTAAAAACTCGAAAATACCGCGCATAAAAATGAGAAATTCAGGTTGAAATATAAGCCAAAAAATGAAAAATTCGGGCCTAAAAATAAAAACTTCCGACCAAAATTCGAAAATTTTAACAAACAAATCGAAAATTTAGAACAAAATGAAAAATTAGTTCAAAAGATTAGAAATTTATACCAAAAAAATGGTGATGTGGCCATCATGTTACTTTCTCCGATTTGATGGTCTCATAGCCATTTATATTTACGTTTTCACGGTTTATTTTCAATTGAAATCATATTTTAAATGTACATCGAGCGTTGCGTAAACTCGGGTAAATCTGACGTTTAAAACGTCAAAATTATGAAAGATGGAAATATTACACTTCAAATTAAAAAACTCAGTTTACTCAAAAACTAACGCGATTTCGAAAAAAACTTATTCTTTAGAAGTTGTTCATTTTAGCATTCTCTACAATTATTATTGACATAAATTTGCTGTAACTATTAACGTTTCATAATTATAAACCAATAATTAAAAAAATAATAATAAATTTTTTTCTCGAATAGCAATGATTTTATGAAAAATATTTTCAAGCAAAAGATGTTCATTTATTTGTTGTCTTCAATGTTTGTTTAAATATTTTTGTGATATTTTTCATAATTAAGAAAATATTGGCAAAAAACAAAAAACAGTTAAGGTAAACGCCCACTTCCGGTTTACGAAATTTTACCAAAAGCTTTTTAGTTCTTCGGATTATCAAATAAGACGTATGTTCAAAGTTTTATATCAATTGCTCTATTAGTTTTTGAGATACAGCGCACACAGACAGACACACACACACACACACACACAGACACAGACACACACACACACACACAGACACAAATTTTTTTTTTCCAGAAATTGTTAAAATGGCCTCTAGGGACCCCAAAACGGATATTTCCGTATAAAAAAATTTTGGAAAAAAAATCACGATCACAATACTTTCTCGTACTTCGTAACGGAGAAAGTAAAAACGAAACTGCAGGTCAAAAATCTAAAATATTGGTAAAAAAAATCAAAACCCAGTCCTAAAAACAAAAAGATTGAATATCTAATATTATAATAATAATTTATTTACGGGCACCGAGTGTTGCCAGTAGTAATTTTTAATTTTCCCGAAATATTTAATAAAAATCCCCTAAAATTACGCCACTGTCCGTCTCCAAAATAATAAAATTTGAAAATAAAACGTAAATACAGTGGGAATTTATTGGAAACTTACATACAAAATTAAAGTAGTATAAATATAAAATTTATTATTCATCTTCATCCGCAATATTTTCATCTTCTTTTCGGCACGCATACATATTTTTGAATTTAAAGTGCAGCATCTCATTGAGGGTCACAAAATTACAAAAACGGTAATAACAGAATCCCTAGGACAACTTCCATAAATGATGTCACGGGTTTTGCCTCATCGCTGAGGAAAATTACTGACTTCTTTATGGTTGTGCACTATTGGTATTGATGATTTCTAGCAAATGTAATAACATGTTAATTAATTTCCCAAAAAATACCACTCGTATAAAATTCTCACCCCAAACAATACCCCATTGATTGAAGTTCCCCAAAATACACCCCAAAGCAATAATTTACCCCCATTTTGGGAAAAAAACCCCCCAATCTGGCAACACTGGCGTCAGATTTTATTTTACCCATTTGATAGCCGCATTTTTAAACAAAAACCTTCGAATTTTACGATGAAATTATTTTAAAGTTGATACAGAGCTATTTTCATTAAAACATTAAAGTGGCCTTTAATCATAGAAACATTTTGAAAAAAAAATATTTCAGAAGCCAACTACAATAAAAAAGTGAATTTTTAGAAAAATCAGCGCAAAATGAGAAATAAAATTCAATTTTTTTGGAAAAATCTGCTGAAATCAATTGTGATATGTGGAAGCTCCGCCCAAGTCCTCAAATTCCTACATATTTCCATTCCTAAATGTCCGCACTGAAATGAGAGTGTTCAATTTATTTCTGTTTGTTTATAAATCTGAACGTGATTACGGCGAGTCCGCGTGCACTAGGAATATGTCGTCGGGGCTCTAAGTGCCAATCGTAGACTACAGAGTGCGATAAATTACAAGTTGAAAATTTTAAACGACCTTTCATTGCTCTATTCTCTTTGTTTGCGCATTAAATGTATTCGTGTTTACTTCAACAAGGCAAGAAATATGTTAAGGCGGCAAGTGCCGCTCGAAAAAACATGCAATTTTACATGTTCGGCGATAGAAAATTATGAAGTTGTTAATGAAAACGAAGAAACCATATTTGGCACGGCCATAGATAAAGGTTAAAACTAGGTTTATAACTGGTTTTCATATTTTTATTCATGTTTAATAAAGTGTAATTTAAAGGTTGAAATTGTGGTTTTTTGCAGATTTATTTATTCCATTTTTTCACAAAAGACTGAAAGCTCACCTAGTTATACACCTCATTTGATCTTTTGTCAATAAGTTGCAACAATCAAAATTAAAATTATTAGTCAGATAAAGTCACAAGCTCCTATGAGCTAGACCTCGATTTCCCGTATTTTCGGCACCGTAAAGTTACGCCACCTGCCTGAAATAGATGGTACAGTGCGATGGGGCGTGCACAACTAGATTTTCGTATTCAGGTATATTGAAAGCCCCGAATGAGTATCTTATTTAAAAGAATTTAACACGTTGTTTGTGTGTTCTCCATTTAAGGTACAATAAACCATTGTCATTGTTAAATTTTCAACGGAAATATCTATTTCCAATAAGAAGGAGTATAGATTTTGTATGGTTAGTATTCTTTTTCGATGTTTTTTATGTATCCTTTATATTATCAATTAAAGGACCAAGAAAATATTGCTCAATTAATTATGCGGTGAAAACGCGCTAATTATTCTAGTTGTCATTTTCGTATATTAAAAATAATATCGTGTCTTGTTTATGTTGTTCTGCGAGCATAAATGCATATAAGTGATCTGTATAAATAAGTATTTGTTTAAAGTTACTGAGAGTTGTGTGTTTTATCTTTTAATTGACATGAGTGCCGACGAAGATTATAGAAGAGACAAAAAACGCCGTCTTAGATTGTTTGCAACTTGTATAAAGATAGACCCCTCTTGAAATAATAATGCTTGTTAAGCAAGAAAAATAAAACTAAATTAAAAAATCACCAATCATAACGTGTAACGGCAGTTATATAAATCTAAAAATATTCACGACCCGTGTTTCGACGTGTAATCGTCATTATCAAGAGAATTGCAATTTGATTTTAAATTATAGAATTTATACAAAATATTTTAGAGTGAGGGGAGTTATCTGTTGATGGTTGAATGGTTGAGCCAGCTTAAAAAGTGGAAAAAATAGGCCGGTTTGCTCGTTAAGGAGATTTACTGAAGGATTATCCTTCTGTTTGAAAAATTTCTGATGACTCTCTAGAAGATTAAGCTCAGTGCCTTTGTTGCAATCATGAACAATATTGAGATTATCCGGGAATTGATGATTACATTTTAAACAATTGTTTTAAAATAAACCGAAATTTTAATTCAGACGAAATGCACGAAGATTCTCTTGAGTTTAGAACCACGGATTTCGTAAACACTAGTTTTTTTTTTTTAGGGAGATCGTTTTTATTTTTAGCATTAAATTGCTAAAAGTTCATTCGCTACTTTTAAAGAAGGTTTGAATATGACTTGATGATTTTGTTTTCGAAAAATGTTTACTATTTCCACGTTAGTTTTTCTAAAATATGTTAATAAAACAAACAATTTATCTAAATTTGGTAATTTATTGAATTTGTGGTTTGGTGCTGTTTTTTTTATTTATTAAATTTTCAATGATTTTCACTGGAAAACCGTTCTCCATTGCAATTGAAATGATATTATTTAATTCCGTTTTATTTTCTTGAGTAAATCTCAGATCAATTTTTTGCCACATTTTAAACTGGCTCAACAAAATCAGTCAAATTCTCAAACAGCGATCTACAGGTAAGTAAGTTTGAATAAAGAAGAACCTCAGCCTACGCGAAATCGTAGAGGTCACATGTTGCCAGTGGCGTACGTATTTCAAGTAAATATACTATTTGGGAGGGTCTTCTTTGTGATCTGCTTCTCACCAGCTCTGACTGTAAAAAGAGTCGACTCTAAGTCAGTTCATGACTCCTTCATGCAGAAATAATTACCATCCAAGAACGTACCCAGTCGCGAATAAATTCCGATTTATGGCATTTGGAGCAAGCATCGGCATCATATTTCGGTGACTTTTGTGAACGTAGAATGACAACCCGCTGTGGACCATTAGTAGAGCGAATTTTATATTCAAAGACCTATTTTACTTCTACAAGTACGGAATTTGGTATACTTAATGAACCCAAAGCACTACGGGATGTAAAAAACAAATTGGACAAACAATTGAGCCATGCGGATTGATTATAGACTCAGTATTGCCGTTTTTAGTAGCTACAGCTACGCCAGACGGACTTGTAGGAGAGCTAGGGATCGTGGAAAGAAAATGTCCATGGTCCGCAGTAGATGTGACACCAAAGGAAGGCATAAGATTAAAAAAAAATGGGTAAATAATAAAATTAACATCCACCATGAGTGATTTTACCAAATTCAGGGGCAATTGTACATTACTGTCCAAGCATATTGTATTTTAGGTGTATGGACTCCACACGGCATCAAAATTGAAACAATTTTTGGAGATCTAAAATGCAAAAGCAATTGAGTTTATTCTTTAATTATTGCATTTTACCAGAAATAGTAGACTCGAGAAAAAAACAGGAACGTGGTAATTAAAGATCCGTTATATATTGAAACGGCCATTGCTGATTAAAAACAAAAATTATTTTAGTGTAAATAATTCCTCATTTCTCCCCCCCCCCCTACATTTATTATTTGTTATATTATCGTTTTTCTCAAAAATTCGCAAAAAAAAATAGGTGAGTATCATTTAACTTTCTCCGATTTCAACATATTTAGTGTTTTTTCTAATATTTTGGATATTTACCGTTTTTCTTTCAAAAACCGGTAGAATCTTGATATAAAATTATGTTTTATAATTCAATAGCAAAGGATGTGCCGTTTCTTGCTGTCTTCATTATTTATTGAATGATTTCTCTAATATCAGATTTAATTTTTTTTTAGAAAACTTACAAATCCACTTCCTGTGTATGTATGATCACGATAAACAATATTTTTTAGAAATCAATATAATGAATAATAGTAAGTACTTTCGCTATAAACCACTTCCATAGTTGATATCTTATTTTCATTAATAATTTGTATTGCATTCGTTGGATGTTCTGGTTAAAAGTAAACTCTGTCATTTCTGATATTGGCATTTTATCATTTTGTACTGGTACGAAAAGTACGCCATTTTGGCCTAAAAAGAAACCGCCTGCTATTGCTATTTTCGTACAGTTGAACTTTTTAAGTTGTTCATTTTGACATGTAACTTATGATTTCATGATTATAGACAAAAAATTAAAAACATTAAATTAAATTACCTATTCTTCAAATGGAACAGTTTACGTGAAATATTTATTAATAAAATTTGGAAATGTTTTTGTAATCTTTTTCGTATTTAGAAGAAAATTGAAAAAACATCCACTTTCAGTGAACGATATTTTACCAAAAGTTTATCGATTCTACGGATAGTCAAATAAGTCTTATTTTCACAAAGTTTCCTTTGAAAATATATAGTAGTTTTTGAGATACAGCGCCTACACACTCACATGCACAGACAAAAAGCACTAAAATAAAATGTAATAATATTCTTCACAAATAATACTTATAATTATGCACGGTGTAGATGAACAAACCGGAACATAGGACTTTCAATGTTATTTTTTTTATATTGGAATAAATAATAAAATAAAAATGATAATTTTCACAAAAATAATGGTTGCCATGAAATAAAAAAAATATGATCCGCTGTTGATCTGTTGGCTTCTGCCAAATAGATTGAATATTTCATAATTGTTTACAAGTTATTTATTTAAAAATGTATTGTATTCAAGAAAAAGTGCAAATTGTGAAGTGGTGGCAGTTTTCGTGAAGTTCGGGACATGTTTACCATCAAATGTTCTTCATATATTCATGATATTATTATTATTTTTTTATTTCATGGCAACCATTATTTTCGTGATAATTATCATTTTTATTGTATTATTTTTTCAGGTATTATGAATGCCAAAAAATAAATAACCGCATAACTGCATGCAGAAAGAACATTGTAAATCCAATGTTCCGTTTTGTTCATCTACACCCTGTATACAAAAAACTAAATGTTTTAGATGTAACGATAATTGGAATATGATAATGACCACCGTTTTTATAAACCTGAATACTCGTTTGTAATACCATATAAGGATACATTTTCTATTTGGTAATTTCTCGATAGTGACTTAATGTTGAAACTAGTAATAATAAATATAAAATTTTGTAAAACAAACATGTGTTTAATTTCCTTTTATTACATTTAAATAAATGTAATGCGGCCACCATGTAACTTTTTCCGATTTGATGGTATTATCGGGCTATATTTTGTGATATTTTATGAAAAGTGTGCAACGAACTTCAATATTCGGCATATTTGGCGGAGCATTTACCGTTTTGCTGATGTCGGTGACTGTGAGGAGGCAGCGGGGCGAAATCGCGTGGCGTGCTGATAATTATTTTTCGTGCCGCGGAACGGATAATGATGAAACGGAACGAGCCGGAGGCGAGCGCGGGTTATGGTCCCTGAATCCGGCCCTGATATCCAGTTGAATAAAGAGAGCAGTATGAAATAGATAAGGATGTGTGATTGAAGCGATCGGCCCACTTTGGTCGTCCCCCGCACCGATCCTCTTCAGGTCTTGCTCTGGCGTGAGGCACTTACCGCCTTAACGCCCATTTCAAATATAATACAAACCCAAGCGGGAACTAAGCATTGAGCAAGCTGTAAATCCTAATATTGTGCATTTACAACATTAATGAAATATCCTATTTATTAAATAATTAAACACAGTTATATTCCTTACTTCACTCGTTTATTTATAACACTAAATGTACATTTCGAACACGATGTGTTCATTTTCAATAGTTAACTGATGGGTTAACTATTGAAAATGAACACATCATGTTCGAAATGTACATTTAGTGTTATAAATGAGTGAAGTAAGGAATATAACTGTGTTTAATTATTTAATTACGCAACTTCACATAACTCACAAATACATAATATCCTATTTATATTTCCGCCTAGCTTGATATGAAAGTTTTCTGGGCGTGATTAAATCATACTGCAACATTGGCCTTTTTATTGATTTTGATTATCTTTAATCCGTTAGCGAATCAATTATCAATATTGATTTTTTTATAAAAGTGAATAGTTACATTCGGTTTGATATTAAAAGGAAAACAATAAATTTCATGAAAAAATATTTGTTATAAAATATAAATGTGTTGTATATAATTGTAGCTCAAATAAAAATATTTAAGTTGGTGAAATATTTGCCGCTGCTTGTGCGTATTTGTTTAGCGAGCTGCGAGCTGCATTCAACAAACAGCGTTTTCATATTTATTCAAAAATATTCATTAAAACCTCCGCTCTTTTTCATATTGCGACGAAGGTGTGGAAAGATAATGGGAATGGATCGCCTGATAACGGCACGATAACGCCGGATTCCCTGTTTATCTTGGTACAGCACCGACAAAATGTTTCATTCGCAAGAATATCACGATTGCGTGGATGTGTCAATAATATTTGTTCGTTTCTAATCAATTTGCTCCATGTGAAGTAATAGTGGAAATATCCGGAATTTTCGGGTGATTCTGTTCGTATATTTACCTTAATACAAAATACATATAAAATGCAGAAAAGTTAAAAAAAATAAACAGGAAAATATGAACCATACTTTTGTAATGGTTCGAACCCTGTGCTGTAGAAAGGACCCCTCACAAATCAAATGGAAATTGGCTTTCGGTGAAATTGACCAAATTTTGGATATGTTGTTCCTTTCGGTGCCCAGATCAAAAGTCTCCATGGGCACAAAGCTCGAAAATCTTCCCTGCGAGCAGTACCCAGCTCCAAAGGTTAGAGACCGGTAATTCCCGATTTTTGCTGATTTTACCTCTCCCCTTGCATCTTCGGGATATTTATAAGATAATGTATGCTGGAGGGAAGTAATGGTGGTACTTGTTGGAGAATAGTAAAAAAATCGAAGAAAAATCCTCGTATAAGGGAATCCGACCAAATTGGGTGGTTAATTAATCAAATCGGAGAGGAAAACTTGGGTTAGTTCCCTTGTTAGTTCCTTCTTTTGCAAATTTCAGTATTAGTCTAAGAATATTTTTAACAATACCTGTGGCTTCCGGTGAAAGGAGTTTTTTTTTAAATTGATGTTAATTAAAAATTATTCACGGTCAACTACATCAAAAGAGCGATTTACTAATTTAGCCATAATTTCTATTGAAAATAAGATCGTTGAAACGTTAGATATTTCAAATGTAATTGATGAATTTGCATAAAAAAAAACGCGAAAAGTATTTTTTTAGAATTTAGATCAATACTGAGTAGCGTTAGCGAATAGTCGATGTTTTTTTTCACTGAACGGAAGGTTTGATCATAATCTACTCCTCTTCTTTGCGAAAGACCTTTGATCACTAATCTGGCCTTGAATTTGCCGATTTTACTTTGTGGTCGTTGTAGGTGTCTGGTTCCCCGAAGGTCGTCATGTGAGCATCACACAATTCTGGAATTTCTGTGAAGCTGTAAGGTTCACTCCGTTGCGTAGTTTTCGAGTAGTCTCACCAGCATTCTCTTCTTCATTGGCTTCCGGCATTTCTAAAATTATCCCATCACGGTCACTATCACTGTCATCGGTTTCCTCGTCTTCTTCAATCATTCAGTAGACTTTGTCTCTTCAACTTCGTCGCTTCCGGGGGATATAATAACCCCTTTTTCCACCAATTTTTCTTCGAAGATGACGTCCTTGAATCTGTAGAGCTTGTTTTCCTCTCCACTATAGATCCTGTATCAGTCATCGTTATCATAGCCGATTAATGATCCTTTAATGGCCTTCAGATCCATTTTGGTCCTTTGCGCCTTCGATATGAGTATATGAGAATTCAGCAATTTGAACCAATGTTTCAAACCTAGTTTCCTACCATACCACAACTCGAGGTAATGTTCATGGGACCTGTCCTGTTAAGTATGTAGGTACCGGTTAGTATTATCTCAGCCAAAAGTGCCTAAGAAATGTTTCCATTGCTCAAGCAGTTTCTACCACGGTACGATTTTCCCTAGATTTGTTCCGGAGTGTAGGGCATTATACGACGTTGAGCAATACCTTTCTTGTGTAGACTGGTCTTGATCTGTTTGTTGTCAAACTCCTTGCCATTATCACTTAACAGATCCCGACTGTGTCTGCCTCAGATGGGAACTGGCACAGTTTTTCAGCAACTTCGGATTTTTGCTGCAGAAAATAAACTGTCCTGAATTTTTGTAATCGTCCTTCCAAAGCACAAAATATCGATATCCAGACCTCGATTCTTGACATCCATGAGAATTGGCTCTCCCGGTTCCGTTGTTCTGGACCTCGTGCCGAACGGTAGGCGATGAGCTTTATCAAAAATGCAACCTTCACTCAGTTTACTATGTATTTCTACGTTCATGTTAAGCTCCCTGCTCAGTACCGATATCACATGGCGTTTCTCACGGCCAACTTGAACATTCTTCCATGACGAGCTCCCTCCAATTGTTCACTAGGAAGTTGCTAACTTCAGCTGACGAATCGTTCATCGTACAACTGCAACAGGTTTTCCTTACTCACTGCATTGATCTCATTTAATAGGGTTCAAACTTCTCACATCCAACTTGAACAGTCCTCTATGACGAGCTCCCTCCAATTGTTGACTAGGAAGTTGCAGACTTCAGCCGATTAGATGAATTGACTGTCCGAGTACTTATCCCGGATTGCAAGCATTGAGGACAGATTCCTCTTGATTCGGGGTACACACCAAAATCAGCCAAGGTAATTTTGTACCATTTTCCTTGGATTTCTGCCCCAACTTCTTCTTCACGTATTCCGAGGGCTTTGATTTTCTCACCATTTACTGTGGTCACTGTGTGTTCAGTTGAAAAATACTGGAACGTTCTAAAGCAATATGGCTTGTCGTGCCATTCTCATCCCTGCATCTCTATGACTCAGTATGTGTTTCAGTTGAACTAACAGTGATGAGTATCACATTTGTGTCGGACTCCGGTTTACTAGGCTTCGTAGGACGGACATCAGCAATTCATTTCCTGCACAGTTTAACCATGTGACTGCGCTTCCTGTAGTAGTTGCGTATCAGATGTTCTTTCTTCTTCGTTACTGTGATGACTTCTTCGATGATTGCAGGTGAGAGTTTCCTACTTGGTGAATCCAACTCCCTTGGACCGTAAGGCCCTTTTATACTGGAATAGTTGATTGATTAAACTATCCACCGTTCTATCACTTTTTGCCCACAGCATCCAACTGGATTTAAAAGAAAAATTCTCCTCGGGTAATGTATTCAGCAGGGACGTCATTTGGGAGGGGCAGGGAGGGGCATTTACCCCCCCCCCCTGAATTTGATGGAGATATAGTCGGGACTATATCGGGATATAGAAAGTAATTTTCTTTTTTAGGTAGTTCTTAACCATTAATAATAATAATAATAGTAATGATAATACTAACAATTAATAATATTATTAGAAATTTGGACTAGAATAAACTAGTTCGAGAATGTATCGCTTGGTCGCGAACAGTTTGCATTAAGCCGTTTAAAGCCGCCATGTTTTGACGCGAGAACAATAAATCGAGGAATTTATATTATGGTATTTTTATTGTAAGGTCCATACCCACAGTATACACACTATCGCTAGCATGTGGACATTAAAAGGGACACTTTCGTGAAAATCACCCATATATATAGTGCCCGTTCGAGTCCCATTTTTAAATTTTCAGCGTTTCTTCAGAATTGACGTACGAACACGATGATATTTTAAACAAAATTTTAAGTTGCTGATTTGACGATGAAAAATATAAATACAATTTATAAATAAACAAATAATCATTTATTTATGTAAAAATGTGAATTTCAAATATACCAGTTTATGAAACGATTCAAAATCTTCAAAATCTCCCTTGTATTTTTTTTGTACAACTAATGGATTCGACAGTACAACGGTTTCAGTGTTCGCATGTGCGACATTTTTTGCAATTTCTTGCAACTTACAACCTTTCATAACTTCAAGGGAAAAAATGTCAATTATTTTAACGAAACACGTGTCATCTGTAGAATGCGTCTACAAATAATAGACAAATCAAAGCGTCATCAATATGTGATTATTTCAGAGTTACAATGTCGAAGAAAGCAGCACAATCGTCAATGTTAAACTTCTTGAAAAGAGAAAGTTCTCCTAAACCAGAATCAGGTGCAAATAAAAAATCAAATCCTCGAACCTGATCAAACTGGAGACCATAATGCAATAGTTTCTACAAGTGGAGTTCCGTGATATAAATCTCGATCACCAGCATTACTAGAAAACCAAGTATCGATTGCAGATTTATAACGTTCTCATCACGACGCTCCTGTCCAACCAATACTAAAGGAATATCCCCAGACATCAAAACGCCGTTTCAACTGTGGATATTTTAAACAATTTCCATGGATCGAATACTCCATTGATCGGGATTTAGAAAATGGAAAGACATGAAAGAACTGTTGACACAGCATGATTCCAGTCGTAAGCATAAATACGGGACAGTAGTGTGGCTAGAAGCAAAGAAAGTGTCAGCTGGCAAGACTGAAGCTGTAGCAAATTTAATAAATGATCAGAGAAAGTCAGAAGTTCTTGAAAATAGAAATCATCTTAAGCTTCTGATTTTAGTGACTTCGTATCTAGCTCGCCAGGGTTTGGCTTTTCGCGGAGATGATGAATCAAAGGAATCTTCGAACAAAGGATATTTTATTGAATTTCTTGAAACAATGAGTGAGCTTTCTCCTCAACTACAAAAAAGACTTCAAAAAAGATATGGACACTACACGTCACCACAATATCAGAATGACATTTTATACTGCTACGCAAACACTCTTCGAAAAAATACAGTCGATTCACTTGGACCCTCCTGGGCACTAATGGTCGATGAATCAAAAGATATAGCTCGCAAAGAGCAGCTGAGTTTCGTCATCAGATCCATATCACTGGAAGGTTTAGTTTGGGAAAAGCCTCTAGGAGCGTTTCATATGAAGCAGGTAGATGCTCAGTCACTGGCAACTGCCATCAACAATGCAGTTATGGAAAATAAATTGTCTTGGGATAAATGTGTTTCACAATGCTACGATGGTGCTTCAGTCATGAGTGGCCGCCTTCGAGGTGTTCAGGCACGAATTAAACAAATTGCTCCACGTGTCATCTACATCCATTGTCATGCCCACCGTCTGAACCTGGTTTTAGTCAACATTAAAAATATTCCCAAGATCGTTGACATGTTTTCCATCATACAATTCTTGGCAGTTAGCAACCCTCGTCATGAACTATATGTAAAAGCACAAATTGATGATAATTTGGAAGTCTTGGAGCTTGAAAGATTGATTAAAACCCTATGGTCTTATTAGTATCGGTCCATTCGTAAGATAAAGCTATGGATTGAAACGATCGCTAATGTGTTGGGAGCTATTGCTTTACAGAATGTTGACACGCTAACTGTAGAAGCTCAAAGATTGCAAAAATGAATCAATTCAATATCGTTTCTTCGTTATTTGCTTGTGGCTGAAAAGATACTTGGGCAGTTCATTCGTTATCACAAGAATTGCAAAATTCATCAATCGATTATTTATCAGCCGAAATATTGCTAGAATGTACCAAAAAAGATCTGATGGCATTTCGAACGAATGATACTTGAGATAGTATTTTGAAATACTCTGATGCAATAGGAGTTCGAATTGGAATCTCGCTGAATGACAAGACCACCGTTAATAGACCAAAGGGAGCTCAGGTGATGTCTAAAAAACTATCAGAATATTTCGTCTTGTCAATAACTGGTAAAGAGATTACAGAAACGACTCAAACTATTGATGATTCAATGCGTACAGAAATCCTTTTTGCGTGTGTAGACCAGTTTATTTCTGAAATAAATGCAGGGTTTCCAACTAACTGTAGATAAAGATTTAACATTATTGACTATTCACGAAGTTCGAACATGTTTAAGTCGTTTCCCACATGGTTTTAATGAGCTGTTAAAACGAATTGACCTTTTCCTAACATTGCCAGTCACATCAGTTGACAATGAACATTTTTTAGCTGCATGAAACGCGTAAAAACATATCCAAGAAATAGATGTGGAGATCAAAGACTTAGTGATCTGCTGGTAATTGCATGCCTCCAAGAAGATGCAAAAATCATAAACGTCGATGCAGTTATTGATGATTTTGGTCGACTCAAACAAAGACGATATCCTTTGTTTAACAAATTGTTTAATTATAAATCTGTATTCTTAAAACGGCATAACCAGTTAATAAATTAAATAAATAAATTACATATATAAACTAATACAGAACTTGAGTGTGTATAGATTTTTATCAAATTTCTGGTCTCTCTACTACTTAATACTAGCCCCCACCCCCTTCTGTCTCTCTCATCCCGTTCGCGCTCGAGGCTCTCTCTCTCTATGGGCGCGCGCGTGTGTATGTGTGTGTGATAAGTTATACAGGGTGTCAATTTGAAAACTTTCAATGCGAATATCTGTGAAAATAAAAGAGTTAGAAAAGCGCAATTTAATACAAATGTTATACAGGTAGGGGGAACTAGAACCACCATATTTTGGTTATGGGGTGAGTGCCCCCTTGGGCCCCATTCTCCCTAACCCCAAAATTTTAAATGGCATCACCCCTTTTGTGATCCCTTAAATTAAACGTTTTTTCGAGTAGTATTCACCAGTACAAGAATTTTTTTTTAAATTTAATACAGGGCCGAACAAAAAAGTATAATTAAAATAAAATAAATTCTATGAATTGCTATTTTATTTAATTGGATTCTTATAATTCATTCCATTTTGGGCTACAAAAAAGGATGATAAAATTTTTTGCTCCAAATACTCGAAGCAGTGGGTCAGGTTTCAACAAATAACAATCAGCTATTTCAGTCAGGTGTCTAAATCGCAATTCTTTCAGCCATACTGTAAACCATGTCTAATACCGGACAAAAAAGAAAATTGTGAATTCGTCTGAAATTATTTCACTTCGATCGTTTTTGAATTTGACGTACAATCTAACATACCTAACTGCAATAGGTGATTGTTATTTGTTGAAACCTGACCCACTGGTTCGAGTATTTGGAGAAAAAAAAAATTATTATCCTTTTTTGTAGCCCAAAATGGAATGAATTATAAGAATCCAATTAAATAAAATAGCAATTCATAGAATTTATTTTATTTTAATTATACTTTTTTGTTCGGCCCTGTATTAAATTTAAAAAAAAATGCTTGTACTGGTGAATACTACTCGAAAAAACGTTTAATTTAAGGGATCACAAAAGGGGTGATGCCATTTAAAATTTTGGGGTTAGGGTGAATGGGGCCCAAGGGGTCGCTCACCTCATAACCAAAATATGGTGGTTCTAGTTCCCCCTACCTGTATAACATTTGTACCAAATTGCGCTTTTCTAACTCCATTATTTTCAGAGATATTCGCATTGAAAGTTTTCAAATTGACACCCTGTATATAATTTTGCCCCCCTCTGAGAAAAGCTGAAATGACGTCCCTGGTATTCAGAATTGTACAATGCAAAAATACACTGGCAGTCCCTGGTTACTTGCAAATTCTTTAGTAATTTCTTCTTTCAATTCAGACCAAACATATTTCAAATTAAATATACCGGGTGACCCAGGGATCTGTAAAAGCTCCGTAACTTGTTTGCTATTTGAGATATCGACTTCTAGTTATTTTAAAAATATGTATGTTTTTGTACAGGGTGACCCAATATACATAACGGAACAAAGTTATGTTTTTTTAAATGGAACACCCTATATTTTATACTTTATTTTCAACCCTCTTGAGGAGCTGATAAAAATAGTATAAGATAGTATGGGTCTATTATGGACGATTGGCTAGTTATGGGCAAATATGTGGCAAAAACATGTACACAAAAAAAAAATTTCCCACATCATAAAGAATAATACACATCGGCTTTGGTTCTCTTTTAATCATAGTGATATACATGGTATCAACATAGGCAAAACAATGGATAACTATTTTTTTTCAAATGGAACACCCTATATAAGTTGCCACCAATCTATGGCATTTATAATAAGCTTTCCAATGATATACAGTTTGTATAACAAAATATTAAGGATTCTTGAGATTTATCAATAAAAACATATTTCTTTTGCCACCTTCCGCTGATTTTTGGATTTTCAGACAAAACTATACATTTTCATGAAAAATTATAAGAGACCAAAGTTGTAGAGCGAAAAATTTCCGATCGATGTGGTTCTTTCAACTTTTAAGATAATGCCTGCATTACCCGCCAGAGCGCGCAAAATCGTGACCGTATATGCATTTTAGCGTTTTCTTTTCAATTTTTTTATTAATAAATTGCACTATACTTTATTTTCCGCACCCTCTAGCGGAAAAACGGGAAATTATAGGGAAATTAAAATGGCCCATATCGATTGAAAATGTTCCGCTCTACAACTCTTAATAGAAGCAATTTTTGCCAAAAATGCATAGTTTTCCCTAAAATGCAAATTGAAAATGTATGTATCAATTTTTGCGTTTTTCAATGGTTTTTTGTATTTTTAGCGAAAACGATGCATTTTGGGCAAAAATTGCTTCTTTTAAGAGTTGTAGAGCGGAATTTTTTCAATCGATGTAGGTCATTTGAATAATTCTATAATTACCCAGTTTTCTGCTAGAGGACGTGGAAAATAAAGTACAGTGCAATTAATTAACAAAAAATTTGAGAAAAACGCTAAAATGCATATACGGTCACGATTTTGGGCACTCTGGCAGGCAATGCACGCATTATTGGAAAGTCGAAAGACCTATGTCGATCGAAAATTTTCCGCTCTACAACTTTGGTCTCCTATTATTTTTTCAGAAATGCATAGTTTTGGCTGAAAATCCAAAAGTGAGCAGGAGGCGACAAAAGAAAAATGTTTTTATGGATAAATCTTAAGAATCCTTAATATTTCATTATACAAATTGTACATCATTGGAAAGCTTATTAAAAATGCCATGCACTGGTGGCAAGATATATAGGGTGTTCCATTTGAAAAAAAATAGTTATCCAATATTTTGCGTATGTTGACACCCTGTATAGCAGTATCAATAAAAAAGAACCAAAGCCGATTTGTATTATTCTTCATGATGTGGAAAATTCTTCAGTGTATAAAAATGACGATGGCTTTGCTAGGAGCACTTCTGCAATTTTTGCAATGTGTCCTTGTTTTTGCTACAAATTTGCCCATAACTAACCAATCGTCCATAATAGACCTTTACTATCTTATACTATTTTTATTAGCTTATTAAGAGGGTTGAAAATAAAGTATAATATATAGGGTGTTCCATTTAAAAAAACATAACTTTGGTCTGTTATGTATATTGGGACACCCTGTACAAAAACATACATATTTTTAAAATATGTAGAATAAGTGTGGGTACCAGTTCAAGAAAACTAAAAGTCGATATCTCAAATAGCAAATACGTTATGGGGCTTTTACAGAACCCTGGGTCACCCGGTATGTGAATATGCTCTGATGTGATGTTTTTCTGCTTTAAAACTTTACAAAAATATTACTTATCTGAATTTAATGTGTGTTAATTAATGTCTTAAATAATGTTACATTTCCCTATAATTGGGTACATGTCTGTTGGGAAATAAATAGTTATTATTATTATTATTACAAAGGATTTTTTTAATTTTCGAATTGAAAAATAAATGCCCCCCGCCCCAAGAAATGTTTTACGGCACGTGAGGGGGCGGCCAACTCATGATTTGCACGCGGGCAGCCAAGGGTCTAGGATCGGCCCTGATACGACCGTATCCATCCTTGTAAAACTTCAAACAAGCTTCATCGGTAAAAAAAGTAATTTGTTAAACAACCTCGTTTACATTTTGTAAAAACCACTGACAAAATTCCAGTCGTCTGGGGTAATCAACAGGTAATAACTCTTGCACCGATGTTATGCAATAAGGGTATACTTGCAAATCTTGTCGTAGAAGCTTGTGGCATGTTCCTACCGATAAATTTATTTGCTGCGACAAATGACGCAGAGAAGTCATAGGTTCATCTTCCAAAATTTCTTGAGTTCGTTTAACTGGTCCACCACTTCCTGGTTTACGGAGAATACTACCCGTTTCACGAAATAATACAACAGATCGTGATAAGGTATTTTTAAATTCATCATAAATAATGGGCACGTTAGGAAATTCTTCCTGAAACTCTGCTAAAGGTGCGTCGAATGAATACACCCAATTTCCGTTCACTTTAATCCCATTTCGGAAATAACTTTCAACCAGAAACGTTTCTGCTGGTTGCTGTAAACCATTGTGAGCACGGAATAATTGTGACTTCTAAAAAGATCTGATGTTTATATGTCAATTCCCAACAAGTGTCAAGTGTGCCAACTGAAATTTTTACAACGAAAAAGTCATGACACTTGAGGTTTTTTTTAATGAACATACGATAGTAACCCTTAATTATTTACCAAGTTCGTTACGGATGTTAATGTATATTATCTGTGCTTTGCTTTCTTTCTTGATTGACTACGTAGTTCACTTATATACTTCCTCAGCTTGCAATTGATTAATTACTTCTAGGATATTTTTAGGGATAAACAGGAATTAAAGGTGTAATAACATCAAATAAAAACAATAGGGTGAGAGTTTAACAAATGATCAGTTTATTATATTTGAATTCATATTGAAATGTGCAACGAAATTATTTAATATATAGTTTTACAATTATCAACATAACGATTATTTTCCCGTTATATAATTTTAATGGCGTGAACATCAATGTGGGTGGTTTCTCTATTAAATTTTATTTTATTTATATCCGAATGTTTCATGATTATATTGCGGAGAATAAAAGTCGATGTTTATCTATACTTTGCAAATTTTGGTTTTCCCGTTAAATAATATTATATTGTCTCAAAAACATTATGCCCACCGTCCCAGACCGTCGGACTCAAGTTCTGGCCTTGCGTCCAAACCGTCTTCAAGACGGAATGAATATAACCTTCTTGCAACATTTTTAAATCTCAAATCACTTCGTTCTCGTCAACAATCTGCAAATACGTTTCTATCTCGAATCAGTTATGAACACCGTCCAGAATAATAGTCAGTCGGTACAAGTTGTGGGCTTGTAATCCAGATACATGATCATTAAAACTGGGATATTCACAATTATTTCTCGACCAGGAATTACAAGTTCGTTTTATCTAATTTTTGTCAGTACGTTGCAAAAACGTTACAATCTCGAATCAATTATGAACACTATCCAGAATAATGGTCAGCCGGTACAAGTTGTGAAATATAAACAATAGAAATATTTACATACCACAATACAGACTAAATTCCACGAAATTCTCACCATGATGTTCGATCGACTATCAGAGTCAATAAAAAAAGGAGAAATCTCCAACAATGAATAAACAAATGTTATTTTCATTTCTCAACATCTCTGGAAAATAAATATTATTATTATTATTATTATGAAATTGGCAGTCTCCCACTGCTGGGGAAAGTAGATACCAGGAGTTTTTGGTGGCTTTAATGAGCAGAGCCATCAAGTCTCGGGTAACAGACGAGGAGATTGAAAAGTTGGTGGAAGGGTTTAGGGAAGCTTGCTTAGGTTTCCCAGATTGTGAGTTGGGCGCTTTCGGTGTTGAAAAAGACGGAAAAACCAGAAGGGCCGAGGATGATACAGAAGATGGGTTTTAGCGTGGTGAACGCCTGAGCTTCTTCTAAAACAATCGCGTTTACATTTGATAGATATTGTTCACAGTGTGGACCCTGCTCACCCTTTTAAATTTCTTGACGTACTTTCTTTCTTGGATCGCTTCTGCTTGAGGAAGATGATCGCCTGTCGTCCCGGTGGTACATCCTCTTGGGGTAGGTTGAAGGTGGAAGATTGAAAGAGCAGGTGGTGGAAAAGCGAAGTCGGTCGTACCCAAAAGAGGAGTCATAGTATGAGACCAAGGCGTCGTGCATCTCGCTCATGATACTGGACGGACGGAAGCGGAACTAACTAGCCGATGAAATATCTTTATATATTACATGAAGTCATTTTCGAGGTGTTCTTTTCTCTGAATTGTGAGCAACATACGTAGCCACAGCCACAAGATCTCCTCCTCAACCCAAAGAACTACTATCACTTTCAATTTTTAATGCTAATCTTTGGTAGGTGAGGAATTGGAATGGTTCACCGTCTCCACCTAAACCCCTATCACACAATCACGTGATGATATTGTGCTTCCAAGCATGATATCACGGTTTAAAAATCACCTAACATCGTAAATGACGTGATAGCAGTCTATTGCTTGTTGCCAGTGGCGTACGCATTTCAAATAAAAGCAGGGTTACTACAAAATAAATGGAAGCTTTGAATGTTCTATTAATCCAAAATTAATAATGTTATTATAAATTCGTTTACACTATTTTATAAAGTGATTCTTAAAGTTTATTTTAGGAATTTGCATGTGGTCAACATGTTCTCGTCATATATCATGGCACAGATCAAGGCGATAGTCTAGTTCATTTCTAACCCGGTGTTCCATATCTGTATTGACACTTTCTACTAGAGATGGGCAAAATGACCCGTTTTTGTGTGTCGACACGTTGTAAAGAGTGGACAGTAGGGATGGACGATATTTCACGTACCTGTGATTTTTCACTAGTATTGAAAAATCACAGGTCATCACTGTTATCAATAGGCGAATTTCACTGCTACTTAAAATCACCGCTACTTAAAATCACTGCTACTAAAAATCACTGCTATTCAAACTGTGATTGCTCCTTCAAATCAACTGTGATTGTAAGAAGACAATACAGAATAGCATTTCTAAATATTATTTTATATTCAATACTGTATACTCTCATTTAATCTTACGTTAATTTTCAAATTATGATTTTCATCAACTGAAAAACAAATATATAAAAACAATTGCTATAAACGGTATACCCAAAATGACACAAAATTAATTTTAATTTAAGATTCAGTGAGAATATCTAAACATACATTTTGAAATAATACCACGATTTAATAATAAAAACAATTCACCAAACTGCGAAAATCTTCAAATGCTCCTCCTTTTTTAAACAATTAAAACAAAAATCTTCAAAAATCCATATCTCTTTTGAAAGTGGTTGAATTTACAAAAACCAAATTAATTTTGAATAAGCAATACTTCGGCCATTGAGGATAATTTTTTATAGAAATTTGCCTGTATGTTTTATATTTTTTTCTGCGATGTTTTTGTTAAAGTGCTCAAAAAATGAAAACGAAAATGTTCAAAAATCCATATCTCTATTGAAAATAGTTGAATTTACAAAAATCAAATTGATTTTGAATAAGCGATTCTTCGGCCATTGAGGATGATTTTTTATGGTATTTTTCCTGCTTTTTTTATATTTTTTTCTGCGATGTTTTTGTACAGATGCTCAAAAAATTAAAACAAAAATCTTCAAAATCCATATCTCTATTGAAAATGGTTGAATTTACAAATGCCAAATTATTTTTAATAAGCAATACTTCGGCCATTGAGGATAATTTTTTATAGAATTTTGCCTGCATGTTTTATATTTTCTTCTGCGATGTTTTTGTTCAGGTGCTCAAAAAATTAAAACAATAATTTTCAAAACTCCATATCTCTGTTGAAAATTGTTAAATTTACAAAAACCAAATTGATTTTGAATAAGCGATACTTCAGCCACTGAAGATGATTTTTTATTAATTTTTTCCTGCGCTTTTATATTTTCTTCTGCGATGTTTTTGTTCAGGTGCTCAAAATATTAGAACAACAATTTTCAAAAATCCATATTTCTTTTGAAAATGGTTGAATTTACAAAAACCAAACTAATTTTGATTAAGTGGTATTTCGGCCATTGAGGAAAATTTTTTACAATTTTTCCTGCGTTTTTTTATATTTTTTTCTGCGATTTGATCATATTCACAGTTTAAAATCACTGATATTAGAAAGTAGCAATCACAGGTAGCAACGTGATTCAAAAGTAGCAGTTTTGCCCATCTCTAGTGGACAGAATATGATGACAACTAACGGTTCATAAAAATAGAAATAAAAGTCAAGAGAAATAAGTCCAAACAAACAATTCTAAACGCAACCGATATAAAATAGAAACTTGGGATTTGTATGACTTTTTCTTTCGGTAAACTTTTTAAGTGTTTAATGTTTAAGGCGTTTACAACTTGGTGTATCTCGATTGTAATTCGGAATAAAACACTTTTAAATTTAAGATAGATACATCACAAAGACGTCTATTGTCTTAAGGTTGCACATATTGCCTAATTAAATCCTCACTTTCAAAAATTTTCTAATTTACCACAAAGACAATGGAGAGCAAAAATTGCATGACCCGCAGTGAGTTACACAGGAGTCACTTGGCCCCTCGACTCATTTATAAGAGTCGACTCTTTTAATTGACTCATTCATGAGTCACCCATTTCTACTTTCCACAGCTCTCGTGATGCGTTGTTTTTACTCATATAAATCATTAGGAAGTGAAAGTAAACCAGGCCGTTTACAAATCCCCATAGAAAACAGTCAGAAAACGGTTTAAGAATGGAGCACCATCGTACGAGAACGCGACGCGTAAGTGTTTCGTTCAGATATTTATTTTAACAGCACGGTGTCAGTGCTCCATCCTGTTGAAAGTTCTCCCGTCCATTGCAGTTGAGGCGTCAACTAATTGATCAACATCTGGTGATATGGAGGTCCCATATTAGTGTGTCTTCTTAAAAAAAGGAGGGACCATACTCCTTTGTGCGAGATATAGCTCAGAACACATTCACTTTTGGAGAATCACGCAAATGCTTTACCAATGCTCTCGGATGTTCAATTTCTCAAATTCGGGTATTGTGTTTATACAATTTGCCTCTTATGTGGAAAGTTAACTCGTCACTAAAAAATATCCACTTCGTGTTAGTAGTAAGCCAAAATGCAAAGGAGCAGCCGCTTACTTAAAGGCGCTGCTATCGGGCATTGTTTTTCTTTTTCACTTAGTAGCTTATCAAATTTGGTGGAACACTTAAAAACCTTTCGTGACATAGTGGTTTAGAATCACTGGTCTAGCAAAAATATATTTTTTTCAACGTGTCTATACTGTCTATCCATTTTTGTAGTTGTTTTATGTGCCGTTCTCCATGGAAAGGGCTCATTTGGTCGAAATGGAGTCAGTGCCAGATTTGGTAACTAGAGACTGTAAGACATCATTTAAAACGTGCCCGAATTCTCCAGGTTCCAAAACTGACTGAGAAAAATGAGTTTGAAATTCTAAATTGCAAACAGTAATTTCTAAACTTTAATTTAGAGTTACTAGATTGTTATATACTAATCGCCGAAAAGACATTTTTCGACAACAATCGATAAAATAGCAAATGGAGAACATCTCAAATATGATAATGTAATCGAACTTAACCGCCAGCAAAATTATAAATAAAATTGAAAACTCTTACTTGTTGCAGAAGCATTAAAAAAATTAAGTAAAGATTATAATTTAAGTTATGTATAAAAATGCGCATTTAAAATATCCGAGTGAGCGGTAATGCAATTGGATAAAAAGGTGGATACATTTTGCAAGTGGATAAAAAGTAGGTACAACTATACCGTGGATTCGCTGGACGGCACAGGGGAATAAGAACCCAGATGCAAGGGACGGGGCCTACGTGCAGCAGACCTCTCTGCCCTCCTATCAGAATAATCCAGATCCAGATCCAGAAGTTTGCAAGCGGGTAAAAAGGTAGATACAAGTTTACAAGTGGATACATTTTCTTTACTTTCACTATAACGATGATCTGAATGACTTGAAATTACATACAGTTTTGCTTCGACAAATTATCTAAGCAAATACCACTCGTGGTTGTAATTTTTGCAGGATAAATTTTATTCTAAGTACTCGACATTTAATCGCAAATTTCTCGAATTAATTGAGATTAGACAAAATTTTTCCATCTCAATTCATTCTCGAAATTTGTATCGATTCAAAGATTCATATGTCTCCTTGTACATACATAGAAATAAACGATCTTAAACAATGTTATTTGAATAATGACTATTAATAACGTAATTTTATTTTATGACCTTCAATATCCGGCGTGGCATTAGTCAGGGAAGTAGTTGTCTCTATAAGTTATTTGTTCTTAGTCTAATTTTTTCAGTTACGGACAGGTTGAATATTTAAATATTCAGGCTACGTTTTGTCTTTATTTAAGTTTATAAATGTCGGAACGAACATGTAACCATACGATTTTTGCATGAAATCTCCCTTAAAAGCTTGCTAGCGTGCAAATCATTTAGAAAACAAATTTAACGGCGTAACGTGCACGTCGTGTAGCTTTGAAAAAAAAAAACGGCGGAGGCCGTCGGTGTTTGGCGCAAAATCGAAATGAATCGCCTTTTAATAATTTAGAGGAATTAGTAGACACGTACATGTTCAGTGTTGGTGGCAGATACGCGATATAATAAATTGCGCTTAAGCACATACAAGCTGACATAAGGAGTTGCGTGCAGGGCACGGCACAGGGGGCAGTTAACCCTTGTATAATATGCAACAGGGCCTCAATAATTCATGCCATAATTTCACTAACTGCGCCATGCGTGAATGTGAACGTGAACTTTTTCGGCCGGGGGCTCCCTTTACGCCACTCCGTACAAAACAACAACAAACCTATTACAAGGAAATTCATTAATTAAAACGTAACATTTGGTTTTACATGTACAAAATATACGAGGTTTATTCAAGAAATAAGTTTCCTCGTTTTTACTTTCTCTTAATATCCGTTTTGGGGTCCCTAGATGCCATTTCAACAATTTCTGGAAAAAAAAAATTTGTGTCTGTGTGTGTGTGTTTGTGCGCGCTGTATCTTAAAAACTAATAGAGCAATTGATATGAAACTTTGAACATACGTCTTATTTGATAATCTGCAGAACTGAAAAGCTTTTGGTAAAATTTCGTACACCGGAAGTGGGTGTTTACCTTAACTGTTTTTTGTTTTTTGCCAATATTTTCTTGAATATGAAAAATATCACAAAAACATTTAAACAAATATTAAAGACAATAAAGAAACGAGATTATTTTGTTTGAAAATATTTTTCATAAAATCATTGTTATTCGAGAAAAAATTTATTATAATTTTTTTATTTTTGCTTTATAATTATGAAACGATAATAATTACAGCAAATTTATGTTAATAATAATTGTAGATAATGCCAAAATGAACAACTTATAAAGAATGAGTTTTTTTCGAAATCCATTTAGTTTTTGAGTAAACTGAGTTTTTGAATTTGAAGTATAATTTTTATAATAAAGTAACATGATGGCCACATCACCGTTTTTACTTTCTCCGTTACGAAGTACGAGAAAGTATTGTGATCGTGATTTTTTTTTCAAAATTTTTTTTTACGGAAATATCCGTTTTGGGGTCCCTAGATGCCATTTCAACAATTTTTGGAAAAAAAAATTTGTGTCTGTGTGTGTGTGTGTGTGTCTGTCTGTGTGCGCTGTATCTCAAAAACTAGTAGAGCAATTGATATGAAACTTTGAACATCCATCTTATTTGATAATCTGAAGAACTGAAAAGCTTTTGGTAAAATTTCGTACACCGGAAGTGGGCGTTTACCTTATCTGTTTTTTGTTTTTTGCCAATATTTTCTTAAATATGAAAAATATCACAAAAACATTCAAACAAACTTTGAAGACAACAAAGAAATGAACATGAACAGCTTTTGCTTGAAAACATTTTTCATAAAATCATTTTTATTCGAGAAAAAAATTTATTATTATTTTTTTAATTTTTGGTTTATAATTATAAAACGATAATAGTTACAGAAAAATTATGTAAATAATAATTGTACAGAATGCCAAAATGAACAACTTCTAAAGAATAAGTTTTTTTCGAAATCTCGTTAGTTCTTGAGTAAACCGAGTTTTTGAATTTGAAGTATAATTTTTACATCTTTCATGATTTTGACGTTTTAAACGTCAGTTTCATCGGAGTTTACGCAACGCTCGATGTACATTTAAAATATGATTTCAATTGAAAATAAACCCATGAAAACGTAAATATAAAGTCGGAGAAAGTAACATGATGGCCACATCACCATTTTTTCTCTACATAACAGTCTGTCTGTGCACGCACGCTGTATCTCAAAAACGAATTGATATGAAACTTTGAACATAAGTGTTATTTGAGAATTTGAAGAACTAAAAAGCTTTTGGTAAAATTTCGTATTTCCGAATATTTACCTTAACAGGTTTTTGTTCTTTTAGCCTTTTTGGTACTTCAGGACAATGTTTTCAGAACTCTTTAAGGGCATTTTTAAAAGACCTTTCTTCGAGGATTCTTTTTCATAACTTCAAAACTTTTTTCTTTCAGGACCTTTATTTTCAGCATTTCTTTTCAAAAACTGGTTTTTTCGGAACGTTATTTATTACCTTTATTTTCAGCATTTCTTTTCAAAAACTGTTTTTTTTCGGAACGTTTTTGGGACTTTTCGTTGAGGACTTCTTTTCGGGATTTTTTTTACAAAAAAAATTTCAGAATTTTCATCTTGGCATTTTTTAGAATTTCTCTTTTCATTAGTTTTTTTGGACCTTTTTAAGGACTTTTTCAAATATTTTTAGCTTTATTTCCAAAACTTTTTATTTGAGAAATTTTGTTAAGGACTTATTTTAGACATTTTTTTAAGACTCTTTGGAGTCTCTTTTTTAGGACAATTTCTTCAGATCTTTTCAAAGACAGATATTTTTAGCATTTTTTTTTCAAGACAATTTTAAACCTTTTTATTTCAGGAATTTTGTTAAGGACTTATTTTAGGCCTTTTTGTGGGACTTTTTCAAGACTGGGATTTCTTTTTGAGGGCAATTTCTTTAGATCTTTTTAAGGACCATTTAAAAGATTTTTTACAATGCTTTTTTTCCAAATAAATTTTTGTTTATTTTTTAAAGATGTTATTTTCAGGTCAATTTTTTAAGACAATTTTGTTATGATATTTCGCGATTTTTTCAGAAAAAAATTTCAGAATTTTCTTCATGACATTTTTTAGAATTCTCCTTTTTATTTTCAAAACTTTATATTTATGGAATTTTGTGAAGAACTTATTTTAGGCCATTTTGCAGGATTTTTTTCAAGACACTTTGGGATTTCTTTTTCAGGATAATTTCTTCAGATCTTTTTAAGGACTTTTTACAATTATTTTTTTCCAGAAATTTGTTTGTTTATTTTCTAAACATGTTATTTTTAGGGCAATTTTCTTATGATATTTCGTCAGGACTCTTTTTCTGAACTTCCTCCAGGACTTATTTTAGCTTTCTTTCAGGATTTTTGGGGCTTTTTTTCCGGAAATTTATTTATGGTATTTTGTACGAAAACTTTTTTCAGGACTTTTCTTCGCGGCTTTTATCAGGATTCTTTTTTCAAGACTTTATTTTCAGGACTGGGACTTGTTCGAGAATTTCTTAAGAACCTCAGGACTTCTTTTCAGGATTCTTTCAGAATTTTCTTAATTACATTTTTTGGGAATTTTTTTCAAGCCTTCTTTACAGGACTTTTTTCAGTACTATATTTCAAGACATTTTTTGTAGGATTAATTTTCAGGACTTCTTGTTCCTGACTTTTTTTCGAGACACTTTTTCGGATTTCTTCCAGGATTTTTTTTGAGGACATTTATTTTTGGTGCTTTATATAAAGACTTAATTTTTTCACAAATTTTTAACAGGACTCTTTTTTCAAGACTTTACTCTCAAAACTGTTTCTCCAGGACTTGTTTTCAGACAGAACTCTTTTTCAGGACTTTATTTCTGGTCATTTTGAAGAAAATGTTTTAGAAGACATTTTTTTTCTCAGGACTCTTTCTCAGGATTTTTTATCAGGACTTTTTTATCGGGACTTTTTTCAAGACTTTCGTGTTCAGTACTTTTATTAGGGGTTTTAGGACTTTTTAATTAGGATTATTTTTAGAAATCTTTTTCAAGACTTTCTTGTTCAGGACTTTTATTAGATTTTTTTGGGACTTTTTAATTAGGACTATTTTTTCAAGACTTTAATTTTATTATAATTATGAAACGATAATAGTTACAGCAAATTTATGTAATTGTAGAGAATGCCAAAATTAACAACTTATAAACAATAAGTTTTTTTTGACTATACTGAGTTTTTGAATTTTTCCATCTTTCCATCTTTCATAATTTTGACGTTTCAAGCGTCAGTTGCATCCGAGTCTACAAAACGCTCGATGTACATTTAAAATATGATTTGAATTAAAAATAAACCATGAAAGCGTAAATATAAATAATACCATCTAGTCGGAGAAAGTAACGTGATGGCCACATCACCATTTTTTTTCCTCAAAAAGTACACTGGAGGAAATAAAATGAAACACTTGAAATTCGTGAAAATTTCTACCATTTTCAAACCGCCATAACTCTGTGTATTTTCAAACGATTGTGATGAATCTTTGAGGGAAAAAAACTTTGAAGTATCTTCTTTGAAGTCATGCATGAGAACTTAAGCGTAACCCCTTCCGCCCCCCTCTAGCACTCCTGTGAAAAAAGAAATGTGTTTTCAGAAACCATGTCCAACTTTGACGATGTCTATGGAGTTTAAAAAAAAATTTCGACTCGATCCACCTTAAAGGCATTAAAATTTGATTAATTCCCTATGCAGGACTAGCAGAACAAAGTTCCTACGACGATTTGGCACCAAGTTATGGGTGTTTTAAAAAAAGTGCATTTTGAGGTTTTTTCGCACATAACTCAGCGACTCCTCAACCAAATTTGATCATTCTTACTGGAAAAAATCACATTTTGGCCCTACTTTAATAGGGTAAACTCAGATTAGAATGATCCCTTTCGAACCTTTCAACCCCCGAACAAGAAAAACACGTTTTTGGGCAAAAAAAAAACGTTTGGCAAACTTTGGCAACGTGTAGCGAGTTGAATAAAATGTGTAGACTCGATCCACCAAAAAGGCATTGAAATGTGTTCAATTACCTATGCAGGACTCAAAAACGAAGTTCCTTTGGCGATTTTTCACAAAGTTATGGGTGTTTAAAAAAAATTGCATTTTGTGGTCTTTTTATTTTTTTGTTTGGAGATGCGAAGAGCCCTCTCTTTGAGTGGGGGATAAACCCTCTTACAGAGGACACATTTTGCTTTTGATTTCTCATAAGATCGTCGAAATCGGTTGGATAGAAGTCGAGTTATGGCTATTCGAAAATTACCTAAATTTTTACAAATTTCAAGTGTTTAATTTTTTTCCGTCAGTGTAATTTGTTTGTTTTAATTGGACGAATGGAAAAATGGACGAATGGTGGTAAGGCCCACATTTTTTCCGACCCTACACAGATATTTAAAATGAGTCTTTTTTGACCTAAAATAAAGTTTTTCGTTAATGGAGTTTTAAAGTACAAAATGAGAAATTCGTGTTTTCATGGAAACAATGAATTTTCGTGCATACTTCAAAGAACATGCAAAGATAAGTTCATTCGTGAAAACGGAAACAATTTTGTCGAAAAACTTCAGACTTATGAGTCAAAAAAACACAAAATTCGCTTTCGCTTTTTTTCAAACACCAATAACCTTGTGCCAAATCGTCGTAGGAACTTCGTTCTTTAAGTATTGCATAGGGAATTGATCATATTTTAATGCCTTTATGGTGGATCGAATAGACAAAAATTTTCCAACTCCGTAGATATCGTCAAAGTTGGACATGGTTTCCAGAAAAAAAACTTTTTTTTCACAGGGGCGCTAGAGGGGTCGGAAGGGATTACGTTTAGTTTCACATACATGGCTTTAAAGAAGATAATTCAAAGTATCTTGCCCTCAAAGATTCATTAAAATCTATTGAAAATGCACCGAGTTATGGCGGTTTGAAAATGGTCGAAATTTCACGAATTTCAAGTGTTTCATTTTTTTTCCTTCAGCATATAATAGAAAAATTGTTGAAATTGCAATAGCAGAGTGTTTGATATTTGGTGGAAATACAGTACAATTTTCGTAGCGATTGAACTACCGCAATGTCTTCAGTGCCGATTGAAAATGTAGCTGTCGTCCTAAGGTGAATGTGACAGTTCGCGATATATGTGGATATGTTTGTATAAACATATCGATGTTGCATTTTTTTAGTTTTGAATTAGTTTTAAACTAAAAAGCACCAGAAAATGGTATTTCATCAGTTTTACATAAATTGTGTTAACAAGTAAAACATACATTTTTAGATTATTCGGTTTTAAAATTAAGAAACAATCATTTCAAACTGAGAAAATATAGATGGCAACGAGACCAATTATTATTTAAAAGGAGCCATCAATAGACAAATACTAGGCAACTGAAAATCCGCAAATCATTTACGAACCGCCGCTACCTGATGCTAAAGTGACTGATATGGTAAGGAAAGTAATTGGCACACGTTTTTTCGAGGATGACAGGGGCTACAAGAGCACCATCAAGGGAGAATGCTGCCGTACGATGCTGCACAACTTTTTCAAATCCGAAATCACATAACTTGAAGTGGATGACCTGTGGTTTCAACAAGATGACGCTAGCTGAAACAACGTACATCCCCCAGGATATGTTCCCGCAGCAACTAATTTAAATATTTAGTAATTTAAAGTGACCATCTAGTTCGCTGGAGCGAATTAGATTCTAATTCGCTCCAGCTTCCTTTTGATGGGGATTTTTAAAGTATCGTGTCTTATTAGCAGTGGCGGCTCGTTATATAGTGCCAAGGAGCCATGGCACTATCTGTAGTTTCAAGCTCAGCAAGAATTTTTAATTCTTAAAACACTTTTTTGCCAGTTACTTTGGTCTAGGAAGATAAATCGTTTTTTCTTTCTTCAAAAAAGGAGGGAGTATAAGTGGCTTTACCATCAACATGTTCTACGAGCCGCTGCTGGTTATAAGCGCGAATTTTATCTCAGAATGGTATTTCCCCCTTTTCAAAATTTTATTTAATTCCCTGCACGTGCGTTCCAAACTGCAAAAACATTTTTGAATACACACAGATATTTATCTGAGATGTGTTTAAATTTACGTTTTCGAGATTTGAACCAGTCGAGAGGATTGTTCTATGAGTCGAAAAGGGAAATTATATAAAAAAAATGGTGATGTGCCCATCATGTTACTTTCTCCGACTTGGTAGTATAATTTATATTTACGCTTTCATGGTTTATTTTCAATTGAAATCGTATTTTAAATGTACATCGAGCGTTTTGTAGAATTGGATGAAACTGACGTTTAAAACGTCAAAATTATGAAACATGAAAATGATAAATTTTACTTCAAATACTAGAGGTCAGTTTACTCAAAAACTAAAGAGATTTCGAAAAATCTTATTGTTTATGAGTTGTTCATATTAGCATTCTCTACAATTATTATTCATTTAAAGGGGAATGTTAAAAAGTTTTAACCTCAAATTGTCAAACAGCCTCTCTCGAAGGTAAACAGTCCGCTGTACTATTTTTAGACATTCAAAAGGCGTTTGACTCTGTATGGTATCGAGGGTTGCTTTACAAATGCCAACTATTGAACCTATCACGCCATCTAATTCTAATAATCCATGAATTCCTGACAAATCGTTTCCTACAAGTTAAAATCCGTCAATCCATATCCACTACCTTTCACCCCGAACAAGGTGTCCCACAAGGTTCTCCACTCTCTCCTCTACTATATAACCTGTTCTGTTCCGATATATACAATCCTGACCCTTCCTATTTTAATCCTTTCCAATATATTTTGCAATTTGCAGACGATACTGCCCTAATCGCCCACAACCAAGCACTCCCTTTAACAATCCAATCCCTACAAGAATTAACCAACAACACAATTTCCTGACTATCCCAATGGCGCATCCAAATAAACCCTCGAAAAACCTAACTCCTAATCCCCCACCACAAAATATCCCCACATTCCCCCAAAATAATTGTCAACCGTAACCCCATAAACCCTTCGCACTCATGCAAATATCTTGGAATCACATTTGACAACAAACTATCTTTCAAGGTTCATTCAAAATCCGTTAAAACTAGAGTCAAAGCAAGGGCAAGGCATTTCAGAGGCCTCACTTATAAAGATCAAGGCATATCAATCACCACTGCAGTCCAAATTTATAAGTCAATCTGCCGGCCCTTGCTTGACTATGGTTCAATCCTCTTTTCCCAGTCCCGACCTTCTACTCTCCATCATTTTCAAGTTGCAGAACGCAGTGCCCTCAGAACACTAACCAAACTCCGCCACCCAAACAATCCCTTATTTAACCCTTCTAACGAAGTCCTCTACTCCACTACTAATATCATCCACATTTCAGAACGCACAAGATCTCTCGCTGTTAAGTTTTCGAACAACCCAACCAATATTCGTATCCTCAACCAATTCTGTACTCCCCGCAACCTTAATATCCCCCCTAAACGTAAGTTCCCTACCCAAACATTACATCAATACATTTCTTCATTTCATCCTTCATCATCTAGCGATTAACCCACTTTATATAGACTGTGAAAGACGGGCCGAAAGACATTATATGTCGATAGCCCATGAGACAGAATAATTCTAAATTGTAAATATAGATGATGTATAAATGTAATACTCTGTCAATAAAGATAATGTATATATATATATATATATATATATATATATATATATATGTTAAAAAGCCCGTTTTTTACCTGCCGCAACGGGAAAAACTTATTTAACCCTACAGGGAATACGTTGGGCCTGAGAGGCCCACGAACCGTATTCACCGGTGTTATGATATTTCACGCCCATGAATGATGCAAACATAAGTTAGACCGCGGAAAAGTCAGGGGAAAACTTTTGAGGTTCAATCAAAGGTAAAAAATTCGGGATAGTTTATATCAATTTTCTTTGAAACTATCAATGATACAAAAAATGTTTGGGGGGAAACATAATGTAGTGACATAGTGACCTTGGTTTGACCTTGTGACATCTACGTAAGGTCAGGTGAAATTCAAAGTGCGCGCTGTATCTCAAAAACTAATCCAGGAATTAACATGAAACTTTGAACATAAGTCTTATTTGATAATCCCAAGAAAAGAAAAGCTTTTGGTAAAATTTCGTCCACCGGAAGTGGGTGTTTAACTTAACAGTTTTTTGTTTCTTGTCGATAATTTTTTAAATATGAAATATTACAAAAATATTTTAACAAATATTAAAAGTAACAAAGAAATTAACATCTTTTGTTTAAAAATATTTTTCATAAAAATTTTTTTTTTTCGAAATTTTATTTTATTTTTCTGAAAAATGTAATTTTATGAAAAATATTTTCAGAGAAAAGATGTTCATTTCTTTGTTGTCTTTAATATTTTTTAAGATATTTTTGTAATATTTTTTTTATTTAAAAAATTATCGTGAACAAACAAAAAACGGTTAAGGTAAACATCCACTTCCGGTATACGAAATTTTACCAAAAGCTTTTCTTTTCTTGGGATTATGAAATAAGACTTATGTTCAAAGTTTCATGTTAATTCCTTTATTAGTTTTTTAGATATAGCGACCAATTCATAATTATAACCTAAAAATGAAAAATAAATTAATACATTTTTTTCCGGAAAACCATTAATTTTATGAAAAATATTTTCAAATAAACGATGTTCATTTCTTTGTCTTCAATGTTTATTTCAATGTTTTTGTGATATTTTTCATATTTAAAACAATATTGGAAAAAAACAAAAAACGGGTAAGGTAAACACCCACTTTCGGTGTACGAAATTTTACCAAAAGCTTTTCGGTTCATCGGATTGTCAAATAAGTTTTATGTTCAAAGTTTCATATCAATTGCTTGATTACTTTTTGAGATACAGCGCGCACAGACAGACACACACAGACACACATACACACAGCCACATTTTTTTTTTTCCAGAAATTGTTGAAATAGCATCTAGGGACCCCAAAACGGATATTTCCGTAAAAAGAAATTTTGACAAAAAAATCACGATGACAATACTTTCTCGTACTTCGTAACGGAGAAAGTAAAAATACGAAACACTTTTTATAGCCCACATAAAATAATCATCAAAAAAGTAAACAGAGAAACATTGATATTTGCTACAGTCAGAAAACATTTTTTTACTTTCTCCGTTACGAAGTACGAGAAAGTATTGTGATCGTGATTTTTTTTTCAAAATTTTTTTTTGCGGAAATATCCGTTTTGGGGTCCCTAGATGCCATTTCGACAATTTCTGGAAAAAAAATTTGTGTCTGTGTGTGTGTGTGTGTCTGTGTGTGTGTGTGTGTGTCTGTGCGCGCTGTATCTCAAAAACTAATAGAGCAATTGGCATGAAACTTTGAACATACGTCTTATTTGATAATCTGAAGAACTAAAAAGCTTTTGGTAAAATTTCGTACACCAGAAGTGGGTGTTTACCTTACCTGTTTTTTGTTTTTTGCCAATATTTTCTTAAATATGAAAAATATCATAAAAATATTTAAACAAATATTGAAGACAATAAAGAAATGAGATAATTTTGTTTGAAAATATTTTTCATAAAATCATTGTTATTCGAGAAAAAAAATTATTATTTTTTTTTTCATTTTTGGTTTATAATTATGAAACGATAATAGTTACAGCAAATTTTTGTTAATATTCATTATAGAGGATGCTAAAATGAACAACTTATAAATAATAAGTTTTTTTCTAAATCCCTTTAGTTTTCTAGTAAACTGAGTTTTTGAATTTGAAGTATAATTTTTCCATCATTCATAATTTTGACGTTTTAAACGTCAGTTTCATCCGAGTTTACAAAACGCTCGAAGTACATTTAAAATATGATTTAAATTGAAAATAAACCATGAAAGTGTAAATATAAATGATCATACCATCGGAGAAAGTAATATGATGGCCACTTCACCATTTTTAGTAAATGTGCCCAATACAAAGACAAAAATCACTCGAAAGTTTACAGTCACCGATAATTTTTATAAAATTTGTAAAAACTACATTAATGTGAGATGGGCGGCACATTACAACAAACATATTTTTTCTAAATTATCAAAATGGCAAATGCACCGCCCAAAGAATAAGAATTAATCAATTTACTAAAATGGGAAAGGACATTGCTACATCTTACAATCGCCGAACTCAGTTTCCGCATATCTTCTGCAAAGCTGCTTGTTGATGCTGGTGCGGACATAACGGCCTTGAAACGTCGACAGCAGTAGCAGAAGGCTATATAGATGACTCCATTAAAAATAAAACGGACAGCTAAAAAAATATCTAGCTTAATATAAATGAATAATTCCATTGATAATACACACCAAACCTATCAATGCAATCAAAATATTTCAACAAATAATCAAAATCTTAGTTTTGATATCAATTCTATTCCTGCAATTAATTTAACAAATTGTTCAAATATTACATTTAATATTACTAAATAATATTGTATTGTATTAAATTAATGTTAAAAATAAATACTATTCCTATTTATATAACTTCTTAATAATAAAAAAAAAACAAAAGTATTATATTGTCGTGGGTAAAGTATAGTGTACAACTCGCATTTAATGGCCATTGATCACTCGAACGACTTGCTCCACTCACCTGCCGGCTCGTTCCACAAACATCGTTTTCGTGATTAATAGCTATCATTATATGCTCGTTGTACAATATACTATTATTATCTTACGAGTTATGGCTCAATACGATTTTCCGAATTGGATCTATTGCGAATATTTTGATAAAATAATAGAGAATTACAACTGAAAATTAACTAGTTCGGATATCATTAGATGAGGAAAAAAATATTCTTTCGATTGGTGTCACTATCAATCCTCTTAGTTAAAATGGGGAGCAGGAATCTGCAAAAAACATTTTTCCCATGTTAAATGCCTATGTTCGGTTTTGGAATATTCACCCGGTATAATTATTCTGTTAAATATATTTTTTCCACGTAGGACTATTTTTATTTTTATTTTGTAATATCCAATCTTTTTACTTTCTCCGTTACGAAGAACGAGAAAGTATTGTGATCGTGATTTTTTTTCAAAAATTTTTTTCACGGAAATATCCGTTTTGGGGTCCCTAGATGCCATTTCAACAATTTCCGGAATTTTTTTTTTGTGTCTGTGTGTGTGTGTGTGTGTATGTCCCCACATATTTGTGGCACTTTGTGTGTGCTACATCCTGAATTGTGGCGGAGGCGCGTTCTTGTGGCACCTTACCCTCCGTGCCACAAGTACATTCGGCTATTTCTCCATTGCTTCATATGTCACACTTACGACATTTAGTACCAATGTTAAAGAAGATCAGATTATTTCAGTTATCTATACGAAAATTCTCTAAAATCATTCTCACGAAAGTTATGATACCTTAAAAATAATTGTGTGTATGACGCCACATCATGGGTACCGATCATGTGTGCTACACACCAAATTGTGACAACCCTTGTTGGTAGCGCCACCTGGAACAAAATATGCTGCGTTGCCGACCTATCCCACATACCTACCGAGGGGATCGCATTGTTTGCTCAATTCTCGGGTTGGAAATAGATTTACAGTTGGCGTTAGGACTTGCAGTGTCCATTCATAAATATTTCAATTAAATAAATAACATAAATTATTAATAAATAAATATTGAAATATTAAAATATTAATGAAATAAGAAATTGTGAGTAGAGAAATTAATTAAATTAATAACAGTAATTATTAATAAATAAATAAAAATTGAATTATTTATGAAACATAAAATTGCAAACAGAGAAATAAAATGTACAATTAAATGTTAAAAATGCACGGAATTTCTTGTAATTGTCTAAATTATTATTGTTCTTGACAATTAATACCCAACTTAAATTGATTTTTTTGTTCCCACTTTACTTGAATTACAGTTAAAATTATGCATAAATTATGCAAATTCACCAAATTAAATAGCATTTATTTATATTAATTTATTGGATTCTGTTTTAAAGTTTAAACGGGTTCGGGATGATAAAATGATACAAATATTATTACAATCTTTATATGTATATAAAAAGTGCATGTAATATAATTTATTTCGTATTCAATTAACAAAATTTTCCCACTTTCTTTGAATTTTTAATTTTATCTATATGATTTTTAACACAAAATTTAATGTCAGTCCAACCGCGTGAAGATAATATAGAATTGCTATTCATACATTTTATGCAGTTTACTTTTCCTGGTACAGTATTTCTTTTTATGTGCGTTGCAAAAAACTTCAACACTGCTCCTTTCTCTGCACTAGAGCATTATACATCATATTAAGGATACAAATAGTTTATGATTAATTTTGAAATAGCACTAAACAATATTAATAAATATCATTACCTGAACATGTACGGGGAACAGGTACTTGAGTCGACACTTATATTAAAAAAAATATTTTTTTAATGGAATAAAACATGTTTAAATAATTCTAATTAATCCCATCATATAGAAAAATAATTGATTTATATTACTAACAAAAATTTGCTTCAAAATTATATGATAAAATATACATTAACACAAGGTAAAAGTTTTAGCATGTAAAATCCTATGGCCCACGATAAAAAACATACTGTATATCTAACGGTCAATCCATGTCAAATCAACCAATGATAGTCGCTAATTTTTTTTTATTTTCCAGAAGTTTTAGCTATTTTTTAAATTTCTAACCAAAAAGCTAATAAAGTCTCAGTGATGAAATTTTAACCACTTAGTATAACACCATTAAAGAACGTTTTGTGAAAATATTGGGTTTTTAAAGTGTGTCCCTTCCGAGATATTTCAGATCGAAAATACCTGATTTTAGGAAAATTGCAATATTTGAAGACCCTTTAAAAAAGGATGTAACTCTCTGGCCTGATACTTTTTAGGGAAGTAGTATACTATAGACACTATATCCACAAAAAATGAATTTGAGTCTTCGTTTTATCTTTAACACTTTTAATTTTTAAAGAGAAGCTTTTTATTTTGGAAACGTTAACATTTACCTATTTTCTGCTAATTTACAATTTAGTATATATATATATATATATATATATATATATATATATATATACTTAACAGAAAAAATTGTACATTTTATGTTCTTTAACATGGTTTCTTTTTGAACCAAATATCTCCAAAAACCGAGGAGCTACAGAGTTTAACGTAAATCTCTACAAAATGCAAAATAGGCTGACCCACCAATACAAAATGGCTGTTCACAAAAAAAACTGAACATCTGAAAAATTAATGCATAGCTGTTTTCAACTCTCTGAATATACTACAACATAGGTAAAAAAACGAAAATAGATAAATTTTGTCAGAGACCTTTTCAAATTAAATTGGTTGATTTGATTGACCCCTAAGAATTTTTAGTGACAATCTAAAGACAATAATCAAACAAACTGTTTTAAAAATATGTTTACTTCTTAAAAATAATATTTATTGTTTCAAAATTGTCTAACAATAAGTAAGAAGTTCGTTTGAAATGCATCTCCCTAAATATATGTTCATGAACGCTGGAATATTTAGGTTGGTTCATATACTTACATGTTTGTTTGCAAAATATTAGGAAAAGTTGATAAAAACCAAAGAAAATATGAGCGATTAGATTTTTCACCATAATTGCTTTGAATAGTATGAGAGTGCTGTCTTTATTCTGACAACAATTAAAATGTAACTCATTCTAATTTGGTTTCTGTATCGAATAGAAAATTCAGCAATGTACATTGGCGATTTACATTGTATTTATATGTTTATGCAAACTCCTGCTTCCCATACAGATGGCAAAAAAAGGCAATAGCACAACAAAAAACGTGTATTGTAACTTGTTACTCAAGAGTGAAAAAATAAAATTAAAATATTTGGGATTTCACACGAGTTACCGCGCTTGTCATCAATTGAAAATCTATAAATAGATTGTTAATAATTTTCTTAAAATACAATCCGGAATGAATTTTGAGTAAATTTTCAAATCGATGGTAATTATTATTACATTTTTTCACTTAAATTATTACAGATTTTCAAGAACTTATACTTTATTCTCATGGATTTATCCCACAACTTGCGGATGGGGTGTTTGCAGGTTTCTATGGATTAATAATTATAATTAATTTTTAGTAAATTTATAAAGTTTATAGGAGAGACATATTTCATTTCATTTTTTCATTTGAATGGCAAAAATATTGTTATTTTCAAATAACAACCTACCTTGTTGTTTACTTTTTAGATAGAGCATTTTTAACTACAATACAATACTATTTTTTCTCCACGACCACTGTAGAATTTAAGCATTCTGAAATCAATTTTGATCATAGAACGTACACATTCTCACTCTTGTTATGGATCAAAATAAAATGCACTTATGCGTTTTGCATGTAATTCATTCCATAATAACTAATGGAATGAATATTCTCACACCGTTTCGAATAAAACAATTAGCCTTGGATATCACAATTGTCAAAATACTATAAACATAACCACAAACGCGATAATAAAACGTAAGTTCTTTGTGTTAATTATAATTAATATACTAATACAATAATTATTGTATTAGTCTATTTTATCTGGTCGAGGAGAATAGTATATTCTGTAACAAGGTTAGAATGGAAATTCGATGCGAGTGGAATATTTCGAGCGCGAGCCGTGAGGCGAGCGCGAGGAACCACGAGCATCTGAATTTCCATTCTTACCGAGTATCAGACTATACTTTCTCCTCGACCAGATAAAATAAACTAATAAAATAATGAACACAAAGAACTTACGTTTTATCACGTTTGTGGTTATGTTTATAGTATTTTGACAATTGTGATATCCAAGGCTAATTGTTTTATTCGAAACGATGTGAGAATATTCATTCTATCCCTTGTTATGGAATGAATTACATGCAAAACGTATAAGCGCATAGTGTTTTGTTCCATAACAAGAGTGAGAATGTGTAAGTTCTATAATCAAAATTGATTTCAGAATGCTTAAATTTTATGGTGGTCGTGGAGAAAGTATAGTCTACTACTAGGTAAGAATGGAAATTCTGATGCTAGTCCACTCGCATCGAATTTCCATTTTAACCTTGTTACAGAGTATACTATTATACCCTCGCCTAAGGCATTTTTCAAGTTAATTTGACTAAAATAAGCGCTGCGTGTCTAAAATTTGTCGCATAATAACATTTTTTTTTAAATTATTTACCAAATTCAGTATTGCATCAAACTAAAGTTGATTATTTTGTTGCTATAACAATACACTTTTTTATTCTTTATGGAGATTTTTCTCTAGTAATTTTTTTTAAGTTGCATTATTAGAAATTTTTTGAGTAATTTCGTTTTGAAAATAAAAGCAACAGTGCGTTGTCCTAGCAACAAAACGATAAGTTCTAACGAATATCCAACATCATCACTAAACGCATTATTAAATTCCAAAGAACTTGTATACAAATCATTTTCGGATTCGATAAATAAAATAAAAGTAAAGTCATTACGCAAAACCCTGACCGCTTATTTAGTCGATTTTTTTTTGAAAATGTTATTGTATTTGCAACCACATTTAATTGATGTAAATAACATTTTCTCATACCAGATTTACATTCCTTCCTTACAATTAGTTCAGTGATTTTTTAATTAAATTACGTTCATAAAACTCACATAAATGGATATTTTGTATATGCTGCACTGTCAAATAAGCTCCAATTATGTGTCTAATATTAATTTCTTGGTTTATTTGATCCATTCTCATTTTACTGTAAATGTGTAAATGTTGTTATGTGTTAATTGCTATTGTGTGTTAGTTTGGACCGGATATTGGGATGTGACGCATTCATTCGACGAATTCCTTTTAAAATTTAAAGGGACTGTCCAAAACAGGTAGAACACTTGGGGGTGACGAATGCTAACATCTGCGAAAGATAAATATTTGAGGCCTGGCTCCTACTTCTATACATATTTAAAAATAGACTTTTATTATTGCTATTTAAATTAATAACTTTCTGTAAATTTCTTGCTCTTTCAAACTGAATTTCAATGGCTATTGTAATGCACGCTAGAGAAATAAATCTTCGATTTTTTTATTACGTCCATTTTCTCAATAAAACTTTATTCATACATTTCTTATAGATTTTAAT